>OU015544.1:10937500-12137500 GCA_907165065.1 Caprimulgus europaeus | reverse complement strand
AATTCAGTAGACTGCTTCAGTCTGAGCCTGGGCGTTGATTTTACGTTGAGGTGGTCAGCAAGTCTCTGCCTGTGAATAAACAGTGCAGAGGGCCCAGGGCCTCTGATGCCCAGGCTCTGGTACAACAAATGTGTTTACCTGCCTTACTCTAGGAACTATGCAGAGGATTCTGCTGAAGATGAAGGTGAAGAAGGTGAGGAAGCTTCTGATGAACCAGATGCAGAGGAGGAAGAGGAAGAGGAAGAAGATTATGAAGTTGCTGGACTGAAATGTAAGGATTTGACCATGCAGAAAAGTAACAGAAAATACTAAGACTCTGCCTTCAGTGTCCAGAGCATTGATCCTGGTTGGGGCTTGTGCTTTTCTTCATGCAAAACAGGGTCTTACTTGGAAACAGTGGGAGATGTTGCAGGGGAAGGCTGTGATGGTGCTGGAGTGAACTCGTCCCATTGTGAAGGGGTCAGCACTAGCAAAGACTGACACTGGAGTGAGCTCCTGCTACCCACTCGGCTCCCTGGAGATGCTGCTGAGACCATTAGCAGTGGTGCAGGGCGGTCAGCAGATGCTGCAGCAGGGCAGGCTGAGGCCACAGCATTGTCAGGCTCTGTGCCTACAGTGTTTGTTGGGAAACTGGTAATGGACCTTTAACCCCAATCCTCCTTGCTTTTTCCCTTTCCACCAGCTTGTAACCTCTTAAATGCAGGATTTCTGGTGATTTGGCAAAGAGGCATTTTCAGATAGTAGGACCAGCACTTCCCTGCCCGTTCCTGTGGGAAAACACAATACTCAAGGTTTAGTGTGGCCTGGACCGCCAGCGCTGTTTGGTTGTGTACAGAGACCACTTGAGATGCATAACTGGCTCATTCCCAGGCAGCTGAGTGAAATAAAAGAGCATTTTCTGGACTCTTCAATAACTGCTTCTCCAATTAACCACTTTTTAGTATGTGTATCCGCTTTGTTTTTAGGGGAATTTGACTCAGTCTCATTTGGACAACTCGATGCACTGAAAAGATCAATCTCGGACTGGCTCACTGCCAGCATTTGCTTTCTGTCAAAATGCCCTTGACTGACATAAAATCAACTTCAGAGTGTCTTAACCAGGGCAGATGGTGGAACCCAGAGACTGGGACCCAAAGGATTATCCCTTGTTCTTTCAAGGGTTTCCATCCAGGTCTATCAGTGTTGATTCCCCTGCTTTATTCTGTTTTGAGGGATGTTCACTGATAGCCTGGCTACGGACACTGCTTGTTGTTCTGTGGTGTATCCATGTCCACACTTGGAGTGTGTTCAGCCTGTGTTGCATGGCCAAGTCAGGAGCTGAGCCAAGGTTTCCAAACAATGGCAAAAGAGAGTTACAGTCACTAAAAATAAAGCGCTAAATGCAACCCCTGGTTTTAAAGAGCATTAACGTGGAAAGGTCGCTGTGGAAAACTTTTGTTTGAATGGAGAAGTCCTATTAATCCTCATGGCGTTTATCCTGGGGGATGTAACCTAGAATGTTGGACTGTCAGACATTTACCATGTGCCGCACGCCTGACACGCAGGCAGAGCAGCAGCAGGCAGACGCCCCAGCGCCCCGACACGTGCTCCTCGTGCGGGGGGCCTGGCGGGATGATTGATTGGACAGGCCTGGATTAGAGGCTGCAGATGAAGTGCTGCAGCGTGCTGGATACAGCTCACTCAAGCATTTGAGGCCAGGTGGAAGGAGCTTGGCTGGGGAAGAAGGCCAACACATTCTCCTGATAGAGAGGGGTCATGGGAGGAACTTGAGGGAGTGCGTCAGCACGCTTGCATTTCAATCAGTGTGAAGCTCTGAGACAGACTAACAGCCAGGCGAGTGCCTTTCTGTGGGATATAATACAGCAGCCCCGGTCTTGGGGAATAAAATCTCATTGTTTCCCACTTGCAGCATGTGGAGCAGCTCCCAGCTGCGGTAACTCAACACTCCCCCTGCACAGAGTTCACTTTTCGGGGGGGCTCAGCAGCTGGCTTATCCCCCTGTGTGGGCCACTCGGAAGTGCTTGGAGAAGCACCCATCTCCCAGCCGGTGAGGAGGCACCGGGGGAAACTGCATGTTTGTGTTCAGAAGGGATGCTGCAGTGACAACTGTCTGTCCTTGCGTCACTTCCACTGCCCTCCCTCGAATCTCAATGCCTGAGGTCTCGGCACTTGGCTCGGAGGGGTTTGCTGATACAGCCCTGGGCAAGCCTCACCTGCGGCAGAGGAGCTGGAAGCTCCCAGGTCCCCCTTGGAGCTCGGGATCTGCCAGTGCTGTTGGCCGATGTGCGTGACCACGTGTGAGCGTGCACTGAGAGAGCACGGGCTGAGGAGTAGCAGGGTCGTTGCAGTCCTCTGTGGGTTCACCAGCTCCTCTGGTGTGTATGGCTGGGCAAAGGGCTTGTGATCTCTGCTTCCAGGTTAACCCTTTCCTCTAAGCCCATGGTTTGTATGTTTCAGTGAGACCCAGAAAGGCAGCCCGGGGCAAGCAGAGCACAGCCATGTACTCCTTGAGGCAGGGGAGGCACGAAAGGAAGAAGCAGTCGCTGCACCCTGGCAGGGGACCCCGGCAGCGGGCTGCACCTGTCAACGGCGCAGACATCGATGAGCTGGTAAGAGCCAAACTGCTCCCTGGAGGCTGCTCACATCATGAGTTATAAACGAAGCAGGTGTCACGCTTCCTCCCCTTCCCGGAGAAATACCCTGATCCACAGTGTGAGACCCAGGCTGGGGGTGGGTTAACAATGGGGCAGATCCTGGTGCAAACGGAGCACAGATATGCCAGGCATCTTTCCCCAGCCACTTTCACACATTGTCCCCCTTGAGCAGCAGGCAGCCTGCAGCTTGTTAAAGGGTTTTAAATAGTATCCATGTGTCTCTGCAGAGAGGTGGGGGGACTGAGGGGGTCCTGGATGGTCAGAGAATGCCAGCAATGTTGGACCCTTGCTCCCCAGCCTTGGCCATTTTCTGACAGTTGTTGTCCCTATGGTCACTCCCCAACCTCCAGGACATAATTTGGCTGGTTTAGGTTTCACTTGACATTTAAAGAATAAAACCCTGTGGTCCTGAACAGGGCAATCTTGTGTGTGTGTGCCTGTGAGGTGGGGTGGAGCTGCAGCGTGCTGTGCTGTCCATCCTGGGGAGGGACACACCAGAGGGGATACGTGAAGATACTCGAGCCCCATGGGCCATGTCACAAGCTGCTGCTAGATCTGCCATCTGTCCACTGACCAGCAGTAGTAGTGCTGGTGTGTCCTGCCTCTCTTCTCCAGCAGCCTTGATAAGGGTCTTTGGGCTCTCTGCTTGTGCTGGCTGTGGGTCGGCTGGCTAGTGGATCTTCAGTGTTCTTTTATCTGGTCTGTGTTCCACACTGGAGAGAAACCAAACCAGCAAGCCCAGCATGGGCTGCCACAGCCAGCTCAGAGGGATGTTCAAGTGGGGAAAGTCTTATGGGAACAGCTGGGTTAGAGTCTCTGACAAAACGCTGTCTTGGGGAAGAGGACTCTGCTCGGGCTCTTTTACTCACTATTTGTCCTGGGAAGAGACCGAAGCAGGCTCAGGAGTAGTGCCCTGTGTTGTGGAGCCTTCCTGTCGTCTGCCATACCCCAAGTGATGCCTCACAGGCTGTGTGCTCAGAGCCCAGTCCCTGTGCTGGTGGCTGACCTGCTGTGGATCCCCAAGCAAATGGCTGACCTTGTGTTCAGCCTGTGCATGGGACAGCAGTGCTGGAGGCATCAGCTGCTCTTTGGTATTTAAAACGGCACGGTTGGCTCTGTGATGTCAGTACAGCAGCACAAGTGCTTCTCCCTCTGCCTCTTATGTGCTGCCCCTCAGAGAAGGCAGGGAGAGGGCATTTACATTCTCCATTTGCTGACACTTATTCTTTGGCTGCTTGTTTTGACCATGTTGTCTTTGAACCTGTCTTGAAAAAGCTTGTTGCTCTTGGAGAAATTACAGGCTGCTTGTCAGCTATTCCCACCAGAGCTTCTGGATGGGGCTCTTGTTCTGTAACTCAAGCTGCCACTGTGTCTTGGCTGTTGCCAGCAAAGGTCCTACAGCAGAATAATTTGCCTCTTGATTATTGTGGAAGGTGGCTGCATCTGAAAGACTTGAACTTTCTTTCTGCAGCAATACTACATATCCCCAACCATTGAGACACTAGCTTGTAAGCGAGAGGATTGAAAAGCTCTGCTAAGAACCAGCTTCTTTGGCCTTAAAACTGTTTGCTGAACGCTGAAGCCCGTCGTGGTCCCCTCCTTCTAACAGGATCCTTTGTATGGGCAGGTCCTTCAAACAAAGAAGACAGCACGTCGCCAAGACCTCGAGCTGCAGAAGTGTGAGGAAATCCTCAGCAAGCTGATCAAGTACCGCTTTAGCTGGCCCTTCAGGTGAGGGCAGGTGGCCTCCTTCACCCTGGGTGCAGCACTGTCTGTGGGCAGCATTTGGGTGTGGGTTGGTCCTGCTGCTGTCCTGCCGGGTCTGCTTGCTGGCTGTGGCACTGGGGTTTCAAAAGCAAGTTACGGATGGGGAGGGAGTGAGGCTGCTCCACAAAAAATCATGACGCTCTCTCAGTCCTTGGCTGGACTGAAGACGTGGAGCCCTTCTGAGGTGGTGTCACAGAGGGTGGTAGGCTGCAGGCCAAATAGGGGAGGCTGGGATGGGTGATGTCTGCAGCCCCCAGAATATTCAGGGCACTGTAGGTAGTGTGACTGAGAGCAGGTGCCAGTCCCCATGCCCGGATCAGCTTCCTGGGCAGAAGGGCAGGCTGCTGACCATCATCACACCGTGGCCACTGCAGGGCTGATGTGTCTGTAGCACTGTTGAGGTGCTGCTGGGGTTTGCTGAGGCGCTGGGGGTGCAGTTGGAACTGCTGCTCGAGCAGAGGATGGGGGTAGTTCTCGCTCCTCTGCAGCTCTGCACTGTGTGGCCGGGGCCATCGTTTCCCTCCTATCTTTGTGGCTCTTCATTCGGCAGGGAGCCAGTGACCACGGAGGAAGCCGAGGATTACTTTGAGGTCATCAGCAACCCCATGGACTTCCAGACTATGCAGAGCAAGTGCTCTTGTGGCAGTTACCGCTCAGTGCAGGAGTTTCTCGCTGACATCAAGCAGGTGTTCTCCAATGCCGAGCGCTACAACCAGAACGGGAGTCACGTACTGTCCTGCCTGGAGAAGACGGAACAGTGTTTGATTGACATGGTGCACAAACACCTGCCTGGCCACACATACGCACGCAGGAAACGCAAGAAGCTCTCTGCCAGGTGCCAGGAACTGGAGGAGCAGGAAGAGGACAGTGAGTCGGAGCCCCTTGAGCATTCCCGGGGGCGGAAAAGGAAGAAATGAGGGATGGGGAAACTAGGGGGAGAGCCAGAGCTGGAGCAGGCCTTCTGGTGCTGCCAGGCAGCAGGATGGGTTGTCTGGAGGGAATGGGGAAGCAGCAGGCACTTCTTTATTAATCCAGCCTTCCCTTTTGCCCATCCTAGTTTTAATTTTTCTGCAGTTTCCTCAAGTATTTGGTCATCCACTGAGTGAGCAGAGATGACTTACTGCTTCCTGCAAAATCCACAAAGCTCTGAAGGAGCCTGTCCTGGTAGGAGGGGAAGGTGGGAGGGCAAGGGAAAGGCCTGGCCAAAACGTGGCTGGGCAGGGCAGCACGATGCCTATTCCAGCTTGGGTGCTGTTGGCTTCCTCGGGATGAACCGCTTCCTCCCTCCACGAGCAGCCAGTGCCAGAGCGTGGTGGGACCTCTGCCATCGTCTGCCTGTGAGGTGAAACCAGCCTTGAGCCGGTGCGGGGAGGGATCGTGTCCTTCACAGAAGGACTGGGTGCAGTCAGGCCCATGGGCTGCTGCTGCTTGTATGTAGGTGTTTCTGTGGTGGTATCTCTGAGCCCCCTGTGAAGGGCTGCGTGGGGCGAGTGAGCACTTACATCTACGGAGATACGGCTTTCACCAGCATCCTGACACAACTGGCTTCGAGGTGCTCTTGCTTTTCCCCTCTCTCTTCTCGGGGAGCGATCCCTGGAGGTTGTGCTCTGAAGAGGGTTCTTCTGAGCTCAGCTCTTCACATGTCTGCGGCAAAGAGGAGGCAGTTGGTTTCCCTGCTCACCCTGATCAGCACACAATCATGTAGCCCCTTGGATGAACTGAGTGCCAGAAGCATACTGGAGAGCAGGGTTTTCTACATGCCCTGTGGGGAGCTCCAGGGCGAGGGGAGCAGCAGAAACATGTTCTGTGTAACTTTTTAAATTAATTTTCTAGCTCAAAGTGGCTTGTTTCTAGCTGTGATCTTGTACAAAGAACACCTGTAAGATACCGTTGTCTTGCTTTGGCACATGTACAGTTTATATGAAACCGTGTTTGCTTTATATTTCCCTTCCTCTTAAAACTCATTTTTCCTACCAGTAGCTGGAGTCAGACCGGGGGACTTGTTGGCAGGGGATGTCCCAGTCCCTCTCTGGCTGCTCTCTCACCATGTTTTGTTGTAACACCTTCCCCAGCTCACCTCCCTACCGCTCCCCCGGCGCAGCGAGGACCGGCCGGCACCGGCCAGCAGCCCAGTCCTGCTGGGAGGCTGCTCTGCCGCGGCCCCTGTGGTGGGTCCTGCTGCCCAGTTCTGAGAGGACTGACTTGGTTCTCTCAGAAAAGGGTGTGTTTTTTTCATCACCTTTCCCTCTCCTTCATGACAGGTTTTAATCATACAATCAGGGCTTGAACTTTTTATTTCAGAAGTCTTCAGTTTGGAACAAACCAGCTGCAGGGCTGCTCTATACTAGTTTTGTAACAGAAAAGCAAAAGCTGTTGTTGCAGCTGTTGTGATTTGAGAAAAACAGAATCATTGATTAAAAATTATGGCCTAGTTTTGTGAACTTTTTAGGGTGGTTTTGTTTTGTTTAACAGGTATTTGTTTCAGTTCTGGACTGTCAGTGGCTGCAGACACGAGGCAGGTTTCCAGCCATTCCCTTCTCCCCAGCCTCAGCTCCCTGTCCCACGGAATAGCACTGACGTTTGTATCTCGCACGTCCCATCCAGAGGCTTTGTTTTGTCCTGTTCATAGAGAACATTTTCTGCAGGTCCTACATGGTGAAACCTTTGGAACTGTACGTTTTTTAAAAATAAATGTCATCTGGGGGGAGGGGGTTTCTGCTAAGGGCTGTACTTGTAATAAATTGGAAACCTAAAAATAAACATTATGTACTTGTGTTTGTAATACCGGCCTGCTGCGAGTCCTTCGCGGGCGCCCCGCGTTCGCGTGGGACTGTCTGGGATGTGTTGACTCTCCCTTCCCCAGAGCCCCCATCAACCACGGGATTGCTGCTTCCGGGGGGAGAACGGAGCCGCGGAGCACGGGAGCGGTGAGTCTGGGTCAGCTCAGTTCACAGCTCTGAGGAACCGTCTTCCAGGCCTCCTGCCCCCGGGCTCTGCCGCAGCTCCTGGTGTCACAGCTGGGCTGGGCCGTGCCCCCGTGGCACAGCTGCCATCACACACCGGGCTGTGCTGGGTGGAAGGTAACGTGCTGGTGCGCTGAGCTGGCCCTGGTCATCATCCTCAGAGACCAGGGATGAGGCTCAGCTCTTCCTGCCCCCAGGCAGGAGCAGGGCACTGGCGGACAGGACCAGTCCTTGGGCTGGCCACCCCGTTCGGTCCCTTGTCTCCTGTGGGCTGCCAGTGGGAGACTTCCGTGCCAGGATGGGAAGGGAATACAAGCAGGTGAGGGGGGAGCGGAAATGTCTCTGCTCTTTCACCCCAGCACTGGGGTGAAAACTGCACCAAAAAAAATTGCACCAAAACTGCCTCCTTTGTTTTGTTAACGTGTTTTGCAACCACAGCCTTGTTGGCTGCAGCTTGGAGATCGGCAAGGACCGTTCCCGCTGTGTCTATGAGAGCAGGACTCCCAGCCCACCATGCTGGTCTCCAGCAGCCTAACGGGGACACACTGGGCAAGGTGACATGGTGAGCTTCAAAGGCAGCATGGGCTGGGGAAGTGATGGACCAGTGCTGATGTACAACCCATCATCTGTGGAACAAACATGTTGGACAAAGTTTTGCCTGCATTCCTGCCAGTGCTGCACTGCCAGCAGGGTGATGGTTTCCTGGGTGTCTTCATCTTCCTCCTCACTCAGGAGCCGAGCTGGGAATCCTCCAGCCAGGTCCACCTCTGCTGGGCCGAGGAAACCCTCTGACAGGTTTCAGTGCTTGAAGGCTCTTGGCAATGGACAGATGCTGCTTTCCCTAGTGAAGCCTCATCCCCTCTTCACAAGAGGTGGTTTGGCTGGCCGGGCACACCACAGGACCTGGGGGAACCAGTGTGACTGACGCTGGGACGTTTCCAGGCCTCAGCGCGAGACCTCACACCAGCATCTGCTCCGAGACCTTTTCAGAGACTTACTTTTTATAGCAGCCCCTGCATGGCATCAGTGTCCTGTGTGGGGGCTATAAATAGCCGTCCCCACGCCTGGCAGGCGGGTGCGTGGAGCCTGCTGGCACCACGGGCCAGGGGACTGTCACTCGCCTGGCTGCACCCACCATCTCACTGGGGTTGCTGGCCTGTGACAGCTTGTGGTAGGGCACCTGTGTTTTCTGGAGCCTCAGGAGGAGGCCATGGGGGCACAGCAGGGTGAGGAGCCTTGAGCTTGGTCCCTCCTTGGCCTCCTCATTGCTCAGTTAATTGTGACCACCTGGGTTTTTTAGCACCTTCCCAGAGTGCAGCAACTGTCCTTCTGCTACTCAAAACCTGGAGGGAGCGTCCTGCCTTGCGAGGGGGATGGCATCTGCAGCTCAGCACGTGCTGGGGGACGGACACCAGGTTCCACTTCTCCATGCGCAGCTGGACCTTGGGGTGTCCTGAGCCCACTGTTGCCCCATGGCAGCCCCGGCTGGCACTGAGGCCAGGCAGCCATGGCAGCGGTGCCCAAGCTGGGAGGCTGCTGCCACAGGAATAGGGCAGCACCGAGCCCTTCTTGCCACTGGCAGCTGCCCCCAATCCTGCTGGGGCCGGGTGTTTGGCCACCTTTGGGACTGCTCCAAGGAGGACGGGGTGCAGGGATGATCTTGGGGTGGGGGGATATTGAGGAAGGCTGAGCTTCCCCAGCATAGGGTTGTAAGTGGCTGTGACAAGGGGACAGCCAGTGTCCCTGGCACAGAGCCCTTCCCAGGGGCAGCTCTGCTTTGGGGCAGGCTCTGTGGAAGAGCTGTCAACCCAGCAGGGCCAGCCATGCCCAGTGCCTCCAGCGGAGCCGGCCGGGCTGCCGGGGCCGATAGCGTGCGGTGGTCGGGCGCCGGCAGCCTTACTGCTGCCCGATAGCTGGGGCCCAGCGGGACCCTTATCTGGGTGAGCGCTTGAGAGGCAGCAAGTCGCTTGGCAAGTGCCAGGGTGCTCAAGGGCAAGCTGTCCTGCCGGGACACACACGCCCCAGCACCATCGCTGGGCCACAGGCCTGGCTGTGCGAGCCAAAGGTGCACCGAGCTGGGTCGGGGCTCAGCGTTGCGGGGCTGCCTGCAGCCCGGGACAGAGGGGGTCCGGTGCACAGACTGTACCCCTGGCACAGGGACATGGCTCTGTGCCCCCTCCCCCGGCTGGACTTTGGAGCCTGTCCTGCAGCCAGTATTGACTCTCCTGCCCCGGGTCACAGCCCTTTTATCTGCCCAAACAAACCGTCCTGGGGCAGCTCACGAGGCTGTGACTCCACCCCCCCCACCCGCCAAAAGTGTTGGGGGCCAGGCAGGGTCCCTGCCCCAGCATTAGCCCAGGGAGGGGGCTTGGTGCCCACTGACCCAGCCAGGGCCTCGCCTGCCTCCCAGCACCCCAAATCAGGTGCGAGCCCCTCGTGTCCCCCGCACCAGCACCACCCAGGCAGTGGGGGCTCCTTCGTACCTTGGCTGCTGCGCCAGCTCCTGGGGGAGGTGAAGGCTTTTCTCAGATCAGGCCCTTGACTTATCCCACTATCCCGGCACCCCCGGATGAAAAGCGCTTTGGTTCATCAACCATGGCAGCACAAAGCCCTAGCACAGCACAACAGTGGCCGAGGGGACACCAAACCCAGCCCCTGCCACCACCTCCAGCTTGGGGGGGGGTCTTGCCTCCTCCTTCGGCTCCAAACCCAATGTGGGCTCTGAGCTACAAGGGCTTTGCTGGGGTTGTAGGTGTGGGTGCTAATTTGGGTGCTGAAAGGAGGGTCCCTTGCTGGCTTGTTGCTCCCTGGGCAAGAGGAACGGGGGGGCCCCAGAGACCCTCACTGGGGCCAGCACTGCCCCAGCCTGCATGCTGGCTAATTAACAGGTAATTAGATGATGGACAAATCTGATCATCACCAGGGCTGCCTGTGCCCCTGCCCACAGCCCCTTGCCCACCGTGGGCACAGCCCATCTGCCCCCCAGCACTGGGAACTCATTGCACATCCCCGGGGCAGCCGGGTGAATCAGCCCTACCACCCCTCTGCAGAGATGAGCTGCACCCTGAAAAGGTGTCTCGGGGCAGGGTGGGCAGCAGCCCCCACCACTGAGCACACGGCAGAGCCACCCTGCCCAGGAGGATGGTGGCACCCGCCACCACTGCCCAACTCACACCCCAGCCAGCCCGCGGCAAGGACAACCCCGGCTCCCCCCGCCACCCTGCTGAGGCTTGAATTTCCCTCTGGACAATGGGGAAGCCAAGCTGGGACTGTAACCAGAGCGGGGGATAAATAAAGCTGCCCAGAAGTTTCCATTACCCGCACCTCGGGCTTCTGCATGGGACATCAAAGTTGAGCCCTCGCTGCCCCACGGTCCCACACCCCCAGCCCATCACCCCAGCTCCTGGCCTGCCGAGCCCCGAGCCACCTTGCCCAGCACTGAGGCCATGACAGCCAATGGCACCGACACAAATCACCTACGGAGTGTGGAGTGGAAAAGATGATTCCTCAGCACAGGAAAACCTCCTTCTTGGCCGGGAGGCAGCGGGTGCCAGAACTGGCCCAGGGGAAGCCACGGGGGGGAGCAAGCCCCCCAGTTCCATGCTCCAACCACAGCCAGCAGCACCTGGCACGGCACACTCCTCTTTCCATCAGCACAAGAGCCCCCGCGCCCACCACACACCCACCACGAGGACCGCAGCCCCGACCCGCTGAGCTGGAGGGGCTCCCTGGGGGCTGCTCTCGACCCCCTTGAATTCCTCCAAACGGCACCAGGCTCAGTTGAAATAACACATCCAGGGTTTATTGTTTTTTCCATTCCTTGCAACTAATGATTAAAAAAAAAAAATCTAAAATAAATTACAGAATTAAATAAACACGGACTGGATTATTCCCTTCCCTGCCCCGTCCCCGCCGCCCCCCCCCAAAGAAAGCGTTAGAAGAGTCATTGGATTTGGCAACAGCAACAACAACAAAACAACCTCTAGGAAAAAGCAGCTACTTGTCAGGGTTGAGTGGTGCCGGGGGGTCCCGTGGGCCTCACCACCCCAAACCAGTGTGCGTCCCCCCTCCCGCCGCCGCTCAGCCTCTGCCCTCGCCCCAGCAGCGCCTCCTCGTCCCTTACCCGTGAGGCCGGCTTCCTCTGGTGTGCCGTCCCCAGGGAAGGGACATGCCCCATGCTAGACGTGCGTCGGGTTGTCCAGATACGGGTCCGTCTTGGTCATGTGCAGCATGACCGTGGGGGCTTTGTAGTGGCAGTGCACCCCGCCGCAGCTCACCCCGCTGCAGGGCTTGCCCCTCGTCCTCACGCCCAGCTTCCTGTTGCACAGGCTCTGCCAGGTCTGCAGCGTCTTGGAGCTCCACACCCACACCCCGCTGGTGATGCCCACCACCAGTGACATGAAAATCTTTAGCATAAAGACAGCCACGGTGGGCACCGAGGCCTCCAAGGAGCAGTTGGCGGCACGCCGGCCGGGGAGGTGCAGGCAGCCGCGCTCCTGGGCCCTGAGGTTCCAGTAATCCACGTTCAGCCGCTCGTAGAAGTAGCAGACAATGACACAAGTGGCTGGGACAGTGTAGAGGATGGAGAAGACTCCGATCTTCACCATCAGCTTCTCCAGCTTCTCCGTGTTGGTACCACCCGTCTTCATGATCTTCCGGATGTGGAAGAGGGCGACGAAGCCCGTGAGGATGAAGGAGGTGCCAATGACCAGGTAGCAGGAGAGGGGGATGAGGATGAAGCCAGTCAGGGCGCTGACGTCCATGCTCCCCACGTAGCACAGCCCTGTGAGCTCGTCCCCTGCCACCTTCCTCATGGTGAGGATGACGATCGTCTTCATGGCAGGGATGCCCCAGGCAGCCATGTGGAAGTAGCTGCTGTGGGCCTCGATGGCCTCATGTCCCCACTTCTTCCCGGCAGCCAGGAACCAGGTGAGGGTGAGGACGACCCACCAGAGCGAGCTGGCCATGCCAAAGTAGTAGAGGATGAGGAAGACAATGGTGCAGCCCGTGCTCTCCAGCCCCTCCTGGATGATGTACAGCTCGCCGTTCTCCCTGTCGCAGGCAATGTTCTCAGCCCCTGCCACCGAGCGGATGATGAAGGCCACGGAGTAGACGTTGTAGCACATGGAGAGGAAGATGATGGGCCTCTCAGGGTACTGGAAGCGGTGGGGGTCGAGCAGGAAGGTGAGGACGGTGAAGGCGGTGGAAACGAAGCAGAGGGTGGACCAGATGGCCATCCAGATGAAGGCAAAGTCCTTGTCGTCCCGGGACCAGTAGACGTCCACCCCAGGGGAGCACCGGGGCGCGCAGGAGAGGCTCTTCTCCACGTACTGGAACTTCTCGGGGTTGTCGCAGGCCCCCAGGCCGTTGGGGCCCCGGCCCTCGGCGGTGCCCGGCGGCCAGGGCCGGGGGGCCACGGGCAGCATGCCCTGACCCTTGTGGGGCTCGGTGGCCGAGGCGTTCTCGGGGGCCTCCATGCAGAGGGCGTTGGGGTCGTTCTTGGTGGGCAGCTTGGCACAGTCGAGCGACTCGGGCCAGCCAAAATTGAACTGCTCCATGATGGGGACGCACTTGTGGCGGGCCTGCTCGCACATGGGGCGGCAGGCGGGGATGCTGGCGCTCACCTGGTCGGTGCACATGGGCGCGTAGAGGGAGCAGAGGAAGAAGCGCAGGTGGACGTGGCAGCCGTACTCCACCAGCGGGGCGAACTCGTGCAGCTTGAGGGCGGCTTCGCGCTGGCTCTCGTGGCCCAGCAGGTTGGGCATGCGGGTCAGGTTGTAGCCGATGCCCCGGCACATGGGGATGTCCACGGGCTGGCACCGAGCCGCCCGGCCCCGCGCCCCCTCCAGCGCCCCCAGCTCCAGCCCGCGCCCGGCGGCCGCCAGCTGCCACAGCAGCGACAGGGCCAACCGCAGCCCCGGCCCCGGCCCCGGCCGCGCCGCCGCCATCGCCCGGCCCCGCGGCTACAGCGCCGCCATGGCCCGGCCCCGCCGCCCCCGCGCCCCCGGCCCGGCCGCTCCCTCCCGCGGCGGCGGCGGCGGCGAGACGGGGCAGCTCCCCCCGCCCGCGGCCCGGACCCCGGCCCCGTGCGCCATGCGGCCCCCGCCCCGCCCCGCGCCCCGCGCCCCGCGCCCGCCGAGCCCCGGCAACCCCTGCAGCCCCGCGCCCGCCGGCGGGACCGGACTGACCCGCCCCGCCCGCAGGGACACGCCCCCGGGGCCGGGCTGCACGGGACACGCCTCTCCGGAGGGAGGGGAGGGGAGGGGAGGGGCGGGGGAGGGCACGGCCCTGGGACCCGCCACCGGCACAGGCACCGGGACCCGCATCGGTACTGGAACCGGCACCGGGACCCAGAAACAGCACTGGGACTCGGAACTGGCACTGGGACCCAGAACCAGCACCGGGATCCGCACCGGGACCGGGACACGCACTGGCACCGGGACCTGGGAGTCCGAACCGGCACCGGGACTCGCGCCGAGACCCGGAGCCGCCACACAGTCGCACCGGGGCCTGCAGGTGCACCCGGAACCGGGATCCGCACCCGGACCAGTTCCCGTACCGAGACCGAGACCAGGACCAGGACCCGCAGCCACAGTGGGATCGCAGCGCCGTGTCATCCACCCCCACACTCCCCCGAGGCGTGGGGCACCCTGACACAGCCCCACGGGGTCACTTCCTGCCGAGCCCCCACGGCTGCGGGGCGCACACACACACGCCCGCCCCCGCCCCTCATCACCCCCAACGTCGACATCCCCCCCACGAATACCGACACCCACCCGCACCCCTCACAGCAGCCCTGAGCACATGTGCACCCACGCACATGCAAACACACCCACATGTGCACACACATGTGCACACACACACATGCAGACACATAGGCACTCACACACATACATACACACACACGCACAGACACATGCACACACACGTACACGCACACACACGCACAGACACATGCACACACACGTACACGCACACACACGCCCCCCCAGTCTGGCACAGTTCACCCTGCATCCCTGCACACCCATGGCACCAGCCATGTGCTCTGGCACACACGTGTGCACACACACACACCTGGGCATAGGAACACGCATGGCCTCACTGGTGCCCCAAACCCCCCGGGGTGCTGCCAGGGCCTGTACCCGCTCCCAGGGCACTGGCACACGGCGAAGCTTCGGGGGTGAGTGGCTGTGCACGCCCGGGCGCTGGTGCGTGGGGCACAGGCAGGGGCAAACACCAGGGCTCACCGGCACACGGTAACCGCCGGGCTGGCACTGCCCCTTGGGATGACCCTTCCCCACAGGCTGGCGGGGGGACAGGCCTCAGCCTGGGGACAGAAAGTGCTGCTTTGGTCCTGCTGCTGAGAACAAGGAAACTCACGTCACCGTGTTGCACCCATGCCCTGCACAGAGCAGAGAGGGCACCTGCACCCGTGGGGTGTGGGGTCTGCCATGGGACAGTGGGACCGTGGGAGGGGGCTCAGCCCCAGCACCCACAGTGTGGGCTGGGAGAGCTGTGTCCCTGCCAGCACCCCCTGTCCCTGGGTGTCACCCAGGGCTGGCAGCAGGGCAGGCTGCCCCATGCCCATGGGCAGGGGATGGCAATGCCACCTAGCACTGGTGATGTGTGAGGCCAGGGCAGCTCCCAGGTGGTGACACAAGTCAGCGTGGCCAAGCTGGGGCTGCCAGCCCCCAAAATCTGGTGTCCCATTAACAGGGTGACAGAGCCGTCTCTGTCACCCAGGCCAGGGGCAAGGGGCAGCTGCGGGTGCCTGGCTGGAGGAGCCAAGGGTGCTCAGCCCAGCGTTAAAAACATGCTGGGGGTGGCAGCACCTGCGGGGATGGCCCATGCCACCTTCACAGGATGACACCAGCTGCCTGCCATGTAGAGGAGCTGCTGATCCCACCTTTGGCCCTGGGGTGCTGGCACAGGGTGCTCCGTGCCATACCCAACACCCATTGACAAAGGGGGGGCCAGGAGCTCTGCCATCCCGGGGGCAATTCAGGGATGTCCCCACAATGTCCTGTCAGGGGACCTGGGGCCTGTCCGTGCTGCAGCAGTGTGGCTGGCACCTGGGGCTCAGGGTGCTGCACCACGTTCCTTTAGCAACAACCCAACACCCTGTCAGCGCGGCTCCTGCCGCTCACACCCGCCGTGCCCGAGTGAACGTCCCGACTGGGATGTGAGGAAATTCCATGGGAGCTGCTTATCGGCTCTGGGAACGCTGCGGGAGATAAGCCCTCGCCCTGGAATTTCCCTCTAACACAGGACAACGGCTCACCCGGCACCGGGGCACTGGGAAAAGGGTCGGTTGGGGTTAGTCGGGGTGCTGGAGGGTGCTTTGTCCCCTTGGCCACCAGCTCTGGGGGGGTGTCACCAAGCACTGGCCCATGTGCCTGGCTGGCATGGAGCAGCAGCAGCTTCAGAGGCTTCACCCTGGGGTATGGCCACACTCCTCCTGGGCCCTAAGAAACGGGTATTTTGGAGTGGTTTGTGCTGTGGGGCAGGTCTGGGGGAAAATTGTCCCCCATGGGTGAGCTGGTGGCCACAGCTGTGCCGGCCATGGCTGGGATTGGGGTGACACCCACAGGATGCTGGACCTGTCCCTGAGGTCCCTCATCCCACCCAGCCCCCAGCACCAGGATGCGCATCCTGTACAGGGTGAGGCACCCAAGGGTGGCACTGACACTGCTCCAGGGCACCCTAAAGCCCAGCTCCTGCCATCGAGGCTGTCCCTTAGGGAGCCGTTCACTAAGGGAAATTTGGAAATGTTACCTTGGAAGCACCCAGCTGCCCCAGAACGCAGCTCCGGGTGCCCAGCAAGGGCTCTGGGTGGGCAGTGGGCATGGCAGGAGCTGCAGGCAAGGGGCTGGGTGGGACCTCAGGGAGTCAGCCCCACCATCCTGGCCTGCCCCCATGGATGCCCTCGTACCTCCCAGCCCTGCCGCCTGGGCTGTGAAGGGTTAATGGGGGCGGGGGAGGAGGAGGGGAGGAACGCACAAATAAATGTCTTTTAATTTAATTTTGCTTTAATATGTAAAGCTGTTGCTCTTGGCAAGAGCCACCACAGCCTGGCCAAGAGCAACATGTGGGTTTTCAGTCAAGGGGTTCCTCTGAACCTGGAGGAGCACCCATCCCTCACCTACACCCCACACCCTGAGATGCTCCCCCCCACCCCAACACCCTCCTTGGGTGCTCCATGGGACGCCCAAGCCCTGCCCAAGCCTCTGGGACCTGAAGTGGGGACAACAAAGGACCCATGGAGCCTTCCCCAGAGCTTATTCGCAGTGGTGGGCAGTGGGACACCACCAGCATCCCAACCCTTGGCCAAGTCTTGCCCTTTCATGCTGGGAGCGACCTGCCCATCCCCATGGGAGCCAGGGAGGGGACAGCATGACGCTTGCCGCTGGGACGAGGACATCACAGCCCTGCACAGGAGCAGGTCTGGAGGCCTCGCAGTGCAAACAAGAACACCAGGTAGAGCAACACAGCAGATTTACGGCCTTGGAAGTGGCCCTGGGCTGGGAATCCAACATCAACAGCTGGAAGAAAGGGCCCTCAGAGGCTGCACACAACCCTGCCCGGGAAGCGGCCAGGCCGGCCGAGCGGGGCCGTGGCGCAGGAGCCTGTGGTTCCTGGCACCAGCTTTGCCCCATTTCCTCTCTTCCCGTCAACAGCGCTTGCAGACCTGGGCAAGAGCCTCAGCGAGGGGAGGGGAACGGGGAGCAGGATGGGCCACGGGTGGAAAACCCCCCCCGCTGCCACCCTGGGTAAGGAGAGGCTGCAGCAATGCCCCTCTTGCCCAGCCATTGAGGGTCCTGCCTGGGTCAGAGTTTGGGGATCCTCCTTGGCACCAGTGATGGGAACAGCCCTGGTGGGAGCCAGGGAGAGGATGATGGAGCAGGAGAGGGGGTGATGGAGCAGGAGAAGGAGTGATGGAGCTGGGGGGAGGGCTGATAGAGAAGGAGAGGGGCAATGAAAGTGTGGAGGGATCAGTGGAGTAAAGAAGGAGGTGATGGAGTTAGGCAGCGGTACAATGGAGGTAGGGAGGTGGTGATGGAGCTGCAGAGAGGGTGATGGAGCAGAGGGGGCAATGATGGAGCAGGGAAAGGGGCAAGAGAGCAGGAGGAGGGTGACGGAGCAGGAGAAGGGGTGATGGTGCAGGAGAGGGGGTGATGGAGCCAAGGGAGAGTGTGGTGGAGCAGGAGAGGGGTTGATGAAAGTGTGGAGGGAGCAGTGGAGTAGAGGAGGAGGTGATGGAGTTGGGGAGTGGGGCAATGGAACCAGGGAGGGGGTGATGGAGGTGGAAGGTGGGCTATGGAGTTGGGAAGAGGGCGATGGAGGTGAGGAGAGGGCAATAGCGCAGGGGATGGGGTGATGGAGGCAGGGAGGGGCGGTGGGTGCTGTCCTTGGCCGGGGCAGGCAGGACCTGCTGTGGGGTGGTGAGGGGCCCCGTCCCGGCTGCGCTGCCCTCGCCCCTGCCCAGCCTGGGCAACCTCAGGGGTCTCAGTTCCCCCAAGATCAGGCCACTGGCCGTGCCCAGGGGTGAACCTGGGTCCGTGGCAGCCCGTGCTCCCTGCCAGCCCGGCGCGAGGGCGATGGCACAGCCCCGCAGGGATCCGGGGGATGATTTTCCCTTCCTGAGGAATTTCACAGGAATGGCTGGCACGAGAGGCCAGCGGCTTCAGTTTCAAAGGGATGCCAGTGCTGGGGCTGGATGGGCTGGCGAGCAGCTGGGGGGGTCCGTGCTGGGAGCACCCCACGCTGGGCACCCCACGGGGCTGCAGGCTGGCACCCACCCGGCCACCATCCCCCTGGAGACACCATCCCATGTGGGAGTGACCCTCAAGCCCAAACCCTCCCGACCCCCAGGCACGGCCCTGTGGGATGCAGACACACACGCGTGTGCCCCAGCCTGGGCACACCACGGAGCAAGCGATGCTCTGTGCCCCACGGCCTCCACCAGCGACCTGCCAGGCTCCCTGCCATAGGCAGGCAGCAGCAGGGTGGGAAGACGGGGATTTTGGGGGATGGTCCCCAAACAAAAGGGTAGAGGAACCTGACATCAGTGGGAGGAGACGGGTGAACACGCAACACGGATCCTGCCCAGCCCCAGCCAGGGCCAATGGGAGGGAAAAGCCTTTTCTTCCCCAACTCCAGCACTAATTCCAGCAGTGAGAACCCCAGCGTGAGGGAATCACCAGCCCCACTTGCTGTGCACCCAACTGCAGCTCTTTTGGTGGCTTCACAGGGCTCTGCAGCATGTGCCACCAGCCAGGGAACCTGCTCCATGCCATGGGCACGACAGCACAGCAGCATCAAGCAGGACAGGGAGCGCGGAGCACCCTGGCCCCACATCCCAGGGGGTTCCGCTGGCACCAGCCAGGCACTGACACCCCGTCACTTGCTGCTGAGACACACGGCCCCTGGCATGTGTCCCTTGAAGGACAGGACTGTCCCCTCCTTCTCTCATCCCACTGCCACCTGTGCTCCCAGTGTCCAACTGGCACAGCACAGGCTGGCACACTCCCTGGCTGTGCCAAAGGGTCCCCGAGGGGCCACAGACCCCCCACCCTGGACCCCACCCAGGTCAGGACCTGACCCACTCCCCCCCATTCCAGGGACAGAAACCCCTTCCCTGTGGCCGGTGCCCCTCGGGGGCCGCAGGGACATATCCTGCGGGAGCCACAGGGTTTTTATCCCCTTTCCCCTGGGCATGTGGTGTTGGTAACTCAAGGAGCCATGAGATCCGGTGCTGGTGCTGGTGCTGGTGCTGGTGCCGGTGCCGGTGCCAGTACCTGCCTTCCCTGCCTGAAACAGCAGCCGTGCAACTGTGGGCAGCGGGAGGTGCTGCAGGTGTGGAGCGAGGTGATGGGGCAGCAGCATGGGGATGCCCAACAACCCCTCCCTGCCACCCCATTGTCACCCCCTGGGGCCTCCACCCACCCAGTGGTGTTCTCCGGCCATCCTGGGGCAGTGGCAGGCAACTGGATGCCACCAGCATCCCTGGGCAATGCCGAGTCCTCAGCTGCCCAGTTACCTCCTGGTACTGGGTCCCTGCGTGTGTTTGTGGTGACAACCCCGGCCTGTGGTGCAAGGACACTGTTACCAGGGCTCAGGGACACAGGGTGACAGGTATTCCCCAGGGATGCTCACTGCAACCTGCTCACCCCATCACCCGGCATCTGGGGAGCCATGGGCACCTGTGAACACCCCAAACTGGGGGTGGCATGAAGGGACATCCGGCTGCTGGCCAGCCCAATGCCCTGGCCATGGCCACAGGGTCCCTGGGCCGTGACACCCCTATCCATGCAGCGTTGAGATGAAGCAGGCAGGAGACACATGGCACAGGGCATGTCCCCCCTGCCCCAGGAGCCCGGGGAGCCTGAGGGATCAGCGTATGGATGGGGACCATGAACAGCTGTGGGCCTCAGGGGCAGGAGGGCAGTAGGGTGCCCCAGGGGAGCCCAGGTTGGGAGCACAGTGGGGAGCTGACTAGTGAGGGGACACTGGGCAGCCCCCCACCACCTCCCCTGCAGTATTTCAGCTGCTGAGTGTGGCTGGCAACACAACTGGTGGCACAATAGTCTGCCCACAGCCTTCTGGCAGGCTGAGACACACGCTCCTGGCTGTGGGGACCCCCCCTGCTATCAAAGGGGAAGCTGGACTGAGCCACGTCCTACCCTAGGCACCTCACCCACCCCTACAGACCCCTCTGGGAGGAGGACAGGACTGAGCCTTCGCAGCGGGTGATCACTCTGAATTCTACTGACGGCAGTATCTGCAGTTTGCAGCAGCTGCTGGAGGCAGGTGAAGGACTGGAGATCCCTCCCAGCTGGGAAGAGCAGGTCATACAGCCACCAGACCAGGCCATGGGGCGACCGTCTGCCCCCCAGCTGACCTTTAGTGCCCACCCCTGATTCCTGGCAGCCCAAGGACGGGCAGAGGAGGTGCCTGGTGCTCAGAGCAGGCTCTGCGCTGCTCCCAGGCAACATCCCAAGCCAGCACAGGAACCCTTTCATCCCCAGCTCCACTTGCCCCCAAAAGTTAAGCTTCTTCCCCAGGACACCCCATCCCGCGGTGCCACCGAGTCGCCCGCTGCCGGCAGGTAGGTGTCGGCCCCGGGTCCCGCTGTGGGCACAGACACACACGGCCCTTTCTCCGCCCCCCGGCCCCGCGCGGCTCGGCGTTGGCAGGCGGGTCTGCGCCGCACAATGCGCCTCCTTGTTCGCCCCAGCCCAGGGCCGGCTTGTGGGGAATGGCAGGGAATCGCCTCCGTTTCCTGCTGGAGTTTTATTACATTCACTGTATAAATAAATAAATACGATCCAGGGGAGAAGGGGAGAAGGACGGGGCAGCCTGGAGCCAGGCAGGACGTGGGCTGGGGCTGAGCCCCACGGCACTGGGGCTGGGAGCACCCCGGGAGGGGGTAGGGAGGTCCCTCGAGATGTCTGCGCTCCCCGGGACTGTGCCACATCCCTCGTGACTCGCCAAGGAGCAGCCGAAATCCCAGCAAACACAACCCAGGAGGCAGCTCCACAGCCCCAGGGCTGCTGCAAGTGCCCAGCAGGGGGCTTGTCATGCCGGGCAGGGACCCTGACCACCAGCACTGCTGCTTGGCTGGAAGAGAAACCTTCTCCCAGGCAACATGGGAAATGTGGGAACACCCTCAGAGAATCATAGACTCATAGAACTGTTGGAAAAGACCTTTGAGATCATCCAGTCGAACCGTACCTGTCCACCACTGAACCAGACCTCTGAGCACCTCGTCTGCCCGTCTTTAAAACACCTCCAGGGATGGGGACTCCACCACCTCCCTGGGCAGCCTGATCCCACGCCCGAGAACCCTTTCAGTAAAGAAGCTTTTCCTGACATCCAAGCTGAACCTCCCTTGGCAAAACTTGAGGTCTTTGCCTCTTGTTCTATCACTAGTTAATCACTCAAGCCCAATCACCAGTTCTACCACACAGGCCCTGCCACCCCCAAAGCCAGCGCTGCACACGCTCCTGCGCCTCCAGCCTGCTCTCTGCACAGCTCATGTCTCTGCTCTGCCACCTCTGAATGGTGCCAAGAACGTCTGCAGCTGTTCAAGCTGGTGTGGGCTTGCAGGCTGGACCTTGGTGGGACCCAGGGAAGCAGGAGCACCCCTGAAGAGCCAAGCCCAAACCCACACCGTGCTGTCCGGGAGTGGAGATGGCTGTGAGGACTGGAATTTGCTGGAAATTGTTTTATCACACTATTGCATGGGCCAAGCTGCCCTTTTGGTTGCTCAGTCAAACCAAAGGTCTGCAGTGCAACCTGAAGGCACTGTCACCCTGCAACCTGCCTTGGGTGCCCCATGGCCACAGGTGGCCTTTCGCTGGCCCCACTTGCTGGCGATGCCATCGGTGCTGTGGTCAAAGTCCTCCCCGCGCTCACTGCAAGCTTCAGCACAGCCGTGGTAGCTGGATGCAGATGCCTTCCTCCAAGCTGCATGGACTGATCAGGGTGGTCCAGGAAGAATTTTGGCACTTCCAGTTGGTTTCTACTTTGTCAGCAAGGTTCAGATCAAGAGTAGTGGGCAGACTGGAGCAGCCCAGACTGACGCTCTCCCGTCTTTGCAACTTCTGGCTGAGTATTCGCACGCGGCTGAGATCTCGCTGTCCTCCTCCCTGCTCCTGAGCGGAGTTCATCAGCATTGCTGTGTTGTTTCTTCTTCTCTTCTCAGGCCCCAAATCATTCTATGTTCAGGTCACAGGCCTCTTTCTGATGATTCCTACCCAAGGCTGGATCACTTCTTGCTCTTGGCAAAACATCTGGTACCAGTAGCTTCCTCCCTGACCTGGTTCCTCATCTTCTCCTCTCCATGTGGAGCAAGCTGAGACCATCACCTCTAACCTGGCTAAAGGAGCAGCTCCAGGGGGAAGTTTTTCAGCCATTTCTCTAAATCATTGTGCAATGGTTTCCATCACAACTCCACCTGGCCCTCTCTGGAGAAGATGAGCTGCTGCAATGACCTAAATGACCCCAGTGTCCTATTTCTACACGGCACAGGCGCTGATGTCCCGCACAGTCAGCCTGAGGGACACTGAATTTTGACAACTTCGGGGCAGCAGATTTTCTGCTCTGCTTGAGGTGAACCTGGATCCCTCCTGCCCCACTGCCTCCCACCACCGGCAGGCTTTGGCCTTCACATCCAAACGGGTGTTTCCTGGTGGGTCACCCTGCTCCTCATTGTGCCCAGCTGCTCAGATCAGCTCATGCACCCCTGAGTGATCAGCAGATGCCCCTTGCCTGCCCAGCACCCACCCACACCCCACCTGCAAACACTCCACTGCGAAGTCTGGACCTGATCCCAGTGGGACCCCTGAGGGAGACAGGGTTCAGGCATTGGGAATCCAAAACAGTGAAGAATTAGACCCAAGCGTATTCCAGACAAGTGAGGTGACCTCCGTGCTGTCCCCTGCAGCCCCGCTTGGACCAGCCAAGGACCACCCCGACCCCTCCAATTGCCTGGGCACCCCATCCCTTGGGGCAGCACTGGTGGCTGAAGGCAGGGAGGGAGCCTGGGGATGAGCATCCCATCGGGGAAGGACTTGCTACTGGAGCGATATCTACATGATCTAGCTTAAAAACATCCTCACACGTAAAAATTTCTGAAAATACTCAAGAACAGAGTTCAACCAAAAAAAAAAAAAAAGCAGCACCATGGTGGGTAAGCTAGCTGCCTTCTTTTCCTTTCCAAAAAATATTTTCACAAGATGGGCCAGTGCTGCTTTAGGTCCATCATCATCATCACAGCATCGAGAGCTCAAGACAGCTACTTGGAATGGAAACCCTCAGGTATGTCAAACAAAAATACTATTTACTGTTCACTTACTAATCCTGCTCTCCTCTGGGGGAAAAAACACAAAGCTCCTGTATTTGTTTAGCAGAACTCAGCACTTTTGGGTTTTGCCAATGGTTTGTGAGAATCTAAATATAGTTCATGAGAAACAACCAATCTTTCAGGGATTTCTGCTCCCCCCATCTCTCCAACCACCTTTCTTTAAAGGTCAGGCAACTGCGGCAAAGGCTCTCGCCCCAGCTGGCAGCCCCTGCCACTTGGACACGAGTCCTGAGCTCAGAAAAGGTGCTTTTCTGATGTGTCACCCTGTCTGTGAGGTGGGCCAGCCACCGTCCAGGCTCCTCCAGCAGTGGCAGGGGTGGGCTGCAGGATGGCTCTGTCCCTGTCCCAAACCCTAGCAGGTCCCTCTCCTGCCCCTGCAAATGTCACCAACCTTCTGGGCATATGCCAGGTTGCTGGAGGAGATGGGGAAGGGTGAAGGCTCACTCACTGTTATTGAGGAGGTCAACATTTGGAGATGACATCTTATCCCAGAGCAGTGCCGGAACACAGGTCCCAGTTTCCTGAGTGCTGGTGGATCGCCCCAAGCCAGCATGAAATGTTTGCTGCTGCCAGACACAGTGAAGGCAGGAGAGCTGCTGTCCAGCAGGGACCAGAGCTCCGTGAGAGGGAAGAGATGGAGATGGCTGTGGGGATGGGACAGGAAAGAAGAGGAAAGAAGGAAGGGTTAAAGACAGGGCCATCTCTCACTCTGCTGAAAGATCACAACAAGAAGAGTCCCTTGAAATATTTGCAGAGGATGAAGACTGAGCTGAGTCCCTTCTGACATTCAACCTTCATGTTCCTGCCTTCTGCCTTGTCCCAGGGTACCCTGGAGTTACCTCTTTCCCCCTCTCCAGCCCTAATCCTTTTGCCCTGTCCAATGGACAAAGACCCAAGGGCAGGGAGGTGGGGATAGCAGGCAGAGTCAGCAAGCCCCATCAGCCCTTGATACTTCTAAAAACCAGGACTGGGAAACAAATGTGCCTCCAGGTACACAGCAGAGACTGGCCTGAGGGAACAGCACATCCCATCACACCACCATGGCTGCTGGCAAGTCATCTACTCACAGACGGGTTTGGGTTGGAAGGGACCTTAAAGCTCATCCAGTCCCAACCCCCCTGCCAGCAGCAGGGACACCTTCCACTAGACCAGGTTGCTCAAAGCCTCATCCAACCTGGCCGAGAACACTTCCAGGGAGGAGCAGCCACAGCTTCTCTGGCCAACCTGGGACAGGGTCTCACCACCCTCACACCAAAGAATTTCTTCCTCACATCTCATCTCCCCTCTTCCAGTTTCAAGCCATCACCCCTTGTTCTGTCACTCCCTGCCCTTGGCCAAAGTCCCTCCCCAGCCTTCCTGGAGCCCCTTCAGGTACTGGAAGGTCTCCAGAAGGTCTCCCTCTGGGCTGTGAGTGCACGTTGCCAGCTCATGTTGAGCTTCTCATCCACCACCACCACCCCCAAGTCCTTCTCTTCAGAGCTGGCCTCAATCCACTCATCACCCAGCCTTGTGCTTGGGATTGTCTGGACCCAGGTGCAGGACCTCGCATTTGGCCTTGTTGAACCCCATGATGTTGGCACAGGCCCCACCTCTCCAGCCTGTCCAGGTCCCACTGGATCCCATCCCGACCCTCCAGCATGTCAACGACACCACACAGCTTGGTGTCACCAGCAAAATTGCTGAGGGTGCCCTCGACCCCACTGTCCCTGTTGCCAGCAGTGCCAAGGGCAGAAGCCAGTTGTCCTCTCGGATGGGCTCAAGCCACTCTGCACCCGGCTCACAGCTCCTGGTAAAGGTGGGTTTGCTGCAAAGCCCCCAGGAGCAGCAATGAGGGGCCCAAGAGGGATTTTTGGGTGTCTGTGTGACAAGATGGATGGCCTCGGGGGGCAAAAGGGCTGCTGCCCTGGCTTGTCCTCACTGGCAGGGAGCTGCAGCACAGCAGCAAACCTGAGCCCAGCCCTGTGCTCCCCAGTCTGGCAGGTCCCCAGCACCCTCCGAGCACCCCCAGCCCACGTGCGCCCCGCGGGGCTGCCAGCCCCTCCCGTGGGAGTGGGGAAGGCAAGACAGCGCTCAGCCCCCACCAAACCCCCACCCCCGGTCCACCCTGGGAGGGGACGCTCCTCAGAGCCATGGGGGTTGGTGTGAGCCATGTCCATGTCCCCCCACCGCCATCCATCAGAGCACAGACTCTGGCCTGGAAGGGCTGCAGCGTCCCAGACACCCTCACAGAGCAAACCTCCCCTCCCGCTGCTCTCCGCTCCCGGCTGCCACATTTTCCACCCTCACTGAAAGCTCTCCAACACAGGAAAATGTGAGACCATGGAAAACCAAGCTGGTCCCCAGCAGCCAGGCCAGCTTTCTCCTCCTCAGTCCCTTCATCTCACAGACCACAGGTTCCCCAGTGGTATCCCACCCCAGTGGGGCCACCCGCTACCCCCACACCACAGGACCTCCAGCCCCTGTGAGCTGCAGAGGGCTGGTTTTGGGGCTCACTGAGGGGTGGTGGAGCAGCCAGAGCTTCAAGGGCAGGAGTGCTCGGGAATGGAGGCTCGGCACTGCTGGCGAAGCCCCTGTGATTTCCCCATCCACCCTTCCTGTTGTTGCTCCAGGTCTGGGTCCTAACAGGTACATGAGCTCCAGCCTTTGTGACCCCCCCATGGTCAGGACCGGCCCCACCAGCACAGCATCCCTGGTGCACACAGGGCCAGGGAAGCACAAGGAGCAGAGCCAGGAATTGTCCTTTCCCCATCATGCAGGGCAGCACCCAGCACCTCTCATTCCCCAGCTGGGTCAGGATCCCACCCTCAGCTTTCAGTCCTCATTTAAAGCAAATTTGGAGTCTCTTCCCCACATCCCCCCACAAACTTCTCTACTATCTTCTCTGGATCCCTTGGCTCTGCCAGGTGTGGTTCCTGTCTGGCTTTATGCAAGAGGATGCTCTTTACTGGGGGAGAGGTGGGGGAGACACTGGGGTACACAGGACATGAGATGTGTGGGAAGGGGGACACGGACCAGCAAGACTGTGGAAAACCAGCTCAAATCTGATTTACTTTTTTCCCAAAAGCTGGAAAAAAGAAGTCCAGGACGACCAGAGTTCCCACTTCCCTGCCGGTGCCAGGGAGAGTCAGGGCAGCCCCACACTGTGGGCGGGGAACAGACCCCCAGCCATGCGGAGTGCCAGGCTGGGGGATACCCTACAGATCATGACACAGGTTGATG
Organism: Caprimulgus europaeus; assembly: GCA_907165065.1. Next base: position 12,111,029 of record OU015544.1, on the reverse strand, counting down.
ACCAGAGCATGAGCTCCCCACTGCCCAAAGCACTGTCCTACCATTGTCCCACAGCTAAGGGACTGTTCCTCATCATCTGGTTGACTCAGAGCAGCATCTTGTGTGGCTTAAACTCCTGCAGAGCCATTAGCAGGAATTTGGGAGGGAGGAGAGGTGCCCAGGGTCCCACATGGCATCAGCCAGGGCCAGCTCCAGCAGCATTTCCATGGTCTCTTTCCACAGCTTGACCTGAGCAAGCCGTGGGGCAGGGACCTGCTCACATTTGCAGCAGGGACGGTCACCACACAGGAGAGCGACAAGCAGGGCTGGCTGAGGGGTTGGGGATGCTCAGTCTTGCACAGGCTGGGCTCCTCCCAAGAGCATCTTTAGCCAAGAGCTGCATCATCCATAGGGAGTTCCCTTGGCCACAGTCCCTGCTGTGGCTGGGGACACTTGTGTCACCATCAGACAGTGCTCAGCCCGGGAGCCACAGCCAACAGAGGTACCTTGGCTGAAACAACTGCTAATTGTTCCCATTTAGGGCCAGGTCTTGAATACTCATCAGCATGTGGAATGGGTTTTGCAGGAGGGTGAGGAACAATGGCAGCAGAGCAGGAGGAAGGTGTCCTGCTGCCGGCACTTGCCCCGCCGAGGAGGGGTTTGCATTCACGCTGCTTTCAGGGAAAAGGAAAACGTGCTCCGGGCTCCTCTGGGCTTTCACTGCAGCTCCTCTAAGGGATGGAGCAGGGATCTGGGGGTCCCCAGGGATCCCAGCACCCCTCAGCAGCAGCTTACATGGAAGCCCAGGGGTCCCTTCTGCTCCTGTCCAACCAGACCAAAAGCTCCTGGAGCCAGGGCTGCAGGGGCAGCACCAGCCTGACCCAGCCAGGGGACCATAGAATAGTTTGGTTGGAAAAGACCATTATGATCACCTAGTCCAACCATAAACCCAGCACTGCCAAGTTCATTACTAAAGCATGTCCCTAAGCATCACATCTACCTGTCCTTTAAACACCCCCAGGGATGGGGACTCCACCACTGCCCTGGGATGTCCCCACCTGAAGACACCCGAGCAAGGGCACTGGGGGCTGCACTGCTGCCCCACACCCCTTTGTGGCTCGGGGGCTGTGGCCGTGCAAAACCACCTGAATGTGTCAAACAACCAAAAAAAGAGCTTGCCTGGGCTGTGGGTGCTCTTTGAGGAGCTCATGCAAGAGGGAAGCAGAGCTGTTTCCTCAGGACCACAAAAGCTGAGCCAGGCTGGATGCTCTGTGTATGACACCATCCCCAGGAGCTCTCAGCTCCTCCAGCTCTCAGGGTTTTTCCCAAAGTCAGAGACAAAACTTTATGGATTTGCAAAGCCCAGAAGAGCAGCAATACAGTGAGATGACAACATGGGGGTCCAGCTACACCTGATACCCCAAAACTCACCCAACAGAGAACAAGATCCCAGAACTCTGCAGATGCTGGAAACACCTTTGCCACTGAACGCCGGCACAAGCCGAGCAGCCAGCCCAGCGCACGTGGGGTTCCTTGTGGCCGAGCCCCAACCCCACCGGATGGGTTTGGGTCTGGAAACACCAGCCCAGGGTGCCGGGAGCCCCTGGAGGGGGGACAAAACCCCTTAGTGACCACACTGCAAAGGGGGGGGAGGTCAGTGGACCCCCACGTGTACCTCCACTTTGCCCCGTGAGCGATGGGCACCTCCTCCATCACGCACAGCCCAGCACTGCTGGGGCGCTGCAGCCAGCGCCGCCGGCACGCTGGGCAAGAAAGGAATGTCTGTGTAAATCCCATTTACCGTCGGGTTCCTCGCTTCCCCTCCAGCAGACAATCCCAGCCCTCAGCGCAGCGTGAAGGGCTTAATATATTTTTGGAAAAAGAAGGAAAAAAAAACCCACCCTTCTCTGAAAAGAGCCTCTTTCAGCTAATAATGAAGTGAATATTATATTAAGAGTGAAAACATATTCAGGGTAACTTACAGAGGGAGACAGAAAACCTTTTCATAGCACCCTGGCCACAAACACAACTGCCAATTAAACCGGCTTCACTCGTCAGCCCCGTGCCAACACAAACGAGGGGGCCGAGGAGCGGAGCACGCGGAGCCGGTGGGGTCGGTGCCCGGTTGGGCTCGGCCGCGGCTGGCAGCACCGAGGGGTTTCCGCTCCGCTGACTTTCAGAGCCTGCTGGCGAAATAAAAAGGCACAAGTCCCCTGTCCCCACCCCGGGCTGTCCCTGCGCGGGGGCACAAGGTGCTCAGTGGAGATGAGGGGCTCCAGCATAACGAGGATCCTCAGTCCCTGCCCACAGTGCCTGGTGCTGCCTCTCCTCTGGTCTGCACCAGAGCACTGCCACCAGCCGAGGGGACATGGTGAGTGACAGCAGCCACCAAGAACCCAACCCAAGGGACCAGCGGGATTGCTCCTGGCGGGGGTGGAAGGTGCTGAGCCACCCACCCAGGCTGATGGACCCAGCCCGGGCTTGGCTGCCCCATCCATGGCATGAAGCTGCATCTCCCACCCCAACACAGGGAGGAGACCTGTGACCAGCCCGCAGGACCAAGCTCATGCTGTAACAGGAGGTGCCAAAACCTGGAGCATCTTCCAGCACCCCTAACCCTGCCCAGGGGTTCCCATGTGCTCTGGAGGTCTCACCCCACCTTTAGCTCTGCCGTCCCATGTGTTTTGGTTACCTGCTGGTGGCCTCAGCCTCTCCTCAACCCCAGCAGAGCACAGCCCACAGTATGGTGGGGACATCAACATCCATCAATGCTCTCCAGGCAGCATCAGCTGCCACCAGGGGTGGGGGAGAAGGACAGGCACTGAGTGGGGTCGCATTGCTGTGTCCCTTGGGGGTTCAGGAGGGCTGCAAGAGGGGGCAACAAGCTGGGAGACGTGACCCATGGGTGACGCACAGGGGTTGTGATTCACACTTCACATAGGCTTCACCTTTGCCTTGCAGCCCAAGTAGCTGAATCAATGGGCTGAGGATACACAAAATCTCAGGTTTTGGCTAAACACCCACATTGGGAAAACATCACATGATAGGAGATGATATTTTAATTGAGCAAATGCTCGGCAAAGCCCAGGAGCTGCAAGTTAACATTTGATAAACCCAAACTGGAAATACAAGACCACTGCTGAGCTGTCACCAACCTTTGGAACAGTTTCTCCAGGGAACACGCTGAAGGTGTTTTACAAACTATTTAATGGGAGGGGGCAGAGAAGAGGCATTTTGTCCAAAAATAAAACTTCCAGTAGCAAACTTGTCAGAGGCCCATGTTTTTTGATGAACAATCAGAAAGGTTCTCTGTAGAGATTTTTGTCTGTTTTGCTGAAGGACTTGTATTTCTGTTTTAATATCAAGCCAAGATCCAAACACATCTTTCATTTTGCCCAGAGGCCAAAAGTTTGTAGCTCTTCACTAAAAAAAAAAAAAAAAAAAAGGAAAGTAATTTCTGGCCATTATTTAGTGAAGAAAAATGGAAAAAAGGCACTTTAGCAAAGTCCAGTTAACCATGGGAAGTGTCTCATGACCTTGCAAAGGTCCTGCCTTTGCAAGGTCATCGATGGACATGGATGTGCCAAGTTTCCATTTGCAGATCCAGCTGCCCATGCTCGCTCAACCCAAGCGCCCAAAGGCTGTCAGAGAAATGCCAGCACTCGGAGCAGAGGCTGGGGAAGCTCCAGGAACAGCACAGCTGACTCCTGCTGCAACACTCGGCCACGTTTATCCCTTCACACCTATCCTGTCCCAACAGGCAGGAAGCACGAAGTTCTCCGCTTCTTGTAGGGAAGAGGCATCAGCTGCAGAAAAGGACCAGAATCCGGATTTAGAGCCCACCAGCAGCGAACCCCGGAACGGCTCGCGCTGGGCGAGGCACTGGGCGGGAGACATCGCCATCTGGTGGCGACCCAGGACGGGGACTCTGAGACCCACCCCGACCCCCCCTCCCCACACGCCCGCCCAGCGCAGACGGAGGGGGGGGACACAGCTTTAACACCTCCTGGAAAAGAGCAACGGCAAGGAGAGGGGACAAGGCTGCTGGTGGCAGAGGGACAGCTCGGCAGCCCTGACCGCAGTGGCTGTGGAAGTGCAAACCTCAGACACCAGCCATGGGACAAGCGAGAGCCCGGGCTCGTGACCTTTCAGTTGAGTGAGCAGTTGGAGTTGCTGGTCCAGCCCAGTTAAAATTCTTGCTGAGACCCTTCCACACAACACTTGTTTTTCAGGTGCGTGTTGTCAGCACATGCCCTTCATCAGGACAAAGCATCACAGTGGATAATTAACAGAATTAATAGTGGATAACTTCAGCTCTTCCTTCTGATCGTCAGGAAGGCTCTTGGAATCTTCTGTAAAAAATAGCAGACCTGGGAAAAAACCTCATCATTGGATTGTTCTTAGGGGACAGGTGACAAAACCCAAACCCTGCACTCCCTCTACGTCTCTTCTTCAAATTAAGCAGCACAGCAGGACTTAACCTAGAATCCCAGATGGGTTTGGGTTGGAAGGGACCTTAAAACTCATTCAGTTCCAACCCCTCTGCCAGCAGCAGGGACACCTTCCACTAGACCAGGTTGCTCAAAGCCTCATCCAGCCTGGCCGAGAACACTTCCAGGGAGGAGCAGCCACAGCTTCTCTGGCCAACCTGGGCCAGGGTCTCACCACCCTCACAGCCAAGGATTTCCTCCTCACATCTCATCTCCATCTCCCCTCTTCCAGTTTCAAGCCATCACCCCTTGTCCTGTCACTCCCTGCCCTTGGCCAAAGTCCCTTCCCAGCCTTCCTGGAGCCCCTTCAGGTACTGGAAGGTCTCTAGAAGGTCTCCCTGGAGCCTTCTCTTCTCCAGGCTGAACAGCCCCGACTCTCCCAGCCTGTCCTCACAGCAGAGCTGCTCCAGCCCTTCTTCTGGACTTGTTCTAACTGTCCCACATGTCCTTGTGCTGTTGGTGGCCCCAGCACTGGAGGCAGCACTGCAGGGGAGGTCTCAGGAGAGCGGAGCAGAGGGGCAGAATCCCCTCCCTGGCCCTGCTGCCCACGCTGCTCTGGGTGCAGCCCAGGACACGGTTATTGGCTCTGTGCTGCAAGCGCACGGTGCCGGCTCATGTTGAGCTTCCATCAAACCCACATGTTTCCAATTTGGAGACAAGGATGTCATGTGGGACGGTGTCAAACCCCTTGCACAAGTCCAGGTGGATGACATCAGTTGCTTTAGCCTCATCCACCAATGTTGTAACCCTGTCATAAAAGGCCACCAGATGGGTCAGGCACTGTTTGCCCTTGGTGAAGCCATGCTGGTTCTCACCAATCACCTTCTCACTCTCCATGTGCCTCAGCAGAGTTTCCAGGAGTATCTGCTCCATGATCTCGCCTGGCACTGAGGTGAGACTGACTGGCCTATAGTTCCCTGGGTCTTCCTTGTTTCCCTTGTTAAAAATGGGGGTGATGTTCCCCTTTTTCCAGTCTGTGGGAACTTCACCAGACTGCCAGGACTTCTCAAATATGATGGACAGTGGCTTTGCAACTTCATCTGCCAGTTCCCTCAGGACTCACGGATTCATCACATCAGGTCCCATGGACCTGTGCACCTTCAGGTTCCTTAGGTGCTCCCAAACCTGATCTTCTCCTACAGTGGCGGCTCTTCATTCTCCTGGACCCATCCTTTGCTCTCCAGGACTTGGGCAGTGAGGCACGAGTCCTTACCGGCAAAGACTGAGGCAAAAAACTCATTGAGCACCTCAGCCTTCTCAGTGTCCTGGGTGACCAGATCTCCTGTTGCCTTCTGGAGAGGGCCCACATTTTCCCTAGTTTTCCTTTTCTTCCCTACATACCTGTAGAAGCTTTTTTGCTGCCCTTGACATCTCTGGCCAAATTTATATCTGTGAGGGCCTTGGCTTTCCTAACCTGATCCCTGGCCACTCGGGACCACTCCCTGGCCACCTCCTCTGAGAGATACGCCATCCTCTCTCCAAAAGCACAGAGGACTAGAACAAATTGACAAGCAGCAGGATTCAGAAGTGTCCTTGCAAAGTGCTGCCAACCCAAAGCTTTCCTAACCTTTTCCCCCCACCCCACCTCCTCTTTGAGACATCCTACTGAGAGGGCATTTTATTTTAAGATACCATCAGAGCATGGTGGTAAGGAATCCAAAAGCCATAAAGACACTGGCAGAACAAGAATGCTTAAGATATTTGTCTTCTGGCAAAGGGCCACCTTGGACTGCACAGTGACCACAGGCAACCCTCCCTGCCCAGCAAGTCAACAACAAGGCACTGAATCATGTTCAGAAGACATTATCCATCCTACTCAAACGTGGGCAGGATAAATACCATGAAAACATCAGTTCATGTTACCAGGTTTCTCCTCCTCTGTGGTGTCTTACTCGTTTTCCATTTACCTGCCACTGTCTCACTCAGATGCATCTGATTTTGCATTGATTATCTCTCAGCCACACCACGAAGGTGTACGTTCAGAGGTGCAGGGAGCACACAGCAGATTTTGCTCCAAAGGGAAACAGACTTGATCAAAGCGAGAGGAGTCACCAGCACTTGCAGGGATAAAGCTGGGATCCTTCAGTACTGCGACATTTAGTATCAACATTCACAGGCACATTCAGCCAAAACAAAGAGTATATCCTGCTGCTGCCCAAGAAGGAATCTAGCAATACAGCAACAAACTAGACCCTATTTCCAAATGCCAGCTCCTTACACTGAAAGAGACATATTAATCACTCTTGCACAATAAATTGGCACGAGTCCTGCCAGCATTAGGTCTCAGGTTGGTTTATTTTCTCAGAACAAAAATATCAAACAATTTTTTAAAGAACAACCTGCATAAACAATACAAAACTTCATGGCATTCTCCTCCCATTTACAGATTCCCTAAAAGCAGTTGAGAACCTGTGTGAGGTAGGATGTCAAGAAAGAGTTTTCTTCAAAGAGTGTGAAGAGAAGAGAGGGAACACCTTCCTCTCTCCTACAGCAAGACTTGGTTCTTCTGGAAACAGCCTCAGAATACAGCAAACAAAACCAACTTCAGGAAAAATCAGGTTGTGTATAAACACAGAACCTCCACTTCACACTCTCAAACCGAGATGGTGCTCTTGCCCCTTTTCCCAAAACAGAGGTGCAGTGCAGAGATCTCCACATGCCCAGAGGCCGATGATCTTCCTGCCCAAGAACAGCTCCTTTCCTCAGCTGGCGAGGCCCTAGGATAATAACCACCACAGTCAGTATCCCCAAGGGATCACTTGTACATTTTATTCCATTCTAGCATTAAATGGTCATCGTTACCAGCACACCCACAGCGGCCCCAAAGGAAACACCCACAATTTTGTGGATTAGCACAAGTGGAACGGGCACAGGGAAATCCCTGTAAGATTGATTCAACTTCTTCATACGGGACTTGGAGGAAACCGAGTATTAAGTGACAAGAACTCAAACTAGCAAGTCTACCTCAGAGAAACCCTGAGAACACCCTTCCTGCACGAGGTCATCCATGCTACCCACCACTTGTGCTTCTCCAACCTCCTGGGAAACCCTGTGTCCAGATACTTATTTACCCCTTGCCTTTGGGAGACAGCCCTGTGTCTCCTAGAAGATTCACCATTCTCCTCATCTGAGATTTCTGTTGCTTCTCACCATATTTTCTTGCTCCCATCTTCTCACCCTGCCCACACCACCCTCCTGTTTGCAGGGCGTGACCACCCAGAGACCAGCCTGCCCCACCACGACACCAGGTCACAAAGCACTGCCAGCATTTGATCTTTGTTGGCTCCCCCTGCCCCATCACTCACTTGCAGTTGGGTCTTCACCAGTCTTGGGAGTCCTGGCACACACTGAGAAGGTGACAGATTCAGTACCCAGCAAAGCCTCTTTCATCTGCAGCCCCCACCCCATTCCTCCTCCTCTTTAGGGTCACAAGAGCTTCACTAGAAGGAAACCAGTATCTAGGAGCAGAGTCAGCTTTCTGGAGATAAGCCCAAACTGTTTCTAAGCTGTGATTTTATTTCCCCCTCCCGTCTGTATTTCAAAGGGGAACCTTTTGGGTCAGTGATCAGGGCTTGGATCTCCTGCCTCACCTCCTACACTGACCTTGCTACCAAAAGCTCAACTGCTCCTCCAGTGCCTCTCCCAGCCATGCTTTCCCTCTGCCTCCCCACTGCAGACAGAACCAACACCTTCTCCTCCCTGACCCTCACAAGGTGTTTGAATTGGTTTTCAAGTTTCTAACACTGCAAGGTCTGCAGTGGAGCTGTGGCACACACAGGCATAATACAGAGTTCCCTCTTCTCCCCAGAGCCATGAAGCACCTCGGATGAAACCCACCCAGCAAGCACATTCACGCTGTGTTCTGATGTGCCATGAACATATTCCAACACCCTGCTGCTCACGACGTGGCTGCAACCGGCACCTCCGAGGTACCCGTGGGGGAACACCGATACAGATGGTATTTCCCTGATTTGGCAGAATGCTGAGGGTACCAAAACACTGCTGAAGTCAGCCTTGTCTGTTCGTCATCCACAGGATGAACAGCAGAAGGGGGGAAAAAAAAAGATCAGAAAAATCCTGGGAAACCTTTCCACGAGATAACCCATTACCTGTCTCCTACAGAAGTTTTAAGGATCAAAGGAAGTACACTCAAAAGATGCCCTGTTTCCTCTCAGCTCAAGAACACCAGAAGCCCAAACCAATTTCTGCCACCCTTTCAGCAGCTGTAGCCACTCCAGCTTGTTCAGCTGGCTCGGCTGCAGTGGCCATCGCTGCAGATGTAAATCAAATTACTAGTAGCAAAATGAGGAAGCCTGCTCCTTAGAGAATATCAACTTCCAGACTGCTAACCAGAGGGCAAAACAACCAGTAATTGCGAGGAAAAGAGACGCTTTACAGGCTAAAAGATGAGAAGATGAAGCATCACATGATGCTCAAGATCCACACCTCATTCATTATATATCCTTGAAAGGCACCACAGGATCACAGGATAATTAGGGCTGCAAGGAACATCAGTGGGTCTCTAGTCCATCCTCCTGCTCAGAGCAGGGTTAGCTATTACTCATCATCCTCCCATGACCCTGAAGAAGCCAGGTTTCAGTCAGTTTGTATGCTCAGAGCCACACAAAACCCGTGACTCAAATGCCACCGTGACAGAAAACTCAGAGTCTGCATCAGGACAATGTGCCTCTCTCAAGGGCTGCCCCCAATTTAAAGCTTGGGATAATAAAAGCACAAAGCAGTCGAGCAATTGTCAAGATCGTCAGAAACACACCAGTAAAGACATAAACTAGGACTCAAATTAACAAGCCAGTGCAGAGTCACTGTCCTGGTTCATCCAGACTCATGAAATCTCATGTTACAGTCTGTTTAACAGGGCACCTTTTATTGCCAAACCTTCCCAAACTGGAGGTTAACGAGGTTCATTGTAACACAAGATATTGGCAGCACTCTCTAGTATCTACCCTGACCAGGAGAAGGGGGAGAGGAAGATTCTAAAGAAGAAAAACTACAGGAGGACACTTCAGCTGATCTCTGCTCTTTGAAAATGAATCCGAGGTAGAAACACTTAAACCATTTCTCCAGTTTGCAGCACAAAGTTCTAGCAACAAGGACATGGAAACAAAGGTTTCTACAGGGGGAAAAAAATCATAGTACTGGATGTGCTGTAGCATTCTGTGTGTTATGACAGAAAAGCATCTTTGCCCCTGTTAAAACGCAACTGCCTTCTACTCTGCTACTTGTCAATCCAGTGTTATCCCCACACAGCACTTCCTTTCATGTGTCCCTGATATGCATACTTAAAAGATAATCACTTGATGTTTCCACTGTCTGTTAGTTGTGGTTTGGGGTGTCTAGCTGAGTATAAAACCTACAGCTACTGAGGCTTCTTGTGCACCATAAAAACAAAGGATCAAACTGTGAGTCTTCTGGTTTCATGGCTGCTATTTGAAGTAATAAAGACTTTACATGGAGCTAATTAAAAAAATATTCAAACTGAAACCCTAAAGCCATTTCAAGGAGTGTTTGATCAGTTCATCTCTTTCATTTCCACCTAATGGCTACACAATCAAAAGAGAAGTGGAGGGGAAACGCACAGCCCTGAAGACACAGAGAGCTGGAGCACGTTCAAAGCGTTGGCTGCTCCTCCACGTAGGAGAGCAGTGCACTCCAACCAGGACTCTGCTCCAGTATTTATTTCCTTCCCTTAAGAGCAGGTTGGCAGCAACTCAGCCACGCAAATCGGCGAGGCACATGCTCTCTTTGAAGTTCAGGCAGAAGTCTGTTGGTACCAGCTATTTTAATTCACCCTTCAGAAAGATGAGGCAGTCCATCATCAATTTACAGTAAGCAACATGCCAGGTCACACACCATTTATAATCAGTCACCTTTACTCTGCATTAAAGCCATAATTAACAGTTAATGTTCAACTAAGGCTTTACCATTTGTTTAAGCTGCTTTCTTGCACAAAGAACTGTTGCTGCGTCCTCCCCAGCTCCTCCTTTCCTGCCTCCATCTCTAGCGGGGCTGTGGTAAAGTGCCACCAAACACAGCAGGTAAAATTTTCGTCAAAGCATGAGGAAACTGGAAGGTAAGAAGCATGCTCTTGAAGTGCAGCTCCTGCCAGTTCAGCCCTCATCAGTCCATGCTTCGAAGCAGCAGCTGCCAACAGCATTGCACTGAGATAACCCTCAATGAGAAGAACGCTCCTCAAGAGAAGCAATCAAGTAATCAGTTTTGTGGGGGGCAGCCTGGAAGGATGGCCTGGCTTTTACATCCCAGAGACGTGCCCTTAAAGGACGTTCAGAGAAAGGCAGTCTCTGTGTCTGTTACAGGAGACAACGTCGCCTTTTCAACGCTTCTGTTCAAATCCATTTAGGGTGCTCACCAACCGCAGAGAGGACAGGAAGGAAAGCTCTGACTTGGCACGTCTCACACCACAGCTCCACGTGAGCAGGCTGGAAAAGCAGATGTTACACACACACATTTGGAGCATAGATCAGCAAAGGAGCTAAAACCTGCTTGAACAGCAATTGCCTGAGAAGTGCTCTTCACTCGAACCCTGACAAGAGCAAAAGCAACTGCCACTCTGGAATGACAGCCTGGAGAAAAACCACCGCTACTGGGAGGTGAACAAGCTCCTTCTGAAACACAGAGACCCCACGAGAGGCTAGTGACAGGCTGCAGCTCTCCTGAGTGGCAAGAGGAAAGCCCAGTGACAGCTGGGGTGCTATCAGCTAGCTGAGCAATCCACCCTGACACCAGGAGAAGAAACAGCTACTTACAACGTCAGGCTATGGTGGCTTTATCTACACAGTTATTAGAGGGAACATGATGTATCACCATCCCAAGGAGCCCATCTCCAAGCGTGCAACATGCCTTCCGAAAATTACCTAATTAGATTACCACTTGTCTGCTGTCTGTGCAGGTGATTCTGGAGGCAGATGTACCCTCACTTCTCTCACGTGTTGGTTGGGGATGTCCAGCTATTGGTCTTTCAAGTGGGCTCACTTTTATGGCCCAGATGGCTGTGAAGCCTGTCTCCAGAGTGCAGTAGCACATGAGCGTGCAGATGCTCAGAGACTCCTCGTGCCTGAAGCCTTGGGCAGGCTCTGCCTACCCCATCACAGGTGCACCAGATATCCAAACCCACAGGTGAAGGTGCAAGAAGCAGATGTGCTACTCCTCGTTTATATAACCAGGCTATTCGAACTTCCATTGCCATCTGAAGATCTGCACTTACACGCTTTTCTCTCAGGATGTTGGTTTTTTGGGGTTTTTTTTTTTTTTGCAAGTCAATTTGTCACATTCCTCAGTTCTGCCAAGGATCTACAGTGAGTTTCAAGCGCTGCCTGTATGCGAGACAGACAGCTCAGTGGCAGGATGAATTCTCCAGAGATCTTTAATAACTCTCAACTCCAAAGATCCTGAATGCTGATGACACACACTACCATCCTGAACCTGAGGTGATGGAAGAAGGATCTGTCAAGTCTGCTCAGATCTGTGATAGAACAAGGATACCTAAGGCAAAACAAAAAAAACAGAAAGCAGAGCTCTTTCCCAAGCACTTCTTCAAGAAGTCCCTTAAAACAGCACCCAGACAAAGCAACTAAACAACTTGTTCAGAGAGCAAAAGGCCTCACAAGAGGGACAATTATGGGAAGGTAAAAGAAGGGATGAACTCTTCAACACACACTTCTGACTCAGAAAGGACTTCATCCAGCCAGTCTGGGCTGAAACTGACCCTTACAGCAGCTCCCAGTCCCTCAAGAGCTCAGGTAACTCTCACATCAATAATGCTCAGCGTTCTGTCAAATCACCAGGTCCCTGATAAAGCAGGGTGGGGAGTGGGAGAGGCACATGAAGCTCATGTCTGCCCTTACTGGAAATAACTGCAGTTCTGCAAGCCAGCTCACCACAGTGCCAAGGCACTGACAGTATCTTGAGCAAAAAGCCTTTCGAAAAGCAACGTTCCCCAAGTCGAAAGCCCTCGTGAGTAGCTACTGCCTCTTGGTGCTGACAACCATCAATATTGCCTTTTTGCAGAGTGCTGTTGCCACCAGGTCAGTGATCAATGCCCTGGTGCTGTTCCAGCAGTGACAGAGCCCCTGGTCCCCCGTCAGTTGCTCTGTATTGCTGCTGATGGAAAGGACAGCAGCTGCGCTTGGTGAACAATGCTTGGCAGAGGAATATTTCCCAAAACTACAGTGAACACTTTTGAGGGCACTTAGCACTTATTTTGTTAACCTCAGCTATCTCTGTATCATCACAGCTACTACAATGCCCAGCTAGGCCACTTTAAACTCCTCCAAAGTTTGTCAGTATTTCACTTCTCACTCTGCTGGAGCAGAAAGCTGGCAGTTCTCACCAGACCCTGACCAACCTGTTGTAATCAGGACAGCATCTCACCTGAAGCCTAGGATACCAGGTCACTAAAAGTCTGCAGTTTCATTTGAACAAAGCAGAGATTGTGGAATAAGCAAAAAAACCCCATGGAAGGCGCCTCAAAAAAATCAGCCACCAGGGCATGGGTCATATCACCATCATCTGAAGATTTTTTTCTTCCCAACTTGTGTTGAAGTTACCTTCTGCTGTGCTTGTATTGGGTTTGCCTGGCCAGGTTTTGGTAGTGAGGGGGCACAGAGGTGGCTTCTGTGAGAAGCTGCCAGAACCTTGCCCCATGTCCAACACAGCCAATGCCACCGGCTCCAAGGCGGAGCTGCTGCTGGCCAAGGCCGAGCCCCTCAGTGACGCCTCTGTGAGAACGGAATTGAGGAAAAAGGGGAAGAGAAAAACAGCGTCACACTCTGCAGCAAGAGAGGAGCGAGAAGATGTGAGAGAAACAGCTCTGCAGACACCAAGGTCAGGGAAGGAGGGGGAGGAGGTGCTCCAGGCAACGGAGCAGAGATTTTCCCCACAACTTGTGAAGACCATGGTGGGGCAGATGTCCCCCTGCAGCCCAGGGAGGTCCATGGTGGGGCAGATGTCCCCCTGCAGCCCATGGAGGTCCATGGTGGGGCAGATGTCCCCCTGCAGCCCATGGAGGTCCATGGTGAGGCAGATGTCCCCCTGCAGCCCAGGGAGGTCCATGGTGGGGCAGATGTCCCCCTGCAGCCCAGGGAGGTCCATGGTGGAGCAGATGTCCCCCTGCAGCCCAGGGAGGTCCATGGTGGGGCAGATGTCCCCCTGCAGCCCGTGGAGGACCCCATGCCAGAGCAGAACCAGTGTGTGATGAACTGACCCCAAGCCCCATTCCCTGTCCCCCTGTGCCACTGCAGGGGTGGGGGGAGGTGGAAATTGAGAGAGAAGTTAAGCCTGGGAAGCAGGGAGGGGTGGGGGAGGTGTTTTAAGATTTGGTTTTATTTCTTATTATCCTCATGTCTGATTGGTAATAAATTAAAATTTGAGGGGTTTTAATTTTCAATAAATTAAAATTTGTTTTTTTCAAAGCACAGTTTGTTTTGCTCGTGCCAGTAACTGGAGAGTGATCTCTTTCTGTCCTTATCTTGACCCACAAGCCTTTCGTTCTATTTTTCTCCCTCCCTGTCCAGTTGAGGAGGGGGAGTGGTAGAGTTGAGCTTTGGTGGGCATCTGGTCAACCCACCACAGAGTTCCAGCTCCACTCTGCTCTGAATGCTGCTACAGGTTCTGACACCTCATCCCAGCAGCAGAGTCCTCAGTGCAGTGCCAGGCTGAAGAGGAGACACAGGGACACCCCACTCCGTGGCACTGATCCCAGTGTGGGTAGGACACGTGGGTGCAGCAGCCACCCCACAGCTGGCCCTCGTCTGTGTGCAGTGACTCCAGCTTCCAGTGCACACACAGTGCAAATACAACAGTTAGAAGGAGTCTGCAGGACTCATCTCAAGCATTTTTCTGGCCTTTCACTCACTCAAGGAGTGTGCAACCAAATTTTGCTGTTGCCTGGAACTCCACAGGGCTAAAAGTGTTGGATAACTCTGCTCCAATGTGGTTTTCACCCTACCAGCCTCAGTTACTGGTCTCCATTTCATCACAGCGCCAGCTAAAATCAATAGTGGTGGGTACCTCCCACACACACCCTGATGCAACCTGCCAGGGTCCCAATGACCTTGCCCATGTGAGACACAGCTCCTGAGATTCTGCCACCATTAGCTTTTAAAATCAGATTGTTTAACTTTTTTGTTTGTTCTATTAATAAAGCCATGGGGCTGCTGAGCCCCGTTTCTGTCTCTGTCACAGCCGGGAGGCCTTAGCAAAGTCATCCTCCATGGATGGATGAAATGGAAGGAACTGAGACTTCCCATCTCGGGTGTTCTGAGCTCAGTGGCTCTGCCCAGCTGACAAGTGTTCCTGTACTTTGAGCAGACTTGAGGGATATAACGTGAAATCTCACAAGAAGTTTGAGAAGCCAAGCAAATTCATGTGTTTTGTGTAGCTAATGCTCACAGAGACATTCAAAAGCATGAGGGAGGATAGGAACTCCAGACTTGCTGGTGTTCAGTTGATGTACACCAGCCATGCCACAGCTGGCCCACGTCTATGCACAGTGATTTAGATCATTGAGCACATCTACTCAGGATGAGAGACATCACTGAAATAAGCAGGCAGTGAAAAACATCATTCACTCTTTGGAGGTGGTAACATCCTCCAAACCCAAGAGGATACATGATTCTTCATATAAGCACGGTTAGAGGTCTCTACACTCAACACTCCTTTGAGAAACCAGACTAGAAGAACAAAGACACAACAGTAAAGTACAGAAAAAGGCCCTTTGTTTTGCTGTGTAAGACATGATCTTTTAAAACCCCCAGTTTTAAGACTAAGAGAAATAGATCCGATAAAGACATTTCTTCTGCTAGTTCAGAGAGAAAGCCTGGAGCACCCCAGATCAGGACCGGTGGCCAGGCACACCAGTTCTGCCTGAGTTGGCAAGAACCTGGGGATTGCTGCTTACCACCCTCTGTAACACCACAAGGACCAGAAGCAGCACTGGGGATCCTCAGCTACCAGCACAACTACGCTGTAACCTGCCCCAGGCACACGGGTCACAGGCACCTGCGGCAGGCTCCCATCCAGAACCCGTCTGGTCACTGCCTGCATGGGTACAGCTTTATCCAATTTGCCTTTTTACCCATCAAGGTAACAAAACATTTTTACTTTCACTTCATACAGCTTATCACAACTGAAACACGAGGAGAGACTTTAAAAATAATACTTCAGAGAAAACCTTACAATAACCACGTGTCTCCTTGCTGCTGGAAATGAAGGCCAGTAATTCTGACTGCTCTGCAAAACTGAAACTTTCTTCACAAAGAAATTCACATCTTACACATAGACCATTCTCTTTAAACTCTACCTGCATGATAAACCAAGTATTATCATGGGAATGAAAAGAGCCCAGCATCTTTTTTACTTTCTACTGATTTGTAACAGGAGCATATTTTATCTGCCAGCTGCTGGCAAAAGCTCTGAGAAACAGAAGCCCACACAGGGGAATTCACTGGTGGCTCAGCCTGTCCTTTCCAGGACCCAAGTGTGCTGGGTGGCCCCACACGAAGGGGAACCTCAGGCTCTTAGGGAGGATGGCCCTGGGCTGGGCCCCAAGACAACCCCCCAATGAGGCTGGAGAACCATCACCCCACCGATGCCTTGGAGAATGGGCATGGCAGGGCACGGAGATACTGCATGGGTGTCCCTCCTTCCCATTTCACAAGGATAAGAGGAGGGGCAGGCGCTGAGCTCTTCTCTCTGGCCACCAACGCCAGGAGCAGAGGCCATGGCAGGAAGATGTGGCAGGGGAGGGTGAGGTTGGCCATGAGGAAAAGGTTCTTGAGGCAGAGGGTGGTGGAGCACTGGCACAGGCTCCCCAGGGAGGTGCTCATGGCCCCAAGCCTGACAAGATTCCAGCAGCATTTGGCCCTCAGGGACATGGTGTGAATGTTGGGATTGTCCTGTGCAGGGACAGGAGTCGATGATCCTTGTGGGTCCTTCCAACCCACAACGGTCCACGATTCTATGATTCTCACTTTTAAACCCAGACTGACCCTCCTGGTCTGGCCAAAGCCATCCCCAGTGCATTCAAACCAGGGACCCATGTCCATTACACCTGCCTGGGAAGCATGCACATCATGGCATCCCTAAGCACAGTGGTGCAGTCACTTCTCCACTGACAGTTTCCAAAAGAGATCAGAGCCCACCAGTCTTTGAGAAAGGTACCACAGGTGCCATTGTGGGCAGGAACCGCAGAGCTCCTCAAAAAAAAAAAAAAAAAAAGGAGAGAGCTGGAGGGAAAACAAACAAACAAAAAAACCCAACCAACAGCCTCATTAAAGCTTTTCTCCTTCCTCTGCTTAGCAAGGAGAATGCTTAATTAAGGCATCCTTCAAGCCTTCCCACTCACTCCAGCAAGGCTCAGCATAAAGCAGATATTTAACAATTTCCTTCACAGCACAGGACATCTCAGTGGTACAATGATTTGCATATTCTAAAGGAGGAATGAAATTGCTGGTTCTCTGTTGTTCAGCTTTACACAGTGGGTAGGGACAGCATCAGCAGGAGGCACATTTTAGATCTGCTCAGTAATAAGGGAGAGCAGGAGGGGAAGCAGCAAGTTGCTGTTTATTCCAAGTCTGGAGCCTTCCCAAGGTAGGAGTTTTGACTGTGTTATGCACATACTTCTCAGTTTATTTGCAAGTCTCTTTCAGCTTATTAAGGCAGTTTAACTGGCAACTACTGCTGATTTTAAGACCAATTATAGTCACTTCTACCTGGTGACACAGCCCCAGTTCTGCAGCCAATTCTCACCAATTAATGCCTTCAGAATTGCTAGACCCTGCTATTCATAGCAATCTTAAGTTTGACCTCAGTCATAGTTTCCTGCCATATTCCAGCATTGTTTATTTTCACTGAAACACTTCCCTGTGTGCTCTCACCTACTGAAACCACTTCTGTGTATTGAGCCAATACACATTACAGGCAAGCTTTCAACTTGGGCCCACCTAATTAAAAAAAAAAATAAATCAGAGACCCATCTTTCTGGGATCAAACTATCAGCAGGGACCCTCTGCTAGAATCCAGGTATTTCTAGGGAATTTGCCCCCACTCCTCATGATTAAATTCTCTTATCATGAAGGATCACAGTGATGAGAAATTTATTTCAAACAAGAAAGAACAAAAAGCTCCAATAATGCATTTGATATCCTACAGTTCAGGGGACACTGAGGAGGACTTTCAGCTAGGCACATCCCAGCTAACCTGGCTCGACACATCTGCACCAAACCAAGCTAATGAGGCAGGCAAATAACCCAAACTCAGAGAGGCAAGCACGAGACCCCAGCCACTGCATCTGCAAGGAACCGCAGCAGGATGGATTTAAGAAAGTGTTTGTGCGTCTATTTCTGTCTCTGAGTATTTCTGAATTCTTCCAGGAAGCATCATGAGTGGCCTTGCTTTTCACCAAAGAGAAGATTTATTCTGACCTGAAACTCTGTTAAAAGGGAAGAAATGGTGTTCTGAGCAAGATGTTGTTTGTGGCAGTTAGAGGAACTGGAGTCTACAGTGAGAGGGATACAAAATTCTGCAGAATGAGGATACTCGTGTGTCTGGGTTTGAGTGTCATTATGCAAAACACACATCAAAGCCCTGGATTATCCAGTACAGAGAAATGAAGTGTTTGTCCCTGTAACAGAACTTCTGCAGAACTCGCCAAAAGGTACAGCAAACCCAGCTGGGAAGGAGCTCGGGAGCAGGGGATGGATGTAGCAGTGTTTCAGGAGAGAGAAAATGCCACAACCACAGCTCTGAGCCATTGAGCTGGTGAGCTGGCAGGTCAGCACTGGTACGAAGCAAAGTTTTCCATAACTGCTGTGCTTCCACTGGATCATTAAACAGGAGCTGCAGGGAGCGTTCACAGGCCATCTACTCGCTCAGTGCCTGCAGAAAGAATGAAGCAGGCCTGCCAGCCTGACCGAGTACAGCTTGTGCCCCAAACTGAACTGGCACAAAGCTCTTAGAAAATACCAAAGAATGTTCTGCCCGAAGTCTGACTAATTAGCAGTGCCTTTGACAGGGAGCAGGAGCTCCAGTTGGAACTGCTTTGCTCTTCTCTGAATATGTAATGAAGTTTTTAAGCAAGATGCAGCAGCAAACCAACCTCCAGCTAGCACAAGGCCCTGTCCTGCAAGAAGCTCCTCCAGCAAGGGATTTTTCTTGTAATGAATTAACAGCAGATTCTTGTGTAGGTCTCAGTGATTTATGTTTATCTGGAAGACTTAGTTTACTTCTAATACTGTAATTAAAATCAACTTCAAAGGTTAGAAATCTTTTTGACTGACAGCTGTCCATCAGCTGTGTAAGGTGGGAGAACTCCAGGAAAGTGATGTACAAGTACATCAGTAGAGTCTGTGGAGAAACTCTGGCTGATGAACAGTTCAGCCCAATCTTTAAGATTACCTCCAGCAGACGTTTCTCTTTTCCCTTCCCCTTTGCACTTGTCTCCACTAACTGAAGACACCATTTTATCTACAACAATAACCACATGCCATTACACCAACTGTGTGGAAATCAGCATCTCTGTAAGCTGCATTTGGGAAATAAGAGGTCAGACAGCCTTACCAGTGGAGGACCTGTCTGGCAACCCAGCAGACCACCACATTCATTCAGAGTTCCCACCACAAAGCAGGGCCAGCTGATGCACAGAACACAAAGGTTCCCAGGTCAGACACCATTACACACTACTGCCGGACCGGATTTCCAAACTGCAAGTCTCTGAAATTCAGCAAGTGGAGAATCAGCGCCTCCTCGCCAAGCCCAGAGCCACAGCCTTCCTGCACATGCTGGCAAGGCTGCTCCAGTCTTAAACCCCCTTTTGTGGGTTCTTGCCTGGGGGTAGGTACCTGCTGACAGATGTGATCAGTCTCACCAGAACCCAGGGCAGAAGAATTTGTGCTCAGAGGCAGTTTAGTACCAGCCCAGACTGGGGCACGGGAACAGCTGGAAGGGGTGATGAGGACTACAGCAGGGGGGCACATCCAGCCAGAAGAGGATTGTGTGTCTTCAGTAAGCTGCCTTTCAACCAAAGCCCTTCCTCAAACAGTACCTCAGCTTCCTCACAAGCACCGACAACAGAGCCAACCTTAAAACACCAGACCTGCGCCCTGCACTCGCACTGCTGCTAACGAAAGGCTGCCAGTACTCACTCTCTGCAAGTAGCAGAGGCACTGCCTGTCCTGTGTGACAGAGAGCAGCAGCAAACTGACAGCCCCGAGCTGGTGGTGCTTTCTGACAGAAGGCTGTTGTCACTGTCTGCAACTCTCTCCCTAAGGTTTACCCTGAGGCAAGAGACCAGCGAAGATTTCCACTCCCCCTCACACCTCCCCTGAAGGTTTTTGACAAAAAAAAATGATCAAAGAGCCTTTGTGCATTTATAGACCTGTCAATTTTGCTAGAAGATTTAAGGCTTTAAGCAGTCCAAAACATCTATTTGAAACTTTCTATACAAACAGGTTTTTTAATATTTAAAAAAACCCCAGAAATAAAATATTTAGATTTTTCTGAAGGGAGGCATTCCAACAGCTTCAGAGAGGAGCACTGGAGGGGAGGAGGAAATCCAATTCTTAAGTTTGACAGAAACATTTTTTTTTGTTTGTTTCTTTTAATTGGCAGAGAAACAAGACTACACAGCTACTTCTCCCCCTGGCTCTGACACAGAGTAACTGGGATAAGCAGCACAGGGAACAGCAAAACCAAACTTAAGAGCTGCCAGTTTCAGGTTCCTGTCCCACACCAGCTTACCCTGCAGGAAAGATTGCCCAAGCTGACGATGTAGGAGCGCTTCATGCCACCATCCTGCTCCTTCCCCTCCCCACACTCCCATTCCTTATATTTTGCTTCCAAAATCCTCCCACACAGAAGAGAAGCAGGTTCCCCACCTGAAAACAGTTCAGACACAACAGAGGTTTTGGGGGACCTCAGCCTTTTTCACAACTTGATTACCTTCATTTTCGCTCAGCCAGAAGAAGAGTTGAGAGAGGCAAACATTTTGCAGCACATTTCTTTCTCCTTTTCCAGGTAGTCCTTGCAGCACCTGCAAGGTAGAGCAGAGCAGAGCATGGCATCACATGTTGTGGACTGCCTGCCCAACTGTCAGTGCCACAACCAGAAAACATCTATTATTTTTTCTATATAAATAAATTAGCCCCATGCAAGAGCATGCTCGTAGCACAGCCACAGCTCCTCCAAGCCCTTCTGTCTGCCACGTCAGGGAAGTAGAGCAGGAAACATTGTGCCTTATCCCCAGAACTTGGGCCTCTGCTTTCCTGGTGACTATTAGCTAAGTACAAAATTTGACTCTTGGTAGAAAGCCAGATGCTTTCTACACCAGTTTAGCAAGCATGTTGACGATGCAGAGGAACCACCACCTGTGTCCTGTGGTCTAGTTTTGTGTCTCCTCATCTGTGCCACTCCTTGTGCAAGCTCCTTCAGCAACTACCAGGAGACATTGTCCATGTGCCCTGCTCCAGGATATCTAGCATCGACCCTGAACCTGGGCAGAAGATGAGTAGGAGACAGCAGGGATTTGTGTCCACACTAAGGGGATGACAGGGCAAATGCTTCCTCTTCCACTCTCACTTCCCTGTCAGCGTCACATTAGCATGGTAAGACTGCTCTATTTTAAAAGTTGCTTCTCCAAGCACAGCATCCTCTGCACCCCATGCTCTCACCTCACCAGCAATGAGGTCTCAGCAGTGAGGAATCCCTGAACCAGAGGGTGACTCAGCCTAGGCACCATCCCAGGGATCAGTGGCTGCCCACACGGTCAGCTTTCCTGCATCCACTTCCATAAAAGGTGAAAAGCAAAGGGTTTGTTGCAACACACCAGAAACAGCACAAGTGTGATGAGGGTTACTGCTCTTGCAGCCCCGTGTCCAGAACCTCAAAGTGTTTCTTTCAATTAAATCCCAGCACAGCAAGTCTCTTCTGTTAAGCTGCAGACAGATGTTGCCACAACTGTCCACACTGAGTAGGTCTGAGATGCTCACATGCCTACCACAGCAGCAAACCCAGGAGCCCCTTGTTTGGTGGTGCAGATTCATGCCAGGTATCAGAACAACACCATTTTGTTCTGGATTTGATGCCATGCAATCCTTCCAATAAAACTACCAAATCCAGCAGCAGAATTTGCACCAAGACAACTGCAGTTGGTACCAGACACACGTTCCACAGAACCCTCACCCTGGATTCTGTCGTTTTTTACAGTGCAGTGAACGCTGCCAAGAACCCGCTTCAGCTGGTAAACAGATGCTTCTCAAAACTTTGTTTTAGACAGCAAAAGGTAGCTGTTGATTAACACACAAGATTCCTTTTTGTAAAGTGTAAACATAGTCAGCAAGGAAGTGAAAAGCCTCTAGAACAAGATTTTGATTCATATTCACAAGTTTGCCAGATCATGAGTTTTCTCATGCAAGGCCGTTTGGTAACAACAGGATCTGGACTGAGGTGTGTCATAATTAACAACACCAATAATGTTGTCTTCATCTTTTTCTACTAATTCCACTCTTTGTCACAGTAAAAACAAAAACCACACCAATTTTAACTGATGCTGAAGCAGAAACCCTGAACCAACAGTGGTTTGCTGTGTACTCAGCTTACTGACACACGGGTGAGCCACGTGTGCTGCCTCCTCCAGAGTCAGAGCCGATACGCCCGCCCGCTGCCTCCCCGAAGGCAGAATGCTTCTTTGCTTCCTGGCAGCACAACCTCAACATCATTAGCAAGATTTTACTTCTACCTGTCAATGTATTTCGAACCAGTCCAAGGGAACACATGAGGTTTCTAGAAGGAGGACTTCCAGCACTGTGGCATGGCTCTGTGACACCACTCCACACTAAGCCTCCAGGAGCAGCCAGCCAGAGTTATTTTCTAACACGCTCACCCAGCAGTTCGGTAGCTGCACACCCAGAGGCAGATCAGAGTGAAGGGAAAGTAGTTTATTTCAGATTTCCAGACCAGCAGCTAATATGGCCTTCATGTTCTTTGTACTTAGAAGTAACAGAACGAGGTGAAGACTTGCGTGTTGTCACAGACTATTAAAGATGATGAGGATCTACAGGACACTGATGTGCAAGGACAGTCCCCTAACAAAACATGACCTGGTGAAGGCACTCAGTCCACAAGACTGGCTTTTCCAACAGCACCAACTACTCTAAAAAGAGATAGTACTGCTCCCTACAAACCTTTTTGCAAATGCCTAGCAGGACACACAAGAGAAGAGGGCTCATATTTAAAGCCTGCTTCGTGATCTCTGAACCTGAAGACTGCATCACCTTCTGCATCCATGAACAGTGCCAGAAACACAGCACACGCTTTTGGGAACCAGCTCATGCTTTTGCCAGTTTCAAAGGGAAGAACAGAATGAGGGCAGACTAGTGTTAAGTCATGTTTTGTTGGGGCTAGGGCATGACTAAAGCTGGCAGGATTGTGCTGTACTCAGTCTGCCAGAGAAGGGAAAGTTTGCCTTCAGGATTGCTCACTTATTGCAGCAAGAAATTCACTTCTAACCAACATTAGTATTTGTGACATTGTACACTGAACCACGTGCAGTGCAGAAGAGCTGCTGTAGTTAACCAACACACCTCAAAGAGAATGAAAATCATACTTATTAATTCAGAGCATTATCAGCCTAATCACTAGCCTACTGCATTTCACTGGTCTGGAGGCATTTCAGCAGCCCGTTGCCCTGCCTGACCCACCTACTCACACAGAGCGTAACACACCCCCACAGAGAAACCACACAGAGATTGAGTGCTCTCAGCTTCTCTCCTATCATCTGTAACTGCTGTGTCTGCAGAACGGTGGAATCAGCTGTCCCCACAGCAAGAAAAACCCTCTGCATTTTCTCAAGTCACTAACTCAATGGTTTTGTGTTTTGTTTTGGGGTTTCTCTTTTTTAAACATTTTAAATATTTTTGAGCAGTGTTCCTGCCTGCCCAAGCACTCTCTCTTTCACAGAGATGGAAAGGAGTTCCCTCACCTTGCCAGCTTTTTCATCTCGTTGTTGATATCGCAGTTGAACGGCTGGATGTGCTGAGCTCTGGCCAGGAAATCCCGGGCTTTCTTGTATTCCGACATGCAGAGACAAGCCTGCCATTGAAAGAGACAGATGCGTCACAAGATAAATACAGACTCACTGCCATCCTGCAAGACTCGGGCATGTGCAACCACAAACACCTGAGACAGACCCAGGTAACTCAGGAATCCCACATTAGAAGATCTGTGGGGCAGGTTTACATAGAGCCAGATTTTCCAAAAGCTCAGACACAGACAAACCACCCTGACCGCTGCAGCAGCTTAGGAGGCCTGGCCCAGAATGTCACGGTTCTCCTCGGGTCACTTGAGGTTCTCCCCACAGTCAGTCAGGCTGGGGCATTCCTTGATGTGGCTACCAGAGGAATTCATTTTTGCCCACCTGGCCACACCTGAACAGCGCTTTGGCGTTCCTCTGGTCAATCTCCAAGGCCTTCTCCCCGTATGCCAGAGCCTGGTCAGGACGTTCCAGCTTCAGGTAAGTGAGTGAGAGATTCAGGAGCACCAGCAACTTGGAAGCATCGATCTGACACCGCTCTGCCTCACTGGAAGGGCTGCGACCAAGGATGGAGAACGCCTGAGCAGACAGGGAAAAAGAACTGTTGCACAACAAATCTGTTATGGAAAGTGAGAAATCCATCTCCGCTGCCAACAACACCCATGTTTCTGTTTACCTAGGTCAGTTAAAAATAAAAATAATCAAAACTCCAAAACACTGCATGCCATTATCAGCATGAATAGTCAGCTCAGCCAGAAGGCTACAGGTTTAGGAACCTATCAAGGAACTTGAAAGCAGCAGAATAAAATAAAATTAAACCTAAGACTCAGATGATAAGGAAAAAGATGGAAAAGAAACCTTACAGAGAGAAAGGCAATGTAAATTATTTTTGTCACAGTAATACCAAGAAAAAGCAACGCTGAGTGGAGGGGAAAAAAAGTCTCACAAAACCTCACTACCTCTGAAACAAAGGCAGATGCATTCCAGTTTGTGAGAAACTGAGTATCTTCCTGCCTGGAGACACTGTGGAGTCTCCATCCTTGGAGATGTTCAGAACCTGAATGGCCACAGTTCTGGGCAACCTCCTGCTGTGGTGGACCTTCCTGCAGCAGAGGTTGGACTAGACAACCTCCAGAGGTTCCCACCACCCTCAACTATTCTGTGATTCCCAACTGGAAGGCTAAAAAATCAAGTTAGAGCGCTCAGTGTGCCAGTGGGAGCTGTTTCCAGAGCAGAGGGGCTGTAGATTTCTTCTCAAAGCATCCCTCGCCTGCTGCCATACCCAGCCGTGCCGCACAGGAACTGCTCCCGGCACATGCGGACCTGGACGGCCCCAGCTCAGCAGTCGGCCATGCAAACTGCTCAGGGCTCACACAGCTGCTGAGATGTCCTCTTCTGCCTCAGCCAGAGCCCACAGGGAGCCAGCCTGAAGGAAAAAGGTTCTGCCTGCCTCTGCCAACCCTTCTCCTCCTTCATTTACCACTCCTGCTCACACAAAAGCAGGTAGCTAAGATCTGTTCTTAAATAACAAACTATGCCTGGAAAATAGAAACAAGTTGTTTGATCTCTAAACTGTACTTGTTACGGTGAGCTAGCACTTAATAATCACTGCTTTCACAGCTTTTCACAATGGAAAACACATTTTTTTCTGCTGTCATACCCTTTTGTATCTGCCTTTGGCAGCCTCAAACTGCTGCTTACGGTAGAAGTAGTTGCCAAACTCTCTCTCCATGTTTGCCACTTTCAACACCTTTTGTAGTGGAAACGTATCCTGTTGCTCCTGTATAAAGAAACACCTGAATTTCAGCTCACACAGAAGAGAACAAGCAGAGAGCTCAGCCAGGACAGTCCTGCAGTCCCCTTCTATTCACAGAGCAGGAGCCAGGCCGTGGCCAAGGCCCCTGCAATGACCAGCCAGGCCACCACCATGTGGCATTTCCCCCTGCCAGGCTGAAACATGCCACTGTTCTTGTGCTGGTAACTCCCAGTGAAGAGTGCTACCAGCCAGGTCAGGAAGCTCACCAGGACCAGAAGTCCTTCACCCCACCCAAGGCTCTCGCCTGCTGACACAGAGCAGACAGCGCAGGCAGATGCTCTGGCTGGCACAAAAGGTGACGCTGATGGCAAGGCCCCATCGCTCTCACGGCTCCACATCACCCAGGGTGGCTGCATTTGGCCAGCTCTGGGACCAGCCTGACACCCACAAGACATCAACCAGCAAAACAAACAAACAAAAACCCACCAACTGTACTAAAAAAGATGAAAACTGAGGGACAGGTTTTCTCCTGGGTTTGCAAGTTTGCACCAGCTCACAGAGCTGTCAGCTAGCCAGAAAGGGCAGGTGACTGGCCAGAAGGGGAGCGAGCTCTCTTGCAGCAAGTGTGGCTTGCTGGTGTGCTGTGTGTGGAAAAGAGAGCCAGTGGGGTGCGGGGAGAGCGTGGGGGAGGGCGCCGGGGGGGGGGAGCCTTCCCACCAACCTCACTGACCCACAACCACAGCCCAGAGCCCTTCGCCTGAAAAGGGGAAAGAGCAGCAACACCGTAACTCGCCAGGGAGGAAAGGGAACGGTGAAGGAGCACTTGGGAGAGCAGCCAAGAAGCAGAAACAAAGGGTAGGGGGCTCGGGGGGCACTTGGACTCTGCAGCCTGAACAGGATTTTTACAGCCAGCTCGTCACTCTTCCGAATTCAGAGAAATTCCTGGAAGCTGGTGCCCTCTAGTGAAACCACGAGGTTTCTTGTAAGACTAGAAAGAAACGGAAGGAACTGCACTGACTCCAGCCCAGGGGAGCACACAAAGGCAGCAGCCAGCTGCTCCCTCTGCACGGGAGGGCACCCAGAGCGAGGCGCGCAGGGCAGCGGTACAGGGCGCGTGCTTGTACCGGAGCAGAGCCAGCAGCCCAGGGTCTGGACAACTGCCCCTGCAATTCACCTCAACGTGTGCAATGCACAAGCAACAGCAACTGGAAGGAAAGAGAACAGAGGTTCAGCCTCCAGGGTTAGGTCTCAAAGCGGATGAAAGCTCCTCACAGCAGTCAGCTCAAAGAACGCGTCGCATTCACCCGAGTCGATGAAATCCAGCAGCTCCACTTCAAAGGCGACCGTGGTGTCTGGGGGGATGAGCGGAGGACAGCCCTGCCGCCCGTAGGCGTAATCTGGCCTGAAGAAGAACCTTGCCACCTCTCCCTTCTTCATGGTCAGCAGGCCAATCTCCAGCCCCGCCAGCGTGATGTCTGTCGTGACAAGAAGTGGAAGGTCACGAGAAGCACAAACCTGGAGACCCCCTTGGACACACAAACAACAACCTCTCCTAGAGCCTGGAGGAAAAAACCCCTGGCAGCTCCCACCTCAGCAACGACAACGGTCACCTGCCCCCGGCAGGGACGGTGGAGGCAGCCAGCACTGGGAGCCAGCACACAGACAACAGTCACATCCCCTCCCGGGGGATTTAAAAACACCAAGAGAAGCAGCTGCTGCAGGGCAGGCGGCAAACAACCCCCCAGCCCCTAACAGCACAGGCACTGCTCCCCCAGCCAAGAGGGGCAGAGGGGCACCAGCTCCAGATTGACCATCACCTGTGTGAAGCAGGAGGCTTCTGGACCCCAGGAACCAGTTTTAAAGGTTTCAAGTCACTTCCAGAAACCAAACAGCGTTTAAAATCACATGTCTCAACGGGCTGGTCTTTACAACCCCGAGCCCAGGACACACTCAGCTCAAACCCACCTCTTCCAAGTTTCATCAGCCGGGGAAACTTGCTGTGGCAGTTTGTGCAGAAGGGCTCATCCCTCTCCTCCAGGTACCCAGAGTACTTCACTGCGCAGCCCAAAGCCAGGAGAAGAGAAAAGCAAGAGTTTGATTTCGTGTCCGGTACCAGCACCAGTGGTAGCACACCAGGTGCTGGTTTTGCAGTGTCACCCTTTTTATTCTGCTTTTCTTTTTGCCTTCTGCTGTAGGTAGCAGAGGCAGCACAAACTACCTTGTGTTTTATACCAAAAACCTGGTCACATACAAGCAGCCAAGTGGTGTTGACTGTGTTTTGATATCACCACCAGATAAAGCAGCTGCTTCACAGTCTTTATCCCTATCAAATCAAGAGATTTTGTGTTTTTAAGAACTGGAAACTTCAGCTGTAGAAATTAAAATGCCCCAATTACCTGCAGAAATACACAACAAAGCCTTTCCTAAACAAAGGTGGAGCCCTGGAAAGAGAAACAAAGGGGAAAATGCACCCGCTGTGAGCTCTGCCACTCTCCTGGGCACTGCACCCCTTCTCTCCGTTAGCAAATATACTGCAGTGGGCTTCCCTTGACACAGCACCGGCCCTTGCACTTCAGGAACCACGTTCAGCTTCAAACTCCTCTGTACCGTGGCCACAGGTGGGACCTGGAAATCCTGCTTTCCCCAAGGTCAAGATGCCCTTTCATTTAATCTGTCAGCCACAAGAAGCCAAACAGAACGTCCCGAGTGCCAAGAGGCTGATAAGGGAGAGCAGGCAGCCCCTGAGCAGAGCCGCGCTGCTATGCAAGGGAAGCGCCTTTCAGCTCCTGTTCCGGACTCGCGGCAAGGCCCCAGTGCTCCGATCCGCCCCCGCACGAGCATCTCCCCGCGAGGGGCTCGGGGTCCCTCGTACCACAAGTTGTGGCCTCGCCCTTCCCCCGCACACGCCCCAGGCCCGGCCACACCGACTGGCGCCAGGGCCTTGCCCCGAGACGTCAGCGACACCGACGGGCGCCAGACACCGGCTGCAGCCCGCGCTGCCCAGGGCTCTCGGTTCCCTTCGTCCTGCGAACCGCAGGGCCCGGTTCACAACGGCCGTTTCCCGGGGGAGCTGCTCGGGGACGGTCAGTGGCGCCGCGGGCCGGTTCCCTCCGCGGAGGGCGCGCGGGTCCCGCAGACACGCGGCAGCCCCGGCAGCTCGGGCAGCGGGCGCGCAGGACGCCGGGCCGGCGGCACCAGCAGGGACGCCCGGCCCGGGGCCGGTGCGTGCGGGGGGTGTCCGGGCGCTACCGCGAGGCCCGTGGGGGGAGGAGCGCGGCGCCTGCGGCCGCCT
The DNA here is from genome assembly GCA_907165065.1 of Caprimulgus europaeus. The sequence goes on along the minus strand of OU015544.1, from coordinate 12,082,449 downwards.
AGCAGCAGCAGCAGCTGCCCCGGGGCCCGGCAGTACCTGCCACGGAGGCGGCCGGGGGCACGGCCCGCCCGCTGCCGGGGCGCAGCTCCTCCTTGCGCACCCCCCCATCGCCGCTCAGGTCCCGCCCCGCCGGGCACAGCCTCCACCGGCCACGCGCCCTGCCGCGCCCCGCCATCGCCGCAGAGCCGCGCCCCGCCCCTCGCGCCCTTCACCAATCGCCGCCCGCCATGCTCCGCGCCTCCAGCCAATCACGCTCCAAGGAGCGACCCCGTCCCAGCACGCCGCTTCAGAGCCACGCGCCGGCGCCTCGCGGGGAGGCCCCGCCCCCGAGCAGCTCTCGGCCAATGGGCGGTGGCGGCGTCTCGGCGCCGCGCAGTGCACGCTGGGGGATGGAGCTCGCGCCGCCCGGGGCCTCCTCCCGGGCCGGGGGCGGGGCCGTTCCTCCGCCGCTCCCGCCCCCGGGCCCCCGCGCTGAGCCGGTGGCTGCAGGAACGGCCTCTGGGAGAGGCAGGCTCGCGGCCTGTCCTCACCCTCGGCTGCCTCGGGGAGCGGGTGCTACAACCCTCACGCCCAGTGATGCAGACAAAGAGACACTCGGTGCCTTCTCGACAGGCTGAGAGACTTGGGGCGGTTCAGCCTGGCGAAGAGAAGGCTCTGGGGAGATCTTAGAGCGGCCTCCCAGTACCTGAAGGGGCTCCAGGAAGGCTGGGGAGGGACTTTGGCCAAGGGCAGGGAGTAACAGAACAAGGGGTGATGGCTTGAAACTGGATGGATGGAAGAGGGCAGGTTTAGATTAGATATTAGTAAGAAATTCTTTGGTGTGAGGGTGGTGAGACACTGGCCCAGGTTGCCTGGAGAAGCTGTGTCTGCTCCTCCCTGGAAGTGTTCTCGGCCAGGTTGGATGAGGCTTTGAGCAACCTGGTCTAGTGGAAGGTGTCCCTGCTGCTGGCAGGGGGGCTGGAACTGGATGATCCTAACGGTCCCTTCAAACCTAAAGCAGACTGGGATTCTATGATCTTTGCCTCGGTTTTCAACACTGAGGGTGAGCTGAAGAAGCCTCAGAGCCCTGGGCTAGAGAACCAGGAGTGTGAGAATGAGAAACTCCCCACCAACCCTGAACGTGTGCGGGATTTGCTACTCCAGCGGGATCCCCGCAAGTCACTGGGGCCTGATGGGATCCATCTGAGGGTACTTAAAGAGCTGGCAGGTGTCACAGCGAGACCTCTCTCAATGACCTTTCAATGTGCTTGGGAATCTGGAGAAGTCCCAGTTGACTGGAAGCTGGCAAATGTTGTCCCAGTCCTCAAGAAGGGCAACAGGGATGACCCTGGTGACTACAGGCCTGTAAGGCTCACTTCTGTGCCTGGCAAAATGACGGAGAAGATTGTTCTGGGAGTTCTTGAACAACACCTGGAAGACAATGCAGTCATTGGCTCCAGCCAGCACGGGTTCATGAGAGGAAAGTCCTGCTGGACAAGCCCAAGTTCTTTCTACCATAAGGTGACCCACCCAGCTGAGCAGGGGAAGCCAGTTCACGTGATCTCTCATGAACTTCAGTGAAGCCCTCGATACCATCTCTGCCAGTCTCCTCCTGGACAGACACTAACGGGGTCCCGCAGGGATCCATCCTGGGGCCAGTGCTCTTTAATGTCTTCATCAGCGACTTGGATACGGGACTTGGAGGACTGCTAACAAAGTTTGCTGATGACACCAAATGGGGAGGAGCTGCAGACACTCTGGAGGGCAGAGAGGCCCTGCAGAGAGATCTGGAGAAATGAGAGAGCTGGGCAATCACCAACCGGATGAACTTCAACAGGGGCAAGTGCTGGATTTTGCACCTGGGACATGGCCACCCTGGACACACCCAGCCTGGGGAAGGAGAGGCTGGGGAGCAGCCCTGCAGAGAGGGACCTGGGGGTTCTGGTCAACCCCAAGCTGGACATGAGCCAACAGTGTGTCCTGGCAGCCAAGAGATCCACCCGTGTCCTGGGGGCACCCAGCACTGCACTGCGAGCCGGGCCAGGGAGGGGATCGTCCCGCTCTGCTCTGCACTGGGGCGGCCTCACCTCCAGCGCTGGGGGCAGCTTGGGCACTGCGGGAGGAAGGAAAGAAGGAAGGAAGGAAGGAAGGAAGGAAGGAAGGAAGGAAGGAAGGAAGGAAGGAAGGAAGGAAGGAAGGAAGGAAGGAAGGAAGGAAGGAAGGAAGGAAGGAAGGAAGGAAGGAAGGAAGGAAGGAAGGAAGGAAGGAAGGAAGGAAGGAAGGGAGGAAGGAAGGAAGGAAGGGAGGAAGGACGCCTGACAGGGCTCAAGGGCGGAGCAGCCACAGCCCGCTTACCTCCGCCAGCCAAGAGGCCGGGTCTCTCATGGCCACATGCAGGATGCTGCTCACCCCCTCCTCGTCATAGACACTTGAGTCTCTCATGGCCTCGATGGCCATGAGGACGATGTCTGTCTTCTCAGAAGGCTTCAGGTATTTTGCAAAGGCCTAGGGGAGGAAGGAAGGTCGGGAAGCCGTGTCACACCCAGTGCCCTGATGGTGCTGCTCAGCTGAGCAGTGAGAGCAGCTCTGGCCAGAGATGAGCCGGCAGCGCTGGCGGCAGGAAAGCTGGACGCAGGGGCTGCAGTCCCTGCGCGGTGGCTGATGAGAAGAGAGGGAGGAGGGTGGGGGTCGTGGGCGCAGTGTGCCGGCCCTACAGTGAGTCAGGGCTTGCTGGCAGCCAGGAGGGCTGGAGCTGCTGCTGGGACACTGGAGTGCAGCCCCTTTTAGTCCCTGCTCGGGGACAGCAGCAATCCCCTCACCAGGGACAGTGAGGCCAAGCCAACCCCACTGATTCTGGATCCCTTTGCTCACACAAGTCTCCTGCTGATGCCGTGGACAAGAGGCCCAGCAAGGGAGGAGCTCCTCACCATTGCAATGTTGCTGGTCCTGGGCAAAGCAAGCCAGGAGGTGTTCTCAGCTTCCTGTTGCCTCTGACGCCGTCTCAGCATCGGGCCTAAAGAGGAGGGAACACGGCAGAGTCGGGAGGACGCAGTGTCTCTGCCAACGAGACTTCACGTCCCTGAGACCCGCTTGCAAGATGGCAGGATGCAAGCAGCCAGGGAGGTTTCTGGAGGGCACCAGGGACAGGTTCTCTCTGCAGGCACTGGAGGGACCAGCCAGGGTGATGCACAGCTGGATCTGCTGTTCTCCAAGTATTTTGGGGATGTGGCAATCAATGACAGCTTTGGCTGTGGGGACCATGAAACAGACAGGTTCTGAGAGGAGTGGGGAAGGGGAGCAGCAAAGAACAGGTCTTGGGCTTCTGGGGAGCGTTCAGCTTCTGCATGAAAACGAGAGATGGGATGCTAGGAGAAACAGCTGTGAGGGGCAAAGGAGATCAGGAGAGCTGGCAGACTTCCACAGGCAGCCTCCTGCCAGCACGAGAACGGTCCCTTGCAACAGTCAGGGAGACAAGGAGGCCTACGAGGAGATGTCTGTACGTGGAGGGATGCAGCCACCACAGCTTCTCTCACATTTTTGCTGCAGGATGAATCTGAAGAGGTGATGAAGAGCATCCAAAGCCCGCCAGCTGATCTCCCAGTTCTTGCAAGCGCAGCAAAGGATGAGACGTCCCAGCAGGTGTCCCAGGATGGGGATGTCTCCTCCAGAGGCGCTCCAGACCTGGGCAAGGGAGTCAGGACAGGTAGAAGGGCTGAGGGGCAGCAGCTGCAACCAAAGCCCTGAGCCAAAGAGTCTGCCTGGGGAAGGATCTGCGGGGAGTCAGAGCTTTGCAGGGCCCTGCCTAAGCAGCAAGCTGGGGAGCAGGGCAGGGAGAGCTGCCAGGCCTGGGCTCTCGCCATGCTCCTTTAGGCAGCCCTGTCCTGCACAGGACTGGGGGCCGAGATGGCTCCTGGCAGAGAGGGAACTGGGGAGAGAAGACCATGGGAGAAAGAAAGAAACCAAGGCCCTCGCTCCAGGGCAGAGCCTTGCTGAGTGCCTCAACCGCTGGGTGCCCAGGCTTGCCTCGCAGGCACCTCCAAGCTGCTTGGGTGTGCAGGGCAGGGGAGACAGCCTGGCTGGAGGGTGCCTGGCTCCTTACCTCCGCTGAGGAACAGCTGGCCAGCAAATCGCTCAGCCTCTCAATCCTCCCCACGGCCCTCTCGCACGCAGCCGCGTTCTGGCAGCTGGCGAAGGTCAGCAGCAGCTGGGAGGAGAGAAACTGCTGATGGGCCCTGTGAGCTGGCACCTGCGCCAGCAGAAGCGGCGCTGCTGGAAGTCCTGGCTGGACCCAAGCCGTCCTTGTGGCCAGGCAGGAAGGCAGATGCCACCCCCAGGGCAGCGTCTGCTCCTTTCCGTGCCCTCCACCGGCACACGGCCCTGTGTCCCCTCTCCACAAAGGCTGGGCTTTTGGGCAGGAGCCTGCCTGAGGGGTCTGCAAAAGGGGAATGGGGATACAAGGTCCTGGGAAGCCAGGAGTACAGGGCTGCAGGGCTGGGCTCCCTGTGCAGGACAGGCAGGTCCCAGTGGGTCTCTGCCCCGGTGGGATCTGGGGAGGAAAGCACGAGGGACCACGAGGCAGGGGAAGAGCAGCACCAGCTGCCACCACTGTGGTGCCAGAGGAGAGGAGTCCAATGCCTCCCACTGCTCTGGTGCAAGGACAGTTCTGGGGGCGGAGCTGGCCCACACGGGCCATGGGCAAAGCTTTGCAGTCACAATGCCTGCGGCCAGGGGACACCGGGCTCCCGGCAGAGCACGCTGGGCCAGCCCTGGCTCCCCCAAGGGAGCTGGGCACCCTCCCTGCAGCGTGCCCCGTGCGTGGCACCTCCGTTGGGACCGTCCGCTCAAGAGGGGACCCTCCCTTCCCTCCAGGGTGAGGAACAGCCCCTGCGAGCCCCACTCTCTGCCACTGGGAGACCTGTAAGATTGTCTGCAGCTCCGCGACGCCGGAGGCGAGAGACGTGCGCACCAGCGTCCGCAGCATGGTGTCCATGGCATCCAGGGTCTGCAAGGAGGACAAAGGCTTGTGGCAGTCCCTGCGGTCCCTCTCGGCCCGAGAGATGGATCTGAACTCCCCACGCCAAGGGCGGACACCGGCACTGCCTGGCGCTGCCCAGGGGAGGCCTCGGGGCAGGGAAGCTGCTGTGGGCAGGGCAGCAACACTGGCCATGGGTGCAGGCCCGCAGGAAGGGAACGAAGGGATGAGGGTGGGAAAGCAGAGCCCACACCCTGCCCTGCCTCGGCCCTCTGCTTGTCTCTCAGCACGTGGCGACCAGGAGAAGCCCAGAGGGCCTGCGGTCTCCTGTAGCTCAGCCAGCACTTACCTCAAAGTAGAGAGTGTTGCTCAGGCCACACATGTCCGGTTGTGGAGGAAGCAAGAAGACACTCCTGAAGCAGGCTGCTAAGAGCCGTTCCTTTTTGCCCTCCAGCACCGTCTTCACCTTGCTGCAAAGAGGGAAGGGAGAGGGGCCTGTGGGACGCTGGTGCTGGGAGCGCTGCCTCGATGCCTTGGGCATCGGACACAGAGCTCTGGAGCAGGGGTCCCTGAGGGGGATGGAGGGTGTGTGGGGAGCCCCAGCAGGAGGCACCTCCTCCCTCCTGGCCATGGCCTGGGCCAAAGGCCAGTGCTGGCAGGAAAGTCTCCCACCTCCTGCTTTGGGGAGGAGCCGAGACATGGCAGGGAGCTGCAGGGTCCCTCTGCCCTCCCCTGCGCCCTCCCAAACGAGCCGCCAGCAGGGCAAAGCAGAGGCCCTGTGACAGCACCACTGGGCTCTTCCTGGATGGGGGATGCCCCCAGGCAGGCCCAGGGCCACGGGCTGTGAAGAGGTGCCAGACAAAGCAGGGGCTGGGCAGGTACCTCAAGGCGGCGATGGCAAGCATGGCTCGCTGCCGCACCTCTGTGTGCAGGTGGTCCCTGGGCTCCTCTTCCAGCAGCACCTGCAGAGCAGAACCGGGATGGGACCTGGCAGCCACCCAGCGCCAGCAGACGCAGCGCCAGGTGCTGGGGCTAGCGGAGACCCTCTGCCCCCCGCCCCAGCACTGGCCCCCAGAGTGCCCCCCGCCACCCCCAGTGCTGGGGTGTCTGCTGGCAGGGCTTCTCAGTGGCACCCGAGTCCCCTCGGGGCAGCTCTGTGTCCACGCACACGTGTCCCTGCCCATGCGTTGTCCTCGCAGTGTGCCGGTGCCCGGGGACCTTGCCCCTCCTCCCCAGTCCCGCCGGGTGTCCCCTCACCTCAATACGCTCTGCCAGCTCCAGTTTGTGGCAGAAGGCACTCAGGCCCTCTGACAAGCCCTCACGCAGGGCAGCTTTGCACAGGGTGCAGATGGTCTCTAGGAACTCCGTCCTCTGGGCCTGGTCCTGGCAGCAGAGAGACCAGCGGGGAGCGTGAGAAGGTGGCCATGTGGGCAGCACCAGCAGCACTGGAGCACTGAGGCTGCGGCGCTGTGCAGGAGACCTGGGGGGAGCGGCTCTGCCCAGCCAGCAGCCCCTCAGCAGCCCCGGCAGTCAGCAGCAGAGCCGGCAGCCCCCGGTCAGGAGCCGCCCGCGCAGCTCCCATGGAAATGGCCGCAGTTACCTTTCCCGGGCGCTTGAGAAAATCCTGGATGAATTCTTTTTCCTTTCCGAACAGAGCCAGCCAGCTGGATGCAGCAGAGGCGACATCTAGGAAAGGAGGAGAGCAGGGAGGGCTGTTGTGAGGGGCCCAAGGCAAACGTGAGGAGAGGAAGGAGCTGTGCCCTCCATCCAGCCCCGTGCCCGCTCCCCTGGCACAGTCTCCCCGCGGGCGTCTGGGCTGGAGAGCGGCCGGCAGCTGGGCTGCGAGGTTGGAGCGCGGCGTGGAGAGCCACGAGGGCACCGGGCTCAGGAACTCCCGTGCAGCCAGGCTGGAAAGGCCCCCGGCCCCCGCCAAGCAGCGCTGCCTCCTGGCAGGTCAGCTGCCTCTTGCTGCCCCGAGCCCGCAGCAGGAGTCAGGTCCCCTCTGCTCTCTCCTGCCCTGGGGGAGGCTGTGCTGGAGCCGGCTCCCAGCCCTGAGCAGCATTCCGGCAGTGCCGTGCTCCCCACCCGTGGGACCCCCACTGCCGCTGTGCCGGGGAAACGGAGCCCTGGTGTCGGTCAGAGCGCGGTCACCGGCCCCAGCACTGCCCGGCCCAGCAGGGCCCCTCACTCACCGGGCTGCAGCGGCTCGGGCACGCACACCTCGTGGGGCTGTGCTGCAGAGCTGCTCTCCTGGGGCTCTTCTTCTGGCCTCTTCTCTTCCCAGGCCACCCTGGGGTGGCTGGGGGGTCTCTCCGCCATCTTGCGAGACAGAGGAAAGGGGTCGGGCTGAGGAAGGGGGAAGCTTTGGCAAAATGCCTCGGCACTGCGGGGCTGACAGGGGTGGCGGGGAAAGACGTGGGCTGTGCTCAGGGGCTCCTCGACAGCTCCGCGCTCCCGCTCTGTCCCGTCACTGTCCTGACGGACACTGCGGGGCAGGGGCCGCGGCCCGTTGGCCATAGGCAATGTCACCGGGACAGAGGAGGAGTTAGAAACCCGTGTTTGGTCAGGGGATGATTATCTGGTGGCAGTGACAGAGACATGGTGGGACAGCTCACATGACTGGAATGTGGCCATGGATGGCTCTGTCCTTCTCAGGAAAGACAGGCCAGCAAGGCGAGGTGGTGGAGTTGCTCTTTACGTGAGAGAGCAACTGCAGGGTATTGAGATCTGTCCAGGGGCGGATGAGGAGCGAGTTGAGAGCCTGTGGGTGAGAATCAGGGGGCAGGCTGGTAGGGTTGATACCGTTGTGGGTGTCTATTACAGGCCACCAGATCAGGGTGAGGAAGTTGACGAGGCCTTCTACAGGCAGCTGAGAGCAGCCTCGCACTCGTAGGCCCTGGTTGTTGTGCGGGGTTTTAACTACCCTGATATTTGCTGGAGGGACCACTCAGCCACCCACAATCCAGGAGGTTCCTCCAGTGCATCGATGAGAACTTCCTGATGCAAATGGTGGATGAACCAACCAGGAGGGGAGTGACACTGGATCTCATCCTCACTAACAAGGAGGGTCTGGTTGAGGCTGTAAAGGTTGAGGACTGTTTGGCCTGTGGGGAATGTTATCTCCAGGCAGGGTTATCTTAGGCTGGGTAAAAACCAAGCAGTATGCAAACAGGGCTGGGGCATCCACAGCTTCTCTGGGCAACCTGTTCCAGTGCCTCACCACCCTCTGGGTGAAAAAGTTCCTCATCATAGCCAACCTAAATCTCCCCTCTCTCAGTTTAAGGCCATTTCCCCTTGCCCCATCACGAGCTGCCCATGTCAAAAGTCGCTCTCCCTCCTATTTAGAAGCTCCCTTCAAGTACTGGAAGGCCACCACGAGGTCTCCTCTCCTCCAAGCTAAACAAGCCCGGCTCCCTCAACCTTTCTTCAGCAGAGAGGTGCTCCAGCCCTCTGGTCGTGTTGGGGGCTCTCCGGGTCACAGCAGCACAGGGCATCTCTCCTCCTCATGGCCCAGGGGATGGCAAGGCCTGAGGAAGGCCCTGGGTGCTGGGCTCAGCACAGCTGGTGTGACCAGGGGCACAGCCCTGTCCCCTGGCCGACACCAGCAGCTCCTCCTGCCCAGGCCTGTGGCTGGCAGCACAGACAGAGCCGCCTTTGGGGAGAGACTTGCTGACCCGGAGCAAAGCCACAGCGGGTCCCTCCTCCCTGCCTGTCCGCTCCCCTTCCCTCCTTTCCCCGCTCCCCTCCTGCTCTGAGCAGGCCCAGCCCCGTGAGGGACCTGAGGGAGCGCAGAGCTGTGCACACACCTTGTGCTGCTGAGAGAACCGGCCGGGGGAAATGGCCCTTCTTGAAGGCCACTCTGCGCAGGCCCCGTGTCCCACCGGCTGCAGTCAGGGGCTGAGATGCTGCGGCTGGTGGGCTGGGGCAGGTGAGCGCAGCAGGACGAGGCCTGTGCCCCGACACAGCCCCTTCCAGGATGCTCTGCCTCCTCAGGAGAGGGCCTGGACAGGAGCTTCTGACCTTTGGCTTTATTTCTGCCAAGATGCTCAATACAATCCCCAAAAAGCCACAGGATAATACCAGGCGTCTGCCAGCCCATGGGAAAGAGTGGATGGATCCCTTATTTTGCTTTGCTTGCACACACGTCTTGGCTCCACCTATTAAACCGTCTTTCTCTCAACCCAGGAGTTTTCTCTTTAACCTTCTGATTCTCTCCCCCACCCCTGCTCCTCCAGCGGGATCCCCGCAAGTCACTGGGGCCTGATGGGATCCATTTCAGAGTACAAGCTTTGTAGGACGACTGGAAGAGGTCGAGCTACTGACCAAAGTGTGGCATGTTCCAGGAAAATGTGAAGGTAAAAAAGTGTGAGGCTGGGAGTTACCAGCATCAACAAATAACCCAGAATGTGAATGGACTCAAATCCCAAGCCTAAAGAGAAAGAGAACAGCACGGGGGCTACGCTACCCACCCCTGCAGCAAGAGCAATGGCATCCACGAGGGGCTGGCAGAGGTGCAGAAAGGCTGCGAGAGCAGAAATTGCCATGGGAGACTCGTGTTGCTTCCACATCAAACACACAAACATCAGGGTAATGCAGGAGACACGGGCAGGATCAGCTGCTTCTCGGTGCCACCTGCCAACGAATACAGAAGTACAGAACTCTTCCTTGGTCCTCAGCTGGGACCTGGGGGTTCTGGTCAACCCCAAGCTGGACATGAGCCAACAGTGTGTCCTGGCAGCCAAGAGATCCACCCGTGTCCTGGGGGCACCCAGCCCTGCACTGCGAGCCGGGCCAGGGAGGGGATCGTCCCGCTCTGCTCTGCACTGGGGCGGCCTCACCTCCAGCGCTGGGGGCAGTTTGGGCACCACGGGAGAAAAAGGATCTAAAGCTGCTGGAGAGTGTCCAGAGGAGGGACACAACACTGGGGAAGGGTTTAGAGGGGAAAGGTGTGAGGAGAAGCTGAAGTCACTTGGTGTGTTCAGCCTGGAGAAGAGGAGACTGAGAGGAGATCTCATGGCGGTCTGGAACTTCCTCCCCAGGGGCAGAGGAGGGGCAGGCGCTGAGCTCTTCTCTCTGGCCACCAACGCCAGGAGCAGAGGCCATGGCAGGAAGATGTGGCAGGGGAGGGGGAGGTTGGCCATGAGGAAAAGGTTCTTGAGGCAGAGGGTGGTGGAGCACTGGCACAGGCTCCCCAGGGAGGTGCTCATGGCCCCAACCCTGACAAGATTCCAGCAGCATTTGGCCCTCAGGGACATGGTGTGAATGTTGGGATTGTCCTGTGCAGGGACAGGAGTTGGACTGGATGATCCTTGTGGGTCCCTTCCAACTCACATCTTTGATTCTATGATTGTGTGATCCCCTTGAGGGGGCAGTGAGCGAGCGGCTGTGTGCTGCTGAGCTGTGACTGGGGTTAAACCGTGACAGCGGGCACCATTGCCAGCTCTGTCTCCTGGCTCCCCGCGCCAGGCTGTCAGCCCTAGGCCACCGCCAGGGACTGTCCCCGCAGTGCTCGGGCATCTCCTGTGGTGCAGCTCCAGGGCTCAGCCCTGAAAGGCAGAAGGGGCACAGGGATCGTGTCCTGGTGCGGGGCTTTGTCTCTCTGAGCAGCTCCCAGAGCAATCCCGGTTCCTTCGGGCTCTGCCTCTTCCCTTTGGCCCTCGGCCTCCCCAGAGAAAAGACTTCCACAGGGGGAAGTTCACAGGACTTCATTTTGGGGACAGCCTGAGAGAGGGGAGAAATGTGAAGACCAGAATGGGGCCAGAGTGTGCTGAGGGGTGAGCTGTCCTGCACACGGTGGGAGAGGCCCTTAACAACGCTGCCTGCTCAGCACGCTCAGGATGGTTCCTGGACAAAGGACACCGTGGCCTTGGGCTTGTGGTTCCAGCTTTAATGGGAAAGAGCTTTGCAGGGCCAGCAGCACAGCGCCCGCAGGGTCCATGCCGATGTTTGCTGCTGCCTTGGAGACCTCAGGATCATCATGGTCTGAGTTGCCAGGGCCGAGACTGAGGGTTCAGCGTCTTGCTCCAAAGGCTTGAGGGCTGCAACAGAAAGAATGAGAAGAGAGCTGAACCTCACTGATCTGCAGAGACCCCCCCGCCATCCCCTCCAGACTGGGCCATCCCCACTCATCCCTTTCCCTGGCCAGGGGGAGCAGGGGAGGCAAATGGAGCAGGTGGAAGCTGCTGCTCAGGAACGCCCCGACTGCCCCGGGATGTTCCTCTGCCCTTGAAGCGTTTCCCTGGAACAGGGCCAGGCACAGCAGCGCCCTGCCCAGGCTCTGTCCCCTGCCCCCCAGCCCCGGCACACACAGCACTGCCCCTACTCACTGCTGCAGATCTCAGACAGCTTCTGCTCACTCCTGTCCCTCAGGCGCTGCGCGGCGTGTCCTAAGCACAGAGCTCTGTCAGACCTCCCGCTCCCCAGCGCGCTCCTCGCAGCACAGCTCCCGGCTCTGCCGCTCTGGCTGCGCACCCTCCTCCCCCTCGGCAGGGGGACCCCAGGGAAGGACGGTACCCGAGGCGCGGTGGGACTGAGCTGGGGGGCCACCAAGCCTGCCAGCGTGAGCAGGGCTGGGAGAGGGAGGCACAGAGGCCCCGGCTGCCCAGGCCCTGCACGGGGCAGTCGGGGCTCTGGCAGCCACAGGGCTGCCCCTTGCTGCCAGTGCAGCGCCTGGGACTGGGGCCAGGCTGCCAAACAGGGACCCCAGGGGCTGCGACTCACCAATGAACCTCACGGCTGCCTCTCGCAAGGGGACCTGAGCATCCTCCAAGTATGGCCGGCTCTGAGCCAGGTAGTCTTCAACTCTGCTCCTGTCCTGCACCAGCTGGAGAGAGCACAAGGGCGTGGGGCTGGCACACACCCTCCCTAGTCGGCCGGACCGGGCCCTCCTCCCAGCACCCCCTGTCCCCCTTCCACCTCAGGCCCTTTCCATCTCCCAGGCAGGAGCCCTGTGAGGCTAAAGGCTGAGAGGCAGCCACAGGCAGAGGAGAGTCTGGGGGTCCTGAGACCCTTGTGTCCCACTGCCTGGGCCCAGATGGGCTAGGGTCTCCTTCAACATCCCCAGGGCCTGGAGAAGAGCCCTTGGGGGCTCTGTGCCTGAGGGCAGGGAGGAGGATGCAGCTCCAAGCTGCGGGCTCTGGGCTGGAGCAAGGCAGGCGAGGCACAGCTGCACGGGGGGCACCCTTTGTCCAGCCCTGGGGCTTGGGGCTTTTCCTCACCAAGCACTCCCCAATTCTGCATGTCTGCCCTGTCTGGCTCAGGTGCTTGAGCTCCTTCCACTTCAGCAGCTTTGCAGCGACCAGGAGGGCTTCCTGAGAGGCCTGCAGAGGGAGACAGCAATGGGATTGGGGGGGTTGTGGACAGGGATTGTGGGACAGGGATTGGGGCTCAAAGCCCTGGCCTCCAACACCCGCAGGGACAGCTGGGAAGCCTCTAGGGACTCTCGTGTTCCGGCCCTGCTGGCTATGGGCTGCTGCTGAGCCCTGCTGGACCAGGGAGGGCAGGTGTGGGAAATGTCCATGCCAGCTTCTCCACTCTTCCTCGTGCTGCCTGTGGTGGGACCCTTCCTCTGGGGTGTGCCGGAGGAGGACTTAACAGGGGGAGCAGCGATGGGAGGGACCCCAGTCACCATCTTCTTCTGCAGCAGGAGGCACAGAGGGAGGAGGAAGGTCGTGGTGGAACCAGTGCAGGGGAGGAGGGGGGCTCTACCCTGTCCTCAGTGACTCAGGCAGCCGGACCCTGAGGTGACAGCGACTCCAAGAGTCCAGCTGCCAGCAGCCCTTGCCCCTCCCTGGTGCCCAGGCCACCCCTGTGGTGTCAGCACGCCCTTCCCCATATCACTGCTCAGGTTTGAAATCTGTACCCTGGCTACGCTCTCGCTCTGGTCACTGGTGTGGAAGAGCAGGGGCAGCAGGCTTCTCCGCACGTGCTGCTTCATCTGCTGCTTGTCACTCCCCACCACCATCTGCATCAGGTCTTTGAAGAGGCAGATGGAGAGCTCTCGCAGCTGGCTGGACTCCTGGTAGGGAGGAGGACAGGAGGACTTCAGCAACAGCCACTCCCTGAGCCAAGGGCGTTGGCGTGGCTGACGCGAGGGGAGAGACTTTGGAGTCGAGTTGGGCACACGGCAGCTGTGGGCCAGATCTGCAGCCACGGCTCAGTGGCCCTGGGCCCACGAAAGGCCACGCAAGAGGCTTCCATCGGGCGGTGCCAGCGCCAGCCCAGGGGTGTGAGGATGGGAACAGCCCTGCCCAGGTGCTGCTGCAGGGCTGGGCTGACGGGCAGTTGTCCTTGCAGAGGTCCTGTCAGTGGGGCTCCCGCTCCCGCAGCATCCTTACGTCATCAAAGAGTGGCCGGAGCATCTCCACCAGCCGCGGGGCGGTGGCGCTGGCCTCCTTCTCCTCCAGGTGATGCACCGCGTTGCTGAAGACAAGCAGGGCCTTCATCTTGCTCTCAGCGCTGCTCTTCTGCTGGGTCTCCATGAGGTCTGGCACCAAGACCATCACTTTTCTTGCCTGTCCCAAGCACACAATTTCCTTTTTGTCAAGTGGTCAAAGACCACCCTGGCAAAACCGCTCTGGGCACTGAGCAGCAGCCTCCCGTCTGGCTCCCTGGCAGGGGGCACAGGAATCCCTGCAGCAGCCTCAGGGATGTGCCAGGAGCGACAGCTCCTGCAAGGTGGGTGAGGGAGTCCTTCTCCTTGCACTGCAGTGGCAAGGTCCAAGCCAAGCTGGGGCCCGTGAAGGGGACAGCAGGGGCATTTGGAGCTGTCAGCCACCTCCTGACTCCCAGCCCAGGCCAAGCCAGCGTGTCACCCACTGCCCCAGCCCCAGGCTGCCAGCGTAGCTTGGCTTGACTACGCCCTGCTCACCGCCTCAGGTCTCTGCGACAGCGCGACGAGGCCGCTGAGCATCAGCGAGGGCAGCGCCAGGCTCGGATGCCTCAGGCACCTCTGGACACGGCGCTGCAGGCCCGCAAACTCCTCTGAGTCAACGTCGCTGGAGGCCAGCAGCTGAAACAAAGAGGGCAGTGAGACACTGGCAGAGCCTGCAGGCCTCCCCGCACCTCGTGCGGCTCCTGGCTCCTGCTGGCAGCTCAGGGCAAGGGCAGCGGGGCCAGACAGCCCGTCCTGGGGGCAGCACTGCCCATGGAGGGCTGCTTGGGGCCCCTGTGCCGGCTCCTCCTGTCCTCTAACATGGTCAGCCTCTTGCAGCCAAGAGCTGCCACAAAGGAGGCAGGACACGCGAGTGGTGACGAGTGCCTCCTGTCCCCAGCCTTGCAGCCTGCTCAGCCTGTGCAGAGGCCATGTCTCTGCCCCTGACCTGGGCCTGCCCCAGGTTTCCAGAGTAGGACAGGGGCCTGCAGGCAGCGGGGGAGCAGAGTGCTGCCTGGGCAGGCACGGCCTGCCTGGGCTTTGAGTTTGTGCAACGGGGTCCAAGCAGCGGGGCATGGCAGGGGGGGCCTGCACGGTTGGCGCAGGGGAACCTGGTCCTGGCCAGGTCCCTGCTGTCCCTAAGGGGCTGTGTCCCCATGTCCTGGAGCAGGTGAGCGTTTGGGGGCAGATGGGACGGGAGAGGGCTGTGCCTGTTTTCCTGGAGAGGCAGGCACAGCCCTGAGGGTGAGCAAGGACTGCTCTGGTCACTCACAGCCAACTGATGGATGCAGGTGTCCTCTGTGCTGCAGCTGAGCTCAGGCTGCAGACTCTGGTCCTGGAGCTTGCTGAGCAGCTCCCTGAAGACCTTGTCCAGCGTGTGGGGCTGGGAAAGCATCACATCCCACATGGCCAGAGCAGCACTGCGGGCCCAGAACGCTCTGTCAGCGGGGCTGCCTCGGCCACCACAGTGTGCCTGGGCCAGCCCCGCAGGACCCAGGCTGTCCTGCAGCCCTGGCCCTTCCCGGTCCCTCGCTTGCAGTGCCCAGGTCCCTGCCTGGCCAAGCAGGAGGGGGCTGAGAGAGCGTTCCCCATGGGCCAAGGAGGAACCTCGTGGCAGGGCTCTGGATCCACTTGGGCAGCTCTGGCTACTGTGGGCCTGGCTGATCCACTAGCGCTGGGAAGCATGGTGGGCTGGAAGGCCCTGCTCCTCAGGGATGTCCTCCAGGCCCCTCTCCCCACATGGAAGGAGCCCACGGGGGCTGTTGGGGTCAGTACCTGTCACATGGACAGAGCTTCAACAGGCTGGTCACTTCCTTGGGGCACTGGTCAGCCAACAGCAGAAGCAGCAAGTCCAGGCTGTGCCGGGCTGACGCCGTGCAGATGCACTCCATGTTTTCATAGATGCACTTCACAATGTTTGGCACCTGGAGGACACCCAGGTGAGGATGATGCTGCCACTGGAGTGCAGTCATCTCCTCAGCTGCCTCTGAAACTGATGCCCTTCCCATGCTGCTCTGCTGGCTTAAAAGGGCTTCAAGGTGCCTGAGGCACCTGGGTTAGCGAGGGAGGAAAGAAGAGAGGGAGGGTGGGAGGAAGGAAGGAAGGAAGAAAGGAAGGAAGGAAGGAAGGAAGGACGGACGCCTGACAGGGCTCAAGGGCAGAGCAGCCACAGCCCGCTTACCTCCGCCAGCCAAGAGGCAGGGTCTCTCATGGCCACATGCAGGATGCTGCTCACCCCCTCCTCGTCATAGACACTGGAGTCTCTCATGGCCTCGATGGCCATGAGGACGATGTCTGTCTTCTCAGAAGGCTTCAGGTATTTTGCAAAGGCCTAGGGGAGGAAGGAAGGTCGGGAAGCCGTGTCACACCCAGTGCCCTGATGGTGCTGCTCAGCTGAGCAGCGAGAGCAGCTCTGGCCAGAGATGAGCCGGCAGCGCTGGCGGCAGGAAAGCTGGACGCAGGGGCTGCAGTCCCTGCGCGGTGGCTGATGAGAAGAGAGGGAGGAGGGTGGGGGTCGTGGGCGCAGTGTGCCGGCCCTACAGTGAGTCAGGGCTTGCTGGCAGCCAGGAGGGCTGGAGCTGCTGCTGGGACACTGGAGTGCAGCCCCTTTTAGTCCCTGCTCGGGGACAGCAGCAATCCCCTCACCAGGGACAGTGAGGCCAAGCCAACCCCACTGATTCTGGATCCCTTTGCTCACACAAGTCTCCTGTTGATGCCGTGGACAAGAGGCCCAGCAAGGGAGGAGCTCCTCACCATTGCAATGTTGCTGGTCCTGGGCAAAGCAAGCCAGGAGGTGTTCTCAGCTTCCTGTTGCCTCTGACGCCGTCTCAGCATCGGGCCTAAAGAGGAGGGAACACGGCAGAGTCGGGAGGACGCAGTGTCTCTGCCAACGAGACTTCACGTCCCTGAGGCCCGCTTGCAAGATGGCAGGATGCAAGCAGCCAGGGAGGTTTCTGGAGGGCACCAGGGACAGGTTCTCTCTGCAGGCACTGGAGGGACCAGCCAGGGTGATGCACAGCTGGATCTGCTGTTCTCCAAGTATTTTGGAGACGTGGCAATCAATGACAGCTTTGGCTGTGGGGACCATGAAACAGACAGGTTCTGAGAGGAGTGGGGAAGGGGAGCAGCAAAGAACAGGTCTTGGGCTTCTGGGGAGCGTTCAGCTTCTGCATGAAAACGAGAGATGGGATGCTAGGAGAAGCATCTGTGAGGGGCAAAGGAGATCAGGAGAGCTGGCAGACTTCCACAGGCAGCCTCCAGCCAGCACGAGAACGGTCCCTCGCAACAGTCAGGGAGACAAGGAGGCCTACGAGGCGATGTCTGTACGTGGAGGGATGCAGCCACCACAGCTTCTCTCACATTTTTGCTGCAGGATGAATCTGAAGAGGTGATGAAGAGCATCCAAAGCCCGCCAGCTGATCTCCCAGTTCTTGCAAGCGCAGCAAAGGATGAGACGTCCCAGCAGGTGTCCCAGGATGGGGATGTCTCCTCCAGAGGCGCTCCAGACCTGGGCAAGGGAGTCAGGACAGGTAGAAGGGCTGAGGGGCAGCAGCTGCAACCAAAGCCCTGAGCCAAAGAGTCTGCCTGGGGAAGGATCTGCGGGGAGTCAGAGCTTTGCAGGGCCCTGCCTAAGCAGCAAGCTGGGGAGCAGGGCAGGGAGAGCTGCCAGGCCTGGGCTCTCGCCATGCTCCTTTAGGCAGCCCTGTCCTGCACAGGACTGGGGGCCGAGATGGCTCCTGGCAGAGAGGGAACTGGGGAGAGAAGACCATGGGAGAAAGAAAGAAACCAAGGCCCTCGCTCCAGGGCAGAGCCTTGCTGAGTGCCTCAACCGCTGGGTGCCCAGGCTTGCCTCGCAGGCACCTCCAAGCTGCTTGGGTGTGCAGGGCAGGGGAGACAGCCTGGCAGGAGGGTGCCTGGCTCCTTACCTCCGCTGAGGAACAGCTGGCCAGCAAATCGCTCAGCCTCTCAATCCTCCCCACGGCCCTCTCGCACGCAGCCGCGTTCTGGCAGCTGGCGAAGGTCAGCAGCAGCTGGGAGGAGAGAAACTGCTGATGGGCCCTGTGAGCTGGCACCTGCGCCAGCAGAAGCGGCGCTGCTGGAAGTCCTGGCTGGACCCAAGCCGTCCTTGTGGCCAGGCAGGAAGGCAGATGCCACCCCCAGGGCAGCGTCTGCTCCTTTCCGTGCCCTCCACCGGCACACGGCCCTGTGTCCCCTCTCCACAAAGGCTGGGCTTTTGGGCAGGAGCCTGCCTGAGGGGTCTGCAAAAGGGGAATGGGGATACAAGGTCCTGGGAAGCCAGGAGTACAGGGCTGCAGGGCTGGGCTCCCTGTGCAGGACAGGCAGGTCCCAGTGGGTCTCTGCCCCGGTGGGATCTGGGGAGGAAAGCATGAGGGACCACGAGGCAGGGGAAGAGCAGCACCAGCTGCCACCACTGTGGTGCCAGAGGAGAGGAGTCCAATGCCTCCCACTGCTCTGGTGCAAGGACAGTTCTGGGGGCGGAGCCGGCCCACACGGGCCATGGGCAAAGCTTTGCAGTCACATTGCCTGCGGACAGGGGACACCGGGCTCCCGGCAGAGCACGCTGGGCCAGCCCTGGCTCCCCCAAGGGAGCTGGGCACCCTCCCTGCAGCGTGCCCCGTGCGTGGCACCTCCGTTGGGACCGTCCGCTCAAGAGGGGACCCTCCCTTCCCTCCAGGGTGAGGAACAGCCCCTGCGAGCCCCACTCTCTGCCACTGGGAGACCTGTAAGATTGTCTGCAGCTCCGCGACGCCGGAGGCGAGAGACGTGCGCACCAGCGTCCGCAGCATGGTGTCCATGGCATCCAGGGTCTGCAAGGAGGACAAAGGCTTGTGGCAGTCCCTGCGGTCCCTCTCGGCCCGAGAGATGGATCTGAACTCCCCACGCCAAGGGCGGACACCGGCACTGCCTGGCGCTGCCCAGGGGAGGCCTCGGGGCAGGGAAGCTGCTGTGGGCAGGGCAGCAACACTGGGCATGGGTGCAGGCCCGCAGGAAGGGAACGAAGGGATGAGGGTGGGAAAGCAGAGCCCACACCCTGCCCTGCCTCGGCCCTCTGCTTGTCTCTCAGCACGTGGCGACCAGGAGAAGCCCAGAGGGCCTGCGGTCTCCTGTAGCTCAGCCAGCACTTACCTCAAAGTAGAGAGTGTTGCTCAGGCCACACATGTCCGGTTGTGGAGGAAGCAAGAAGACACTCCTGAAGCAGGCTGCTAAGAGCCGTTCCTTTTTGCCCTCCAGCACCGTCTTCACCTTGCTGCAAAGAGGGAAGGGAGAGGGGCCTGTGGGACGCTGGTGCTGGGAGCGCTGCCTCGATGCCTTGGGCATCGGGCACAGAGCTCTGGAGCAGGGGTCCCTGAGGGGGATGGAGGGTGTGTGGGGAGCCCCAGCAGGAGGCACCTCCTCCCTCCTGGCCATGGCCTGGGCCAAAGGCCAGTGCTGGCAGGAAAGTCTCCCACCTCCTGCTTTGGGGAGGAGCCGAGACATGGCAGGGAGCTGCAGGATCCCTCTGCCCTCCCCTGCGCCCTCCCAAACGAGCCGCCAGCAGGGCAAAGCAGAGGCCCTGTGACAGCACCACTGGGCTCTTCCTGGATGGGGGATGCCCCCAGGCAGGCCCAGGGCCACGGGCTGTGAAGAGGTGCCAGACAAAGCAGGGGCTGGGCAGGTACCTCAAGGCGGCGATGGCAAGCATGGCTCGCTGCCGCACCTCTGTGTGCAGGTGGTCCCTGGGCTCCTCTTCCAGCAGCACCTGCAGAGCAGAACCGGGATGGGACCTGGCAGCCACCCAGCACCAGCAGACGCAGCGCCAGGTGCTGGGGCTAGCGGAGACCCTCTGCCCCCCGCCCCAGCACTGGCCCCCAGAGTGCCCCCCGCCACCCCCAGTGCTGGGGTGTCTGCTGGCAGGGCTTCTCAGTGGCACCCGAGTCCCCTCGGGGCAGCTCTGTGTCCACGCACACGTGTCCCTGCCCATGCGTTGTCCTCGCAGTGTGCCGGTGCCCGGGGACCTTGCCCCTCCTCCCCAGTCCCGCCGGGTGTCCCCTCACCTCAATACGCTCTGCCAGCTCCAGTTTGTGGCAGAAGGCACTCAGGCCCTCTGACAAGCCCTCACGCAGGGCAGCTTTGCACAGGGTGCAGATGGTCTCTAGGAACTCCGTCCTCTGGGCCTGGTCCTGGCAGCAGAGAGACCAGCGGGGAGCGTGAGAAGGTGGCCATGTGGGCAGCACCAGCAGCACTGGAGCACTGAGGCTGCGGCGCTGTGCAGGAGACCTGGGGGGAGCGGCTCTGCCCAGCCAGCAGCCCCTCAGCAGCCCCGGCAGTCAGCAGCAGAGCCGACAGCCCCCGGTCAGGAGCCGCCCGCGCAGCTCCCATGGAAATGGCCGCAGTTACCTTTCCCGGGCGCTTGAGAAAATCCTGGATGAATTCTTTTTCCTTTCCGAACAGAGCCAGCCAGCTGGATGCAGCAGAGGCGGCATCTAGGAAAGGAGGAGAGCAGGGAGGGCTGTTGTGAGGGGCCCAAGGCAAACGTGAGGAGAGGAAGGAGCTGTGCCCTCCATCCAGCCCCGTGCCCGCTCCCCTGGCACAGTCTCCCCGCAGGCGTCTGGGCTGGAGAGCGGCCGGCAGCTGGGCTGCGAGGTTGGAGCGCGGCGTGGAGAGCCACGAGGGCACCGGGCTTAGGAACTCCCGTGCAGCCAGGCTGGAAAGGCCCCCGGGCCCCGCCAAGCAGCGCTGCCTCCTGGCAGGTCAGCTGCCTCTTGCTGCCCCGAGCCCGCAGCAGGAGTCAGGTCCCCTCTGCTCTCTCCTGCCCTGGGGGAGGCTGTGCTGGAGCCGGCTCCCAGCCCTGAGCAGCATTCCGGCAGTGCCGTGCTCCCCACCCGTGGGACCCCCACTGCCGCTGTGCCGGGGAAACGGAGCCCTGGTGTCGGTCAGAGCGCGGTCACCGGCCCCAGCACTGCCCGGCCCAGCAGGGCCCCTCACTCACCGGGCTGCAGCGGCTCGGGCACGCACACCTCGTGGGGCTGTGCTGCAGAGCTGCTCTCCTGGGGCTCTTCTGGCCTCTTCTCTTCCCAGGCCACCCTGGGGTGGCTGGGGGGTCTCTCCGCCATCCTGCGAGGCAGAGGAAAGGGGTCGGGCTGAGGAAGGGGGAAGCTTTGGCAAAATGCCTCGGCACTGCGGGGCTGACAGGGGTGGCAGGGAAAGACGTGGGCTGTGCTCAGGGGCTCCTCGACAGCTCCGCGCTCCCGCTCTGTCCCGTCACTGTCCTGACGGACACTGCGGGGCAGGGGCCGCGGCCCGTTGGCCATAGGCAATGTCACCGGGACAGAGGAGGAGTTAGAAACCCGTGTTTGGTCAGGGGATGATGATCTGGTGGCAGTGACAGAGACATGGTGGGACAGCTCACATGACTGGAATGTGGCCATGGATGGCTCTGTCCTTCCCAGGAAAGACAGGCCAGAGAGGCGAGGTGGTGGAGTTGCTCTTTACGTGAGAGAGCAACTGCAGGGTATTGAGATCTGTCCAGGGGTGGATGAGGAGCGAGTTGAGAGCCTGTGGGTGAAAATCAGGGGGCAGGCTGGTAGGGTTGATACCGTTGTGGGTGTCTATTACAGGCCACCAGATCAGGGTGAGGAAGTTGACGAGGCCTTCTACAGGCAGCTGAGAGCAGCCTCGCACTCGTAGGCCCTGGTTGTTGTGCGGGGTTTTAACTACCCTGATATTTGCTGGAGGGACCACTCAGCCACCCACAATCCAGGAGGTTCCTCCAGTGCATCGATGAGAACTTCCTGATGCAAATGGTGGATGAACCAACCAGGAGGGGAGTGACACTGGATCTCATCCTCACTAACAAGGAGGGTCTGGTTGAGGCTGTAAAGGTTGAGGACTGTTTGGCCTGTGGGGAATGTTATCTCCAGGCAGGGTTATCTTAGGCTGGGTAAAAACCAAGCAGTATGCAAACAGGGCTGGGGCATCCACAGCTTCTCTGGGCAACCTGTTCCAGTGCCTCACCACCCTCTGGGTGAAAAAGTTCCTCATCATAGCCAACCTAAATCTCCCCTCTCTCAGTTTAAGGCCATTTCCCCTTGCCCCATCACGAGCTGCCCATGTCAAAAGTCGCTCTCCCTCCTGTTTAGAAGCTCCCTTCAAGTACTGGAAGGCCACCACGAGGTCTCCTCTCCTCCAAGCTAAACAAGCCCGGCTCCCTCAACCTTTCTTCAGCAGAGAGGTGCTCCAGCCCTCTGGTCGTGTTGGGGGCTCTCCGGGTCACAGCAGCACAGGGCATCTCTCCTCCTCATGGCCCAGGGGATGGCAAGGCCTGAGGAAGGCCCTGGGTGCTGGGCTCAGCACAGCTGGTGTGACCAGGGGCACAGCCCTGTCCCCTGGCCGACACCAGCAGCTCCTCCTGCCCAGGCCTGTGGCTGGCAGCACAGACAGAGCCGCCTTTGGGGAGAGACTTGCTGACCCGGAGCAAAGCCACGGCGGGTCCCTCCTCCCTGCCTGTCCGCTCCCCTTCCCTCCTTTCCCCGCTCCCCTCCTGCTCTGAGCAGGCCCAGCCCCGTGAGGGACCTGAGGGAGCGCAGAGCTGTGCACACACCTTGTGCTGCTGAGAGAACCGGCCGGGGGAAATGGCCCTTCTTGAAGGCCACTCTGCGCAGGCCCCGTGTCCCACCGGCTGCAGTCAGGGGCTGAGATGCTGCGGCTGGTGGGCTGGGGCAGGTGAGCGCAGCAGGACGAGGCCTGTGCCCCGACACAGCCCCTTCCAGGATGCTCTGCCTCCTCAGGAGAGGGCCTGGACAGGAGCTTCTGACCTTTGGCTTTATTTCTGCCAAGATGCTCAATACAATCCCCAAAAAGCCACAGGATAATACCAGGCGTCTGCCAGCCCATGGGAAAGAGTGGATGGATCCCTTATTTTGCTTTGCTTGCACACACGTCTTGGCTCCACCTATTAAACCGTCTTTCTCTCAACCCAGGAGTTTTCTCTTTAACCTTCTGATTCCCTCCCCCACCCCTGCTCCTCCAGCGGGATCCCCGCAAGTCACTGGGGCCTGATGGGATCCATTTCAGAGTACAAGCTTTGTAGGACGACTGGAAGAGGTCGAGCTACTGACCAAAGTGTGGCATGTTCCAGGAAAATGTGAAGGTAAAAAAGTGTGAGGCTGGGAGTTACCAGCATCAACAAATAACCCAGAATGTGAATGGACTCAAATCCCAAGCCTAAAGAGAAAGAGAACAGCACGGGGGCTACGCTACCCACCCCTGCAGCAAGAGCAATGGCATCCACGAGGGGCTGGCAGAGGTGCAGAAAGGCTGCGAGAGCAGAAATTGCCATGGGAGACTCGTGTTGCTTCCACATCAAACACACAAACATCAGGGTAATGCAGGAGACACGGGCAGGATCAGCTGCTTCTCGGTGCCACCTGCCAACGAATACAGAAGTACAGAACTCTTCCTTGGTCCTCAGCTGGGACCTGGGGGTTCTGGTCAACCCCAAGCTGGACATGAGCCAACAGTGTGTCCTGGCAGCCAAGAGATCCACCCGTGTCCTGGGGGCACCCAGCCCTGCACTGCGAGCCGGGCCAGGGAGGGGATCGTCCCGCTCTGCTCTGCACTGGGGCGGCCTCACCTCCAGCGCTGGGGGCAGTTTGGGCACCACGGGAGAAAAAGGATCTAAAGCTGCTGGAGAGTGTCCAGAGGAGGGACACAACACTGGGGAAGGGTTTAGAGGGGAAAGGTGTGAGGAGAAGCTGAAGTCACTTGGTGTGTTCAGCCTGGAGAAGAGGAGACTGAGAGGAGATCTCATGGCGGTCTGGAACTTCCTCCCCAGGGGCAGAGGAGGGGCAGGCGCTGAGCTCTTCTCTCTGGCCACCAACGCCAGGAGCAGAGGCCGTGGCAGGAAGATGTGGCAGGGGAGGGTGAGGTTGGCCATGAGGAAAAGGTTCTTGAGGCAGAGGGTGGTGGAGCACTGGCACAGGCTCCCCAGGGAGGTGCTCATGGCCCCAACCCTGACAAGATTCCAGCAGCATTTGGCCCTCAGGGACATGGTGTGAATGTTGGGATTGTCCTGTGCAGGGACAGGAGTTGGACTGGATGATCCTTGTGGGTCCCTTCCAACTCACATCTTTGATTCTATGATTGTGTGATTCCCTTGAGGGGGCAGTGAGCGAGCGGCTGTGTGCTGCTGAGCTGTGACTGGGGTTAAACCGTGACAGCGGGCACCATTGCCAGCTCTGTCTCCTGGCTCCCCGCGCCAGGCTGTCAGCCCTAGGCCACCGCCAGGGACTGTCCCCGCAGTGCTCGGGCATCTCCTGTGGTGCAGCTCCAGGGCTCAGCCCTGAAAGGCAGAAGGGGCACAGGAATCGTGTCCTGGTGCGGGGCTTTGTCTCTCTGAGCAGCTCCCAGAGCAATCCCGGTTCCTTCGGGCTCTGCCTCTTCCCTTTGGCCCTCGGCCTCCCCAGAGAAAAGACTTCCACAGGGGGAAGTTCACAGGACTTCATTTTGGGGACAGCCTGAGAGAGGGGAGAAATGTGAAGACCAGAATGGGGCCAGAGTGTGCTGAGGGGTGAGCTGTCCTGCACACGGTGGGAGAGGCCCTTAACAACGCTGCCTGCTCAGCACGCTCAGGATGGTTCCTGGACAAAGGACACCGTGGCCTTGGGCTTGTGGTTCCAGCTTTAATGGGAAAGAGCTTTGCAGGGCCAGCAGCACAGCGCCCGCAGGGTCCATGCCGATGTTTGCTGCTGCCTTGGAGACCTCAGGATCATCATGGTCTGAGTTGCCAGGGCCGAGACTGAGGGTTCAGCGTCTTGCTCCAAAGGCTTGAGGGCTGCAACAGAAAGAATGAGAAGAGAGCTGAACCTCACTGATCTGCAGAGACCCCCCCGCCATCCCCTCCAGACTGGGCCATCCCCACTCATCCCTTTCCCTGGCCAGGGGGAGCAGGGGAGGCAAATGGAGCAGGTGGAAGCTGCTGCTCAGGAACGCCCCGACTGCCCCGGGATGTTCCTCTGCCCTTGAAGCGTTTCCCTGGAACAGGGCCAGGCACAGCAGCGCCCTGCCCAGGCTCTGTCCCCTGCCCCCCAGCCCCGGCACACACAGCACTGCCCCTACTCACTGCTGCAGATCTCAGACAGCTTCTGCTCACTCCTGTCCCTCAGGCGCTGCCCGGCGTGCCCTAAGCACAGAGCTCTGTCAGACCTCCCGCTCCCCAGCGCGCTCCTCGCAGCACAGCTCCCGGCTCTGCCGCTCTGGCTGCGCACCCTCCTCCCCCTCGGCAGGGGGACCCCAGGGAAGGACGGTACCCGAGGCGCGGTGGGACTGAGCTGGGGGGCCACCAAGCCTGCCAGCGTGAGCAGGGCTGGGAGAGGGAGGCACAGAGGCCCCGGCTGCCCAGGCCCTGCACGGGGCAGTCGGGGCTCTGGCAGCCACAGGGCTGCCCCTTGCTGCCAGTGCAGCGCCTGGGACTGGGGCCAGGCTGCCAAACAGGGACCCCAGGGACTGCGACTCACCAATGAACCTCACGGCTGCCTCTCGCAAGGGGACCTGAGCATCCTCCAAGTATGGCCGGCTCTGAGCCAGGTAGTCTTCAACTCTGCTCCTGTCCTGCACCAGCTGGAGAGAGCACAAGGGCGTGGGGCTGGCACACACCCTCCCTAGTCGGCCGGACCGGGCCCTCCTCCCAGCACCCCCTGTCCCCCTTCCACCTCAGGCCCTTTCCATCTCCCAGGCAGGAGCCCTGTGAGGCTAAAGGCTGAGAGGCAGCCACAGGCAGAGGAGAGTCTGGGGGTCCTGAGACCCTTGTGTCCCACTGCCTGGGCCCAGATGGGCTAGGGTCTCCTTCAACATCCCCAGGGCCTGGAGAAGAGCCCTTGGGGGCTCTGTGCCTGAGGGCAGGGAGGAGGATGCAGCTCCAAGCTGCGGGCTCTGGGCTGGAGCAAGGCAGGCGAGGCACAGCTGCACGGGGGGCACCCTTTGTCCAGCCCTGGGGCTTGGGGCTTTTCCTCACCAAGCACTCCCCAATTCTGCATGTCTGCCCTGTCTGGCTCAGGTGCTTGAGCTCCTTCCACTTCAGCAGCTTTGCAGCGACCAGGAGGGCTTCCTGAGAGGCCTGCAGAGGGAGACAGCAATGGGATTGGGGGGGTTGTGGACAGGGATTGTGGGACAGGGATTGGGGCTCAAAGCCCTGGCCCCCAACACCCGCAGGGACAGCTGGGAAGCCTCTAGGGACTCTCATGTTCCGGCCCTGCTGGCTATGGGCTGCTGCTGAGCCCTGCTGGACCAGGGAGGGCAGGTGTGGGAAATGTCCATGCCAGCTTCTCCACCCTTCCTCGTGCTGCCTGTGGTGTGACCCTTCCTCTGGGGTGTGCCGGAGGAGGGCTTAACAGGGGGAGCAGCGATGGGAGGGACCCCAGTCACCATCTTCTTCTGCAGCAGGAGGCACAGAGGGAGGAGGAAGGTCGTGGTGGAACCAGTGCAGGGGAGGAGGGGGGCTCTACCCTGTCCTCAGTGACTCAGGCAGCCGGACCCTGAGGTGACAGCGACTCCAAGAGTCCAGCTGCCAGCAGCCCTTGCCCCTCCCTGGTGCCCAGGCCACCCCTGTGGTGTCAGCACGCCCTTCCCCATATCACTGCTCAGGTTTGAAATCTGTACCCTGGCTACGCTCTCGCTCTGGTCACTGGTGTGGAAGAGCAGGGGCAGCAGGCTTCTCCGCACGTGCTGCTTCATCTGCTGCTTGTCACTCCCCACCACCATCTGCATCAGGTCTTTGAAGAGGCAGATGGAGAGCTCTCGCAGCTGGCTGGACTCCTGGTAGGGAGGAGGACAGGAGGACTTCAGCAACAGCCACTCCCTGAGCCAAGGGTGTTGGCGTGGCTGACGCGAGGGGAGAGACTTTGGAGTCGAGTTGGGCACACGGCAGCTGTGGGCCAGATCTGCAGCCACGGCTCAGTGGCCCTGGGCCCACGAAAGGCCACGCAAGAGGCTTCCATCGGGCGGTGCCAGTGCCAGCCCAGGGGCGTGAAGATGGGAACAGCCCTGCCCAAGTGCTGCTGCAGGGCTGGGCTGACGGGCAGTTGTCCTTGCAGAGGTCCTGTCAGTGGGGCTCCCGCTCCCGCAGCATCCTTACGTCATCAAAGAGTGGCCGGAGCATCTCCACCAGCCGCGGGGCGGTGGCGCTGGCCTCCTTCTCCTCCAGGTGATGCACCGCGTTGCTGAAGACAAGCAGGGCCTTCATCTTGCTCTCAGCGCTGCTCTTCTGCTGGGTCTCCATGAGGTCTGGCACCAAGACCATCACTTTTCTTGCCTGTCCCAAGCACACAATTTCCTTTTTGTCAAGTGGTCAAAGACCACCCTGGCAAAACCGCTCTGGGCACTGAGCAGCAGCCTCCCGTCTGGCTCCCTGGCAGGGGGCACAGGAATCCCTGCAGCAGCCTCAGGGATGTGCCAGGAGCGACAGCTCCTGCAAGGTGGGTGAGGGAGTCCTTCTCCTTGCACTGCAGTGGCAAGGTCCAAGCCAAGCTGGGGCCCGTGAAGGGGACAGCAGGGGCATTTGGAGCTGTCAGCCACCTCCTGACTCCCAGCCCAGGCCAAGCCAGCGTGTCACCCACTGCCCCAGCCCCAGGCTGCCAGCGTAGCTTGGCTTGACTACGCCCTGCTCACCGCCTCAGGTCTCTGCGACAGCGCGACGAGGCCGCTGAGCATCAGCGAGGGCAGCGCCAGGCTCGGATGCCTCAGGCACCTCTGGACACGGCACTGCAGGCCCGCAAACTCCTCTGAGTCAACGTCGCTGGAGGCCAGCAGCTGAAACAAAGAGGGCAGTGAGACACTGGCAGAGCCTGCAGGCCTCCCCGCACCTCGTGCGGCTCCTGGCTCCCGCTGGCAGCTCAGGGCAAGGGCAGCAGGGCCAGACAGCCCGTCCTGGGGGCAGCACTGCCCATGGAGGGCTGCTTGGGGCCCCTGTGCCGGCTCCTCCTGTCCTCTGAACATGGTCAGCCTCTTGCAGCGAAGAGCTGCCACAAAGGAGGCAGGACACGCGAGTGGTGACGAGTGCCTCCTGTCCCCAGCCTTGCAGCCTGCTCAGCCTGTGCAGAGGCCATGTCTCTGCCCCTGACCTGGGCCTGCCCCAGGTTTCCAGAGTAGGACAGGGGCCTGCAGGCAGCGGGGGAGCAGAGTGCTGCCTGGGCAGGCACGGCCTGCCTGGGCTTTGGGTTTGTGCAACGGGGTCCAAGCAGCGGGGCATGGCAGGGGGGGCCTGCACGGTTGGCGCAGGGGAACCTGGTCCTGGCCAGGTCCCTGCTGTCCCTAAGGGGCTGTGTCCCCATGTCCTGGAGCAGGTGAGCGTTTGGGGGCAGATGGGACGGGAGAGGGCTGTGCCTGTTTTCCTGGAGAGGCAGGCACAGCCCTGAGGGTGAGCAAGGACTGCTCTGGTCACTCACAGCCAACTGGTGGATGCAGGTGTCCTCTGTGCTGCAGCTGAGCTCAGGCTGCAGACTCTGGTCCTGGAGTTTGCTGAGCAGCTCCCTGAAGACCTTGTCCAGCGTGTGGGGCTGGGAAAGCATCACATCCCACATGGCCAGAGCAGCACTGCGGGCCCAGAACGCTCTGTCAGCGGGGCTGCCTCGGCCACCACAGTGTGCCTGGGCCAGCCCCGCAGGACCCAGGCTGTCCTGCAGCCCTGGCCCTTCCCGGTCCCTCGCTTGCAGTGCCCGAGTCCCTGCCTGGCCAAGCAGGAGGGGGCTGAGAGAGCGTTCCCCATGGGCCAAGGAGGAACCTCGTGGCAGGGCTCTGGACCCACTTGGGCAGCTCTGGCTACTGTGGGCCTGGCTGATCCACTAGCGCTGGGAAGCATGGTGGGCTGGAAGGCCCTGCTCCTCAGGGATGTCCTCCAGGCCCCTCTCCCCACATGGAAGGAGCCCACGGGGGCTGTTGGGGTCAGTACCTGTCACATGGACAGAGCTTCAGCAGGCTGGTCACCACTTCCTCGGGGCACTGGTCAGCCAACAGCAGAAGCAGCAAGTCCAGGCTGTGCCGGGCTGACGCCGTGCAGATGCACTCCATGTTTTCATAGATGCACTTCACAATGTTTGGCACCTGGAGGACACCCAGGTGAGGATGATGCTGCCACTGGAGTGCAGTCATCTCCTCAGCTGCCTCTGAAACTGATGCCTTTCCCATGCTGCTCTGCTGGCTTAAAAGGGCTTCAAGGTGCCTGAGGCACCTGGGTTAGCGAGGGAGGAAAGAAGGGAGGGAGGGTGGGAGGAAAGAAGGAAGGAAGGAAGGAAGGAAGGAAGGAAGGAAGGAAGGAAGGAAGGAAGGAAGGAAGGAAGGAAGGAAGGAAGGAAGGAAGGAAGGAAGGAAGGAAGGAAGGACGCCTGACAGGGCTCAAGGGCAGAGCAGCCACAGCCCGCTTACCTCCGCCAGCCAAGAGGCCGGGTCTCTCATGGCCACATGCAGGATGCTGCTCACCCCCTCCTCGTCATACACACTTGAGTCTCTCATGGCCTCGATGGCCATGAGGACGATGTCTGTCTTCTCAGAAGGCTTCAGGTATTTTGCAAAGGCCTAGGGGAGGAAGGAAGGTCGGGAAGCCGTGTCACACCCAGTGCCCTGATGGTGCTGCTCAGCTGAGCAGTGAGAGCAGCTCTGGCCAGAGATGAGCCGGCAGCGCTGGCGGCAGGAAAGCTGGACGCAGGGGCTGCAGTCCCTGCGCGGTGGCTGATGAGAAGAGAGGGAGGAGGGTGGGGGTCGTGGGCGCAGTGTGCCGGCCCTACAGTGAGTCAGGGCTTGCTGGCAGCCAGGAGGGCTGGAGCTGCTGCTGGGACACTGGAGTGCAGCCCCTTTTAGTCCCTGCTCGGGGACAGCAGCAATCCCCTCACCAGGGACAGTGAGGCCAAGCCAACCCCACTGATTCTGGATCCCTTTGCTCACACAAGTCTCCTGCTGATGCCGTGGACAAGAGGCCCAGCAAGGGAGGAGCTCCTCACCATTGCAATGTTGCTGGTCCTGGGCAAAGCAAGCCAGGAGGTGTTCTCAGCTTCCTGTTGCCTCTGACGCCGTCTCAGCATCGGGCCTAAAGAGGAGGGAACACGGCAGAGTCGGGAGGACGCAGTGTCTCTGCCAACGAGACTTCACGTCCCTGAGACCCGCTTGCAAGATGGCAGGATGCAAGCAGCCAGGGAGGTTTCTGGAGGGCACCAGGGACAGGTTCTCTCTGCAGGCACTGGAGGGACCAGCCAGGGTGATGCACAGCTGGATCTGCTGTTCTCCAAGTATTTTGGGGATGTGGCAATCAATGACAGCTTTGGCTGTGGGGACCATGAAACAGACAGGTTCTGAGAGGAGTGGGGAAGGGGAGCAGCAAAGAACAGGTCTTGGGCTTCTGGGGAGCGTTCAGCTTCTGCATGAAAACGAGAGATGGGATGCTAGGAGAAGCATCTGTGAGGGGCAAAGGAGATCAGGAGAGCTGGCAGACTTCCACAGGCAGCCTCCTGCCAGCACGAGAACGGTCCCTCGCAACAGTCAGGGAGACAAGGAGGCCTACGAGGCGATGTCTGTACGTGGAGGAATGCAGCCACCACAGCTTCTCTCACATTTTTGCTGCAGGATGAATCTGAAGAGGTGATGAAGAGCATCCAAAGCCCGCCAGCTGATCTCCCAGTTCTTGCAAGCGCAGCAAAGGATGAGACGTCCCAGCAGGTGTCCCAGGATGGGGATGTCTCCTCCAGAGGCGCTCCAGACCTGGGCAAGGGAGTCAGGACAGGTAGAAGGGCTGAGGGGCAGCAGCTGCAACCAAAGCCCTGAGCCAAAGAGTCTGCCTGGGGAAGGATCTGCGGGGAGTCAGAGCTTTGCAGGGCCCTGCCTAAGCAGCAAGCTGGGGAGCAGGGCAGGGAGAGCTGCCAGGCCTGGGCTCTCGCCATGCTCCTTTAGGCAGCCCTGTCCTGCACAGGACTGGGGGCCGAGATGGCTCCTGGCAGAGAGGGAACTGGGGAGAGAAGGCCATGGGAGAAAGAAAGAAACCAAGGCCCTCGCTCCAGGGCAGAGCCTTGCTGAGTGCCTCAACCGCTGGGTGCCCAGGCTTGCCTCGCAGGCACCTCCAAGCTGCTTGGGTGTGCAGGGCAGGGGAGACAGCCTGGCTGGAGGGTGCCTGGCTCCTTACCTCCGCTGAGGAACAGCTGGCCAGCAAATCGCTCAGCCTCTCAATCCTCCCCACGGCCCTCTCGCACGCAGCCGCGTTCTGGCAGCTGGCGAAGGTCAGCAGCAGCTGGGAGGAGAGAAACTGCTGATGGGCCCTGTGAGCTGGCACCTGCGCCAGCAGAAGCGGCGCTGCTGGAAGTCCTGGCTGGACCCAAGCCGTCCTTGTGGCCAGGCAGGAAGGCAGATGCCACCCCCAGGGCAGCGTCTGCTCCTTTCCGTGCCCTCCACCGGCACACGGCCCTGTGTCCCCTCTACACAAAGGCTGGGCTTTTGGGCAGGAGCCTGCCTGGGGGGTCTGCAATGGGAGAATGGGGATACAAGGTCCTGGGAAGCCAGGAGTACAGGGCTGCAGGGCTGGGCTCCCTGTGCAGGACAGGCAGGTCCCAGTGGGTCTCTGCCCCGGTGGGATCTGGGGAGGAAAGCACGAGGGACCACGAGGCAGGGGAAGAGCAGCACCAGCTGCCACCACTGTGGTGCCAGAGGAGAGGAGTCCAATGCCTCCCACTGCTCTGGTGCAAGGACAGTTCTGGGGACGGAGCTGGCCCACACGGGCCATGGGCAAAGCTTTGCAGTCACATTGCCTGCGGACAGGGGACACCGGGCTCCCGGCAGAGCACGCTGGGCCAGCCCTGGCTCCCCCAAGGGAGCTGGTCACCCTCCCTGCAGCGTGCCCCGTGCGTGGCACCGCCGTTGGGACCGTCCGCTCAAGAGGGGACCCTCCCTTCCCTCCAGGGTGAGGAACAGCCCCTGCGAGCCCCACTCTCTGCCACTGGGAGACCTGTAAGATTGTCTGCAGCTCCGCGACGCCGGAGGCGAGAGACGTGCGCACCAGCGTCCGCAGCATGGTGTCCATGGCATCCAGGGTCTGCAAGGAGGACAAAGGCTTGTGGCAGTCCCTGCGGTCCCTCTCGGCCCGAGAGATGGATCTGAACTCCCCACGCCAAGGGCGGACACCGGCACTGCCTGGCGCTGCCCAGGGGAGGCCTCGGGGCAGGGAAGCTGCTGTGGGCAGGGCAGCAACACTGGGCATGGGTGCAGGCCCGCAGGAAGGGAACGAAGGGATGAGGGTGGGAAAGCAGAGCCCACACCCTGCCCTGCCTCGGCCCTCTGCTTGTCTCTCAGCACGTGGTGACCAGGAGAAGCCCAGAGGGCCTGCGGTCTCCTGTAGCTCAGCCAGCACTTACCTCAAAGTAGAGAGTGTTGCTCAGGCCACACATGTCCGGTTGTGGAGGAAGCAAGAAGACACTCCTGAAGCAGGCTGCTAAGAGCCGTTCCTTTTTGCCCTCCAGCACCGTCTTCACCTTGCTGCAGAGAGGGAAGGGAGAGGGGCCTGTGGGACGCTGGTGCTGGGAGCGCTGCCTCGACGCCTTGAGCATCGGACACAGAGCTCTGGAGCAGGGGTCCCTGAGGGGGATGGAGGGTGTGTGGGGAGCCCCAGCAGGAGGCACCTCCTCCCTCCTGGCCATGGCCTGGGCCAAAGGCCAGTGCTGGCAGGAAAGTCTCCCACCTCCTGCTTTGGGGAGGAGCCGAGACATGGCAGGGAGCTGCAGGATCCCTCTGCCCTCCCCTGCGCCCTCCCAAACGAGCCGCCAGCAGGGCAAAGCAGAGGCCCTGTGACAGCACCACTGGGCTCTTCCTGGATGGGGGATGCCCCCAGGCAGGCCCAGGGCCACGGGCTGTGAAGAGGTGCCAGACAAAGCAGGGGCTGGGCAGGTACCTCAAGGCGGCGATGGCAAGCATGGCTCGCTGCCGCACCTCTGTGTGCAGGTGGTCCCTGGGCTCCTCTTCCAGCAGCACCTGCAGAGCAGAACCGGGATGGGACCTGGCAGCCACCCAGCACCAGCAGACGCAGCGCCAGGTGCTGGGGCTAGCGGAGACCCTCTGCCCCCCGCCACAGCACTGGCCCCCAGAGTGCCCCCCGCCACCCCTAGTGCTGGGGTGTCTGCTGGCAGGGCTTCTCAGTGGCACCCGAGTCCCCTCGGGGCAGCTCCGTGTCCACGCACACGTGTCCCTGCCCATGCGTTGTCCTCGCAGTGTGCCGGTGCCCGGGGACCTTGCCCCTCCTCCCCAGTCCCGCCGGGTGTCCCCTCACCTCAATACGCTCTGCCAGCTCCAGTTTGTGGCAGAAGGCACTCAGGCCCTCTGACAAGCCCTCACGCAGGGCAGCTTTGCACAGGGTGCAGATGGTCTCTAGGAACTCCGTCCTCTGGGCCTGGTCCTGGCAGCAGAGAGACCAGCGGGGAGCGTGAGAAGGTGGCCATGTGGGCAGCACCAGCAGCACTGGAGCACTGAGGCTGCGGCGCTGTGCAGGAGACCTGGGGGGAGCGGCTCTGCCCAGCCAGCAGCCCCTCAGCAGCCCCGGCAGTCAGCAGCAGAGCCGGCAGCCCCCGGTCAGGAGCCGCCCGCGCAGCTCCCATGGAAATGGCCGCAGTTACCTTTCCCGGGCGCTTGAGAAAATCCTGGATGAATTCTTTTTCCTTTCCGAACAGAGCCAGCCAGCTGGATGCAGCAGAGGCGGCATCTAGGAAAGGAGGAGAGCAGGGAGGGCTGTTGTGAGGGGCCCAAGGCAAACGTGAGGAGAGGAAGGAGCTCTGCCCTCCATCCAGCCCCGTACCCGCTCCCCTGGCACAGTCTCCCCGCGGGCGTCTGGGCTGGAGAGCGGCCGGCAGATGGGCTGCGAGGTTGGAGCGCGGCGTGGAGAGCCACGAGGGCACCGGGCTTAGGAACTCCCGTGCAGCCAGGCTGGAAAGGCCTCCGGCCCCCGCCAAGCAGCGCTGCCTCCTGGCAGGTCAGCTGCCTCTTGCTGCCCAGAGCCCGCAGCAGGAGTCAGGTCCCCTCTGCTCTCTCCTGCCCTGGGGGAGGCTGTGCTGGAGCCGGCTCCCAGCCCTGAGCAGCATTCCGGCAGTGCCGTGCTCCCCACCCGTGGGACCCCCACTGCCGCTGTGCCGGGGAAACGGAGCCCTGGTGTCGGTCAGAGCGCGGTCACCGGCCCCAGCACTGCCCGGCCCAGCAGGGCCCCTCACTCACCAGGCTGCAGCGGCTCGGGCACGCACACCTCGTGGGGCTGTGCTGCAGAGCTGCTCTCCTGGGGCTCTTCTGGCCTCTTCTCTTCCCAGGCCACCCTGGGGTGGCTGGGGGGTCTCTCCGCCATCCTGCGAGGCAGAGGAAAGGGGTCGGGCTGAGGAAGGGGGAAGCTTTGGCAAAATGCCTCGGCACTGCGGGGCTGACAGGGGTGGCAGGGAAAGACGTGGGCTGTGCTCAGGGGCTCCTCGACAGCTCCGCGCTCCCGCTCTGTCCTGTCACTGTCCTGACGGACACTGCGGGGCAGGGGCCGTGGCCCGTTGGCCATAGGCAATGTCGCGGGGTGTCACAGAGGCAGGTCACAAAGGGCACCACTGTGACCCGCCACCCAGGCCGGGAGGGGCAGGCTGGCCCCTGTGGGAGGCACGAGGCCCTCTCAGCCCTGGGCCCTTGGGCTCTCTTGAGGTGTCCCAAGCCCCACGGTTGCCCTCACGTTCCCTGGAGACCTCCCTGTTCCTCTGCAGCTCTCCCAGAGCCCCCTGTTCACACGTCCTGGCGTGCACCCAGGACCTTCCGTTGCCTTCAGCGCACTCCAGAGCCCTGCCTCTCTCCCTTGGCCATGGGAGATGGCCGAGATCTATTCACGCTCAACACTACTCGGATGTTTGGTGGCTTCGTCTCTTCTCTTCCTCCTGCCAAACAGGAAGGGCTCGTGCAGAAAAGAGGGAAAACAAAATGAAGCGCCTCCCACTGCGTTTGCCCTTCTCGGATGTGGGAACCTTTCAGAAATGGAAACGGCTGTCTTGCTGGTTTTCTCTTGGGCTGGTTTTTTGACCGTGATCAAGAACCCCTCGTCATTGTGCTGGTGCTGGCTGAGCACCATCTCTGACCCTCCATGGACACCTTCTGGGCCACTTCTCCTGCCTGAGGGCCTGCTCCCCCTCCCAGCCTTCACAACGGCAGGAAATCCCTTTCTGTGCGGGCTGCCCAGCAGCTTTACACTTGGAGAGGTTTGGCCTGTGGGGCATGGGGAATAAGCAGGAGGAGTTAGAAACTCATGTTCAGTCAGGGGATGATGATCTGGTGGCAGTGACAGAGACATGGTGGGACAGCTCACATGACTGGAATGTGGCCATGGATGGCTCTGTCCTTCCCAGGAAAGACAGGCCAGAGAGGCGAGGTGGTGGAGTTGCTCTTTACGTGAGAGAGCAACTGCGGGGTATTGAGATCTGTCCAGGGGCGGATGAGGAGCGAGTTGAGAGCCTGTGGGTGAGAATCAGGGGGCAGGCTGGTAGGGTTGATACCGTTGTGGGTGTCTATTACAGGCCACCAGATCAGGGTGAGGAAGTTGACGAGGCCTTCTACAGGCAGCTGAGAGCAGCCTCGCACTCGTAGGCCCTGGTTGTTGTGCGGGGTTTTAACTACCCTGATATTTGCTGGAGGGACCACTCAGCCACCCACAATCCAGGAGGTTCCTCCAGTGCATCGATGAGAACTTCCTGATGCAAATGGTGGATGAACCAACCAGGAGGGGAGTGACACTGGATCTCATCCTCACTAACAAGGAGGGTCTGGTTGAGGCTGTAAAGGTTGAGGACTGTTTGGCCTGTGGGGAATGTTATCTCCAGGCAGGGTTATCTTAGGCTGGGTAAAAACCAAGCAGTATGCAAACAGGGCTGGGGCATCCACAGCTTCTCTGGGCAACCTGTTCCAGTGCCTCACCACCCTCTGGGTGAAAAAGTTCCTCATCATAGCCAACCTAAATCTCCCCTCTCTCAGTTTAAGGCCATTTCCCCTTGCCCCATCACGAGCTGCCCATGTCAAAAGTCGCTCTCCCTCCTATTTAGAAGCTCCCTTCAAGTACTGGAAGGCCACCACGAGGTCTCCTCTCCTCCAAGCTAAACAAGCCCGGCTCCCTCAACCTTTCTTCAGCAGAGAGGTGCTCCAGCCCTCTGGTCGTGTTGGGGGCTCTCCGGGTCACAGCAGCACAGGGCATCTCTCCTCCTCATGGCCCAGGGGATGGCAAGGCCTGAGGAAGGCCCTGGGTGCTGGGCTCAGCACAGCTGGTGTGACCAGGGGCACAGCCCTGTCCCCTGGCCGACACCAGCAGCTCCTCCTGCCCAGGCCTGTGGCTGGCAGCACAGACAGAGCCGCCTTTGGGGAGTGTAGGCAATATTCCTGAAATTGTCTATAAAACAAGGGTTATGAGAAAATCTAGCTAAGTTAGAATATAAGAAAAACAGGATATCTGGGTATCTGTGTTCTTAAAATGGAGTCAGGATGTAGTAGAAATGAATAATAAGAAAGGAACGCTTTTATCGGTGGGAACGATGTGGGAGCGGAGTGAAACCTTGAAACTGTACCTATAACAAAGTGTGTTTGTGAGAAACTGGGGTGTGAGTAGTTTTTTAATCACTAACCAATTAGAAGCTAAGCTTTTGCATTAGGTAAGAATTTCATTAGCTGTGTTATAAATGTGTGCTAAAAGACTAATAAAGTGGAGACTT
Source organism: Caprimulgus europaeus (assembly GCA_907165065.1). The sequence goes on along the minus strand of OU015544.1, from coordinate 12,046,400 downwards.
GCTGTAAATCATCGGATTGGCATTTCTTCCGTCGATTTCCGACAAATGGTGACCCCTGACGTGATAACACTGACGTGATAACATCAACGTGATACTAACGACGTGATAACATCAACGTGATACTAACGACACGATACCACAGATGTGTCTCGAATTTCTAGCAGCGTAATTCCACCAGCACCTAAGGGGTTACAGGTCCCACCGAGAAAGAAAAGCGTGCAAAGAAGGTACGCCGCGAAAGGGACGGTAAAAGCGTTCAAGAGACGCCGAAAACTTCAGGTGAGCGTACAGACGTGGCCTGACTGGTACTACGGTCGGTCGACTTGTGGTTCGGGTCCCGGCAGCAGGGACGGTGATTAACGTAAGAAAAAAATACGTCGCACCCTAGACAGACGTTACAGACGTGGTCTAAGCCGATACGTGCTGCGGAGAATCCTCTAAAGAGCTGTGAGGCAGCGCTGCCAATTAAAGAGATGGAGAGGCAAGCAGCATATGATTTATTTACCTGCTTTCTAAAGAAAAGACAGGTTAAAGATATAGATTTAAAAAATGAGCTTCCTAGCTTGTTAAATTATGGGTATTCAAAGGGTTGCTTTCAAAATCCTCATACAGTGCATGTACTGTCAGAGTGGCGTAAATTAGGTGATAAGTTGTGGGAAGCGGCTATTGAGGGAGATAAAACTGCAAAGAAGCTAGAGAAAGCATGGAGAGTGATTCATAACAACTTGTTACAGTATCAGGCGGAGCAGAGAGCTCCCTTACAAACATCAGCTGCTTGCGATCAGAACAAAGTGTATGATACTGGCTGGAGAATCTTTCCATGCTGCCTGCTGTTTCCACGGTTTATCAGCGGCGTTGGTGGAGGGATCGAGTTTCTCATCTCTCCCGGCTCCAGAGCAGCGAGATTGCATTTTCCGCTTTTCTCCCTTCCCCCTCCTGCGGCGACGGTGGCTCGGAGCAGCGGCAGTGAAACTGCGCACGAAATCAGCGAGTAGTGCAGAAAGAACCCGGCGGGAGGGCATTCCCCTGCTCTCCCCGGCGAAAAAAGAGCTGCGCAATGACCGGGACCGGCGATTCAAAAATGGCGCCGAGCCGCCTCCTTCCCCCCTCCGCTTTTCCCCCCCTCCTCCTTTCCCCCTCCGTTTCTCTCCCCCCTTCTTTCTCCCCCTCCTTCCTCCCCGGCGAACTTGGAGATGATGCTGTTGGGGGGCGGAACTGAGCTGCGAGCTGATTGGCTGATCAGCGAGGATGGACTTAACACCAGAAGGACCCGAGGGGGCGGCAACTTGAGTGAACTCTGCAGCGCCGGAAGAACCCGGGGGGGATACCTTTCCCCCTCCGAGGGAATGCAATACTTGGGAACTGCAAAAAGAGACCAGAAGGGCAACTTGTGAAACGGGACAGAAAAATATGAGAGATTATGGAGTGCAGTTTCCCCATATGCAAGCATGGTCATGGAGAACGGCTGGACCTGTCGGCGGGAACTATGGAAACGAGATCAACAAAGGAGGTCCGCATTCCTTGCCTGCGAGAGTGCCTGCTTCGCTGTACCTGGACTGGTTGGAGGGCCACCCCTCCTCCCACCGCCTTTGACTACTTTTAACACCAATAAACGGCGGTTTCTGTGACAACGGCATACCGGGACCTGTCAGGCCGCATTCCTCGCCCGCTCCGCTGCATCCCCCCCCATCCCCCCATTTCCCCCCCCCCATTCTCCCATTCCCCCCCCATTCCCCCCCCCACCAGACAAACGGCGGTTTCTATAGCAACGTGATGGCGGAACTGGCTGTGACTTCTCCGAAGTTTCTTAAAGTGATCACATCTTCTAAAATTATAGTTTAATTTACACTTAAATAACTTATAGCAAATGCTTCATAGTTTGTTTTACATTGTATGACTCTAATTATTGTATGTTTAGCATATTTTCTGATAAGTAAGTGATAAGCTCATTTATGTATATGTATATGATAAGTTTAGAGTTTTAATATTGTAAGTGTGATTTTTCTTTTTGATTGTTTGGTGTGTAAACAGAAATGAAAGTGTTCCAAGTAGTATTTTATAGAAGAGATTTCAACATGATTAACACTATATAGCATTCACACATCTGATAAGTTAGTACAAAAAAAAAAAAAAAAAAAAAAAAAGGGAGAAAAAGAGTCTTAAGTTTATAGTTATAGTTTTAAGTTTATACTTATTACTGCTTTAAGATTTTGTTAATTAGCATTGTTTTAAGACCTTAAGCTGTATCTTTTTAGAGTCTTTAAGTGTTTTTGTATAATTTTAAAAGCTTTTAGGATATGTAGGTATTGATAGCATTATCACATTTAATTTAAACATAATTTTAGCAGCCATATAATCAGACATAATCAAATTATAATTTTAAGCACTATAGAAATGCTATGCTAGCTTTTAGATCTGTTTTTATGGTCTCACAGTCTTTTTTCAACAAACAGGCTCACACAAAGTGGTCAATTCCTTTCACCTGACTGCAATGATCACGCAGAGCTATGAGAACTTACAGCTCAATTTTTTGCCACACTAGTCCCTGGAATGGACACGATCTATGCCCTTACAATAATTGGTAAATTGGCATATTGGATAGTCAAATAATCTAATGTTACCACACAGATTTTGGCTGAATTAGCCCAGGCCACAGATAGCCTGAGGCACCAAATTTTACAAATTGATTTTCTGCTATTGGCCTAAAGTCATGATTGCAATGATTTTGAAGGCATGTGTATTTAATTGGCATTAATGGTATATTCTGCTACCCTGTTTAATCAATTTGCTTACAAAATTTGGTTACAAAAATGATTTTTAGAACACAGGTTAATCTTTTTACAAAAAGAAAACAGGGGAAATGTAGGCAATATTCCTGAAATTGTCTATAAAACAAGGGTTATGAGAAAATCTAGCTAAGTTAGAATATAAGAAAAACAGGATATCTGGGTATCTGTGTTCTTAAAATGGAGTCAGGATGTAGTAGAAATGAATAATAAGAAAGGAACGCTTTTATCGGTGGGAACGATGTGGGAGCGGAGTGAAACCTTGAAACTGTACCTATAACAAAGTGTGTTTGTGAGAAACTGGGGTGTGAGTAGTTTTTTAATCACTAACCAATTAGAAGCTAAGCTTTTGCATTAGGTAAGAATTTCATTAGCTGTGTTATAAATGTGTGCTAAAAGACTAATAAAGTGGAGACTTGCTGTAAATCATCGGATTGGCATTTCTTCCGTCGATTTCCGACAGGGGAGAGACTTGCTGACCCGGAGCAAAGCCACGGCGGGTCCCTCCTCCCTGCCTGTCCGCTCCCCTTCCCTCCTTTCCCCGCTCCCCTCCTGCTCTGAGCAGGCCCAGCCCCGTGAGGGACCTGAGGGAGCGCAGAGCTGTGCACACACCTTGTGCTGCTGAGAGAACCGGCCGGGGGAAATGGCCCTTCTTGAAGGCCACTCTGCGCAGGCCCCGTGTCCCACCGGCTGCAGTCAGGGGCTGAGATGCTGCGGCTGGTGGGCTGGGGCAGGTGAGCGCAGCAGGACGAGGCCTGTGCCCCGACACAGCCCCTTCCAGGATGCTCTGCCTCCTCAGGAGAGGGCCTGGACAGGAGCTTCTGACCTTTGGCTTTATTTCTGCCAAGATGCTCAATACAATCCCCAAAAAGCCACAGGATAATACCAGGCGTCTGCCAGCCCATGGGAAAGAGTGGATGGATCCCTTATTTTGCTTTGCTTGCACACACGTCTTGGCTCCACCTATTAAACCGTCTTTCTCTCAACCCAGGAGTTTTCTCTTTAACCTTCTGATTCCCTCCCCCACCCCTGCTCCTCCAGCGGGATCCCCGCAAGTCACTGGGGCCTGATGGGATCCATTTCAGAGTACAAGCTTTGTAGGACGACTGGAAGAGGTCGAGCTACTGACCAAAGTGTGGCATGTTCCAGGAAAATGTGAAGGTAAAAAAGTGTGAGGCTGGGAGTTACCAGCATCAACAAATAACCCAGAATGTGAATGGACTCAAATCCCAAGCCTAAAGAGAAAGAGAACAGCACGGGGGCTACGCTACCCACCCCTGCAGCAAGAGCAATGGCATCCACGAGGGGCTGGCAGAGGTGCAGAAAGGCTGCGAGAGCAGAAATTGCCATGGGAGACTCGTGTTGCTTCCACATCAAACACACAAACATCAGGGTAATGCAGGAGACACGGGCAGGATCAGCTGCTTCTCGGTGCCACCTGCCAACGAATACAGAAGTACAGAACTCTTCCTTGGTCCTCAGCTGGGACCTGGGGGTTCTGGTCAACCCCAAGCTGGACATGAGCCAACAGTGTGTCCTGGCAGCCAAGAGATCCACCCGTGTCCTGGGGGCACCCAGCCCTGCACTGCGAGCCGGGCCAGGGAGGGGATCGTCCCGCTCTGCTCTGCACTGGGGCGGCCTCACCTCCAGCGCTGGGGGCAGTTTGGGCACCACGGGAGAAAAAGGATCTAAAGCTGCTGGAGAGTGTCCAGAGGAGGGACACAACATTGGGGAAGGGTTTAGAGGGGAAAGGTGTGAGGAGAAGCTGAAGTCACTTGGTGTGTTCAGCCTGGAGAAGAGGAGACTGAGAGGAGATCTCATGGCGGTCTGGAACTTCCTCCCCAGGGGCAGAGGAGGGGCAGGCGCTGAGCTCTTCTCTCTGGCCACCAACGCCAGGAGCAGAGGCCATGGCAGGAAGATGTGGCAGGGGAGGGTGAGGTTGGCCATGAGGAAAAGGTTCTTGAGGCAGAGGGTGGTGGAGCACTGGCACAGGCTCCCCAGGGAGGTGCTCATGGCCCCAACCCTGACAAGATTCCAGCAGCATTTGGCCCTCAGGGACATGGTGTGAATGTTGGGATTGTCCTGTGCAGGGACAGGAGTTGGACTGGATGATCCTTGTGGGTCCCTTCCAACTCACATCTTTGATTCTATGATTGTGTGATCCCCTTGAGGGGGCAGTGAGCGAGCGGCTGTGTGCTGCTGAGCTGTGACTGGGGTTAAACCGTGACAGCGGGCACCATTGCCAGCTCTGTCTCCTGGCTCCCCGCGCCAGGCTGTCAGCCCTAGGCCACCGCCAGGGACTGTCCCCGCAGTGCTCGGGCATCTCCTGTGGTGCAGCTCCAGGGCTCAGCCCTGAAAGGCAGAAGGGGCACAGGGATCGTGTCCTGGTGCGGGGCTTTGTCTCTCTGAGCAGCTCCCAGAGCAATCCCGGTTCCTTCGGGCTCTGCCTCTTCCCTTTGGCCCTCGGCCTCCCCAGAGAAAAGACTTCCACAGGGGGAAGTTCACAGGACTTCATTTTGGGGACAGCCTGAGAGAGGGGAGAAATGTGAAGACCAGAATGGGGCCAGAGTGTGCTGAGGGGTGAGCTGTCCTGCACACAGTGGGAGAGGCCCTTAACAACGCTGCCTGCTCAGCACGCTCAGGATGGTTCCTGGACAAAGGACACCGTGGCCTTGGGCTTGTGGTTCCAGCTTTAATGGGAAAGAGCTTTGCAGGGCCAGCAGCACAGCGCCCGCAGGGTCCATGCCGATGTTTGCTGCTGCCTTGGAGACCTCAGGATCATCATGGTCTGAGTTGCCAGGGCCGAGACTGAGGGTTCAGCGTCTTGCTCCAAAGGCTTGAGGGCTGCAACAGAAAGAATGAGAAGAGAGCTGAACCTCACTGATCTGCAGAGACCCCCCCGCCATCCCCTCCAGACTGGGCCATCCCCACTCATCCCTTTCCCTGGCCAGGGGGAGCAGGGGAGGCAAATGGAGCAGGTGGAAGCTGCTGCTCAGGAACGCCCCGACTGCCCCGGGATGTTCCTCTGCCCTTGAAGCGTTTCCCTGGAACAGGGCCAGGCACAGCAGCGCCCTGCCCAGGCTCTGTCCCCTGCCCCCCAGCCCCGGCACACACAGCACTGCCCCTACTCACTGCTGCAGATCTCAGACAGCTTCTGCTCACTCCTGTCCCGCAGGCGCTGCGCGGCGTGCCCTAAGCACAGAGCTCTGTCAGACCTCCCGCTCCCCAGCGCGCTCCTCGCAGCACAGCTCCCGGCTCTGCCGCTCTGGCTGCGCACCCTCCTCCCCCTCGGCAGGGGGACCCCAGGGAAGGACGGTACCCGAGGCGCGGTGGGACTGAGCTGGGGGGCCACCAAGCCTGCCAGCGTGAGCAGGGCTGGGAGAGGGAGGCACAGAGGCCCCGGCTGCCCAGGCCCTGCACGGGGCAGTCGGGGCTCTGGCAGCCACAGGGCTGCCCCTTGCTGCCAGTGCAGCGCCTGGGACTGGGGCCAGGCTGCCAAACAGGGACCCCAGGGGCTGCGACTCACCAATGAACCTCACGGCTGCCTCTCGCAAGGGGACCTGAGCATCCTCCAAGTATGGCCGGCTCTGAGCCAGGTAGTCTTCAACTCTGCTCCTGTCCTGCACCAGCTGGAGAGAGCACAAGGGCGTGGGGCTGGCACACACCCTCCCTAGTCGGCCAGACCGGGCCCTCCTCCCAGCACCCCCTGTCCCCCTTCCACCTCAGGCCCTTTCCATCTCCCAGGCAGGAGCCCTGTGAGGCTAAAGGCTGAGAGGCAGCCACAGGCAGAGGAGAGTCTGGGGGTCCTGAGACCCTTGTGTCCCACTGCCTGGGCCCAGATGGGCTAGGGTCTCCTTCAACATCCCCAGGGCCTGGAGAAGAGCCCTTGGGGGCTCTGTGCCTGAGGGCAGGGAGGAGGATGCAGCTCCAAGCTGCGGGCTCTGGGCTGGAGCAAGGCAGGCGAGGCACAGCTGCACGGGGGGCACCCTTTGTCCAGCCCTGGGGCTTGGGGCTTTTCCTCACCAAGCACTCCCCAATTCTGCATGTCTGCCCTGTCTGGCTCAGGTGCTTGAGCTCCTTCCACTTCAGCAGCTTTGCAGCGACCAGGAGGGCTTCCTGAGAGGCCTGCAGAGGGAGACAGCAATGGGATTGGGGGGGTTGTGGACAGGGATTGTGGGACAGGGATTGGGGCTCAAAGCCCTGGCCTCCAACACCCGCAGGGACAGCTGGGAAGCCTCTAGGGACTCTCATGTTCCGGCCCTGCTGGCTATGGGCTGCTGCTGAGCCCTGCTGGACCAGGGAGGGCAGGTGTGGGAAATGTCCATGCCAGCTTCTCCACCCTTCCTCGTGCTGCCTGTGGTGTGACCCTTCCTCTGGGGTGTGCCGGAGGAGGACTTAACAGGGGGAGCAGCGATGGGAGGGACCCCAGTCCCCATCTTCTTCTGCAGCAGGAGGCACAGAGGGAGGAGGAAGGTCGTGGTGGAACCAGTGCAGGGGAGGAGGGGGGCTCTACCCTGTCCTCAGTGACTCAGGCAGTCGGACCCTGAGGTGACAGCGACTCCAAGAGTCCAGCTGCCAGCAGCCCTTGCCCCTCCCTGGTGCCCAGGCCACCCCTGTGGTGTCAGCACGCCCTTCCCCATATCACTGGTCAGGTTTGAAATCTGTACCCTGGCTACGCTCTCGCTCTGGTCACTGGTGTGGAAGAGCAGGGGCAGCAGGCTTCTCCGCACGTGCTGCTTCATCTGCTGCTTGTCACTCCCCACCACCATCTGCATCAGGTCTTTGAAGAGGCAGATGGAGAGCTCTCGCAGCTGGCTGGACTCCTGGTAGGGAGGAGGACAGGAGGACTTCAGCAACAGCCACTCCCTGAGCCAAGGGCGTTGGCGTGGCTGACGCGAGGGGAGAGACTTTGGAGTCGAGTTGGGCACACGGCAGCTGTGGGCCAGATCTGCAGCCACGGCTCAGTGGCCCTGGGCCCACGAAAGGCCACGCAAGAGGCTTCCATCGGGCGGTGCCAGCGCCAGCCCAGGGGCGTGAGGGTGGGAACAGCCCTGCCCAGGTGCTGCTGCAGGGCTGGGCTGACGGGCAGTTGTCCTTGCAGAGGTCCTGTCAGTGGGGCTCCCGCTCCCGCAGCATCCTTACGTCATCAAAGAGTGGCCGGAGCATCTCCACCAGCCGCGGGGCGGTGGCGCTGGCCTCCTTCTCCTCCAGGTGATGCACCGCGTTGCTGAAGACAAGCAGGGCCTTCATCTTGCTCTCAGCGCTGCTCTTCTGCTGGGTCTCCATGAGGTCTGGCACCAAGACCATCACTTTTCTTGCCTGTCCCAAGCACACAATTTCCTTTTTGTCAAGTGGTCAAAGACCACCCTGGCAAAACCGCTCTGGGCACTGAGCAGCAGCCTCCCGTCTGGCTCCCTGGCAGGGGGCACAGGAATCCCTGCAGCAGCCTCAGGGATGTGCCAGGAGCGACAGCTCCTGCAAGGTGGGTGAGGGAGTCCTTCTCCTTGCACTGCAGTGGCAAGGTCCAAGCCAAGCTGGGGCCCGTGAAGGGGACAGCAGGGGCATTTGGAGCTGTCAGCCACCTCCTGACTCCCAGCCCAGGCCAAGCCAGCGTGTCACCCACTGCCCCAGCCCCAGGCTGCCAGCGTAGCTTGGCTTGACTACGCCCTGCTCACCGCCTCAGGTCTCTGCGACAGCGCGACGAGGCCGCTGAGCATCAGCGAGGGCAGCGCCAGGCTCGGATGCCTCAGGCACCTCTGGACACGGCGCTGCAGGCCCGCAAACTCCTCTGAGTCAACGTCGCTGGAGGCCAGCAGCTGAAACAAAGAGGGCAGTGAGACACTGGCAGAGCCTGCAGGCCTCCCCGCACCTCGTGCGGCTCCTGGCTCCCGCTGGCAGCTCAGGGCAAGGGCAGCAGGGCCAGACAGCCCGCCCTGGGGGCAGCTCTGCCCATGGAGGGCTGCTTGGGGCCCCTGTGCCGGCTCCTCCTGTCCTCTAACATGGTCAGCCTCTTGCAGCCAAGAGCTGCCACAAAGGAGGCAGGACACGCGAGTGGTGACGAGTGCCTCCTGTCCCCAGCCTTGCAGCCTGCTCAGCCTGTGCAGAGGCCATGTCTCTGCCCCTGACCTGGGCCTGCCCCAGGTTTCCAGAGTAGGACAGGGGCCTGCAGGCAGCGGGGGAGCAGAGTGCTGCCTGGGCAGGCACGGCCTGCCTGGGCTTTGGGTTTGTGCAACGGGGTCCAAGCAGCGGGGCATGGCAGGGGGGGCCTGCACGGTTGGCGCAGGGGAACCTGGTCCTGTCCAGGTCCCTGCTGTCCCTAAGGGGCTGTGTCCCCATGTCCTGGAGCAGGTGAGCGTTTGGGGGCAGATGGGACGGGAGAGGGCTGTGCCTGTTTTCCTGGAGAGGCAGGCACAGCCCTGAGGGTGAGCAAGGACTGCTCTGGTCACTCACAGCCAACTGGTGGATGCAGGTGTCCTCTGTGCTGCAGCTGAGCTCAGGCTGCAGACTCTGGTCCTGGAGTTTGCTGAGCAGCTCCCTGAAGACCTTGTCCAGCGTGTGGGGCTGGGAAAGCATCACATCCCACATGGCCAGAGCAGCACTGCGGGCCCAGAACGCTCTGTCAGCGGGGCTGCCTCAGCCACCACAGTGTGCCTGGGCCAGCCCCGCAGGACCCAGGCTGTCCTGCAGCCCTGGCCCTTCCCAGTCCCTCGCTTGCAGTGCCCGGGACCCTGCCTGGCCAAGCAGGAGGGGGCTGAGAGAGCGTTCCCCATGGGCCAAGGAGGAACCTCGTGGCAGGGCTCTGGACCCACTTGGGCAGCTCTGGCTACTGTGGGCCTGGCTGATCCACTAGCGCTGGGAAGCATGGTGGGCTGGAAGGCCCTGCTCCTCAGGGATGTCCTCCAGGCCCCTCTCCCCACATGGAAGGAGCCCACGGGGGCTGTTGGGGTCAGTACCTGTCACATGGACAGAGCTTCAACAGGCTGGTCACCACTTCCTCGGGGCACTGGTCAGCCAACAGCAGAAGCAGCAAGTCCAGGCTGTGCCGGGCTGACGCCGTGCAGATGCACTCCATGTTTTCATAGATGCACTTCACAATGTTTGGCACCTGGAGGACACCCAGGTGAGGATGATGCTGCCACTGGAGTGCAGTCATCTCCTCAGCTGCCTCTGAAACTGATGCCCTTCCCATGCTGCTCTGCTGGCTTAAAAGGGCTTCAAGGTGCCTGAGGCACCTGGGTTAGCGAGGGAGGAAAGAAGGGAGGGAGGGTGGGAGGAAGGAAGGAAGGAAGGAAGGAAGGAAGGAAGGAAGGAAGGAAGGAAGGAAGGAAGGAAGGAAGGAAGGAAGGACGCCTGACAGGGCTCAAGGGCGGAGCTGCCACAGCCCGCTTACCTCCGCCAGCCAAGAGGCAGGGTCTCTCATGGCCACATGCAGGATGCTGCTCACCCCCTCCTCGTCATAGACACTTGAGTCTCTCATGGCCTCGATGGCCATGAGGACGATGTCTGTCTTCTCAGAAGGCTTCAGGTATTTTGCAAAGGCCTAGGGGAGGAAGGAAGGTCGGGAAGCCGTGTCACACCCAGTGCCCTGATGGTGCTGCTCAGCTGAGCAGCGAGAGCAGCTCTGGCCAGAGATGAGCCGGCAGCGCTGGAGGCAGGAAAGCTGGAGCAGGGGCTGCAGTCCCTGCGCGGTGGCTGATGAGAAGAGAGGGAGGAGGGTGGGGGTCGTGGGCGCAGTGTGCCGGCCCTACAGTGAGTCAGGGCTTGCTGGCAGCCAGGAGGGCTGGAGCTGCTGCTGGGACACTGGAGTGCAGCCCCTTTTAGTCCCTGCTCGGGGACAGCAGCAATCCCCTCACCAGGGACAGTGAGGCCAAGCCAACCCCACTGATTCTGGATCCCTTTGCTCACACAAGTCTCCTGCTGATGCCGTGGACAAGAGGCCCAGCAAGGGAGGAGCTCCTCACCATTGCAATGTTGCTGGTCCTGGGCAAAGCAAGCCAGGAGGTGTTCTCAGCTTCCTGTTGCCTCTGACGCCGTCTCAGCATCGGGCCTAAAGAGGAGGGAACACGGCAGAGTCGGGAGGACGCAGTGTCTCTGCCAACGAGACTTCACGTCCCTGAGACCCGCTTGCAAGATGGCAGGATGCAAGCAGCCAGGGAGGTTTCTGGAGGGCACCAGGGACAGGTTCTCTCTGCAGGCACTGGAGGGACCAGCCAGGGTGATGCACAGCTGGATCTGCTGTTCTCCAAGTATTTTGGGGACGTGGCAATCAATGACAGCTTTGGCTGTGGGGACCATGAAACAGACAGGTTCTGAGAGGAGCGGGGAAGGGGAGCAGCAAAGAACAGGTCTTGGGCTTCTGGGGAGCGTTCAGCTTCTGCATGAAAACGAGAGATGGGATGCTAGGAGAAGCATCTGTGAGGGGCAAAGGAGATCAGGAGAGCTGGCAGACTTCCACAGGCAGCCTCCTGCCAGCACGAGAACGGTCCCTTGCAACAGTCAGGGAGACAAGGAGGCCTACGAGGAGATGTCTGTACGTGGAGGGATGCAGCCACCACAGCTTCTCTCACATTTTTGCTGCAGGATGAATCTGAAGAGGTGATGAAGAGCATCCAAAGCCCGCCAGCTGATCTCCCAGTTCTTGCAAGCGCAGCAAAGGATGAGACGTCCCAGCAGCTGTCCCAGGATGGGGATGTCTCCTCCAGAGGCGCTCCAGACCTGGGCAAGGGAGTCAGGACAGGTAGAAGGGCTGAGGGGCAGCAGCTGCAACCAAAGCCCTGAGCCAAAGAGTCTGCCTGGGGAAGGATCTGCGGGGAGTCAGAGCTTTGCAGGGCCCTGCCTAAGCAGCAAGCTGGGGAGCAGGGCAGGGAGAGCTGCCAGGCCTGGGCTCTCGCCATGCTCCTTTAGGCAGCCCTGTCCTGCACAGGACTGGGGGCCGAGATGGCTCCTGGCAGAGAGGGAACTGGGGAGAGAAGGCCATGGGAGAAAGAAAGAAACCAAGGCCCTCGCTCCAGGGCAGAGCCTTGCTGAGTGCCTCAACCGCTGGGTGCCCAGGCTTGCCTCGCAGGCACCTCCAAGCTGCTTGGGTGTGCAGGGCAGGGGAGACAGCCTGGCTGGAGGGTGCCTGGCTCCTTACCTCCGCTGAGGAACAGCTGGCCAGCAAATCGCTCAGCCTCTCAATCCTCCCCACGGCCCTCTCGCACGCAGCCGCGTTCTGGCAGCTGGCGAAGGTCAGCAGCAGCTGGGAGGAGAGAAACTGCTGATGGGCCCTGTGAGCTGGCACCTGCGCCAGCAGAAGCGGCGCTGCTGGAAGTCCTGGCTGGACCCAAGCCGTCCTTGTGGCCAGGCAGGAAGGCAGATGCCACCCCCAGGGCAGCGTCTGCTCCTTTCCGTGCCCTCCACCGGCACACGGCCCTGTGTCCCCTCTCCACAAAGGCTGGGCTTTTGGGCAGGAGCCTGCCTGAGGGGTCTGCAAAAGGGGAATGGGGATACAAGGTCCTGGGAAGCCAGGAGTACAGGGCTGCAGGGCTGGGCTCCCTGTGCAGGACAGGCAGGTCCCAGTGGGTCTCTGCCCCGGTGGGATCTGGGGAGGAAAGCACGAGGGACCACGAGGCAGGGGAAGAGCAGCACCAGCTGCCACCACTGTGGTGCCAGAGGAGAGGAGTCCAATGCCTCCCACTGCTCTGGTGCAAGGACAGTTCTGGGGGCGGAGCTGGCCCACACGGGCCATGGGCAAAGCTTTGCAGTCACATTGCCTGCGGCCAGGGGACACCGGGCTCCCGGCAGAGCACGCTGGGCCAGCCCTGGCTCCCCCAAGGGAGCTGGGCACCCTCCCTGCAGCGTGCCCCGTGCGTGGCACCTCCGTTGGGACCGTCCGCTCAAGAGGGGACCCTCCCTTCCCTCCAGGGTGAGGAACAGCCCCTGCGAGCCCCACTCTCTGCCACTGGGAGACCTGTAAGATTGTCTGCAGCTCCGCGACGCCGGAGGCGAGAGACGTGCGCACCAGCGTCCGCAGCATGGTGTCCATGGCATCCAGGGTCTGCAAGGAGGACAAAGGCTTGTGGCAGTCCCTGCGGTCCCTCTCGGCCCGAGAGATGGATCTGAACTCCCCACGCCAAGGGCGGACACCGGCACTGCCTGGCGCTGCCCAGGGGAGGCCTCGGGGCAGGGAAGCTGCTGTGGGCAGGGCAGCAACACTGGGCATGGGTGCAGGCCCGCAGGAAGGGAACGAAGGGATGAGGGTGGGAAAGCAGAGCCCACACCCTGCCCTGCCTCGGCCCTCTGCTTGTCTCTCAGCACGTGGCGACCAGGAGAAGCCCAGAGGGCCTGCGGTCTCCTGTAGCTCAGCCAGCACTTACCTCAAAGTAGAGAGTGTTGCTCAGGCCACACATGTCCGGTTGTGGAGGAAGCAAGAAGACACTCCTGAAGCAGGCTGCTAAGAGCCGTTCCTTTTTGCCCTCCAGCACCGTCTTCACCTTGCTGCAAAGAGGGAAGGGAGAGGGGCCTGTGGGACGCTGGTGCTGGGAGCGCTGCCTCGACGCCTTGGGCATCGGGCACAGAGCTCTGGAGCAGGGGTCCCTGAGGGGGATGGAGGGTGTGTGGGGAGCCCCAGCAGGAGGCACCTCCTCCCTCCTGGCCATGGCCTGGGCCAAAGGCCAGTGCTGGCAGGAAAGTCTCCCACCTCCTGCTTTGGGGAGGAGCCGAGACATGGCAGGGAGCTGCAGGATCCCTCTGCCCTCCCCTGCGCCCTCCCAAACGAGCCGCCAGCAGGGCAAAGCAGAGGCCCTGTGACAGCACCACTGGGCTCTTCCTGGATGGGGGATGCCCCCAGGCAGGCCCAGGGCCACGGGCTGTGAAGAGGTGCCAGACAAAGCAGGGGCTGGGCAGGTACCTCAAGGCGGCGATGGCAAGCATGGCTCGCTGCCGCACCTCTGTGTGCAGGTGGTCCCTGGGCTCCTCTTCCAGCAGCACCTGCAGAGCAGAACCGGGATGGGACCTGGCAGCCACCCAGCACCAGCAGACGCAGCGCCAGGTGCTGGGGCTAGCGGAGACCCTCTGCCCCCCGCCCCAGCACTGGCCCCCAGAGTGCCCCCCGCCACCCCCAGTGCTGGGGTGTCTGCTGGCAGGGCTTCTCAGTGGCACCCGAGTCCCCTCGGGGCAGCTCCGTGTCCACGCACACGTGTCCCTGCCCATGCGTTGTCCTCGCAGTGTGCCGGTGCCCGGGGACCTTGCCCCTCCTCCCCAGCCCCGCCGGGTGTCCCCTCACCTCAATACGCTCTGCCAGCTCCAGTTTGTGGCAGAAGGCACTCAGGCCCTCTGACAAGCCCTCACGCAGGGCAGCTTTGCACAGGGTGCAGATGGTCTCTAGGAACTCCGTCCTTTGGGCCTGGTCCTGGCAGCAGAGAGACCAGCGGGGAGCGTGAGAAGGTGGCCATGTGGGCAGCACCAGCAGCACTGGAGCACTGAGGCTGCGGCGCTGTGCAGGAGACCTGGGGGGAGCGGCTCTGCCCAGCCAGCAGCCCCTCAGCAGCCCCGGCAGTCAGCAGAAGAGCCGGCAGCCCCCGGTCAGGAGCCGCCCGCGCAGCTCCCATGGAAATGGCCGCAGTTACCTTTCCCGGGCGCTTGAGAAAATCCTGGATGAATTCTTTTTCCTTTCCGAACAGAGCCAGCCAGCTGGATGCAGCAGAGGCGGCATCTAGGAAAGGAGGAGAGCAGGGAGGGCTGTTGTGAGGGGCCCAAGGCAAACGTGAGGAGAGGAAGGAGCTCTGCCCTCCATCCAGCCCCGTGCCCGCTCCCCTGGCACAGTCTCCCCGCGGGCGTCTGGGCTGGAGAGCGGCCGGCAGCTGGGCTGCGAGGTTGGAGCGCGGCGTGGAGAGCCACGAGGGCACCGGGCTCAGGAACTCCCGTGCAGCCAGGCTGGAAAGGCCTCCGGCCCCCGCCAAGCAGCGCTGCCTCCTGGCAGGTCAGCTGCCTCTTGCTGCCCAGAGCCCGCAGCAGGACTCAGGTCCCCTCTGCTCTCTCCTGCCCTGGGGGAGGCTGTGCTGGAGCCGGCTCCCAGCCCTGAGCAGCATTCCGGCAGTGCCGTGCTCCCCACCCGTGGGACCCCCACTGCCGCTGTGCCGGGGAAACGGAGCCCTGGTGTCGGTCAGAGCGCGGTCACCGGCCCCAGCACTGCCCGGCCCAGCAGGGCCCCTCACTCACCGGGCTGCAGCGGCTCGGGCACGCACACCTCGTGGGGCTGTGCTGCAGAGCTGCTCTCCTGGGGCTCTTCTGGCCTCTTCTCTTCCCAGGCCACCCTGGGGTGGCTGGGGGGTCTCTCCGCCATCCTGCGAGGCAGAGGAAAGGGGTCGGGCTGAGGAAGGGGGAAGCTTTGGCAAAATGCCTCGGCACTGCGGGGCTGACAGGGGTGGCGGGGAAAGACGTGGGCTGTGCTCAGGGGCTCCTCGACAGCTCCGCGCTCCCGCTCTGTCCTGTCACTGTCCTGACGGACACTGCGGGGCAGGGGCCGTGGCCCGTTGGCCATAGGCCATGTCGCGGGGTGTCACAGAGGCAGGTCACAAAGGGCACCACTGTGACCCGCCACCCAGGCCGGGAGGGGCAGGCTGGCCCCTGTGGGAGGCACAAGGCCCTCTCAGCCCTGGGCCCTTGGGCTCTCTTGAGGTGTCCCAAGCCCCACGGTTGCCCTCACGTTCCCTGGAGACCTCCCTGTTCCTCTGCAGCTCTCCCAGAGCCCCCTGTTCACACGTCCTGGCGTGCACCCAGGACCTTCCGTTGCCTTCAGCGCACTCCAGAGCCCTGCCTCTCTCCCTTGGCCATGGGAGATGGCCGAGATCTATTCCCGCTCAACACTACTCGGATGTTTGGTGGCTTCGTCTCTTCTCTTCCTCCTGCCAAACAGGAAGAGCTCGTGCAGAAAAGAGGGAAAACAAAATGAAGCGCCTCCCACTGCGTTTGCCCTTCTCGGATGTGGGAACCTTTCAGAAATGGAAACGGCTGTCTTGCTGGTTTTCTCTTGGGCTGGTTTTTTGACCGTGATCAAGAACCCCTCGTCATTGTGCTGGTGCTGGCTGAGCACCATCTCCGACCCTCCATGGACACCTTCTGGGCCACTTCTCCTGCCTGAGGGCCTGCTCCCCCTCCCAGCCTTCACAACGGCAGGAAATCCCTTTCTGTGCGGGCTGCCCAGCAGCTTTACACTTGGAGAGGTTTGGCCTGTGGGGCATGGGGAATAAGCAGGAGGAGTTAGAAAGTCATGTTCAGTCAGGGGATGATGATCTGGTGGCAGTGACAGAGACATGGTGGGACAGCTCACATGACTGGAATGTGGCCATGGATGGCTCTGTCCTTCCCAGGAAAGACAGGCCAGCAAGGCGAGGTGGTGGAGTTGCTCTTTACGTGAGAGAGCAACTGCGGGGTATTGAGATCTGTCCAGGGGCGGATGAGGAGCGAGTTGAGAGCCTGTGGGTGAGAATCAGGGGGCAGGCTGGTAGGGTTGATACCGTTGTGGGTGTCTATTACAGGCCACCAGATCAGGGTGAGGAAGTTGACGAGGCCTTCTACAGGCAGCTGAGAGCAGCCTCGCACTCGTAGGCCCTGGTTGTTGTGCGGGGTTTTAACTACCCTGATATTTGCTGGAGGGACCACTCAGCCACCCACAATCCAGGAGGTTCCTCCAGTGCATCGATGAGAACTTCCTGATGGTGGATGAACCAACCAGGAGGGGAGTGACACTGGATCTCATCCTCACTAACAAGGAGGGTCTGGTTGAGGCTGTAAAGGTTGAGGACTGTTTGGCCTGTGGGGAATGTTATCTCCAGGCAGGGTTATCTTAGGCTGGGTAAAAACCAAGCAGTATGCAAACAGGGCTGGGGCATCCACAGCTTCTCTGGGCAACCTGTTCCAGTGCCTCACCACCCTCTGGGTGAAAAAGTTCCTCATCATAGCCAACCTAAATCTCCCCTCTCTCAGTTTAAGGCCATTTCCCCTTGCCCCATCACGAGCTGCCCATGTCAAAAGTCGCTCTCCCTCCTGTTTAGAAGCTCCCTTCAAGTACTGGAAGGCCACCACGAGGTCTCCTCTCCTCCAAGCTAAACAAGCCCGGCTCCCTCAACCTTTCTTCAGCAGAGAGGTGCTCCAGCCCTCTGGTCGTGTTGGGGGCTCTCCGGGTCACAGCAGCACAGGGCATCTCTCCTCCTCATGGCCCAGGGGATGGCAAGGCCTGAGGAAGGCCCTGGGTGCTGGGCTCAGCACAGCTGGTGTGACCAGGGGCACAGCCCTGTCCCCTGGCCGACACCAGCAGCTCCTCCTGCCCAGGCCTGTGGCTGGCAGCACAGACAGAGCCGCCTTTGGGGAGAGACTTGCTGACCCGGAGCAAAGCCACGGCGGGTCCCTCCTCCCTGCCTGTCCGCTCCCCTTCCCTTCTTTCCCCGCTCCCCTCCTGCTCTGAGCAGGCCCAGCCCCGTGAGGGACCTGAGGGAGCGCAGAGCTGTGCACACACCTTGTGCTGCTGAGAGAACCGGCCGGGGGAAATGGCCCTTCTTGAAGGCCACTCTGCGCAGGCCCCGTGTCCCACCGGCTGCAGTCAGGGGCTGAGATGCTGCGGCTGGTGGGCTGGGGCAGGTGAGCGCAGCAGGACGAGGCCTGTGCCCCGACACAGCCCCTTCCAGGATGCTCTGCCTCCTCAGGAGAGGGCCTGGACAGGAGCTTCTGACCTTTGGCTTTATTTCTGCCAAGATGCTCAATACAATCCCCAAAAAGCCACAGGATAATACCAGGCGCCTGCCAGCCCATGGGAAAGAGTGGATGGATCCCTTATTTTGCTTTGCTTGCACACACGTCTTGGCTCCACCTATTAAACCGTCTTTCTCTCAACCCAGGAGTTTTCTCTTTAACCTTCTGATTCTCTCCCCCACCCCTGCTCCTCCAGCGGGATCCCCGCAAGTCACTGGGGCCTGATGGGATCCATTTCAGAGTACAAGCTTTGTAGGACGACTGGAAGAGGTCGAGCTACTGACCAAAGTGTGGCATGTTCCAGGAAAATGTGAAGGTAAAAAAGTGTGAGGCTGGGAGTTACCAGCATCAACAAATAACCCAGAATGTGAATGGACTCAAATCCCAAGCCTAAAGAGAAAGAGAACAGCACGGGGGCTACGCTACCCACCCCTGCAGCAAGAGCAATGGCATCCACGAGGGGCTGGCAGAGGTGCAGAAAGGCTGCGAGAGCAGAAATTGCCATGGGAGACTCGTGTTGCTTCCACATCAAACACACAAACATCAGGGTAATGCAGGAGACACGGGCAGGATCAGCTGCTTCTCGGTGCCACCTGCCAAAGAATACAGAAGTACAGAACTCTTCCTTGGTCCTCAGCTGGGACCTGGGGGTTCTGGTCAACCCCAAGCTGGACATGAGCCAACTGTGTGTCCTGGCAGCCAAGAGATCCAACCGTGTCCTGGGGGCACCCAGCCCTGCACTGCGAGCCGGGCCAGGGAGGGGATCGTCCCGCTCTGCTCTGCACTGGGGCGGCCTCACCTCCAGCGCTGGGGGCAGCTTGGGCACCACGGGAGAAAAAGGATCTAAAGCTGCTGGAGAGTGTCCAGAGGAGGGACACAACATTGGGGAAGGGTTTAGAGGGGAAAGGTGTGAGGAGAAGCTGAAGTCACTTGGTGTGTTCAGCCTGGAGAAGAGGAGACTGAGAGGAGATCTCATGGCGGTCTGGAACTTCCTCCCCAGGGGCAGAGGAGGGGCAGGCGCTGAGCTCTTCTCTCTGGCCACCAACGCCAGGAGCAGAGGCCGTGGCAGGAAGATGTGGCAGGGGAGGCTGAGGTTGGCCATGAGGAAAAGGTTCTTGAGGCAGAGGGTGGTGGAGCACTGGCACAGGCTCCCCAGGGAGGTGCTCATGGCCCCAACCCTGACAAGATTCCAGCAGCATTTGGCCCTCAGGGACATGGTGTGAATGTTGGGATTGTCCTGTGCAGGGACAGGAGTTGGACTGGATGATCCTTGTGGGTCCCTTCCAACTCACATCTTTGATTCTATGATTGTGTGATCCCCTTGAGGGGGCAGTGAGCGAGCGGCTGTGTGCTGCTGAGCTGTGACTGGGGTTAAACCGTGACAGCGGGCACCATTGCCAGCTCTGTCTCCTGGCTCCCCGCGCCAGGCTGTCAGCCCTAGGCCACCGCCAGGGACTGTCCCCGCAGTGCTCGGGCATCTCCTGTGGTGCAGCTCCAGGGCTCAGCCCTGAAAGGCAGAAGGGGCACAGGGATCGTGTCCTGGTGCGGGGCTTTGTCTCTCTGAGCAGCTCCCAGAGCAATCCCGGTTCCTTCGGGCTCTGCCTCTTCCCTTTGGCCCTCGGCCTCCCCAGAGAAAAGACTTCCACAGGGGGAAGTTCACAGGACTTCATTTTGGGGACAGCCTGAGAGAGGGGAGAAATGTGAAGACCAGAATGGGGCCAGAGTGTGCTGAGGGGTGAGCTGTCCTGCACACGGTGGGAGAGGCCCTTAACAACGCTGCCTGCTCAGCACGCTCAGGATGGTTCCTGGACAAAGGACACCGTGGCCTTGGGCTTGTGGTTCCAGCTTTAATGGGAAAGAGCTTTGCAGGGCCAGCAGCACAGCGCCCGCAGGGTCCATGCCGATGTTTGCTGCTGCCTTGGAGACCTCAGGATCATCATGGTCTGAGTTGCCAGGGCCGAGACTGAGGGTTCAGCGTCTTGCTCCAAAGGCTTGAGGGCTGCAACAGAAAGAATGAGAAGAGAGCTGAACCTCACTGATCTGCAGAGACCCCCCCGCCATCCCCTCCAGACTGGGCCATCCCCACTCATCCCTTTCCCTGGCCAGGGGGAGCAGGGGAGGCAAATGGAGCAGGTGGAAGCTGCTGCTCAGGAACGCCCCGACTGCCCCGGGATGTTCCTCTGCCCTTGAAGCGTTTCCCTGGAACAGGGCCAGGCACAGCAGCGCCCTGCCCAGGCTCTGTCCCCTGCCCCCCAGCCCCGGCACACACAGCACTGCCCCTACTCACTGCTGCAGATCTCAGACAGCTTCTGCTCACTCCTGTCCCGCAGGCGCTGCGCGGCGTGCCCTAAGCACAGAGCTCTGTCAGACCTCCCGCTCCCCAGCGCGCTCCTCGCAGCACAGCTCCCGGCTCTGCCGCTCTGGCTGCGCACCCTCCTCCCCCTCGGCAGGGGGACCCCAGGGAAGGACGGTACCCGAGGCGCGGTGGGACTGAGCTGGGGGGCCACCAAGCCTGCCAGCGTGAGCAGGGCTGGGAGAGGGAGGCACAGAGGCCCCGGCTGCCCAGGCCCTGCACGGGGCAGTCGGGGCTCTGGCAGCCACAGGGCTGCCCCTTGCTGCCAGTGCAGCGCCTGGGACTGGGGCCAGGCTGCCAAACAGGGACCCCAGGGACTGCGACTCACCAATGAACCTCACGGCTGCCTCTCGCAAGGGGACCTGAGCATCCTCCAAGTATGGCCGGCTCTGAGCCAGGTAGTCTTCAACTCTGCTCCTGTCCTGCACCAGCTGGAGAGAGCACAAGGGCGTGGGGCTGGCACACACCCTCCCTAGTCGGCCGGACCGGGCCCTCCTCCCAGCACCCCCTGTCCCCCTTCCACCTCAGGCCCTTTCCATCTCCCAGGCAGGAGCCCTGTGAGGCTAAAGGCTGAGAGGCAGCCACAGGCAGAGGAGAGTCTGGGGGTCCTGAGACCCTTGTGTCCCACTGCCTGGGCCCAGATGGGCTAGGGTCTCCTTCAACATCCCCAGGGCCTGGAGAAGAGCCCTTGGGGGCTCTGTGCCTGAGGGCAGGGAGGAGGATGCAGCTCCAAGCTGCGGGCTCTGGGCTGGAGCAAGGCAGGCGAGGCACAGCTGCACGGGGGGCACCCTTTGTCCAGCCCTGGGGCTTGGGGCTTTTCCTCACCAAGCACTCCCCAATTCTGCATGTCTGCCCTGTCTGGCTCAGGTGCTTGAGCTCCTTCCACTTCAGCAGCTTTGCAGCGACCAGGAGGGCTTCCTGAGAGGCCTGCAGAGGGAGACAGCAATGGGATTGGGGGGGTTGTGGACAGGGATTGTGGGACAGGGATTGGGGCTCAAAGCCCTGGCCTCCAACACCCGCAGGGACAGCTGGGAAGCCTCTAGGGACTCTCGTGTTCCGGCCCTGCTGGCTATGGGCTGCTGCTGAGCCCTGCTGGACCAGGGAGGGCAGGTGTGGGAAATGTCCATGCCAGCTTCTCCACCCTTCCTCGTGCTGCCTGTGGTGGGACCCTTCCTCTGGGGTGTCCTCAGGGATGTCCTCCAGGCCCCTCTCCCCACATGGAAGGAGCCCACGGGGGCTGTTGGGGTCAGTACCTGTCACATGGACAGAGCTTCAGCAGGCTGGTCACCACTTCCTCGGGGCACTGGTCAGCCAACAGCAGAAGCAGCAAGTCCAGGCTGTGCCGGGCTGACGCCGTGCAGATGCACTCCATGTTTTCATAGATGCACTTCACAATGTTTGGCACCTGGAGGACACCCAGGTGAGGATGATGCTGCCACTGGAGTGCAGTCATCTCCTCAGCTGCCTCTGAAACTGATGCCCTTCCCATGCTGCTCTGCTGGCTTAAAAGGGCTTCAAGGTGCCTGAGGCACCTGGGTTAGCGAGGGAGGAAAGAAGGGAGGGAGGGTGGGAGGAAAGAAGGGAGGGAGGGTGGGAGGAAGGAAGGAAGGAAGGAAGGAAGGAAGGAAGGAAGGAAGGAAGGAAGGAAGGAAGGAAGGACGGACGCCTGACAGGGCTCAAGGACAAAGCAGCCACAGCCCGCTTACCTCCGCCAGCCAAGAGGCCGGGTCTCTCATGGCCACATGCAGGATGCTGCTCACCCCCTCCTCGTCATAGACACTTGAGTCTCTCATGGCCTCGATGGCCATGAGGACGATGTCTGTCTTCTCAGAAGGCTTCAGGTATTTTGCAAAGGCCTAGGGGAGGAAGGAAGGTCGGGAAGCCGTGTCACACCCAGTGCCCTGATGGTGCTGCTCAGCTGAGCAGTGAGAGCAGCTCTGGCCAGAGATGAGCCGGCAGTGCTGGCGGCAGGAAAGCTGGACGCAGGGGCTGCAGTCCCTGCGCGGTGGCTGATGAGAAGAGAGGGAGGAGGGTGGGGGTCGTGGGCGCAGTGTGCCGGCCCTACAGTGAGTCAGGGCTTGCTGGCAGCCAGGAGGGCTGGAGCTGCTGCTGGGACACTGGAATGCAGCCCCTTTTAGTCCCTGCTCGGGGACAGCAGCAATCCCCTCACCAGGGACAGTGAGGCCAAGCCAACCCCACTGATTCTGGATCCCTTTGCTCACACAAGTCTCCTGCTGATGCCGTGGACAAGAGGCCCAGCAAGGGAGGAGCTCCTCACCATTGCAATGTTGCTGGTCCTGGGCAAAGCAAGCCAGGAGGTGTTCTCAGCTTCCTGTTGCCTCTGACGCCGTCTCAGCATCGGGCCTAAAGAGGAGGGAACACGGCAGAGTCGGGAGGACGCAGTGTCTCTGCCAACGAGACTTCACGTCCCTGAGGCCCGCTTGCAAGATGGCAGGATGCAAGCAGCCAGGGAGGTTTCTGGAGGGCACCAGGGACAGGTTCTCTCTGCAGGCACTGGAGGGACCAGCCAGGGTGATGCACAGCTGGATCTGCTGTTCTCCAAGTATTTTGGAGACGTGGCAATCAATGACAGCTTTGGCTGTGGGGACCATGAAACAGACAGGTTCTGAGAGGAGTGGGGAAGGGGAGCAGCAAAGAACAGGTCTTGGGCTTCTGGGGAGCGTTCAGCTTCTGCATGAAAACGAGAGATGGGATGCTAGGAGAAGCATCTGTGAGGGGCAAAGGAGATCAGGAGAGCTGGCAGACTTCCACAGGCAGCCTCCTGCCAGCACGAGAACGGTCCCTTGCAACAGTCAGGGAGACAAGGAGGCCTACGAGGAGATGTCTGTACGTGGAGGGATGCAGCCACCACAGCTTCTCTTACATTTTTGCTGCAGGATGAATCTGAAGAGGTGATGAAGAGCATCCAAAGCCCGCCAGCTGATCTCCCAGTTCTTGCAAGCGCAGCAAAGGATGAGACGTCCCAGCAGGTGTCCCAGGATGGGGATGTCTCCTCCAGAGGCGCTCCAGACCTGGGCAAGGGAGTCAGGACAGGTCAGTCAGGACAGCAGCTGCAACCAAAGCCCTGAGCCAAAGAGTCTGCCTGGGGAAGGATCTGCGGGGAGTCAGAGCTTTGCAGGGCCCTGCCTAAGCAGCAAGCTGGGGAGCAGGGCAGGGAGAGCTGCCAGGCCTGGGCTCTCGCCATGCTCCTTTAGGCAGCCCTGTCCTGCACAGGACTGGGGGCCGAGATGGCTCCTGGCAGAGAGGGAACTGGGGAGAGAAGACCATGGGAGAAAGAAAGAAACCAAGGCCCTCGCTCCAGGGCAGAGCCTTGCTGAGTGCCTCAACCGCTGGGTGCCCAGGCTTGCCTCGCAGGCACCTCCAAGCTGCTTGGGTGTGCAGGGCAGGGGAGACAGCCTGGCTGGAGGGTGCCTGGCTCCTTACCTCCGCTGAGGAACAGCTGGCCAGCAAATCGCTCAGCCTCTCAATCCTCCCCACGGCCCTCTCGCACGCAGCCGCGTTCTGGCAGCTGGCGAAGGTCAGCAGCAGCTGGGAGGAGAGAAACTGCTGATGGGCCCTGTGAGCTGGCACCTGCGCCAGCAGAAGCGGCGCTGCTGGAAGTCCTGGCTGGACCCAAGCCGTCCTTGTGGCCAGGCAGGAAGGCAGATGCCACCCCCAGGGCAGCGTCTGCTCCTTTCCGTGCCCTCCACCGGCACACGGCCCTGTGTCCCCTCTCCACAAAGGCTGGGCTTTTGGGCAGGAGCCTGCCTGGGGGGTCTGCAATGGGGGAATGGGGATACAAGGTCCTGGGAAGCCAGGAGTACAGGGCTGCAGGGCTGGGCTCCCTGTGCAGGACAGGCAGGTCCCAGTGGGTCTCTGCCCCGGTGGGATCTGGGGAGGAAAGCATGAGGGACCACGAGGCAGGGGAAGAGCAGCACCAGCTGCCACCACTGTGGTGCCAGAGGAGAGGAGTCCAATGCCTCCCACTGCTCTGGTGCAAGGACAGTTCTGGGGGCGGAGCTGGCCCACACGGGCCATGGGCAAAGCTTTGCAGTCACATTGCCTGCGGCCAGGGGACACCGGGCTCCCGGCAGAGCACGCTGGGCCAGCCCTGGCTCCCCCAAGGGAGCTGGGCACCCTCCCTGCAGCGTGCCCCGTGCGTG
Source organism: Caprimulgus europaeus (assembly GCA_907165065.1). The sequence goes on along the minus strand of OU015544.1, from coordinate 12,022,371 downwards.
GCACCTCCGTTGGGACCGTCCGCTCAAGAGGGGACCCTCCCTTCCCTCCAGGGTGAGGAACAGCCCCTGCGAGCCCCACTCTCTGCCACTGGGAGACCTGTAAGATTGTCTGCAGCTCCGCGACGCCGGAGGCGAGAGACGTGCGCACCAGCGTCCGCAGCATGGTGTCCATGGCATCCAGGGTCTGCAAGGAGGACAAAGGCTTGTGGCAGTCCCTGCGGTCCCTCTCGGCCCGAGAGATGGATCTGAACTCCCCACGCCAAGGGCGGACACCGGCACTGCCTGGCGCTGCCCAGGGGAGGCCTCGGGGCAGGGAAGCTGCTGTGGGCAGGGCAGCAACACTGGGCATGGGTGCAGGCCCGCAGGAAGGGAACGAAGGGATGAGGGTGGGAAAGCAGAGCCCACACCCTGCCCTGCCTCGGCCCTCTGCTTGTCTCTCAGCACGTGGCGACCAGGAGAAGCCCAGAGGGCCTGCGGTCTCCTGTAGCTCAGCCAGCGCTTACCTCAAAGTAGAGTGTTGCTCAGGCCACACATGTCCGGTTGTGGAGGAAGCAAGAAGACACTCCTGAAGCAGGCTGCTAAGAGCCGTTCCTTTTTGCCCTCCAGCACCGTCTTCACCTTGCTGCAAAGAGGGAAGGGAGAGGGGCCTGTGGGACGCTGGTGCTGGGAGCGCTGCCTCGATGCCTTGGGCATCGGACACAGAGCTCTGGAGCAGGGGTTCCTGAGGGGGATGGAGGGTGTGTGGGGAGCCCCAGCAGGAGGCACCTCCTCCCTCCTGGCCATGGCCTGGGCCAAAGGCCAGTGCTGGCAGGAAAGTCTCCCACCGCCTGCTTTGGGGAGGAGCCGAGACATGGCAGGGAGCTGCAGGGTCCCTCTGCCCTCCCCTGCGCCCTCCCAAACGAGCCGCCAGCAGGGCAAAGCAGAGGCCCTGTGACAGCACCACTGGGCTCTTCCTGGATGGGGGATGCCCCCAGGCAGGCCCAGGGCCACGGGCTGTGAAGAGGTGCCAGACAAAGCAGGGGCTGGGCAGGTACCTCAAGGCGGCGATGGCAAGCATGGCTCGCTGCCGCACCTCTGTGTGCAGGTGGTCCCTGGGCTCCTCTTCCAGCAGCACCTGCAGAGCAGAACCGGGATGGGACCTGGCAGCCACCCAGCACCAGCAGACGCAGCGCCAGGTGCTGGGGCTAGCGGAGACCCTCTGCCCCCCGCCCCAGCACTGGCCCCCAGAGTGCCCCCCGCCACCCCCAGTGCTGGGGTGTCTGCTGGCAGGGCTTCTCAGTGGCACCCGAGTCCCCTCGGGGCAGCTCTGTGTCCACGCACACGTGTCCCTGCCCATGCGTTGTCCTCGCAGTGTGCCGGTGCCCGGGGACCTTGCCCCTCCTCCCCAGTCCCGCCGGGTGTCCCCTCACCTCAATACGCTCTGCCAGCTCCAGTTTGTGGCAGAAGGCACTCAGGCCCTCTGACAAGCCCTCACGCAGGGCAGCTTTGCACAGGGTGCAGATGGTCTCTAGGAACTCCGTCCTCTGGGCCTGGTCCTGGCAGCAGAGAGACCAGCGGGGAGCGTGAGAAGGTGGCCATGTGGGCAGCACCAGCAGCACTGGAGCACTGAGGCTGCGGCGCTGTGCAGGAGACCTGGGGGGAGCGGCTCTGCCCAGCCAGCAGCCCCTCAGCAGCCCCGGCAGTCAGCAGCAGAGCCGGCAGCCCCCGGTCAGGAGCCGCCCGCGCAGCTCCCATGGAAATGGCCGCAGTTACCTTTCCCGGGCGCTTGAGAAAATCCTGGATGAATTCTTTTTCCTTTCCGAACAGAGCCAGCCAGCTGGATGCAGCAGAGGCGGCATCTAGGAAAGGAGGAGAGCAGGGAGGGCTGTTGTGAGGGGCCCAAGGCAAACGTGAGGAGAGGAAGGAGCTGTGCCCTCCATCCAGCCCCGTGCCCGCTCCCCTGGCACAGTCTCCCCGCGGGCGTCTGGGCTGGAGAGCGGCCGGCAGCTGGGCTGCGAGGTTGGAGCGCGGCGTGGAGAGCCACGAGGGCACCGGGCTTAGGAACTCCCGTGCAGCCAGGCTGGAAAGGCCTCCGGCCCCCGCCAAGCAGCGCTGCCTCCTGGCAGGTCAGCTGCCTCTTGCTGCCCAGAGCCCGCAGCAGGACTCAGGTCCCCTCTGCTCTCTCCTGCCCTGGGGGAGGCTGTGCTGGAGCCGGCTCCCAGCCCTGAGCAGCATTCCGGCAGTGCCGTGCTCCCCACCCGTGGGACCCCCACTGCCGCTGTGCCGGGGAAACGGAGCCCTGGTGTCGGTCAGAGCGCGGTCACCGGCCCCAGCACTGCCCGGCCCAGCAGGGCCCCTCACTCACCGGGCTGCAGCAGCTCGGGCACGCACACCTCGTGGGGCTGTGCTGCAGAGCTGCTCTCCTGGGGCTCTTCTTCTGGCCTCTTCTCTTCCCAGGCCACCCTGGGGTGGCTGGGGGGTCTCTCCGCCATCCTGCGAGACAGAGGAAAGGGGTCGGGCTGAGGAAGGGGGAAGCTTTGGCAAAATGCCTCGGCACTGCGGGGCTGACAGGGGTGGCGGGGAAAGACGTGGGCTGTGCTCAGGGGCTCCTCGACAGCTCCGCGCTCCCGCTCTGTCCCGTCACTGTCCTGACGGACACTGCGGGGCAGGGGCCGCGGCCCGTTGGCCATAGGCAATGTCACCGGGACAGAGGAGGAGTTAGAAACCCGTGTTTGGTCAGGGGATGATTATCTGGTGGCAGTGACAGAGACATGGTGGGACAGCTCACATGACTGGAATGTGGCCATGGATGGCTCTGTCCTTCCCAGGAAAGACAGGCCAGAGAGGCGAGGTGGTGGAGTTGCTCTTTACGTGAGAGAGCAACTGCGGGGTATTGAGATCTGTCCAGGGGCGGATGAGGAGCGAGTTGAGAGCCTGTGGGTGAGAATCAAGGGGCAGGCTGGTAGGGTTGATACCGTTGTGGGTGTCTATTACAGGCCACCAGATCAGGGTGAGGAAGTTGACGAGGCCTTCTACAGGCAGCTGAGAGCAGCCTCGCACTCGTAGGCCCTGGTTGTTGTGCGGGGTTTTAACTACCCTGATATTTGCTGGAGGGACCACTCAGCCACCCACAATCCAGGAGGTTCCTCCAGTGCATCGATGAGAACTTCCTGATGCAAATGGTGGATGAACCAACCAGGAGGGGAGTGACACTGGATCTCATCCTCACTAACAAGGAGGGTCTGGTTGAGGCTGTAAAGGTTGAGGACTGTTTGGCCTGTGGGGAATGTTATCTCCAGGCAGGGTTATCTTAGGCTGGGTAAAAACCAAGCAGTATGCAAAGAGGGCTGGGGCATCCACAGCTTCTCTGGGCAACCTGTTCCAGTGCCTCACCACCCTCTGGGTGAAAAAGTTCCTCATCATAGCCAACCTAAATCTCCCCTCTCTCAGTTTAAGGCCATTTCCCCTTGCCCCATCACGAGCTGCCCATGTCAAAAGTCGCTCTCCCTCCTGTTTAGAAGCTCCCTTCAAGTACTGGAAGGCCACCACGAGGTCTCCTCTCCTCCAAGCTAAACAAGCCCGGCTCCCTCAACCTTTCTTCAGCAGAGAGGTGCTCCAGCCCTCTGGTCGTGTTGGGGGCTCTCCGGGTCACAGCAGCACAGGGCATCTCTCCTCCTCATGGCCCAGGGGATGGCAAGGCCTGAGGAAGGCCCTGGGTGCTGGGCTCAGCACAGCTGGTGTGACCAGGGGCACAGCCCTGTCCCCTGGCCGACACCAGCAGCTCCTCCTGCCCAGGCCTGTGGCTGGCAGCACAGACAGAGCCGCCTTTGGGGAGAGACTTGCTGACCCGGAGCAAAGCCACGGCGGGTCCCTCCTCCCTGCCTGTCCGCTCCCCTTCCCTCCTTTCCCCGCTCCCCTCCTGCTCTGAGCAGGCCCAGCCCCGTGAGGGACCTGAGGGAGCGCAGAGCTGTGCACACACCTTGTGCTGCTGAGAGAACCGGCCGGGGGAAATGGCCCTTCTTGAAGGCCACTCTGCGCAGGCCCCGTGTCCCACCGGCTGCAGTCAGGGGCTGAGATGCTGCGGCTGGTGGGCTGGGGCAGGTGAGCGCAGCAGGACGAGGCCTGTGCCCCGACACAGCCCCTTCCAGGATGCTCTGCCTCCTCAGGAGAGGGCCTGGACAGGAGCTTCTGACCTTTGGCTTTATTTCTGCCAAGATGCTCAATACAATCCCCAAAAAGCCACAGGATAATACCAGGCGCCTGCCAGCCCATGGGAAAGAGTGGATGGATCCCTTATTTTGCTTTGCTTGCACACACGTCTTGGCTCCACCTATTAAACCGTCTTTCTCTCAACCCAGGAGTTTTCTCTTTAACCTTCTGATTCTCTCCCCCACCCCTGCTCCTCCAGCGGGATCCCCGCAAGTCACTGGGGCCTGATGGGATCCATTTCAGAGTACAAGCTTTGTAGGACGACTGGAAGAGGTCGAGCTACTGACCAAAGTGTGGCATGTTCCAGGAAAATGTGAAGGTAAAAAAGTGTGAGGCTGGGAGTTACCAGCATCAACAAATAACCCAGAATGTGAATGGACTCAAATCCCAAGCCTAAAGAGAAAGAGAACAGCACGGGGGCTACGCTACCCACCCCTGCAGCAAGAGCAATGGCATCCACGAGGGGCTGGCAGAGGTGCAGAAAGGCTGCGAGAGCAGAAATTGCCATGGGAGACTCGTGTTGCTTCCACATCAAACACACAAACATCAGGGTAATGCAGGAGACACGGGCAGGATCAGCTGCTTCTCGGTGCCACCTGCCAAAGAATACAGAAGTACAGAACTCTTCCTTGGTCCTCAGCTGGGACCTGGGGGTTCTGGTCAACCCCAAGCTGGACATGAGCCAACAGTGTGTCCTGGCAGCCAAGAGATCCACCCGTGTCCTGGGGGCACCCAGCCCTGCACTGCGAGCCGGGCCAGGGAGGGGATCGTCCCGCTCTGCTCTGCACTGGGGCGGCCTCACCTCCAGCGCTGGGGGCAGCTTGGGCACCACGGGAGAAAAAGGATCTAAAGCTGCTGGAGAGTGTCCAGAGGAGGGACACAACATTGGGGAAGGGTTTAGAGGGGAAAGGTGTGAGGAGAAGCTGAAGTCACTTGGTGTGTTCAGCCTGGAGAAGAGGAGACTGAGAGGAGATCTCATGGCGGTCTGGAACTTCCTCCCCAGGGGCAGAGGAGGGGCAGGCGCTGAGCTCTTCTCTCTGGCCACCAACGCCAGGAGCAGAGGCCGTGGCAGGAAGATGTGGCAGGGGAGGGTGAGGTTGGCCATGAGGAAAAGGTTCTTGAGGCAGAGGGTGGTGGAGCACTGGCACAGGCTCCCCAGGGAGGTGCTCATGGCCCCAACCCTGACAAGATTCCAGCAGCATTTGGCCCTCAGGGACATGGTGTGAATGTTGGGATTGTCCTGTGCAGGGACAGGAGTTGGACTGGATGATCCTTGTGGGTCCCTTCCAACTCACATCTTTGATTCTATGATTGTGTGATCCCCTTGAGGGGGCAGTGAGCGAGCGGCTGTGTGCTGCTGAGCTGTGACTGGGGTTAAACCGTGACAGCGGGCACCATTGCCAGCTCTGTCTCCTGGCTCCCCGCGCCAGGCTGTCAGCCCTGGGCCACCGCCAGGGACTGTCCCCGCAGTGCTCGGGCATCTCCTGTGGTGCAGCTCCAGGGCTCAGCCCTGAAAGGCAGAAGGGGCACAGGGATCGTGTCCTGGTGCGGGGCTTTGTCTCTCTGAGCAGCTCCCAGAGCAATCCCGGTTCCTTCGGGCTCTGCCTCTTCCCTTTGGCCCTCGGCCTCCCCAGAGAAAAGACTTCCACAGGGGGAAGTTCACAGGACTTCATTTTGGGGACAGCCTGAGAGAGGGGAGAAATGTGAAGACCAGAATGGGGCCAGAGTGTGCTGAGGGGTGAGCTGTCCTGCACACGGTGGGAGAGGCCCTTAACAACGCTGCCTGCTCAGCACGCTCAGGATGGTTCCTGGACAAAGGACACCGTGGCCTTGGGCTTGTGGTTCCAGCTTTAATGGGAAAGAGCTTTGCAGGGCCAGCAGCACAGCGCCCGCAGGGTCCATGCCGATGTTTGCTGCTGCCTTGGAGACCTCAGGATCATCATGGTCTGAGTTGCCAGGGCCGAGACTGAGGGTTCAGCGTCTTGCTCCAAAGGCTTGAGGGCTGCAACAGAAAGAATGAGAAGAGAGCTGAACCTCACTGATCTGCAGAGACCCCCCCGCCATCCCCTCCAGACTGGGCCATCCCCACTCATCCCTTTCCCTGGCCAGGGGGAGCAGGGGAGGCAAATGGAGCAGGTGGAAGCTGCTGCTCAGGAACGCCCCGACTGCCCCGGGATGTTCCTCTGCCCTTGAAGCGTTTCCCTGGAACAGGGCCAGGCGCAGCAGCGCCCTGCCCAGGCTCTGTCCCCTGCCCCCCAGCCCCGGCACACACAGCACTGCCCCTACTCACTGCTGCAGATCTCAGACAGCTTCTGCTCCCTCCTGTCCCGCAGGCGCTGCGCGGCGTGCCCTAAGCACAGAGCTCTGTCAGACCTCCCGCTCCCCAGCGCGCTCCTCGCAGCACAGCTCCCGGCTCTGCCGCTCTGGCTGCGCACCCTCCTCCCCCTCGGCAGGGGGACCCCAGGGAAGGACGGTACCCGAGGCGCGGTGGGACTGAGCTGGGGGGCCACCAAGCCTGCCAGCGTGAGCAGGGCTGGGAGAGGGAGGCACAGAGGCCCCGGCTGCCCAGGCCCTGCACGGGGCAGTCGGGGCTCTGGCAGCCACAGGGCTGCCCCTTGCTGCCAGTGCAGCGCCTGGGACTGGGGCCAGGCTGCCAAACAGGGACCCCAGGGACTGCGACTCACCAATGAACCTCACGGCTGCCTCTCGCAAGGGGACCTGAGCATCCTCCAAGTATGGCCGGCTCTGAGCCAGGTAGTCTTCAACTCTGCTCCTGTCCTGCACCAGCTGGAGAGAGCACAAGGGCGTGGGGCTGGCACACACCCTCCCTAGTCGGCCGGACCGGGCCCTCCTCCCAGCACCCCCTGTCCCCCTTCCACCTCAGGCCCTTTCCATCTCCCAGGCAGGAGCCCTGTGAGGCTAAAGGCTGAGAGGCAGCCACAGGCAGAGGAGAGTCTGGGGGTCCTGAGACCCTTGTGTCCCACTGCCTGGGCCCAGATGGGCTAGGGTCTCCTTCAACATCCCCAGGGCCTGGAGAAGAGCCCTTGGGGGCTCTGTGCCTGAGGGCAGGGAGGAGGATGCAGCTCCAAGCTGCGGGCTCTGGGCTGGAGCAAGGCAGGCGAGGCACAGCTGCACGGGGGGCACCCTTTGTCCAGCCCTGGGGCTTGGGGCTTTTCCTCACCAAGCACTCCCCAATTCTGCATGTCTGCCCTGTCTGGCTCAGGTGCTTGAGCTCCTTCCACTTCAGCAGCTTTGCAGCGACCAGGAGGGCTTCCTGAGAGGCCTGCAGAGGGAGACAGCAATGGGATTGGGGGGGTTGTGGACAGGGATTGTGGGACAGGGATTGGGGCTCAAAGCCCTGGCCTCCAACACCCGCAGGGACAGCTGGGAAGCCTCTAGGGACTCTCGTGTTCCGGCCCTGCTGGCTATGGGCTGCTGCTGAGCCCTGCTGGACCAGGGAGGGCAGGTGTGGGAAATGTCCATGCCAGCTTCTCCACCCTTCCTCGTGCTGCCTGTGGTGGGACCCTTCCTCTGGGGTGTCCTCAGGGATGTCCTCCAGGCCCCTCTCCCCACATGGAAGGAGCCCACGGGGGCTGTTGGGGTCAGTACCTGTCACATGGACAGAGCTTCAACAGGCTGGTCACCACTTCCTCGGGGCACTGGTCAGCCAACAGCAGAAGCAGCAAGTCCAGGCTGTGCCGGGCTGACGCCGTGCAGATGCACTCCATGTTTTCATAGATGCACTTCACAATGTTTGGCACCTGGAGGACACCCAGGTGAGGATGATGCTGCCACTGGAGTGCAGTCATCTCCTCAGCTGCCTCTGAAACTGATGCCCTTCCCATGCTGCTCTGCTGGCTTAAAAGGGCTTCAAGGTGCCTGAGGCACCTGGGTTAGCGAGGGAGGAAAGAAGGGAGGGAGGGTGGGAGGGAGGGAGGGGAGGAAGGAAGGAAGGAAGGAAGGAAGGAAGGAAGGAAGGAAGGAAGGAAGGAAGGAAGGAAGGAAGGAAGGAAGGACGCCTGACAGGGCTCAAGGGCGGAGCTGCCACAGCCCGCTTACCTCCGCCAGCCAAGAGGCCGGGTCTCTCATGGCCACATGCAGGATGCTGCTCACCCCCTCCTCGTCATAGACACTTGAGTCTCTCATGGCCTCGATGGCCATGAGGACGATGTCTGTCTTCTCAGAAGGCTTCAGGTATTTTGCAAAGGCCTAGGGGAGGAAGGAAGGTCGGGAAGCCGTGTCACACCCAGTGCCCTGATGGTGCTGCTCAGCTGAGCAGTGAGAGCAGCTCTGGCCAGAGATGAGCCGGCAGCGCTGGCGGCAGGAAAGCTGGACGCAGGGGCTGCAGTCCCTGCGCGGTGGCTGATGAGAAGAGAGGGAGGAGGGTGGGGGTCGTGGGCGCAGTGTGCCGGCCCTACAGTGAGTCAGGGCTTGCTGGCAGCCAGGAGGGCTGGAGCTGCTGCTGGGACACTGGAGTGCAGCCCCTTTTAGTCCCTGCTCGGGGACAGCAGCAATCCCCTCACCAGGGACAGTGAGGCCAAGCCAACCCCACTGATTCTGGATCCCTTTGCTCACACAAGTCTCCTGTTGATGCCGTGGACAAGAGGCCCAGCAAGGGAGGAGCTCCTCACCATTGCAATGTTGCTGGTCCTGGGCAAAGCAAGCCAGGAGGTGTTCTCAGCTTCCTGTTGCCTCTGACGCCGTCTCAGCATCGGGCCTAAAGAGGAGGGAACACGGCAGAGTCGGGAGGACGCAGTGTCTCTGCCAACGAGACTTCACGTCCCTGAGGCCCGCTTGCAAGATGGCAGGATGCAAGCAGCCAGGGAGGTTTCTGGAGGGCACCAGGGACAGGTTCTCTCTGCAGGCACTGGAGGGACCAGCCAGGGTGATGCACAGCTGGATCTGCTGTTCTCCAAGTATTTTGGAGACGTGGCAATCAATGACAGCTTTGGCTGTGGGGACCATGAAACAGACAGGTTCTGAGAGGAGTGGGGAAGGGGAGCAGCAAAGAACAGGTCTTGGGCTCCTGGGGAGCGTTCAGCTTCTGCATGAAAACGAGAGATGGGATGCTAGGAGAAGCAGCTGTGAGGGGCAAAGGAGATCAGGAGAGCTGGCAGACTTCCACAGGCAGCCTCCTGCCAGCACGAGAACGGTCCCTTGCAACAGTCAGGGAGACAAGGAGGCCTACGAGGAGATGTCTGTACGTGGAGGGATGCAGCCACCACAGCTTCTCTTACATTTTTGCTGCAGGATGAATCTGAAGAGGTGATGAAGAGCATCCAAAGCCCGCCAGCTGATCTCCCAGTTCTTGCAAGCGCAGCAAAGGATGAGACGTCCCAGCAGGTGTCCCAGGATGGGGATGTCTCCTCCAGAGGCGCTCCAGACCTGGGCAAGGGAGTCAGGACAGGTAGAAGGGCTGAGGGGCAGCAGCTGCAACCAAAGCCCTGAGCCAAAGAGTCTGCCTGGGGAAGGATCTGCGGGGAGTCAGAGCTTTGCAGGGCCCTGCCTAAGCAGCAAGCTGGGGAGCAGGGCAGGGAGAGCTGCCAGGCCTGGGCTCTCGCCATGCTCCTTTAGGCAGCCCTGTCCTGCACAGGACTGGGGGCCGAGATGGCTCCTGGCAGAGAGGGAACTGGGGAGAGAAGACCATGGGAGAAAGAAAGAAACCAAGGCCCTCGCTCCAGGGCAGAGCCTTGCTGAGTGCCTCAACCGCTGGGTGCCCAGGCTTGCCTCGCAGGCACCTCCAAGCTGCTTGGGTGTGCAGGGCAGGGGAGACAGCCTGGCTGGAGGGTGCCTGGCTCCTTACCTCCGCTGAGGAACAGCTGGCCAGCAAATCGCTCAGCCTCTCAATCCTCCCCACGGCCCTCTCGCACGCAGCCGCGTTCTGGCAGCTGGCGAAGGTCAGCAGCAGCTGGGAGGAGAGAAACTGCTGATGGGCCCTGTGAGCTGGCACCTGCGCCAGCAGAAGCGGCGCTGCTGGAAGTCCTGGCTGGACCCAAGCCGTCCTTGTGGCCAGGCAGGAAGGCAGATGCCACCCCCAGGGCAGCGTCTGCTCCTTTCCGTGCCCTCCACCGGCACACGGCCCTGTGTCCCCTCTCCACAAAGGCTGGGCTTTTGGGCAGGAGCCTGCCTGGGGGGTCTGCAACAGGGGAATGGGGATACAAGGTCCTGGGAAGCCAGGAGTACAGGGCTGCAGGGCTGGGCTCCCTGTGCAGGACAGGCAGGTCCCAGTGGGTCTCTGCCCCGGTGGGATCTGGGGAGGAAAGCATGAGGGACCACGAGGCAGGGGAAGAGCAGCACCAGCTGCCACCACTGTGGTGCCAGAGGAGAGGAGTCCAATGCCTCCCACTGCTCTGGTGCAAGGACAGTTCTGGGGGCGGAGCTGGCCCACACGGGCCATGGGCAAAGCTTTGCAGTCACATTGCCTGCGGCCAGGGGACACCGGGCTCCCGGCAGAGCACGCTGGGCCAGCCCTGGCTCCCCCAAGGGAGCTGGGCACCCTCCCTGCAGCGTGCCCCGTGCGTGGCACCGCCGTTGGGACCGTCCGCTCAAGAGGGGACCCTCCCTTCCCTCCAGGGTGAGGAACAGCCCCTGCGAGCCCCACTCTCTGCCACTGGGAGACCTGTAAGATTGTCTGCAGCTCCGCGAAGCCGGAGGCGAGAGACGTGCGCACCAGCGTCCGCAGCATGGTGTCCATGGCATCCAGGGTCTGCAAGGAGGACAAAGGCTTGTGGCAGTCCCTGCGGTCCCTCTCGGCCCGAGAGATGGATCTGAACTCCCCACGCCAAGGGCGGACACCGGCACTGCCTGGCGCTGCCCAGGGGAGGCCTCGGGGCAGGGAAGCTGCTGTGGGCAGGGCAGCAACACTGGCCATGGGTGCAGGCCCGCAGGAAGGGAACGAAGGGATGAGGGTGGGAAAGCAGAGCCCACACCCTGCCCTGCCTCGGCCCTCTGCTTGTCTCTCAGCACGTGGCGACCAGGAGAAGCCCAGAGGGCCTGCGGTCTCCTGTAGCTCAGCCAGCACTTACCTCAAAGTAGAGTGTTGCTCAGGCCACACATGTCCGGTTGTGGAGGAAGCAAGAAGACACTCCTGAAGCAGGCTGCTAAGAGCCGTTCCTTTTTGCCCTCCAGCACCGTCTTCACCTTGCTGCAAAGAGGGAAGGGAGAGGGGCCTGTGGGACGCTGGTGCTGGGAGCGCTGCCTCGATGCCTTGGGCATCGGACACAGAGCTCTGGAGCAGGGGTCCCTGAGGGGGATGGAGGGTGTGTGGGGAGCCCCAGCAGGAGGCACCTCCTCCCTCCTGGCCATGGCCTGGGCCAAAGGCCAGTGCTGGCAGGAAAGTCTCCCACCGCCTGCTTTGGGGAGGAGCCGAGACATGGCAGGGAGCTGCAGGGTCCCTCTGCCCTCCCCTGCGCCCTCCCAAACGAGCCGCCAGCAGGGCAAAGCAGAGGCCCTGTGACAGCACCACTGGGCTCTTCCTGGATGGGGGATGCCCCCAGGCAGGCCCAGGGCCACGGGCTGTGAAGAGGTGCCAGACAAAGCAGGGGCTGGGCAGGTACCTCAAGGCGGCGATGGCAAGCATGGCTCGCTGCCGCACCTCTGTGTGCAGGTGGTCCCTGGGCTCCTCTTCCAGCAGCACCTGCAGAGCAGAACCGGGATGGGACCTGGCAGCCACCCAGCACCAGCAGACGCAGCGCCAGGTGCTGGGGCTAGCGGAGACCCTCTGCCCCCCGCCACAGCACTGGCCCCCAGAGTGCCCCCCGCCACCCCCAGTGCTGGGGTGTCTGCTGGCAGGGCTTCTCAGTGGCACCCGAGTCCCCTCGGGGCAGCTCTGTGTCCACGCACACGTGTCCCTGCCCATGCGTTGTCCTCGCAGTGTGCCGGTGCCCGGGGACCTTGCCCCTCCTCCCCAGTCCCGCCGGGTGTCCCCTCACCTCAATACGCTCTGCCAGCTCCAGTTTGTGGCAGAAGGCACTCAGGCCCTCTGACAAGCCCTCACGCAGGGCAGCTTTGCACAGGGTGCAGATGGTCTCTAGGAACTCCGTCCTCTGGGCCTGGTCCTGGCAGCAGAGAGACCAGCGGGGAGCGTGAGAAGGTGGCCATGTGGGCAGCACCAGCAGCACTGGAGCACTGAGGCTGCGGCGCTGTGCAGGAGACCTGGGGGGAGCGGCTCTGCCCAGCCAGCAGCCCCTCAGCAGCCCCGGCAGTCAGCAGCAGAGCCGGCAGCCCCCGGTCAGGAGCCGCCCGCGCAGCTCCCATGGAAATGGCCGCAGTTACCTTTCCCGGGCGCTTGAGAAAATCCTGGATGAATTCTTTTTCCTTTCCGAACAGAGCCAGCCAGCTGGATGCAGCAGAGGCGGCATCTAGGAAAGGAGGAGAGCAGGGAGGGCTGTTGTGAGGGGCCCAAGGCAAACGTGAGGAGAGGAAGGAGCTGTGCCCTCCATCCAGCCCCGTGCCCGCTCCCCTGGCACAGTCTCCCCGCGGGCGTCTGGGCTGGAGAGCGGCCGGCAGCTGGGCTGCGAGGTTGGAGCGCGGCGTGGAGAGCCACGAGGGCACCGGGCTTAGGAACTCCCGTGCAGCCAGGCTGGAAAGGCCTCCGGCCCCCGCCAAGCAGCGCTGCCTCCTGGCAGGTCAGCTGCCTCTTGCTGCCCAGAGCCCGCAGCAGGACTCAGGTCCCCTCTGCTCTCTCCTGCCCTGGGGGAGGCTGTGCTGGAGCCGGCTCCCAGCCCTGAGCAGCATTCCGGCAGTGCCGTGCTCCCCACCCGTGGGACCCCCACTGCCGCTGTGCCGGGGAAACGGAGCCCTGGTGTCGGTCAGAGCGCGGTCACCGGCCCCAGCACTGCCCGGCCCAGCAGGGCCCCTCACTCACCGGGCTGCAGCAGCTCGGGCACGCACACCTCGTGGGGCTGTGCTGCAGAGCTGCTCTCCTGGGGCTCTTCTTCTGGCCTCTTCTCTTCCCAGGCCACCCTGGGGTGGCTGGGGGGTCTCTCCGCCATCCTGCGAGGCAGAGGAAAGGGGTCGGGCTGAGGAAGGGGGAAGCTTTGGCAAAATGCCTCGGCACTGCGGGGCTGACAGGGGTGGCGGGGAAAGACGTGGGCTGTGCTCAGGGGCTCCTCGACAGCTCCGCGCTCCCGCTCTGTCCCGTCACTGTCCTGACGGACACTGCGGGGCAGGGGCCGCGGCCCGTTGGCCATAGGCAATGTCACCGGGACAGAGGAGGAGTTAGAAACCCGTGTTTGGTCAGGGGATGATGATCTGGTGGCAGTGACAGAGACATGGTGGGACAGCTCACATGACTGGAATGTGGCCATGGATGGCTCTGTCCTTCCCAGGAAAGACAGGCCAGAGAGGCGAGGTGGTGGAGTTGCTCTTTACGTGAGAGAGCAACTGCGGGGTATTGAGATCTGTCCAGGGGCGGATGAGGAGCGAGTTGAGAGCCTGTGGGTGAGAATCAAGGGGCAGGCTGGTAGGGTTGATACCGTTGTGGGTGTCTATTACAGGCCACCAGATCAGGGTGAGGAAGTTGACGAGGCCTTCTACAGGCAGCTGAGAGCAGCCTCGCACTCGTAGGCCCTGGTTGTTGTGCGGGGTTTTAACTACCCTGATATTTGCTGGAGGGACCACTCAGCCACCCACAATCCAGGAGGTTCCTCCAGTGCATCGATGAGAACTTCCTGATGCAAATGGTGGATGAACCAACCAGGAGGGGAGTGACACTGGATCTCATCCTCACTAACAAGGAGGGTCTGGTTGAGGCTGTAAAGGTTGAGGACTGTTTGGCCTGTGGGGAATGTTATCTCCAGGCAGGGTTATCTTAGGCTGGGTAAAAACCAAGCAGTATGCAAAGAGGGCTGGGGCATCCACAGCTTCTCTGGGCAACCTGTTCCAGTGCCTCACCACCCTCTGGGTGAAAAAGTTCCTCATCATAGCCAACCTAAATCTCCCCTCTCTCAGTTTAAGGCCATTTCCCCTTGCCCCATCACGAGCTGCCCATGTCAAAAGTCGCTCTCCCTCCTGTTTAGAAGCTCCCTTCAAGTACTGGAAGGCCACCACGAGGTCTCCTCTCCTCCAAGCTAAACAAGCCCGGCTCCCTCAACCTTTCTTCAGCAGAGAGGTGCTCCAGCCCTCTGGTCGTGTTGGGGGCTCTCCGGGTCACAGCAGCACAGGGCATCTCTCCTCCTCATGGCCCAGGGGATGGCAAGGCCTGAGGAAGGCCCTGGGTGCTGGGCTCAGCACAGCTGGTGTGACCAGGGGCACAGCCCTGTCCCCTGGCCGACACCAGCAGCTCCTCCTGCCCAGGCCTGTGGCTGGCAGCACAGACAGAGCCGCCTTTGGGGAGAGACTTGCTGACCCGGAGCAAAGCCACGGCGGGTCCCTCCTCCCTGCCTGTCCGCTCCCCTTCCCTCCTTTCCCCGCTCCCCTCCTGCTCTGAGCAGGCCCAGCCCCGTGAGGGACCTGAGGGAGCGCAGAGCTGTGCACACACCTTGTGCTGCTGAGAGAACCGGCCGGGGGAAATGGCCCTTCTTGAAGGCCACTCTGCGCAGGCCCCGTGTCCCACCGGCTGCAGTCAGGGGCTGAGATGCTGCGGCTGGTGGGCTGGGGCAGGTGAGCGCAGCAGGACGAGGCCTGTGCCCCGACACAGCCCCTTCCAGGATGCTCTGCCTCCTCAGGAGAGGGCCTGGACAGGAGCTTCTGACCTTTGGCTTTATTTCTGCCAAGATGCTCAATACAATCCCCAAAAAGCCACAGGATAATACCAGGCGCCTGCCAGCCCATGGGAAAGAGTGGATGGATCCCTTATTTTGCTTTGCTTGCACACACGTCTTGGCTCCACCTATTAAACCGTCTTTCTCTCAACCCAGGAGTTTTCTCTTTAACCTTCTGATTCTCTCCCCCACCCCTGCTCCTCCAGCGGGATCCCCGCAAGTCACTGGGGCCTGATGGGATCCATTTCAGAGTACAAGCTTTGTAGGACGACTGGAAGAGGTCGAGCTACTGACCAAAGTGTGGCATGTTCCAGGAAAATGTGAAGGTAAAAAAGTGTGAGGCTGGGAGTTACCAGCATCAACAAATAACCCAGAATGTGAATGGACTCAAATCCCAAGCCTAAAGAGAAAGAGAACAGCACGGGGGCTACGCTACCCACCCCTGCAGCAAGAGCAATGGCATCCACGAGGGGCTGGCAGAGGTGCAGAAAGGCTGCGAGAGCAGAAATTGCCATGGGAGACTCGTGTTGCTTCCACATCAAACACACAAACATCAGGGTAATGCAGGAGACACGGGCAGGATCAGCTGCTTCTCGGTGCCACCTGCCAAAGAATACAGAAGTACAGAACTCTTCCTTGGTCCTCAGCTGGGACCTGGGGGTTCTGGTCAACCCCAAGCTGGACATGAGCCAACAGTGTGTCCTGGCAGCCAAGAGATCCACCCGTGTCCTGGGGGCACCCAGCCCTGCACTGCGAGCCGGGCCAGGGAGGGGATCGTCCCGCTCTGCTCTGCACTGGGGCGGCCTCACCTCCAGCGCTGGGGGCAGCTTGGGCACCACGGGAGAAAAAGGATCTAAAGCTGCTGGAGAGTGTCCAGAGGAGGGACACAACATTGGGGAAGGGTTTAGAGGGGAAAGGTGTGAGGAGAAGCTGAAGTCACTTGGTGTGTTCAGCCTGGAGAAGAGGAGACTGAGAGGAGATCTCATGGCGGTCTGGAACTTCCTCCCCAGGGGCAGAGGAGGGGCAGGCGCTGAGCTCTTCTCTCTGGCCACCAACGCCAGGAGCAGAGGCCGTGGCAGGAAGATGTGGCAGGGGAGGGTGAGGTTGGCCATGAGGAAAAGGTTCTTGAGGCAGAGGGTGGTGGAGCACTGGCACAGGCTCCCCAGGGAGGTGCTCATGGCCCCAACCCTGACAAGATTCCAGCAGCATTTGGCCCTCAGGGACATGGTGTGAATGTTGGGATTGTCCTGTGCAGGGACAGGAGTTGGACTGGATGATCCTTGTGGGTCCCTTCCAACTCACATCTTTGATTCTATGATTGTGTGATCCCCTTGAGGGGGCAGTGAGCGAGCGGCTGTGTGCTGCTGAGCTGTGACTGGGGTTAAACCGTGACAGCGGGCACCATTGCCAGCTCTGTCTCCTGGCTCCCCGCGCCAGGCTGTCAGCCCTAGGCCACCGCCAGGGACTGTCCCCGCAGTGCTCGGGCATCTCCTGTGGTGCAGCTCCAGGGCTCAGCCCTGAAAGGCAGAAGGGGCACAGGGATCGTGTCCTGGTGCGGGGCTTTGTCTCTCTGAGCAGCTCCCAGAGCAATCCCGGTTCCTTCGGGCTCTGCCTCTTCCCTTTGGCCCTCGGCCTCCCCAGAGAAAAGACTTCCACAGGGGGAAGTTCACAGGACTTCATTTTGGGGACAGCCTGAGAGAGGGGAGAAATGTGAAGACCAGAATGGGGCCAGAGTGTGCTGAGGGGTGAGCTGTCCTGCACACGGTGGGAGAGGCCCTTAACAACGCTGCCTGCTCAGCACGCTCAGGATGGTTCCTGGACAAAGGACACCGTGGCCTTGGGCTTGTGGTTCCAGCTTTAATGGGAAGGAGCTTTGCAGGGCCAGCAGCACAGCGCCCGCAGGGTCCATGCCGATGTTTGCTGCTGCCTTGGAGACCTCAGGATCATCATGGTCTGAGTTGCCAGGGCCGAGACTGAGGGTTCAGCGTCTTGCTCCAAAGGCTTGAGGGCTGAAACAGAAAGAATGAGAAGAGAGCTGAACCTCACTGATCTGCAGAGACCCCCCCGCCATCCCCTCCAGACTGGGCCATCCCCACTCATCCCTTTCCCTGGCCAGGGGGAGCAGGGGAGGCAAATGGAGCAGGTGGAAGCTGCTGCTCAGGAACGCCCCGACTGCCCCGGGATGTTCCTCTGCCCTTGAAGCGTTTCCCTGGAACAGGGCCAGGCGCAGCAGCGCCCTGCCCAGGCTCTGTCCCCTGCCCCCCAGCCCCGGCACACACAGCACTGCCCCTACTCACTGCTGCAGATCTCAGACAGCTTCTGCTCACTCCTGTCCCGCAGGCGCTGCGCGGCGTGCCCTAAGCACAGAGCTCTGTCAGACCTCCCGCTCCCCAGCGCGCTCCTCGCAGCACAGCTCCCGGCTCTGCCGCTCTGGCTGCGCACCCTCCTCCCCCTCGGCAGGGGGACCCCAGGGAAGGACGGTACCCGAGGCGCGGTGGGACTGAGCTGGGGGGCCACCAAGCCTGCCAGCGTGAGCAGGGCTGGGAGAGGGAGGCACAGAGGCCCCGGCTGCCCAGGCCCTGCACGGGGCAGTCGGGGCTCTGGCAGCCACAGGGCTGCCCCTTGCTGCCAGTGCAGCGCCTGGGACTGGGGCCAGGCTGCCAAACAGGGACCCCAGGGACTGCGACTCACCAATGAACCTCACGGCTGCCTCTCGCAAGGGGACCTGAGCATCCTCCAAGTATGGCCGGCTCTGAGCCAGGTAGTCTTCAACTCTGCTCCTGTCCTGCACCAGCTGGAGAGAGCACAAGGGCGTGGGGCTGGCACACACCCTCCCTAGTCGGCCGGACCGGGCCCTCCTCCCAGCACCCCCTGTCCCCCTTCCACCTCAGGCCCTTTCCATCTCCCAGGCAGGAGCCCTGTGAGGCTAAAGGCTGAGAGGCAGCCACAGGCAGAGGAGAGTCTGGGGGTCCTGAGACCCTTGTGTCCCACTGCCTGGGCCCAGATGGGCTAGGGTCTCCTTCAACATCCCCAGGGCCTGGAGAAGAGCCCTTGGGGGCTCTGTGCCTGAGGGCAGGGAGGAGGATGCAGCTCCAAGCTGCGGGCTCTGGGCTGGAGCAAGGCAGGCGAGGCACAGCTGCACGGGGGGCACCCTTTGTCCAGCCCTAGGGCTTGGGGCTTTTCCTCACCAAGCACTCCCCAATTCTGCATGTCTGCCCTGTCTGGTTCAGGTGCTTGAGCTCCTTCCACTTCAGCAGCTTTGCAGCGACCAGGAGGGCTTCCTGAGAGGCCTGCAGAGGGAGACAGCAATGGGATTGGGGGGGTTGTGGACAGGGATTGTGGGACAGGGATTGGGGCTCAAAGCCCTGGCCTCCAACACCCGCAGGGACAGCTGGGAAGCCTCTAGGGACTCTCGTGTTCCGGCCCTGCTGGCTATGGGCTGCTGCTGAGCCCTGCTGGACCAGGGAGGGCAGGTGTGGGAAATGTCCATGCCAGCTTCTCCACCCTTCCTCGTGCTGCCTGTGGTGGGACCCTTCCTCTGGGGTGTCCTCAGGGATGTCCTCCAGGCCCCTCTCCCCACATGGAAGGAGCCCACGGGGGCTGTTGGGGTCAGTACCTGTCACATGGACAGAGCTTCAACAGGCTGGTCACCACTTCCTCGGGGCACTGGTCAGCCAACAGCAGAAGCAGCAAGTCCAGGCTGTGCCGGGCTGACGCCGTGCAGATGCACTCCATGTTTTCATAGATGCACTTCACAATGTTTGGCACCTGGAGGACACCCAGGTGAGGATGATGCTGCCACTGGAGTGTAGTCATCTCCTCAGCTGCCTCTGAAACTGATGCCCTTCCCATGCTGCTCTGCTGGCTTAAAAGGGCTTCAAGGTGCCTGAGGCACCTGGGTTAGCGAGGGAGGAAAGAAGGGAGGGAGGGTGGGAGGAAAGAAGGAGGGAAGGAAGGAAGGAAGGAAGGAAGGAAGGAAGGAAGGAAGGAAGGAAGGAAGGAAGGAAGGAAGGAAGGAAGGAAGGACGCCTGACAGGGCTCAAGGGCGGAGCTGCCACAGCCCGCTTACCTCCGCCAGCCAAGAGGCCGGGTCTCTCATGGCCACATGCAGGATGCTGCTCACCCCCTCCTCGTCATAGACACTGGAGTCTCTCATGGCCTCGATGGCCATGAGGACGATGTCTGTCTTCTCAGAAGGCTTCAGGTATTTTGCAAAGGCCTAGGGGAGGAAGGAAGGTCGGGAAGCCGTGTCACACCCAGTGCCCTGATGGTGCTGCTCAGCTGAGCAGTGAGAGCAGCTCTGGCCAGAGATGAGCCGGCAGCGCTGGCGGCAGGAAAGCTGGACGCAGGGGCTGCACTCCCTGCGCGGTGGCTGATGAGAAGAGAGGGAGGAGGGTGGGGGTCGTGGGCGCAGTGTGCCGGCCCTACAGTGAGTCAGGGCTTGCTGGCAGCCAGGAGGGCTGGAGCTGCTGCTGGGACACTGGAGTGCAGCCCCTTTTAGTCCCTGCTCGGGGACAGCAGCAATCCCCTCACCAGGGACAGTGAGGCCAAGCCAACCCCACTGATTCTGGATCCCTTTGCTCACACAAGTCTCCTGCTGATGCCGTGGACAAGAGGCCCAGCAAGGGAGGAGCTCCTCACCATTGCAATGTTGCTGGTCCTGGGCAAAGCAAGCCAGGAGGTGTTCTCAGCTTCCTGTTGCCTCTGACGCCGTCTCAGCATCGGGCCTAAAGAGGAGGGAACACGGCAGAGTCGGGAGGACGCAGTGTCTCTGCCAACGAGACTTCACGTCCCTGAGGCCCGCTTGCAAGATGGCAGGATGCAAGCAGCCAGGGAGGTTTCTGGAGGGCACCAGGGACAGGTTCTCTCTGCAGGCACTGGAGGGACCAGCCAGGGTGATGCACAGCTGGATCTGCTGTTCTCCAAGTATTTTGGAGACGTGGCAATCAATGACAGCTTTGGCTGTGGGGACCATGAAACAGACAGGTTCTGAGAGGAGTGGGGAAGGGGAGCAGCAAAGAACAGGTCTTGGGCTCCTGGGGAGCGTTCAGCTTCTGCATGAAAATGAGAGATGGGATGCTAGGAGAAGCAGCTGTGAGGGGCAAAGGAGATCAGGAGAGCTGGCAGACTTCCACAGGCAGCCTCCTGCCAGCACGAGAACGGTCCCTTGCAACAGTCAGGGAGACAAGGAGGCCTACGAGGAGATGTCTGTACGTGGAGGGATGCAGCCACCACAGCTTCTCTTACATTTTTGCTGCAGGATGAATCTGAAGAGGTGATGAAGAGCATCCAAAGCCCGCCAGCTGATCTCCCAGTTCTTGCAAGCGCAGCAAAGGATGAGACGTCCCAGCAGCTGTCCCAGGATGGGGATGTCTCCTCCAGAGGCGCTCCAGACCTGGGCAAGGGAGTCAGGACAGGTAGAAGGGCTGAGGGGCAGCAGCTGCAACCAAAGCCCTGAGCCAAAGAGTCTGCCTGGGGAAGGATCTGCGGGGAGTCAGAGCTTTGCAGGGCCCTGCCTAAGCAGCAAGCTCGGGAGCAGGGCAGGGAGAGCTGCCAGGCCTGGGCTCTCGCCATGCTCCTTTAGGCAGCCCTGTCCTGCACAGGACTGGGGGCCGAGATGGCTCCTGGCAGAGAGGGAACTGGGGAGAGAAGACCATGGGAGAAAGAAAGAAACCAAGGCCCTCGCTCCAGGGCAGAGCCTTGCTGAGTGCCTCAACCGCTGGGTGCCCAGGCTTGCCTCGCAGGCACCTCCAAGCTGCTTGGGTGTGCAGGGCAGGGGAGACAGCCTGGCTGGAGGGTGCCTGGCTCCTTACCTCCGCTGAGGAACAGCTGGCCAGCAAATCGCTCAGCCTCTCAATCCTCCCCACGGCCCTCTCGCACGCAGCCGCGTTCTGGCAGCTGGCGAAGGTCAGCAGCAGCTGGGAGGAGAGAAACTGCTGATGGGCCCTGTGAGCTGGCACCTGCGCCAGCAGAAGCGGCGCTGCTGGAAGTCCTGGCTGGACCCAAGCCGTCCTTGTGGCCAGGCAGGAAGGCAGATGCCACCCCCAGGGCAGCGTCTGCTCCTTTCCGTGCCCTCCACCGGCACACGGCCCTGTGTCCCCTCTCCACAAAGGCTGGGCTTTTGGGCAGGAGCCTGCCTGGGGGGTCTGCAATGGGGGAATGGGGATACAAGGTCCTGGGAAGCCAGGAGTACAGGGCTGCAGGGCTGGGCTCCCTGTGCAGGACGGGCAGGTCCCAGTGGGTCTCTGCCCCGGTGGGATCTGGGGAGGAAAGCACGAGGGACCACGAGGCAGGGGAAGAGCAGCACCAGCTGCCACCACTGTGGTGCCAGAGGAGAGGAGTCCAATGCCTCCCACTGCTCTGGTGCAAGGACAGTTCTGGGGGCGGAGCTGGCCCACACGGGCCATGGGCAAAGCTTTGCAGTCACATTGCCTGCGGCCAGGGGACACCGGGCTCCCGGCAGAGCACGCTGGGCCAGCCCTGGCTCCCCCAAGGGAGCTGGGCACCCTCCCTGCAGCGTGCCCCGTGCGTGGCACCGCCGTTGGGACCGTCCGCTCAAGAGGGGACCCTCCCTTCCCTCCAGGGTGAGGAACAGCCCCTGCGAGCCCCACTCTCTGCCACTGGGAGACCTGTAAGATTGTCTGCAGCTCCGCGAAGCCGGAGGCGAGAGACGTGCGCACCAGCGTCCGCAGCATGGTGTCCATGGCATCCAGGGTCTGCAAGGAGGACAAAGGCTTGTGGCAGTCCCTGCGGTCCCTCTCTGCCCGAGAGATGGATCTGAACTCCCCACGCCAAGGGCGGACACCGGCACTGCCTGGCGCTGCCCAGGGGAGGCCTCGGGGCAGGGAAGCTGCTGTGGGCAGGGCAGCAACACTGGCCATGGGTGCAGGCCCGCAGGAAGGGAACGAAGGGATGAGGGTGGGAAAGCAGAGCCCACACCCTGCCCTGCCTCGGCCCTCTGCTTGTCTCTCAGCACGTGGCGACCAGGAGAAGCCCAGAGGGCCTGCGGTCTCCTGTAGCTCAGCCAGCACTTACCTCAAAGTAGAGTGTTGCTCAGGCCACACATGTCCGGTTGTGGAGGAAGCAAGAAGACACTCCTGAAGCAGGCTGCTAAGAGCCGTTCCTTTTTGCCCTCCAGCACCGTCTTCACCTTGCTGCAAAGAGGGAAGGGAGAGGGGCCTGTGGGACGCTGGTGCTGGGAGCGCTGCCTCGATGCCTTGGGCATCGGACACAGAGCTCTGGAGCAGGGGTCCCTGAGGGGGATGGAGGGTGTGTGGGGAGCCCCAGCAGGAGGCACCTCCTCCCTCCTGGCCATGGCCTGGGCCAAAGGCCAGTGCTGGCAGGAAAGTCTCCCACCGCCTGCTTTGGGGAGGAGCCGAGACATGGCAGGGAGCTGCAGGGTCCCTCTGCCCTCCCCTGCGCCCTCCCAAACGAGCCGCCAGCAGGGCAAAGCAGAGGCCCTGTGACAGCACCACTGGGCTCTTCCTGGATGGGGGATGCCCCCAGGCAGGCCCAGGGCCACGGGCTGTGAAGAGGTGCCAGACAAAGCAGGGGCTGGGCAGGTACCTCAAGGCGGCGATGGCAAGCATGGCTCGCTGCCGCACCTCTGTGTGCAGGTGGTCCCTGGGCTCCTCTTCCAGCAGCACCTGCAGAGCAGAACCGGGATGGGACCTGGCAGCCACCCAGCACCAGCAGACGCAGCGCCAGGTGCTGGGGCTAGCGGAGACCCTCTGCCCCCCGCCACAGCACTGGCCCCCAGAGTGCCCCCCGCCACCCCCAGTGCTGGGGTGTCTGCTGGCAGGGCTTCTCAGTGGCACCCGAGTCCCCTCGGGGCAGCTCTGTGTCCACGCACACGTGTCCCTGCCCATGCGTTGTCCTCGCAGTGTGCCGGTGCCCGGGGACCTTGCCCCTCCTCCCCAGTCCCGCCGGGTGTCCCCTCACCTCAATACGCTCTGCCAGCTCCAGTTTGTGGCAGAAGGCACTCAGGCCCTCTGACAAGCCCTCACGCAGGGCAGCTTTGCACAGGGTGCAGATGGTCTCTAGGAACTCCGTCCTCTGGGCCTGGTCCTGGCAGCAGAGAGACCAGCGGGGAGCGTGAGAAGGTGGCCATGTGGGCAGCACCAGCAGCACTGGAGCACTGAGGCTGCGGCGCTGTGCAGGAGACCTGGGGGGAGCGGCTCTGCCCAGCCAGCAGCCCCTCAGCAGCCCCGGCAGTCAGCAGCAGAGCCGGCAGCCCCCGGTCAGGAGCCGCCCGCGCAGCTCCCATGGAAATGGCCGCAGTTACCTTTCCCGGGCGCTTGAGAAAATCCTGGATGAATTCTTTTTCCTTTCCGAACAGAGCCAGCCAGCTGGATGCAGCAGAGGCGGCATCTAGGAAAGGAGGAGAGCAGGGAGGGCTGTTGTGAGGGGCCCAAGGCAAACGTGAGGAGAGGAAGGAGCTGTGCCCTCCATCCAGCCCCGTGCCCGCTCCCCTGGCACAGTCTCCCCGCGGGCGTCTGGGCTGGAGAGCGGCCGGCAGCTGGGCTGCGAGGTTGGAGCGCGGCGTGGAGAGCCACGAGGGCACCGGGCTTAGGAACTCCCGTGCAGCCAGGCTGGAAAGGCCTCCGGCCCCCGCCAAGCAGCGCTGCCTCCTGGCAGGTCAGCTGCCTCTTGCTGCCCAGAGCCCGCAGCAGGACTCAGGTCCCCTCTGCTCTCTCCTGCCCTGGGGGAGGCTGTGCTGGAGCCGGCTCCCAGCCCTGAGCAGCATTCCGGCAGTGCCGTGCTCCCCACCCGTGGGACCCCCACTGCCGCTGTGCCGGGGAAACGGAGCCCTGGTGTCGGTCAGAGCGCGGTCACCGGCCCCAGCACTGCCCGGCCCAGCAGGGCCCCTCACTCACCGGGCTGCAGCGGCTCGGGCACGCACACCTCGTGGGGCTGTGCTGCAGAGCTGCTCTCCTGGGGCTCTTCTTCTGGCCTCTTCTCTTCCCAGGCCACCCTGGGGTGGCTGGGGGGTCTCTCCGCCATCCTGCGAGACAGAGGAAAGGGGTCGGGCTGAGGAAGGGGGAAGCTTTGGCAAAATGCCTCGGCACTGCGGGGCTGACAGGGGTGGCGGGGAAAGACGTGGGCTGTGCTCAGGGGCTCCTCGACAGCTCTGCGCTCCCGCTCTGTCCCGTCACTGTCCTGACGGACACTGCGGGGCAGGGGCCGCGGCCCGTTGGCCATAGGCAATGTCGCGGGTGTCACAGAGGCAGGTCACAAAGGGCACCACTGTGACCCGCCACCCAGGCCAGGAGGGGCAGGCTGGCCCCTGTGGGAGGCACGAGGCCCTCTCAGCCCTGGGCCCTTGGGCTCTCTTGAGGTGTCCCAAGCCCCACGGTTGCCCTCACGTTCCCTGGAGACCTCCCTGTTCCTCTGCAGCTCTCCCAGAGCCCCCCGTTCACACGTCCTGGCGTGCACCCAGGACCTTCCGTTGCCTTCAGCGCACTCCAGAGCCCTGCCTCTCTCCCTTGGCCATGGGAGATGGCCGAGATCTATTCACGCTCAACACTACTCGGATGTTTGGTGGCTTCGTCTCTTCTCTTCCTCCTGCCAAACAGGAAGGGCTCGTGCAGAAAAGAGGGAAAACAAAATGAAGCGCCTCCCACTGCGTTTGCCCTTCTCGGATGTGGGAACCTTTCAGAGGAGGAGTTAGAAACCCGTGTTTGGTCAGGGGATGATGATCTGGTGGCAGTGACAGAGACATGGTGGGACAGCTCACATGACTGGAATGTGGCCATGGATGGCTCTGTCCTTCCCAGGAAAGACAGGCCAGAGAGGCGAGGTGGTGGAGTTGCTCTTTACGTGAGAGAGCAACTGCGGGGTATTGAGATCTGTCCAGGGGCGGATGAGGAGCGAGTTGAGAGCCTGTGGGTGAGAATCAAGGGGCAGGCTGGTAGGGTTGATACCGTTGTGGGTGTCTATTACAGGCCACCAGATCAGGGTGAGGAAGTTGACGAGGCCTTCTACAGGCAGCTGAGAGCAGCCTCGCACTCGTAGGCCCTGGTTGTTGTGCGGGGTTTTAACTACCCTGATATTTGCTGGAGGGACCACTCAGCCACCCACAATCCAGGAGGTTCCTCCAGTGCATCGATGAGAACTTCCTGATGCAAATGGTGGATGAACCAACCAGGAGGGGAGTGACACTGGATCTCATCCTCACTAACAAGGAGGGTCTGGTTGAGGCTGTAAAGGTTGAGGACTGTTTGGCCTGTGGGGAATGTTATCTCCAGGCAGGGTTATCTTAGGCTGGGTAAAAACCAAGCAGTATGCAAAGAGGGCTGGGGCATCCACAGCTTCTCTGGGCAACCTGTTCCAGTGCCTCACCACCCTCTGGGTGAAAAAGTTCCTCATCATAGCCAACCTAAATCTCCCCTCTCTCAGTTTAAGGCCATTTCCCCTTGCCCCATCACGAGCTGCCCATGTCAAAAGTCGCTCTCCCTCCTGTTTAGAAGCTCCCTTCAAGTACTGGAAGGCCACCACGAGGTCTCCTCTCCTCCAAGCTAAACAAGCCCGGCTCCCTCAACCTTTCTTCAGCAGAGAGGTGCTCCAGCCCTCTGGTCGTGTTGGGGGCTCTCCGGGTCACAGCAGCACAGGGCATCTCTCCTCCTCATGGCCCAGGGGATGGCAAGGCCTGAGGAAGGCCCTGGGTGCTGGGCTCAGCACAGCTGGTGTGACCAGGGGCACAGCCCTGTCCCCTGGCCGACACCAGCAGCTCCTCCTGCCCAGGCCTGTGGCTGGCAGCACAGACAGAGCCGCCTTTGGGGAGAGACTTGCTGACCCGGAGCAAAGCCACGGCGGGTCCCTCCTCCCTGCCTGTCCGCTCCCCTTCCCTCCTTTCCCCGCTCCCCTCCTGCTCTGAGCAGGCCCAGCCCCGTGAGGGACCTGAGGGAGCGCAGAGCTGTGCACACACCTTGTGCTGCTGAGAGAACCGGCCGGGGGAAATGGCCCTTCTTGAAGGCCACTCTGCGCAGGCCCCGTGTCCCACCGGCTGCAGTCAGGGGCTGAGATGCTGCGGCTGGTGGGCTGGGGCAGGTGAGCGCAGCAGGACGAGGCCTGTGCCCCGACACAGCCCCTTCCAGGATGCTCTGCCTCCTCAGGAGAGGGCCTGGACAGGAGCTTCTGACCTTTGGCTTTATTTCTGCCAAGATGCTCAATACAATCCCCAAAAAGCCACAGGATAATACCAGGCGCCTGCCAGCCCATGGGAAAGAGTGGATGGATCCCTTATTTTGCTTTGCTTGCACACACGTCTTGGCTCCACCTATTAAACCGTCTTTCTCTCAACCCAGGAGTTTTCTCTTTAACCTTCTGATTCTCTCCCCCACCCCTGCTCCTCCAGCGGGATCCCCGCAAGTCACTGGGGCCTGATGGGATCCATTTCAGAGTACAAGCTTTGTAGGACGACTGGAAGAGGTCGAGCTACTGACCAAAGTGTGGCATGTTCCAGGAAAATGTGAAGGTAAAAAAGTGTGAGGCTGGGAGTTACCAGCATCAACAAATAACCCAGAATGTGAATGGACTCAAATCCCAAGCCTAAAGAGAAAGAGAACAGCACGGGGGCTACGCTACCCACCCCTGCAGCAAGAGCAATGGCATCCACGAGGGGCTGGCAGAGGTGCAGAAAGGCTGCGAGAGCAGAAATTGCCATGGGAGACTCGTGTTGCTTCCACATCAAACACACAAACATCAGGGTAATGCAGGAGACACGGGCAGGATCAGCTGCTTCTCGGTGCCACCTGCCAAAGAATACAGAAGTACAGAACTCTTCCTTGGTCCTCAGCTGGGACCTGGGGGTTCTGGTCAACCCCAAGCTGGACATGAGCCAACAGTGTGTCCTGGCAGCCAAGAGATCCACCCGTGTCCTGGGGGCACCCAGCCCTGCACTGCGAGCCGGGCCAGGGAGGGGATCGTCCCGCTCTGCTCTGCACTGGGGCGGCCTCACCTCCAGCGCTGGGGGCAGCTTGGGCACCACGGGAGAAAAAGGATCTAAAGCTGCTGGAGAGTGTCCAGAGGAGGGACACAACATTGGGGAAGGGTTTAGAGGGGAAAGGTGTGAGGAGAAGCTGAAGTCACTTGGTGTGTTCAGCCTGGAGAAGAGGAGACTGAGAGGAGATCTCATGGCGGTCTGGAACTTCCTCCCCAGGGGCAGAGGAGGGGCAGGCGCTGAGCTCTTCTCTCTGGCCACCAACGCCAGGAGCAGAGGCCGTGGCAGGAAGATGTGGCAGGGGAGGGTGAGGTTGGCCATGAGGAAAAGGTTCTTGAGGCAGAGGGTGGTGGAGCACTGGCACAGGCTCCCCAGGGAGGTGCTCATGGCCCCAACCCTGACAAGATTCCAGCAGCATTTGGCCCTCAGGGACATGGTGTGAATGTTGGGATTGTCCTGTGCAGGGACAGGAGTTGGACTGGATGATCCTTGTGGGTCCCTTCCAACTCACATCTTTGATTCTATGATTGTGTGATCCCCTTGAGGGGGCAGTGAGCGAGCGGCTGTGTGCTGCTGAGCTGTGACTGGGGTTAAACCGTGACAGCGGGCACCATTGCCAGCTCTGTCTCCTGGCTCCCCGCGCCAGGCTGTCAGCCCTAGGCCACCGCCAGGGACTGTCCCCGCAGTGCTCGGGCATCTCCTGTGGTGCAGCTCCAGGGCTCAGCCCTGAAAGGCAGAAGGGGCACAGGGATCGTGTCCTGGTGCGGGGCTTTGTCTCTCTGAGCAGCTCCCAGAGCAATCCCGGTTCCTTCGGGCTCTGCCTCTTCCCTTTGGCCCTCGGCCTCCCCAGAGAAAAGACTTCCACAGGGGGAAGTTCACAGGACTTCATTTTGGGGACAGCCTGAGAGAGGGGAGAAATGTGAAGACCAGAATGGGGCCAGAGTGTGCTGAGGGGTGAGCTGTCCTGCACACGGTGGGAGAGGCCCTTAACAACGCTGCCTGCTCAGCACGCTCAGGATGGTTCCTGGACAAAGGACACCGTGGCCTTGGGCTTGTGGTTCCAGCTTTAATGGGAAGAGCTTTGCAGGGCCAGCAGCACAGCGCCCGCAGGGTCCATGCCGATGTTTGCTGCTGCCTTGGAGACCTCAGGATCATCATGGTCTGAGTTGCCAGGGCCGAGACTGAGGGTTCAGCGTCTTGCTCCAAAGGCTTGAGGGCTGCAACAGAAAGAATGAGAAGAGAGCTGAACCTCACTGATCTGCAGAGACCCCCCCGCCATCCCCTCCAGACTGGGCCATCCCCACTCATCCCTTTCCCTGGCCAGGGGGAGCAGGGGAGGCAAATGGAGCAGGTGGAAGCTGCTGCTCAGGAACGCCCCGACTGCCCCGGGATGTTCCTCTGCCCTTGAAGCGTTTCCCTGGAACAGGGCCAGGCACAGCAGCGCCCTGCCCAGGCTCTGTCCCCTGCCCCCCAGCCCCGGCACACACAGCACTGCCCCTACTCACTGCTGCAGATCTCAGACAGCTTCTGCTCACTCCTGTCCCGCAGGCGCTGCGCGGCGTGCCCTAAGCACAGAGCTCTGTCAGACCTCCCGCTCCCCAGCGCGCTCCTCGCAGCACAGCTCCCGGCTCTGCCGCTCTGGCTGCGCACCCTCCTCCCCCTCGGCAGGGGGACCCCAGGGAAGGACGGTACCCGAGGCGCGGTGGGACTGAGCTGGGGGGCCACCAAGCCTGCCAGCGTGAGCAGGGCTGGGAGAGGGAGGCACAGAGGCCCCGGCTGCCCAGGCCCTGCACGGGGCAGTCGGGGCTCTGGCAGCCACAGGGCTGCCCCTTGCTGCCAGTGCAGCGCCTGGGACTGGGGCCAGGCTGCCAAACAGGGACCCCAGGGACTGCGACTCACCAATGAACCTCACGGCTGCCTCTCGCAAGGGGACCTGAGCATCCTCCAAGTATGGCCGGCTCTGAGCCAGGTAGTCTTCAACTCTGCTCCTGTCCTGCACCAGCTGGAGAGAGCACAAGGGCGTGGGGCTGGCACACACCCTCCCTAGTCGGCCGGACCGGGCCCTCCTCCCAGCACCCCCTGTCCCCCTTCCACCTCAGGCCCTTTCCATCTCCCAGGCAGGAGCCCTGTGAGGCTAAAGGCTGAGAGGCAGCCACAGGCAGAGGAGAGTCTGGGGGTCCTGAGACCCTTGTGTCCCACTGCCTGGGCCCAGATGGGCTAGGGTCTCCTTCAACATCCCCAGGGCCTGGAGAAGAGCCCTTGGGGGCTCTGTGCCTGAGGGCAGGGAGGAGGATGCAGCTCCAAGCTGCGGGCTCTGGGCTGGAGCAAGGCAGGCGAGGCACAGCTGCACGGGGGGCACCCTTTGTCCAGCCCTGGGGCTTGGGGCTTTTCCTCACCAAGCACTCCCCAATTCTGCATGTCTGCCCTGTCTGGCTCAGGTGCTTGAGCTCCTTCCACTTCAGCAGCTTTGCAGCGACCAGGAGGGCTTCCTGAGAGGCCTGCAGAGGGAGACAGCAATGGGATTGGGGGGGTTGTGGACAGGGATTGTGGGACAGGGATTGGGGCTCAAAGCCCTGGCCTCCAACACCCGCAGGGACAGCTGGGAAGCCTCTAGGGACTCTCGTGTTCCGGCCCTGCTGGCTATGGGCTGCTGCTGAGCCCTGCTGGACCAGGGAGGGCAGGTGTGGGAAATGTCCATGCCAGCTTCTCCACCCTTCCTCGTGCTGCCTGTGGTGGGACCCTTCCTCTGGGGTGTCCTCAGGGATGTCCTCCAGGCCCCTCTCCCCACATGGAAGGAGCCCACGGGGGCTGTTGGGGTCAGTACCTGTCACATGGACAGAGCTTCAACAGGCTGGTCACCACTTCCTCGGGGCACTGGTCAGCCAACAGCAGAAGCAGCAAGTCCAGGCTGTGCCGGGCTGACGCCGTGCAGATGCACTCCATGTTTTCATAGATGCACTTCACAATGTTTGGCACCTGGAGGACACCCAGGTGAGGATGATGCTGCCACTGGAGTGCAGTCATCTCCTCAGCTGCCTCTGAAACTGATGCCCTTCCCATGCTGCTCTGCTGGCTTAAAAGGGCTTCAAGGTGCCTCAGGCACCTGGGTTAGCGAGGGAGGAAAGAAGGGAGGGAGGGTGGGAGGGAAGGGAGGGAAGGGAGGAAGGAAGGAAGGAAGGAAGGAAGGAAGGAAGGAAGGAAGGAAGGAAGGAAGGAAGGACGCCTGACAGGGCTCAAGGGCGGAGCTGCCACAGCCCGCTTACCTCCGCCAGCCAAGAGGCCGGGTCTCTCATGGCCACATGCAGGATGCTGCTCACCCCCTCCTCGTCATAGACACTTGAGTCTCTCATGGCCTCGATGGCCATGAGGACGATGTCTGTCTTCTCAGAAGGCTTCAGGTATTTTGCAAAGGCCTAGGGGAGGAAGGAAGGTCGGGAAGCCGTGTCACACCCAGTGCCCTGATGGTGCTGCTCAGCTGAGCAGTGAGAGCAGCTCTGGCCAGAGATGAGCCGGCAGCGCTGGCGGCAGGAAAGCTGGACGCAGGGGCTGCACTCCCTGCGCGGTGGCTGATGAGAAGAGAGGGAGGAGGGTGGGGGTCGTGGGCGCAGTGTGCCGGCCCTACAGTGAGTCAGGGCTTGCTGGCAGCCAGGAGGGCTGGAGCTGCTGCTGGGACACTGGAGTGCAGCCCCTTTTAGTCCCTGCTCGGGGACAGCAGCAATCCCCTCACCAGGGACAGTGAGGCCAAGCCAACCCCACTGATTCTGGATCCCTTTGCTCACACAAGTCTCCTGTTGATGCCGTGGACAAGAGGCCCAGCAAGGGAGGAGCTCCTCACCATTGCAATGTTGCTGGTCCTGGGCAAAGCAAGCCAGGAGGTGTTCTCAGCTTCCTGTTGCCTCTGACGCCGTCTCAGCATCGGGCCTAAAGAGGAGGGAACACGGCAGAGTCGGGAGGACGCAGTGTCTCTGCCAACGAGACTTCACGTCCCTGAGGCCCGCTTGCAAGATGGCAGGATGCAAGCAGCCAGGGAGGTTTCTGGAGGGCACCAGGGACAGGTTCTCTCTGCAGGCACTGGAGGGACCAGCCAGGGTGATGCACAGCTGGATCTGCTGTTCTCCAAGTATTTTGGAGACGTGGCAATCAATGACAGCTTTGGCTGTGGGGACCATGAAACAGACAGGTTCTGAGAGGAGTGGGGAAGGGGAGCAGCAAAGAACAGGTCTTGGGCTCCTGGGGAGCGTTCAGCTTCTGCATGAAAACGAGAGATGGGATGCTAGGAGAAGCAGCTGTGAGGGGCAAAGGAGATCAGGAGAGCTGGCAGACTTCCACAGGCAGCCTCCTGCCAGCACGAGAACGGTCCCTTGCAACAGTCAGGGAGACAAGGAGGCCTACGAGGAGATGTCTGTACGTGGAGGGATGCAGCCACCACAGCTTCTCTTACATTTTTGCTGCAGGATGAATCTGAAGAGGTGATGAAGAGCATCCAAAGCCCGCCAGCTGATCTCCCAGTTCTTGCAAGCGCAGCAAAGGATGAGACGTCCCAGCAGGTGTCCCAGGATGGGGATGTCTCCTCCAGAGGCGCTCCAGACCTGG
This sequence comes from Caprimulgus europaeus, assembly GCA_907165065.1. The sequence continues at coordinate 11,990,946 of OU015544.1, read as the reverse complement.
GCAAGGGAGTCAGGACAGGTAGAAGGGCTGAGGGGCAGCAGCTGCAACCAAAGCCCTGAGCCAAAGAGTCTGCCTGGGGAAGGATCTGCGGGGAGTCAGAGCTTTGCAGGGCCCTGCCTAAGCAGCAAGCTGGGGAGCAGGGCAGGGAGAGCTGCCAGGCCTGGGCTCTCGCCATGCTCCTTTAGGCAGCCCTGTCCTGCACAGGACTGGGGGCCGAGATGGCTCCTGGCAGAGAGGGAACTGGGGAGAGAAGACCATGGGAGAAAGAAAGAAACCAAGGCCCTCGCTCCAGGGCAGAGCCTTGCTGAGTGCCTCAACCGCTGGGTGCCCAGGCTTGCCTCGCAGGCACCTCCAAGCTGCTTGGGTGTGCAGGGCAGGGGAGACAGCCTGGCTGGAGGGTGCCTGGCTCCTTACCTCCGCTGAGGAACAGCTGGCCAGAAAATCGCTCAGCCTCTCAATCCTCCCCACGGCCCTCTCGCACGCAGCCGCGTTCTGGCAGCTGGCGAAGGTCAGCAGCAGCTGGGAGGAGAGAAACTGCTGATGGGCCCTGTGAGCTGGCACCTGCGCCAGCAGAAGCGGCGCTGCTGGAAGTCCTGGCTGGACCCAAGCCGTCCTTGTGGCCAGGCAGGAAGGCAGATGCCACCCCCAGGGCAGCGTCTGCTCCTTTCCGTGCCCTCCACCGGCACACGGCCCTGTGTCCCCTCTCCACAAAGGCTGGGCTTTTGGGCAGGAGCCTGCCTGGGGGGTCTGCAACAGGGGAATGGGGATACAAGGTCCTGGGAAGCCAGGAGTACAGGGCTGCAGGGCTGGGCTCCCTGTGCAGGACAGGCAGGTCCCAGTGGGTCTCTGCCCCGGTGGGATCTGGGGAGGAAAGCATGAGGGACCACGAGGCAGGGGAAGAGCAGCACCAGCTGCCACCACTGTGGTGCCAGAGGAGAGGAGTCCAATGCCTCCCACTGCTCTGGTGCAAGGACAGTTCTGGGGGCGGAGCTGGCCCACACGGGCCATGGGCAAAGCTTTGCAGTCACATTGCCTGCGGCCAGGGGACACCGGGCTCCCGGCAGAGCACGCTGGGCCAGCCCTGGCTCCCCCAAGGGAGCTGGGCACCCTCCCTGCAGCGTGCCCCGTGCGTGGCACCTCCGTTGGGACCGTCCGCTCAAGAGGGGACCCTCCCTTCCCTCCAGGGTGAGGAACAGCCCCTGCGAGCCCCACTCTCTGCCACTGGGAGACCTGTAAGATTGTCTGCAGCTCCGCGAAGCCGGAGGCGAGAGACGTGCGCACCAGCGTCCGCAGCATGGTGTCCATGGCATCCAGGGTCTGCAAGGAGGACAAAGGCTTGTGGCAGTCCCTGCGGTCCCTCTCGGCCCGAGAGATGGATCTGAACTCCCCACGCCAAGGGCGGACACCGGCACTGCCTGGCGCTGCCCAGGGGAGGCCTCGGGGCAGGGAAGCTGCTGTGGGCAGGGCAGCAACACTGGCCATGGGTGCAGGCCCGCAGGAAGGGAACGAAGGGATGAGGGTGGGAAAGCAGAGCCCACACCCTGCCCTGCCTCGGCCCTCTGCTTGTCTCTCAGCACGTGGCGACCAGGAGAAGCCCAGAGGGCCTGCGGTCTCCTGTAGCTCAGCCAGCACTTACCTCAAAGTAGAGTGTTGCTCAGGCCACACATGTCCGGTTGTGGAGGAAGCAAGAAGACACTCCTGAAGCAGGCTGCTAAGAGCCGTTCCTTTTTGCCCTCCAGCACCGTCTTCACCTTGCTGCAAAGAGGGAAGGGAGAGGGGCCTGTGGGACGCTGGTGCTGGGAGCGCTGCCTCGATGCCTTGGGCATCGGACACAGAGCTCTGGAGCAGGGGTCCCTGAGGGGGATGGAGGGTGTGTGGGGAGCCCCAGCAGGAGGCACCTCCTCCCTCCTGGCCATGGCCTGGGCCAAAGGCCAGTGCTGGCAGGAAAGTCTCCCACCGCCTGCTTTGGGGAGGAGCCGAGACATGGCAGGGAGCTGCAGGGTCCCTCTGCCCTCCCCTGCGCCCTCCCAAACGAGCCGCCAGCAGGGCAAAGCAGAGGCCCTGTGACAGCACCACTGGGCTCTTCCTGGATGGGGGATGCCCCCAGGCAGGCCCAGGGCCACGGGCTGTGAAGAGGTGCCAGACAAAGCAGGGGCTGGGCAGGTACCTCAAGGCGGCGATGGCAAGCATGGCTCGCTGCCGCACCTCTGTGTGCAGGTGGTCCCTGGGCTCCTCTTCCAGCAGCACCTGCAGAGCAGAACCGGGATGGGACCTGGCAGCCACCCAGCACCAGCAGACGCAGCGCCAGGTGCTGGGGCTAGCGGAGACCCTCTGCCCCCCGCCACAGCACTGGCCCCCAGAGTGCCCCCCGCCACCCCCAGTGCTGGGGTGTCTGCTGGCAGGGCTTCTCAGTGGCACCCGAGTCCCCTCGGGGCAGCTCTGTGTCCACGCACACGTGTCCCTGCCCATGCGTTGTCCTCGCAGTGTGCCGGTGCCCGGGGACCTTGCCCCTCCTCCCCAGTCCCGCCGGGTGTCCCCTCACCTCAATACGCTCTGCCAGCTCCAGTTTGTGGCAGAAGGCACTCAGGCCCTCTGACAAGCCCTCACGCAGGGCAGCTTTGCACAGGGTGCAGATGGTCTCTAGGAACTCCGTCCTCTGGGCCTGGTCCTGGCAGCAGAGAGACCAGCGGGGAGCGTGAGAAGGTGGCCATGTGGGCAGCACCAGCAGCACTGGAGCACTGAGGCTGCGGCGCTGTGCAGGAGACCTGGGGGGAGCGGCTCTGCCCAGCCAGCAGCCCCTCAGCAGCCCCGGCAGTCAGCAGCAGAGCCGGCAGCCCCCGGTCAGGAGCCGCCCGCGCAGCTCCCATGGAAATGGCCGCAGTTACCTTTCCCGGGCGCTTGAGAAAATCCTGGATGAATTCTTTTTCCTTTCCGAACAGAGCCAGCCAGCTGGATGCAGCAGAGGCGGCATCTAGGAAAGGAGGAGAGCAGGGAGGGCTGTTGTGAGGGGCCCAAGGCAAACGTGAGGAGAGGAAGGAGCTGTGCCCTCCATCCAGCCCCGTGCCCGCTCCCCTGGCACAGTCTCCCCGCGGGCGTCTGGGCTGGAGAGCGGCCGGCAGCTGGGCTGCGAGGTTGGAGCGCGGCGTGGAGAGCCACGAGGGCACCGGGCTCAGGAACTCCCGTGCAGCCAGGCTGGAAAGGCCTCCGGCCCCCGCCAAGCAGCGCTGCCTCCTGGCAGGTCAGCTGCCTCTTGCTGCCCCGAGCCCGCAGCAGGAGTCAGGTCCCCTCTGCTCTCTCCTGCCCTGGGGGAGGCTGTGCTGGAGCCGGCTCCCAGCCCTGAGCAGCATTCCGGCAGTGCTGTGCTCCCCACCCGTGGGACCCCCACTGCCGCTGTGCCGGGGAAACGGAGCCCTGGTGTCGGTCAGAGCGCGGTCACCGGCCCCAGCACTGCCCGGCCCAGCAGGGCCCCTCACTCACCGGGCTGCAGCAGCTCGGGCACGCACACCTCGTGGGGCTGTGCTGCAGAGCTGCTCTCCTGGGGCTCTTCTTCTGGCCTCTTCTCTTCCCAGGCCACCCTGGGGTGGCTGGGGGGTCTCTCCGCCATCCTGCGAGACAGAGGAAAGGGGTCGGGCTGAGGAAGGGGGAAGCTTTGGCAAAATGCCTCGGCACTGCGGGGCTGACAGGGGTGGCGGGGAAAGACGTGGGCTGTGCTCAGGGGCTCCTCGACAGCTCTGCGCTCCCGCTCTGTCCCGTCACTGTCCTGACGGACACTGCGGGGCAGGGGCCGCGGCCCGTTGGCCATAGGCAATGTCACCGGGACAGAGGAGGAGTTAGAAACCCGTGTTTGGTCAGGGGATGATGATCTGGTGGCAGTGACAGAGACATGGTGGGACAGCTCACATGACTGGAATGTGGCCATGGATGGCTCTGTCCTTCCCAGGAAAGACAGGCCAGAGAGGCGAGGTGGTGGAGTTGCTCTTTACGTGAGAGAGCAACTGCGGGGTATTGAGATCTGTCCAGGGGCGGATGAGGAGCGAGTTGAGAGCCTGTGGGTGAGAATCAAGGGGCAGGCTGGTAGGGTTGATACCGTTGTGGGTGTCTATTACAGGCCACCAGATCAGGGTGAGGAAGTTGACGAGGCCTTCTACAGGCAGCTGAGAGCAGCCTCGCACTCGTAGGCCCTGGTTGTTGTGGGGGATTTTAACTACCCTGATATTTGCTGGAGGGACCACTCAGCCACCCACAATCCAGGAGGTTCCTCCAGTGCATCAATGAGAACTTCCTGATGCAAATGGTGGATGAACCAACCAGGAGGGGAGTGACGCTGGATCTCATCCTCACTAACAAGGAGGGTCTGGTTGAGGCTGTAAAGGTTGAGGACTGTCTGGCCTGTGGGGAATGTTATCTCCAGGCAGGGTTATCTTAGGCTGGGTAAAAACCAAGCAGTATGCAAAGAGGGCTGGGGCATCCACAGCTTCTCTGGGCAACCTGTTCCAGTGCCTCACCACCCTCTGGGTGAAAAAGTTCCTCATCATAGCCAACCTAAATCTCCCCTCTCTCAGTTTAAGGCCATTTCCCCTTGCCCCATCACGAGCTGCCCATGTCAAAAGTCGCTCTCCCTCCTGTTTAGAAGCTCCCTTCAAGTACTGGAAGGCCACCACGAGGTCTCCTCTCCTCCAAGCTAAACAAGCCCGGCTCCCTCAACCTTTCTTCAGCAGAGAGGTGCTCCAGCCCTCTGGTCGTGTTGGGGGCTCTCCGGGTCACAGCAGCACAGGGCATCTCTCCTCCTCATGGCCCAGGGGATGGCAAGGCCTGAGGAAGGCCCTGGGTGCTGGGCTCAGCACAGCTGGTGTGACCAGGGGCACAGCCCTGTCCCCTGGCCGACACCAGCAGCTCCTCCTGCCCAGGCCTGTGGCTGGCAGCACAGACAGAGCCGCCTTTGGGGAGAGACTTGCTGACCCGGAGCAAAGCCACGGCGGGTCCCTCCTCCCTGCCTGTCCGCTCCCCTTCCCTCCTTTCCCCGCTCCCCTCCTGCTCTGAGCAGGCCCAGCCCCGTGAGGGACCTGAGGGAGCGCAGAGCTGTGCACACACCTTGTGCTGCTGAGAGAACCGGCCGGGGGAAATGGCCCTTCTTGAAGGCCACTCTGCGCAGGCCCCGTGTCCCACCGGCTGCAGTCAGGGGCTGAGATGCTGCGGCTGGTGGGCTGGGGCAGGTGAGCGCAGCAGGACGAGGCCTGTGCCCCGACACAGCCCCTTCCAGGATGCTCTGCCTCCTCAGGAGAGGGCCTGGACAGGAGCTTCTGACCTTTGGCTTTATTTCTGCCAAGATGCTCAATACAATCCCCAAAAAGCCACAGGATAATACCAGGCGCCTGCCAGCCCATGGGAAAGAGTGGATGGATCCCTTATTTTGCTTTGCTTGCACACACGTCTTGGCTCCACCTATTAAACCGTCTTTCTCTCAACCCAGGAGTTTTCTCTTTAACCTTCTGATTCTCTCCCCCACCCCTGCTCCTCCAGCGGGATCCCCGCAAGTCACTGGGGCCTGATGGGATCCATTTCAGAGTACAAGCTTTGTAGGACGACTGGAAGAGGTCGAGCTACTGACCAAAGTGTGGCATGTTCCAGGAAAATGTGAAGGTAAAAAAGTGTGAGGCTGGGAGTTACCAGCATCAACAAATAACCCAGAATGTGAATGGACTCAAATCCCAAGCCTAAAGAGAAAGAGAACAGCACGGGGGCTACGCTACCCACCCCTGCAGCAAGAGCAATGGCATCCACGAGGGGCTGGCAGAGGTGCAGAAAGGCTGCGAGAGCAGAAATTGCCATGGGAGACTCGTGTTGCTTCCACATCAAACACACAAACATCAGGGTAATGCAGGAGACACGGGCAGGATCAGCTGCTTCTCGGTGCCACCTGCCAAAGAATACAGAAGTACAGAACTCTTCCTTGGTCCTCAGCTGGGACCTGGGGGTTCTGGTCAACCCCAAGCTGGACATGAGCCAACAGTGTGTCCTGGCAGCCAAGAGATCCACCCGTGTCCTGGGGGCACCCAGCCCTGCACTGCGAGCCGGGCCAGGGAGGGGATCGTCCCGCTCTGCTCTGCACTGGGGCGGCCTCACCTCCAGCGCTGGGGGCAGCTTGGGCACCACGGGAGAAAAAGGATCTAAAGCTGCTGGAGAGTGTCCAGAGGAGGGACACAACATTGGGGAAGGGTTTAGAGGGGAAAGGTGTGAGGAGAAGCTGAAGTCACTTGGTGTGTTCAGCCTGGAGAAGAGGAGACTGAGAGGAGATCTCCTGGCGGTCTGGAACTTCCTCCCCAGGGGCAGAGGAGGGGCAGGCGCTGAGCTCTTCTCTCTGGCCACCAACGCCAGGAGCAGAGGCCGTGGCAGGAAGATGTGGCAGGGGAGGGGGAGGTTGGCCATGAGGAAAAGGTTCTTGAGGCAGAGGGTGGTGGAGCACTGGCACAGGCTCCCCAGGGAGGTGCTCATGGCCCCAACCCTGACAAGATTCCAGCAGCATTTGGCCCTCAGGGACATGGTGTGAATGTTGGGATTGTCCTGTGCAGGGACAGGAGTTGGACTGGATGATCCTTGTGGGTCCCTTCCAACTCACATCTTTGATTCTATGATTGTGTGATCCCCTTGAGGGGGCAGTGAGCGAGCGGCTGTGTGCTGCTGAGCTGTGACTGGGGTTAAACCGTGACAGCGGGCACCATTGCCAGCTCTGTCTCCTGGCTCCCCGCGCCAGGCTGTCCGCCCTAGGCCACCGCCAGGGACTGTCCCCGCAGTGCTCGGGCATCTCCTGTGGTGCAGCTCCAGGGCTCAGCCCTGAAAGGCAGAAGGGGCACAGGGATCGTGTCCTGGTGCGGGGCTTTGTCTCTCTGAGCAGCTCCCAGAGCAATCCCGGTTCCTTCGGGCTCTGCCTCTTCCCTTTGGCCCTCGGCCTCCCCAGAGAAAAGACTTCCACAGGGGGAAGTTCACAGGACTTCATTTTGGGGACAGCCTGAGAGAGGGGAGAAATGTGAAGACCAGAATGGGGCCAGAGTGTGCTGAGGGGTGAGCTGTCCTGCACACGGTGGGAGAGGCCCTTAACAACGCTGCCTGCTCAGCACGCTCAGGATGGTTCCTGGACAAAGGACACCGTGGCCTTGGGCTTGTGGTTCCAGCTTTAATGGGAAGGAGCTTTGCAGGGCCAGCAGCACAGCGCCCGCAGGGTCCATGCCGATGTTTGCTGCTGCCTTGGAGACCTCAGGATCATCATGGTCTGAGTTGCCAGGGCCGAGACTGAGGGTTCAGCGTCTTGCTCCAAAGGCTTGAGGGCTGAAACAGAAAGAATGAGAAGAGAGCTGAACCTCACTGATCTGCAGAGACCCCCCCGCCATCCCCTCCAGACTGGGCCATCCCCACTCATCCCTTTCCCTGGCCAGGGGGAGCAGGGGAGGCAAATGGAGCAGGTGGAAGCTGCTGCTCAGGAACGCCCCGACTGCCCCGGGATGTTCCTCTGCCCTTGAAGCGTTTCCCTGGAACAGGGCCAGGCGCAGCAGCGCCCTGCCCAGGCTCTGTCCCCTGCCCCCCAGCCCCGGCACACACAGCACTGCCCCTACTCACTGCTGCAGATCTCAGACAGCTTCTGCTCACTCCTGTCCCGCAGGCGCTGCGCGGCGTGCCCTAAGCACAGAGCTCTGTCAGACCTCCCGCTCCCCAGCGCGCTCCTCGCAGCACAGCTCCCGGCTCTGCCGCTCTGGCTGCGCACCCTCCTCCCCCTCGGCAGGGGGACCCCAGGGAAGGACGGTACCCGAGGCGCGGTGGGACTGAGCTGGGGGGCCACCAAGCCTGCCAGCGTGAGCAGGGCTGGGAGAGGGAGGCACAGAGGCCCCGGCTGCCCAGGCCCTGCACGGGGCAGTCGGGGCTCTGGCAGCCACAGGGCTGCCCCTTGCTGCCAGTGCAGCGCCTGGGACTGGGGCCAGGCTGCCAAACAGGGACCCCAGGGACTGCGACTCACCAATGAACCTCACGGCTGCCTCTCGCAAGGGGACCTGAGCATCCTCCAAGTATGGCCGGCTCTGAGCCAGGTAGTCTTCAACTCTGCTCCTGTCCTGCACCAGCTGGAGAGAGCACAAGGGCGTGGGGCTGGCACACACCCTCCCTAGTCGGCCGGACCGGGCCCTCCTCCCAGCACCCCCTGTCCCCCTTCCACCTCAGGCCCTTTCCATCTCCCAGGCAGGAGCCCTGTGAGGCTAAAGGCTGAGAGGCAGCCACAGGCAGAGGAGAGTCTGGGGGTCCTGAGACCCTTGTGTCCCACTGCCTGGGCCCAGATGGGCTAGGGTCTCCTTCAACATCCCCAGGGCCTGGAGAAGAGCCCTTGGGGGCTCTGTGCCTGAGGGCAGGGAGGAGGATGCAGCTCCAAGCTGCGGGCTCTGGGCTGGAGCAAGGCAGGCGAGGCACAGCTGCACGGGGGGCACCCTTTGTCCAGCCCTAGGGCTTGGGGCTTTTCCTCACCAAGCACTCCCCAATTCTGCATGTCTGCCCTGTCTGGTTCAGGTGCTTGAGCTCCTTCCACTTCAGCAGCTTTGCAGCGACCAGGAGGGCTTCCTGAGAGGCCTGCAGAGGGAGACAGCAATGGGATTGGGGGGGTTGTGGACAGGGATTGTGGGACAGGGATTGGGGCTCAAAGCCCTGGCCTCCAACACCCGCAGGGACAGCTGGGAAGCCTCTAGGGACTCTCGTGTTCCGGCCCTGCTGGCTATGGGCTGCTGCTGAGCCCTGCTGGACCAGGGAGGGCAGGTGTGGGAAATGTCCATGCCAGCTTCTCCACCCTTCCTCGTGCTGCCTGTGGTGGGACCCTTCCTCTGGGGTGTCCTCAGGGATGTCCTCCAGGCCCCTCTCCCCACATGGAAGGAGCCCACGGGGGCTGTTGGGGTCAGTACCTGTCACATGGACAGAGCTTCAACAGGCTGGTCACCACTTCCTCGGGGCACTGGTCAGCCAACAGCAGAAGCAGCAAGTCCAGGCTGTGCCGGGCTGACGCCGTGCAGATGCACTCCATGTTTTCATAGATGCACTTCACAATGTTTGGCACCTGGAGGACACCCAGGTGAGGATGATGCTGCCACTGGAGTGTAGTCATCTCCTCAGCTGCCTCTGAAACTGATGCCCTTCCCATGCTGCTCTGCTGGCTTAAAAGGGCTTCAAGGTGCCTGAGGCACCTGGGTTAGCGAGGGAGGAAAGAAGGGAGGGAGGGTGGGAGGGTGGGAGGAAGGAAGGAAGGAAGGAAGGAAGGAAGGAAGGAAGGAAGGAAGGAAGGAAGGAAGGAAGGAAGGACGCCTGACAGGGCTCAAGGGCGGAGCTGCCACAGCCCGCTTACCTCCGCCAGCCAAGAGGCCGGGTCTCTCATGGCCACATGCAGGATGCTGCTCACCCCCTCCTCGTCATAGACACTTGAGTCTCTCATGGCCTCGATGGCCATGAGGACGATGTCTGTCTTCTCAGAAGGCTTCAGGTATTTTGCAAAGGCCTAGGGGAGGAAGGAAGGTCGGGAAGCCGTGTCACACCCAGTGCCCTGATGGTGCTGCTCAGCTGAGCAGTGAGAGCAGCTCTGGCCAGAGATGAGCCGGCAGCGCTGGCGGCAGGAAAGCTGGACGCAGGGGCTGCAGTCCCTGCGCGGTGGCTGATGAGAAGAGAGGGAGGAGGGTGGGGGTCGTGGGCGCAGTGTGCCGGCCCTACAGTGAGTCAGGGCTTGCTGGCAGCCAGGAGGGCTGGAGCTGCTGCTGGGACACTGGAGTGCAGCCCCTTTTAGTCCCTGCTCGGGGACAGCAGCAATCCCCTCACCAGGGACAGTGAGGCCAAGCCAACCCCACTGATTCTGGATCCCTTTGCTCACACAAGTCTCCTGCTGATGCCGTGGACAAGAGGCCCAGCAAGGGAGGAGCTCCTCACCATTGCAATGTTGCTGGTCCTGGGCAAAGCAAGCCAGGAGGTGTTCTCAGCTTCCTGTTGCCTCTGACGCCGTCTCAGCATCGGGCCTAAAGAGGAGGGAACACGGCAGAGTCGGGAGGACGCAGTGTCTCTGCCAACGAGACTTCACGTCCCTGAGGCCCGCTTGCAAGATGGCAGGATGCAAGCAGCCAGGGAGGTTTCTGGAGGGCACCAGGGACAGGTTCTCTCTGCAGGCACTGGAGGGACCAGCCAGGGTGATGCACAGCTGGATCTGCTGTTCTCCAAGTATTTTGGAGACGTGGCAATCAATGACAGCTTTGGCTGTGGGGACCATGAAACAGACAGGTTCTGAGAGGAGTGGGGAAGGGGAGCAGCAAAGAACAGGTCTTGGGCTCCTGGGGAGCGTTCAGCTTCTGCATGAAAATGAGAGATGGGATGCTAGGAGAAGCAGCTGTGAGGGGCAAAGGAGATCAGGAGAGCTGGCAGACTTCCACAGGCAGCCTCCTGCCAGCACGAGAACGGTCCCTTGCAACAGTCAGGGAGACAAGGAGGCCTACGAGGAGATGTCTGTACGTGGAGGGATGCAGCCACCACAGCTTCTCTTACATTTTTGCTGCAGGATGAATCTGAAGAGGTGATGAAGAGCATCCAAAGCCCGCCAGCTGATCTCCCAGTTCTTGCAAGCGCAGCAAAGGATGAGACGTCCCAGCAGCTGTCCCAGGATGGGGATGTCTCCTCCAGAGGCGCTCCAGACCTGGGCAAGGGAGTCAGGACAGGTAGAAGGGCTGAGGGGCAGCAGCTGCAACCAAAGCCCTGAGCCAAAGAGTCTGCCTGGGGAAGGATCTGCGGGGAGTCAGAGCTTTGCAGGGCCCTGCCTAAGCAGCAAGCTCGGGAGCAGGGCAGGGAGAGCTGCCAGGCCTGGGCTCTCGCCATGCTCCTTTAGGCAGCCCTGTCCTGCACAGGACTGGGGGCCGAGATGGCTCCTGGCAGAGAGGGAACTGGGGAGAGAAGACCATGGGAGAAAGAAAGAAACCAAGGCCCTCGCTCCAGGGCAGAGCCTTGCTGAGTGCCTCAACCGCTGGGTGCCCAGGCTTGCCTCGCAGGCACCTCCAAGCTGCTTGGGTGTGCAGGGCAGGGGAGACAGCCTGGCTGGAGGGTGCCTGGCTCCTTACCTCCGCTGAGGAACAGCTGGCCAGAAAATCGCTCAGCCTCTCAATCCTCCCCACGGCCCTCTCGCACGCAGCCGCGTTCTGGCAGCTGGCGAAGGTCAGCAGCAGCTGGGAGGAGAGAAACTGCTGATGGGCCCTGTGAGCTGGCACCTGCGCCAGCAGAAGCGGCGCTGCTGGAAGTCCTGGCTGGACCCAAGCCGTCCTTGTGGCCAGGCAGGAAGGCAGATGCCACCCCCAGGGCAGCGTCTGCTCCTTTCCGTGCCCTCCACCGGCACACGGCCCTGTGTCCCCTCTCCACAAAGGCTGGGCTTTTGGGCAGGAGCCTGCCTGGGGGGTCTGCAATGGGGGAATGGGGATACAAGGTCCTGGGAAGCCAGGAGTACAGGGCTGCAGGGCTGGGCTCCCTGTGCAGGACAGGCAGGTCCCAGTGGGTCTCTGCCCCGGTGGGATCTGGGGAGGAAAGCATGAGGGACCACGAGGCAGGGGAAGAGCAGCACCAGCTGCCACCACTGTGGTGCCAGAGGAGAGGAGTCCAATGCCTCCCACTGCTCTGGTGCAAGGACAGTTCTGGGGGCGGAGCTGGCCCACACGGGCCATGGGCAAAGCTTTGCAGTCACATTGCCTGCGGCCAGGGGACACCGGGCTCCCGGCAGAGCACGCTGGGCCAGCCCTGGCTCCCCCAAGGGAGCTGGGCACCCTCCCTGCAGCGTGCCCCGTGCGTGGCACCGCCGTTGGGACCGTCCGCTCAAGAGGGGACCCTCCCTTCCCTCCAGGGTGAGGAACAGCCCCTGCGAGCCCCACTCTCTGCCACTGGGAGACCTGTAAGATTGTCTGCAGCTCCGCGAAGCCGGAGGCGAGAGACGTGCGCACCAGCGTCCGCAGCATGGTGTCCATGGCATCCAGGGTCTGCAAGGAGGACAAAGGCTTGTGGCAGTCCCTGCGGTCCCTCTCTGCCCGAGAGATGGATCTGAACTCCCCACGCCAAGGGCGGACACCGGCACTGCCTGGCGCTGCCCAGGGGAGGCCTCGGGGCAGGGAAGCTGCTGTGGGCAGGGCAGCAACACTGGCCATGGGTGCAGGCCCGCAGGAAGGGAACGAAGGGATGAGGGTGGGAAAGCAGAGCCCACACCCTGCCCTGCCTCGGCCCTCTGCTTGTCTCTCAGCACGTGGCGACCAGGAGAAGCCCAGAGGGCCTGCGGTCTCCTGTAGCTCAGCCAGCGCTTACCTCAAAGTAGAGAGTGTTGCTCAGGCCACACATGTCCGGTTGTGGAGGAAGCAAGAAGACACTCCTGAAGCAGGCTGCTAAGAGCCGTTCCTTTTTGCCCTCCAGCACCGTCTTCACCTTGCTGCAAAGAGGGAAGGGAGAGGGGCCTGTGGGACGCTGGTGCTGGGAGCGCTGCCTCGATGCCTTGGGCATCGGACACAGAGCTCTGGAGCAGGGGTCCCTGAGGGGGATGGAGGGTGTGTGGGGAGCCCCAGCAGGAGGCACCTCCTCCCTCCTGGCCATGGCCTGGGCCAAAGGCCAGTGCTGGCAGGAAAGTCTCCCACCTCCTGCTTTGGGGAGGAGCCGAGACATGGCAGGGAGCTGCAGGGTCCCTCTGCCCTCCCCTGCGCCCTCCCAAACGAGCCGCCAGCAGGGCAAAGCAGAGGCCCTGTGACAGCACCACTGGGCTCTTCCTGGATGGGGGATGCCCCCAGGCAGGCCCAGGGCCACGGGCTGTGAAGAGGTGCCAGACAAAGCAGGGGCTGGGCAGGTACCTCAAGGCGGCGATGGCAAGCATGGCTCGCTGCCGCACCTCTGTGTGCAGGTGGTCCCTGGGCTCCTCTTCCAGCAGCACCTGCAGAGCAGAACCGGGATGGGACCTGGCAGCCACCCAGCACCAGCAGACGCAGCGCCAGGTGCTGGGGCTAGCGGAGACCCTCTGCCCCCCGCCACAGCACTGGCCCCCAGAGTGCCCCCCGCCACCCCTAGTGCTGGGGTGTCTGCTGGCAGGGCTTCTCAGTGGCACCCGAGTCCCCTCGGGGCAGCTCTGTGTCCACGCACACGTGTCCCTGCCCATGCGTTGTCCTCGCAGTGTGCCGGTGCCCGGGGACCTTGCCCCTCCTCCCCAGTCCCGCCGGGTGTCCCCTCACCTCAATACGCTCTGCCAGCTCCAGTTTGTGGCAGAAGGCACTCAGGCCCTCTGACAAGCCCTCACGCAGGGCAGCTTTGCACAGGGTGCAGATGGTCTCTAGGAACTCCGTCCTCTGGGCCTGGTCCTGGCAGCAGAGAGACCAGCGGGGAGCGTGAGAAGGTGGCCATGTGGGCAGCACCAGCAGCACTGGAGCACTGAGGCTGCGGCGCTGTGCAGGAGACCTGGGGGGAGCGGCTCTGCCCAGCCAGCAGCCCCTCAGCAGCCCCGGCAGTCAGCAGCAGAGCCGGCAGCCCCCGGTCAGGAGCCGCCCGCGCAGCTCCCATGGAAATGGCCGCAGTTACCTTTCCCGGGCGCTTGAGAAAATCCTGGATGAATTCTTTTTCCTTTCCGAACAGAGCCAGCCAGCTGGATGCAGCAGAGGCGGCATCTAGGAAAGGAGGAGAGCAGGGAGGGCTGTTGTGAGGGGCCCAAGGCAAACGTGAGGAGAGGAAGGAGCTGTGCCCTCCATCCAGCCCCGTGCCCGCTCCCCTGGCACAGTCTCCCCGCGGGCGTCTGGGCTGGAGAGCGGCCGGCAGCTGGGCTGCGAGGTTGGAGCGCGGCGTGGAGAGCCACGAGGGCACCGGGCTTAGGAACTCCTGTGCAGCCAGGCTGGAAAGGCCTCCGGCCCCCGCCAAGCAGCGCTGCCTCCTGGCAGGTCAGCTGCCTCTTGCTGCCCCGAGCCCGCAGCAGGAGTCAGGTCCCCTCTGCTCTCTCCTGCCCTGGGGGAGGCTGTGCTGGAGCCGGCTCCCAGCCCTGAGCAGCATTCCGGCAGTGCCGTGCTCCCCACCCGTGGGACCCCCACTGCCGCTGTGCCGGGGAAACGGAGCCCTGGTGTCGGTCAGAGCGCGGTCACCGGCCCCAGCACTGCCCGGCCCAGCAGGGCCCCTCACTCACCAGGCTGCAGCGGCTCGGGCACGCACACCTCGTGGGGCTGTGCTGCAGAGCTGCTCTCCTGGGGCTCTTCTTCTGGCCTCTTCTCTTCCCAGGCCACCCTGGGGTGGCTGGGGGGTCTCTCCGCCATCCTGCGAGACAGAGGAAAGGGGTCGGGCTGAGGAAGGGGGAAGCTTTGGCAAAATGCCTCGGCACTGCGGGGCTGACAGGGGTGGCAGGGAAAGACGTGGGCTGTGCTCAGGGGCTCCTCGACAGCTCCGCGCTCCCGCTCTGTCCCGTCACTGTCCTGACGGACACTGCGGGGCAGGGGCCGCGGCCCGTTGGCCATAGGCAATGTCACCGGGACAGAGGAGGAGTTAGAAACCCGTGTTTGGTCAGGGGATGATTATCTGGTGGCAGTGACAGAGACATGGTGGGACAGCTCACATGACTGGAATGTGGCCATGGATGGCTCTGTCCTTCCCAGGAAAGACAGGCCAGCAAGGCGAGGTGGTGGAGTTGCTCTTTACGTGAGAGAGCAACTGCGGGGTATTGAGATCTGTCCAGGGGCGGATGAGGAGCGAGTTGAGAGCCTGTGGGTGAGAATCAGGGGGCAGGCTGGTAGGGTTGATACCGTTGTGGGTGTCTATTACAGGCCACCAGATCAGGGTGAGGAAGTTGACGAGGCCTTCTACAGGCAGCTGAGAGCAGCCTCGCACTCGTAGGCCCTGGTTGTTGTGCGGGGTTTTAACTACCCTGATATTTGCTGGAGGGACCACTCAGCCACCCACAATCCAGGAGGTTCCTCCAGTGCATCGATGAGAACTTCCTGATGCAAATGGTGGATGAACCAACCAGGAGGGGAGTGACACTGGATCTCATCCTCACTAACAAGGAGGGTCTGGTTGAGGCTGTAAAGGTTGAGGACTGTTTGGCCTGTGGGGAATGTTATCTCCAGGCAGGGTTATCTTAGGCTGGGTAAAAACCAAGCAGTATGCAAAGAGGGCTGGGGCATCCACAGCTTCTCTGGGCAACCTGTTCCAGTGCCTCACCACCCTCTGGGTGAAAAAGTTCCTCATCATAGCCAACCTAAATCTCCCCTCTCTCAGTTTAAGGCCATTTCCCCTTGCCCCATCACGAGCTGCCCATGTCAAAAGTCGCTCTCCCTCCTGTTTAGAAGCTCCCTTCAAGTACTGGAAGGCCACCACGAGGTCTCCTCTCCTCCAAGCTAAACAAGCCCGGCTCCCTCAACCTTTCTTCAGCAGAGAGGTGCTCCAGCCCTCTGGTCGTGTTGGGGGCTCTCCGGGTCACAGCAGCACAGGGCATCTCTCCTCCTCATGGCCCAGGGGATGGCAAGGCCTGAGGAAGGCCCTGGGTGCTGGGCTCAGCACAGCTGGTGTGACCAGGGGCACAGCCCTGTCCCCTGGCCGACACCAGCAGCTCCTCCTGCCCAGGCCTGTGGCTGGCAGCACAGACAGAGCCGCCTTTGGGGAGAGACTTGCTGACCCGGAGCAAAGCCACGGCGGGTCCCTCCTCCCTGCCTGTCCGCTCCCCTTCCCTCCTTTCCCCGCTCCCCTCCTGCTCTGAGCAGGCCCAGCCCCGTGAGGGACCTGAGGGAGCGCAGAGCTGTGCACACACCTTGTGCTGCTGAGAGAACCGGCCGGGGGAAATGGCCCTTCTTGAAGGCCACTCTGCGCAGGCCCCGTGTCCCACCGGCTGCAGTCAGGGGCTGAGATGCTGCGGCTGGTGGGCTGGGGCAGGTGAGCGCAGCAGGACGAGGCCTGTGCCCCGACACAGCCCCTTCCAGGATGCTCTGCCTCCTCAGGAGAGGGCCTGGACAGGAGCTTCTGACCTTTGGCTTTATTTCTGCCAAGATGCTCAATACAATCCCCAAAAAGCCACAGGATAATACCAGGCGCCTGCCAGCCCATGGGAAAGAGTGGATGGATCCCTTATTTTGCTTTGCTTGCACACACGTCTTGGCTCCACCTATTAAACCGTCTTTCTCTCAACCCAGGAGTTTTCTCTTTAACCTTCTGATTCTCTCCCCCACCCCTGCTCCTCCAGCGGGATCCCCGCAAGTCACTGGGGCCTGATGGGATCCATTTCAGAGTACAAGCTTTGTAGGACGACTGGAAGAGGTCGAGCTACTGACCAAAGTGTGGCATGTTCCAGGAAAATGTGAAGGTAAAAAAGTGTGAGGCTGGGAGTTACCAGCATCAACAAATAACCCAGAATGTGAATGGACTCAAATCCCAAGCCTAAAGAGAAAGAGAACAGCACGGGGGCTACGCTACCCACCCCTGCAGCAAGAGCAATGGCATCCACGAGGGGCTGGCAGAGGTGCAGAAAGGCTGCGAGAGCAGAAATTGCCATGGGAGACTCGTGTTGCTTCCACATCAAACACACAAACATCAGGGTAATGCAGGAGACACGGGCAGGATCAGCTGCTTCTCGGTGCCACCTGCCAACGAATACAGAAGTACAGAACTCTTCCTTGGTCCTCAGCTGGGACCTGGGGGTTCTGGTCAACCCCAAGCTGGACATGAGCCAGCAGTGTGTCCTGGCAGCCAAGAGATCCAACCGTGTCCTGGGGGCACCCAGCCCTGCACTGCGAGCCGGGCCAGGGAGGGGATCGTCCCGCTCTGCTCTGCACTGGGGCGGCCTCACCTCCAGCGCTGGGGGCAGCTTGGGCACCACGGGAGAAAAAGGATCTAAAGCTGCTGGAGAGTGTCCAGAGGAGGGACACAACATTGGGGAAGGGTTTAGAGGGGAAAGGTGTGAGGAGAAGCTGAAGTCACTTGGTGTGTTCAGCCTGGAGAAGAGGAGACTGAGAGGAGATCTCATGGCGGTCTGGAACTTCCTCCCCAGGGGCAGAGGAGGGGCAGGCGCTGAGCTCTTCTCTCTGGCCACCAACGCCAGGAGCAGAGGCCATGGCAGGAAGATGTGGCAGGGGAGGGGGAGGTTGGCCATGAGGAAAAGGTTCTTGAGGCAGAGGGTGGTGGAGCACTGGCACAGGCTCCCCAGGGAGGTGCTCATGGCCCCAACCCTGACAAGATTCCAGCAGCATTTGGCCCTCAGGGACATGGTGTGAATGTTGGGATTGTCCTGTGCAGGGACAGGAGTTGGACTGGATGATCCTTGTGGGTCCCTTCCAACTCACATCTTTGATTCTATGATTGTGTGATCCCCTTGAGGGGGCAGTGAGCGAGCGGCTGTGTGCTGCTGAGCTGTGACTGGGGTTAAACCGTGACAGCGGGCACCATTGCCAGCTCTGTCTCCTGGCTCCCCGCGCCAGGCTGTCAGCCCTAGGCCACCGCCAGGGACTGTCCCCGCAGTGCTCGGGCATCTCCTGTGGTGCAGCTCCAGGGCTCAGCCCTGAAAGGCAGAAGGGGCACAGGGATCGTGTCCTGGTGCGGGGCTTTGTCTCTCTGAGCAGCTCCCAGAGCAATCCCGGTTCCTTCGGGCTCTGCCTCTTCCCTTTGGCCCTCGGCCTCCCCAGAGAAAAGACTTCCACAGGGGGAAGTTCACAGGACTTCATTTTGGGGACAGCCTGAGAGAGGGGAGAAATGTGAAGACCAGAATGGGGCCAGAGTGTGCTGAGGGGTGAGCTGTCCTGCACACGGTGGGAGAGGCCCTTAACAACGCTGCCTGCTCAGCACGCTCAGGATGGTTCCTGGACAAAGGACACCGTGGCCTTGGGCTTGTGGTTCCAGCTTTAATGGGAAGGAGCTTTGCAGGGCCAGCAGCACAGCGCCCGCAGGGTCCATGCCGATGTTTGCTGCTGCCTCGGAGACCTCAGGATCATCATGGTCTGAGTTGCCAGGGCCGAGACTGAGGGTTCAGCGTCTTGCTCCAAAGGCTTGAGGGCTGCAACAGAAAGAATGAGAAGAGAGCTGAACCTCACTGATCTGCAGAGACCCCCCCGCCATCCCCTCCAGACTGGGCCATCCCCACTCATCCCTTTCCCTGGCCAGGGGGAGCAGGGGAGGCAAATGGAGCAGGTGGAAGCTGCTGCTCAGGAACGCCCCGACTGCCCCGGGATGTTCCTCTGCCCTTGAAGCGTTTCCCTGGAACAGGGCCAGGCACAGCAGCGCCCTGCCCAGGCTCTGTCCCCTGCCCCCCAGCCCCGGCACACACAGCACTGCCCCTACTCACTGCTGCAGATCTCAGACAGCTTCTGCTCACTCCTGTCCCTCAGGCGCTGCGCGGCGTGCCCTAAGCACAGAGCTCTGTCAGACCTCCCGCTCCCCAGCGCGCTCCTCGCAGCACAGCTCCCGGCTCTGCCGCTCTGGCTGCGCACCCTCCTCCCCCTCGGCAGGGGGACCCCAGGGAAGGACGGTACCCGAGGCGCGGTGGGACTGAGCTGGGGGGCCACCAAGCCTGCCAGCGTGAGCAGGGCTGGGAGAGGGAGGCACAGAGGCCCCGGCTGCCCAGGCCCTGCACGGGGCAGTCGGGGCTCTGGCAGCCACAGGGCTGCCCCTTGCTGCCAGTGCAGCGCCTGGGACTGGGGCCAGGCTGCCAAACAGGGACCCCAGGGACTGCGACTCACCAATGAACCTCACGGCTGCCTCTCGCAAGGGGACCTGAGCATCCTCCAAGTATGGCCGGCTCTGAGCCAGGTAGTCTTCAACTCTGCTCCTGTCCTGCACCAGCTGGAGAGAGCACAAGGGCGTGGGGCTGGCACACACCCTCCCTAGTCGGCCGGACCGGGCCCTCCTCCCAGCACCCCCTGTCCCCCTTCCACCTCAGGCCCTTTCCATCTCCCAGGCAGGAGCCCTGTGAGGCTAAAGGCTGAGAGGCAGCCACAGGCAGAGGAGAGTCTGGGGGTCCTGAGACCCTTGTGTCCCACTGCCTGGGCCCAGATGGGCTAGGGTCTCCTTCAACATCCCCAGGGCCTGGAGAAGAGCCCTTGGGGGCTCTGTGCCTGAGGGCAGGGAGGAGGATGCAGCTCCAAGCTGCAGGCTCTGGGCTGGAGCAAGGCAGGCGAGGCACAGCTGCACGGGGGGCACCCTTTGTCCAGCCCTGGGGCTTGGGGCTTTTCCTCACCAAGCACTCCCCAATTCTGCATGTCTGCCCTGTCTGGCTCAGGTGCTTGAGCTCCTTCCACTTCAGCAGCTTTGCAGCGACCAGGAGGGCTTCCTGAGAGGCCTGCAGAGGGAGACAGCAATGGGATTGGGGGGGTTGTGGACAGGGATTGTGGGACAGGGATTGGGGCTCAAAGCCCTGGCCTCCAACACCCGCAGGGACAGCTGGGAAGCCTCTAGGGACTCTCGTGTTCCGGCCCTGCTGGCTATGGGCTGCTGCTGAGCCCTGCTGGACCAGGGAGGGCAGGTGTGGGAAATGTCCATGCCAGCTTCTCCACCCTTCCTCGTGCTGCCTGTGGTGGGACCCTTCCTCTGGGGTGTGCTGGAGGAGGACTTAACAGGGGGAGCAGCGATGGGAGGGACCCCAGTCACCATCTTCTTCTGCAGCAGGAGGCACAGAGGGAGGAGGAAGGTCGTGGTGGAACCAGTGCAGGGGAGGAGGGGGGCTCTACCCTGTCCTCAGTGACTCAGGCAGCCGGACCCTGAGGTGACAGCGACTCCAAGAGTCCAGCTGCCAGCAGCCCTTGCCCCTCCCTGGTGCCCAGGCCACCCCTGTGGTGTCAGCACGCCCTTCCCCATATCACTGCTCAGGTTTGAAATCTGTACCCTGGCTACGCTCTCGCTCTGGTCACTGGTGTGGAAGAGCAGGGGCAGCAGGCTTCTCCGCACGTGCTGCTTCATCTGCTGCTTGTCACTCCCCACCACCATCTGCATCAGGTCTTTGAAGAGGCAGATGGAGAGCTCTCGCAGCTGGCTGGACTCCTGGTAGGGAGGAGGACAGGAGGACTTCAGCAACAGCCACTCCCTGAGCCAAGGGCGTTGGCGTGGCTGACGCGAGGGGAGAGACTTTGGAGTCGAGTTGGGCACACGGCAGCTGTGGGCCAGATCTGCAGCCACGGCTCAGTGGCCCTGGGCCCACGAAAGGCCACGCAAGAGGCTTCCATCAGGCGGTGCCAGCGCCAGCCCAGGGGCGTGAGGATGGGAACAGCCCTGCCCAGGTGCTGCTGCAGGGCTGGGCTGACGGGCAGTTGTCCTTGCAGAGGTCCTGTCAGTGGGGCTCCCGCTCCCGCAGCATCCTTACGTCATCAAAGAGTGGCCGGAGCATCTCCACCAGCCGCGGGGCGGTGGCGCTGGCCTCCTTCTCCTCCAGGTGATGCACCGCGTTGCTGAAGACAAGCAGGGCTTTCATCTTGCTCTCAGCGCTGCTCTTCTGCTGGGTCTCCATGAGGTCTGGCACCAAGACCATCACTTTTCTTGCCTGTCCCAAGCACACAATTTCCTTTTTGTCAAGTGGTCAAAGACCACCCTGGCAAAACCGCTCTGGGCACTGAGCAGCAGCCTCCTGTCTGGCTCCCTGGCAGGGGGCACAGGAATCCCTGCAGCAGCCTCAGGGATGTGCCAGGAGTGACAGCTCCTGCAAGGTGGGTGAGGGAGTCCTTCTCCTTGCATTGCAGTGGCAAGGTCCAAGCCAAGCTGGGGCCCGTGAAGGGGACAGCAGGGGCATTTGGAGCTGTCAGCCACCTCCTGACTCCCAGCCCAGGCCAAGCCAGCGTGTCACCCACTGCCCCAGCCCCAGGCTGCCAGCGTGGCTTGGCTTGACTATGCCCTGCTCACCGCCTCAGGTCTCTGCGACAGCGCGACGAGGCCGCTGAGCATCAGCGAGGGCAGCGCCAGGCTCGGATGCCTCAGGCACCTCTGGACACGGCGCTGCAGGCCCGCAAACTCCTCTGAGTCAACGTCGCTGGAGGCCAGCAGCTGAAACAAAGAGGGCAGTGAGACACTGGCAGAGCCTGCAGGCCTCCCCGCACCTCGTGCGGCTCCTGGCTCCCGCTGGCAGCTCAGGGCAAGGGCAGCGGGGCCAGACAGCCCGTCCTGGGGGCAGCTCTGCCCATGGAGGGCTGCTTGGGGCCCCTGTGCCGGCTCCTCCTGTCCTCTAACATGGTCAGCCTCTTGCAGCCAAGAGCTGCCACAAAGGAGGCAGGACACGCGAGTGGTGACGAGTGCCTCCTGTCCCCAGCCTTGCAGCCTGCTCAGCCTGTGCAGAGGCCATGTCTCTGCCCCTGACCTGGGCCTGCCCCAGGTTTCCAGAGTAGGACAGGGGCCTGCAGGCAGCGGGGGAGCAGAGTGCTGCCTGGGCAGGCACGGCCTGCCTGGGCTTTGGGTTTGTGCAGCGGGGTCCAAGCAGCGGGGCATGGCAGGGGGGGCCTGCACGGTTGGCGCAGGGGAACCTGGTCCTGGCCAGGTCCCTGCTGTCCCTAAGGGGCTGTGTCCCCATGTCCTGGAGCAGGTGAGCGTTTGGGGGCAGATGGGACGGGAGAGGGCTGTGCCTGTTTTCCTGGAGAGGCAGGCACAGCCCTGAGGGTGAGCAAGGACTGCTCTGGTCACTCACAGCCAACTGATGGATGCAGGTGTCCTCTGTGCTGCAGCTGAGCTCAGGCTGCAGACTCTGGTCCTGGAGCTTGCTGAGCAGCTCCCTGAAGACCTTGTCCAGCGTGTGGGGCTGGGAAAGCATCACATCCCACATGGCCAGAGCAGCACTGCGGGCCCAGAACGCTCTGTCAGCGGGGCTGCCTCGGCCACCACAGTGTGCCTGGGCCAGCCCCGCAGGACCCAGGCTGTCCTGCAGCCCTGGCCCTTCCCAGTCCCTCGCTTGCAGTGCCCGGGACCCTGCCTGGCCAAGCAGGAGGGGGCTGAGAGAGCCTTCCCCATGGGCCAAGGAGGAACCTCGTGGCAGGGCTCTGGACCCACTTGGGCAGCTCTGGCTACTGTGGGCCTGGCTGATCCACTAGCGCTGGGAAGCATGGTGGGCTGGAAGGCCCTGCTCCTCAGGGATGTCCTCCAGGCCCCTCTCCCCACATGGAAGGAGCCCACGGGGGCTGTTGGGGTCAGTACCTGTCACATGGACAGAGCTTCAGCAGGCTGGTCACCACTTCCTCGGGGCACTGGTCAGCCAACAGCAGAAGCAGCAAGTCCAAGCTGTGCCGGGCTGACGCCGTGCAGATGCACTCCATGTTTTCATAGATGCACTTCACAATGTTTGGCACCTGGAGGACACCCAGGTGAGGATGATGCTGCCACTGGAGTGCAGTCATCTCCTCAGCTGCCTCTGAAACTGATGCCCTTCCCATGCTGCTCTGCTGGCTTAAAAGGGCTTCAAGGTGCCTGAGGCACCTGGGTTAGCGAGGGAGGAAAGAAGGGAGGGAGGGTGGGAGGAAAGAAGGAAGGAAGGAAGGAAGGAAGGAAGGAAGGAAGGAAGGAAGGAAGGAAGGAAGGAAGGAAGGAAGGAAGGAAGGAAGGAAGGAAGGAAGGAAGGACGCCTGACAGGGCTCAAGGGCGGAGCTGCCACAGCCCGCTTACCTCCGCCAGCCAAGAGGCCGGGTCTCTCATGGCCACATGCAGGATGCTGCTCACCCCCTCCTCGTCATAGACACTTGAGTCTCTCATGGCCTCGATGGCCATGAGGACGATGTCTGTCTTCTCAGAAGGCTTCAGGTATTTTGCAAAGGCCTAGGGGAGGAAGGAAGGTCGGGAAGCCGTGTCACACCCAGTGCCCTGATGGTGCTGCTCAGCTGAGCAGTGAGAGCAGCTCTGGCCAGAGATGAGCCGGCAGTGCTGGCGGCAGGAAAGCTGGACGCAGGGGCTGCAGTCCCTGCGCGGTGGCTGATGAGAAGAGAGGGAGGAGGGTGGGGGTCGTGGGCGCAGTGTGCCGGCCCTACAGTGAGTCAGGGCTTGCTGGCAGCCAGGAGGGCTGGAGCTGCTGCTGGGACACTGGAGTGCAGCCCCTTTTAGTCCCTGCTCGGGGACAGCAGCAATCCCCTCACCAGGGACAGTGAGGCCAAGCCAACCCCACTGATTCTGGATCCCTTTGCTCACACAAGTCTCCTGCTGATGCCGTGGACAAGAGGCCCAGCAAGGGAGGAGCTCCTCACCATTGCAATGTTGCTGGTCCTGGGCAAAGCAAGCCAGGAGGTGTTCTCAGCTTCCTGTTGCCTCTGACGCCGTCTCAGCATCGGGCCTAAAGAGGAGGGAACACGGCAGAGTCGGGAGGACGCAGTGTCTCTGCCAACGAGACTTCACGTCCCTGAGGCCCGCTTGCAAGATGGCAGGATGCAAGCAGCCAGGGAGGTTTCTGGAGGGCACCAGGGACAGGTTCTCTCTGCAGGCACTGGAGGGACCAGCCAGGGTGATGCACAGCTGGATCTGCTGTTCTCCAAGTATTTTGGAGACGTGGCAATCAATGACAGCTTTGGCTGTGGGGACCATGAAACAGACAGGTTCTGAGAGGAGTGGGGAAGGGGAGCAGCAAAGAACAGGTCTTGGGCTTCTGGGGAGCGTTCAGCTTCTGCATGAAAACGAGAGATGGGATGCTAGGAGAAGCATCTGTGAGGGGCAAAGGAGATCAGGAGAGCTGGCAGACTTCCACAGGCAGCCTCCTGCCAGCACGAGAACGGTCCCTTGCAACAGTCAGGGAGACAAGGAGGCCTACGAGGAGATGTCTGTACGTGGAGGGATGCAGCCACCACAGCTTCTCTTACATTTTTGCTGCAGGATGAATCTGAAGAGGTGATGAAGAGCATCCAAAGCCCGCCAGCTGATCTCCCAGTTCTTGCAAGCGCAGCAAAGGATGAGACGTCCCAGCAGCTGTCCCAGGATGGGGATGTCTCCTCCAGAGGCGCTCCAGACCTGGGCAAGGGAGTCAGGACAGGTAGAAGGGCTGAGGGGCAGCAGCTGCAACCAAAGCCCTGAGCCAAAGAGTCTGCCTGGGGAAGGATCTGCGGGGAGTCAGAGCTTTGCAGGGCCCTGCCTAAGCAGCAAGCTGGGGAGCAGGGCAGGGAGAGCTGCCAGGCCTGGGCTCTCGCCATGCTCCTTTAGGCAGCCCTGTCCTGCACAGGACTGGGGGCCGAGATGGCTCCTGGCAGAGAGGGAACTGGGGAGAGAAGACCATGGGAGAAAGAAAGAAACCAAGGCCCTCGCTCCAGGGCAGAGCCTTGCTGAGTGCCTCAACCGCTGGGTGCCCAGGCTTGCCTCGCAGGCACCTCCAAGCTGCTTGGGTGTGCAGGGCAGGGGAGACAGCCTGGCTGGAGGGTGCCTGGCTCCTTACCTCCGCTGAGGAACAGCTGGCCAGCAAATCGCTCAGCCTCTCAATCCTCCCCACGGCCCTCTCGCACGCAGCCGCGTTCTGGCAGCTGGCGAAGGTCAGCAGCAGCTGGGAGGAGAGAAACTGCTGATGGGCCCTGTGAGCTGGCACCTGCGCCAGCAGAAGCGGCGCTGCTGGAAGTCCTGGCTGGACCCAAGCCGTCCTTGTGGCCAGGCAGGAAGGCAGATGCCACCCCCAGGGCAGCGTCTGCTCCTTTCCGTGCCCTCCACCGGCACACGGCCCTGTGTCCCCTCTCCACAAAGGCTGGGCTTTTGGGCAGGAGCCTGCCTGGGGGGTCTGCAATGGGGGAATGGGGATACAAGGTCCTGGGAAGCCAGGAGTACAGGGCTGCAGGGCTGGGCTCCCTGTGCAGGACAGGCAGGTCCCAGTGGGTCTCTGCCCCGGTGGGATCTGGGGAGGAAAGCACGAGGGACCACGAGGCAGGGGAAGAGCAGCACCAGCTGCCACCGCTGTGGTGCCAGAGGAGAGGAGTCCAATGCCTCCCACTGCTCTGGTGCAAGGACAGTTCTGGGGGCGGAGCTGGCCCACACGGGCCATGGGCAAAGCTTTGCAGTCACATTGCCTGCGGCCAGGGGACACCGGGCTCCCGGCAGAGCACGCTGGGCCAGCCCTGGCTCCCCCAAGGGAGCTGGGCACCCTCCCTGCAGCGTGCCCCGTGCGTGGCACCTCCGTTGGGAC
This sequence comes from Caprimulgus europaeus, assembly GCA_907165065.1. The sequence goes on along the minus strand of OU015544.1, from coordinate 11,965,871 downwards.
CGTCCGCTCAAGAGGGGACCCTCCCTTCCCTCCAGGGTGAGGAACAGCCCCTGCGAGCCCCACTCTCTGCCACTGGGAGACCTGTAAGATTGTCTGCAGCTCCGCGACGCCGGAGGCGAGAGACGTGCGCACCAGCGTCCGCAGCATGGTGTCCATGGCATCCAGGGTCTGCAAGGAGGACAAAGGCTTGTGGCAGTCCCTGCGGTCCCTCTCGGCCCGAGAGATGGATCTGAACTCCCCACGCCAAGGGCGGACACCGGCACTGCCTGGCGCTGCCCAGGGGAGGCCTCGGGGCAGGGAAGCTGCTGTGGGCAGGGCAGCAACACTGGGCATGGGTGCAGGCCCGCAGGAAGGGAACGAAGGGATGAGGGTGGGAAAGCAGAGCCCACACCCTGCCCTGTCTCGGCCCTCTGCTTGTCTCTCAGCACGTGGCGACCAGGAGAAGCCCAGAGGGCCTGCGGTCTCCTGTAGCTCAGCCAGCACTTACCTCAAAGTAGAGAGTGTTGCTCAGGCCACACATGTCCGGTTGTGGAGGAAGCAAGAAGACACTCCTGAAGCAGGCTGCTAAGAGCCGTTCCTTTTTGCCCTCCAGCACCGTCTTCACCTTGCTGCAAAGAGGGAAGGGAGAGGGGCCTGTGGGACGCTGGTGCTGGGAGCGCTGCCTCGACGCCTTGGGCATCGGACACAGAGCTCTGGAGCAGGGGTCCCTGAGGGGGATGGAGGGTGTGTGGGGAGCCCCAGCAGGAGGCACCTCCTCCCTCCTGGCCATGGCCTGGGCCAAAGGCCAGTGCTGGCAGGAAAGTCTCCCACCTCCTGCTTTGGGGAGGAGCCGAGACATGGCAGGGAGCTGCAGGATCCCTCTGCCCTCCCCTGCGCCCTCCCAAACGAGCCGCCAGCAGGGCAAAGCAGAGGCCCTGTGACAGCACCACTGGGCTCTTCCTGGATGGGGGATGCCCCCAGGCAGGCCCAGGGCCACGGGCTGTGAAGAGGTGCCAGACAAAGCAGGGGCTGGGCAGGTACCTCAAGGCGGCGATGGCAAGCATGGCTCGCTGCCGCACCTCTGTGTGCAGGTGGTCCCTGGGCTCCTCTTCCAGCAGCACCTGCAGAGCAGAACTGGGATGGGACCTGGCAGCCACCCAGCACCAGCAGACGCAGCGCCAGGTGCTGGGGCTAGCGGAGACCCTCTGCCCCCCGCCCCAGCACTGGCCCCCGGAGTGCCCCCCGCCACCCCCAGTGCTGGGGTGTCTGCTGGCAGGGCTTCTCAGTGGCACCCGAGTCCCCTCGGGGCAGCTCTGTGTCCACGCACACGTGTCCCTGCCCATGCGTTGTCCTCGCAGTGTGCCGGTGCCCGGGGACCTTGCCCCTCCTCCCCAGCCCCGCCGGGTGTCCCCTCACCTCAATACGCTCTGCCAGCTCCAGTTTGTGGCAGAAGGCACTCAGGCCCTCTGACAAGCCCTCACGCAGGGCAGCTTTGCACAGGGTGCAGATGGTCTCTAGGAACTCCGTCCTCTGGGCCTGGTCCTGGCAGCAGAGAGACCAGCGGGGAGCGTGAGAAGGTGGCCATGTGGGCAGCACCAGCAGCACTGGAGCACTGAGGCTGTGGCGCTGTGCAGGAGACCTGGGGGGAGCGGCTCTGCCCAGCCAGCAGCCCCTCAGCAGCCCCGGCAGTCAGCAGCAGAGCCGGCAGCCCCCGGTCAGGAGCCGCCCGCGCAGCTCCCATGGAAATGGCCGCAGTTACCTTTCCCGGGCGCTTGAGAAAATCCTGGATGAATTCTTTTTCCTTTCCGAACAGAGCCAGCCAGCTGGATGCAGCAGAGGCGGCATCTAGGAAAGGAGGAGAGCAGGGAGGGCTGTTGTGAGGGGCCCAAGGCAAACGTGAGGAGAGGAAGGAGCTGTGCCCTCCATCCAGCCCCGTGCCCGCTCCCCTGGCACAGTCTCCCCGCGGGCGTCTGGGCTGGAGAGCGGCCGGCAGCTGGGCTGCGAGGTTGGAGCGCGGCGTGGAGAGCCACGAGGGCACCGGGCTCAGGAGCTCCCGTGCAGCCAGGCTGGAAAGGCCTCCGGCCCCCGCCAAGCAGCGCTGCCTCCTGGCAGGTCAGCTGCCTCTTGCTGCCCCGAGCCCGCAGCAGGAGTCAGGTCCCCTCTGCTCTCTCCTGCCCTGGGGGAGGCTGTGCTGGAGCCGGCTCCCAGCCCTGAGCAGCATTCCGGCAGTGCCGTGCTCCCCACCCGTGGGACCCCCACTGCCGCTGTGCCGGGGAAACGGAGCCCTGGTGTCGGTCAGAGCGCGGTCACCGGCCCCAGCACTGCCCGGCCCAGCAGGGCCCCTCACTCACCGGGCTGCAGCGGCTCGGGCACGCACACCTCGTGGGGCTGTGCTGCAGAGCTGCTCTCCTGGGGCTCTTCTGGCCTCTTCTCTTCCCAGGCCACCCTGGGGTGGCTGGGGGGTCTCTCCGCCATCCTGCGAGACAGAGGAAAGGGGTCGGGCTGAGGAAGGGGGAAGCTTTGGCAAAATGCCTCGGCACTGTGGGGCTGACAGGGGTGGCAGGGAAAGACGTGGGCTGTGCTCAGGGGCTCCTCGACAGCTCCGCGCTCCCGCTCTGTCCTGTCACTGTCCTGACGGACACTGCGGGGCAGGGGCCGTGGCCCGTTGGCCATAGGCAATGTCGCGGGGTGTCACAGAGGCAGGTCACAAAGGGCACCACTGTGACCCGCCACCCAGGCCGGGAGGGGCAGGCTGGCCCCTGTGGGAGGCACGAGGCCCTCTCAGCCCTGGGCCCTTGGGCTCTCTTGAGGTGTCCCAAGCCCCACGGTTGCCCTCACGTTCCCTGGAGACCTCCCTGTTCCTCTGCAGCTCTCCCAGAGCCCCCAGTTCACACGTCCTGGCGTGCACCCAGGACCTTCCGTTGCCTTCAGCGCACTCCAGAGCCCTGCCTCTCTCCCTTGGCCATGGGAGATGGCCGAGATCTATTCACGCTCAACACTACTCGGATGTTTGGTGGCTTCGTCTCTTCTCTTCCTCCTGCCAAACAGGAAGAGCTCGTGCAGAAAAGAGGGAAAACAAAATGAAGCGCCTCCCACTGCGTTTGCCCTTCTCGGATGTGGGAACCTTTCAGAAATGGAAACGGCTGTCTTGCTGGTTTTCTCTTGGGCTGGTTTTTTGACCGTGATCAAGAACCCCTCGTCATTGTGCTGGTGCTGGCTGAGCACCATCTCCGACCCTCCATGGACACCTTCTGGGCCACTTCTCCTGCCTGAGGGCCTGCTCCCCCTCCCAGCCTTCACAACGGCAGAAAATCCCTTTCTGTGCGGGCTGCCCAGCAGCTTTACACTTGGAGAGGTTTGGCCTGTGGGGAATGTTATCTCCAGGCAGGGCTACCTTAGGCTGGGTAAAAACAGAGCAGTATGCAAACAGGGCTGGGGCATCCACAGCTTCTCTGGGCAACCTGTTCCAGTGCCTCACCACCCTCTGGGTGAAAAGGTTCCTCCTCAGAGCCAACCTAAATCTCCCCTCTCTCATTTTAAGGCCTTGCCCCATCACGAGCTGCCCATGTCAAAAGTCGCTCTCCCTCCTGTTTAGAAGCTCCCTTCAAGCACTGGAAGTCCACCACGAGGTCTCCTCTCCTCCAAGCTAAACAAGCCCGGCTCCCTCAACCTTTCTTCAGCAGAGAGGTGCTCCAGCCCTCTGGTCGTGTTGGGGGCTCTCTGGGTCACAGCAGCACAGGGCATCTCTCCTCCTCATGGCCCAGGGGATGGCAAGGCCTGAGGAAGGCCCTGGGTGCTGGGCTCAGCACAGCTGGTGTGACCAGGGGCACAGCCCTGTCCCCTGGCCGACACCGGCAGCTCCTCCTGCCCAGGCCTGTGGCTGGCAGCACAGACAGAGCCGCCTTTGGGGAGAGACTTGCTGACCCGGAGCAAAGCCACGGCGGGTCCCTCCTCCCTGCCTGTCCGCTCCCCTTCCCTCCTTTCCCCGCTCCCCTCCTGCTCTGAGCAGGCCCAGCCCCGTGAGGGACCTGAGGGAGCGCAGAGCTGTGCACACACCTTGTGCTGCTGAGAGAACCGGCCGGGGGAAATGGCCCTTCTTGAAGGCCACTCTGCGCAGGCCCCGTGTCCCACCGGCTGCAGTCAGGGGCTGAGATGCTGCGGCTGGTGGGCTGGGGCAGGTGAGCGCAGCAGGACGAGGCCTGTGCCCCGACACAGCCCCTTCCAGGATGCTCTGCCTCCTCAGGAGAGGGCCTGGACAGGAGCTTCTGACCTTTGGCTTTATTTCTGCCAAGATGCTCAATACAATCCCCAAAAAGCCACAGGATAATACCAGGCGTCTGCCAGCCCATGGGAAAGAGTGGATGGATCCCTTATTTTGCTTTGCTTGCACACACGTCTTGGCTCCACCTATTAAACCGTCTTTCTCTCAACCCAGGAGTTTTCTCTTTAACCTTCTGATTCTCTCCCCCACCCCTGCTCCTCCAGCGGGATCCCCGCAAGTCACTGGGGCCTGATGGGATCCATCTGAGGGTACTTAAAGAGCTGGCAGGTGTCACAGCGAGACCTCTCTCAATGACCTTTCAATGTGCTTGGGAATCTGGAGAAGTCCCAGTTGACTGGAAGCTGGCAAATGTTGTCCCAGTCCTCAAGAAGGGCAACAGGGATGACCCTGGTGACTACAGGCCCGTAAGGCTCACTTCTGTGCCTGGGAAAATGACGGAGAAGATTGTTCTGGGAGTTCTTGAACAACACCTGGAAGACAATGCAGTCATTGGCTCCAGCCAGCACGGGTTCATGAGAGGAAAGTCCTGCTGGACAAGCCCAAGTTCTTTCTACCATAAGGTGACCCACCCAGCTGAGCAGGGGAAGCCAGTTCACGTGATCTCTCATGAACTTCAGTGAAGCCCTCGATACCATCTCTGCCAGTCTCCTCCTGGACAGACACTAACGGGGTCCCGCAGGGATCCATCCTGGGGCCAGTGCTCTTTAATGTCTTCATCAGCGACTTGGATACGGGACTTGGAGGACTGCTAACAAAGTTTGCTGATGACACCAAATGGGGAGGAGCTGCAGACACTCTGGAGGGCAGAGAGGCCCTGCAGAGAGATCTGGAGAAATGAGAGAGCTGGGCAATCACCAACCGGATGAACTTGAACAGGGGCAGGTGCTGGATTTTGCACCTGGGACACGGCCACCCTGGACACACCCAGCCTGGGGAAGGAGAGGCTGGGGAGCAGCCCTGAGAGAGGGACCTGGGGGTTCTGGTCAACCCCAAGCTGGACATGAGCCAACAGTGTGTCCTGGCAGCCAAGAGATCCAACCGTGTCCTGGGGGCACCCAGCCCTGCACTGCGAGCCGGGCCAGGGAGGGGATCGTCCCGCTCTGCTCTGCACTGGGGCGGCCTCACCTCCAGCGCTGGGGGCAGCTTGGGCACCACGGGAGAAAAAGGATCTAAAGCTGCTGGAGAGTGTCCAGAGGAGGGACACAACATTGGGGAAGGGTTTAGAGGGGAAGGGTGTGGGGAGAGGCTGAAGTCACTTGGTGTGTTCAGCCTGGAGAAGAGGAGACTGAGAGGAGATCTCATGGCGGTCTGGAACTTCCTCCCAAGGGGAAGAGGAGGGGCAGGCGCTGAGCTCTTCTCTCTGGCCACCAACGCCAGGAGCAGAGGCCATGGCAGGAAGATGTGGCAGGGGAGGGGGAGGTTGGCCATGAGGAAAAGGTTCTTGAGGCAGAGGGTGGTGGAGCACTGGCACAGGCTCCCCAGGGAGGTGCTGATGGCCCCAAGCCTGACAAGATTCCAGCAGCATTTGGCCCTCAGGGACATGGTGTGAATGTTGGGCTTGTCCTGTGCAGGGACAGGAGTTGGACTGGATGATCCTTGTGGGTCCCTTCCAACTCACAACATCCTGTGATTCTGTGATTTTACTGTTGCCTGAGGATCCCTGGCCTCCAGCATGAGGCTGAAGTGGGAGCCCCAAGCTGATCCTTCAACGTCTCTCTCTTCTTCCCCCACCCCACGGCCTCGTGAGCATTGCCCCAAGGCTGGACCCTCCTGGCTGAGAAGCCTCCCCCATCCGCAGCTTCACCGGGGCGATGCTGAGAGGGAAGCTATCAGGGTGGCCATGAGCCAAACACATCTGTGAACCAAGGACAATCATAGGACAAGCCATTTCCTACACAGTCAGACAGGAGTGCACACGTGCCTTGCCCCTCGCTGGTGGAGCAACGCTTTGGGTTTCCTTCCGCTCTTTTCCAAACAAAAGGTAGGTTTTCACCAAACAACAAAACCCCCACTTTTTCAATCAAAAAAGAGCTTTAGTTGATAAGAAAGTTTTTTGGTGAAGATGTTTCTGCTGACCCAAGGAGTGCTGATGAGTAACACCCCATCGGGACGCGGTGAGACTGGCTGCTCGGGGAGGCAAACAGCACCGGCTCTTATCAAGGCTCCTGTGCACACAGTCATATGATGTGTGTGCCCATACCTGTGCGTCAGGGCTGGTGGGCAGCCCTTCGCGGGGGTGTGTCACCGTCCTCGGGGACAACCAGCAGGGACAACCCCAGCGAGGCTGAGGCTGCAGGAGGTGAGTAGCTGAGCTCCCCATCCCGCCGAGGGGCTGCCAGTCCCACCGCCTGCCTCAGCCATCCCTCCAATGGGGTCAAAATCTTCAGCTTGATCAGAAGAAGTCAAGCAAGGTCTGCTGGGCTTAGCACACTGAGATGAGCAGAGCCTGAGCCTGGGCCAGGAGGAAGCAGTGTAGGGCACGTGAGTAGTGCGGCGTGTGGGAGGCTGCTATTTGGGTCTCTGGGGGGTGTTTCTGTGTGAGTAGAGGGAGCAGTTGAAGCTGCTCGCCCCGTACAGGGTTCTACGGTGTCTGATGGGTCACTGGCTGACGTTCAGGTGTGGCCTCACGTCTCGCAGAGCACTGTGGGGACCAGAGACCACCGTGTGTTTCAAGGGGATGAGCTGCTGTCGCATGCTGCACGCCGTGCCTCAGCTTCCCAGCCCTTGTGTCCGTTGAACCCAGCCTCACGGGTGTTTACTGCGTGGTGGTTGTCCCTGCCTCTCAGACAAACGTGCTCTTTACAATTTCCTTCTGCTTCTGCTTAGATGCCTCACTGGAATTAAGGCAAATCCTTCTGAGAATGTCCCTGGACAGAGACGTGGTGGTTTGGGTGGATTCACCCTTTTTGCTTGCAGCCAAACTAAAAAGAAAATTAACTCTATCCTAGCAAAACCAGGACAAGACAGTAAACCCAAAGACATCCGTAGGCATTCATCCAGGCCAGGGTCAATACTGGAATTTTTCAGCAGAAAATCCCTCTTGGCGCTGTCTCCAGCCCTGGCATGTGAGCAGGTCTCCCCTGAGGTGGGCTTCAGTCTGACAGCCCTGCAAGGCAAAGGCCCCAGATAGGAGCAGCTTGATTTCTGACACCTTAGCCAGGTCCAGCAGGCATGGCCAGGTGAGGTCTCACGTCTCCAGAGCCCAAGCCCCTTGTAGGTTGATATAAGCATCTTGGACTTCATGTGGAACCTGATGATGAGTTTGCAACTGTCTGTCCTGCTGCTGAGGGGGTGGAGGTGTCTCTCTCTTTTGCCTTCCCCAGGTGTTTAGTTCTGTCTTCACTCATCTCTGCTTTCCTCACTCTTGGAACAGGACTGACCTCCCACCCGTGTTTCCCTGACGAGGTCTGTGCTGCTGTGTGGGAGCGTGGCAGGATGGCTCGGAGGATGAGCATGAATGAGCTGGAGGACCAGCTACTCTGTCCCATCTGCTTGGAGGTCTTCAAGGACCCCCTGATGTTGCAGTGTGGGCATTCGTACTGCAAGTCGTGCGTGGTGTCGCTCTCTGGAGAGCTGGATGGGCAGTTCCTGTGCCCCGTGTGCCGCCAAACAGTGGACTGCAGCGCCTCACCACCCAACGTCACGCTGGCCCGAGTCATCGAGGCGCTGCAGAGCTGGGGCGAGGCAGAGCCCCCCCCAGAGTCTTGCCCAACACACGACAACCCCCTCAGCCTTTTCTGCGAGGCTGACCAAGAGGTGATCTGCGGGCTGTGCGGCACCATCGGCAACCACCGCCAGCACAAGATCACCCCCATCTCTACCGCGTACTGCCGGATGAAGGTTGGTGGGCAGAGCTGGCTGGGGCTCCTGGGGTGGGGGTTAGGGCACCTGCAGTGCTTGCTGGCCACATGTCCCCTCTCCTTCAAGGGACAGGCTGGAAATGATGCCAGTGTGGGGAGCATTGGTCCCACAGCACAGCCAGATGTGGGGCAGGATTCCTGGGCGGGGGGGCGGCCGTTTCTCAGGCTGAGCACGTCCCTGGCTGAGAGCACTCAGGGTTTTGGTGTCTGAACCATGGTGGAGAGAGCCGGGGTCGGGGAGTGTCGGCGAGGCCTTTCAAGACTGTTTCCAAATACCATCAAAGAGAGTCTGGAGATAAGGGCTGAGGCGAGGTGCCACAGGAGAGCTGGGAGGAGGGAAACAGGAGCCCCAGCCAGGCAGAGTAAACAGCTGGCGTCTCCTGCCCAGCATCACATGAGAGTCCCCGGGCCACCCATCCCCTCCACTCCTGGCACCAGGGAGATAAGAGCAGGAGGCACTAGAAATGCTCCTGCCCCAGCCAGGCTCCCAGCACTGGCACTGGGAGGGTACCACCAGCGGGGTGCTGGCTCGTGGCTGCTCACCACCCTCTTGCCACCTGCTTGCCTGGTGTGGAGCCACCATGGGGTGTGAGATACAGAGAGTTGGGAATGGAAGCAGAGACATGGTCCTCCTGGCAAGAGCACTGGGTCAGCAGCGTGCAGACTGGGGCCATGCTCTGAGCACTGTCCTGCCTCTGGCAGCCCAAACCCTCTAGATCAAGAGAGTGAAGATCAGCAGGACATGCAGGGCCCCAGAAAGCTTAGAGAAAGGTGAGGAGAACATGGCTACTGAGGCCACGTGCTCCTCGGGGGCTGACACGCACTGCCTACGATCAAGGAGGCTGCCACAGAGGTCCCTCTTATAGAGGTGCTATGTTTTCAGGAGGAGCTGTCTGTGCTGCTGACCGATGTCCACCAGTACAAGAGGAACCTGGATGAACACTACAGCAAGCTCATCAACAACAAAAGCCGCATCGCAGTGAGTGTGGTGTGCCAAGGGAGCCTGTGTCCCCGAGTCCTCTGTGTTCCACATGGCCCCTGGAGCAACCTGTGCTCCTGGGTTGCTCCAGCTCACCTCCTCTACTCTCCTTCTCTTCCCCCTTCCCTGGGATAGCAGACAGTGCTTACCTTCCACCCTGTTCCCTGAGATTCATGTTCTCCGTGAAACTCAGAGATTAAGCAAAGGCCTGTTTTGGGGCAGGGTGACATAGCCCTTTCTGGTGGCACAGCGCTGTTTTCAGAGGAGCTGAAGTCACTCTCACTGAGTGTTCTGGCAGGAGCAGCAGTCAGAGGTGGTTTGACCGAATGTCCTTGGAGGTGGGGAGATAAGGCGGGGAAGGACCCCGCTCAGAGCTGTGCTGTTGGTTTCACTCTGAGTTTATGCCTGGTTTAGCTGCATGTCCATTTCCTATGCAGTAAACATCTCCAAGGGACCTCCTGGCACCCCTTCTAAGGCTAAAGCTTCCCAGAGGGGCTCCTCAGAAGGGCTCAACCCAAATGCAACTGGAGCTGTGCTTTCTCCCCCTTAGCCCAGAACACAGGTTGTTCCCTGGGAGCAGAGGGATCCAACAGCTCTTTCAAGGCTCTGATGAAGCTGGTTGGGACATCAGGAGGTCAAAATCTGGGGAAGGAGAGGTGTAAGGCAGGTGCCGTAGTGACAGGCTGCTGAGGACAGCAGGATGAAACAATATCTGCCCTGCTGTACAGAGCTACTCTTCAGTTGGAGAGCCAGTGAAGGGTGGCTCGGTGGGACATGTTGACATTGCTGGTGTCATCTCTGAAACAAAAAGCAAGTGAAGGGGATGGAGCAAGGTAGCCCTGTACCAGCCACTTGCTGTCTCCTGGCAGAACGAGGCGGATGTCTTCAAGTGGGTGATCCGGAAGGAGTTCCAGGAGCTGCACAGGTACATCGACGAGGAGAAGGCCACCTTCCTGGAGAGCATCGAGGGGAAGGCAGCCCAGCTCATCAGCTCCATTGAGTCTCAGGTCAAGCAGACATCAGATGCCCTGCAGAGGCTTAAGGAGATGCAGAGCTCTCTGGAGGCACTCAGCAACGAAAGCCAGCTTGATTTCATCCGGGTGAGCGTGCTCACTAGTGAAGGCAGTGATAGTCAGCCAGGCTCTCCAGCCTTCATCCCGTGCCTCGTAGCCCTGAGCCCTGCCCTGGGCAGTGGGAACCCTCAGCAAGCATAGCTGGGACACCACAAGAAGGGAGATGTAGGTGCCTTCTGTCCAGCCAGGGCTTCCCCTGGTGGGAGAGACCTGCTCTCCATGAGAGGTGATGCCCTCAGCTCTCCCAGGAGAGGAGAGTCCTGGCCTCTGCAGCCCAGGACACAGATGTGTGCAGCTGTGACCACGCAGAAGAGCTGCTGTTCTCTCATTTCCCACCACCGACACTCTCTTTCTCTTGTGTTTTCCAGAAATATGGCTCCTCCCAGTTCAGGTGAGTGGTGGGACCCAGCAGCAAACAGCATTATTTGGGATGCCAGTGCCTCCAAACCAGGGCTGGGGGTCCCAGGCCAGTGGGCATCTCCGCATTGCTGGGGCAGCCTCACATGGACACATCAAATGATGGATGGCCACAGCCAGAGCCACACACTCAGCCCTGGAAGAGGGCAAGAGCAGCTGGTGAGACACCAAGTGGCTCCATCATACATGGCAGCCAGGTGAGAAGAGGTCACACACCATCCCCGTCACCTGCGTCACGGCTGCTCATGTTTTTCCAGGTCAGAGCTCCCCAGCTTGCACCCCTGTGATGGAATCTTTTGCCCTGTGTCCTTCAAGCCCTGTTTCCACCAAGATGACATCAAGATGACTGTGTGGAAGCGCCTGCACCGCCGTGTCCTGCCAGGTACTGACCTGCCCCGCTGGCAGTGCCCAGGCTCACTGGTGTGTGGGACGGGCTGCCCAGACAGTGCCGCGCTGCCCCGGCCTCCCTCTTGCTCTCGGCTTGTGCTCCTCACCCCCAGGAAAGCTCCTGGAGCAGTGGTTGGCTGTCTTGTGCTGGTAGCAGCCTGCTCTGGCGTGACACTCCTGCTGCTTAAAGTTCAGCAGTGTGTGGTGGGTTGACCCTGGCTAGAGGCCGGATGCCCACCAAAGCCCACTCTATCACTCCCCCTCCTCAACTGGGCAGGGGGAGGAAAATAGAACGAAAAGCTCGTGGGTGGAGATAAGGACGGAGAGAGATCACTCACCAGTGACTGGCACGGGCAGAGCAGACTCGACTTGGGGGAAAAAACAAATTTAATTTATTACCAATCAAAATCAGAGGAGAATGAGAAGTAAAACCAAATCTTAAAACGCCTCCCCCACCCCTCCCTTCTTCCCGGGCTTCATCTCTTTCCCGATTTCCACCCCCTCCCCCCAGCAGCACAGCGGGACAGGGAATGGGGTTGGGGTCAGTTCATCACACGTTGGTTCTGCAGCTCCTTCCTCCTCAGGGGGAGGACTCTTTCCCCCGCACCAGCGTGGGGTCCCTCTCACGGGAGACAGTCCTCCACCAACTTCTCCAACGTGAGTCCTTCCCATGACTGACAGCTCTTCACAAACTGCTCCAGTCTGGGTCCATTCCATGAGGTGCAGTCCTTCAGGAAGGGACTGCTCCAGTCTGGGTCCATTCCATGGGGTGCAGTCCTTCAGGAAGGGACTGCTCCAGTCTGGGTCCATTCCATGGGGTGCAGTCCTTCAGGAAGGGACTGCTCCAGCGCAGGTCCCCCACGGGGTCACAAGTCCTGCCAGCAAACCTGCTCCGGCGTGGGGTCCTACACAGGCTGCAGGGGGACAGCTGCTCCACCATGGACCTCCATGGGCTGCAGGGGGACATCTGCTCCACCATGGACCTCCATGGGCTGCAGGGGGACATCTGCTCCACCATGGACCTCCATGGGCTGCAGGGGGACATCTGCTCCATCATGGACCTCCATGGGCTGCAGGGGGACATCTGCTCCACCATGGACCTCCATGGGCTGCAGGGGGACATCTGCTCCACCCTGGTCTTCACCACAGGCTGCGGGGGAATCTCTGCTCCAGCGCCTGGAGCACCTCCTCCCCCTCCTTCTTCCCTGACCTTGGTGTCTGTGGAGTTGTTTTCTCTTACATCTTCTCACTCCTCTCTCCAGCTGCAAAGTGTGCAGCTTTTTTTCCTCTCTTCTCTTTTTTTTCTTAATTATGTTATCACAGAGGTGTTACTGATGGGCTCGGCCTTGGCCAGCGGCGGGTCTGTTCTTGTAGCTGCTGGCATTGGCTGTGTGGGGTTGGACATGGGGGAAGCTTCTGGCAGCTTCTCTCACAGAAGCCACCCCATGTCCGTTCCCCCCCCCCGCTGCTACTAAAACCTTGCCACGCAAACCCAATACACAGTGACAGCCTATGTGGCTGTGCCAGCCCCTGAGGTCACCTGGAGCTGGACCCCTGCCCACTGCTGTGCCTGGAGCCTGTGTGCTTTCCTTCTAGCTCCAGAGACACTGAAGCTAGACCCGGTGACGGCGCATCCCCTCCTGGAGCTCTTCAAGGGTGACACGGTGGTGCAGTGTGGGCTCTACCAGCGCCGGGACAGCAACCCCAAGCGTTTCGACTCCAGCAACTGCATCCTTACCTGCAAGGGCTTCTCCTGTGGCCAGCACTACTGGGAGGTGATTGTGGGCACCAGAAACCACTGGCGTGTGGGCATCATCAAGGGCACAGTCAGCCGCAAAGGAAAGCTCAGCAAGTCTCCCGAGAACGGCGTGTGGCTCATCGGCCTGAAGGAAGGGAAGGTCTATGAGGCCTTCAGCACCCCGCGGGCTACCCTGCCACTGACCACCCGGCCCCAGCGCATCGGCATCTACCTGCACTACGAGAAGGGTGAGCTCACCTTCTACAACGCCGACCATCCTGATGAGCTCAGCCCCATCTACACCTTCCAGGCAGAGTTCCAGGGCCAGCTCTACCCCATCATGGACCTGTGCTGGCCGGAGCGAGGGCCCTACTCCCCCCCCATCATCCTGCCTGCGCCCACCATGAGCCGGCACCCCCGGGCGCCGTACAACCACCCTGCCCCAGAGGAACCCCCGAAGCCGTAGCTTGGCCAGCGGGATGGGGCTGTGGCCGGTGAGGGCTGTGGCTGAGTCCCGAGGGCCCGCGGCAGAGGACGGCCGGGCTGCGCGCAGGGGTTGTCCTCCCGTGGAAGCGGTGGTGCTGCAGAGTGAGCTTCGGCAGCGCGAGAGGGTCCCCCCCTCTCCTCTGAGAGCGTCAAACGTGACCCTCGACCCCCAAATCCCCATCCCCAGGCTCCAGCCTGACCCAAAAGCCCGAGGCGCGGCTGGGCTGCAAAGATCTCCCGGTGGCGAGGAGCGCCTGCCTGGAAAGCACGAGCCGTGAGAGCCCGGGGTCTTTGTCGGCACGTCCGTCCCCTGAATAAAGAGCTGGTGTGGGGAGAGCTGGCTGCTGGCCGACACGGGCACCGTCTCTGAGGGAGCTGAGCGGGCAGCCGCAGGGCTCTGCGGGGCGCGGGGGGCAGCCGGGAGGGGAAGGCGGGACCCGAGAAAGCGGGTGCGGGAGCCGAGTGCCGGGCGGCAGAGCTCAGCCGGGGCGGGAGGACGCCGGCCGGCCCGGGGCAGCAGCTCTTCAGCCGCTCAAGGGCCCGAGCTGGCGCGGGAAACGGCGCGGGGAGCGCGTGGGGCGGGACGCTGCGCCCGGGGCCGCAGTCTAAGGCGGCGTGAGGGGCGCAGGGCCGGGCACCCGCACCCACCACGGCCGGAGCAGCTCGGCCACCCCGCACACAGCCCGGCAGCAGCTCCGCAACGGCCCGCGGCCGGTCCCTGTGCCCCGCAGAGCGTCCCCGGGAACACGTCCCGAGAGTTGTCACCAAAACTCACACCCAGCCCCCGCCACGCGAGACCTGAGGACAGAGAACGGGCCCCTCCGAGGGGGAAGATTTATTCCTGCGCAGGAGCTGTAGGCAAACCGGGGCACCCGGGTGCGGCTGCACGGGGGAGTCCGGCACCTGCAAACGCTCGGGTGAAGCACGGCTGGACTCGGCCCCCATCACCCGCGGCCCCCATCACCCGCGGCCCCCATCACCCGCTGCACCCATCACCCGCTGCACCCATCACCCGCGGCCCCCATCACCCGCGGCACCCACACCCGCGGCCCCCATCACCCCATTCTTCGCAGCCCGGCGCGGCAGCTCAACCCGCCTCGGAGCGGCCCCTGCCCGGCCCGGCCCGGCCCGGCCCCTCCTCGCCCCCGCCCCCGCCCGCAGTCCCGGCCCCTCCCCGCCCCCGCCCGCAGTCCCGGCCCAGCCCCGCCCCCGCCCGCAGTCCCGCTCCCCGGAGCCGCCGCAGGTCCCCGCCGCGCGCCCCCTGCTGGCCGGGAGGTCTCCTCGCCGGAAGCGGCGGCGGCGCGCGCGGGCCGGGGCCATGGCGCTGTACAGCGCGGCCGCCGCCGTCCTGGAGGGGCTGGAGCGCGGCGAGGGCGGTGTCAGGAGCCTGGTGTACGAGAGCCGCTTCCCGGTGCGGGGCTGCGGGGAAGGGGGCGGCTCGGAGGGGTGTGCCCGAGGGGGGGGGGTTGGGCCTGAGGGGCACGATTAGGCTCGGGGAGGGGGCGGGGGTGAGGCCCGAAGCGGCGAGTCCCGGGGCGGAGGGGGCCGAGGCCCGGGAGTGGAATAAGGCCTGACGGGGGTTCGGCCCGAGGGCCGGGATTAGGACCCCGCGGGGGATGAGGCCCGAAGCGGGGGGGGCCCGGGGGTCGGCGGCAGCTCGGGCCCGGTCCCCGGGCAGCCCCTGACCGCCCCACAGCACGTCCGGCAGCTGTACGCCCTGGTGTCCGAGACCCTCCGCTACTCCCCGGTGCTGGAGAAGCTGCTGGCCGCCGCCGCGCTGCTGCGGGCCGAGAAGAAGCTGCCCCCGCAGCTGGCGAAGGTGAGGGGGGCCCGGGGCGGCCCTTGGGTGCGGGGCGCGGGGCGGCGGGGCCGGGCTCACCCGTATCCCCGCAGGTGCTGGTGTACGACCTGCTCTTCGGAAAGGGCCTGAAGTGCGGGGGCCGTTGGAAGGCGCTGGCCCGTCGGCACCGGGCCCGGCTGGAGGCCGAGCTCGCCCGCCTGAAGGTGCAGCAGAAGGTGACCCGCAACGAGGACCTCCTGGCCCCGGCGCAGGCAGCGAGCCCCGGAGGTGAGGGGGGCTCGGGGCCAGGCGTCTCCCTGTGCTGGGGGCAGCGGTGGGTTGTGTCTGACCCCAGCGGCTCCCCCAGCCTCCCAGGTCCCGCGCTACGTCCGAGTCAACACCCTGAAGACTTGTGTGGACGATGTGATTGACTTCTTCAAGCGCCAGGGCTACTCCTACCTGGGCAAGGCAGCCAGGTCAGTGTTCCTTTCTGCCATCTCACCTTCCCTGGGACCTCGGCGAGTGGCCGGGGCTTGGTGCGAGGTCCTGTGGGTTGAAGAGTTGTTGGCCTTGGTGCTCGTGGTGTCCGGGTTGGGGTCTCCATCACTCCCCGCTCTCTCTCTGGGTGCTGTTTGGCGCTGCAGTGGGGAGGAGGCGTGGGGCGAAGGGGGTTCTCTGCCGGGGCTCTGGCTTTGGGGACGGTGATGCAGGACTCTGTTCATCCTCCCTGTGCCTCGTGGGCAGCGTGGAGGAACTGAGGGCCCTGTCTGGGAAGAAATTCTTGTTGGATCTTCATCTCCCGGAGCTGCTGGTTTTCCCTCCGCAGACGGACTTCCACGACAACCTGCTGTACACGTCAGGACACATCATTCTGCAGGACAAGGTGGGGGAGCTGGAGAGCAGGAGGTTGCGGGGTGGGAAACCACTGACACGGGGGGAGGGTCGGCCCCTTCCTGCATGCCAAGGGCTGGGCTTGGGCTTTGCTGTGGCACTTGAAGCAGAAACTGTGAATGCAGCAGGCGGCTGGGGGCTTCCCTGCGGCTCTGGCTCCGTAGCCCGTAGGTTCGGGATGAGCTGCTCGGAAGTGCGGCTGGAAAAACCCCGTGGGAGCTGGGAGCAGCAGCTGGGAGGCGCGCGGGGCTGTGGGTCCAGCCGAGGTGGTGATGGAGAACTGGGCCCTGTGTTGCTGTGGCTGCCTGCGGCCCCGCGGCCTCAGCCGTGCCCCGAGGGGGGCCCGGGGTGCTGCTGCCCGCACCTCTCATGGGGGTTTGCCCTCCTGCAGGCCAGCTGCCTCCCAGCCTTCCTCCTCGGCCCTGCTGCCGGAGCCCACGTCATTGACGCCTGCGCTGCCCCTGGGAACAAGACCAGCCACCTGGCCGCCATCCTGCAGAACAAGGGGTGAGGGCAGGTCTGGGTGCTGGGGGGAGGGAAGGGGGCAGGTGGCCCTGGTCCCCCCGAGCCCACAGAGCGCACAAGGGGGAGGTGACAGGAAGAGCTGTGCCCTGTCACCCTGCCCCGCTCCCTCCGGCCGATGCCCACTCCTCCCCAGCTGTGCTGGTGGCTCTGATCGTGCTGGACCACAGGGAGGGCCTGAGGGGACCTGCAGTCACTAAGGGGTTCACTCTCAGCCCCTGGCCCCGCTCCCTGCCCGACCCCGGCTCAGCTCCGTGCTCCTGCCTGGGGGAGCAGCTCCCGTGCTCTGCCTGCTGGCACACGGCCGGTGTCTGGGGCTGCGGGGGCAGTCGCTGCCGTCAGCGCGGGGCCGGGGCCGGGTGGGATGTTCACGCCTCTCCTGGGCACCGGGCTCTGCCTTTAGCCAGATCTTTGCCTTTGACGTGGACACCAAGCGCGTGGCCACCATGAACACCATGCTGACGCGGGCTGGGGTCACCGGCTTCCAGCTGGCCCAGCAGGACTTCCTGACCGTGGATCCCGGAGACCCCAAGTACAGCAAGGTGACCCACGTCCTCCTCGACCCGTCCTGCAGCGGCTCAGGTAACGCGCGGGGCTCCAGCTGCCCCGCCTGGAGCCGGGCTCTGGGCGCACGGGCCCCGGCTACCGGCTGCTCTCCCCGCAGGGATGGTGAACCGGGGGCCGGGGCCGGAGGCTGCCCCGAGCGCTGAGCGGCTGCAGGCGCTGGCCGGCTTCCAGCGCAGGGCCCTGAGCCACGCCCTGAGCTTCCCGGCTCTGCGGCGCCTGGTCTACTCCACCTGCTCGCTGCACCGGGAGGAGAACGAGGACGTGGTGCGGGCTGTGCTGCAGGAGCGGGGCTCGGCCTTCAGGTGTGTCAGCCTCAGGGGCACAGGGGGAGCTGCGGGGCTCGGCCCTGACCCTTGTCCCACCCCACAGGCTGGTCAACGCCTTCCCTTCCTGGCCCTGCCGAGGACTCGCTGCCTTCCCCGGGGCCGAGTGCTGCCTCCGCGCCTCTCCTGCAGAGACGCTCACCCACGGCTTCTTCGTCGCCGTCCTGGAGCGCTGCGGGGAAGGGGCTGCTGCCCCCAGGTGAGGGGAGGGCCTGCGGGGCTCTGCCTGCCTCCAGCAGCTTCAGGGGGGGACTGTGGCCAGGCTCAGGGCTGCTGGGGCACCGGGAGGAGGGTGCTGCCTTCCTGGTGCGAGGAGGGGGAAGTCTGGCTGCAGCGGGTGCGGGAGGAGAGGGCAGGAGCTGCGGCGCTGTGCTGAGCGGGGCCTCGGCTCAGGCTCTTCACTCTTGCCCGCAGCTCCACGCTTGCAGCAGCTGAGGAGAACCCGCAGCACGGAGAGGGAGCAGAGCCGGGAGCAGCTTCCAAGAAGAGGAAGAGGAAAAGGCAACGGGTGAAGGAGTGAAATAACGGCTTTGTGCAGCCCCGGGGCTGGTGGGGAGCGCTCCTCCCCTGCCGCCGCCGCCCAGGCGACGGCCGAGCCTCTGCACACCGGTGACGCTTTGTGCCAGCGGCAGCCGCGGGGGAATCCTGTAACCCCTGGGACCGAGTGCCAACCCCTAGTGCCAGGGAGGGGAACTGCTCCCCAGGGCTGGCTCTGCCAGGCAGCCCCCACGGGGCTTGTCCCCAAAGCCAGACCCGGCTGAGGCAGCCCTGGGAAGTCTGGGGACAGCGCCAGTGTTCAGCACAACCCCCGTTTCTGCACCCTGCAGGGCTGGAGTGCTCCAGCTGCATTCAGGGTGTTATTTTACCATGTTCCCCCAAAAAAATCCTTGCCCCAGCCTGATGCCTTTGATTACAGAGATAAAATGACTTAAAGTCTCTTTTTTTCCCTGTCTTTACTGGAATTTTTGTGCAGTCTTGCCTTGCTATTCTTGCTGAGACCAGCTCCAGTGCAGGTAAGTCTGCACTGTGGAAGAGAATTACAGCAAAAAGCACTGGCAAGGGCTCTTTTTGGGGCTTTTTATGGGCCTTTCCTGAGACGGGAAAGTGACCAGCCTGTGCTGGCTACGGGCACAGTGTCGTCGCCCTCCCTCCCATAAAAGTCTGCCCCAGGGAGCACGAGTGACCAGGAGGGCAGTGAGCACTGGGAAGACAGCGTGGCGCGTCTGCTGGAGTGTGGCATGGCGGTTCACGGCAGGACACGGTCCCGTTCCCGGCTCGAGAAGGCCAATTCAACTAGTGGTCATCCCACTTCTCTGAAGGGGACATGCAGTGGTTCCCACTTGGCTGAGAGCCATTGCCAGAAGGAATGTGGCCACCCCCGTGTGAGCTCCCATGCAGACACGCAGCCATCCAGGCCTCCGGCTGCGCGGAATGCCTGAGCCTGTCACTGGTACCAGAGGCCAGCAGAGCAAACACCTGTGTGCGGCGTGACCAGGTGAAGGATCTGCTCATCCTGGGGGCAATGCTAAGAGGAGGTGGAGAGATTAAGGAGTATCAGGGAGTGTGAGATGCAGGTGGATTGGTGGAGCCACAGCCTGCCATCCCTGTGAGTAATGCACTGGGGGGATGCTCTGCAAGTAGCAGAGGATTCCCCACCCTCTTGCCATCAGGCAGAAGAAGGAGGCCTAAGAGACAGGAAGGGATGGAAACAGGTCCCTGCTCGGGGTCGCAGGCAAATCTGCTTCCAGCCTACTTTTCCCTCCCAGGTGCCTTTGCACAACAGGTTTGAGGGTCTGAAACTTGAGGGACAGGCAAAGAAGGATGTGGATGAAGGTCCATCCAGGAGGTTTAAGTTGAGTTGATCAACCCCACACCTCAAGACTGCCTCTACCAAGAAAAAAAGGAGGGTAATTGTCACAGCTGACTCCCTTCTGAAAGGAACAGCGGGGCTGATGTGTGGACCTGACCCTACCCACAGGGAAGTCTGCTGCCTCCCTGGAGCCCTGCTCAGGGACATCACTAGGAGACTCCCTGGTCTGGTGCACCCTCTGGTTATTGCCCACTCTTGGCTGTACAGGTTGGCAGTGATGAGGTTGCAGACAAAGTCCTAAAGCAATTAAAAGGCATTTTAGGGCAGTGGGGCGATTGGTTGCAGGACCAGAGCACAGGTGATGTTTTCCTCAGTCCCTTCTCTGTCCGGAGAGGACACGGAAAGGAACAGGAGAACACACCTGGTTCACATGTGGCTCAGAGGCTGGTGCCCTCAGTGGGATTTGGGTTTTTTTTTGATCATGGGGAGGTTTACACGGCACCAGGCCAGCTGGCAACGGATGGAGTTCATCAGTCTCAGAGTGGGAAAAGGATCCTCGCTCATGGATTGGTGGGGCTCACCAAGAGGGCTTTATACTGGATTTGAAGGGGGGAGGAAATAAAACCAGGCTCACTAGAGATGAGCCAGAGTCAGGGGTGAAATCGATAGTCCAGCTTAAGTGCATCTACACCAGTGCTTGGGCCCCAGACAGGAGGGGCTGGAAGCCGTTGTGCAGCAGGATAGCTATGACCTGGTTGCCATCACAGAGATGTGGTGGGATGACTGTCGTGACTGGAGTGCTGCAGTGGACAGCTATAAGCTCTTCAGAAGGGAGAGGCAAGGAAGGAGAGGCAGTGGGGGGGGTGGCTCTGTATGCTAGGGGGTGTTTTGATCGTGTAGAGCTCAATGGTTGTGATGATAAGGTTGAGTACTTATGGGTAAGGATGAGGGCAAAGGCCAAGAAGGCAGATGTCCTGCTGGGAGTCTGTTACAGACCACCCAACCAGGAGGAAGAGGCAGATGAGGCATTCTACAAGTGGCTGGCAGAAGTCTCACAATCACCAGCCCTTGTTTCTCATGGGGGACTTCAGCTCACCAGATGTCTGCTGGAAATACAACACAGCAGAGAGGAAACAGTCTAGGAGGTGTCTGGAACATATGGAAGAACTTCCTGACACAGCTGGTAAGTGAGTCCACGGGGGGAAGTGTCTCACTAGACCTGCTGTTTACCAGCAGAAAAGGACTGGTGGGAGATGTGGTGGTCAGAGGCTGACTTGGGCTAAGCGACCATGGAATGACAGAATTCTCAATTCTTGGTGAAGGAGGCTGGTCAGCAAAACCCCTGCCATGGACCTGTAGAGGGGAGACTTTGGCCTGTTCAGGACACTTGTTGGGAGAGTCCCTTGGGAGACAGCCCTGAAGGGCAGCTCTTCCAAACTGAGACTGTATTTTAAACACACCTGACTTTCTGTTCAGCATCATTATTTGACTCATACTTGTCAAAAGAAACCACCCTTCCAGTGCCCCTTAACTCAGAGTCATCTCCAGAAGAAACAGCAGTACAGACACTGGCTGTTACCGTGGGATTTAGCATGTCCCTTGTGCAGGACTTGCTGCTTTTGAAAAACTGCATTGTCTTCTTTCTGCTTTCTTTGATTTATATGAATTCTACTAAAAAAAAAATCATTGGATTACTGGCTGTGTCCTGTCATTTTGTGATGTCATTGCAGTGAAATATTTTAGTAGGATTTTGATCTGCTCTGGATGGTGGCAAAGGCAGCCTCCCCAGGTTCTCCAAGAAGTGTTTCTGACCTGAAGATCTTTTGTACAGGTTTATGTAGACTTTGAGTCGTGCATTTGTGGGACCCTGTGTTGTGACAGGAGTGTCCACATGTGAGGCTGTGGCAGACAGGGCAGCTCTACAGTATTTATTTTTGTAGGTATCTGAACTCCCATTCATTTTGGGACCGGAGCATCCCTGGGAATCACTCACTGGGTGGATGCATACATGGACAATCACTTGAAGAGGAAAAAGCTGTTATTGGTATGTGAGTTCCCCAATTTGTGTTGTCCATATGCACATTTACAGCATATGTACCTTTTTCTCTTGCTTTAAACTCTTGTGGTTTATGCTGTTTCTATACACAACAGGAATGCTTGGGTTTTGGAAGGACTGGAGGCAGGTAGATTGGCTTTATCATTTTCCATCCCATATCTGGTGTGTGAAGGGAGAGGTTGTAATGTGCCCCCACAGGTCCCACTAAGACTAGAAGTCTGGTTTGAATGCCTGGCTGTACTGATACCTGCAGTGCAGGTGATGTGCACACGATGCATCGGCACAGCTGCCACTGAGCAACCTTCCTTGCTCTCCAGGGTAGGCAGTGAAAAGCAAGCGTGCCAAGAGGAAGGAGGTTAATGGAAAACAAGACAAAGTAGGGGTAGGTGGGTTGGTTTTTTTAATTAAAACTGCTGTTTTAACTGAAAATAACAGACAATCTTTCAAGCTTTTGGATAAAAGAGCACCTGAATTGATTGACAGGTTCATTTCCAAAGCCTTACAGAACCAATGCACATCCTGTCATTGTTGTTTTTTGATACAAAATTGTGCTATATTTTGTTTCTCAGAGACCTCCACTGCAGTCACCTTACACAGCTGATTTTCTGCCCTCTAACTGGCCATCTAATTAAAACATCTGATGAAAGCAACAAGACAGAAGTAAATCTTGAAGCTGTATTTCAGATTGTTGATGGAGATAGGTTCAACACCTGGAGCTGAAATGGTGAAAGTTGAACCTCTGCAGAGCCATTGTGCAATCCCTCAGCCTAACCAGTGCTGGTTAACAGTGGGAAGGGTGGTACACCTTCTTAGAACCATAGACTGGTTTGGGC
Organism: Caprimulgus europaeus; assembly: GCA_907165065.1. The sequence continues at coordinate 11,943,888 of OU015544.1, read as the reverse complement.
TGGAAGGGACCTTAAAGCTCACCCAGCTCCAACCCCCCTGCCAGCAGCAGGGACACCTTCCACCAGACCAGGTTGCTCAAAGCCTCATCCAACCTGGCCGAGAACACTTCCAGGGAGGAGCAGCCACAGCTTCTCTGGGCAACCTGGGCCAGGGTCTCACCACCCTCACAGCCAAGAATTTCTTCCTAATATCTAATCTAAACCTGCCCTCTTTCAGCTCAAAGCCATTGCCCCTTGTCCTGTCATTAACTGCCCTTGTGAAAAGCCCCTCCCCAGCTTTGCTGGAGCCCCTTCAGGCACTGGGAGGCCACTGGAAGATCTCCCTGGAGCCTTCTCTTCTCCAGGCTGAACAGCCTCAGCTCTCTCAGCCTGTCCTCACAGCAGAGCTGCTCCAGCCCTGGCATCGTCCTCGTGGCCTCCTCTGGACTCGTTCTAACTGGTCCAGGTCTCTCTTGTATTGGGGGCTGCAGAACTGGACACAGCACTCCAGGTGGGGCCTTACAAGAGCAGAGCACAGAGGGAGGATCACCTCCTTGAACACCTCCCTTCTTCAACTGGGGAAAGCCAACTGGAATTTCTTACTCCTGTAACTTCAGACACATCATTTGTGATGGGAGTAGATCAAGCAGTAGCTTGTTCTCCATCACTTTCTGAATTTTTTTATGCTACCTATACAACTGCATTGGCCACATTGGGGAAGGGTTTCGAGGAGAAGCCATATGAGGAGAGGCTGAAGTCACTTGGTTTGTTCAGCCTGGAGAAGAGGAGACTGAGAGGAGATCTCATGGCGGTCTGGAACTTCCTCCCCAGGGGCAGAGGAGGGGCAGGCGCTGAGCTCTTCTCTCTGGCCACCAACGCCAGGAGCAGAAGCCATGGCAGGAAGATGTGGCAGGGGAGGGGGAGGTTGGCCATGAGGAAAAGGTTCTTGAGGCAGAGGGTGGTGGAGCACTGGCACAGGCTCCCCAGGGAGGTGCTCATGGCCCCAACCCTGACAAGATTCCAGCAGCATTTGGCCCTCAGGGACATGGTGTGAATGTTGGGATTGTCCTGTGCAGGGACAGGAGTTGGACTGGATGTTCCTTGTGGGTCCAGCTCACAACATCCTGCGATTCTGTGATTCTATGATCTGGAAGCTGCTGCTGAACTAGTGCAAGAATCTCTAACCACACTGAAAGCATTTGAAGAACTGATAGAACAACCAGATCACTGCCCGTCCCAATCCTCCCTCGTGGTTTTTTCAGGAAGGATTATTCAGTCCAGAGCAGTTAAGGGGTAAAGGGAGATAAAACAACAACTTTTCTTGAGATAACTGTATTCCAATGTAATGCTGGGGTCTGGACTGATAGCTTTTTAATATTCTTGCCTGCTTTAAGAACTAAGGGCTTCTTTAATTAAGCTTTTAATGCACAGTGAAGGGTTTGGTTGGTAAAGCAAGATTTAAAAAAGAAGAGGGAATGAAAAGTATCCCAGGTTAATAAGCATGAGATGTGTTCGCCTGTGCTGGCCGAGTGAGGGTGCTCGTTTGCACGGGAAAAATACGTAGTGCAGCTGTGTTCACGGTGATGAACTGGAAGCTTTTTTAGGTTATAACATACTATCTTTAATCTTAAGTAAAAAGTGTTTTGAGAATTGCTACTGAAGGCAAAGATTTTTGTTTAAAATTCAGATAAATAGTTAGGTTGTTTCTGATAAACAGTTATGGAGTTTCTGTTTTCTGTGAAAAGTATAATTTATTGACACTTGAATGGTGTTAAGCATGTTCACTTGTTCCTACTTTGTGGTGTTTCTGCTTTGTGGTCTAACAACTTTTGGTACAAATTGTTATTTTACCTTGGTTTCCCTGTGCCTGGTCTTCCCTCTATACCAAATAGTCTCACATGCAGTGAGGACCATTTCAGCTGTTACTCTGTTAAGGCAGCAAATGCAGGCTCTTTTTAAAAAAAAAAACAAAGTAAAAGGAAGAGATTGAGTGCAAGTGTTTCTGCTGCATGAGACCTACATTGAGAGGCTGGAGAGGGACCTGGGGGTTCTGGTCAACCCCAAGCTGGACGTGAGCCAACAGTGTGTCCTGGCAGCCAAGAGATCCACCCGTGTCCTGGGGGCACCCAGCCCTGCACTGCGAGCCGGGCCAGGGAGGGGATCGTCCCGCTCTGCTCTGCACTGGGGCGGCCTCACCTCCAGCGCTGGGGGCAGTTTGGGCACCATGGGAGAAAAAGGATCTAAAGCTGCTGGAGAGTGTCCAGAGGAGGGACACAACACTGGGGAAGGGTTTAGAGGGGAAAGGTGTGAGGAGAAGCTGAAGTCACTTGGGGTGTTCAGCCTGGAGAAGAGGAGACTGAGAGGAGATCTCATGGCGGTCTGGAACTTCCTCCCCAGGGGCAGAGGAGGGGCAGGCGCTGAGCTCTTCTCTCTGGCCACCAACGCCAGGAGCAGAGGCCATGGCAGGAAGATGTGGCAGGGGAGGGGGAGGTTGGCCATGAGGAAAAGGTTCTTGAGGCAGAGGGTGGTGGAGCACTGGCACAGGCTCCCCAGGGAGGTGCTGATGGCCCCAAGCCTGACAAGATTCCAGCAGCATTTGGCCCTCAGGGCCATGGTGTGAATGTTGGGATTGTCCTGTGCAGGGACAGCAGTTGGACTCCATCATCCTTGTGGGTCCCTTCCAACTCACAATGTTCTATGATTCTATAATCTTTAGGATATTGATTGATAGGATATTTGCAGAAGAGATGAATATTCTAGAAAAAGGGACAAGGAGAATATCTCTCTGTTTAAGAGTAAACTACAAGTGCTTAACTCTGAGCCTTTCCTTTCTAGGTGGAATCAAATCAGAACTTGGTTCTTTGGCTTTTTTTTTTTTTTTTAACCTTACACATTTTTGCCACATGATCATGGAAATTCATGATTTCAGTAAATGATTGCCTGCAAAATACATATGGAGCAGCAGCAGAGGGCTCCAAAAAGCAAGTAACACATAATTTTGTGTCTGGACAATTGGGTGGGGTGGGTGAGGCTTCCAACCAGAAAGGTGCAGCTCGCATGTGTAGTTCTGTAGCACACAGCTCTGTCAAGTTGTCTGAGCAAGACCTGTCCTTACTAATGCACGTGTTGGTAACAAGGAGTGCACCTGGATTTCTTCTGGCTTATTGCTCACAGCTAGCTTGATAACTGGGGGCAAAGCTCAGGCTGTGAGGACATAGACCGTAACTTTCTATATTCTTAATTTTCTGGTTTCATATTTTTGCTTAATACGACATTTTGTAAGAGCTTGAGTTGGCAACCTGGATTTTGAGTTCAAAACACTTACTTTGTAAACCATTTGGGCAGTGTTCAACACGTGTTAGATGTCCTTTTGGAATGGAAGAGAATAGTTATTATTTTGTCCCTAAAGTGATTACAAGAAAATATTGAGTCATCTTTGGTTTTGTTCCTTTTTTGTTTGTTTGGGGGTTTTTTTGAAGGAGAATATTAGTGTTAAAAATGAGAACAGGATGTCAGAGACATTAGGGAGACAATTCACTTCAGGAACTGAGCCTGGGAACAAATCTGTGGCAGAGAGAGGTGCATCTGTACTACCGAGATGCAGGGAAAGAAGACAAAGCTCTAACGAGGGAAAGTCCCCGGTAAGAAGAGATTCTACATTTTTTTAGAGATTACTGGGACAGCTACTCTGAAACTAACTACTGCAGAAAGGGGAAATCAGAATAGTTCAGTGTGAAGGACTTCATTGTGCTTTTGATTAAAATATTACACTTGTACAACCTCTTGGTACACTTACCACTAGAATTCAGGTTGCCAAATTGAAATGTTCCTAGAGATATGCTTACACAAATTACTCTTATGTGGAAAAGGGTATAAATTATATCAGTAAATAAACCCGAAGTTCTGGGAGTTGTGTCAGAAATCTGGATGTTTTAATATTGAGATGGAGTCCACAGACAAGCAGCAGAACATCTGAGGCCAAAAAATGCATGAATCTAGTAACTAAAGGAAGCACCTCCATGTCCCCAGAGGAGACATACAAGGACACAAGGAGTACTTTGGGTCCATTCTAGACGAGAAGTTGATGCAGCCTGCAAGTCTTGCAAGAAGCTGTTTCCCTCACAGCTGTTCATCAAAGAACTGACTGGAGAGTTTGAAGAGCTGTTGCTCACTTCAAAGGGTAGTTTCTAGATTCCAGATGATGATGCTAGTTAATAATTCAGCTCATAACACCCATCAGTTTCAAACATTTAAGTAAGGAATAAGTTCTTTTTGTGAGGAAGCTGAGAAAAAAGGTTGGATGCCATCTTGAAAGAAATCAGGCTTTTGCTGAAAACACAGAATTGAGAGTTCTTGTTCAGTTCCTTCCTGGTATCACGACTAATTAACAGACTTCTCAGCTGTCATATTTAAAGCAAAACATTTGCTTACTATGCCAGTTGTAAAGTGATGTACAGGAACACTCTGGAAAGCATTTCCACGGGATTGTTCCCCAGAGGTGAAGCACTGTTAGCTAATGCTAACGAGCAACAGTGAGCACAGAGTCACCTCTCTGAGAAATGTGACAGTCATCTGGGTCTGGGTTTCCACTGTGGTACCTCTTAGGCTTGGTGCACATGGAAAGGGTAGAGACAGACCCCACACCTGAGCCAAACCTGATCAGGCTCGAGTTGGCCAAAGTAAATTGGGCACATGGTACAAGCACAGCCCATCTCCCACATCTCAACTGCAAACCTGGAGCAGACAGGTTTAAAGAGAAGCTGACTTCTGTTGCTCTGGCCACGTGTCTTTGTCAGGACCTGCTTCCCTCTGTGAGTCTTTGAAACAGCTTCTTCCTTAATCTTTCTGTGCTAAAATATCACATCATGAAAATTTCCAGGTGTTTCTTCACAACTTCTCCTCTGAAAGTGATTGAGTCCTGTCTGTTTTCCTCTTTTCCTTTGGGCACTCATTTGCAAGTTTTCTGAGCCCACACTTTGATGTGTATCCTGCTATAGAGAGGGCTTTTGTTCTGTATTTCTGCAGGCTGATGGCATGATTCACTTTTGGTGATGTGGTGGCACCAAGTTCTGGGCATCACAGAGCGAGAGCCAACAGAATGTGATCCCAAAGGCCACTGCAATGAAGAGAAAAGGAAAAGCCACTTGTGTGACTGGGAGCAGCTCTGGGCTAAAACCAAGGTGCTAGTCTGGACAAATGAGCTAAGAATCAACCCCTCCCCCGTGGAGAAGGCATTGCTATCCTTTGAAGAACTAGACCAGATTTCTTTGCCTCTTTGCAGCCGTCCTGTAGCAAGAGAGAGAGCTGTTGTCTTAGTAAAATGCAGTCCCCAGGGTTTTCATCCAAGCTGCCAGCCCATCTCTGCAGCACCATAAATCACTTAAACAGGTTGTTCTCTTCAAATGAAAACCGACAGACTTCACCAACTTCCACAGCTACATTTGAGCTGACCATCATCTTAAACCATTGAGTTTTAAGAACATCCTGCCAAGCAGGGCCAAGACGAAAAGTCCCTCTAGTCCATTGTCCTGTCTCCACCAGTATCTTTGACATTTTTGTGCTAGTAAGTAGAAAAGGCCTCAGTAAACTTTTCTTCAGTTCATTTTTCTAGTCACTTTTTGAAGCCATGCAAGCATTTAGCATCTGCTGTGGTTTTTGTCAGTTAATGTCATTAGCATAGGTTAATTACAGGTGAAGAACCCTCCTCTGGTTTGATTTTTTTTTTGAACGTGAGTTTTTGCTTTAACCATATTTTAACTCCTCATGTACAAATTGTCTTTCTACGATGACAATTTGGCAGAGAGAACCCATTTTCTTTGGTAGCAGCAGGAGAAGAAGAATGATTTATGCGTCCTCCTGGGAGTCAGAGGCTGCAAGAGGCTGCAGAACTTAATTCAGCACTAAGAGACATCATTGCAGATGAGTAGAGGCTGTGTCACCTGCTCCCTCCCCACTCTTGTTCTTGAGAGATAGTGGCTGTGGCTCTCTGCTTCCTGCTGTGTGGATCACATTGAGGTGTGAGGGATAGTTCACCTCTCAGGTACAGCTTTTTTCAGCCCCAGGCTCGCTCTTAGGACATAGATTGGAAGGTGCTGATGGTGCATCTTCTTCCTCCACCACTTTCTAGTTGAGCTCATCTATAAAACGGGATTTTTGGAAGAAATCTGTCTGCTTGTGTTTAAAATCAGCATATTAAAAATGTTAAGGCTAAGATCCACCCACGCCACAGGAGTCTTTTTGGACTTCACGAGTGGTTGATAGGAACCCTGTAAATTCTTCATGCATCTTTCCCATCTCCTCTGCATTGTCCTCCACAGGTATACTCAGCTGGTGAATACAGGTGTACTGGACCTAATACCTGTGGTTTGTGCTTCCTCTGCTAAAGAGTACCTAAGGAGGACCAGATTCTGATTGGAGATGGTTTTGTTTGCTTTTTTTTTTTTCTGGAAATAGAGATCTTGGGGTGGAGCAGGTGGAATTCATTACTTAAGGATTTAAGCATTTAAGCTGATACTGATGCATTAAGGAAAAAAAGCTTGCTATATTTTTTGTGAGTCATCTTGTCCCTCAAATAATCTGGCAACTTCCTTTGATTTGTTTTGCTACTAGAACATAGACACAATAGTGTGATGCTACTGACTCGTGTGTATCCATCATTCTTGTCTGCAAGGTGCCCTGGACATTTCCCACCCACTCCCCTGCCACTCCAGTTGTGTCACTTGCCATTCCCTCTCGTTCACTGCCAGGTCAATAGATTTGCAGGTGCAATTGCTAAGGGCAAATCCTCATGCAGGCAAGGTCTCCCGTGCTGACATATATTCACTTGAGCTATTTCCTACACCTTCCAGAGAAAAATAATTCAGTTTGGTTCATTAGTGTTCCTGATATGTCACTGTCAGATCTCCTACAAAGGTGTTAAGGGTTCATGTGGGGACAGGCCAGGCCTTGAACTCTTCAGCATCTCTGAAGCCCAAAGTGAAGATGCTCTCAGGAGTCTGAACTGCAACTTCTTGCTCCAGCTCAGTTGTCGTTACCTTGACTTCATGGTGGATTCAGGGAAGGACTTTCAAATTACCTGGCAGTCTGCTGTTTTGGATGAGGGGGATGTTAGAGGCTGCCTCCCAACTTTCCATCATTTGGAGCTGCATTGTTCCTAGCCCCTTCCATTGCATTTTCAAGACTTGTTCCCACCAGAGTCTGCTTTGGCAGGAGGCGAATGGCAGAAAGTGCAGAGCTGGTGCCCACTGGGCAGGAGCTTTGTAGTCTAGAGAAGGAACGAGGACTGGAGCTCTTTTCCTCAGGTGGGAGCGTGTCTGCTCCGAGGTTCCAGTTCACACAGGTGACATTTGCAGTGGCAGTGCTGTTGTGACTTTCTCAGGGTATTTGTTCACTTTCAGGACCTGCAAGGTCTGGCCATGCATTGGGAGTCTCTCCATTTTGCCATGGATTGGGGTAATTTTCAAGAAAGGAGCCTCTTGTTTGTCCTGTCTGTGGCAGCACAAGTTTTCTCTGGGATCTTGGCACCAGCTCTGGCAGACTTGGAGGCCATTGTGCCTTTGATGGATAAAGGAAGGTCTGTGCCACGAGCAGAAGGGGCAGTTCTGTGGATCCTGCCAGAGGTTGGGAGTAATTAACGCTTGGCAGTCGGTGTCCATGGCAGTGAGTGCACACAGAAATCGTGGATCTTGAAGAATGAGAGTGATTTGCTTAGAATTTATTTTGTTCTTATTTTATAGTTAAAGTTTTGTAACATGAGAAGAATTCCTGTTCTTTAGAGAGCAGGCCTCAGGTTCTCAGGTTCTGCTCTGCCTGCTGGAGGCACCAGCGCTGTCTGTGCTGCCGGGGGAAACCGCCCAGGACTGGTCACTGTTCCCTTTTCTTCCTCTGTCTCGTCTGCTGGTACCTTGCAAGTGGATGTGGTCCTTTGCCCAGGAAGAGATTGAGAAGTGGATGACAAGGATGTCAGAATGCGCAGCAGGTGCCAGCTGGGTGCCCCTGTCAGCCTCCACAGCGGTGCTCTGCACACAGCTGGTGGGTTTTTATAAAATAAATCTATTTTTTTACCTTTCATTTTAACTTTGTAAGGTATTAGTCATTCCATTTGTTACACCTCTCCCATGGTATTTTCTACTTGTCAAGTTCTAAGGTATCTAGTGGTCAGAGTATTTAATATAAAGGAATTACTTAGCTGCTTCTATTCTTTAGATATGGCAGGTCTGAGCTTTTTGTAAACAGGAAGCCTTAAAAATTCTCTCAAAACTTTCTTACTGGGCAGCAAGTTCTTTTTAGTGCTGCATTAGGAATCTTTTTATTTAACATTGTTGTAAGCTCCTGTATACTTGGCACAGGTGGAATTATTCTAATAACTTCAATAGTATAGGTAATGATAAGTTATTTGTTGTTTTAGTATGTTGTTTTAAATAGGTCTTCAAAACAAATGTTCAAATTTTAAAATATTATTGCATTTTTACTGATAGTAGATCTTAAGTTTTTAATAGCTCTGCATTTGTATTTCTGTTAAAATACTGCTTAGAGGATAAAGGGGGCATGTGCTGTATTTGTGTTGTCAGGGACATATGTGTGGAAGAGCACTTGAAATATAAATCTAATTGGTTCATGCATGTTCATGCATGTTCATGAAGCAATTGGCTCTGTATTTAATTATTGGCTCTATAATTAATTAGAGCCAGACGTGAGCAAAATGCACCAGAAAGGAAGAGAGAGAATTTCTCAAGCTCCCCTCTGTGGGGCCTTCCAGAGCTCTGTGGAGCTTCCAGCTGCGGTCCCAGCTGGACATGGAGTGGTGGGATGAACTGAGGCAAAACCTTCAGTTCTTCACAACAGCCCAAACGAGACAAATGCCATCTGGGGACGCTTTCTGGTCGGGTGAGTGATTGTCCTGGGATTTGTTATTCTTTATTATCTGTGGCACACGGGCAGTGCCGTTCAGGTGACTGGTGTAGTGAAAGGCTGGGTGCTGAGGTTCCCAGCCTCCTTCTCAAAGGAACCAAGATGGAAAGCATTTCTAAAGGAATGAGAATATTCAGGTAGGTCAAAGGAAAAGCTGTTTGGTGACATGGCAGCAGCTTTGTCATTAGAGTTTGATTTTGTTCTCCCCAGCTCAGGTGGCTCAAGACCATTGGATAATCCACTGTGGCAGACAGTCTGTATGCCCTGGGGTGTTTGGTGCCATTCATAGCCACAGAGTTGGAGATTCTTGGTCTCACCTTCCTGGTGTCGAGGTGTAAGGAAAGGAAGATCCCGGGAATTCACCCTTCTCCAGCTGAAGCAGCAGCTACCTCTTTAATTCCAATCAGATACAAAGCGAATTTCTTGGCTTCCTTTTCTTGCTCCTGTTTGCCACCAAAAGGTTTGATGCTTTCTGAGATTTCAGTCAGGGGAACCTTAGTGTCTTACTGCTCTGTGGTTCTACAGACAAATGATGAAATCTTACTCTTAACATTTTTTTAATGTGCTAATTTTAAACAGTTCTGGAGCTGGGTCTCCTGCAGGTCAGCACTTTGAGAATACATGTGTGTGTAAACTCTCTTTATCCTTAACCAACTCTCTGACATCCTATGAGAGAGCCCAGGAGAAAGGGCACTTGCTCCTTTAGGACATTGGTCTGGTGTTGCCCAAGGCCTCACAAGCTGTGGGTGACTCCGGGTGGAATATGGAGCATTTGAGCACTTTAACGTGGGTGTCATTTAGCCAGGGGAGAACTTATTCCTGAGATAAAGAGTCACTGATGTAAGAAGGTGTTTTTAAGGGTGTTCTTGTTAATGGGAACAGAGTGGGGTTTTGTTTCCCTCGGAGATGTTCTTTTGTACCCTGCTTAGGCAGCAATCTTCACTAAATTAAACTTTTTAACTGAAACGGGTGTCACACTTTATTTTCTCTCTGTTTTAAATGACAAACAAAAGATATCCTAGTTGAAAACAACGTTTCACTTTTCAGTCCTTCTTGCAGACACTTTTATCAACACGTACTCAATACCACACAGAGCAGTTTACAAGGGAGTGGACCATTTGGTTTCTGTGGCAGAACCCCAGGGATTTGTTGGCCGCACGTGGAACACAAACCCCTCCTTCTTGTTGGCTTCCCTGAAAGCACTTTTCTGTGAGCAGTGGGAGTGATGGCAAAGGACTCCCAGGACTGCTGGCTGGGTCACACGCTCTCTGCGTGCGGTGCAGCGGTTTGGCACTAATTTCTGGGAGCCCTTTTGAAGCACCGAGGGCTCCCATCGCAGGCCGACTGTGGGATTCCAGTTGCAACCTTCCTTGGAGGTTCTTGGTCTGACCAAGAGTGTTATTCATCTCTTGGTGACATTAGAGAAGAACAGTTGAATGAGGGAATATGCTCAAGCTGAGGGAAGGCAGCGGGTGAAGTGGCTGGAGCTGCCCCAGACATGCTGGAGTAAAGCCTTGGGCCAGTAAGAGCCATAAAACTCCAGGGCAGGGCTGTGGGGGAGAAGAGTGGCCCTGGTTCAAGAGGACGTCAGGTTCCCAGTTCAGCTTTGATGTTTTTGTCACTGGGGAGCAGGAGTTCCCTCAAGTGTTGTGTGCTGCAGTGGCAGAACCAGAGAGCTTTCAAAAGGGGTGGATCAGAGCACTGGGACTTCAAAAAAATAATAATTAAAAAAATAATTTAAAAAATCACTCTGCTGATCCCAAATGCTTCGCTGACAGGGCAGGCCAGCTGGGGCTCTGGTGTCCTTAGCTTGGGCAGCTCCATCACTGCTCCAGTTCAAGTCACCATTAGTGAGCCACTAGAGCTCGTTATGAGTCCAACCAGCCTGTACACCAAAAAAAGCCCCATTATGGACCTTAACTGTGGGATGCAACTTTCCAGAGTGGTGTATAGCTCCCTCAGCACAGGCTCCTCCTTTAAAGTAGCAGCCTCATGGCTTGAGGCAAGACACATCCCATATCACATCGGTCAAAGGACACAAGGCCAAGAGAGCTGGGGCTGTTCAGCCTGGAGAAGAGAAAGCTCCAGGGAGACCTTCCAGTGGCCTCCCAGTACCTGAAGGGGCTCCAGGAAGGGTGGGGAGGGACTTTGGCCAAGGGCAGGGAGTGACAGAACAAGGGGTGATGGCTTGAAAGTGGCAGAGGGGAGATGGAGCTGAGATGTGAGGAAGAAATTGTTTGGTGTGAGGGTGGTGAGACCCTGGCCCAGGTTGCCCAGAGAAGCTGTGGCTGCTCCTCCCTGGAAGTGTTCTCGGCCAGGCTGGATGAGGCTTTGAGCAACCTGGTCTAGTGGAAGGTGTCCCTGCTGCTGGCAGGGGGGTTGGGACTGGAGGAGCTTTAAGGTCCCTTCCAACCCAAACCAGTCTGTGATGCTGTGATTAAGGTGGAGCCAGGCTGTTCCCAGTGGTGCCCAGCGACAGGACCAGAGGCACCGGCCGCGCTGCAGGCGGGCGGCGGGGCGGGAGGGGGAGCCCGCGGTCCCGGCCCCGCGGGGGGCGGTGGCTCCGGCTGCTCCACCCTCCCTCGGTGTCAGCAGGTAGGACAGAGCCGGCCGTCCCGGGGGAGGAGGCGGCCCTCCGCAGCCGGCCTTCCCGGGGCTCCAGCCCCGCTCCTGAGCCGCAGTTGGGCTTTTCGGGCGGAGCTGCGGGGCTGTCCGGCCGCCCCCCACCGCTGCAGCCGGTGCCTCCCCGGTGCCGGTCAGGCCGGCTGCCGGGCTGCGCTGCCGGGTCGTTGCCCATGGTCCAGCTTGGCTTTTCCTTGGTGCTCCCTGCGCTTCCAGCCGAGGATTGTGTGCGCTGCAGCCCGAGCAGAGAGCCGGGGGTTTTCCAGGAGTTTTCCCGAAGGGGTTTTGGGCTCTTTCCGGGCTCTGGAGGTGACATGCGGACACTTCCCTGCCAGCCGTGACAGGAGCCCCGGGAGCTTTCTGTCTGCAGGGATTTGCTCCCTTGGATCCCGCTGGATTCTCTTGGGGGCTTTGGAGCTCCACTCGCACCTACCTGCCTGCTGCACGGCTCCAGAGAGGTTGCTTTCTCCTGTTTTTCATACTTTTTGTTATAAAGAACAATTTTTTTTTTTTTTTGAAAGACCGAAACCAAACATCATCAGACCCACGCAGGTTTCTCAAGCAGTTGGAAACACCTTTTCCCTGGGATTTACAGCAGTATTTCCACCCGGCCCGGCCCCCGCTGACTCCAGCAGGCACACTGCCTAACAGGTTTGCAGAGCTTTTTTGTTTGTTTGTTTTTTTAATCCTTTTTTCTCTCCATAGCTGCGTGATCTCTGTCACTTTGGCTTTAGTTGAAAATGCCCATTTTCTAAATTCTCCCAGCTATGAAGACTCCTTGATACGTTTCATGTGACCTTTGGGGAAATCATGGAACTTTATATTTTATTTTGTGGGGCCTTTAGTCGAGATCTTCTTCATGTGTGCTTGGAAGTGGTCATACCGGAACTCAGGCGTGCGCAGAAATAGTGCGAGAGAAACCAGATCTGCTGTAACTTTTTGCTTGGTACCTGTTTGGCTTGATAGCTAAACTTTTAAAGTGTTTTGGGACCTTTTTATTCCCGGGGAACTATGAAGAGAAGCTCTGTGCTTTATTAATTATCCCCAAGAACTGCACCCGGCATCAGACTTGGAACATGGATTGCTGGGAGGAGAGTAAAGCTGATCTCCAAATATGAAGGAAGCACTTGTGGCCTGAGAAAGATGGAAGGGATCATCTTGATCTGGAAGAGAACTGTACAGAAGCAAACTTTCATTTCAGCCCAAATTTGAGAAATACCTCCTGCATAATTTCTGTGAAGGATACCAAGAGAAGATTCAAGGCAAAGGGCTTGAGTTGGTGTTGTGGGAAATGCTGGCAAGAAGGTGGGGTGTCTCTCAAGAGTATTTGCGATGGATGTTTTGAACCTGTGGCTCTTCCCGGCTCTTGGGCAGGAGACACGAGGACACCACGTCGGCACGGAGGTCTCCCTGTCCCTCACCTCTGTGGGGCTGGCGAGTTCCTAATGCTCTCTGGTGCATCTGAACTGATTTCTTGCTAGCAACCTGTTTTGCTGATCTTTCCGGATTTCTTTGTTGGAGGAGGGACTCCTGATTTAGGCTCCTTGTTTTAGTTTGTTTGTTTAAAAGATGCCTTTGAACTCCCAGCGGCCTTTGAGCACGTGTCAGCGAGGTAGAGAAACGGTGATGGCGAGAAGTGGAGAAGTTGTCTGGTGAGCAGTGCTGGCGGTGACCGAGCCCCCGTCTCCTCTCTCTCCTGCCTTCCCTTGGCTGGCACCGCGTGCTCGGGAACCCGCTGAGCTTTGCTGACGGCTGGAGCCCGCCGCAGGGTGAGGACGCGTTCCGGAGCGGTATGTGTGGCCGGAGCCCGCTGCTGCAGCTGGTAGCATGAGTGCTGGCCCCCAGCTGCAGCTGGCTGTCCTCTGGCCCTGGCTGCTCATGGCGACTCTGCGGGCAGGACTCGGCCAGACAGGGCAGGTGCTGGTGGCGGCGGTCGAGTCGGAGAGGTCGGCGGCGCAGAAAGCCATCATCAGGGTGATCCCCCTGAAAGTGGAGCCCATCCTACTGGAAGGGGAGTTTGCCAACGTTGCTGAGGTGACTCCAGCTGAAGGAAAACTGCTCCAGGTAAGAGCAGCTTTACTTGGTCCAACTCCATCTGCCTCACCTTCCCACTCCTCTCCTTTCCCCTCCTTTCTCTCCTTGCTGCTGCAGCTCCCGGTGCAACGCGTTTGATTTCATTTCCTGACTGCAGATTTAGAATCGAGGCAACGAGGCATTTTTGACGTGAGCTGTCCACCCGTGTGTTTTGTTCCTTTGTGTTCTGCACACTGTTTTTAGGCAGAAGGGATCGTGCAAAGGGTTGGTTCTGCATTCGGTCACCATCTGTTGCTGTGCTTCTATTAATGTTTAATTTTGGAAGTGGTCGGTTGATCCACAAAGATCAATTGCGTATCTTAATGGATGGTATAAAGCTGAGTGTGTCGAGTCACGTGTTGGGACGCTGTTCAGTGAGTTAGGTTTGTTTTTGTGAAGTCCGTAAGGTTCTCTGTGCACTGCTGATAGCTGGGGTTCTGTTACAGCTGAAATACACATCCAGACTTGCCCCCCAGAACTACTGACCCCACTGGTTGGTGTCTTGCACCTTGCCTGTACCTGACAGTTGAGTTTTACCCATGCAGTGGTTCCTGTGGTGTCGCCACCATGTATTTTCATAAGTGAAATTAATGCCAGTTTCTGACCTCTGCTAAGGAGAGAGCATCTGAACATCTCACTGTGAAGTGCAGATGCTTTTAAGAGACAGAACTGGGCTATTTGGGGAACAGACCCATCTCCTGCATACGCCAAGTTTTGAGACCTGGTGTGTATTTTTGTGTTTCTGTTGGTAATTTGCTTGGCAGTCATGTGCTTTGTGCTTGAAAACAAAAAAGACCAAATAGGCTGCATTCATATTTAATCTTAATTTTTGCATGGCTCTTTCCAATCTTGACTCTCCAAATGTGGTATGTTGTAATCTTAATTAAATTTGTAGCTTGGAAATTTAAATTAAAATAAATTTTGTATAGTCTTATAAGAAAAGAAATACAGTTGAGTCAGCTTTAGAATATGGTCACCTGTCTGAAAATGAAAATGAGCAATCTGTGACATTGGCAAAGCCTGTTTTTCCATGTCTTTTGAACTACTCAGAATGAAAGATATAAAATTATATTACCAGGCTGAAAAACTATCTTAGACAAATGTACTCAAGGTCCTGTTCTGTCGTGAGGCAATGTGCAGGAAAGTCAATATTTATTCCTTACAAAAACTACAGTGGTGTTGCAACTGAGCACAAAGTGTAGAGCGTGGACCTCTCTGAAAGGAGAGGATGATAACCTCTGCTGTGGGATGTGCGGATGTTTTGAGCCAGGTGCAGTGATACAGGGTGGGGTTTTCATCCCGCCTGCCCTCACAGCAGCACAAACCAGGTGCTCTGGATACGAGGCCGCGAATAGTGTCCAATTGACAATGGACTTCAGCCTTTAAAATTCATCCTCAGAATGGAGAGAGTTGGGGAAGCGTTAATCTAATCTGCTGAGGTTGTGTACACAGATGCTGACCTGCACTCTCTGTGTTTTCAGGCCTTGATTCCATCCCTGTGCGTGCGCAGGTGATCGTTCCTGTTCCGTATCCCACTGACTCCAGTGCGGAAAATCGTCCGGGTCTGGTTTCAGTGGCGGTGCTGGGACCGAGGGGTCTGGCTGTGCCTTCTGCAGCAGGATGTTTGCCCCGTGCCAGGCTCCGTGCTCTGGGAAAGCTTAGTCAAGCGTACCCGTGGCCTCTGGGGGTATCTCACGGTGCAGGTTCTAACTCTGCCGCTACGTATCGAAACCTGGAATAGAAAATGACGTTTAAAATTGTTTGGGTCCTGGTCCTTCAGCACATTGCTGCCTCTGCAGAGATGAGTGGGAAACGGAGCTGTAACGGTTAAGGTACAAAATAAGTAAGCAGTTAATGGGAGGAGCTGTTTTTAGTTTGCCTTTAGATAGTCAGATATTAAATAAGACTGAATTAGGCCTTATTGGGACATCTCGTTTTACATGTGGCTGTCAACATCCCAATCTTGCAAAAATGTTAGCTCTCATGCTTAACTTTGATGTCATTGGAACTCTTATTTAAATAAACTTAAGCCTGTTCACTGGTTATTTATATGTAATTTAGGTACACTAGGTGATTATCTTTACAGTGAATGAATTAAGAAGTCCAGTTTTCACACCATTTTTTGATAGGTCTTCCTGGTCAGGCCCTGTAAGATGCAGTCAGCCCTCATGCCCGTGGCAGGAGAACACAACCTGCCGAGCTGAGCTTGGAAAAGGAGAGTGGATGGCCCAGGCCTGTTTTCAAAGCAATGCTGTCTTAGTTCAGTGGTATAATCGTATTGCTCAAGGATAAGTGGTTCAAAGTCAGCCCTATATTCAAGTATAGTTCTCTTTAACTTATAATTATGTTTATGGTGTTCTGGTCAATATATTTTTAGAAAGACTTTCTTAATTTAATAGAGAAAATCCTGCACAGAAGTGTTGGAGCTTCACTAAATCTGCTTTTACCAGAGCATGTTCTTGGTGACATTTTTTCCTGCCATATTCTCTAGGATCATCTACAGAAACGGACTTTGGTCATAAAGTGTTACATTCTTAGAAGCTAACTTTAAAAATATCTTCTTTACATATAAAAAAATAACCTCACTGCCAGATTCCTCCTCAGACCCCTTGCCTCTGTGGCCGGTTCTCCAGGGAAATCTCTGGATTTTCAGTGTTGCAGGTCACTGAACACTGGGGGGTGAGTGGGTGGGTGCCAGGTCCTGCCCGTCACCTGCCCCGTTCAGTTTCACCCAGACAGTGCTACCTCTGGCGCTCTGCGCGGTGCAGTGTGATGCAAAAGGAGAGGAATTTCTCAAGTAGGCAGAGCTGCTTAAGACTTTCTAGGTCAAAAAACCAACACCTTAGACCTCTTACAGAAATCATCTCCAAGCTTGTTCAGCGCTCAAGCTTGTTCAGATAGCACGTGCTCTAACAGTAACTATCGCTTAACGCAGGAGTCGTGCTGTGAACGTGTTTGCTGGAAGTGCAGTTCTCTCTTGAGCTTACTGCAGTAGCCTGGACTTCTGAAACAGGTCCCAGGGATGACAGAAAATGACCCTGTATTAACGACAGAAGAACCAAACCTTTTAGATGAGCAGGTTGGAAAGAACATATTTGGACCCTACGAGCAGGCAGGGGTGCAACGTGCCCTCCAAATTGTGGTTCCTACAGCTATTTGCAGATCAGCTAATTGCAAATGCAATTTTTACAGCCTCTGCTTTTGATATTTTTGCTGTTCTGTTAGCTGATTTTTGAGGAATAAATCTTGGTTTCTTTCTTAGCCGTGCCTCAGTCTCCACTTGATGCTGGGAGAGAGTTGATGGTGTTGGTTTGAAGATAAATAGGAAAATAAGGAACATCTTTGCAAGAAAAGGAGAAATCCACCGTAGAGACTTGAGGGAGATTTGAGAGTTTTCCAAATTGAAAGACAACAGAATTCACATGCAGATCTAATTGTGGAAGAAAAAACTTTTCATTGAGATAGTTCAGCACTTTAAAGTTTTTTTTTTTAGTAAAGTGTATGTACAAGCATACATAAAAAAACCAGAGCATGAGTATCTTTTAATGTGAGTGTGTATAACCCCAATCGTGCATACAAGGGAAGGCTGGTACCGTCAGGATGTGTGCCATGGGTGGGATTGTTCCAGTCTCTAGTTCTGGGACTGGTATTTTGGAAATAATGGTGTAAGTCTGCGAGAAGTCCCAAACAATTATATTTAAAAAGGGATAGATAAACACAAACTATTGTATGTACTATAGAGAAGGAAAGCAAACATCAATCACCAATCACCTAACATGCCTACGTGTAGAAAAAACCATGTGGAACAGTGGAGCAGTCGTCTTGGCGGGCAAAAGCACATCATCAGTTTTCCCAGCCTGTGTTATTTTCCCCACAAGTCTCACAATACTTTGCTTCATTTCCATGTAATCTTAGCAGTTACATAGCTGGGTGAGTGTAGGAGAAAGTCAACTCTGATTTACCCACTGAGCACATTGTTTTAACTTATGACTGCAGGGAAAAACCTTGAGAACACAGAACAAGCTCCCTAAAGGCTCTGAACCCCAAAAGCAAGGATTACCCTCTTTCCTCTTCCCCTAAAGAAATAAACTATTTAAAAAAAACATTGATTGTAGGGTAGAATGAGTGAGTATGAGAAAAGGATCCTGAATCATCATTTTTAGGTGTTGTGTACAATTCAGAAGCTGAAAATCAAACACAGATATGTTCAGAAAAGAAGTGTGGTGTGTGCTCATGACAGCAACGATAGCCAGCCCTTGGAACTGCTGCAGTGAGCCCATCGTGATCGTGCTGGGATTGGAGAGCGTTTCCCACATGGCAGCGCACGGTGCTATGGAGAATTGTAATCGCCTACTTAACTGCTTATAGAGGGTTAGCTCCCAACCCATAAGAAAGTAAATATTTTAGTAGTCTTCTATACTACTAGCTCCTGGATCAACAAAAGGATGTTGAGTGCATAATGTTGACAGAGATCAAAGAAGTGGGAAAGTCTGACCAAATGATAATGGGGACTTAAATTACCTGTGAATAAACTGGTCAGATAGCACAATAAGAGTAAGTTCAAAGAAGCAATTTCTGCCTCTTGGAACAGCTAGTTCCAGAGTACACAGAAAGATATTCTTGACTTAGCATAATGCAGTGTGCAAGAACTGACTCAAAAGCGAGCAATAATTGAGCCACTTCTTTTGACTACAGCATAATAAAATTTGTTGCCTAAGTACCAAAAAGTGGAACTCTGACACTAACCTGTAGAATGGGAAATTGCACTGAAGTGAAGCAGTGAGATGAATGGCTCCTGCAGCTTAACAAAATATCTTTAGATGTGACATAGATCCTGCTCAGGAAAGGAAAAGCAGTCTTGGGACACACAAAGTGTGGAATCAAAAAGGCAGGAGTAATCCAATAGAAATAAGTTGGTAGTGGTCAAGAAACCGTTTGGGCCAAAGACATCTTTTAAAAACTGGACATAGAATATCAGTATAGGATTGGCATAGTGCACAGTGTAACGTGCCATGTAGATTTGTATGGTATCAGTATTAGGATAGGATTTAAGTGTGCCTGAGAGGTGAGCCACTAAAATGCAGATACGGGGTAGGGAGTCCCATCTAGAGTTAGCTGCTAGTGAAAGGTGAGCTTAGAGGCTGTTTGTGAGCTTCCATCCCTCTCGTGAGCATGTGCAGAGGCTGAGTTGGAGCTGTGCATGGTGTGTCTTCTGCTGTCCTGATCCAGAAAACACATGGTGGGAAACTGCTGTCAGTTTAAGAAGGAGTTTGAAGGACCTCACACCTAAATCGTGCAGCTCCCCAGTGCACCGTCTGGTGCTGGTGGTTGTCCCAGTAGAATTATTTATGACACATGTAGGTGTAGACCCATCCTGAACTGAAGATTTTCAGTACTGAAAAGGTGAAAGATCTGGAGGCTCAAGTAATTACATGGGGCAGCATAAACAGGAGAAACAAACCCAACTGCAGCAGAGCAAAGATGCATGGTGAGAAGGCTAAATCAACAGGGCTGGAGTGAGTGACAGCAGAGGACTTCTGGCCATGCCTACCCGTCCTGGAATATATCCAAGGAGCAAGTGGACATTTCCCAAAGATCAGCTGGCAGGGGGGTGGGATTACAGGAGAAGGGAAACAGGCCTCAGTCGTTCCTGTTGGCTGTATCCAGGCTGGGTTTGTAGGTGAAATAGTTCTGAACCATTAGAGAAATTACTTTTTGTTCTGTACCTCCGTAAAACTAAAGGTTTGGTAGGCATTTCGTACAGATTATGGCAGGCTATTGTGAATTGCATGTGAATTAGTTATTTTTAAAGGAAAACTTTGGTAATTGTCAAAGTAATACAAATGTCACAAACTTTGTATGATCAAAGAGAACTCTATTGTATTAGGCTTTATTTTGGACAGAAAGTGACATGCATTTCTATGTATTATACCTCTGTATTTTTCCATGCATAGAGATTTCAAACATGCCTAAAAACTGTCTGTGGACTTTGCCCAAAAGTCTTACTTAGTCTGAAAACAAGCAAGTTTTAATCTAAAAGGAAAAAAAGTAACAAAGTGTAATGGGAAACGTGTGGTGTATTTTGATCTTCAGGTCTGTGTGTCTTCAGTAGCATAAAAATCTCTGTTGCAGGGGTTGCCAAGAGCCAAATATATAAAATTTTGTTTTATAAACAAAGCAGAATTGCAAGCTGAACCTCCATACGGGGGTATATATCGCACTCGAGCAATGCACGTTAATATTTTATCACCCTTTTGAGATTCCCTCCATTGTGGGTCTTGGGGTTCGATATAGATGGGAGGACAGGGTATAAAGTGGGCCTAGGTGCTATGGATGGTCATGGTGGTCTCTTCTGTCTATTTGTGTGTGATTTTTTTTTAGTGTTTGTTTATTTTCCCTTATGTCACTGGCTAAGGAACAGGAAGCATTATGCAGCTTCTCATTTACTCAGAACACTTCCAGTCTGCATGAAGGAGTCGTAATCACATCTCATGCTTCGGAGCTTTGGGCTTGCTGCCAGCACGGGTCAGGTGGGAGTTGGCCAAGAGCTGTCCTAGGATCTTTTCACCTTTTTTTAAGGAGCATCAGGGATTGGCTTTACCTTGAAACAAGATGGTAAAACATAGGGTCAGTATTCAGAGGAAGTAAAGAGAATATTCTTTCCCGAGTGCTTAGGTTGTGTGCGTTACTCCCGTGCACAAGATGGAACAGGTCACTGGATTTAAGGGAAAGGCTCTCTCCCCCCCTGCAGCCACCCTGTTTAAATGATCAGAAATTTTGGGTGTGTATCTTCTTCCTCTGTAGCTTGAGACATGAATCATCTGCCTAGATTAACGGATGTATTCTCACCTTGTCACTTCCCTAACCCTAAGGGGGCTAGTTAAGGGCGTTAGTGGCCCTTTGATCTCTCTTTTGCTCTCTGTCTCAGTAATTTGGTCTCCAGTAACCAAATGGGTCAATCCAACGCATATTACTGTGCTCAGGGTCAGGATAGTGGCAGAAATGTGATGAATATAAAGAATTCTGACTAGGTGGCTGAATTAATTCCTTTGGCCATAAACTCTATGAAACCAATTACAAGTTTTTTACCAAGTTTTTACCAAGGTTATGACATGTTCATTTTGAATGTTCGTGAAGCATTTTGGGGATTAAATTTGCTTTTGTTTTGACAAAAGGTATGCAAATTCTAGTTAAAAATTACATGAAATAATAGAATTTAGACTTCCTACTTCTCAAACACTTCAGCAATGGTTGTTCCGTGGGATCTTTGTTCAGCTGGGTGGGTTTGCTCAAGTCTACCGGTGCATTGCTGTGGAAAGGACACACAACGCTGCAGAAACTCAGAGAGAAAGACCCTGGGATTGAATTGGATCCAGATAAGAAAACCGAATAGCACTCCAGTCCTACTGCAGACATGAAGTGGTTTTCCTTATAAAGGCCAAAAAGCCAAATAATAGAGCAGAGCAGGTGCAATGAAGACAGTCACTGAAAAAGGATTGAGAGGCGATTGCCACATGGTAGAGCAGAAGAGACAAGTGGAGGAGATCTAGGTAGTCAATGGAGAATGTTCTTTCATTAGTTGAATTTTGTGCAGGATCCTGCAGAAAAATGTTCCTTTTGGCTTGTTTAAATATAGGGAACGTCTTTAAGGATATGAAAGTCAAATAATAAAGAGTGCATTGTGGCAATTCCTGTAACTTCCTGGATGTCAGTTTGAGTCAGAGGTTAATGCTTAGCAAGTTAGTCTTTTTAGACCACCATCCAGTGAAGAAATACAGCTTCAGGAGCCCTATGCTGCCTATGTGTTAGCGTAGTAAGAGAGCTGACACATGTCTATCTGTTATTGCTTCATTTCTGAATCATGTTACTTGCAAAATTATCGTAATAACTTTTATTTACTAAGAAAGTTTTATTCCAAAATAAGTGGAACCTCACAAAGATCCTGAAGAGATAAGATAGAGTTCCCTCTCTCCCCCTTGTCATGCTGTATTTCAGTTACTCCTATGTCCCATAAATGTCTTAGTTGAATGGTAGTCCTCGTTTCCAGCCATGCTGTGGGTGCACAAATGTCCCTGAATGTCAGTGCAGGAGACTTCTGTCCAGACACTTCCCTAGGGCCACAAAAATGTCTCTGTCCTCCTCGTTACCCTCTATTTCGTCTGGTCTCATTCATATAAGCGTAAGATGCCCCAGGTCATATAATTCCACTCAGTTATTTTTCTGCTCATCTACTCTCCAAAGTTTCTTTCTTTTATCTTTTATCATTTTCATCTTTTTCTCAGAACAATGTTTATTCTTGTTAGTTTTCTTGTGGTCTTCTGTGTTTTTTTCTGTATGTGGTCTTCTGTGGTGCTGCAGCTTGGCATCAGTTGCTTCCAACACTTTGCTCTCCTCCATTCTTCTCTGTGATCATTTGATCTTTCCACTACCTCCTTCAGAGTACCTCAGACCTCCGTTTCGTCTCTTCTGAGGAAGATGGCTGTACCAAAAGCTGTTGTTTGTAAAGTTTGTACAAAGTACATACCTCCCTGAGAGATGCAGAGATCTGATTTGAGTGATGGACAAACCCCACGTACTTGTACAACATGCAGCTCCTAAAGCCCTATCTTAGAAAAGATCACCAAAATAATTTGTGTAGGTTCTTGGTTGAGAAATCACCGCGTGCCATTTCTGACAGTTGCACCTCGTTGTGGCCTGAGTTGGTGCCAGCCCATGTCTTCATGCTCCATTGCTGACTGCCTCTTTTATGGTTGCTTTCCCCATAAAAAAAAGACTGAGGAATGCCTGTGGGCAGGTCCCTGCTCAGACTTCCCTGAGAAAACCAGCCATAGCTTTCTCTTGCTGAGGGCCCCTGAGTGGAACATCTTGGGTGCACATGACATCGAAGAGCCTTCAGCTGTCTGGTAGCTTCTATATGCTGAGGGAGATCGAGGGGTGGGAAATGCAGCGGTCATGGGAAGCTTCAGCTACACCCACTGTACTCCAGGGAGCTGCTAGTCAGGCAGCCAAGAAGGGGCAGTGCTGGCCTTGGCTTTCCCAAGGACCCCATTCAATGTCTTGCTTTTGAGAAGCTGCTCTGTGACAGTGACAATAATGTATTTTGTTCCTGCAAAGATGCTGAGAGAGAGAGTCCAAAAAGTCTTCCACAGCTGTGTTTTAATTCAGAAAAGGGAGTTGTGTGAAATCGAACACGGTTGGGGTTGGCATGAGGGTGTTTAAGGGCACTGCAGTAGGAATTAAGATCAAGCGTACCTCTCAAGAAATCCTTGAAAAATTATAAAGGGATATCAGCATACCTAAACATAAGGGTGAGAAAGTGTATGAAGGCATCTCGAAAAAGAAAAAAAAAAGAGAGAAAAAAGAGGAACAAGCTAAAAAGGCAGTGAAAAGATGAAACCAGAAATAACTTGCAAATGATAAAGTAACTACTAATAGATTCTCTTCAGTCACATCAGAAGCAGAAAGCTTGCTTGACAATCTGTAGGACCTATAAATTGAAGTCTAAAAGATGCACTTAGGGCAGCTAAACCAGTAACAGAAATATTAATACAATTCTTTTTGTGCTTTCATCTGTCTCAAGCTGAAATGTCTGTAAGTGAGATGATGATGTAGATAGACAAAATTAACATTATCAGTTGCCAGGATCAGATGTTATTCATCCAAGAGTTGTGGAGGATGAAATTGTTGAACTATTAACTATCTTGTTTAAAACTGCTGGAGGTGGCTGATGTGATACCAGTTTTCTCTGGGCTCCAAGTCATCCACAAAAGCCCAGAGCAGTACACTGCAAAACCAGTATGGAGTAAGTTGGTAGGAACTATAATGCAGGGTGTAATAAGTGGATGAAGGAGCCAACAAACCTATCATTTGGGTAGGTCCAGCTGAACTTCCAGAATGCCCAAGACCCTCAGCAGGGCTTTTAAGGAAATGAAGACCTGGAATAAGAAGGAGGCTCCTGGATAAATAATTATTAGAAGATAAGGAGCAGATGGTAGGAATAACTGGCAGATTTTCACAGTGGAAAAAGCTGATTAATGTAGTTCTGCAGGTGTGTGTGCTGGTAGCCATCCTGTCCCATATGTTCAGTAAGCACATGGAAACTGCTTGGTCATGTTTTAGAGATTTCCAATGCATTAACTGACTCGAAGTAATGGAGACCAGGATCAGCTATGAAGCATTGCAGGAGAATCTTATGAGATGAGATGTAAGGAGATGCATGTGGAAAATCGGTAATTTCTTTCCATTAAGGTATTGGAGTCTTATTTGTCCATTACCACTTCAAAACTGTGTCTTGTGGATGTAATAGATTGTTCCATGCAAGTGTCAGTTTAGTATTTGGTGGTTGTCATGAAGACAAAGAGAGTATTAGGAGAGAAAAAAAGAGAGAATAAAACAGAGAATATCTTTAAGCTCCTGTAGAAATCCAGGATACATCCACATGCTGAGTACTGTGTGAAGTTCCATTCCCCACACCTCTTAAAAAGGTGTAGCAGTGTTGGAAAAGGTATGGAGAAGAACATGGAAGTTAGAAAAAGCATAAGATATATATCCTAAAAGGAACAACTAACTGGACTAATACTCTTCTGGCTGGAAAAAGAGGCGTCCCAACTATGAAACTGATGTAAAGAGTCATGAATAGTGATTGACTGTTAGTCTCTTTCAGTACAAAACCAATGACATTGCATGAAGCAACTAGCAGGAGCCAGGTTCAAAAGGACCAAGAGAAGTGCTCTTCATACAAGGTACAATTAGCCTGTACAGTTCCTTGCTGAGAGAACTGCTGTGGATGCTAAAAATTTACAGAGGTTCAAAGACCAACTGGAGCTAATGGATGGCAGAAGACTCCATCAATGGCTGTTAAATAACTGCTCCCAGTTTTGCCTCAGGAAGTCTATAAAATGCAGCTTGTTGGAGGCTTGGAGTGTGTCCTGCAGAAAAGCCCTACCTGCTTGTCTCATTCTTCTCTCTCCTTCAGAAATCCACTTTTGGCAACTGTCAAAGCAAAAATCATGGGCTAGATGGACCTTTGGTCCAGATCCACTCAGCTGTTCTTGTATTCACATCTTCTGCAGAACCCCTTTCAGCCATGAGGCTCACCACCTCAGCACCAGCCCTTCCAGGCCACCTCTCTTCTGTTTCAGCAAGTCTCTGTGGAAAAACTGGGATAAGTGCATCCTTCACCATCCATTACTGACTCTGAGCTTAGCTCTTCATTCACTTAGAAGGCACCATCCATTTCTTACAGGCCAGGCTGTTTCTTGGATTCCTGGTAAACATGTTATTTATTCTACAGTCTGAATGGTTAATTGATACCTGTCTAACCTTTCTTCCCCTGGAAGTCTACTGCAAGGTAAGGCAGGATGATCCTGCAGCCTTCAGCCTGGCTGGGACTGGCTGAGGAAACACTACAGCCAGAGTTACCAGAGGAGCTTGCCCATCCTCCTGGACTGACTCACACAGAAGTCAAGACATTTGTGCCAGTCTCTCCTCTGAACTCCTACCTCTAGATTTGGGTGCTAGATAATGGTTGTTATTAGCAGCAGCCTCTCTTATCTGAGACCTTTCATCCCTACACAGGTCTGTGTTTCAGTGATTTTTGGGTTGTTTGGACTAATGAGCAGTAATGTATAGATTACATCAGTGCAGGTACTTGAGCAACTATTTCTGTTTATCTGAGGGTTTTACAATTTTCTTTGACCCTATGGCCCTAAAATTCTGTATGGAGCTTTGGTAAAAGAGTGTTGACCTCTGTCCCAGCGCTGGATCTTAAGCAGGATCTCACCATCTGGACAGTGCGATGACATGAGCCTGTGGCAGCTTGTTTATTAGTTAATAATTAATTTATTAATAATTATTAACAAATTATTAATTAATATTAATTTATTAATAATTATTTTATTAAGAAAGATGTTCTTAAATGTGACTTTCCTGGTAGCAAGAAGTTCTGTCAGAGGGCGAGAAAGACACACTGCTACAAGTCTAACATCCAGTGTCTTTATTCCCCCTTTCCAGATCAGGTTTCTCATATGCTTTCCCGAGGTCATATCTGAGTTTCACTGGAGCCAGAAAATAGCCCTTTTTTTCCTCCCAGCAAACTGCAGGCCTTCATGGACAAAGTGGCATGTCTCCTCAGCCATTTGATGTCAAGCAGACCATCTCCCTCCTGTCTGCACAGAACCAGACCTGTCCGATGGCCTCTGTTCGTGTGTATCACGAACTGGGAGATAAAGAGGGGCAGTGACACTGGCAGTTTCATCACATATTGGATCAGGAGATGTTGTGATACTGCCTCAGTGTTCATGCCTCCGGCCATCAGTAAATTCCATCAGAGGTCAAGTTGTACAAGAACCTCTCCAGAGGATGTCTCCATTCTTGACATCTGCAGAGCTGGCACGTGGAGTTCCACTGAACTCTGCACCGTTGCAGATGCTCCCAGGAATAACGCCAGACTGTGGTTTGCAGACTACTCTAAAACGCTTGAGAAGCCCCTCCCCACTTACTTGTGGGGAGAGACAAAGAGGGAATTGCTACTTGGAGTTACTCACCTTCTGAATAAGTGTGAGGACGGTCATTTGAAGAGAAAAGAGGATGACAGTAATTGGGCTGTTTTGGGATGTATGGTACAGATCCACACGGACTGCGGCCGCTGAAGTCTTGCGGTTAGGATGAGTTGTGGGCCCCCAGTGAAGAGCGTATCCATACTAACTTCCTGAATACATACACATTGTCAACGTGCATCTCAAGGAAGACTGCTTAATGATGGGAAACTATTTTTCTTCTTCCACAGCAGTAACCTAACCCTTGTGCCATGATTTATGAAGTGAGGGGAAAGAAAGGTGAAATGAAACCAGTGGTATTTATGAGTGGACATAGTGCTTTGAGTGAGAAAGATGAATGCCAGTATTGAGAAGCCTGATGTTTCCATGAAGGCAAACTTCCTTATGTTTATTTAATTCTGTTGACCATTTGAAGAACTTTGAGAGTTTTTTAATAGCTTATAAACTCTGGTTAAGCATCTGAGCATGGATTTAAGTAGGTAGGCTGAAGAACTGTAGATGTTTTGTGAATAACATTTCCTTGGCTTCTCTAAAGTTCATGTAGGACTTGAAAAGTCCTGTACAACTCAGGTGAAAGCTGCTAGCTGACACTTAAGATATCTTGGGATTTTTTGAGTGTGTTTATGTTAGCATAGATTTGAAGGAGATTTAGGAAGATTTTATGTTGAATTGTAGGTTGTCCATGTCCTGGTGGGGAGATTGTGTTGTCTGGAGAGATTCGTGACAGTCTGGCTGTCTCTTGGCCGTACAAACCAGTCTGTAGTTTGGGTGAATGAGTGAAATAAAATGTCCATTGTTCCCACGTGGCTAAGACATCAGAGCTGGTTGCAAGTCTTGATTTGAATGTTATTTATGATGGTGCAGAACTTTGTGTTATCTACAGCTAGATTGCCAGAAAGAAGTAATCAGCTTCTCCGTTTGATTGACTTTTCCAGTTAAATAGGCAATTCTTAAATTACGTCATTTCAGTCCCTTTTAAATGATTAAACGTGTGTGATTAGAGCAGGATGAAGGAAACAGAACGATGTGTGTGTGTCTCAAACGCCATTCTGGTGTATTTTTCACTTAATGCCTCCCCTGTGGATGCTTTGTGTGTAGCCTTGCCCATGTGAGTGTTTGGAGGCTGGCTGTGATGCCTACCTGAATTGTTCACCAAAGAAAATGCATCTCTACCAAATTTCCTTTTCTTTCTTCAGTTGAGAAATGACACATACTGGTGTAAAGAACTGACTGAAATATCGTGTTGATCAAACGTGTTTGTAGAGTTGTTCTTGTTGTTGTGCTCAGTCAATGCAAAGCCCAGCTGAATGATGAGTTCACTCAGCTTTGAAGGAGTCCGTGTCATTTTTCCTGTAGCTGCTACAATGATGAAGACTTAAAATGTAGAAATCATACAGTTTTTAAAACAAAAATGTCACCTAGTAGGAAAAGAAACAGTTTGTTTGGATTGGTCAAGTCCAGTGCTGATTTTTGCCCAGAAGACATTCCTGAGCGCTGGGAGAGGGGGAGAATTTTGAGTTTCAAAATAATTTATCTTTCATCTTTAAATGTTGATATTCAGTTGTGTTTAGCCAGAGCTCAGAGTAAATTCAGGAATTCAGCTGTCATTCAGATGTATTTGCAGGGAAAATATATCTGTCATTTCCACTCAGGCTGCACCTGTAAGCCGATATCCTTGGGTTTCTCTTAGTGTCACTGTTTTGTTTTGTGTTGTTTTCCACCGTGTTTTAACAAGATAAGCATCTCGCAGTGTATTTCCCCTTCATTGCAGTAATTGCCTTCTCTAGTGACTGATTTCCTGTGCTCTCTGTTCATTTATTGCAAGATCTCTGTGTACAGCCCACATACACCAGTGCATAGAACCCTCACTCAATCCTATTATCATCTCAGGTAATTCATTAAAAGCTCCTCAGAGCATCAAATGGAAAAAAAAGCACTAATTTATCTGAACTCACTCCCTGAAGACACAACCTGTGTAAGCAAGAGATGCTTACCAGATACCTGGCAATTTGACATCTTCAAACACTGAGGTCAGAATTGGGTTTCTTTCAGGTTTTCAAAGTTCTTTCACTGAAAACATTTTGTGCTCAAAAAATTCAATCCAGGTGTTCCAAGCTCAGTATTTGCCACTGTTCTGACTTGCTGCAGAGAAACATAGAAAAAGAAATAAGTTTGAGTATATATAAGATTCAAACCATGAAGGAATTAATGACTAAAATGCAATAATTGAAGTTCTACACTAAATTAACTAGGAAACAATTTTGTCTCTTGAAGCCAGATGTGATACAGTTTCTTAAAATTATCTGAGCAAGTATTCAGCCATATTCTGCATCCTCAGACCTCACAGCAGTGATCTTGCCTGATAAAAAATACCTAGATAACCACGATGCCATCTCATTGAGAAGTGAGGAGGTGGCTACCTTGTAGTAGCAGAAGAATGCAATGTACTTTTGCCCATTATCGACAGGAAGTTCAGGATCAGATGAGAAACCAAGGTTGTAAATTCGGATAACTGAACAAAAGTCAAGTTGATAATACCTTTTCTCTTTCTTCTTATTGCCTGGTGATACTGCTACAGTCTTACTTGGACAGTGCTCAATCAGTGCTTTTACAGGCATAATACTCTCTGTACCCATCAGATACAGATTATTGTATTGCATCTTCCCTCCTCTGAGGTGTCCAGTGACCTCGTGAGCGTGCTGAAGAGGGAGGTCAACAAGAATGGGCTAAACCAGTCTGAGGCCAGCAGCAGAACAACTGTGCTGCACCTCTTCTAGGGCCTCCTGCAGAGATACCAGTGATAACCCAGCCTTGCTACACTGCATGATTGGTTCAATGATTTGACATCAAAGCCTGGAGCCAGATTTAAAGGAAGTATGAAAGCCTGAGTCAAGAGTTTAATTCTGTGTAGGTTCTTCTGTGTCATTTGTTAGCACATTAAATAGTGTTCAACCCCGTCCATCAGCACACTGAGCAGC
Source organism: Caprimulgus europaeus (assembly GCA_907165065.1). The sequence continues at coordinate 11,914,769 of OU015544.1, read as the reverse complement.
ATGGGAACCTGCATTCGTAAAGTGCTTGTTTTGTCATCATCTCCTTATGGACAGGATTTTTGTGTAGAAGGGTGATTTGCTTTGCTGGTTTTAACAGAATAGTTTTCTTATATTTATTGGAGAGCATGAAGTCAAAGGTATCTTTACCTAGAAGTAAAAAATAAGATCTGCAATGATGCTTATTTCTTCAGGGAATCTAGTCCATACTATTAGACTTGGTCCCTCCAGGAGCTGACCTTCTGTGCAGATGTGTTTCACCCCTTTTGGGGAAAGTCATTGACTTCTTGTGGTCAACTAATCTAATACAGTGTAGGTCTCTATCTCAGGGCAGATGAACTATATCTTATAAGGGCACAGTGGTTTTTGGGTTTGTCTCTAAAAGGAGGGAGGCAACTAGCTCGGCAGGACATGGGCTGTATACATATGGTAGGTATAGATAGATGCTTGAAGTTAGGAGGAAAAGCCCAAGGTGAGTGTGACCTCCCAGATCCCAGCAGTCAGCAGCTTTGGGGGCTGTATATGAGTCAGGACACCTAGCTTGTTACCTGGGATGGATTTTGCCCATATGGCTTTGTGGGTCTTTTACACCTCCACGTCCTCTTTCATCCAGAAATGTAACTCTGGGCCTATGAAAAGAATTATTTTTCACAGAATCACAGGATGTTTAAGGGTTGGAAGGGACCTTGAAAGATCATCCAGCCCAATCCCCCTGCCGAAGCAGGAACACCTGGATGAGTTCACACAGGATGGTGTCCAGGCGGGTCTTGAATGTCTCCAGAGAAGGAGACTCCACACCCTCCCTGGGCAGCCTGGCCCAGGGCTCTGTTACTCTCACAGTAAAGAAGTTTTTCCTCATGTTTAAGTGGAACCTCCTGTGTTCCATCTTATGCCCATTGCCCCTTGTCCTATCATTGGACATCCCTGAGAAGAGTCTGGCTCCATCCTTGTGACACTCACCCTTTATATATTAATAAACATTAATGAGGTCATTTTTATTTACTTTGAACTTTTTACTTGGCAGTGGTTTGAGATGCCCTCTTCATCCTTACATTATGAAAAATAGTGAATAATTATTCCATATTTGTACTATTTACAATGTTCACAGTTTTACAAGACTCTGTCCTCTTCTGGGTGGAGCATCCTGAGCTCTTCTCATACACAAGCCATTCCACACGCTGTTGCTACCTGTGTCCTTTTGTATATTGTTCCATTTTGATACAGGGTGACCATTACTGAGTGGACTGTTCAGCTGTAAGTGTACCACAGGTGATATTTCCCAGTCCTCTTTTCCTGTACATTCCTACCTTTGTTTGCTTTTTTGGATAGCACAGAAATATTTATATATAAAAACATATAAATAGAGAGTGCACACAAATAGTGTGATGTTTTCAGAAAATGTTCCAGAATGATGCCAGGATCTTCTCTGAGCTTAATTAGCTCTTTCAAAGCCTATCATTTTGTCCTTACAATTCGAATGATTGTTTCCCAGGCACTTCCCTCTGCACTCCCTGGTACTGAATTTCACCTCATTTTATCCCGTGGCCATTCAAGCTGCGGTTGCAAGTGCAGCTGTTCCCAGCTGACGGCTCCTTGCTGCTGAAAGGAAGAAGACTTGCTCTTCCCTCTTTTCTCCCTAATTACTGCTTTCCCCCACCCTACTTTCCATAACTCATCCCTCTCTGGCTGTGCCACCAGTCCCTGTGAGACCCTTTCCCAAACCTGTCCAACTCATTAAAACTGCTTAAAATGCTCAACTTTATTTGCTCAGTTAGTTTTCTGATGTTTTCATAAGCTAAATGAGCTCATGGAGAAGTCAAGGATGGGGTAAGCAGTGAGGAACTGGCCAAGAGCATGGGAGGAGGTGGGAGCTATTTGCATCCTGTCTCTCATTAAACCGTACACCGGGTAGCCTGAGATCCTTCATGCAGGTCTTCACAATCAGCTTGAGATTGGATAATTCAAAAAAATATTGTTTCATCTGCAAATTTTGTCACTTCATTAATTTACCCTTTCCCAAGTAATTTATGAACATGCTGAAATGCTCTGCATGGGAACTTCCTGACTTCCTCTGTAGTGAACCATGATGCAAACAATTCATTTAGCAAATATATTTGAGTGCATCTTTCACTCTTGATGTTATTTGTTAGCCACAGAAACTCACTAATAGGCTTCCTGCTTCTGATGTGTTGAAAAAGGCTTTATTGTTTGTCTGTAAGCCCCTAGCATGTTTTTCTCTTTTGACCAGTCTCCTTAACTTGCCAGGATTGCAGTCTTTTCTGCTCTCATCATTTGGATGCAAGTTCCACTTTCAAAGGTTGCCTTTTCCTTCTGGTATTCTCCTTTCCTTTATTTTTCACTGTTGGGCTTTTGGGGTCCAGTGAGGGTCCTTTGCTCCATGGTGTAGGTTTACTCTGAGCCTGTGGCAGGAGATCTCTAAACAATTTCTGTATCACCCAGAAACATTTACCCTTTGCTTTCTCAAACGTCTGACTGCTTTCCTGATTCTTAGAATTTTTTATGGTTTGAGGGTTTTGTTTTGTTTAATTACCCTTTCCTACAAGGAGGGGAATTTGAATATATAATGATCACTATTACAGAAAAAATCTGTCTTAAACCAGAAAGCCTGTGTACTGTGCAGGATTGCAGGTGCTTTGGAGGTTTCTCCAAATGGCTCCATAAAGAAGTCGATAAAGATACCCCAAGCTGTCTTTTGGTCAGACCTCAGTACGACGTGTGCCCTGCCTGTATGGTGATGATCGGAGTCGCCCATTAATAATGTACTTTTCCACTGCTGAAACCTTCCTAACTTCCCTTAGCCTTTCCTGGTCTGTGGCATCACCACACATTGGTGGTTGGCTGGTAGCTTTAATGCTTTTCTTTTCCATACAGGCATGGAATTTCAACCTAGGGATCTTTGGAACCCTTTCATACAGTTACATATATTTCCTAGTTGCCCTTTTTTTTTTTTTAAAACTATATAGAGACAGTTCCATATTAGTACAGGCTACTGTATTATTCCTGTATCTCCAGTATTGCAGCATCCTCTGCATTAACTTCCTTACCTTGAATTTCAGAGGTGCTTATGAAATTAATATTCTAATTTGAAAGCAGGCATTTTGTTTTACCCATCTTAACTTCAGGCTTGGATTTTGTGTTTGCAAGATAGATAGATGGCTATTTTTATATATATGTACACACATAGATGTATATATCTCTATAGATACATACATACACACATACTTACATATATATATGCACACACATAAAAGATGTACATTTATTGATGCATGTGGCATTCTCGCATGGTGGATATCAGAGCAATATCCCATTTTTTAGGTGCAGGAATTAAGAGACAAATTTTACACCCAGATTCCAGCTACGAATGCATAAAGCCTGACATACAAAATTGCTTTTGGAACCCGAAAGGTGGTGAGGTGTGTGCTGCTCGAGAGGAGAGCACAGAGTGCTGGGCATTGCCTTCTGGAAGTGCAGTGGGCTGGAAAACGCTCGCTGGAGTTGCTGGCGCAGAGCGGGGCAGGGGCAGAGCTTGAGCCGGGTACAGACGAAGGCACCGATTGAACGTCTGCAGCACTTAATCTCTGAAAATGTTAATAAAAGTATTAGGCAAGCAACATGTTTCCTCTTGTTTTGTTATGGTTGAATTTCATATGCAGACAGCATGCCATGAACCTCATTTTCCCTTGCCATCCCTTCACACCAGCAGCAGCTTTCCCGAGCCTCAGGCACCGCAAGCTCTGACTCATTTACTTAATATTCCTCTAATGAAACTGCCCAGAGCTCTGGACCTATTCTCCTCCAAAACAATCTTTCTCCTCCCTACTTTTCCACACCCTATGCTTTCCTCTGGGCTCCTGTCACATTCCTCATCAGACTTTAGCTGAGGTTCCTTGAGCAGACCGTCCCTTGCTGCCAGCCCCTCTGTTCCTGCCCAGTCCCCTCCACCTCTGCCAGCCCAGCTGTGGCGGATGGGCTGCGAGGACAGGCTGCAGGTCAGGGCTGGTGGCCTGAGATGGCAGTGGAGGTACCAGACACTCTTTATAGTGAAGCCAGGAGAGTGAGAAACAAGCAGGAGCGTTTCTTCAACCATGGTGTGATGGGGAGAGGAGGACAGCCATTGAGATCTCCTCCTCCATCAGCAGGACCTGGAGCAGCTTGAAGCTGCGCTCATTTATGGGACATCCTTTGCCAGAGCAGCGCGGGGGCTGCGGCGGGGGAGTTGGAACAAGCACAGAATGTTCTTTGCAGAAAGGATGGGGATGGCAGGAAAGACTGTAACTGGCCTGTGGGAAAATCCCCCCAGGGCTGTCCCCTGGGTGGGCTAAGTCAAGCAGAGCCCCAACCCAAGGGGCTGCCACCAGAAATAACCAGAGAGCAGCTTGCCCATCTTTGCTGAGGTCCACATTCCCACCTGAAATCCACAGGTGACAAGGGGGGAAAGGGAACTGCAGACATTCAGCACACGTTCAGTTGCAATGCTGGGGTCCAGAAATGGGGAGTTTCAGCTCCTCCCCTCTGCCCCAGGTCAATTGGCTTGCTTTCTCCTTGCTCAGAGGCTGGTGTTGAACATTGTGAGCAGCAGAACAGCTGGGATGCAGCCATTAGTTTATATATTTTATATATATATTATGATATTAGCTAGTAGCACTGCATGAGAGACTGCAAAACCCAACAGTGAAATTGTATGGTGGGAGTAGAGGGAGAAAGACAACACATTTAGGGGCAAGCAGCACACCCATGGGTTTTCCTGGATGTGGGACACAATGATGCTGGAATGGAACTGGCCCTAATTGAACTGCTCGGGATGGCCTGGCTGCATCAAGAGATGCTGGTGGGTTGGTGGTGTTACCATTACTTATGATCTTCAGGGGCAATTTCAAACCCATTCCTAAAGATTTCTGCACTGTTGATGGTTTTTGTCTGTATTCATTATTTTACTGAAATGTACAGTCCCACTCTGAAGGACTTTGGTCCTCATGAGAAGAAGATGGAGCTGATCCAGAGCAGGGCTGGCTGCCCAAGTCTGAAAATTGCAGCAGCTGTTATGAAAAATACAGGAATGATGCTTCTACATAGGAATTAAATACATATTGGCTAGATGGTCGCACTCAAAGTGTTGCAGTCAACAGCTCAATGTCCAAGTGGAGACCAGTGACAACTGGAGACCCTCAGGGGTTGGTGCTGGGGCCAGTGCTGTTCAACATCTCTGTCGGTGACATGGACAGGGGGATCGAGTGCACCCTCAGCGAGTTTGCTGATGACACCAAGCTGTGTGGTGTGGTTGACACGCTGGAGGGTCGGGATGGGATCCAGAGGGACCTGGACAGGCTGGAGAGGTGGGGCCTGTGCCAACCTCATGGAGTTCAACAAGGCCAAATGCAAGGTCTTGCATCTGGGTCGGGGCAACCCCAAGCATAAGTACAGGCTGGGCAATGAGTGGCTTGAGGCCAGCTCTGAGGAGAGGGACTTGGGGTGCTGGGGGAGGAGAAGCTCAACATGAGCCGGCACCGTGCGCTGGCAGCACAGAGCCAATAACCGTGTCCTGGGCTGCACCCAGAGCAGCGTGGGCAGCAGGGCCAGGGAGGGGATTCTGCCCCTCTGCTCCGCTCTCCTGAGACCCCCCCTGCAGTGCTGCCTCCAGTGCTGGGGCCCCCAACACAAGAGAGATCTGGACCAGTTAGAACTGGTCCAGAGGAGGCCACGAGGATGATGCCAGGGCTGGAGCAGCTCTGCTGTGAGGACAGGCTGAGAGAGTTGGGGCTGTTCAGCCTGGAGAAGAGAAGGCTCCAGGGAGACCTTCCAGTGGCCTCCCAGTACCTGAAGGGGCTCCAGGAAGGCTGGGGAGGGACTTTGGCCAAGGGCAGGGAGTGACAGAACAAGGGGTGATGGCTTGAAAGTGGAAAAGAGGAGATGGAGATGAGATGTGAGGGTGGTGAGACCCTGGCCCAGGTTGCCCAGAGAAGCTGTGGCTGCTCCTCCCTGGAAGTGTTCTGGGCCAGGTTGGGTGAGGCTTTGAGCAACCTGGTCTAGTGGAAGGTGTCCCTGCTGCTGGCAGGGGGGTTGGAGCTGGATGAGCTTTAAGGTCCCTTCCAACCCAGACCAGTCTGGGGTTCTGTGATTCTGTGAAAAACACCAAACCTGTGAAGCGTGGCTTTTCAAGCTCAGCACTGATGAGCAAATTCCTTGCTCCTCAGAAACATTTTCTGCCCAGTTTGCAAAATGGTGGCACTTGATGATCCTCAGGATTTCTTTAATAAGCGCTGATGCAGACAGTCACGGGTTATTCGGTTCATCTGCAGAATCCAGTGCTGGCTGCAAGCGGCAGAGTAATTTGGTGGGGTATTGATATTCAACAGGTGGGTGGGTGTCCCTGACCAGGCTTCATGGTCAGGGGCTGGAGGATTTCTTCCTCCTGAGCAGCTCTGGAGGATGCACAGGTAGGTTTTGAACAGCGGGAGAGAAGGATTTATTTTTGGGTGGCTGATCAGGCTGTCGAAGGGCACATGGGGGTTGGGAGGGAGGGGGCAGGTGGGTTGGGAGGTGCTGGGGGTGACGTTTGCCTCTGCAGAAGGACATTCATGGGGTGAGGAGGACTAGGTCTGACCAGGGGTGCTGACGGGAGAATGAAGCCATTTTACATGCACGGTGCAGAAACTGAGGCTGCTAATGAACCTCGCTGGCCAGGAAAGGGCTGGTGAGTGTTGTTGTCGGCATTGCACACACAGAGCTCTCCTGGGCCGGCTGCTCCTGCAGCCTGTACAGACAGGCCTGAGCTCCTCAAAGACTGAGGGATCGGATTCTTGCCCTCCGGGGGTTTCCAGCCAGCTCGTAGTTCAGAGGAGTCTTTTCTTTCTCCTGCTGTTCACGCCCTGCAAAGAATTTTCTATCAACAAAAGAAATTGTTTTATAATCAACTTGATGTTCATCCCTGGTCCTGGGGTATGAAAGGGGTTTTGAGGGATGAGGGAAATGGAGCCTGGAGGTTGTGGAAGCAGGGGACAACAGCCAGTGGCACAGCCCTGCTGGGATGGGGCAGATGGATTTTGGGGGCACTGCAGAGTCAGTGAAGCTCTCGGGTGCTGCTGTAAGAGTGGGAGTAATCAGGCAAAATGCCAGAAAAGGAACAGTCCCTAGAAAAAAAGGGTTGGGAGATCCCTGTTACACGCTCTGGTAGGCCTACAGCTTCTGTGACTGGACTCTAATGTCTCTCTTGGGTGCTGCATTACATGAAGAGCCTTGAAATGCTGATTGTAGCTCAGGCTGTACCTTAGAGTCATCAGAACCGTGTCAGACTCTGAAGGATTTTCTTTGAACACTGTTGGTCATCATTCCAGGAAAAAAAAAACAGGCTAGTTGAACCCTACTTGATGTCAGCCCTGTCATGAGTCTGCTGTTCTGTGCAGAGGTGCAGAACTGGGATGTCATGAGAGTCTGAGGAGGTCTCATGAAGTTCAAGAGCTGTGGGACTACCTAGGGAAAGAAGGCAGTTCTCTCCTTGAAGCAAACACATGCTGTGGGTGTTTCAGTGCACAGTTTTCCAAACTGTGGCACGTTGACGTGGGTGACCAACAGGTTTTGGTTTGTCTCTGGCAGCGGAGGTCCTGGAGGGTGCTCAAGGCACACAGCTGGCCTCGCAGCTGGGACGGGAGGCGTCGATCCTGTCCTCAGGAGGGTGAAACACGTGCAGTGAGCGTGCAGGCTCTGCCAGCCCTGAGACACAGCTGCCACCAGCATCTCCTGGGGCAGTTACCTGTCTGCCATCAGCGTTACAAATGGTTTATAGTGGGAGATAGAGAACTTGACATTTTTATCACAGAGAGATGCCCTGCAGTCTCCCCTTAATTGATGGAAATATTAAATGCTTCCAAATCCTATTTCACTATTTCTGTGTGTATTACAGCCTCGTTTGTAGCCCATGTCTCATTGTCCTACCGTGAAGCCAGTAACTGTTGTTCATTTCTTTACCCTTTTAGGCTGTGATTACATAGTTGTTTTCAACTTCTTAAAGCAAAAACTTCCCAAAGCTCAGAAAAAGCTGGGGCTCAGGCAGCCTAGCTGCAGTTGCAGGATGAAGTCAGGGCAGGGTGGTGGGCAGGTTGCTGAGGAACATCATCAGAAACAAGAGCCTCCAGGACACATGGAGTGGGGAGCCTGGCAACCTCAGGCTGGGCAGAAAAAATGTTTTGAGTGGTATGACCATACTTCAGGCTTTTGTAAAGCAGCTGGCCTGCCCTTTGCAATATAAATGTCCCTGCCTGGGTCTGTGGTGGCAGGGTCAGTATTTTTTAGAGAAAGATGGAAGTGTGCGCTCAGGAGCTGGACTTGGTTACCTGACTGGTTTTTTTGGCTCCCATGAATGTCTCCAGAAGCTGGTGGATTTGGAAAATAATTTTTTTGTGCTTACGAAAGGTGTTTTTTAAATGTCAAAGTTGAAAGTACTTAGCAAAAAAATCACCACCATGCTATCCAGAACTGGCTGGGCATGCAACCATCTGAGCAGCTGGGCTGACTCCATGGCATTTTGTAGGAGATTTTTAGGGCTAACCCCACCTTGATGTTGTATCTCCTAGCCAGGAGCCACTGAAAAACACTGAGCTGTTTGTGTCAGAATTGTTTGCTTCCTTAGTTTTCAAATGACCACATCCACATAATCAGAGGGATTGCCACATCATGATGCTCTGAAAATGTCCTTTGGCACTTGATTTACAACAGCCCAATAGCAATGGGGTCAGTGGCCAGCTGGCCACCGAAGCAGGAAACTGAATGACAACGAGAATAACTAGTGTTTCATGGAGCTGGAGTGTCTGACAGTGCTAGAAGCTGTGAAAATGGGTCAGTCACTGGAATATTAACCATGGAGAAGGCTCTGGATGGTTGCTCAGCTGTCTGCCAGCAGTGATGGCTGTGGGAGCAAACAGCTCATGGATTCATACCCCCTCCCTGCAGGAGCATTGTGCTGCCCACTGAAATTATGCTTTTTTTGCTGGGGGTGGAAGGAATGATTGATACAGTTGTCCAGAAGTGGCATCTCTGCACGTTTCCAAAGCAACAGCCATCCTTGGACAGATCTCCAGGAGAAGCAGCAGTGTTTGGGAATTCCCCAGCCCCTGGTAGCTGCAGTGATTGATGTGAGCTGGGAGATTACAGGATGGGTGAATGGGAAATACAGTGTGGGCTGTCAGCCTGCCCACGCTGTGAGGGGTGCTCGTGGTGGACGGCGCTGTCACTTCATGGGTGCCAGGGGAATGGCAGGCACTTTGCAGACATGAGGACTTGGTCACAGATGTGGAAGAAAGCTCAGGCCAAGAAGAGCGGGAAGGAGGAGCTGTGGCAATCTCCGTGTCAATTGGATTCAGCAAGAAAGGTCACTTCCAGGCTATTTTTTGGTATTTGAGGAGGATTTGAATACTTCTTCAGGAAAAGTGCCACCCCCAGCTACCCCACAGCAGTTTGTCCAAGCTGACCTCAGTGGTTTCCTGCCAAAAATACCTGTGAACAATAATGACTCGTTAATGATTTATCCCTGTGTTCTCAATTGCCGCGCTGATTCCTAATACAACAGAAACCATGGAAGCAGGTGCTCTGCAGGCTTTACAGTTTTGTCTGCAATGGCTTTTTGTCCTTACACAGTGACAGTGATGCAGATTGTGTGAGGAAACCAAGGGCTTGGTGTACACTGGGCAGTGTAAATGCAAGTTGTTGAGTGTAACATTGGGGAGTATTGGTGGGAAAATCAACTGAATTGTACTGGGGGAGAAATCAACCCAGTTTTAAGGAACCATTGTCCCTTCCAGAGTTTGCAGATAGTTGTGAACAGCCACTGCAGCAATTCCACATGGTCAGGTCCATGCCAGCACAGTTGTATGGAGAGTTTGTTTTCTGCAAAGAGAGCTGCAAATTAACTTTGCGTGGACCAGGCATGGCTCTGGCAATGGGAGCTGTGAGAACAAGCTCTCTCCTTCCCTGGGAGATGGGCACCTGCCGTTTTCACAGGCCATCAGGGCAGAAGTGTGGAGTCTTATGGCATGGAGGGATGAGAAGCAACAACAAAAAAACCCTGTTCTCTGTGCTTCCAGCATGGCTGTGTAATAAACCCTTGATCAGACATCCTGCCTCGACGAGGAGGAGCACAGCAAGATGAAAAGCAGCAGATCCAGAGGGAGAATCTGTGATTGCAACAACCACCTCCACCCTTTAGAACCAGGAGAAAAGGCAATCAAGCCTACGAACCAGAGACTGCATGAGTCAACTCGAGGTGTAGATGGCTGATTTGACACAAGGTAGTGTAGTTTTATCGCTGAGCAGCCATATCAGAAGCTCCAGACAGCACTAGACTCTGTTTTCCAGTGGTCTTTCTCTGGCAGGGACCAGTGTCATTGTTAAGAAAAAAGCAGGAAAAAAGCAGACTTGGCAGGTGCCAGACTGGCAGCTCCATCCATCGTGTCTCCTAATCTGCAGTAACCAGAGATGAGGGAGAGGGACTCTCCTCCTATAAGCAGGAGGGCTTTTCTCCTTTCTGAACTTCTTTTAGTCCTAACTACTGTGACTCCAGGTGTCCTTGTCATCCTCGCGCTGGATGTCGCGCTCCTCTCCGGGAGACGCGGGCTGATGAGAGCTGGATCCTCCAGCGGAGGTGATGTCGCAATTAACCTACTTTCCCTGCCTCAGACAAATGGCCTGTGAATGGCTCGCTTCCCATTCCGTGGAGTGAAAGAAGCTGCTGAGAGCTCAGTCAGTCTGTGCCATTTTAAAGTAACTCTGGTGAAATTATTGGGTGGCCTCAAGTAAAGACAGTGGGTGGGTAATCTTCTACTGGATCGCATTCTGTTGAGCAGGGAGCTTATTTCACTTTTTTGTCCCATTTCTCCCTGATCCTCCCTGTGCTGCTCTGAACACTGCAGCAGAGGTGGCTGAAAACGGAAATTTCTTCACCTTTTTGGCCTCAGCCTCTTGAGTACTGGGCCAAGAGCTGTGTCATCCTTGTCCCTAAGAACCTCCATGTGGAGACCTGCCCTTTGGTGATGAATGCTGGAGTCTTCAGAGGCTCCCAACAGGCTGAAACTAAGGGGAAGGGTTGGGGTTAATGCTTACCTGCTTCAAGCTCCTTTCAGTGTGCCAGCCTGACTCTTTGAACATCTGTAGTGTCTTCAGTGTCTGGAGTCCCCAGGGTGCAGGTTTGGTTACAAGCAGCGAGGATGGTCATAGTCAAAGGTGCATCTAAGAGCCAACAGAAATTGCTCTTGCAAGTGTCCTGTGAGAACATCTTCAGTCAAAAAAAAATAGTTCTTAGCTGAATTCCTTGGTGGAGTTCATTTGCAAAGGATGTTATGGAAGAAACTATAAATGTGCAAAAAGGGAGGGAGGTGTGTTTGTGAAATCCTTCAAGCTGTTAACCACCCTGCTCTGGGTGCGTCCTCCAGGTCAGTGACACTAGTAATGGTCAAGGTAAAGGCAGAAAAAGTGGAAGACCACTCTTTGGGTGGTCTCTGCTGGCTTGTGAGAGACGGGTCACAGGGTTACGTCAATTTTAGGTCTGACTCCACGTGCCTGTGCTGAAATTCTCATTTCTGCTCAGCATCTGAAGACATAATTGAAATAAATTTTCCAACAATTCCAACTTTGCTGTTTAAACTGGTGCAACCCTGTGTGACCATGTATTGTGTGGCCTGAAAAAGAGCACGTGCATGTCCATTGGAACGGGGAGGCTGCAAATGAACCAAGACTGCAACCCAGACACCCCATCTTTCGTGCCTCCTGTAGCAACTGATGAGCTCAGCATCCCCAGGAGCCCAGAGCTGCATTCTCAGCATTCCTGCAGCTCCTTAGATGTTGGTGATGTCATCGATAGCAGCCAGGGAATTGCAGATCCCAGAGGGCCTGAACTCATGTCTTAGCAAGTAAGCGTAGGAGGAACCAATTTTTGTAGTGTACTGCACTGTACTAGCAAGTTTTATTGAATCAAATCACAGCAAATATATTTGCATCTACATTTCTGTCTCCTGGCAATGCTACAACATCCAACAGGAGAGATACTTGTGTCCTTCACCAGCCACTCTCTCATCCCTCTTTAAAAAAACCTACATCTGAGCAATAAAACAATGGGAAGCCGGTATGGTATGTGATTAAAAAGCAAGTAATTTATTCCTTTAGCTATTCACTCTTCACCCTTATGCCTGGGACCTGCTGACATATATCATATTTCAAGCACACAATTGGCACCACGTGAAGGCATCAGCCCTTCTCTGGAGAGCATTCCTTGGAAACTCCAACTCTTGTCAGCCTGCAAAAGAGAGGCTTTTGCATTTTTTTTGTTCAGGACAAAATGCCTCATTTTGGGAACAAAGGAGCAAAATTTTAACATAACTTTTCATGCTTTTGTTATCTGTCCTTTTCTATCCAGAGCTTTTGGGTGATGGCATCCCAGCACTGCTGCAGCCTCCTGGTAGGCATGGGGTACATCAGTTCATGCTGCTGCTGTAGCTTGAAGTTTCAAACCCTGGGCTGGATTGAAGCACAGGTTTTTAACAGCAGCCTGCAAATACCTTGAAGCCATGGTAGCTCAGTCTGCAGATGGTCCAGCAGACACTATTAAAGAGCATTTTACAGCCTGAAGTTTGGTGGTAAGGAGGACTGATGACCCATGAGGCATGTTTCCATCTGAAATGGAGATTTTTTTTTTCCTAGTTGTATTTAGGAAGTTGCTTCTGACAGAAACTTCCAGGAGCAATGCATGGTGCAGAGATCAGCTTCTGCTCTCGCTGAGCCTCCCCAGGTTTCCATGGGTGCAGGACCATGGGCAGGACGGAGCCATCCGCTGCAGCTGCATTTCCTGCCTCAGAAGCAGTTTGCTCTGTAGCTTCTGTGCTGCTTGGATGTGGCTCTGTGTTACTCAGCTGCAATTAGAGCAGCGTGCCAGTTCTTGATTTTATCCCTTAGTTTCAACGGGATTTCCAGACTTGGTGCAGTTTGCCCCAGAGAGCTGGGGCTTGTTTTCTAACCCAAATCTAGCCAGACCTTATACCTACACCTGCATTTTTCCAGCTACAAATAACAATGGAAGTGATTTTATCTAATCTCCCACCACCTGGTTTGTTCTTGTCCACACTCTTAGGCATGAGGGTGTTGAAAACGCTTTTGGCAGGAGTAGCTCTGAGCTGTGTAACCACCGGCATTAACACAACCACCCAGGCTACGTGTAAGGAACGAGGTATGGATGGCAGCGGCCTTGTGCAGGGAGGGAAATGTGGACAGCCGAGCTCGTGGGCTGTGGGGTGTCCCCTGATAAAGTCTGGAAGTCAGCACGTGCAAAGCCCTAGGTGATACCCTGCAGAGTAGAGCCCACCCCACATGGACCCATGGGGCATGAGGGGCTTTAGGAACCTCTTTGGTGTTCTGGTGTCCTGTATCTTTCTGCGACTCGGTGGCCAGTCCCCAGGACACCTCACCAGAGCAGATCTGTGACTTTCTAGCTTGGGTTTCATGATGGAGTGGCTAAGGCCCCTCCTCTGCCCCAGCGTTTCGGCGCTCAGCTTTGGAAGGACTCCAGGCCAGCAGTGAAGGGCTCTTTGATAATATCTGACGGGCGGGTAAGAATTTTGGGCAGCAGCCAAGGTACACATTGCCTGTAATCGTTAACTCGGTCTGTAAACAGTTCAAACGGCACTGGAGAGGCCGTCAGTTATTACATTAGAGAAAAGCCTTTCATCTCCCCGCTCAGAAGCCAGCCCTGCAGTACCGGCCCCTGCTGAGGCGGCTGGAGCTGCAGGGCTGCGGCAGCGCTCGGCCATACAATGAGCGCGGCGCTGACCTTCAAACCCTCGGCGCTGGAGCAATAACTAAATCATTAGTTCCCTTTTGTTCTGCACCTGGCTGCGGCCGTGGAGCCCTGGGATATGCAAGGGGGAGGGGATGAGGCAGTGTTCCTCCGGGGTGGAAGGCTCCACAGGGGTGACTCCTCCGCCCCATGCTGTCTCCTGCCCGCAGCTTCTCCCAGCGGAGCGCAGGTCCGTGCGCAGATGTGACAAGCGCCCGTGTTTCACTCGTGGCCAGGTAAAGCTTCCCTGGACCATTGCTGGTTTCTCTAGAAATGGCCACAATGGTGGCTCAGGTCCATGTCAGAGCCCTGCAATCTCCAAGCAGCAGTGGAGGCAACGCTGCTGCTGAGCTTCATCTTCAGAAGAGTCCTAGAGGATTCCTCACTCCACATCAACCTTGGGAGAGCCCTGTGGTCTCTTTCCAAAAGCAATTCAGCCCACCTGGAAATGTGTTATGCTTCAGAAGAAATTATGGCATAATCTGCCCCAAGGAGAATTTCCTTGTCAGTCTTTGCTCTTCGAGATCTGTTATCTCCTTTCTAGAAGAGCAAGAATGCTCTTTCTGGCAGACCCTTTGAAGGCTTTAACTTTGAAACCCACTGTAGAAACTTGCTGGTTGAGGTCTCTGCAGTCTCTGGTCCAGTCTCTGCAGTAAAGTGATCTGGGTTTGGGTGGGTCTTTGTATCTGGCCCATCACTGCAGGGTCGCTTTGAGGGTTAGAGCTGTCTCCTGTAAAGGTGCTTGACACGTCAGTTGTTGGAGACCTCCTATGTCTATGCCACTCCTAAGTTTGTCCCAAGTGACAGTACAGCTTTCTGCTTTGCGTGGTAGGAAGGGTGCCACCGGGCTGCCGTGCTGTCTGCACAGCTTGGGTTTTGCCAGTTCTTTGAGCTGTTGCTGGGGGCAAGGCTTGTGTGAGTTTTGTGGAATGGTTTGAACCTCCAAACCCTGCCAGCACAGTGCAGAAGGTCTTTGTGCAAGAGGGCCTTGAAGTATGGAGATTGCCAGTGGCATTGTCCCCCAGAGCAGGAACAAGTTGGGCCCTCTAAGGTGTGTGAGGTGAGCAGGTCAACGTGGGTTGGATGCTGTTCGCTGGGTTCTGAGTCCAGACTGCTTGCAGTGTGCTTAGAGGCAGCAGCAGTATGAGCTGTTCTCCCGTGACTTGGGCCAGCTTGCCTTTACTTTCATTTAGTGGTGTGAGTCAGGGCTTACCAAAGAACCTCCTTTTGCCTTTGATACTCCAAAATGGATGTGTGGGCCAGAGAGAGAGGGAGTTTAACCAGACATTGTGATGAAACTTTGCCAAGAATCTCCTTGTTGGCCCATGCTATCATCGTGGTGGCTGTGCTGGAAGAGGTGACACTCGGTTCCCCTGCGCTGGACCTCTCTGTGCATAGGAGAGCAAACTTCAGCAGAGCTGTCAGTAGGACAGGGAGGTGTGTGGTCTTCTCCAACACCATAGCCATGCCTGTGCAATTAGACAGAAAAGATCCACACTTAGTGACTCCCATAAACTCCTAATCCTGCCTATGTGATAGTCAAATAAACATCCCTCCTGGGGTTCAGCACTTCTCTTTGTTACTCACCAGCTTTGTAATGACAAGGAGAAGGAGATGCAGTTATTGATTAGGGACTGATTTGTTTTATCAAACCCTTGGGCACTGCTGACCCTTGAGACGGGCCAAAGATAGTGAAGCTCGTGAGCACGTGTAAGGGAACAAGCACGGGAGTGTTGCACTGGCAGCTTGTAGATCCTTTGTCTCCTCTCCCACTTGCCACTCCTCCAGGGGACTCAGATGGTTGTCTGAGCTATTCGCACGTTGAGGTAGGACCTGAGTCTCTCTAAGAATAATGCATTTGTTATCAGTGAACATGTTTGTCTGTGACTCATATGTGGGTAAGGTGTGTTTGCTCTTATAACAGCTCTTGAAACTTTATGCAAGTAAATTAGAGAGCCCCATATCCTGATGGCTAAGCTTCATGCCCAGGAGTCGTGGAAGCTGCAGTTATTCCTCGGGCCCCTTGATACACCCTGATGTTCTGTTCCTTTTCCAACCAGCCATTTCCATCTTCTTCACAGTTAATGCCTCATCCCTCCTCATTCTCCTTCCAGCAGCTTCCCACAGCACTTTTCAGCTTTGCTCTAGCTGCATGCCAGCCTCCTGGAAGCATCTCCTCTACCTTCGGTGGCATCCCCTCATGCCTGCCACTAGGTCTGTGAATAAAGTGATAGCTACATAGTGGAGTGGTCTTGGTGTGAGGGGCTTCTGTTGAGCTGATAGTGCTGAAGGGTTGAGGCAAACTGGGAAGAGCCTCTCTTATACAGAAATAAAGAAATTCATGCAGCATGAGACCTGGGGGACACCAGGGGAGGAGGAGCTGGTGCAGCATGTAACTGAGAAGACCAGGGAAGTGCCTGTGCCCTGTTCCACCCCAGCCATGCAGAGGTCCCCAGAGGTTTCCCTGGTGACAGCAGTTTTGGCAGTGTCTGTGCTTTGACACATCTGGGAGGTGCACCCTGCAGATGCATATCTGGCTTTCAGAGCTGGTACATCTGCCCTGCTCCTTCCTGCGGCAACCCTGTCACAGGTTCTCCATCTCCATTTCCTGATAGACCTCAGCAGAGGATCTTGCCCAATAATTCGCACAGCAAGGTCAGTGTTAGCAGCAAAGACAGGGGGGAGGGTAGTAGAGCACTTCCACCTGCACTTTTGAAGCCTGTGAAGGAATACAAACCTGTGAATGAATATAATTTATTTAGCTTGACTTTATAATTTAATAATGTAATTTATTTAGACCAACTTCTAGGAGGGAAGAGGGTGTATTGAGCCAGACATTGAAATCCACAAATATAGAAATGTCCATATTCTGCCCTCACGAGCTCATGCTCTGTGACAGTGACATGGCACAACTGGGTGAAGCACCAGATCACTGGGGAGTGAGCATCCAAACAACAAGCAGACATGGCACGGTGATGCCCAGGATGCTGCATACCCTCAAAAGGCTGCACTGGCCATGCCCTGTGCTCCTGGCTTGTCTCCTCACTGCTGCCGTGCTCCTTTCTGTTCTGTCGTGTAGCTCAGCTGTGAGGGAGCCTTTCCAGCATGACATTTCCTTCCACCACAGACCGTGGCACCAGCAGCGCGTGCACAATTCTCCAGCAGCAGCAGTGGAAGGGCCTCCTGTCCTGAACAGAACCATGGCACCCTCCTCCCCGTCCTGCACACTTGAGTATTTCCCCAAAGTATCATGTGGGAATAGAGCTGCTGGAGTGCCTGCAGGAGGGAGTGCAGGAGGACTGGTGCTGGGTCACAGTCAGAAGTTACACTGCTGTCCTCTGGCCACAGCTGGCTCTGCTCACGTTCTGCAGGAGCCCTCAGGGTGGAAGAAGCTCTCCTGACTCCCTGGCACCAACCACAAATCTCAGGTTTACCCTAATATTTGGTTTCTAGCCTAAGTGTTTGTAGCAAAAGTCTTCCAGTGGGGAGGTGAGTGTGCAGCCCATGGTCCTGCCTGGTGAGTGCCCATGCAGGTGCACCATAGAATCATCATCAAATCATCTAATCATCAAATATTGTGAGCTGGAAGGGACCCACCAGGATGATGGAGTCCAACTCCTGTCCCTGCACAGGACAATCCCAACATTCACACCATGGCCCTGAGGGCCAAATGCTGCTGGAATCTTGTCAGGCTTGGGGCCATCAGCACCTCCCTGGGGAGCCTGTGCCAGTGCTCCACCACCCTCTGCCTCAAGAACCTTTTCCTCATGGCCAACCTCACCCTCCCCTGCCACATCTTCCTGCCATGGCCTCTGCTCCTGGCGTTGGTGGCCAGAGAGAAGAGCTCAGCGCCTGCCCCTCCTCTTCCCCTGGGGAGGAAGTTCCAGACTGCCAGGAGATCTCCTCTCAATCTCCTCTCCTCCAGGCTGAACAGACCCGTGGGATCCCTCATGTCTGCAGCTCCCCTGGGCCGCCTCAAGATGTGCAGGGAACAGGCAAATACGAAGCGATGCTCCCCTGCAGCTCCCCAGTTGCTGGTGGGCTGTGCTCAGAGATGGCCTCAGCCAGGGCTGGTGTCTGCATCTTTGCATTTAACAGACCTTCATGGTCTTTTGTTCCATGAATTCTTATATTTTTAATGATTTTATGTAGCTCTAATTTATCCAATCTGTACTAAGCTGAAGAATTCGTGTTAATCTCTTCTTGTACAGAGAGAGTGCCCTCTGATCAAGTTGGAGAGAGCTGGACTTCTTGTAATACTCAAGATGTTGACACACTGCGGCTTTATCTAGAAGATTTTCTTTTTGTAATGAATTTTTTACAGTAGTGCCTAACAGTCTGTTTGCCTTTTGACTGCTTCAGGTGATTCAACAACGGTTTCCATAAAACTCCCTGCAGTGACTCAAAGATCTTTCCTGTTTGTTAACAGCTAATCCAGAGCACATCTCTGTGAAACAGCTAGATTGATTTTCTCATATTTGTGTTTTTTAACATCTTTTATCAGTCCACCACTCAGTATAGTGAAATCCCTTTGCAGCCAGTTTTAATATTTACCAACTTGAATATGTGTGTGCTACTGAAAAACTGCCACTTCACCATTTCTCTCATTTCCAAGTCCTTTGGGAATATTTGGACAACACAGTTTACTTCTGGGACTGTCCTGGTAACTTCACCCCATTGTAAGGGCTGACCTGCTTTTTTCTCTTCTTAGTTCTGGAGATGACCCTGGGCAGTACTGCATGATCATCTGTCATCTTCCATAGCCGTGATCTAGTAGGAGAACAGAAGAAGAGATACCAGTGTAGGGCATTAACTGAACTGCCTTTATTCCCACACTTGCTGACTGCTTTGAGGACCCCCTTGGGTCTGTGAAGCATCACTCTCATTTTCCAAAGCGCTGTTAGCTCTTCTCTTCTCTTCTCTTCTCTTCTCTTCTCTTCTCTTCTCTTCTCTTCTCTTCTCTTCTCTTCTCTTCTCTTCTCTTCTCTTCTCTTCTCTTCTCTTCTCTTCTCTTCTCTTCTCTTCTCTTCTCTTCTCTTCTCTTCTCTCTCTTCTCTCTCTTTTTCTCTTATCTTCTCTTCATTATACTGGTTTTTACGAGGTTTTTTGGCAGGGAAGTGAGGATTATCCATCTGCCACTCCCTGCATCACTCTCAGCTTCTTCAAACTCATCTTGGTATTTGCTACCTGCAATTTTTCTGGTATTGTAGTTGTGGTGGTTTGACTCACAGTGGGACCATGGGGTCCTGCACTCACCCCCCTGCCCCAACCCAGTAAAATGGGATGGGAGACACAACAAAGGGCACATGGGATTAGGATGAGGACAGGGGAAGAAAAATCAGTTTAATTCATTGACATTCATCTAACTAGACACAACAACCACATCTTACAACACTTCCCCCCCTCCTCTCTTCTTCCCAGGCTCAAATCACTTTGCTCCCCATTTCTCTACCTTCCCCCCCAGCAGCACAGGGGACAGGGAATGGGGGTTCAGTCATTTCAGCTCTGCTGCTCTTCCTGGCCTAAAAGTCCAGGAACAAGATGTTCCAGCGCCGCTTCCCATGGAGTCATGGACCTCTTTGGGCTCAGCTCCCAGCTCTGGCATGGGGACATCCATGGGCTGCAGACTCAGCCCCCAATCTGGGGTCCACCCCCACTCTGGCAGCGAGTGACTCTCGGGGTCCCAATTCCATCACACTTGCCCTCAGGCTCAGCTGCTCTGCTCCATTGTGGAGTCCTCCAGGGCCCACACGTGGGTCTCTGCTCCACCGTTGAATCTCCATGGGCTGCAGGGACCTCCTTTGTCTTCTCCTACTCCATGGGGTTGAACTGGGTGTTTGATGTTCTCTGTCCTCCTCCTCCTCCTTCATCCTGTAACAAAGCTCTCTAGAGCTCCTTTATTCAGGCCAATGGTCTTTTGTTCAGGTCAGTGGCCTCTCCTCCAGGTTCCACACCTACTTCTTTTCAGGACAGTCCTTCCCCTCACAAATATGGATTTAGAGAAGCATTTCTGTAGTGCTCACTGGCCCAGCCTGGGCTGGGGGCTACACCTTTGGAGCCAGGGGAGCTCTGGAAGCTTATCACAAGGTGGCCCTTCCCCCACTACCAAAACAACTGACAACCCCCGCCCCCCAAACCCAACACAGTGGTCAATGTAGTGACAAGTTATAAGTTGGTGTTAACAGTTCACCAGTTCAGTCCATGATTTTTCTAAAGCCCTTTGGTGCACACTCTCTTGTCCTGTCCTCTTTCTCTCTTTTCCATGTCAACCTTACTGGTTGCTTATAAAATTTTTACTGCCACTTCAAATCAAATCAATTCTCTTGACTCATCCCCCATGGAGGATGGGTGTGCAGTACTCTGAGTTCCCTTACAGAGAAAACTGAGGCTGTCAGGGACGTTGCTTCTCCAAGTCCTTTTTCAGCCCTTGTCCCTAAAGACTCTGTTGTGAACAGAAAGGAGAACAGAAATGTTCAAATACTTCTTGGAAAGGAAAAAAGCAAATAATCTCTTCTCTGTGGGCACAGTTTATTCAGTGAGAATTAGTAGGCTTAGACTGCAACAAAACCGATTCAGATGAGGTGTTGGAAAATACTCGCTGGTGTTGAGATGGCAGCCCTGGAGTGGGTGAGGAGTCTCCCTTTTTGGAGGTCTTGAAAACAGGTTGAGCCAGTGTCTCTGAGGAATGTTTTAGGTTTGGCTGATCCTGCCTTCAGGCAGCAAGGTGGGCTAGATGACCTCGCAGGGTCACCTTTTTTTTTCTACTGTTTTATAACAGCTCCTGCTGTCAGTGATCCCGTCTGCAGCCACATACACGTGGCTCTGGTTTCAGAGCGACTGAGGGATCCTGACTCTGCAGCCAGAGCCACTTCTTGGGGCATGAGTCCTCTGCGTTGAGGGATCTCATAACCTTTGGTTTTCTGTATCATCCTTAGACTATTTTTCAAGTCTGCTCTTGTCCTGTGAGCATGATATGCAGCCATGGTGGTTGACTCATAATGCAAGGGTCAGGGGCAGCAAGAAATGCCATTGTAGATGTAGACAGTAAGAGCCAGGTCTTGCTGCCTTGCTGCTGCTTGAGGAGTTGCCTGTATAGCACCAAGCAGGAGGAGAAGATGGTAGGAAGAAAGGGAAAAGGTGTTCCGGAGCAGAGATGAGTGGAGCACGTCACTTGGGTGGGTGACACTTGGTCCTTTGCACACAGCAGAATCCTCCCCAGCTGTCCCCTGGTTGTATTCTACAGAGAGCTGAGGAAGACACCTGGACTCCCAGCCCCCAGAGCTGGGTAGTGTCTGCTGAAGGACTCGTCACAGAATAACAAGGGGGCCACTCATCTGCCTCAGGTCCATGGGCAGCTGCCCACGTCAGGAAGGGTCTCGGCTGTGTGGCTGTTGCTCTCCCGGCGCTGTCTCAGCTGCCTGCCCTGCCCTTTGTGGGTGCAGTTGTGCCCTGGCAGGAATGCCCAAGGCCAAGGACCCCCTCTTGGCCAGAAAGGGTGGGTGTCCCAGAGGGAAAGAGGAAAAGACCACAGTGCCCAGTCTTACTAGAAAAAACAAAGGGAAAGTTTTGATGCATCCATCAGCAGGTCTTCTCCACATCTACTGACTGAGTCACCCTCCAGAACAGCTGCCAGCATTTTATACATCCTCTCCACACTCATTTGGAGCTGCAGAAGCTGAGCTGGTTGCTCTTATTCCCAGTGTTTATCACTGATACTGCAATCAGACCCAGTAACCATTGTCACAGAGAGGCTGCTCCATGCTCAGCACACATGAGTGTCCCTTGCCCCTCAGAGTCACTGCCCCAGGAGCGTCCCAGCACCCCAAGCTGTTCCCACCCAGGGCTGGTTGGACACAGCTCAAAGCAGCACCAGGAGGTGTGACTTCTTCCCCAGCCCAGCAGCCCGGGCTGCTCCGGGCTCCGGGATCAAACCGGCGAGGGTGCGATAACACCGGCACGAGGGTTATCTCTGAATTATTAGCAGTGCCACAAGACACGCTCTGTGCATTTCCTGTTTTGTGTTTTTCTGTGATTATTGAAATGACATATTAACCAAAAGCCGGATAACTCCCAGGCAAGCAAACAGTATAAAAGTGATGACATTGCTGGGTAAATCCAGCGGGACCACAGGCTCGTCCGTGCGGTGCTGGTCTTGGCGGGGGCAGTGCCTGCCGCTGGTCGAGTGGAGCACGGGGTTATTTGGGAGCCCTTCCCGAGTGTTCCCTGGTCACAAAAGATTGGATTGCTTCCTCAGAAACCTCAGCTTCTAGAAGTTATGGTGCTTGGCTTGGTACAATTGCACTCTCTCTTGCATCTTTAAGTCTGAAGTCTAAATTATAGAGTATTTTGACATTTTTCTTCTAATATCACTGTGGATTAGAGAGGAAGAGCCCAAGAGAAAGGCAGATGAGGGACTGGCAGTTGATCGGTGCCCAGCTGCCCTGTGCAGTATTTTAAAGTGTAGCAGGTTACGTCTTAGCTCCTACTCATGGTACCACCTCTTACACCTCAGTCTCTGAGCTCCTGGGGCTTGGGTGGGAGTCTGGGTTTTGATTTCTTTGTGCCCCTGTGACTGTAGGTGTTACCTACCTCAAAACTGAGGCAATTTGCAAATGTCTGTGCCTGTGGGTTTGTTGTTTGTTTGGCTGGGTTTTTTTTTAATCTTCACCATTTTAGCTCTCTTTCATGGCTTTGTAAGACTGATTCTTGTTTCGTAGCCTGTCCTGTGTGTGAGCAGCCAGAGCAGCGCTGGGGTTTGGGTTCAGCTGGGATTTGTCAGGAGAGAAACGCTGAGAACATCCCCATGTTGGCATTTGTGTCCCTGGCACTGAAGGACTTTGTGTTTGTCCCTCTGCAAGCGCAAGAGCTCAGGGGTGAGGAATATTGCCATGGATCAGCTCCATGGGCACTGGGCTCTGCCAAGGGGCTGTTCCATCTCCTGTCCCCCATGGGCAGGAGATCCATGAGGGGCTCTTCCTCTCTGGCTCTCTCTGGCTCTCGCTCGGGCTCTGGCTCTCCCGGGATTGCGGTTTCGGGTCGGGATTGTCGCTGCTTCGGGATCGTTCTCTGGGAACGGGCCGGGCTGGGTGGGTGGGTGCTGAGCAATGGCACTGGGGGTCACTCATCTGCATATTTTACTACTATTATTATTATTATTATTACTGTTTTAATATCAGTATTATTTTAAGTTTTATTTTATTTCAATTATTAACTGTTATCTCACCCTATGACTCTCCTTACCCTTGCCCCCCATTCTCTCCCCTGTCCCCTGGGCAGGGAGTGAGCAAGTGGCTGGGCTTGGCTGCCAGCACAGTGCCAGCCCAGTGAAACCAGCACATAGCCCAGGACTTAGTGCTAGAAAGCTTGGCTCCATAGCTCAGCTGGGAGGTGGGGGCAGGATCCGTCTGAGAGCCCCACCAAGCCATGGCAGCTCTTGCTGCAGCTCCGGGGGCCTTGCCCAGGCTCTTGGAGTGAGATTGGCATCTCTTGGCCCCAGGGAGGGGAGCTCTCAGTGGGTGGGGAGATGCAGGTCAGGATGTTCCAACTGGCACCTGGACCAGCTGTGAACACGCAGCCCCAGACCATCTTAGTGCTGTCCTGCTCCAAGGGCCCGCTCACCTCTGCGCCAGGGGAGTACCCAGAGGGCTGTACCCAGACCCGGCGCCCTGACCCCATCCCGTCTCAGCTCCTGCTGCCAGTGGCTTGCCTCAAGCTGATGAACATTTTTCCAGGACTCACTGGGGATGTGGTTATTGAGATCTTTTCCTCTCCCTTCTCATTCCTGGTACTTCTCTACCTGCTTTCAGTTTTTTCACTCCTTCCTTTGGCTTCTCCTCTGCAGATTTACCAAAAAGTTGTCAAGTTTTGTGGCTGAGAAACAAGAAGCACTGGAGCTTGGAGCAGGAGTTTGTTTTTGTTGTGATCCCTTCACCTTGCCCAGAACATTGGGACCAATCTGGCTGCAGGCAGGGAGTCCTGAGGCCTGAGGATGGTGATGGTCCTTGCAGCACCATGACCTGGGCTGTTGGGATGCTCTGTCCCAGGAATCACAGGCTGTGGTCTCACAGGCTGCTCTGGCTTTTCATGGCTGTGACTGGGACAAAGTCAGACCTGAGTGCAGCCACCAGAAAGGTAGAAACTCCACCTTTCTCTGGGACATTTTCCTGCTGGACCAAAACTTGGACAGTGATTTGCTTCTTTTGGTGGTTAAAGCTTCACTGACACTCAGACAGGTCCATGGGATGTAGCAGCGGTGGGGATGCCCACCACAGGGGTGTCCTACACCCTCTGGGCAGGTCCTTATGGCACAGAGTTTGTGGTGAGCTTGGACCACGCTTTGCAGTGCTGAGCCCCAGGATCTGAGTTTCCCTTTGCCTTTGTCCTGCAGTCCCATCCACTGTCCCTGTGCAACACCAGCGAGGATGAACACACCGAATCAGGATTCATCACCATTGTCAAGCTTGAGCAGCCGGATAGGGACCCCAACCCCTGCCTGTCGCTGGCTAACAAGGTAGGTGCAAAAAATGCCCTCAGTGGCACCAACCTGGGAAGTGAAACCCATGGGGCAGGAAACAGTGAGGGCAGGAGGGGGCAGCAGGGTAGGAAAGAGCTGTTGGAAGGTGGAGGAAAGGACAAGGTCCTTGGCAGAAGGGTCCTTTGGGACAAGCACTGCCCCAGCCATCCCCAATACCCATCCCTCCTTAATTTTCAGACTGCCTGGCTTTGAAAAAGGTGTGGAATTTTCCCTGACCTAACTGTTTTGGGACAGCTCAGACCTTTCCCCAGCATCCCATATGCTTTACTCCCTGGCAGCCTCCTGCCCCTCCTGTTTTGCAGCCTCTTGCTTGCTGGTCTGTTGGGGGAAATTGTATTTCCCTGTGTCCTCCGTCCTGTGGGAGAACGTTGACACAAAAAACATCTTCTGTGGTCCTGTCTTTAAAAGTAACACTGCAGTACTGCACTGGATGAGGCACGTGAGGAACCAGCACTGAGCAATTCAGACAAATACAAACCAGACAAACTAGGGGTGGGACGTGACTCTAACAGCGTGGACCATTACCCACCCTGCAAAGGGATGACAGATCTCAGAGGTCTCCTGTGAAAGAGGCACCTTAGTGAAACAACAGTTGCTGTGTCAAAAGCTGAGGTCACTGGTACAATTCTCTGGTAATAAGGAAGTCAGGTAGGAACGAAGGTCATTTTAAGCCTTAAAATCTTTGTGTCTCTGATAAAGTTGCCTGGATAAGGCCAACATTAGCTTTTTCCTCAGTGGTTCACTGCATCCTTTTATTGTCTCTGTACTAAATGTTGTGTTGTTTTCCACAAGCACTGTTCAAACATGAAAAAACCCTTGTTTAGCTCTTCTGGGCTTTATCTGGGATTGTATTCAGGTGATGCTGCCCTTGTTGTCTGCTTTCTGCTGGTATTGACGTGATGGGGATGGGGACAGAGCCCTTTTCTGTCCTCCCTGCAGCTTGGCTGAAGAAGGCAGGCAAAACTTCACAGCAGTTTGTTGTTGTTTGTTTGCTGTAGCAATGGAAGTGATGAGAGGAATGTGGTGTTGTGATGTATTTGCCACCTTGGGGCTGCTTCTCCCCAGCTGCACGGGCAGCAATGCCTGTGCCTTTCTGGACCAGGGTGGTATAGAATCATGGAATCCCAGACTGGTTTGGTTTGGAAGGGACCTTAAAACTCATCCAGTCCCAACCCCCCTGCCAGCAGCAGGGACACCTTCCACTAGACCAGGTTGCTCAAAGCCTCATCCAACCTGGCCCAGAACACTTCCAGGGAGGAGCAGCCACAGCTTCTCTGCCCAACCTGGGCCAGGGTCTCACCACCCTCACAGCCAAGGATTTCCTCCTCACATCTCAGCTCCATCTCCCCTCTTTCAGTTTCAAGCCATCACCCCTTGTTCTGTCACTCCCTGCCCTTGGCCAAAGTCCCTCCCCAGCCTTCCTGGAGCCCCTTCAGGTACTGGGAGGCCACTGGAAGGTCTCCCTGGAGCCTTCTCTTCTCCAGGCTGAACAGCCCCAACTCTCTCAGCCTGTCCTCACAGCAGAGCTGCTCCAGCCCTGGCATCATCCTGGTGGCCTCCTCTGGGCTGGCTCCAGTAGCTCCATGTCTTTGTGCTGTTGGTGGCCCCAGCACTGGAGGCAGCACTGCAGGGGGGGTCTCAGGAGAGCAGAGCAGAGGGGCAGAATCCCCTCCCTGGCCCTGCTGCCCACGCTGCTCTGGGTGCAGCCCAGGACACGGTTATTGGCTCTGTGCTGCCAGCGCACGGTGCCGGCTCGTGTTCTTCCACCACCACCCCCAAGAACTTATTTTCAGAGCTGCTCTCCATCCACTCATTGCCCAGCCTGGATTTATGTTTGGGGTTGCCCCAACCCAGGTGCAGGACCTTGCATTTGGCCTTGTTGAACTTCATGAGGTTGGCACAGGCCCCACCTCTCCAGCCTGTCCAGGTCCCTCTGGATCCCATCCCGTCCCTCCAGCATGTCAACCACACCACACAGCTTGGTGTCACCAGCAAACTTGCTGAGGGTGCACTCAATCAAACTCAGGTGGTAGCCTGAGTTTGGTTTGTTGCTGCTCTGGAGCTGATGCCAGCTGGTAGCACAAGCCAGTGAGCTGGAGTTATCAACCTGCTAGCAGTTACCCCACATCTGGAACATGGCCTGATCCCACCTGGGGGTGTTAGTGATGCAGTGAGGGTGGTGGGATAATGAGTGAACCCAAGGGCTTCCAGTGCAGCTTGTGACAGACATGAGAGCAAGGGCATTGTGTGTGCCTTAGTGAGCACAGCTGGGTACTCCAACTCCTCCATGTCCATTCAGACGTGACCGTCGCATTCCAGTGGTCCCAGGCTGCCACATCTCACAGGGGAGGATGCTGGGGGTGGGGGCAGCAATGGCTGGTTTGGTCAGTGCAGCTGCTGTGGAGGATCTTGAACAGGAGGAAGAAGCAGCTTCAAAGACTTATCTTTCAGTTAAGAACCTAAAAGGTTTAAAAACTGTTTTGCTAGTTTTGTCCTTAATCTTGGAGTCTCTGATCACAGCACTGGAAGTACCAGTGTGCTACTGAGTCCAGGGATCAGCTGGGGAAGATCTGCACAGGGAGGACAGGACATGGTGCACTGCTGCACTGTGGTCATCCCCACTAGCCTGGATCCCTTCTCCAGGACCACTAACCACCCCAAAGCTAACAAACCCTTCTGTTCATTGCCATGCTCATGATTTGACAGAGTGGCAGTTCACTGGCCTTTAGCCATCGTTGCTCTGTTACCTAATCCAAATCTGACACTGGATTTTGAGATCCAGCTGAACATGATGTCAGTCACCATCCTGCCTGTAGGTAGTCCTGCTCCAGGATCTCACCCAAGGACACTCACAGCTCTTCTGCCCCCAAATAGGACTAGTTTAGCCATGAGATACAGGCAGATGCTCCTTAAGCTGGCCACATCCCTGAGCCCTGCTTTGTACCTTGATTCCTCCATCCACTTGCAATTGCTTCTCCATCCTCCTGAAGCCTCTGCCAAGCTCCTTCCCTCCAACATCACACAGATCTCTCCCTCAAAATCCCTGGACAACACTTCTCCACAAGAGTAAGGGTGCAGCTGTGGGATGTAGCTGGTGCTCCCTGGAGCAGGAGCTTTGTTTTCCTGGCACGTGTTTCTTGCGGTAGAGCTTTGCTCTTGGAATTGCAGTGCTATAGCAATGATGATAAAAATAGCCATGTGCAAAGTGTTATCATAACCTCTGCTTCAGCTGTCACCCAGCCAAGCAGTGCACACAGAGAACCCTGTCCAGCCCAGCATGAGGATAACTCCACCAGCCACCTGATGCACTGTTCTGCTTCTCCTCTCTTAAATTCTAGCACTGCTTCAGCATCCAAAGGTAAAACCAGTAGGGAAGGTGTTTGGTCTGGAAGGGGAGAGGTGGGAAGTACCTCTAGAATCCATTCAAAGTGATTTATTTTTATTTCTGATGCATCATTTGTAATGTTTTTTTTGGTGTATTTTTTTTTCTGAGTGAACCATTGGTTGCAAGCCTGCTTGACAGAGTGCTGAAACCTCCTAAATCATCTTGAGCATAAATATTTACGCCAAAAGTGTTTCAGTCCCTCCTCAAAGAGGGAGGTCGGCTGTGCCCCATGGCTGAAGAGCTCCAACACAAAGACAGCAAGTGCTCAGAAAATGTTTGCAGCCAGCAGGTTGTGAATAATTGAGCAAAAGTTTTATCCTTTGCAACAGGAGTCAGAAGGACGTTGGGGAAGAGCCACTTGTTCAGCCTCAGTTGTTCATTTCCCCATCACTGGTGCCTTTAGCAGGATAAAATCTTGGTAGAGCTGTTCATTGTTCATCAAAGGTTGACTGGCTCCAGCAGGTGGAAGTCACTACCTGAAAGTCCTGTTTCTTCTTTGGTGTTGGCAATCGCTGAGGCTCCTTTGATCCCAGGCAGGACCCCAGTCTCTGATCCCAGCCCCAAGCCTCTGATCCCACTTTTCCAACATCCCCATCTGGTACATCAAACCCAAGAGTGTAAAATCAGCAACTTGGAGCCTTCATCCCAGCCTCTGTGGTCTTCTCGACCATCTGTACCTCCTTTCACATCCTTGTCCCTGTCCCCAGACCCAGGCACCCACTCTTGGCACCCAGCTTCTCCCCAGCGAGGTGCGTGGAGGTGACCAGCACCTGCGAGCGAGGGAGGGAGCTGAACCTGCCCCACCACTGCTTGCTGCGCCGGGAATGCCCCTTCCCTTGGCTCAGCCAGCGCCCTGCGTTTGGTGTCGCAGGTGGGAAGCGGCGGCACCGACCTCTGCCCCTGCGCTGGGGTTTGGCAGTGCGGCGGGGAAGCTGCTGCGGCGGCTCCGGCGGCTCCGGCGGCTCCGGCAGCTCCCTGTTTGCACAGGCGCTCCGGGACGCGCAGATCAAAGGGCTCCGCGTGAGTAACAGCGGCCCAGCCCTGCACTTTGTTCACGTTCCTGTCTCCCTTTCACAAGAGGCTGCCTCTGCCTGCCTGGAGGGCTGGAAAGGCTTGGTGGGAGGATGTGGGTCACCCCACAGGGTCCTCCAGGCAGTGAGCTTTGACCTCATAGGGAGGTGTCTGTAGTCATTTGAGTGGGTCTCAAAGCTGTCATCCTTGGACCACAGCCACTGGTGGGCTGTGAAAAGCCATCCCCCTCCTAATCCTAGACCAGACCTGCAGCCCAGGCATCGCCTGAGCTTCTCCCTGATGAATGTGAGGGACGAGGAGGAGGGAGAGCAATGTGTATGGGGATCAGGCTTGCTCAGAGTTGTGGTTTAGTAGTGGACAGGTAAAGTTGGACTCAATCAACTCAAAGGTCTTTTCCAACCAAACAATTCTCTGACTCTATGATTCAGTCCCATAGACAGCCCATGGCTGGTGCAGCCACGGTGAGAAGTGGGGACCTGCAGATGTTTCTGCTGTCCTGGAATGGGAGGGTTGTGCAGTGGTCATCAGGGCTAACGGGGCAGCAGATCCCTCCCCAGCAAATCCAGCTCTGAAGCAAAGGAGCACATGGCACAGACAGCTGGGGAGTCTGGGGTTTAGGTTTATGGGGTGTTATAACTGCAAGCCCACCAACTAATTTGCCTCCACAACTATAGGGAGGAATTGTCTATGAACTGCAGAACTCCAGCAAGTTAGGCACTGCAGTTCAACACAAGTAGAGAAAGCAAGGTGTAAACTATTTTCTCAATCTAAGCAACAGGTGCTTCTTTCTCCTGTGAAAAGCCAGGGAGGCAAATGCATATCCAAATGGTAGATGTTCATATAGATGTACAACACAATGCCCACTGAAGCTTCTGTTCTCTTGGACAGGCAAAGCTGGCAGGGGAGCGTGGAGCCCGTGCGATCCTTTTTGACATTACCGATGATGAAAGTGCTGCTGATCAGGTACAAACCCCGCTGATATTCACCACAGTCCCCCTGTCCCATTCCAAAATGTGCCCAGGTCAGGACCTACCGGCCACCAACACGCAGTGGGAGAGGTCCCAGGAGGGTACTGCAGGCTGGCTTGGAGCATCAGCTCTCACCTATCTCACCCATGCACACAGACACTCCGTGGCTTGTCCAGGTCTGCACACAGCACAGGCAGGGCAGCAGCTCACGAGTAGCACTTTGCTGCTCTTAAAGGACATTGTTTGGTCAACTGAGCTTTTCTACCAGGATCTGGATGCTTCCTCTTGGGAAGTCACAGGTGGCCTGATCCCACTGAGTACAGACAGCCCTGGTGTACCTTTGGGGAGAGGTGATTTCTTGACTTTTCAAACCAAAGTCATGGCCACTCTGCTGCGCTGTTGGTGATACTCCTGCTGCAAGTTTAAGATTGGTTTAGAGATGTCCAGAGGTCCCTTCCACCAACACTGCTGTCATCTTTGGAAAGGAAGACATTCCCCATTGAAATAATCAAGGGATAATGAAAAGCATCCAGCATTAGGTAAGAGGACAGATAGGGGAGCTGGTGCCTGAGCTTACCAAAACCCTGGGCTGACTCCTGCTCACTGGATCCATCCCTCATGGTTCTTCCGAGCACTTATTGCAGCTTAATTTCTGATGCAGAGAGATGCAGCAGCGAGTGCAGGCCCATGAGGTGATGCTGAGGTTGCTCAGTAAGGGCATGGGGAGTGGTTAGTGGGTCAGATGGCTGCCCTGATTCAGGTCAGTCTGGAGGAGAGGGCAAACTCAGACACTTGCTGAGCCAGCCCGTGCCAGGCTGCCTGGACCATGGTGGAAAACTCCTGGTGTGATCAGAAGATCAGAAACAAACAGAATGTCCTGCAGATCACAGAAGGAAGAGGGGGAACACTGATGGGTCTCACAGGAAGACAAGAGGAAACATTTCTGCAGTGAAGGCAGCACTCAGAGTGTTGCTGGTGGTTACCACGTCGAAGAGGAGAGGCCAAGAACTTTTGCAGAGGGGCTTGAAGAGAGAGACTGAGCAGCACAAGAGACACTGAGCAGTATCCACTTGTACATGAGGAGGCACCATCGGAGGAAATGAAGAAAGTTATGCTGAGTAGTTGGCAGAAAAGGAGGAGCTTCCATCTGATTTCATCACAGAGGGGTAGTGCAAGTTTGGGGGAGCAGTCAGCCTGTAAAGAAGCATCAGGAGGAACCAGACATGCCTAGGGGGAAGGGATAGTCCTTGTTTCAGGCTTTTCTGGACCATCTCTCACTGTGTTTGTTTTTTTACAGCTGAGAAAGCCCAGAGGTCTGAGTCAACCCGTGGTTCTGATCAGGGGCCACGATGCTGAGCTTCTCATGGGTGTTGTGAACAAGAACAGAGAGGCCCATGTGAAGATAGAGGTCAAGGAGCCACCAGCTTGGGTGAGAGACACATCATTCCCACTGCCTTCTATAGCCTCCCTCCCAAGCTACTGTACCATGGAGTAGGACTTTCCCAAAGATGCTGAGCTTTCCTCCCCAAGAACAGAGATCACAGCCCTTTGCAGGAGCTGCCTGTCTGCAGCATTCAGCTGATGGGCTGCAAATAAAGGCTTGAAAGTGCTTTCCACTTGTTTAGTTTCTTTTGCTTAAACATCACAACTGAGGCAAGAGGATTCCCTCTCTCTTCAGGTGAGACCAAGCCTTGATTTTTCTCACCTTGTGCTACCTTAGACCATGGCCTCTAGGGAGCTGAGATGCTGCAAGGCAGAGAAATTCCATTCTTGCTGGAGGAATGGAAGTTTTTTTCTGTACTTTTCAGTGCAGAAAAGACTGAACCCTTTTTCTTTTACCTGTAAAGAGCAAGGAGGTAGAGCTTGGCCAAGGATCATGTGTTCAAAGGCTGATGGTCAGGAAGAGATTGACATTCCCCTCTCTAGCCTCTAATTCCCATCCCTGCCACACAAGAGTAATTTCTTTCCTGTTTTATCCCACAGCCAGACTACGACGTGTGGATTCTCCTCACGGTGGTCAGCACTGTGGTTGTCATCATTCTGATTTTTGTTGTCCGCACAAAGTGCCAGCTCAGCAGGACTCAGGTAGGAATTGATGGAGCAGATGTGTCTGAGCAAACAGAAATGCATGAAGGGCAGGAACTGACACAGTTTGGGAGGGGAAATGTTCTTCTGTGGGGACTGAAGATGTGGCCACGTAGACAGGAGTGGCCCAAGGATGAGCAGAGTGATCCTGAGATGAGCTGGCAGCATTCCTCGTGTGGTGGCCTTGCTCTCCTCCTGCTGTCCCACCAGCACTGCAGCCTGCAGTACCAGCACCTTTCAGAGCTTGTCCCAGCATCCAGAGCTGCAGAACTGTCCCATAAGCTCTTGATTTTAATAGTATTTTCCCTATTGGTAGAGAGTAGAAGATTTCGTATCTTTAATAGAAACTAACAAATTAAATAATCATTTTTCTAGTCAGATGTATTTCCAGGTTTGAGCACACCCCATTTCTCCTATAGAAAGACAAGCCTTTGGGGCTCAAAAATTCAGCACTGCTGAGGGATTTTGAACATCCAGTGCCAGAGATCTCCTGCTGGTGACAAAGCCTATTATGGCTAAGTCAGGTTAGACAAAAAGTCACCTCTAGAAATGAGTATTGCCCCCAGATGCTTGCTAATCCCACTTTGAAAACAAGAGGGCAATGAGAAGTATGGCCATATAAGACTGAGCCTCTCCTTCAAGCCTCCTTTCTCCCTGGCAGGACTCCTTGCAGCAGCAGACCATGCAGGCCATTGGGCAGTTGGCCACACGCAAGTACCAGGCAAGGTGTCGGCAAGCGTCACGGTGGGACTCGGCCAGCAGCTGCAGCTCAGCCCCGGTCTGTGCGATCTGCCTGGAGGAGTTCAGCGAGGGCCAGGTAGGCTCTGAGCTTCCTGGCCACAGCCAGTGGGAGATGTGGTGGGAGCTGAGCAGTCTGGCAGGGGTGGGAGGTGTTCTGATAGGACAAGAGGAAATGGCCTCAAGTTGCACCAAGGGCAGTTGAGATGGGATGTGAGGAAGAATTTCTTTGCTGAAAGGGTTCTGAGGCATTGGAAGGGGTTGCCCAGGGCAGTGGTGGAGTCCCCATCCCTGGAGGGATTGAAGAGTCGTGTAGACACAGTGCTGAGGGACATGGGTCAGTGGGGACTGGTCAGTGTTGGGTTCATGGTTGGACTCCATGAGCTTAAAGGGCTTTTCCAATTGGGGCAATTCTGGGATTCTGTGATTCTGAGGCAACTCCTGAGGGCTAGGAAAGGACCAGCACTGATGGAGGTCTGCCTGCCTCTTGGCCAAAAAGGCCCTGCCCTTGCTGAAGTCACTTGCCTGCAGATTCAGATCCCTGAAGATGGGTCTCCAGCTGTCACTATGGGGCCAGATATCCATAATATGTCCATGTTGAAACAACAGGGCAAAAGTGGAGTTTGCTTCTCCAAAGCACTCAGCCTGAAACCTCCCTCTTCCCAAGGGCTGGCACCTCTCTGGATGTTCACATTCCAGAGCTGGACATACCAAGCAGAACCAGAGCTGCCAGGCTGCTGCACAGCCTCCTCCGTGACAATCTGGGCTGCAGATCACTCACCATTAGACATCTTTCCATCCTACCAGGCTCACTTTCATCAAGAAGGACCCTTCCAGGTGTTGAGACATGGTTCTTGCTCACAGTCCTCCTCTTCTCTCCACCTCCCTCTAGGAACTGCGGATCATCTCGTGCTCCCATGAGTTTCACCGGGAGTGTGTTGACCCCTGGCTGCAGCAACACCACACGTGTCCACTGTGCATGTTCAATATCCTTGGTAGGGCTCAGACACAGCATTTCCTGGACAGGATGGGTTGGGTGCAGGGGTTGTGCCCAGGAGGTCCATGTACCCTTGGGTGGTACATAGAGGGTCAGCAGGAGCATGTGTCTCTGTTGACGTGATGTACAGGGTGGTGTGTGCATGAGGAAGGGTTCCTGCACGTGTGAGCAGGGTACAGCGAGGTGCTGGGCTTGGGCTGAGACCCAAGAGTGATCCTCTCTAAGAGAAGGTTTCCAGTCCTAGGACCTATGGGAAAGGGAAATGGGATCTGAGGGTCGGGCCAGCAGGGAGGGTGCCAAGTGTGCAGGACCATCAAGATGGTTTGGTGGTGGCAGTGAGGCGCTGCGGGGCATGAGTGGGATGTGGGACTGTAGTGGGAATGCAGTGGAGGTTTTCCAGTGCTGTGGCTACTGCAGCTGGGCTCTGGGACGTGTGCTGGATGCTCCCTTCTCCCTCCACAGCCAGAGATTCGGTGGACCAGGCCACGGCCGCTGGCTCCAGGCTGGCCCCTCGGGACATGGAGCCTGGACGACGACTCCACCTTTTCCGCCAGCACCCAGGACATGCCCTTTACCACCTCCCACATGCGTATCCTCAGAGGAACCTCAGGAGCTTCCCCCCGGAGCCAGCTCATGGCAACCCCTTCTTCCACTCTCCGGAGCTCTCCCAGGTGGATTTCGGCACCATCCACTACATGCCCTACAGACCAGCCACCTCCCTGCTTGCCTGCGGCCACCCGTCCCCCCTGGCCCCGGGCTTGCTGGGCCAGCAGCATCCCAACCCCTTGGCATGCGGGCAGATGCTGCCACCCCACAGGACTTGTTCTCTCCAGCCCCAGCCCCCCTGCCTGGGGCTCAAGGCAGCCCTGGCACAGAAGCAGCACCGGGCACCCGCCCCGCGCCGGGGGGTCAGCCACGGGCACCAGCACAACAGCAGTGGCTCCGGGGAGAGCTATCTCACTGAGCACAGCGGGTACCTGGCAGACGGGCCGGGCAGCGACTCCAGCTCGGGGCCCTGCCACGGTTCCTCCAGTGACTCCGTGTTGAACTGCACGGACGTCAGCCTGCAGGGCATCCACGGCAGCTGCTCCACCTTCCGCAGCTCCCTCAGCAGCGACTACGACCCCTTTGTGTACTGCAGCTCAGAGGGACCCGCCACAGACAACGGCCAGGAGCCGCCACAGCCACCAAGGGAGACGCGGCCCAGGTCCTTGGACCTGATGGTGCCTGGGGGTGCTGCTCCGGCCAAGCCCCAGGTGCTCAGCCACGTCCACTACCACCACCACCAGCACCATCACTACAGAAGAGACGCGGAGTGTCCACCCGGGCGGGCCGGGCAGGGGCCTGGGCAGCGCAAATCCCGGTACTCAGGGGCCAAGGTTGGCTTCCATGGTGCTCGGACGCAAAAAAGGACTGAGAAAAGCCACCAGTGTCAGCAGCCTCTGGAAAGCAGCACTGTGCTACAGGAGGCAGCTCCGGCAGGACAGCCAGCCTGTCCCCAACAAGGTCAGGAGCCCCCTCATGTCCTCTCCACTTCTCCAAACAGGTTGGACTTCAGTGTAGAGGCCAACAGACAGTCAGGGGCAGCTGGCACATCCCCTGTCCTGCTGCCCCCAAGACACAGCTTGCAGAGCCGTCATCACCGAAGGAAAAGAAAGTGTCCCCTGGAGCCTGACCCTGCTCCCCTGCTTGAGGACTCAGCCTTGCCCAAAGCCTGTGATGCTCATGTTCCTCATGGCCATCCCGATGGCTACCGCTGCTCACCCGAAGTCCAGCCCCTGATCCCCAGCGCTCCCCCGCCCTGTGGCTCCGGCTCTCGGCCGCTCTGGAAGTGTTTAGTGCCACAGTCCGGCCCTGAGCTGAAAAAGCAGGAGGAGGGGTTGTCAGGACAGGAGGGAAACCACACGGTTCCTGCTGATTCCTCAAGGACAGGCACCCCCAGACACAGTCTGAGTCTTCACCTTCACCGCCCGTCCCAGCAGGGTGGTCAGGGTAAGTCTGGCTTTTGCCTCTTCTTGCAACAAGTGGGTGAGTGAGAGTGGTTTGCTGAAGGTACTCTGGCTGCCAGTGGACCTGGTGCCTTCACGGTGGGCTTCCCTACGGGATCACTGACCATGGAAGTGTTTCAGAGCTCACCTGTCTGGAGATGATGGCCTGAACGATTAGCAAGTCTGTTAATGAGTGCACCAAACCCTGGAGTCTCGTCCTAAAATAACAAAAATGAGAAATAAGGTGGCTGTTTTAAACTAAAGGCTTGTAGCAACTGGAGTAGCTCCGAAAGGAAGGGGTGAGACCGCATTTCTCAGTGTCCTTACATCAGTCTGGTTGTTTTACTGGCAGTGTCATTATCGTTAAGGTTCACTGGGCTCTGGTTGTTCTAGCCATCCCCAGCTAACTGGGACCAGTAAGGAAGGAAGTGTGCACGGCCGATGGCAGTAGAGGAACAGACTCAATGAGTTTATAGATTTGCACATCCCTCATTTCTCGCCCGCCTCTGTCGCGTGGGAGTTGCTTTTTAGTGTCTTTTGAAAATCAGATGTAATTACAGTTTGGCCCTTTGCCTAACTGCTGAGGGAGGGAAAATGTGTTTGAGATGAGGCTGTTTGAAAGAACCTAACTGAGTTTAGTTCCCAGGTCTTGCTCTCTCAGGCTCCTCTGAATACAGCAACCTGCGAGTCGGCATGGGCAGGTGCTGGCTCGGAGCAGAGCCTGGCTCCCTTCCTCACCCTGCCACTGACTCACTGCAGGTCCTCGGGCAAATCGTTTTCATTTAGGTACCAAATACAGATCTAGCTGCCTAATTTCTGTTAAAATGTTGGCCTTAAACTCATGACTCACTGTGCCCATTGTGCTGTGGAGATAATCACTTCCTCCCCATGCTCGTCTATCCAGCCCTACACCACACCCAGGCTCCTGGTGGTGCAGCGCCTGTGAGGAGGCAGCAGGGAAGGGGCAGAGGCTGGATGGAGCATGGTGCTGGCTGCCTGCGGCGCTCCGGGCTCCCAGACTCCCAGGAACAGACTTTTTTTTTCCCAGGCACAGAAGTACCTGACACTGCAGATAGGTGATATGAGAAATTCTTCAAAGGGCCCGGGGGGATGCTGCTGTTTTGAGAGATAAGGAGGCAGCAGTGCAGAGACGTCTTTCTGGTTTGCAGGTAGCTCTGAGTGCTGATGCCCCTTGAGTTGGAGGCAGCGGGCAGCAATATCACCAGGACACAGCCCTCCCAGGATCACAGGGGGGACCTCCACATGGAGAGAGCCCTCCTGGTATGAGGGCAGGCTGCCTGGGAGTTGCTCTGAGCTCCCATTTCAAAACAAAGCTGGGAGGACTCCCCAAGCCACCAGAGCAGGAGTCCAGGCACCTGTCACAGGGTGTGGGTGCTGCAGTGTCCAGGGCACTGCGAGGGTCCCTGCTGTGATTCCTCCATCTCTTTGTAGATGGTCCCAGTGGCCCAGATCTGTGCCCACCTCCTGATATAGTGATGGGGGAAGGCTGACACCCACCCAGAGCCAGTGCCAAGCACACGCAGCCTTTGGTCCTTCTTACCTCCCTTCACCAGGAGCCAGAAGGACCAATGTGTTTGAAAGCAGTGTGACTCTGTGTCTGTATGACTGTG
Organism: Caprimulgus europaeus; assembly: GCA_907165065.1. Next base: position 11,877,580 of record OU015544.1, on the reverse strand, counting down.
GTAGCTTCTGTGGATACCTTCAGGACCAGCCAGAGAGTCAGAATCCCCTTGAAAGATTGAGAAAATCCATAGAAAGGAAGGATTTAACTTTATTAGGAACTGAGGACAGTGGAAGAGAGTGGGAGCTCATGCAGGGCTTATGCAGAAAAGATCAAGCTGAAAACATGTCGGTGGACATAACACAATCTCTCAGTTGTAATCACATCGGTTCTTTATCTTAGAAAGGGACTGGACATAAATCAACAGAGAACAAGTGAAAAGAGCAAAGAACAATCTCAATAGACCGTCCTGTGTAAGCAGGACACAAAAAATAGACAAGGAGACCAAGGAGAAATGCATATATGGCTCTAGATAAATGTTGTAAGGCTAAAAATAGAAGTAGATGAATTAGAAAGTCTGGCTTTAAATTAAAGTTTTGACATAAACTTTTTAGAAACCCAGTTTAAAAAACCAAACCAAAACAAAAAACACCAAACAGTAGGGCCCTGTAATTCCCAGGTGAAATTACAGAGAGGAGAAGAGTGTGTCTCTTCTGGTGGCATGGGAGGGACACTGTGTCAAGGAGAGTCTACAGTCCAAAGACAAGTAACACAAAAAATCCCCAATTGCGCCCAAGTAGGAGGAGTGTGGCACTGGGGTTATAATACACTGCAATAGCACAGGCTGCAAAACAGGAGCCTCATGTACATGAGACTCTTCTTCAAGTCATACTGAAAGAAGCAGTCAAAAGGATAAGATGCTTTTGGACACAGGGCTCATTGAAAGCCCCAGAAAAGGGCTGGCCGACCAGCAGAGCAGAGAGGGAGGGCAGTTAGAGGCAAGAAGCTGTTCTTCCAAAGCAAAGATGTGGCTGGACAAAGAAATCAGAAGAGTTGGGTGCAAAGCTAAGTGCAGAGCCACCGTGAGACAGGCCAGGAAAGATTTCTGTGAACCACTCGTGGAAAAGAGAGACACTATTAATGCAAACACTTTCAACTCCATCAGAAGGAAGAAGGCTGCCAGAGGCTCTGCAGGTCCAGGGAGTAACACAGGTCTGAGGGATGTTGTACACAGCAGGAGAGCAAAGTGAATTTATTGCATTAGTGATCAGCATGGATGTGCTTGAGGAGGTTCTCACCCTGGCACATCTCCTTTCTGGGCATGGGGTAGAGGATCCCTCATAAATCAAATCATCAGTCTGAGCATTTCTGAAACATCACTCAAGTGGGTAGTAACAAATTGCCAGGGCTACAGATCACTCACCTGGGCATCGTGCAGGGCTCAAGCACAAAAGTGCTAAATCACAGCCATGGACTGCAATGTGTTACCTATGCCCAGAGCCAGAAGGAAGAGCTGAGGGCAGTACCAGCTTGAAGCAGCTGAAGCCACAGAATGATGAGCCTGACTTTCCTGCCAAGCAAATTGTTAAAAATTCAAATACAGGGTCTGACTTGTAGGCACATGGCTAAATGTGAAAACCAGGGGAGGAGGCAACACAGCTTTTGTAGAGAGAGATAACACCTTTTAGGGGAATGAAGCTATCAAAGGATAAAAGGGAAGGTGCTCTCATAGGTAAATAACTCGCTAAAGACAAAGTGCAGATCAGTCTTAATGGAGGAAAGTTAATCGGAGAAGGAGGAAAGTGGAGTTCTCCAACTCTGCACCTTTCAGCAAGCTCATAAATATCCTGGACAAGGAGAGAAGATAGCAAAGTTTATAAAAGACAAAATCCTTCCAGATTGTCAGGCTTTAAAAGTGGTTACAGAGCATTACAGAAGGATCTCCCGTTTATGAGTTACTGGGCAATGGTGGTGGATGAAATCCCATGTAAGCAGCACAAAATGCCACCCATCAGCAGAACCACTTCCAAGTAAAAATCAAACTGTTACTAGAAGCTAGCTGGAAACAAAGGTGGGACAAGCATAAAGTGCCATCATGCAGCTGTGTGAGTCTGTGTGGCTTTCCCAGCTAGCATCCACGGCTGATCACTGCTTCTCAGGAGAGGATATAGCGGACTTGAGCGAAGAGCAGAAAGGCATCAAGCACAATCACAACAACGAGGTTTTTCTGAGAAAATAGAAATAATACAGAGACTTTAATGTGGGAAAAAGATGATTAGCAGAGGATATGAAAGAGAGGATATGAAATCAGGAGAGCAGGAGAGAAGGCAGAGAAGAGAGACTCACTGGTGCTTATAACAATATAAGTGGTGGCATCAAATGGGAACCAGAAGTTTAAGAACACCCGATAAGGTAACTCGTGGTTGTTGCCCAGAGGATGTAGGTGCCAGAAGTAAAATGGGTTTGAGAGCCTAGATCAAGAGCTATGAAATGCAAAGATGCAAATACACTCTCTGGCTCAGGAAGTCCCTAAACCAGGGTTTCCAGAAGCTGGCGGTACTCCTGTGGGATGTGGCACCCTGCAGGTGTGTGGTTACCTCGCCCAGCTGCAAGGTGAAGCTGCACCTTGGTCCACAGCCCCTGCAGAAACTCCACTGTGCAGGCAGCGCTGTGCACCGGCATGGCAGGGAATAACGCTGCCTGCAGCCATCGCCACGGCACCGCAGAGGATCCCAGAGATGCCTGCATGATCTTGGAGTTTGTGCCGCTTCCTGGAGCACCCCCACCAGCTTTTCTTGGTGAGGTTTGCATAAAGGTACTTCCCTGCCTCTCCTGCCTGGGCAGCTATGCCTGGGAGTTGTTATACTGAAGAATCAAACCTCAAGCAATGCTGAACGGATCCTTTTAAGAGAAGTCAGACAACTAGCAGTGAATTGCAGCTGGGTGGCTTCCTAAACCACCCCAGCACACATAGATCTCACCCCAGAACAGCCAGATTATCCCAGCACAGGCTGATGAAATCTCTTGATTTCTCTCCCTGGGAAATCTCACCTCCTGCAGCACACTTCAGCATCCTCCCCCTGGCCTCCGTCTCCTGCTCATCCTTTTAGCCATTCCCTTTCATGTCATGGCTTTGATCTTTTCTAGAGAGGGGAAAAGAGATTAGAGGGCAGAAAAAGACCACTGTTAAAACCTAACAGCCAAAGAACAAGACTTCTGTTGTATCACCAAGGTGGGCTCCTTCACATCATTGCCCTGTGTGGGTCTTGATGGCCAATTCAGCAGCTGAGGCTCTACCAGCTCTCCCAATTCAAGACCTTTTTTTAAGCTTCCTTTCTGTTTGTGTAACAGGGGACACTCACACAGGCACGGTTTTCAGGAAATATTTTAGTAATGCTATGTGAGACTCGGGGCATCTGGCTGATCACAGAGGGATGGGAGCTGTACAGTCCCTTCTGCGCTGCACAAAAGCTGCTCTACGTGAGGAGCAGTTGGCAATGGCTTATTCAGTGTCCCAGTGACAAATCACACATGACAGATATACTCAGACTCTGTCTGCTGGTACTTCAGCTGTGCCTGCACAGATATGTGCATGTGTAACACTGTGCATTAATTTTCCCATGTTGATTAGTTACATTTTCAAAACAGAAGCTTGTTTGGTTGTTGTGTTGGTTTGGTTTTTTTTCCCCATATATTTAATTTTCAGTGGTCCTGTGCTGACAGTTGGTGATTTATAAAAACCAAGAATTTTCTATGACTGTTTTGAGAAGTTGTTTTGAATTGCTCTCTATGAATATCTATATGGGCATTTGGTTTCCTTTTGATCTCTGGAACATTCAGGAAAAGGGAAATGTGAAAAATAATGTGTGTATGCCTTTACTGGGCTATGCTGACCTTGTGTGAGAGCTCTGGGCAGACTTGAGAGACATCTGGGAAAGGGATCATAGTGTGTTCATCAACACTCAGTCACTTAGAAAGAAAGGGACTATCTGCAGCAGTAACTCAGGGTGCAGCATTTCCAGGCAGCCCTTATGTTTAATGTTTCAAAGTAAACTGCTCAGCACTTGCCTGGCAATAGTTCACCAGGGGGAAGGGGCTGGTGAGGAGCAGGAGCTGCAGTCCTTACCGGATGGGCATGAGGAATTGCCACTTGTGGCCAACCACCACTCATTGGGTTTGGCTTGTGTGGACTCAGAAGCAGTTTGTGCAATCTCTTGAACCCTGTGAAACGCATGTGCCATCCCTTTCTTGCACGTACACATCACTTGCAGTTTGCTGCTGTTGTCTGGAGTTTCTCTTGCTGTTGTCCCCTGTCCCTGGAAGATGCTGCCATGGCACTGTGTGAATATGAATCGGTGTTATTTTCTGTCATTAGTATTTTTTTTTAATGGCTGTACAGCTTTTCCTCAAAGAGCAAACATCAAAAAGCCTGAAAGGCAAACACCTAGTAGTGATGTGAATCCTGGGGTGCACGATGCCTGTATGTGTGCCTGTATCTGCTGAAATAGTTAAAGAGTAGCTTGACATCTTACCTTTACTTTTTATTGTGCTTTAACTTAGAGGAATAAACTGATTGAGGAGGTGGCCAGAAAAGTTCCTCCAAAATATTGGGAGAAACTTAGTGGCTTCCCCTGCAGCATCTGTTCTCTGTATTGCAGGGTCAAGGCCCCAGCAGCTGCTGAGTCTGGGAATGTTCAGCTGGTTGTAGCTGACACTTTTCTTTTTCCTTTTCTTTGAATGCAGGATCTGAAGAGGAGGTCCAGGATATCCATGAACACTCAGTTTAATAAAACACTGGTCTGTTTGCTTACTGGAGAGCTGGAGTGGACAAAGATGTTCAGCACACCAGCTGTAGAGGAGCTCACATCTTACTCTCTGCACAGGCAACGTGTGATAACCAGCCCTGGCCTGCATGGCCCAGGCCAAGACGCAGACTGCAGATAAGCAATGTGACACTTGTGGTCTCCTCACACGTTCCCACATTGCAGTGGTCACACCAGCACAGAGCCGTGCTCTCCTCTGGAGGAGCAGGCAGCCCATCTTCATCCTGTGGCGTCTGTCTGCGTGGGCTGGCTCGCTCAGAGACCGGTCTTGGGAGTCACCAGCTGGAGAGCTCGCGGAGTGAGTGCAAGCTGCTATTCTGGCATGTTCATGCCACAGAAGGTTTTGCTAAACACTGCAAAAATAAACAAGCCTTCAAGACCAAAAGCTGCAGAAGTTACTTTCTGTGGCCTGGTAGCTCCTGACTTAATTTCCTCACTTAGGTCAAAAGCCAGACTACTTCATTTGACTTTTCCACTCTTATTTCAGACACAGGAACAAGCTATTCTCCACCTCACCACTCACAGGTCTGCCCTGCAAGGTCCTTCTTCTGACTTCACTGGAAACCAGCAGCTCTCACCACTTTTGATCACGTCATTGTCCCTCAGCCGATGCCATCTCGGCCATTTGCTGCGCTTTGCAGCAGGAGAGGTGAAAACACAGGGACAATGTCAGCATTTCTGCAAGAGCTGGGTCAGACCCTTTCAAAGAATCCACCCTCTCATCTGGCAATGTGAACGAGTCTCACTCATCCTCTAACTCCTGCACCTACCCTCCAAATAGGGGTGAAGGCCAGCCCTGTTAAGAGCAACTCATTTGTTGAGATGCCCCTGTCACAGGAGTCATGGAAAATCCTTTAGTTCATGTGGCTCCTGTTTCTCTCCTTGCCCCAAGACACAGCAAAATTTGCCAGCTAAAGCATCCATAAAAATGCAGATGGAGCCCCATCCATCACCCAGCCTTCATATTTCTGAGACATCTGAAATGATCCTGTGAAGGAATTTTTCAAAATACCCTTCTGCCTTTTCTAACATTTTGATGATGGAGAGAGAAAACTTGAAAAATTGCTAGGCTCTCAGTTTATTACTTTTTTTTTCCCCTCCCATTTGTGGGGGGTTTCAGAATGTCGCTAGTTCTTATTTCCTACATCTCATAGTTCAGGGACATTCAAGTAAAATAAAACCTACCAAATTCAAAATCTACAGAACCCAAACAGTCTTCATACAGCAGGGAATGAGACTGTTGAGCTCACTGCCCTAAATGATCATTCAGGCCAAAGAATTAGCCAGATTCCCATGGGAAGTGGACATTTATATGGCACCAAGCGTTTCCACAGTCAATGCTAATGAAGCATTGGTGAGGATACGACACTGGAGCTGAAGGTAACTCCTGACAATTTGAAACCTGGTGTAGGGACAGACTTCTCCCATCTGCTCAGTGAGCTTTGTCTTCCTTTGAAACAACAGCTTCTTCTCCAGTTCGAGAGTGCACTGGTTATGTGGTCCCAGTTCAGGATAATCCTGCCTCTGCCTTCTTTTTTTGGTAAGGAAAGCTTTTCATGGGGTTTGCTGCCCTTAATCTTTGAAAAAGCCATCTTTGTCCCAGCTGCTAATCAGTCACTGACATGCAAGTGATGGCATTAAAAGTCAGCCAATAGCACTGGTTTAAACAAAACATTATTCCCTTGCTAGTGTTCATTTCTTGTCTCCTGTGACTGGGCCACTGCAGGACCTTTCAGTCTAGAGAAAAGCTGAATTTCTTTCATCAAAGACCCCAGCAGAATTGTATTTTAACCTTTCCAGGCTCTTCTTGCTTGTATTACAGAGCAAGCAGAAGACACAAGCTCAGATGTCTTCTCCCTTGCAGGGAAGTCAGTCTTAAACTAGAGGAAAAAAAAAACAGGAGCAAGTCTAGATTTTCCCTGTTCAACTTCTTGTGCACGTGGTCCATGGCTTGTCTCAACCAGCTCCCTATATCCTTGACCATCCTGGAGGGCTCAGAGGACTTTGCAGAGGGGAGGGTCATGAAGTCTGGGTGCTCACAACTGGTTTCTTTAGGAGTCAAGAGGGCTGAGAGCCTCCAGGGATGCATTTCACTGCCTCAAAGGAATGAGCATCTGGTCTGCAGTCTAAAAGTCCTCCTCTCTTTCTCTCCTTATCCTTAAAAAAAAGGAGGGCTCTGAATCTATGGCAAGCCTCAAGCTTCTTGGAGAAAGTGGTCAGCACTAACGCACCCTTTCCACTCCCTATTGCAGTATTACCAGGCTGTGCAGGGCAGTGTTTGCTTTCAAGTGTTCTCCTTCCCTGATGTTATGCTGCTGCTCCTTGTCACCTAGAAAATGGCCACCCTAGACACTGGGCCCCCTCCCTGGGGCTTGCTGAGCTGAATGAGAGTGTGCAGGTCTGCCTCGGTGGGTTCTCAGGTGGGAGGAGAGGGAGGAGCTCTCTGGGAAGGTGGTTTTAAGTAGACGGACCACCATCCTTGGCTGCCTGAAAGGGAAGAAGCAGTACCTCAGAAAATGGGGAATGGCCCCTCAGTTCCTGCACCTCTCGTTTCTGGGCGATGCTCTTGAGTGCTCAGTGCCCACGGGCTCCCCCACTGCCTTTCTTCAGCACCCCTGCAATGAAGCAGAGCTCATTTTCCTTCGCTGCAACCAAAGTCCCAGGTGAAAACTGACGGAAGCCAGAGCATCCCCAACTCCCTCCATCCAAAAACGAAGCCTCAGCCCTTCCCCGGGGACCACCAGGACCTCCCACCCCGCCGAGATGGGGACCACGGGCCGGGCTGGCTGGACCTGCTCTCTTCCCACTCAGAGCCCCTGCTCTGCCTTTCATAATGTTCAGATCCTTTTGAAATGTGAATATAGGGGTGGTTTTGCTGATGGTTTTTGTTTTGTTTTGTTTTGTTTTCTGAGTCTGTCCTGGCTCTCGGGGCTTGGGAGTAAATTATGAACAAAAAAAAAAAAAAAGGGAAGAATACGTTTTATATATATGCAAAACTGTGTATTTATGTCCGATAGAAACAAATATGTGTGAATATGCTGATGTGCTCAGAAATATATTTATTTACTAATATATTTATCCATGTACCCGGTCTGCTCGCCTGCTTTTGTTCATTGTACGGAGCCATCGGGGCTGTGCGCCCGCCCAGGGCCACGGAAATAAATCGCCTGGACGGTGGCCCCGGCCCGGGCCCGCGGACCGGCCCTGCCCCTGCCCCTGCCCCTGCCCCTGCCCAGAGTCCCGGGCCCACCCCCGCCTCCCCTCGGCGGCTCTCTGCCGCCCTCCGCCGGGGACGGGCCCCGCGGGCTGCCGGGAAGGCCCGAGCCGCTGACGCTGCCAGGCCCGGCCTGGCCCCGCTCTGCGCCTGCGCGGCGGAAGCGCTGGCGGCGGCGGGATGGCGCTGGAGACCGTTCCCAAAGACCTGCGGCACCTCCGCGCCTGCCTGCTCTGCTCCCTCGTCAAGGTGCGCCCGGCCCCGGCCCCGCTCCCTGCCCCGGCCTCGGCTCTCCTGCCCCGGCCCCGGCTCTCCTGCCCCGGCCCGAGCCTTTGCCCGCCCGGCTCGGGCCTCCTTGCACCGGCCCGTTCCTCGCCCGGCCCGGGCCCTTCTTCTCGCGCCTACCGCCCACTTCGGGCCTCCCTCGGCCTCCGGGCGCTTCCCCGCCCGGCTGGGCCTTCCCCCCACTTCTCGGGGCTCCCTCCCTTCCCCCGGCGCAGGCCTCCCTGCCTCCCGCCGGCCCTGCCCGGCTCTCCCCACCCTCCCCCAGCCCCCGCGGCCCCGGCTGGGCCTCGGTCCCGCGCTGACGCCTCTGTCCCCCTCAGACCATCGACCAGTTCGAGTACGATGGCTGCGACAACTGCGATGCCTACCTGCAGATGAAGGGCAACCGAGAGATGGTCTACGACTGCACTAGCTCCTCCTTTGACGGGTGAGTGGGGCCCAGGCCCGGACCGGCAGCGTTCCCGGGGGTGCGGGGACGCCGAGGTGGCACTGCGGTGTCACCTGGCCGGGAAATGTGGCCTCACTCCCATCCCTCCCACAGGATCATCGCCATGATGAGCCCTGAGGATAGCTGGGTCTCCAAGTGGCAGCGCATCAGTGAGTGGTTTTTTTCCAGCTGGTTTGGGAGCCGGGGATCCCTCTTCTCCAGCAAACCCTTCTCTGGGGCAGCGGGAGTTGCTGTTGGGGCTGCTGAGGGGGGTTCTGCTCCTGGTGAGGGGGCATCTGTGCAGGCAGGGGCTGGCAGGGGTGGTTGCCTACCCGGCCACTGCTGTGTGCAGTAACTGTATTTTCTTTCCCCCAGGTAACTTCAAGCCGGGTGTCTACGCAGTGTCTGTGACCGGCCGCCTGCCCCAAGGTAACGCTGCCGGCTTGGGTCAAGGGGAGGCTCCCGCACAGGTGGCAGCTGTGGGGCTGTTCTGCACCTTAGGTGTTGGGGATGTAGCCATCTCCGAGGGGACAAACTGGGCAGTGCTTTGTGCTGTACCTGTGTGATGAAATCAGGATTTGGGGGTTCAGTGAAGACTATGTGTTGTGAACAGAGCACACGCCATGTGAGTGAAGGGGTTAGCAAGGTGACTGCATGAAGGAAATGCTGATGGGAGGGTGGATTCAGGGTTCTGCAACAGGTTTTCTACCTGCAGTCATTCAGCACTGCCTGCCAGAACCTGATACTGAAGGTGCTGCTGACTAAAACCTGTGGTGCCAGGCAGGCTGTCAGAGGGATAAACTGTGACTGAAGGGCGACTCCGGGAAGCGTGCGCACATCAAACTGTGCAGATACAGGGAAGCACCAAAGTTTTGTCCATAGAAGAGAGTTCTGCAGGACAAGGTGCTGTTATGGCAGTCCTGGTGAGCAGATACCCCTTTGCATCATCAAACTGCACTCGAGGCCTAACGTTAAGGTGGGTTTTGTGCGTTTGTGGATGGAGTGGAGGGTGCAGAGGCTTGGCCTTATCTCCATAATGCAGAAACAGCATCATCTATCTGAGAGCCCCCTGCCCTGTACGTAGCCCCAGAGCCTGTGCCCCTTCCCAGGAGTGCTGCAAGCCCGATTTTCCAGGGTGAAATCTGTGCTTCTGCCTGGAATCCCAGGCTCCTTATTTCTGACCTGAGCTCCTCCTTCTACGTTGAGAAGGAGCTGGAGCATCATGAAGCTTGAAGCCTCCGGGCACATCCAGAATAACGGGAGTGCAGCAGGTGATGGTGTGAGCTGGGTGCAGCTGCAGGCAGAGGGATGCAGGTGGGAGATGCTGTCCTCGGCCTCGCTCCGCTCGTCTTCACGTAGCAGGGAGGAGCGGGAGAGCTGGGGGGCGCAGTGAGTGGCAGTCTGCACTCCTGGGCCTTGTGAGCTGTCTCTTGGTGTGTGGCACTGGTGAGAGCCGTGCTGAACCCCATGGTACTCTTCTGCTACCCCTGTTCTTATGGGGCTACTGAGAGGGTGGGACATGCAGGCAGGTCACAGAAGTGACTGAAAGATTTAAGAAGTACCCTTAAGAGCTTGACCTGTTTAGTACCATCATCATATTCAAACATTTTCAGGTAGGAAATAATGTGAATAAAATCTCTACTTGTTTTTTTCCCAAGAGAAAACAAGAGTTGGTGTTTGGGAGCTCTATCTAGACATTTAAACTAGAAGAGGGAACACCCGTAATGGTTCTGTTAGAAGAAATGAAGAAGGTGATTGATCTTGGCCATGAAGGCTACATGACAGAGCAGCCAGATTTTTTCCAGGGCTCCCCATCCCTAGAGAACACTGACATGTGTTTATCTCCTTGCTGCAGGGATCGTCCGTGAGCTGAAGAGCCGTGGCGTGGCTTACAAGTCCCGAGACACAGCTATAAAAACCTGAGGGGCTCTGGTGCTGCCTGGAGGATTCCCCGGCGCTGCATTGGGAGAGGCAGCGGGTGTGCAAGGCACTGCTCCAAAACCTTTTACCTGTAGCATGTGGGAAAGCTGGGGCACAGGGGGAGCTTGCTGGCTCAGCTCCTCATGCTCAGTACCTCTGGACTCTGCCTTACCACGCTCTTCCCACACCACCCATAGACATTTCTTTGAGCCTTGACAAGTGGGAGGGTGTGAGTAGGTCTGGCGGTGTTTAATGGTGATGCGTCAGCTTTTTTACATTGGTGTGGGAAAGAGGAGAGCTGGGATCTAGCTGTGTAAATATTTCAATAAAACATACTGCCTGCTCAGAGTTGAGTCCATCTGTGTATTCAGTCACCAGTTTCACCTACTGCAGGGAGCAAGGTGGTGGGGTGGAGGGTTTCACACTCAGACCCCTGCCTGTCAGGCTGTTTGGAGCCTGCGAGTGCTGTGGACCACGGTCCTGAGGGAGGGAGATCCTGCCCTGGCTGAATTGAGGTGTCCTTTGCTGTAGGAACAAGCAGACAAGCTATTTTCCTCACAGTTTATGGCTAGATGGGATAGGTAAGATGATGTGAAGTATTTCATGTGGAGATGGTTACCCGGGGGTCATAGCGCCCTGGACTTGTAGGGTCCTGTACAAGGGACGTGGAAGCAGGCTGGAAGGACCTTCAACCGGCTGTTGGTGGCCTCTGGGGTGGCAGAGCCAGATGAGCCCATTGCTGGGGTGGTTGGGATGCAGCATTGGGCCTTGCAGGGGGGAGGGATGGACAAGCAGGGGTGGAAACACCTGTCCAGCCTCATGTTTGTAGTGGCCTGGCTGTCACTGTGCACATGGTGAGGGTCAGCTTGGGTTGTGTCTGCACTGCATGGGCTCCTGGGGGATTTGGCTCTGCTTTGTTCCAAAGGCAGCTTAGCCAAGAGCAGTCCTAGAGCAGTAGTTCTGTGAAATAAACTTTTTAATTTTTTTTTTTCTCTTGAGATAATCTATCTGGAAAGTTCAATTTTGTTTTCTGTAGGCAAATAGTGGAAAACTACTATGGCCTGAAAACGGCATTTGATCTGGGATGAAAGTGGCTGCAGTGAAGGGAATGCGTCACTGCTGGGGAGTGACGCTGTCAAGAGCACAGAGGTGACATTCTCTCTGTCCTGCGTGGGTTTATAGAGCTAGAACAGAGTCCCAAGCACTACAGGTCAGGCAGAGCATGGCTTCCTGTGTGGTTTTGGAGCAATGTGTGGCTGGAGAAGACCCCCATGAGCACAGGGGGGGCTGTGTGGGGAGGGTGTAGCGTTAGTTGAGACAAAACTGCAGAGAAAGATGTCTTAAACCACATTTCTCTTGGAGACTTGCAGGCATGATGCTGAAGTCAGGACTATTTGCCTGGTGCAGACCAGGACCAAGTCAATGTAGTGGTGGGCTCTGGCTTTAGCAGACACCTCCATGTGCAGATCACCTTTTGTGGGAAGAGCTGAGTGCTTCAGCCCTTGCCCTGGCGGTTAGAGACTCCTCTTGGGAAGATGGAGCAGCAGGTTGATGTCCTCAGGCAGAGCAGGGCACTGACCATGATTTTCACACATCCCTGGTGAATGTCCAAAGCACTGATAAGGTACCATCCAGGCTTGCTTGGTTGCAGAGCCTGGGCAGGAGATGAACCTTGGAAATGCCTGGTAGGTCAGGTCTGTGTGAGAGGTGCAGCTGTCCCAGCAGCGCAGGGTGTGGCTCTGCAGGATGCTCAGGTTTGGACATTTGGACCTCTGGGCCCTGGAGGGCAATTTTGGACCAGCTGTGCTGTGAGAGGCACAGAGTGAGCTGGGATCCCTGCAGCGTGTTCATCCCTTGCAGAGTGGTCCAGGAAAGCTGTAGCCAGCGCTGTCTGGGCAGCCGTGTGAGGCTGACGAGAGCTGACGAGGTTCAGAATGAAAAAGGGTCAAGGAGAATGAGTTGGGCAGCTGAAGGGAAATGGGTCTGGGGAGTGAGCTTTTGGCTCCAGCCAGGTTGGAAGGATGTTGGAAGTGACAGAGACCAACCCCCCTGGCCAAGCCCAGCCCTTGCAGCCTCACCCACCGAGTGCCACCGGGTGGCAGCACGGCTTTGTGGAGCGGGGCTGGAGCGGTGGGCTGGGGTGAAGCTGCTGGAGATGGACCTGAGCAGGAGAGACCTCAGGCACATCTCCATTTTCTGCTGGATTTCACGATGCCTTTTGCTCCCTACTGGCTTCCCAGGTTGTGTCCCCTTTCCCTGGCTCCAGGGATGGGGATGACCATGCTGGAGCTGCTGGGGGCACATCAGGACCCTCTCCCCAGACCCAGGTTACCTTGTACCCTGGCCCCATGGTGCAGAGGAGATGAGAAGAAGGCTCTGCACAGGACCCCAGGCAGGGTGGGCATGTTTGGCTGGGCTCTGGGTGTGGGTCTGCAGGCAGGGTAGTTCATGTCTCCCTTGCTGGGAAGATGCAGTCCTGCAGTAACACAGTCCTGGCTGGGACTGGGCTGGGAACTTTACTTAGGAAATTGTCCCCAGGGAGCAGGGTGTGTGGTCACTGTGCCTCTTGGGGAGGGTCAGGGGGCTTATGAACCCCACAGGTACCTCACCCCTTGCTAGGGAACGCAGCTGCTCCAGGTTCTATAGAGTTATAGACTCTGTACTGATGGGGACTGCAGTAGAGCCAGAAGAGCAAGGCAAACGGGCTGGTGGTCTTGCAGAGAGCTGCACGTCCTCTGCCTGAAGCACGGGCTGGCTCCGTGAGCCTCTTCCCCGGGAGCTTGTTCGCTCGCCCACACACCCCCCGCATCTCCCAGCCCTCGCTGCCCCAGTGATTCATCGCTCCCAGGCTGTTGGAACGGAGCGTTGGGCCTCTGCAAAGCACCTGGAATGAGCATCTTGGTTTGACCCCAGCCCTGGAACTGCCGGGGTTTTATAGCAGCAAAAAGCAAATGGATGTGGAGCTTTATTTGCTGGGAAAAGTAGGGCAGGGAGCGCTCACGTTGAAGAAACTGGAGGAAGAATGTGCAGCAGCAGCCCGGGCTGTGATCAGGAGAGAAAGCGTCAGCCGGGCAGGGAGCTGTGGATGTGAGTCAGTTTCAGACGGCTCCTCCCCCTGCACCAAATGACGCTCAAATATTTCAGCCAGGCCCGGGAATCCTGCAGGTTTGGCGTCCGGAGCAGCCTGGCAGCTCTCGGGCAGCGGGGCCGGGCAGCGCGGGCAGGGAGCTCCAGCCCGTGGATTTCTTCATGCGGGCTTTGAGAACCGATACCCGGCTTCCCCCGGGCGAGAAAAGTGACTTTCCCAAACCGCAGCGCACGGTGTTTCTACGTGAAGCAGCTGCTGGCGGTGCTGGGAAATGCCCAGCCGAGCTGTCCCCACCGGCGCGGGGGCCCCTCCACGTGCGGCCTCGGGGACCGGGACCGGCCCACGCACGTCGCTCCCCACTGCCCAGGGATGCAAGCGGCTCACGTTGGCCTTTGACTCGTACCTTGGGCAAGCTGGGCTGCAGACGGAGGGGGACGTGTGTCAGAGCGTGTTGGGCTCTGGCTGAGGGGGACTGAGGCTGTGGTGGGCTGAGACTCCCCCCCCAGTTTTGCTCCTGTGGATGCTCTGCGCATGCTGTGGCATCGTGGAGATGCAGGGGAAGAAGCCCTGGGTTGTCCTCCTGGTACCTGTGCTGCCTGTCCAGGTACCAGGAGGTACTGCTGGAGCGAGGATGGCAAAGCCATGGTGCATGCCCTTAATGGATGGCCCATCCTGCCCATCACCTCTGCATCAGAGCCTGTGGGCAGAAGCCACTGAGGCACCTGAGTGTGTCTGATGTGGCAGGGAGAGCAGGGGGCCCATGGCCAGCTTTCAGCAGCAGCCATTTGGATGGGCTGCAGAGGGGATGGATGCAGGTTTTGGAGGTGCAGGCAGCTCCAAAAGCTTTGAAAGTGTGGCAGAAACGAGGCATGGCTGCCACGTGCCCCATCCCAGGCAGTTCCTGGTGCACTGGTGATGGAGGTGGGTGGGCAAGGAACTGGGACATGTTCCCTTCTGAGGGGTTCTACAGGGGAACTCTGATGTATGATGGGTCCTCTGGGTGCTTGCCCTTCAGGATGGAAGGAGGAGGCTCTGCTTTGCGAAGGAGGGACAGGCTGGTGGGCCATTGGTACCTGAAGTAGACCTGCCAAGGGCGTGTGAAGATGGACCTACCACCCCTTGGAGCTCAGTGCGGTCTGCAAAGAGGCCCTAAGCTGCTTCATGGTGGACAACTCTAAACCCACTGGTCTGCTGACAGAGTTGGGGTTTTTGTGACCAGGGGGACACAAGAGGCTGGTGGAGGGTCCCAAACCTCCTCATGGCTGAGACCTCTCACCTGCCCAGTCTGCTCCTGCAGCTCTGCATCATGGAAGGGGAAACATCAAGAGTTGGTGGGGCAGAGTGGGGTGTCACCCTGGCAGTGGAGGTTGCAGAGTGGGGTGTCACTCTGGCAGTGGAGGTTGCAGAGTGGGGTGTCACCCTGGCAGTGGAGGTTGTGGAGTGGGGTGTCACCCTGACAGTGGAGGTTGCAGAGTGGGGTGTCACCCTGACAGTGGAGGTTGCAGAGTGGGGTGTCACCCTGGCAGTGGAGGTTGTGGAGTGGGGTGTCACCCTGACAGTGGAGGTTGCGGAGTGGGGTGTCACCCTGGCAGTGGAGGTTGCAGAGTGGGGTGTCACCCTGGCAGTGGAGGTTGCGGAGTGGGGTGTCACCCTGACAGTGGAGGTTGCAGAGTGGGGTGTCACCCTGGCAGTGGAGGTTGCTGGGAATGCTGAGGGTGCGTTTCCTTAAGGCAAATGGCAAAGCGAGACCACAGCTAAAGTCTCGGGAGGGATTGGAGATCCTGATGGTATCTACCCTGTTCCCAGCTCGCTCAGACCTCCTGCTGCATCCTGAGTGGCACTTGTCCTTCCTTGTCCTGACCAGATGTGCATCACCCAGGCTCTGCCCAAAGGAAGAGTGGGGCTGGAAGGGGCTTTTTCCTCCTGAGGGAATGGTCCTCTTAAGTGGGCAATTGCAGAAGAGACATTGAGTGTCCAAAGAGAGCCCTGGGACTGTGCTGGGCAAGGACATTGTACCTCCTCTGGTGGGTCCCCAAACAGCTCAGGGTATCCCCATGCCCCTGTGACTGCAGGATCTGGCCCCTTGGCCAGGCTTGGTGCTTTGATATTGCTCTCCCAGCATTGCCAGGCCCAGCTGATCTGGAAAGGTGCCATCAATGCCAGGTTTGGGGAGATGCTTCCTGGCAGTCCTGGGTGCCTGTACCCCTCCTCGGGGTCTCTGGACCTCAGAGATGCTCAGCTCTTCTCACACCTTGTCCTGGGGGAGCAGGGACCACAGGGACTGTCACCACAGAGCTCAGCCCTGCATCTCCTGAGCCCATCCTGTTCCAGGAGGAGCCCACCAAGGCGGCTCTCATCCCTCCTTCCCCATATCACTGCTGGGCTTTGTCCTGGACCATCCTCCACCCCAAACAGGCCCACCCTGGTGTGGAGCACCCTGGGGGTTGTGCAACCCTTGGATTAAAGCAAAAAAGGGGAAAACAGGAGTTGCTCATCTGTGCCACTGCAGGGTGGTGCTGGGTGCCGTGGGGGGCCTCTCTGGGGGTGCTGGACCCCCGCAACCCACGGCCTCCCCTTCCCCCACCTGCGAGGCTGGTTGCAGCAGGTGACATGGAAAATGACGGGGCACAAAGCCGGCGTCAGCCCAACCGTCCCGCGCCGTCATTGGCGCAGATGGGCCACGATTTGTCTATATATGGGCAAAGTGAGGCGCCCGCGTTAACCCCGTGGGTCCCCCCGCGCCCGCCCCGCCGCGTCACTTCGGCTTTTTGAGGTTTCCCTTCGCGCTCTCATTTGCCTCCCGCTCGCCGCCTCTTTCACCCGGCAGTTTCTAGTTGACTCACTTTAACGGCCTCGTTCCAAACCCGGCCCCGCCAGCAGCGACTCTTCCCAGGGGGACAGGCAGGGTGAGGGGTCAGGCTGGGAACACGTGGGGAGCCCAGCTCAGCATCCTGCCCGGCGCTGGCAGCCTGGCGCCCAGCGGTGAAATGTGTCTCAGCCCAAGGGGTCTCAGCCCAAGCCCAGCCCTGTGGGCACGGCAGCTCCTTTCTTTCAGGTGCAGAGGGGGGCACTTGGTGGTGCCACAGGTGCTGCAGTTCTTCATTGTGCCTGGCAGGAAGGCAAACAATGCTCTGCCCATCCAAAAAGTTCTCAGAAGCTGTTTTGTCACCCCTGATCTTTTTGGTGCTGCAGCAGCAGCTCTCTCTGCACTCTCCAGGAGCATCGCCATACCAGAGCCCTCTGTCCCAGGGGTCTTTTTTGAGGCCACCCCTTGTGCTGCAAAGCAGAGCAAGCTGTTCCCATCCCCATGCCAATATCCCCTGTTCTCAGAGGGAATATGGTGGCTTGTGCTGGGAATGCAGTCATTAGGCTTCAGTGTTAACAGTGACACTGTGGCTCTGTTGGGGTTTGACAGAATGATGGCCGGGAGACACTATTGGCTGGCTGTGCCACTGCAGTTGTGGACCCAGTGGCTAGCAGTCCCCCTTTCCCACTGGCCCCAGAGCAGTGGAGTGGGCTAAAGGAGGCTTCGGGTGAGATCACTCCCTTCCTCCTCCTCCTCCAGCACAGCTCTCAGGCCCAGGAGGTGCTGGAGGGATGGGAGCACTGTGGGCATGGCTGGGTGGTGGGCAGCTGCCTGAGCACACAGCTGGGTCCACAGGCCAGGGCACCCGCAGGAGTTCGTCTCCTTTAAAGCCGGTGCTGGGCCGAAGGCAGCCGGCCCGGCCGCCACTTCCCCTGCAGGCAGCGAGCGCCGCGACCGCAGGCCAGGAGGGGAAGTTGCTGCAAGGCGCGATAAGAAATATCAGCGCTTTCGCAGCGCCCGGGCTGTGCGTCCCGACAAGGGCCCTTCCCCCTGCCCGTGGGACGGGGATGGCGGCACCGCTGCCCCCCGAGCAGCCGGCTCCCACTCCCCGGAGCTCACCGATACTGAGGGAGTTACTGGAAAAGCAACAGCCCGTGTCCTGCGGAGCGGTGGAGAGGCTGGGTCCTGGGGGGTGCACCCTCGGTGCTCAATACAGAGCAAAAACTGGGTGGCACCCCTGGGTGCAATCAATCTGCATCTGGGTGCCCCGAGACAAGGGCAGGGGAGGGCAGAGGTGGGGGAGCGGTGCCACGGTGGGAGATGGTTTGGGTTAGAGAGCTGCGGCGTGTCAGGGGGCTGCACCCCGGGGAGCAGCAGCACCCAGCACCCTGCAGGTCCATCAGCAAGTCCCCGGGTGATGCTGAGGGGGTGGGCAGGGTGTGGAGAGGGGCCTCGGGAGTGCCAGGGACCAGATGTGCTCACGAGATCCCCAGGGGAGGAAATGCAGCCATTTCAGCTTCCCCCAGCCCCCAAAAGGCTTTGTGCTCTCAGCTCTGTGGGTGCTGTTTCAGCCAGGCGTGCTGAGCCGAGCAGGACCGGCGACTGGGGCCAAGGGCTGGGGTAGAAATTCCCGCAGCCTCGTTTGCTGGTTGGTAAAATTAACCAATGGCCAGAGGATGTGGTAAGTTCATCATCAGTTGGAGACTTTCAGACCTCCTTGTCTGAGGCCAAGGAACCAGATCTGCTGATTTCCTCCTTTCTGAGAGGCTGCACAGGCGGCTGCTCTGGCAGAAGGAAATCAGCTTGGGACACCCAAAATGTCATGTCCCCCAACCCGTGCTCAGCCGGGGAAAGAGGAAGCGTTTCCTTCCCCCACTTCCCTGCCGGGAAGGCGCCTGCAGCCCTGGTCTCTGCCAGAGAGCCCCATTTTGGGAGGGCACAGCTCCTGCCCTGCTGCTGTCCCCACAGTGTCCTCTGGCACCAGCCACGTGCTTCGCCCTCCCCCTGACATCTGCCCTCCAGCGTGGTCTCTCCCAGCTGCCTCCTTTAGGAAACATATCTTCATCTTGCTCTGCAACACAATCTTGAACAGACCCTTCTTGCGAGGGCCTGGCTTCCACCTTCACCCCCTGCCTCCCACCTTCACCCCCTGCCTCCCACCTTCACCCCCTGCCTCCCACCTTCACCGCCTGCCTCCCACCTTCACCGCCTGCCTCCCAGCCCTCTGTATTTTGCAGGGGCTGGCTTGTCGTCGGAGCTGCAAGAAATGTGGCCTCAATCCTGGAGCACAGGGAAAAGTCCCTCAGCAGCACCTCTGGGACCAAAGCTCCCTCTGTCTACCCTGAGAAAGGCTCCTCTGCTCTGCTTTGAGAGCGTGGTTGCCTGTACCCTGTGCAACTGTCAACCCCCCACCCTGATGGCACCCACCACTGCTGGGGACTGTCCCATGGCACCGAGGTTGCTGACAGCACGAGGTGCTGTCTCCAGAGGGGGGGTCTCTGGGTTGAGAACAACCTGCTCACACACCCAAAATAATTTTCACACACTTCAGGTGTCCCCAGGAGAGCTAACCCAGGGGTCTCAGGAGGCACCTAGCCCAGCTTCATGTGGGACCAGCCGTGCACATGGTGGCCTCCACCGCTGGCAAGGATCTGCTCTCCACATGCCTCTGGCAAGGCAGAGGGATGTTCTCCTGGGTTGGAGCTGCTTTGGCTGCCAATGAACCCTGTAGAGGCATCACCAATGTCCTAAGCCACTTCCCTGCTGAATTCCTCACTAGCATGAGGAGCACAATGTCCTCAGCCAGGTGACCATATGGGCTGGAGATGGGCACAGGGCCAGCGGAGGGTGGGTGGGAGACAGGGCAGCCCTCTGTGTGCTGAAGGTGCAGGGCCAGGGCCAGCTCCAGCCATTACTGGGTTTTTCTTCCAGTGAAATTCTTTGAGCAGTTCAGCCTTGGTTTGTAAAGAGTTTTCTGGCCAAGACCCTTTCTGCCAAAACCCCTCTACCTGCTGGCAGCAGCGCACGTGCTGCTCAAGTCAAATCACTTCTGCCTGTGCCATGGCTTGGTTATTTTTGACTTTGCTCTTCCCCTGCCTTCTGCAAACCTCACCAGTAGTTTTTTGGGTTTTTTTTTTGTTTGGGGTTTTTTTTTTTATGTTTCCATCCAGATTATCGATGTAGAGAGTGAATTGCGTTGGCCTAAAAAAGACCCTTTTGCAGAGCCGCATGAAAGCCGTTGCCCAGATGGATGCTGTCCCATTTACAGTCACTTTTGGGGATTTAGTTCATAGTTTTTAACCTGGTTTAATGGCAGCTTCCTGCAGCAGTGGGGCAGGGTGTTCTCCTGGCGTGCAGGGTGGTGCTGGCCATGCAAACCCCCTGCTCCGTGTCCTGCTGCTGCTCCAGCCCCGGTGCCATCAGGCAGTGCTGGCCATTGCGGCCCTGGCGTGCAAAGCCTGCAAACCCAGCTTTTGAGTTTCTTCCCGCGGGCCTCCTGTCCCCATCGGCCGTTACAGCTGCCCGGGGCCGGGGGAAGTCTGGTGTTGCAGATCACCAAGTGGGTAAGAGGCTCCAGGAGGTCTCTTGGGCAACGTTTCCTAAAGACCAGGTTTAGGGCTCGCAGACCGCTGGCACCCGTGTCCCCCCTGCTTCACCCCGACGGCTGGGCAGCGCCTTGAATCCTGCAGATCCCCACTACAGGCTGCCAGCCCCTCCATAAGCTCTCTCTGTGGCCAAGAACATCTTGGTCCTGTTCAGGTCCCACCACCAGGACAGAGTGAAAGGACACGGTGGAGCCGTGTGGCCATCCTGGCTCCAACACAGTTGTGTGGGGGGTGACTTTGGTTGCTGTCACCCTGTGCTAACAGCCCTTTTTTTTCCCTTTCTTTCTTTTTTTTTCCTTTGCACAAACATGTTTGTCACTCTGGGTAGCAAAGCCCAGGAGAGCGTAACCGGCTGCTCTGCAACGGCCCCCGGTGCTTCCGGCACTCGGCGGAGGCCGCCCCTCGCCCCACGGCTGGGCCGGCTGTGGTCGGGCTGTGGGGTGGCGCTGGGTGGGACCGTGCACCGTTATCTCCTCGGCAGCTACGGCTCTTCCTGTGGTCGGGGCCACGTGGGCAGGATGGGGTTAAAAGCGGCCCCGCTCCCCACAGGGGCCCATTGCTCCCCAGCCACCTCCATCACCCCATGCAGCACCCACCGCACCGGCGCCTGGCGTGGGCCACCAGCATCTGGCATGAACCACCGACACTTGGCCTGGATCACCAGCACACAGCGTGGGGCACCAGCACCTGGCACGGGCCATCGGCACCCAGTGTGGGCCACCCGCGCCCAGCCCGGTAACGGGGGGACCCATCCGAGGTGCCCCTGTGGCACTCAAGGAGCAGCGTGGGGTCTCCCGGGGTGCTGGCGGCCGTGGGCCCGATCCCACTGCGAGGGGGGCAGTGGGTGCTGGGGGCTGAGGGCAGGTAAGAGGGTGCCCCCCCGTCCCAGGGAGCGGGGTGCAGTGGGGCGGTGTGTGGGGGGAAGTGCCGCGCTGGCGGGCGGGCGGAGGTGGGAAGCACCCAAAGCAGAAGTGCCACCCCGGGGGTTTTCAGTGGCAGCGGCGACACGGCCGGGTGGACGCGGAGGCTGCAGAGGCTGGTGAGGTGAGGCTGGTGGGGCTGGGGTCTGCGTGGCCTTGGGCGTGAGGACCTCCGGGTGACCCCCACCACATGGCCCAAAGGGCAACTGGGGCACCGAAAGGGTCTCCATGTGGCTGGCAGATGGGGCAGGGTGGAGTCCCATGGGGAGCCCCAGGTGGTCTCAGGGGCAGGGGTTCGGGGCGAGGGGCTCTTCGATAAAGGATGGCGGGATGCGTTGGGGTCCCCCATGGGGACTTTCCAAGGCTGAGGGGGGTGGGGTTGGCCATAGGACCCCACCATGGGCGAAAGAGTCCTCTGTGACCAGAGTGGCATTTGGGTGAGATCTCCACCATGGGGACAAACCAATGCAGGGGGTCCCCATCATACAGATGGAGCTCGCAATGGGCTCCCCGCCATGGGCACAAGGCAAAGAAGTCCTCTGTGACCAGGGTGCCATTTAGATGGGGTCCCTTCATGGGGACATGGCAAAGGGGGTCTCTGTGACGCAGATGGGATTTGAGAGACAATGATGGAGTTTGAGGTGGGATCTCACCTTTGGGATCCAGGCGAGGGGTTCCTCTGAGACCCGGCTCAAGTTTGAAGGGCAACAATAGAGTTCACTGTGGGATCTCCCCTGTGGGGACAAGGCAAGAGGGTCCTCTATGAATGGGATGGGGTATTGGTTGGAGGTCTCCTCATGGGGGCAAAGCAAATGCACCCTCTGTGCCCAGGATGAAGTCTGAGAGGAGATGATGGGATTTGAGGTGGGGTCCCACCAGCAGTGACAAGGCAATTGGGTTCTCTGTGACCAGGATAGGGTCTGAGGTGGGGTCTCCTGCTCTGGGGACAAGTCAAAGTGGTCTCCTGTGACCAGGATGAAGTATTAAGTGGAGTCCTCCCTTGGGGGGACAAATGAAAGCTTACTCCTATGACCAGGATGGGGTCTGAGGTGGGTTCCTTCCTTTGGGAACCAGGATGGGGTATTAGGAGGCTTCCCCACTTTGGGGACAAGGTGAGGATGTTCCCTATACCCAAGATGGGGCTTTAGGGGAGAGGAGGGAGAACAAGGCAGGACCTCCTCCACGGAGATGAGGATGTCCCCCATGCCTGGCACAGCCCCCCCAAGGCGGGAGGTGACGCTGGCAGAGTGTGTCTGTCCCCGGGGCAACACCAGCCCTGCAGTTTGCATCCCTGGCCATGCTGATGCCGAAGATGGCCCCATGGGCCACATGGGGTGCAGGAGGTGGCCCCACGCGGGCGGAAGTGAGCCCTTCACCGAGGAGAGCAACCACCGGACTGCGACCGAGAGACAGTGCAGTCACCCATAAAGTAGAAAGCACTACTAAACAGCACTGCAGGGTGTAGTGTTTCCTACTTTATGGATGAGTGTACTGTGGGCTACGGAGAAGAGAGCACCGCTGCGACCCACGCGCCCGTCACGAGCTGTGCGCGGTCCGAGAGCGTTAACGGACTGGGCTGTGCCTGGCTCACGGGAGGGTGCCCGCGCTTGGCCGCCCACCCCGTGGGCACCACTGCCCTCCCCAGGCTGCGGATGCTCTGCTTGCCCCCGCTGGCACCTGGGGACCGGCCACGTGGGGAAGAGGAGAGGGGCCACACGGCCTGGTGCCCCATGCCCCGGTGCCCGACACGTGCAGTGGAGGGGCCCGTTCGGTTGGAGCGAGCACCGTGCTGGGAGGCCAGGTAGGTTGCAAAGCCTCCAGTTCCCATTTTTTTCCCCCATCTTCATTTTCCACGTAGCAAAGCCCTGGGAAGAGCTGGGTGGTGGTGGCCACGTGCAATGGGGAGAGGCATGGGAGGAGGATGGAGGGTCTTGGATGGTTTTGTGCTGCCAAATGACTACTGGGTGCAGCGGGGTGAGGGGCTGCTCAATAAAACTCTTTCATCATTGACTTGTGGACTTTTTCATTCTATTCCTGGGAAATATAAAACCAGGGAAGAGAAGCTTGCAGTGCCCAGGGCCATGGGGCTATCCAGCAGCGGGAGGCACTGCGAGGTTGCACGCTGCTGAGACCATGTTCAAAGCCCTGGGAGATCCATGGTGGGACTGTGGGTGGAGGTAGTGGAATTAGCTCAAGAAGAGCCAGCAAATCTCAGCCCATCAACATGGGTCTCTCACCTCCAATCCCCCAAGGCTCAGCAGCAAAGCTGCCGTGCCCTGCAGCAGACCCAACAATGGTTGCAAGACCACGTGGAGCGAAGAGAACCTCCTGTGGTCCCTGTGTCCCTGCAGCCACACACCCCTGGCTCATCCTTCCTGGAGGGGTCAAACACCAGCCCAGCTTCCCTGGACACAGGAGGAGGGTTCCTGTTCCCCAAACATCAGCTCACAGACCCCTTCATGCATCTTCACCCTTGGCTTTGTCTCCCCATCTCCTCGTGGGAGAGGGCATCTAAAAATAGTAGAAAAAAAAAATACACTTTTGTTTCCTTTTTTGGGCCCAAATGTCAATGGAAATTTTCCACATTTTGTAAAAACTTCTTGCGCTGGTCTCGGCAGCGTTTGTGGGTGTTTTCATTGAGTTTGGAGTATTTTTCTTTCACTTTGACTCCCCCATGGGCTGGCCAGAAAGGACCGGGGTGTTTTACTTCTCTTTGCTGTCCCAGCTTTCCCACGTTCACTGGCTTCGGGGGAGCAAAAGGAAAGGAAAGAAAAAAAAATCAAATCAAATCAAAATTGATGTCATGGTCACAAGGAGGCAAATTTTTAAACAGTAAAATGAAAAAAGCCTTAAAAAAAACCCCAAGCAGCCAGCACAGGCTGCCCTGAGCAGCTTTAGTTTTGCTGCATGCTGGGAAGGAAAAGCCAATCCAAGTTTTTAACATGCAAAAGTTTTGAAAATTCACCTTCTTCATAATGAATATTCAAGGATTATGAAGGATAAAAACCGAGTGGTTGTGATCAAGGACTTTGTGGATGTGAATATCAGAGCCACTCAACGCTGACAGCAGCAAGAGACATTCGGAAACAAGTTTCTTGCTGAGGGCAGCAAAACAGAAACTGCTACTTTTTTCTTTATTTGAAAACAACTCCATTTTTTAGTGCCTCCCCTCCCTCCTGAGCGCATTTGGGCAGGTTCCTGTGGGGAAACGTGTCCTCTCCCTGCTGGGATGAGCTCCTGGTCTCAGAAGGGCTTGGGCTCGTTCCTCCTGGCCCGGTTTGAGGCGGGCAGGCTGCGCGGTCCCAGCCCTGCTGCGCTGCAGACCCAGAAACGCCCCAGGCAGGGCAGGGACAGGGGCTGGGACCCCTCCGGGTGCTGCGGTGGGTGCGGGTGCCCATCCCAGCACTGTCGGGGTGGCTCTGGGGAGGGCTATGGGCACCAATAGCCACCTGGCCAGGCTGTGCCAGCGTCCAGGGTAGAAGCCAGTCTCCCCCGCACCAGCGCTGGCACATGTAATGGTGCTTCCACGCCACGCTGTGCCAGACCACCTTGTTTGGGGCTGCAGCGTGACCCCAGCAGGGTCCCCACCACAGCCCCTTTCCTGCGAGGTCATTTTTAACCCAGGTTCGGTCCCCACGCTGCTCCATGGCACGGTCCTGGCAGCGGCTGTGTGCTGCCTGGGGTGGCAAGATCAGGCGGAAGAGCAAGTGTGGGCAACATCTCCTTCTTGGAGCTGCACCAGGATGTGTCAGAGCAACCCCCTGACCACAGGGTGGGTGCACAGAGGTGGGAAGTGGGAGCTGAAGAACTCTGCTGGGAGAGCAGGCACCCAGTCATGTCACTGCATGTTCCTGCAGTCACCAGCGTGAGCTCATGCACAGAGGCAGGAGGGGCGGCCTCGCTGGGGCCATCCCTGGGGATCTGTTGGAAAGAAGATGGGAATGGGTTGGCACCCACTGGTCACCTCAATCTGGAGGTGTCTGTGAGTGCTGATATGTGCCACCATCCATGTTCCCATGTGCAGGTCTCCCAAGGTTGGCATGGCCCCAAGCGCTCATCCTCATGCTTCCTTCCCCAGCTGAGACCTCAGTGGAGCTCCCATGAACCCCTCCTCCTCCCTGCCAGATGCCATCCCCAAAGCCTGAGGAACAGCTCAAGAGGACCCTGCAGGCACTGATTGGTCTTAATTGCACTGAGCAGCCTCATCTGGGGCCCCACCCCGTGGACCTGCTGCCTCTGGGCCAGGAGCGTTATTTAAACTGAGCCCTGGGTGTTCAGTCCTTGTTTGAGCTTTGATGTAGGTAAGTCTCTGTTTGGTCTTGTCTCTTAGATGTTCCCTGGATCTTGTAGGAAGCTTGTCTCCAGCCACGTATTCTGGACAGACCTTAGATCCACGTTGCTTGTCTCTGGCCCTGCACCCTGAATGGACCCTACTGTAGCCTCTGGCTCTGTCTGCTTTTGCTCCTGGCTGGGGTCCCTGGTCCTGGTTCATCCCTGGGGCTGCCAAGGGACCCTGTAATCTGTGCCCTGCCCAAAAGCTGTGGGATGGCTCCCTGTTTTTTGAGGACCCTGTGTGTGCTGGGGTCACATTTGGCTTCTCATCTGTTGCCTGCTGTGGAGCAGCCCAATCCTTGCTGCTCGGTGAGAGAAGCGGCAGGAGACCCACGCTCTGTACCCCCGTTCCCTGCACCACCAGGCACAGCCCTGGCACCTCGGAGGCCTTTGCAGAGCAGTGGGTGCTGCTGGAGGGCTCTGCTGGGATCCTTTTTCATTTTCAAGTATTTGAACAGACTTGAGGCTGTTGATCTTGAGCTCTCCCATTTTTCATCGGTTGCTGTATATCATCACTCCTTTTCCCTGGGCCTGTGGTTTCTCCTGTCCTGGGAGAGCTTCAGGGACCTTTCTAGGAAGTTCTTTGTACCACTTCTTCTACAGGGAGAACAGCCCTGTAGCAGATGGGTGACCTGGAGGAACAGGCATGCCTGTAACACCCCATCCCCAAAGCTCTCATGAAGCCTTCATAAAATTGCAGCTCAGGGAGCTCCTGAGCCACTGAGTCTTGTTTAATAGTCCAGATGAATTTCTCTTCTCTGCTTTCTAAGGATGGTCTGTAGCCATGGCTTATCCACCTGGCTAAATAGCTGTAGCTTGGACAAGGTATGAAAGATCAACTTCCCAAGCTCAGGGCATCAGGAGACATCCTCTCCCCAGGGTTGATGGTGAGGGCTGTGTGGACAGCCCACCCAGGGCCTTCACCTCACCTAATCGGGGCCTTCAGTGGAAGCTGTGGGAGATCCAAAATTGAGCCTGGGTTGGCCCAGAGAGTTGTCACTGGCCCCTCTCTCTCCAGGGTAGCAGGTCCTTGCAGTGCCATGGAGCCATGTGGGTCTGGCACTGGTGAGTGGGAGAAGCAGAGGGCTGCCCCGGGGGCAGTGGTGGCAGCATGTCCCAGATGAGATGAGCAGAGCCCACGAGCAGCACGTGGCAGTGAAGTGCAAACCAAGATGTGTTGGAGCAGGGTTTCCAAGGAGCCTGTGCTGTGAGCGGCGTGCGCTGCTGGCAGCCACGCGATCTTATCAGCGGTGTGTTTCCCTTCCCTGCTGGCTCTCGCCTCCTGCTAATTAAACTCACTTGTTCTGTCTTGTCAGCGAGCTGTGCAACGCCTGGGCCTCCATCCACGCTTGTGCAGCACCTGGAGATCTTGCCTGGTGTGTCCACCTGGGGAAAACATTCAAGGACAGGGACCAGGGGGGATCCTAGCAGTGGGAGGTGATGAGACTCATCCTGAGCTGTTCCTGAAGGGGAAGGGGCTGCTTAAGCTGTTTTTTTTTAAGCTACACAAATACCAGAAAGCGCAGGAAGGTGGGATCAGTTGTCTGGAATCTTCCCTCCGGTCTGCTGGCTTCATCTGCTGCTCATCACCAGCTTGGTTCTTCCCCCCACCACACATATGAACTCCTTAAGACTGGGTGGCTGGGAGATCTGGGATTTGGGTGGGATGGCAGGTTCCTGCATGCTGCGGGATGTGACTGTCAGAGCTGCTGGTGGCTCTCCACAGCGCAGGACTCCATCTAAGTGGGTCATCTACAGCCTTTGCAGTCAGTGGTGAGAAATAACTGTCTCAGTGGTGATGTGCCTGCGCTGCCTTTGCTCAGGCTAAGATGACGCATCGGCAACGGCATCCGTTTCTAGAGCTGACACATCTGCACTGCACACATCTGGATGTGCCAATGAAGCTGTCGAAGGAGATGCTCACCAAGCACTGTCTGAAAAGGGCACCAAAGACCCTCTGCACAGTTCCTTGTCTGGAGTGGGAGGCACAGAGCAGGCTCTTCTGGTGCAGGAACCTTGACCACAAAGGGAGCAACACTCTGGGAAATGCCAAGCGCTGCCCCCACCTCGCAGTGGGGAGACACCAGCAGTGAGACTGGGTGGGACTGGGAGCTGTGGCCACGCACAAGGAGGTGGGGAGGCAGGACCTGCCTGGGGTCTGTGCCACCCCTCTTGGTTTTGGGATCATCAAACATTGCTGTGCAGGGGCTGAAGCACCGAACAGGGCTGTGGAGCGTGGACAGACAGATGGTTTAGCAGTGGACAGGCACAGTTGGACTCGATGATCTCAAATGTCTTTTCCAACCAATGATTTTATGATTCTCTCTCCCCCAGGGTGGCCCGGTGGCTTTCCCCTGAGCAGGGCTAAGCTTGTGCCGCCTCATGTCCAGGTGATCTTCAGTGAAGGACACAGCAGGGCAGGGAGCGGGCAGGGAGCTGGGGAGCTCGGGGATGGCAGGGTCCCCTTTGCTGTGGCCTTGTGCTGTCCACCCCCTCTCCCTGGATCCTACCGACCCCCTGGGCCACTCACACCCCCTCTGTCTCCCGCCCCCCCCAGCCCCTGCTCCGGAGGCCGAGCCGGGGGGCTGGGGGTGTGCGAGCCCCCCGGGGCAGAGCTGAGCTGCGGGGGGGACCGGCAGGCTGTACCGGGAGCGGACTGGATCGGCCCGGGCCGGGGCTGACCCCAGACCCACTGCCGGGGAGGTGCGGGGCGCGGAGGGACCCCGGCCACGGGGTGCGGAGGGGAGATGAGGTGCGGGGGGCTGAGGGGGGCAGCCCGGCCGCTCCCCCCCCGTTCCCGCTCCCTCATCAATAGGCCGCAAACCCCCTTCCCGCGCCGTTGCCGTGGAAACCATCGGAGCCGCCGCTATTGGCGGGGCGGGGCCCCCCCGGCACCGCTTCATCTCGCTGAGGCGGCGGCTGCGGCGGGGGCTGCCCGAGGCCGCGGTGAGGGGCTGGCAGCTCCCCCGGCCCCGCCGCGACGTCATCCCGGCCCGAGCGGGCGGCGGGCATGGGGCCGGGGGCGGCGGGGAGCCGCCGGCCGCTGCCTTTGTACTGGGTGTAGGGGAGAGGGGGGAGCGGCAGCCGCCCGCCCGCCGAGCCGGTGGATCCAGGCGGCGACGGAGCCTCCCCCGGCGCAGGGATGCGGCTGCCGCCGCCTCCGTCCCCGCCGGGAGGGAGCGCGGCCCGGGCTGCTCCCGCCGCCGCGGCTGTGATGCCTTCGGGTTTCCCGGAGCCACGGGGAGCCCTCGCCCTCCGCGGGTGAGCCCAGCGCCTTGCTCTAGCCATGCCGGAGCCGCAGCCGGAGCCAGAGCGGGGGTTGCCCGGACCGGGGCCGCCGCAGCCGGTAGCGGGGCAGAGCCGTGCCCCGGCAGCGGGCGATGCCGTCCCAGCGGCCTCCGCCTGCCCAGACCTGGAGAGGCGTCAAGGCGTGGGGGGTGACAGTGACAGGGATAGCTGCCAGCTGTCCCCGGGGCCGGCGGGGGCCGGAGCACCCCAACCCCCGGAAGAGCCCCTGGGGACCCCCCGCGCTCTCCCTCCGGACCCCCAGCGCGTTCGCTCCGCGCCAGAGCTCGTTAGGCCGCTGCAAACGATGGACGGGCTCGGACGCAACCGGACAGATAGACCCCCGAAGGTAAGGCGGCTGTTGGGGTGCGGTGGTCTGCGGTTTGGAGGGGGGAGAGGTGTCAGAGCGTGGGGGGGGTCACTTGGCACAAGACAGGGAAGGGAAATAGCGGCGCTTGGCCGTGGCTGAGCCACCCACGAAACCTCCCCCGTGGGGCTGGAGCTGCCAGAGCCGCTGCCACGCACCGGCACGGGAGAAAAGCTGCTGCCTTCGCTGCCCTTCCGCGGGGAATTCCAGTTACCTCTGGCCCGTGCTGGAGCTGGTGCGGGGGCTCAGCAGAGCCCTGACCCGGCCAGCACTGGTGAGACCCCACATCACCTCACCTGCTGCAGCCACAGCCCCTGCACCAGCAAAGGCTGAGCCGTCCCTGCGGCATCTCCTCGCTCCGGCAGTATCAGTGGCTCTGCAGGCAGTGGCAGGGACGTGATACACTGCCACCCCCTTCCAGAGCGTCACCTCTCTGCTCAGGGTGGCCCGGGAGGGCTTTGGGCACCTGCACTGTGGGGGGAACCTGTCTCTGCAGACGGCACCGGGGCTCCTCGAGGCAATGCAGTGCCCAGCCCAACCCACCATCTCTCTAAAAACAGCCCAAAAGGCTCCCTCAGTGTCTTGCCTCCTTAATCCTGGACACCAAAGTTCATCAGCTTGTCCTGCTTAGGACAGCTTGTCCTTCCTTCCCATGGGTAAAACCAGCCATCTTCCTGGGATCTCCTGGGGTTTGAGGTGGCTCCACGGTACTTTTAAAATAGCTAAGAAATGGGTTCTTGGCCTGTTCTTGAGCATGGGGCAGAAGGGCTGAGCAGAATTGATGGGGGTTTAGCAGGAGGTTTTTGAGCCAAGTGTGTGCTGTGCTGCTGAACTCAGCTGGAGAGAGCAGGCTGGACCAGCCTGCAGGAGAAACAGCGCTGCTGGAAACCCACCAAGGGACAAAATGGGTTCACTCAAGTGCAGTTTCTTATGGGTCTTTTTTGAAGGACTGTTTCTCATGATGCTTAGGGCAAGGCCATGTTGAACCACAGCCCCTGACCATTCCAGAAGCACCCCAGAAAAAAATGGGGCGGCAGATTGGGAAGGATTTCTGCTCCCACCTCTCCAATCCACCCCAAGAGTCAAATTGGTTGTGCTAGTCTTGCTGTCTTCTCTCCCTTTGGAAAAGCCGCTGGCAAGGGAGGGGTTGGCATGGTGTCTTGGTGGGGGAGCCTGCGTGGGAAGGCTGGGAGTGGCAGGGGGTGGGTGGCTGCTTCCAAGGGGTGTTTGTGGGTGCTCCACAGCCAAACAGCATCCTGTGGGGTGGGGGCCGTGCACCCAGCTCTAGCTGATCCCTGTGGTGTGTCCCTCATGCACCAGCTGCACACATGGGTGGTGGCGGAGGGGGTGAGGACCCTGCTCGGTTTCTGTAGCAGTGACTGCTGAGCACCTGCCATCCAGTTTCCCTTGGTCCTTGGGCTGCTTTGAGTGTTTCCCCACGATTCTGGAGACTCCTGGCTTGGTGAGTGACTAATATTTCCCTTCCCACTCCCATGGGGTTCCAGCAGCACCGTGGCAGTCTCATCATAGTCCCAGTGTACTGGGGCGGTACCATGATGGTACTTGATGATACTGATGGTGCTGTGATGGTATCAGAGCGATGGCCCTGTGGCCCCTGCTGTATTGTGGCAGTGCCACAGTAGTACTGTGATGTTCCTGTGGTGGTACCATGGCCGTACCCATGTTGATCCCCAGAAAGGTTAACTTGTCTTTTCCTGGAAAAAAATAAATCCAGCATTTCCTCCTAAAGTCAAGTGGCTTTAGTGGTGCGAAAGGCTTCCAGCTGATCCCCAGGAGGGAGCTCAGTGCTGCTGTTCCCAGCAGAGCAAGTGCTGGTGCTGCTGGGCTGTGGAAGATGCAACCTCAGACCCTCTTTGCAGGTATCAAGGTGCTGTGTTCCAGCTGGGGACGAGGGGATGCTCACATAGCTCTCTCCAGAAGCATGGCTCTTCCTGGCCAGGCTGGAACAAGTGCTATGGATGCTGCGTGTCCTGCTGCTGGAGCTGGGCTTCCTTTAGGACATTTGTCCTTGGGATGTCACAGCTGCGTTAGGCAAAGAGGACAGCTGCCTCCAGGGAGTAATCTCATAGTGCTGGGAAGAGCCTCCTGGGGGCTCACCGCTGACAGAATTGATTAAAGATGTTAATTTTATGATGAAGCTCTTGCCGTGTGTCCCAGCCTCCGCCACTACTGCTCTATCATTCCCTCAGGGATAGTCTGTGGGCAGACATTAGGACTATCCATAGGTCAAGTTAATCTCAGCTTTCTTGCTCATGTCCCTCCTGAGAGCCGAGGGTGCAGAGCTGTTGCCCTTCTCCCATTTGGGAGCTGGCAAGGGGCCTCTGGAGTTAGGGAGGTGGGTTCTGGGACACACTTGGAGCCTCCTGTCCAGCCCTTGCCCCAGGCAGGGCTGGCTTCAGAGCTGGAGGAGGTTCCTTAGCAGCTGTCCAGGCAAGTGATGAATATCTCCAAGGGGTGGTATCTCACCACCTCTCTAACCTTGTCCCAGAGCTGCAGCACGCTCATGGCGAAGAACGTTCTCCATAGGGCTGGTGGGAATTTGCCTTGTCGTGACTCATGCCCACGCCTTCCCATCCGCTTGCTGTGTCTTTGCAGCCAGCAGGGCACTGCAGGGTTTCCAGCTCCTCTGCAGAGCAATGGCACAGACGTGTGTCCCACCTGGTTACTAATGCTACCTGGGGGCTTGCTCCCGCAAATGTATTCTTGGTCCTGGGCCTTTGAAATTTCTCAGGTCTTAATTTCCAAAATTTCTGTGTGGACACAGGAGGTAAAAAATTACTTTCCTGATGAGAATCTCCAGGCACTGCAGGTGTAGGATCCCAATCAGAATAATGAATATCAGAGGAGAAAAACATTGTCTGTGTAGGAAGCATGGGGTTAAAGTGGCACAGATACAGTCTGGCTGGAAATGGGAAAGTTCCCACAGTGCTGTCAGACAGATTTTAGAGCACTTCCCACAAGAGCTCAGTTGTCTGCATCTCTTATGGAATGCTGCTCCAGTGGGATCTGCTTGGGATGGTTTGGGAGCAGTTTGCTAAAGCGAAGGTTTTCTGCTGGTGCCCTAAACTGGAGGAGAAGAAAGGAGCAAGGTCATTCACTTTCTGCATATTTCCTGCATCCTTCCCTTCCAAAGTTGCACCAAGGGCAGTTGAGATGGGATGTGAGGAAGAATTTCTTTGCTGAAAGGGTTCTTGGGCATTGGAAGGGGTTGCCCAGGGCAGTGGTGGAGTCCCCATCCCTGGAGGGATTGAAGAGTCGTGTAGACACAGTGCTGAGGGACATGGGTCAGTGGGGACTGGGCAGTGTTGGGTTCATGGTTGGACTCAATGATCTTAAAGATCTTTTCCAATCAAGGCAGTTCTGGGATTCTGTGATTCCAGGATTAGTCGTCCTCCAAACTTCCCCAGCTGCACTTGCAGAAGGGATGAGCACAGTGACTGACCACGTCCCTGTTCTGGCATCCCATGAACCACAGAAGCACAGCCAGGATGCTCCAAGTTGGCTATTGTGACTACTTCTCAATCACAAGAGGTTGCTTTTGATGTGAATTTCTTAAAAGCCAAGCCTCAGCTTCCCTTGAGGTCATATGGAGCTGAGAATATTCAGGAAATCTGTAAAATCCAACTGAAAATACTTAAACCAAGGAGGCTCCCAGTCAATAGGAATTTAAACATCCACTAAAGAACCTGTTGCTCCCAATGGGGCTTAATAACACAAAGCACAGATACAGGAATAATTATAAAATGCTGGTAAAGATCCTCCATGTCAAGTGTCCAGGCCAAGCTGCATTTGCCAATAAGCTCAGTGTCTTTTGCAGGAATTTGTGTCAATTCAAGAGCTTCAAATTTTTCATTGGCAAAATGGTAAAACTATCCATGTACTGTCTGAGGTGCGTGGGGCTGTACCCTTGACTGGAAAGGGCAGGTCAGCAGAATGAAGGATGGCAGTAGGGTGAGAAGATCTTCCTGGGCAATGAAGCCAGTTCTTGCTGTTCCAGACACAATTTCTGCAATCCCAATTAGAAGAAGATCGTACTCTGGCTTGCTCAAATCTGAGTAAATTAATTTTTCTTGTCTTGGCAATGCTCAGCCTCATGCAGATGACTTAGTGCTGTTCTCTGCGAGCGCTCTGGCTGTCCGGCCAGTCTCAGTTAGCTGCCGCCATGGAGAGCCAGCGCCACTTTATGTGTAGGCGTGAAAGGAGGAAAAGATAAAGTGACACTGTGTGAAGGGGAAGGTAATTTTCATTTTAAGTATCTTTCTGTGTGTCCTGGTTTTTGGCTGAAACAGAGCTGGGTTTATTTTTCAGTAGCTAGAATTGTGCTGCGTTTTGCTTCCAGCCTGGGTCTCGCTGTGAGAGAGACACTGATAACACAGCAGTGTTTGTGTTTGTGTCACTGGCAGTGAAGGACTTTGTGTTCTGTTCGTCCACAAGCACAAGATTTAGGGGGGATGAAGAATATTTAAATTAATAAACTTAATTGACAGATATGCCAGTGGGGTATTCCATATCACATCACCCCATGCCCAGTGTATCAGTGAGGGGCTCTTCCTCTCTGGCTCTCTCTGGCTCTCTCGGGCTCTGGCTCTCCCGGGATTGCGGTTTCGGGTCGGGATTGTCGCTGCTCCAGGATCGTTCTCTGGGAACGGGCCGGGCTGGGTCAGGGGGGGCTGAGCTATAACATTGGGTGTCACTCATTTGCATATTTTGTTACTGTTATCATTATCACTACTATTTTAATATTAGTATTATTTAAAGTTTTCTTTCTATTATTACACTGTTCTTATCTCACCCTACAAGCCTCCTCATCCTTGCCCCCCAATCCTCTCCCCTATCCCCTGGGGGTGGGGGGCAGTGGGTGAATTCTGTGTTGGCTGCTGGCCAAGGGCCAGCCCAGGGAAACCATCACACTGTGTAAGCTCGTGCTCTCTGTACAAAGACACGTCCAAATGGACAGGTCACTTGTGTGGGACGTGGAGGACAAAGGACACCAGCCTTTGCCTCCTTACTGTGTCCTTTGCTCCTCTGGACTGACGATGACAGACTGGTTTTGGGACAGGTTTGTCACACCATTGTGCTGTTGGCCATTGCTGCACCGTGATCTCTCACCTCCGCGTCTTTCTCATTTCACCCTGTGTAAATTTTTGGCGAGGGGACTCGCCGGTGCCTTTGCTTCCCCGTTGTGGGTGTCCTGTGGCTGTAGTCTTCCTTCCTGCTGGAATAACATGAAGAGAATGGCACATGCAGTGCTGGCAGCCTTGTTGCCTCCTCTTGCTGTGCTGCAGGCTTTTTGCACCCCAGCCATCTGCTCAGCAGTTCTGGGAAAATACCCTTTTGGGCATCAGAGTGAAAGTCTTCTGCTGCTCTTGCTGTTCCCATTTCCATGTTGACCACTGAACAGAAACTCTGGCTCTTGGGAGTGATGCAAGGGGAAGATTTTTTCCCTCCATCTCTTAGCTACTTCTCAAAGCCATTGGAGATGTGGGGCTTCTCAGACCAGGACAAAATCCCTTAATTGCCCCAGATGAGTTCTTGCTTTACTGAAAGGGATGAGGAACTCTGTTCCAAACCTGCCAAAGCCTGCGCAGCTGGAACAGGTTTTAAGCCGATGTGATCCAAGCAGAAAAGGTGCTCTTGGCCCCTGGGAAACTGCAAGCAATTTGGAAAACAGGAACAGGTCAGGGAGAACTGTGGAGCAGATATCTGGGCAAAAACCCAGCTATGCATCCAAAACCTGCTGCTCCAGCTCCCTGATGTACCGTCCGAGGTGGAACAGCACATCTGCCTCTTCAGAGCTGAACGTGGTCGGTAATCCAGTCTCCCCGCTCAGTGAAAGCAAACTGGTGAGACCGTGAGTACTATTGCTGAGGCTCTGAGGTGGGAATTGACCTTCCAAGCTGTGATCCTGTTAGAGGGCAGTGACACTTCTGTATGGGCAGGGGATTTAGTGACCTGCAGCTCAGTGTCCTTCCAGGGTGAAGCCCTGACAGGGCCTGGGACCGTGCGCTGTGGCCAGGCGCTTTGTTCCCAAGTGCTTCTGGCAGTACCGAGTCTCACAGTGTTCTAGGGAGTGTTTCTTTGGATTAGAGTTTCTGTTACAAGAAAGATGAGATATTGGAGAACAATCGTCCCTGCTCCAACCATCAAAATACCAAACCTGGGAAGAGCTACATTTTATCACTCTTCCCCAGGGTTCTGCTTTTTTTTTTCCCCCCATGCTTACAAAATAGAAGTGTCTGACATGTGGCATCCAAAAGAGTCCAGATATTCCTTGGGGTTGTCTGGGCCCGAGCCTGCACTGCTGGGAGCTGCAGGCTGACCTTTGCTCAGAGCTAAACAACAAAAAGCTCCAAAGATGTCTATAGGAAGCCAATACCCATGGTTTAGCTCAAATGATTGGCAAGGCACATGAATATGCAAGAAGCAGAGGTTGTGACGTCTTTCTGTGTTTGCTCTGAAGATGTTAACACATTTATTTCTCACTTATACATTTTGCTTTTTTTTTTCTACTGGAAATACAGTGGCTTGAGCCTACTTGTCTGCAGATTGAGTCACTTGCTCAGCAGCACCCAGAAAAATCTGCAATGGGAGAAGAAGGTGGTTCAGCTGTCTTGGATCCCAACCAGGCACCTGAATTTTTAAACCAAACTAGGTTTTATGGTATTTCATGGCTTTCATACATTTCCAAGCTGTGCAATTAAACAGAGATGTTGTTAGCATCCCCTGACTGTGCTGGGGATGGAGCACAGTCCTGCTTTACCAGAGTGGGGCTAGGCCAGATCTTTCTGGAAGCTGGTAAGAGACAGGGGAGAAGCTTGTACATCAGTGTTACCATGGGAGGTGGCAGAACTGGCTTTGTGCGTGTTTATGTCCTCCAAAATACAGACATCTTCCTCACAAGGTGTGTAGGTGGGACAAGATCCCACAAGGGTTCCCAGGGGTCAGAGAGTGACCCAAGGGCGGGAAGGTGATGTTGTTGTCATACTTGAGGAGTTTGCTTTGCACAATCCTGTGCTGCAGGTTATCTGGTAACCAGGATGGATTGTATTCCATTTTATTGATGTCCTTTGGATACAAGGAAAAACTTCTTCACCAAAAGGGCAGTGAAGCATTGGAACAGGCTGCCCAGGGAGGTGGTGGAGTCACCTTTCCTGGTGGTATTTAAAAGACGGGTAGATATGGTGCTCAAGGACATGGTTTGGAGGTGGGATTGGCAGTGTTGGTTTATGGTTGGACTCGATGATCTTAAAGGTCTTTCCCAACCACTGTGATTCTAACCAGCAGCTGCAGTTTCTGGCTGCATACATCCTGGGCTGGCAAAACGATTTGTGTTTAACATGGAGACAGGTGGGGTCACAGCTGGGGAAAGCCTGTCCAGGGCCACACATGCCTTGTCATGCTTCTGCTTTAGGCAGGTAGCGGCCAGCTGGAAGGACTCTGGGTTACAGGTCTCCGTACCACGCGGGAGAGCAGGGCAAGGAGCACACTGAGGACTGCTGACACCAGCAGTTGTTCAGCCAGTTGAGCCCCTGCACCCTGAGCAGGACCTTCCCCCTGTGAGAGTCCCCACTGGGCCCATCCCTGGAAGAACTTTTTGCTGTGGGTCCCCGTGCTGGGCTCTGTGACGTGGGAACAAACTGGCCTTGGGGGAAAGGAAGAAAGGGTTTCTCCAGTCCTCTGTCCCTGCCCTGTTTTATGTCTGATTGGGAAGCCCGAGGAAACGCGTGCGCAGTCCCTCGGGAGCGGTTCAGAGCTGCCTTCCCAGCAGCCGTGCGGTATTTCGGTGTCATTGTCTCTCGTCTGCTTGCAAAACCTCTTGTATTTTGGATTTGCTGTTAACCATGAGAAATCGTGCTGCACTGCACGCTGGGCCTGGCTGCAGCCTTGGATTTTGGAGCGCTGACGCTCTGCCCCTGCCTTGAGAATTTATTTTCCACTCACATTCCTCCTTGTCTCAGTTTTGCAGGAACATTAATTTCTCCCTGGCTGGGGAGACTGGAGAAGCTGAGCTCATCAAAGGACAGCAGAACCAGGGTGGTCAGGGCTACTGAGCTGATTTTTCTTCTCCTGGAGTAGCTGACTTTGTTTTCCTGGGACCAGTGATGGTGCTTTCATAAGAGGCTTTAAAGACAGGGAGGGGTCCAATTTGTAAGACTCCAATTTGATCTGCATATCTCATTCTAAACACATTGTGAGGAGCATATGAAGAGCTGGCAGTGGTCAGAGGGTGTGCAGAAGAGGTGGCCTGGGGAAGTGTAAGAAAGAGTGAACACTCCCTTGAATATTCACTTGCAATTTGTGGCCCAAGCACTTCTCCTGCTGGAGGCACTATCTTTGAAGTTAATGGCCTCAGATGGATTTTTTCTTCCGTGAATGTGTTACATGAGGTGATAACAATCAGATAAATGAGGAAATTGCATAAATAAGGACAAGCAGGAGGCTGGAAGAGGGACAGGCAGCGGGAGAAAACGCTGACTCATGGAAACGGGAGTTGGCAACGCGCGGGGCGAGGAGCTGGTGGGGAAGTGCCGTGAAGTCAGCAGAAGAACAGAGATGTTTGTGCCTGAAACCAGGAAC
This sequence comes from Caprimulgus europaeus, assembly GCA_907165065.1. Next base: position 11,840,091 of record OU015544.1, on the reverse strand, counting down.
CCGGCGCAAAATGAAGGAAGCAGAACAAGTGCTGTGGGACAGAGCACTCCCCGTCAGAGGAGTGGCAGAATAACCACGGCCACGTCCCAGGCATGTCTCTTACTTCTCCTCTACCTCGCACAAAAATATCCCTTTTGCCCCCGGGGGTGATGCTGGCTGTGCGCGAGGCGCGCTCGCTGTGCCGGCAGCGGGTGAGCTTTGCTCTCGCTCACTGACCGAGCAGGAGGTGCTGCTATTTTTGTCTTGCTTTTCACATGCAGCGAGGGCACTGCAGAAGAGCAGCCTATGGAAAATAACTTTATTCTCTGAAGGAGCTGATTGCGTTGCAACTGGATGAAAGAAGAGAAAATGGATTTTCTGGCAATGGCAGGTTTCATTTCCAAGTGGCGAGGATTGAGAAGTTAAGGAAACTAATTACCAAAGTCAGCTGTAGTGAACAGCTAAAGGGCTTTGACATGGTGGAGGCTTGGTGACAGTGATTTCAAATGAAGGAGAAGTGGTGGGTTTAACATATCCAAGATAGCAGGAGAGCTGGTGCAGTTTCACCCAGGAAATAGGTCTGCAAAGTGGGGGCTGGTTTTCAGAGATGGCTTTTGCAAAGCAAACCTGGCAGCTGGGACCATATCTGCTGCAGACCAGGAAGTCACAGAAGGGATATCTTGAAATTGTATATTTTTTATATATCTTGAAATTATATCTATTTTATGTATCTTGAAATGGTGTATGTTGTAAAATCAGCCATGAGACTGCAGTGCCTGTTTCCAAAAGCCACCTGAGACTTCCCACTCATGGAGCCACCTGGTAAATTCCTGTTCCCCATCTGGTTCTCCACAGGTATTTTAAATCAAGGCTGAGCTTAGGCTTTGGCATGTTCCCCAGGGCTGCTGCAGGGGAAGCCCTCTTGGTTGGTCCATGCCTGGCCTTGCCGCGAGGTGCCGGCAGCCCGAGCCGCTCTGCAGAGCAGCGGCTGCAGGCAGCGGCTGTCGCCCTCGCTGCTGTTTGATTCACTGCTCCCCACAAGGCTTCCTGCACGTTTCCCGCAGGACTATAGAGGCTGTGCTGGATGCTGGGTGCTCCGGGGGCGTTTTGACTGCGTGACCCATTGAGCAGCTTGGCTGGGCACCTTTCCCTGCAAAAGCTGCTGCACCTCTCTGTTGCTTTTTGAAGTTTTTCAGGTGAAAAAGCAGCGGTTTCTTGCAGCTGCCGTGCTGAGGCCTTTCTTTGTTTGCTTGTTCTTGATGGATCCTGAAAAAACTGTATTTTGGGCTCTACCTGCCAAAACAGGTGACAGATGAGGACGTTTTCCCTGTAATGGGAGATTTCAAAGCTGTGTGCCTGCTGCACAGGGGAGCTGTTGTCTGTTCTCCCTCAGCATCCCTGCTGCTCTTCTCCTGCCTTGCTCTGCTTTTAGAAAATTTCCCCCATGGCCAAAGGACTTGTCACTTGGATTAATTTTTCAGTGGCCGAGGATGCTCCTGATTTCAGTGACGTGACCGCCCAGAGACCCTGCCTGCCACACCATGGTGTCAGCTCTGCCTCAGTTCCTGCCGACTCCAGGTCACTGAAAACCTGCCTGCCTGAGGGATGCTTTTGGATTTCAGCTCCTGACAGCATTTGTGTGTCTTTATCAAGACAGGTCACTTTGGGGGCAGCCTTTGTGCCTCTTCTCCCTAACGATTTTCTCCAGCTCCCTTTGAAAAGCACCATCCATGGGGCTGTGAGCGTGGCCCGCAGCAAGGCTGCACCACGCAGCACAGGAACCATGAGGAACAGTAGAGTGGTTAATAAATTAAAAGCTATTTCATTATAGGAAATGAATGTTTAATGAGCGTGGGATGACGTCTAGACAGTCCTTCGGTTCCAGGCTCTACATGGTCTTGGAGGAGGGCTCAGCCCGTGCTGGCTCAGTGCCGGGGGGAAGGTTTGGTGAAGCTTTTCAGGGCAGTGAGGTCCTTGCCCTGCCCTGTGGGACAGACATCCTGGCACAGTGAGGATCTCCTGCCTCCACTTCTTCTGGCTGCAGATGCCCCTTGTGCCTCTCTGGGCAAAGCCCCAGGGAGCTGCGGCCGCAGTGGGATGTGCTGGCAGGGGGAGGCTTGGGTGTGTGCCTGGCCCCAGCCTGGAGCACACGGCCACACTTTCTGGATCCATGGCACCTCACCCAGACGTCCTGCAACACCCAGGGAACTGGAAAGGTCTCTGTGTGGTCTAGGGCATCCTAGCCTTTGCCACATGGACTCTGGAGTCAGAGCAAGAAACCTGGACTGAACTGGGGACAGCCTGGTAGGATGAGAGTGAGTGGTTGTGAGTCTTTGTATCCTGCCCCAGTGTAGATGTTGTTCTATAGCTATAGAAAAGGGATTTCAAATACCAAAAAAATTATCTAAGTCCCAGAAGATGCCCCTGCCATGCTGGAGGTGCTATAGTGCCCTGCAGAAACCCAGTGCTGACAATGTCAAAAGCCCTTGCTGCCAGACAGGGAGAGGCGAGAGCACATCAGCTCCTCTGCAAAAGCTCTCCAGCTCCTCTCCCAAGCGCAGAGGTCGCTGGCTGAGGCTGCTCGGCCTGTCTCAGTGCAAGCACAGGCAAAAAGCTTGAGACCTCTTGGCAGTGGCAAGAAGGTGGAAATAATGCGCTTTGACTTCATCCCAGGGGCTGTCTGCTTGGCTCTGGGGATGGCGGCAGTGACCCTGCCATGGCGCTGCCATGCACAGCACAGGAGACGCTGGTAGGACCCCCCTGCCCTGCACCCACCCTGCTCTGTCTCCCCCTCAGCACCCTCAGCATTTCCTACATGGGTGCCCAGCCCAAGGAAGTGCTTTGCTGTTCCTGGAGCTGGCGATAGGAAAACACTCTTGGGGACATCTCACTGCCCTGTAAAGCAGCGGGGATAGGACTGATGACACAGGATCTGGTACGGGATCTCTGAGCCCAGAGCACTGCACTGGGCAGGGTGCTTGGCTCCTATGGGAGCTTCTTGGCTGCCCCAGGCTGCTCAATTTGGGGAGCTCCTTGGTTCCTGGGCCTGCCCTGACCACCCTTGGGAGCAGCCCCGAGTTGTCGGAGAGTGGGAGAGGGCACCTGCGTGCCTGGGGGTGCTGTGGTGCGATGTCCCCAGGGACAGTGACTGCGCCTTTGTGCCTAGGGGAAGGAAAAAAAAAGAATAGAGGAAAATAAATGTATTTTTGCTTTCCCACAAGTGGAAAGTGGTACAATCTCTTCCCATGGGGCATTTCACTCCAGCTTTCTCAAACCCTGAGATTTTTGCAGGGTGGACACCTGCAAACCACTCTGCCCAAGACCTGTCAACCCCTGGTATCTACCATCCCCTCCTGGTGGCTCAGAGGGTTGGTGGGACCTAGGGACACCATGTGAGAGCAGTAGGGAGGGCTAGGTGTTCTCTTTTGAGGGTGGGTTTTTGTTGTTTTCAATCTCTTGGAGTTGTATTTTCCCTCTCACTCTGCCAAGGCGTTTCCATACAGGCATGAGAGCTTGGGAGAACCATGGCATGAGGATGGGGTGGACTTTGTGGCACTGGTGATTCCATGGGGTGGGCTTTGTGGCACTGGTGATTCCATGGGGTGGACTTTGTGGCATTGGTGGTTCCATGGGGTGGACTTTGTGGCACTGGTGGTTCCATGGGGTGGACTTTGTGGCATTGGTCTCCTGCCTTTTTTCTCCAATGGCCGTGATTCAGAAGCCAAAACATAGCATTGGTCAGAAGTGTAGTGAGTTTTACCCAGTCTCAGACCTCCTGGAGCTTAGCAACACCCGAGTGCTGTGAGCTGCCTGTCTGACTTCTTGCTACCAAAAACACTTAGGCAGCATTTCTTTGGTAGCCGAGGGATGTTCTACTCGTAGCCTTGGCTTGCCAACTGCAGAAGCAGAGCTGTGCACCGGGAAGGCCGCAGCGGTTTAGCAGCACCAGCCGGGTGCTGGGAGCGGGTCCTGAGACCTGCCTGGCTGCTGGGAAGACATCTGGGCAGGTTCTTTCCGAGGTGCACGGCTTGCTGCTGCTGTATGGCAGCTGTGAAGCAGGAGCTTGACTACAAGCTCTGCTACCATACAGAAATACTGTCTGGGAGCCTGCCTTGGCAGCGAGCCTGTGGTGAACTGCTCTGAGCAGGAAGCAGTAACCACAGAGCTATATATACAGCTCCCGGCAGAGCTGCTGCTGCTTTTGATGTGACAGAATTAAGGTGGTGGTGTTTCGCAAAGAAGTTCGGCACGTCGCTTTTTTCTGGAGCTGAGGCTGACACAGGGAGGGCAGAGCCTGGGGCCTGGCTCCTGGGCAGGCTCCTGGGCCAAACTGGGGGAGCTGGCATGGGGAGACGGCCGAGGAGCTCGTCACCTCCGAAAGCCGCGCAGTGCTGCAGGCCAGCGGGTCCCCGAGCCGTGGGAGCAGCACACGTGTCTGCAGTGCCATGAGTTGTGCTCTGCCTGCCTGGCTCTTGCTGTCTCCTGAGCTGGGTTAGATGGTACCATGGTACCATGGCACTGGGACAGGCTGCCCAGAGAGGGTGTGGAGTCTCCATCTCTGGAGATGTTCAAACCCACCTGGACACTTTCCTGTGTGACCTGGTGTAGGGACCCTGCTCTGGCAGGGGGGTTGGACTGGGTGATCTCCTGAGGTCCCTTCCAACCCCACCATGCTGTGACTCTGTGATTCTGTGATATGGCAAAATACAAGTGGCTGGGGATGACATGAGGGTCTGAGCAAGCTGAAAGCATCCTTAAAGCTATGGAGATGGTACCTGTGACCCGCAGGTGATGTAGCCTCGCCCCAAAGGCCACTCGTCCCTCAAAGGACATGCAGCCCCTTGCCTCCTCCTGAATCAGCCTCTGCGCTCCCCCTGCCCCTTTGCTGCCTGCACCCCGGTCCTGCCACCCTCCCTCGCAGCCAGGCTGGGCTCGTGGTGGGGCCGGGGCAGGCTTGCGGCTGTGGTCCCTGTCCCCCTCGCCCCGGGCAGGCGATGCCCTGTCTCGCCTCTCCTGCCTCTCCCGCGCTGTTTTGCAGGGTGAGGCTGACTACAGCTTCCTCATGGGCCAGAACACGAAGCTCCTGAGGGCACTGGAGGACCTGAGGCACCGCTGCTCCAGCCTGGCCGAGGAGAACAGCTTGCTGGTGAGCAGAGAGTGCAGCCCCATCCTGCACCCTGGCCAGGTGCTGGGCTGGCTGCCGGCATGGGATGCTCCATGGGGAGGGAACCCTGACTGGGGTGAGCTCCTGTCTGCTGCCAACTCCAAGAGATGCTGGCACACGGGATTGGCTCGGTAGGGCCAGGGGAAAAACAGGGACCCGGGTTCTTTGGGTCCCCTGGGGGCCTTCGCAGGCTCAAGCAGGGCCCCTTCCTTGGGTGCAGAGTGGAGCTGGGACCCTCTGCTGTCCTCTCTGCCATCTTTGGTGCTCCTTGTCTGCTGGAAACCACGAGAGGCTTTAATGCGGCCTGAGAGCAGGCAGAGAGCAAGGCAGCGGCTGGTGGCAGGGAGGGGGAAGTCGCTCTTATTTCCTCTTTAACTGGAAAAGCAGAAACATTGATTCACTCGGCCTCAGCTTTGGGTGACAGTGCAGCATGGCCCCCTGCTCCCATGGGAGCTCTGCACCTCGCTCCTCCACAGCTGCACCCCCAGCACCCAAAGCCAAGCCCAGCTGCCACAGCCTGGGCTGCCCATCCCTCCCCGCTCCCCCATCCCTCCCTGCTCCCCCATCCCTCCCTGCTCCCCTCCCCGCTCCCCCATCCCTCCCCGCTCCCCCATCCCTCCCCGCTCCCCCATCCCTCCCCGCTCCTCCATCTCTGGCTCCCCAGGCCAGGGTTGTTCCCCTCCTGCATTAGTGCTTTGCACAGCCCTGTAGCATGGGGATGCAGCCACCCTGGGCCCCTGAAAATTTGATCACTCAGCATTTCAGATTTATATCACCAAATTCAAAATGGGTATTTTGGATAATTTTCGTACACTAAAAGCGTAAGTCCAGTATGACTCGCGTGCTGGGGGTTCCCCCTTATCAGTCATCTGGATTTCAGCAAAGCACTATCGTGTAAGCTCTCATCCAATCTTACTCTCAAAAGTCAGCCTTGCTCTTCTGCCTGCAGAAAAGCAGTGAAAGCAGCAAGTGCCCATGGTGGGATCTCACAAGGGTAGGGATGAAAATAATTGGAAGGCTCAGCTACCCTGACGTTATTGCTGATGTGAAGAGACAGCACAACAGATCTGGGTACGACCTTGGGAGAGGAAGCCATCGGCAAGCAGCAGCTTATCAAAGCAGACAGATAACAAATAAAAGGGGATTAAGAGCGAACAGAATCAATAGGAAGAAAAGGGAAATTTGCTTGGCAAACATAATGAAGTCCTTTGCTGCTCTCTCCCTGTTCCCCCCAACTCATGCTTCTGTGTCATGAGAAAAAGGACAGTGGTGAAGCTTGCAGTGGCAGTGCAGCACAAATCCACAGCGATGTGCTGAGTCCTGTAACCCCAGTGAAATAAGCTGGGAAGACTTTAGAAGAGAAAGCCCAAAGGATGGGTGGCCAGAGCAGACCGAGGTGCTCTGAGACCCAGCCAGCAAAGGCAGAGCCTGCAGCGAGAGTATTGCAGGTGGAGAGACACCATGTGGGATGGCCTGGGGTGGGGTGAGGGGCATCTCCTGGGGACCAAGAGGTCACATTAACAAAAGTACTGGGAAAAATACAGGTTTTGCTGGCTGGAGAGGTGACAAGAGCAGAAGTTGGTGTTTAATGGATGGGACAGTTAGAGGAGAACAGGCCAAGCCCTGGCTGGGAAAAGCCTTGTGGGCACAGAGTGGGTCAGGCAGGGCTGGGGACCTGGGCTTCCCCTCACACCCCCTGCACGCAGCTTTGAGCTGAGCAGGGGCTTCACCTCAAACCTCTTCTTCTGTTATCTAGCGCAGGAGCTGCTTCCCCCAGACAGAGGAGAAGGTGAAGCACCTGAAGAGGAAGAATGCGGAGCTGGCAGTGATCGCCAAGCGCCTGGAGGAGAGAGCCCGGAAACTGCAGGAGGCAAACCTCAAAGTGGTGAGTGCGGGGTGCCCAGCTGGGACAGCACCTCATCCCTGGGACTTCTCACTTGCTGCTTCTACTGAGCTAAAAGGCCTTTTCTTTCCCCTTTTCTTAAACCTACAGCAAACATGCTTTGCACATCATCACCAGGGCAAGGATCAGGAAACCCAGCCATCACCAGCTGCTTCTGCTTGTGTGTGGGGAGCTGGCTTTGAGCAATTTCCTTCTGGTCGGTTTCTTGATGTAAATGTGCTAACCTACCTTAAGGTGTTAGTGCAAGGTAATTAGCTCAGCTTTTCCTGAGCAAGTTATGAAAAGAATTAATCTGACTTCACTAAAAAGAAACAGGAAGTATTTGAATAAGAAAAGGAGCGTGGTAAAGCAAAACAGGAAGGGGTGAGAGACTCTGCTGTGCTGCATCCACACCTCACTTGCATTGCTTTGCAAGCTGCATGGTTTTTGCTTTCTCCAACCCAACAGCAGGTTGTTGCAAACCCTGTAGGTATCTGATACTGTGCAGGAGTGGTGGGAGATGGCCATAGCATGTGGGATCTTGGGCACAAGCACTTGCATGAGTCATAATTTCAGTGGAGTAGGGGAGAACCTTTCTTCTGTTGGAAGGAAAGCAGGGATTGTGCTGGGGAATTCAAGCCCTTCAGGACAGAAAGGAGGAAGTGAAAGATTTGCTGAAGAGAAGGTGGGGGGATTTCCTGGCACTGCCGGCCTCGTCCCCACACACCACACTGCCCAGCGTTTTGGTACTTGCAGGGCAACAGTTGCTGCCAGATGCAGTTGTCAGATACTGTGTTAAGAGAAATCATTTGATGCACACCCAACAGCTATGCAGACCTTCCAGCAACTATACAAACACTGATTGTTTCGGGTTTTTTTCCCTGAGTGGAACTTTGGGGTGGTGACAGCTTAAGACCTGTGCGAGCCCTGGGAGAACCGACTTGCGTGGCTTCTGGGCTGGCCCAGCTCTCCCAGGAGCAGAAACTTCTCGGGCAGCTGAGGCTGGTGGAGGGTGGGCTGGAGGCAGCAGGCAGCTGCATGCCCAGAGAAGGGGCTCTGAGGAGCTGGGGTTCCTCTGGCAGCAGTTGTCTTCAGTGCCTGGTGTGCAGGTCCCATGGAGCCAGGTCCAGCATGCAGCTTGGGGGAAACGCTCGGAAGGACCTGGGAAGGAGGAGTTTGCACAGAGGATGCCAGGTTCTGCATCAGGCAGGGCCCCCTCGCCAAATTGCCAGGCTTTGTGCAGACAAAACGAGCTGGGCAGGGAGAGACAGGGATAACCCAGGGACTGGATGTGGCCAGGGTTGGGATGAGCAGGTGGGTGTGAGCTGCCCCTTCATCCAGCTCCACGGTGCTGGTACCCATTGGGAGAGCTGGCCCCAGGGATGGGGGTGCGTGTTGAGAGCAGGAAGACTGCAGCTGGGCAGCCTCAGCTCCTGCCCGAGGCCTCTGCCCAGAGCCTGTGCCCAGCCAGCTGCCTGGCCCTGTCTGCCCTGCTCCCCTGTAGCACACTGTTGGCCCCAACCTTGCTCTTCCCTCCCTCGCAGGGAGCATGTGAAGCTGAACTGCTTCTCCTCCTGAACATCTCCCAGTCCTTCCCCATCCACACTGGCCCTTGCTAGGCTCTCTCTTTCCTCCTCTCTTGCCTGTATCTCCCACCTATTTGTGCTCTCCCGCCTTTTCTGCTGCCTGGAAACCTACAGGAGTTCCATTTCTCTTCCTGGTTTGGCCACCTCAATCCTTGATCCCATGCTCATCTTTCCTGCCATCCTCCCTTCCTCTGCTGCCTTCTCCTGTCTTTCTGCGTTTGTTGTGTTTTTCTCTCCTCTCCCCACCCGCTGTTGCCCTGCCTGCAGCCCCTGGTGCTGACTATACCCATTGGTCTCATCTGCTGAGCACCTTCTCCTTCCTGATCTCCTTCACCTCTTCTCTGATCCACTTCTCCATCTAGCCCTTCCTCTTTCCTTCCACTTTTTCAAACATCTGTCGTGCTCCTGTCTGCTTGTCTGTCCTTTGGGGCTGGGCTGCACCTCTTGACAATGCACCCTGCCCCATGGCTGCTGGGGTGATGGTTAACAGACACCAGCACATGTGGCTTTCTCTCTTGTTGCTCTCTCTGGTGTAGGTAACTGCTCCAGTGCCTCTGAAGGGCTCCAGCCTGGAGCTGTGTAAAAAAGCATTTGCCCGCCAGCGTGCCAAGGACCTGACAGAGCAAGCCAGTGCTCTCCTGGCAAAGGACAAGCAGATTGAAGCTCTGCAGCAGGAGTGCCGGGAGCTGCAGGCTAAACTCATTGCAGGGAAGGTGAGACACTTCCTGGGACAACACTCAGTGGCTGGGAACAAGCAGTGCAGTGACAGTGATGGGAACCAAGCTCCAGGAAGCAGTGTGAGGGCAATTAGTCCCCAATATAGATTGAAAACAGAGCGCATTTGATGTGTGATTTGGTTAGGGGACAGCAGGTGAGTGTGGCAGGGAGGGTGTCCAGACCTCCTCAGAACGGTGTGTTGGGGGACACCCTGGTTGTTCCTTCCTGAATTCAAGGGTCTGCGCTGCCATTTTCAGCAGTGACTAAAACTCTCCCCCTGGAAAGCCCCGAGAAGCCATAAATACAGGATGACTTTTCACAGTGCCGAGCTTCAAGCAAGACGTAGAAGCAGGGCTGTCTTTTAAAGTGTTTATTTAAAAGCGTGTTCCCAAGAACCAGTCTAAATCCCATGTCTTGAGCTGCAGCTTTCTGAGTGCTCACTGCCGCCACGAGACTGGTGATAACTGGGTGCATACTTGTATGACTGTGACTCAGGGTAGAAATCATTAGACAGGGGTGGGTGTTCATGAAACCACCCACAATGCTGATGCCTGCACCTGGGCTGGTGACCTTCGTTCCTCTCAGCACCAGCACAGATATAAACGATGGGATAAAAGGGATAATTCAGCTCATCCCAAGACAGATGTCTAAAACGGGTTGGATGTGTCCCTCCCTCGAGGCGCTGCTTCTCTGCAGTGACACTGAGAGGAGCCTCTGCAGACATCTGAAGCTAGGTGAAATGTTTCCCACTCCAGGTGACTGAAGTAACCTGTTCTGGGCATATCAGATAAGTCTTTTGTTCACAAGCTGGATGTTTTCAGTTTTGGTCAGTTAATAAACTCTCATGAGAAGCTCAGTAACGCTCGGGCTTGCACTGGATCCCCCCTGTTCTGCTAATGCAGATGTGGTTAAGTGCAGCCCTACGTTCCTGCACCCAGCTAAGCTGAATGGATACTTACCTTTCTACCTGCCCTACTTACGTGATATTTAGGTGACAAATACCTCCTCTCTGAAAGCAGCTTTATTTCTGTCCCTGACCTCCCCATATGGTCATTTTAACTGTGGGTTTGAAGGTAGATTCTCAGTCTTTCCCTACAGTTGATCTTACCAGGACAAGCATGATGGGGTGTTTGCTGTTTGTACGGGCAGCCCCACTGATCCCTCTGGCATTAAACCACAGGAGCAAGTTATCCAGGTGTGACTGTGCTCTACAGTGTCAACAAGAAGAAATTCCCTTCCTGTCCCCTTGATTTCTCACCACAGACCCCCACAGAAGTGGGAACAGACCCTCTCCAGAGCAGTCTGATTTTCCTAGCAGAGCATGATGGGCAACTTGAATCTGTCAGGGACAGGAGAGTGACAAATTGTAGAGGGATGTGACAAAGGTGAGTGAGCAAGATTCATGACTGGCCAAGGAAATACACAAGTGCTGTCCTCGGGGTTGATGAATTCAGCTGCTGCCTTGCTAGCGCAGGTGAGATACCAGTTTGTGTAACTGCCGGGGCACCAGTAACAGGGGTCATCGATACACAAACAGGGAATCTGCAGAGAAGAGACCAACAGAGGAGATCATTCTGTCTGATCTTGTTTTTCCCATTTCTCTTCCAAGCAAGGCACTCATTAAATTTTAATTTTCAGCTAGTTAAAATTCAAAATTCACATAATCTGTCTGCAGCATGCAAAATGCGTTATGCCAGTGAAGGGGTTTATATGCAAAGGTATTATCTGCAGGCTCAGAGCTTGTAACCAAATCAGTTTTCATCTAGGGTATTTAAATCAGCACATATTTTTCAGTAGCTATGAAATGGATCTACTCAGTTCCTTTCCAGTGGCAGGATGGACACCCTGCATGCCGGGGTGCAAAAGCATTGGCCTTGTTTTGCAAAGTCAGGGCTCTTAGGACAGGATAAAATTATTTCCTGAGATCATGGTCCAGTGATGATCTTCAACCAGACCCCAGCTCCAGCTAAAACCAGGCTGCGATTTCTTGGAGGCGAGGGATTGCAGGGAACAGCAAAGCAGCTGCAGGGGACGTGGATAATAGAAACTGTCAGTGGAGGACTGAGGTTTTTTTCTACTCCCTTGTTCCCTCAGGCTTCGGAGGCTGCCTTTTTTGGTGGGGGAAGGGAGATTTTATACAGAGCCACAGTCAATTTTGTTTAAAGAACTACTACCCTGATAGCCTGAACATGGGTCTGGCACAGGGGAGGCCCAGCTGCTCACTTCTTGAATCTGTAATCAGTTCCTATTAATGCTGCCTCAGTTTCCCCCTTGTAGCATGACAGTAACCATGGTTTTCTACACAAATTGTATTTATAAAGCATATGCTATTTTTAGGGAGAATAAGAAGTGAACGGGGAAGCAGATTAAATTTGTCCTGGTTACCAACTATACATTGAATTCACTGGCTTAGGAGCTTTCCAGGGGAGTGAGCAACATCTCCTTCAGCAGCACGTTTGTAAAGACAGGTTTTCATGAACAGCTTTTGTACATATGTATGGACATGCAGGTACATGTTTCTTCAGCTTCCTGAAATCTGAAAACCTTTGAAGAATTAAACAAGCTGGTGATGTATTCTTACCATTTTTGTGAGAGTAAGATGGTCCTGGTTTCCTTCAAAAGCTGCTGGTTTTGGGTCTGGAGTGGACGGGAGTGACCCCTTGTGCTAAAGAACATAGAATCACAGAATCCTCACCCACCAGGATGATGGAGTCCAACTCCTGTCCCTGCACAGGACAATCCCAACATTCACACCATGTCCCTGAGGGCCAAATGCTGCTGGAATCTTGTCAGGCTTGGGGCCATGAGCACCTCCCTGGGGAGCCTGTGCCAGTGCTCCACCACCCTCTGCCTCAAGAACCTTTTCCTCATGGCCAACCTCCCCCTCCCCTGCCACATCTTCCTGCCATGGCCTCTGCTCCTGGCGTTGGTGGCCAGAGAGAAGAGCTCAGCGCCTGCCCCTCCTCTTCCCCTTGGGAGGAAGTTCCAGACCGCCATGAGATCTCCTCTCAGTCTTCTCCAGGCTGAACACACCAAGTGACTTCAGCCTCTCCTCACACCCTTCCCCTCTAAACCCTTCCCCAATGTTGTGGCCTCCCCTGGACACTCCCTAGTAGCCATCCACACATACTGTCTCTGAATGTAAATCAAGAATGTTTGAAAACCAAGCATTATCCTGAGTGAGAACTGAACAAATCCCAGATGTTCTTCATTCTTCCCAGCATGTAAACGGTGGTTAGGGCTGCTGAGAACGCCGGCACCCACATACCGAAGGTAAAGCAGCCACCGCTCTCGTTTGGCTGGGAAATGGAATTGTATTATCCCGACACGCTCTCTGCTGGCGGGCGCTGAGAAGGAGCACACAGCGAAAAGCCCCTTTGCTTTGCGCGGGGGTGGCTGCAGAGGCACTACAGGCTCGTTTTTATCGGCGGGAGTGTTCTGTTTTTTAGCTCGAACAGAGCTGGGTTTCTTTTTAGTAGCTGGAATAGTGCTGTGTTTTGCTTTCAACTCGGATTTGTTATGGGAGAAATGCTGATAACACAGCAGTGTTGGCATTTGTGTCCCTGGCACTGAAGGACTTTGTGTTTGTCCCTCTGCAAGCGCCAGAGCTCAGGGGTGAGGAACATTGCCATGGATCAGCTCCATGGGCACTGGGCTCTGCCAAGGGGCTGTTCCAGCTCCTGTCCCCCATGGGCAGGAGATCCATGAGGGGCTCTTCCTCTCTGGCTCTCTCTGGCTCTCGCTCGGGCTCTGGCTCTCCCGGGATTGCGGTTTCGGGTCGGGGTTGTCGCTGCTCCGGGATCGTTCTCTGGGAACGGGCCGGGCTGGGTCAGGAGGGGGCTGAGCTATAACATTGGGTGTCACTCATTTGCATATTTTGTTACTGTTATCATTATCACTACTATTTTAATATTAGTATTATTTAAAGTTTTCTTTCTATTATTAAACTGTTCTTATCTCATCCTACAAGCCTCCTTACCCTTGCCCCCCAATCCTCTCCCCTATCCCCTGGGGTGGGGGAAAGTGGGTGAATGCTTGTGTTGGCTGCTAGACAAGGGCCAGCCCAGGGAAACTATCACAGGAAGGAATAATGAACTGGCATAAGGGATGCAAAGTGACTGATCTTGAGGCTTTGGAGACCCAGGAAATGGCAATCTTTGTGCCACATTACCTGGTTTTCACCAGCATCCCCTCAGTAAAGGCTTTTGGAGTTTGATGCTGAATCACTACCCTGACCTGTGTCACCTTTTAAAGCTTGTCAGCAACAGGATGCTGTGTTTGTTTCCCACAGGATGACCCTCGCTGCCTGAACATCATCGAGTTTGATCGCCTGCTGCGGGAATCCCAGAGAGAGGTGTTGCGGCTGCAGAGACAGATTGCACTGAAGAATTTCAGGGAGTGTCTACATTCCTCTAAAATCAGCTCAGGCGGCGCTTTGCCAAGTGCTGCCGCACGCTTGAGACCACCCATACCAATGCCAAATCCCTGCATCAAAGGTTCACCTCTGCCAAAGGAAGCCCGCTCGGGAGACCCAGCACTAGGAGGGGAAGCACACAGGGAGGTGAGACAAGTGGGTCGGTGATCTAAAAGTTTTACTATTTAATTACTCAGTTAATTACTGTTCTTAGGAAACTTCTTAAGAGTATGTGAGCACTGTGGCTTGCATCCGCTGTGAAGGGGTGCTGTGCTGGTTTCTAAAATGACCTATTCCAGCGAATCACAGGTGGGTTTGGGTTGGAAGGGACCTTAAAGCTCATCCAGTTCCAACCCCCCTGCCAGCAGCAGGGACACCTTCCACTAGACCAGGTTGCTCAAAGCCTCATCCAACCTGGCCCAGAACACTTCCAGGGAGGAGCAGCCACAGCTTCTCTGGCCAACCTGGGCCAGGGTCTCACCACCCTCACACCAAACAATTTCTTCCTCACATCTCAGCTCCATCTCCCCTCTGCCACTTTCAAGCCATCACCCCTTGTTCTGTCACTCCCTGCCCTTGGCCAAAGTCCCTCCCCAGCCTTCCTGGAGCCCCTTCAGGTACTGGGAGGCCACTGGAAGGTCTCCCTGGAGCCTTCTCTTCTCCAGGCTGAACAGCCCCAGCTCTCTCAGCCTGTCCTCACAGCAGAGCTGCTCCAGCCTGGCATCATCCTCGTGGCCTCCTCTGGGCTGGCTCCAGTAGCTCCATGTCCTTGTGCTGTTGGTGGCCCCAGCACTGGAGGCAGCACTGCAGGGGGGGTCTCAGGAGAGCGGAGCAGAGGGGCAGGAGCATCTTCCCCGCACGGGTCTGCCGCGCTGCATTTTCCAGCCTGGGAAAGCCCGCACCGCCTCTTTTTGTCCTCACTCGCTGAAAACAGGCATTTCGGTGTTCGCGGAGGTTCGGACACCGGCTCCCCGGGGCTGAGGGATGGGCACCCATGGCCGTGCTGGAGGTGGCAGGGGGTCCTGCGGCTCCCTGGCCCCCAGCCCCTGGCAGGCGCAGCCCCGTCCCCCGCCTCCCCGGCACAATGGCCCCAGCCAGGGCGAGACCCCGGGGCGGGGCGGGCCAGGCCTCATGCCCAGGCCGTGCTGAGGAGCCGGCCCGCGGCCTGGCCGCCTCCCGGACACCGGCCCCGCGGTCTCGGCGCGGCCCGGGCCTGGCCGCCCCTCCGCGGCCGCAGTGAATGGTACGGCCCGGTAAATCCTGGCCGCCTCAGGGCGCCGCCTCCCCGCTGGCGGCAGCGCAGCCGGCAGGTAAGGCCGGGCCCGCCCGCGGGGCCCCTCGCCGGGTCAGGACGGGCTGGGGGCAGCTGCGAGGCCGTCTCCGCCGGGAGCCGGAGCGGGCGGGCCCGAGGCACCGCCGGGGCGGGCCTCTCCCGCGCCGGGGCCGAGCCGCCCCCGGGCCAGGCCCGCCGGGGCCTCCGCTGCCCGCAGGGTAGAGCAGCGGGGCTTTTCCCCAGCGCTCGGGGGCCAAATCCTTCACGAAGGAGGTCGAAGCCGCGGCGAGGGGGCCGGGGCCGGCCGTGGGGCTGAGCCCGCCGTGCGGGCCGAGGTCTGGGCCGGTGCTGGTGGGCGTCCCCGGAAAGGGTGCACCGCACCCGGGGCCGGGGCGGGGGTGAGGGGCCGGCACAGGCCTCCGGGCTGGCGGGTGGGTGCGTGCGCCCGGGCCTCGGGTGAGGGATGCGGCCCGGGGCCCCCCAGCGCCGGCGGTTTGTGGGTTTTCTGCGCCGGGGCAGCGCCGCGGGCTCTGCTGGCTCCGGGGGTTTTGGCTTGTGCGGGTTCACCCCGTTTCCTTCCCAAGTTTTCCATTCCCGTGGCAGAATGTCCCCTCTGTGGGCTGCGTGAGGACGGGCTGCTCCCCTTCCCTCCGAGCTCCACCAGCTGCTCTGTTACTGCTCCCCAGCTCTTACAGAAGGTGTCTTGAACATTCATTCCTTGTTTGTCTTTTCTAAGACAAACTCCCTCGTGAGTTTATAGGCCCCTCTCCTTCAGCTGGTTTATTTGTTTTGTTTTATTTTTTCCTTTTTAGCCTCTTCCATTATTCCATGTTAATAATATTTATCTCCTTTTGTACGTTTTCTCGGTCAGTTTTGTGTTGGGGAAGCAGCGCTGCACGCAGCATCCCCGACGCTGTGTCACTGGTTTATATGGTGGCATAATGAAGTTTTCTTTCCCTTTCCCAATAGATCTCTTCGCCTTTTTGTCTAAGCACTGGGTTCTGTTAAAGCATCGTTTGTGTGACAGCTCTCTATAATGTCAGTGTCACGAGGACCTCTTTACTCTTTGTTTCTTGCTGCATCAGTGCTTGGAGAGCATGGTTCCTGCTGCCTCCCTTTTAGTCCTTTCATTTTTACTAGATATTTAACTGAGAGAAAACCTTCCCCCCATTCTGTGGTGGCTCAGTGTCTGCAGAAGACTTTCAAAGGGGCTGAATGAGTTCAGAGCACCCAAGCAGATTGTACCTGCTGGATCTCCCTCACCCATTTGTTTACTGACACCTTAGAAAAACTCTACAGATTTGTGAGTGGGTGGGGTTTTTTTCCAATATATGTTTGTTTGGGATTTTTTTAAGTATCTGCCTCCTCTTTGTTGCACTTTCTATCAGTTTGTCCAGAACAGGGCAAGTGTACTGGTCTGTGTTCCCACAGATCTCCACTGGAGTACTCTTAAAATTTGCCATTTGCCACCTTCCAGTTATTTCTCACTAAGGTGACGTCAAAGGGGTGACACACGGCACGTCCTGATTCTGTTCCTGCTGAAGTGGGAGATTCAGTTCTTGCCGAAGGGGATTTTTGAACCCTTGGGTGAATATTGTCTAATCCCAATGATTTGTTACTGTTTATTTTGTATGCTTCCACAGTTGTTCTTATAGGCAGTTCAGTTTGGGAGAGATCCTCATCTTTGTTGTTCATAGTTTGAGGTTTCTGCCCTGGTGGCCCTGAATTCCTTCATGGTGAAGAGGAATGCACAGACTTCTTTTCCCCTCTGCTCTGCCCTCTTGAACGGCCCTTCCATATCTTGGTTTTCAACTGACCCTGCAGGTTCTGTCAGACAAGAACACGTTATGGTTTTTCTCGTGGATTCTCTTTATTTCTCTAATTCAGGAGTCTCTGTTCTCCTTGTCAAAATATTTTCTGGATGATAAATAGCAACAAGGCTGAGCCTGAGCAATAGTGAAGCGGGGGATAGGAGGCTGTTGCCAGTCTCTGAGCTGAAGCCTGTAGTGCAGAACACCCCGGGCTCAGCGGGCTGTGGGTGTGCGGGCGCAGTGGTGCTGTGCTGAGGATGAAATCGGCTCCTGGAGCAGTAACCACAGCTACCGTAATTAAAATAAATTCCCTTGCTCTTCTCTCCTGTTTCCCAGCACAGCGCATCAGGGCAGTGGTCCCCAGCTTTCAGAGAACTTCCTTGGAGTATAAAGAGCAAAACTTCCTTGGAGTATAAAGAGCGAGCTTCTCCTCTAAGTGTCCTTGGAAAATCCCATTTCTCTGTTCTACTTCTGATTTCTCTACTTCTTTATTCCGGGTTTTGGGGTGATGCTTTTTCTCTGGGATGCCAAACCATAATTTAGCAGGGATTTCTTCCAGCAGTGGGTTTAAACAGCCTCGTGTTCCAAACTTCTCCTGCCCCTTCAGTTGTGTCTGTGCAGCTCAGGCTGAGCAGTGGAACCTGGCACGTCTGAGTTAAGAATACCCAGGTGAACCCAGCCTTCCTCCCCGCCTGTCCTGCAGCCTGCATCGCTTTCTGGCCCAGCTCTGCCTGGCGCAGCGCAGGGAACGGGCCGTGCTCAGGTGGAAGACGCTGCAGCGATTCTTTTGGGGCAGGATTGTGATGATGCTTTCTGGGTGCCAAGGGCAGAGCTTTCTAGAAAGTCTACAGCATTTTTCATTTGCTCTGTCTGTTGCATGCTTTAAGCTTTCTGGTCATTTGCCAGAGTGCAGGTACTTCTGTGCCTGGTGTCTGGATTCAGAGGGTACAGCCTGGGGATGCCGATCAGCTGTACAGCCTCATCCTGCTCTCAGCAGGATCTCAGTGCACTCTGGGTGGGTGGTGCTGGGGGTGGGAAGCAGCTGTTCTAGGATGATTTTTAACTCCATGATTGAACAAGATTCCTTGCACCTGGGTCATTCATTGAGCATCTTCCAGTCCCTGCTGTGAATGAGGCACAGCTCCAGCTCACAGCGCTCTGCCTGGCGTGTGCCCGTCTCCCTTATCAGTTGTTTAGTACAGCGATGATGAGTGTGGGTTCTGTGTAAAAATAGCAGCAAAGGAGCGTGTGGCTGGGGGTGTGTCTTTGTACTTGGGTGGAAATCAGGTCCATGTGGGCAAATTTATAATTTTGTAATTTTTGTAAGTTGTCTCTAATTAAGATTGTTATCATTTTGTTTAGCTTTTTGCTGGGAAATGATCACAAACAAGCAATTTTGTCTTGTGTATCTATTTGCAAGAGAGCATGACTTGTGAAGCAGGGTGCATGGTAGTTGTGCAGTGTCTAACCTTAGCTGGCATCCACTACCATTCTTTGGGACCTAATTTCGTTACAGTTGACTAAAATGCAACCTTTTCAGTTTGCAAGGAAGCACAATTTTGGAGGCGAGGTGTGAAATACAGATTTGAAACTTAGTTTGTGCTGGGTGGTTTTTTTAAAAACAAAAGTCTCAGAACATTTACACACGACTGTTACAGAGGGAAATACTGATCTCACAGCATGTCTGAGAGCTCCCAGGGGCTGGGGCTCAGAAGGTAACATGGCTTGGGTGGAGGATCTCGGGATTTCCAGCTGCTGGTTGGTGCTGACTGCCAGACTCCCAAGTGAACTTTATTCCATGGGTGGTAGGAATTAAGGTTCACGTGGGAGGTGGTTTCAGAATTTTCCTTGTAGCAGAAAATGTTAAAACCTCGATAGCCTGGGCTTGGGCGTAGTCTGGTGGAGTTTTCTGGCTTTCAGCAGTGGAGCTGTGAACACAGATGTAGTTAAAACCTGTGGCTTTCAAGCCTAAAATAGGTAAAATAAATCCCATTTTAGGTGTAGTGCTTAGGCACTGTCCTAGTGACTGACTGTAAGGGGAGTTCAGACTTTGTAATGTCGGTCCCTCAGCGCTGGAGGTGTCCAAAGTGCAATGAGAAATTCCACTTCTGACGAGAGGTCAGCCCAGGGTTAGAGGCTGAGCTGGAGCCACAAAATGCTGCTGCTTGCTCACTGTACAGGTTGGCTTTGATGATCCTAAAGATCTCCTGTCCCTAAAATCTATTTGTAAAAAATAACTTTAAATTCAACATTTAGAATAAACCATGACCAAAGCCCCCTTTTTTCTCTTTGCCTCAGGCCCTGCCTTGCTGGCAGGGATTACTCTGGGCAGATAATACAAAGTCAAATGTCAATTCAGAGTGAAAATTCAGAGGATTAAAGGTGTGTTTGTAGCCCATATTAAAAGGGAGTTTGTTAGAAACTTGTGCACAAACGTGTACGTCTCCTTTCTCCTGGTTTGGTGGTTGCACCTGAGCCATGGCACGTCTGCTGCCATTTCAGGCCTCCTCAGCTGCCACCTGAGGTGGGATGCTTCAGCTCTTGGTATTTGTTGTCCGCTCTTCCCTGCCTCCAGATTCAGAGATCTTCACTGATTTCTACTTTCAGCTGTTTGAGGGTTGTGTTCTCCCTTCTGACCATCTTCCATCTTCTTTCCATTGCTTTGGAGAGGACCATGAAAGGTGTTGCTGATGCCTCTCACTGAAACCTTAGACAAGGCACAAATGGGAACTCGGATCTGAGAGCTTTCTGGAGCCCACTGTTGCATGTGGGTAGTTTAGTCAAGCTGGATTGATTGGTGCTGGGCTCCAGAGGACTTCCAGCACAGATCTCTGGTGGCTGAGACATCCCTGGCATGGTGCTCACCTTTCTGATGTCCAGGGGTGCAGTTCAGAGATCAGGGGTTTTCAGGTGGAGCCTTGCTCTCCCAGGCAGTATCCCAGGAGATCCTCTTCTCCCTCGGTGTGCTTGGTGTGCTCTGCAGCCTTGGCTGACCCTGAGTTCTCTGGTATCTTGCTTGTTCTCCAGGTGGAGCCAGGTGTGCAGCCTCTGGGACCTGCTTCTGAAGGACATGAAAATTTCCCTCCCAAAAATGCAATAACAGACCGAGAGAGCAGCCACCAGATACAGCAGCTGGTGAGTTGTGAACCTGATTTGGGTGAAGGAGTGCTATACCTTTCCTTGGGGTTTGCACCAAGACATTTTAAGGTTTTCACTCTGCAATCCAGGCAGAGATTTTGGGGTCTGAAGTCTTTTTAGGTGCAGCTGCTCGGCAGAAGTGGGAAGCTTAGAGAATCCATGGGAATCACAGAACCCCAGAACTGCCTCGACTGGAAAAGCCCTTTGAGCTCATCGAGTCCAACCATGAACCCAACACTGACCAGTCCCCACTGACCCATGTCCCTCAGCACTGTGTCTACACGACTCTTCAATCCCTCCAGGGATGGGGACTCCACCACTGCCCTGGGCAACCCCTTCCAGTGCCTCAGAACCCTTTCAGCAAAGAAATTCTTCCTCACATCCCATCTCAACTGCCCTGGGCACAACTGGAGCCCATTTCCTCTTGTCCTGTCCCTTGGTCCTTGGTCGAACAGACCGATGGAAAACACAGGCATCTGCGTGGAGAGTGTTGCTGGGTGGCAACCCCAGGTCTTGGGCTGCCAGGGGAATATGTCACTCCAGAATGGGAGGGAAACGTGTCAGGAGGTTTTGTGTTGTGTTTGGTTTGGTCTTATTTGAGCTGGGAAGAGACATGACTGACCTGGGACAGATGTTGTGTGAGGAATGTGTCCCTTGTGAATTATTCCAGCAAACTAGGAGAGTTCACATGAGCTTTAGCAGTTCTTAACTATCTGGGGAACCAAGAGTTCATCCAGAAGATGAAAGGCTTGGGGAAGAGCAGAATAACTGTTTCACTTGAAAAGTTTTTTTGGTTTTACTACCTTAAAAAAAAAAATCTCCCTTGGTTTCTGTATTGTTTATGTTTATCACAAAGAGATTTTCTTAAGAAAATAAAAATAGCTAATAAAGCACTTGGCCTGAGAAGCTGGGCTTGAGTTTCTGGTGCATTTTAAGGGTGTGGACTTGCTGATCTACTTATGCTTGTTTTGTGCAGGAGTTTGAACTCAAGAAAAAGCGCAAAAAATGTGAAAACCTTGAGCATGAAGTGAGGAAAAAGCATAAAAGATGCAAAGAACTGGTAAGTGTTCCTGTTGCCTGCTGTTGTGAGCGTAATGGCAGAAGAGGAGCTGAGGTGTTGGATACCTCTCCTGGTTTCTCCAGTTTATCTTAATAAGGAATCACCAGTTGGAACAGTGTCACAAATTTTGGGCTCCAGCCCTTGAGACTGGACTTGTTCATTAGTCTTTCAGATAGCTGTGGATTGAATATAGGCACAGAAATCCCTGGGTGAAACTCTGTGGCCTTTGCTAGTCTGAGGAGGTACTTACCATTTTCACATGCACCCAAGACAAGTATTGAAAGATTTCTGCACCTGGAGATGGTCATTATGCAAACCCACAGTCATTTTTTTGTGTTTTTATTTATTGGATGAAATCTTGCCTCTGTTTAATTTCATGGAGGTTTTGTGGGTCATATCACAGCACCTGGATTTCTGTCTTCTGTTTCCACTTTGCTGAGCAGCACTGGTGGCCTCGGTGACTATGACAATGTGTAGTTTCACCCAAGGGTGCTTTCCTTCTGAAGAGGTGTTTTGTGTCTTGCTGAAATGTCAGGTGAGGTCAGTTCTGATGCACAGCTCAGACTCATGCAGTTCATGGTGTGAAGCTGAGCCTCGTTGTCTGGGTTAGAACGGGGTGTTCAAGGAGTAAGTTGGTCACTGTATGTTGTTAGACAGTCGCTTCTCAAGGTCAAGAGGGAACCAACTCACTTTGAAGTACTGGGACTTAGACAGGGAATTAGCTGTTGGGATAGCCAGAAAGTATTTGATGATCCATAAAACATTGAGATGGGGAAATACATGTGGGTGTGTCTGTGTGGAGTCGTGTGGTTATACAACTATTAAATTCCTGTAATGCTGTGCAGAGGTGCTGCAGATGGGCTGGGCCTGGCAGGTTCAGTCAGCGTCTCTCCGTATGCCCGTGGTCTCCTGCCTGCTCAGGGACAGTGTTCTCTAAGGAACAGTGACAGCTGTCTCATATTGCTTTCTGAACTCCAAACTCAGTCCTGGTTTCAGTCAGCTGTTTACACTCTGGAATTTGCAGTCCAGAACTCTCTTTAGCATCATTCTTCCAAATAATTTTTCTTTCTTGACTGAAATTTGTCAAGGACTCTGATCTTGAACCAACAGCTTTGTGAGTTGTTGTAGGTGGAGCTGGAGTTCCAGACAGCGGTATGTGAATGATGTGACTCTGGAGCTGTGAAGTAGACAATGCAACATCTGTCTCATTCTGGGCTGTGAGGCTACCTAAATGGGAAAAGAAACTTTAGAGATCATCTGGCACAGGGCTGGCATCTGCTTGAGTTCTTACCTTCCACTCTTCAAGCAGCATCCCGTCAGCACCCTGTGCCATCAGTCAGCAGCAGCAGTGGAGCTGCTCTGCAGAGTAATTTGGAGGAGTTAGTCTGAGTACCTTGGTGTGGTAATGCCTGCTCTTTCTGGACAGGAGATCAAGCTGCAGGAGGTACAAAGTGAGAATGCACGACTGGCTGAAGAGAACTTGCAGCTGAACGAAAAGGCTGGATGGGCAGGACAGGTGAGAAGCAGTGTCTTTGTCAGGTGGAGCATTGGCTTCTGTAAAATGTTGCTGAGAAGAGCTTGCTGCTGGCCTGCTGGGTTTGCAGCTTGCCCACTGAATAATGGTCACATGCCTGTCTGTGTGCCCCTGTGCCCCACATACCCCATGGAAACTGACAGCAGAGCAGGTAACTGCCCTATGGTTATCACAGAGTTTCCCAAGACTTGAGTGAGGTGCTTTGTCCTCACTTAAGTTCATCCTTAGTTTACTTGTGGTAACTTGTGAATGAGTTTGTAACCAGAGGTGGACAGTGGTTGGTGGGGAGCAGCGTGTGCTGGTCAGAGTGGTCGTAGAGCAGAACCCATCACTGCAAGTGGGGTGTTTGAAAGTCCTGGGTCACCTCTGACATTTTTCTGTCATCCTTAAAGAGGGGTTTTGGTGACTCATGTTGGGGCGAGGGAGGAAGCCAGCTCTGCAATTCCGAGGGGCCCTTGCCAGGTGGAAAACTCAGAAGCTTCAGGTCTTGGGACAGAGGCAGGGTACTGGCACTGTTCAGTTTGCAGGGTGGATTTCAGGGGAGGGTGGCTGCACCTCAGAGGGTTGTGTTCTGGAAACATGTTGTTGTTCATGAGAATGGTGTAGGAGTTGGTACTCCAGTGAAGATCTGCCATGGGTTTCTGTTCCCAACTCCTTCTTTGGACAAATGTAATGCACAAGAGTTAGAAAGTCACCTGCCTGTCCCATGTGTCAATGTTGTCACCATGCATAAGGTTTCCCACATATTTAATAAATAATTTAGTTTGTTCTAAGTGGAAGTGTTTGTCTTTGCTTGATAATCTGTGTTGCTAATAGTCCTCGAGCCATAGTGCACTCTAGAACCAAAACATGTTGCTGGAATTCCCTGTAGTCAGTGGAGGAGGTAACCCTGATTTCAGTGGGCCACTGAACTTTCTGTGCTGTTCTCTGTGCTTAATCCTACCACCTGGGATTGAAAAGGCATGTAGATCTCTGTGCTTTTTCTGTGTCCCTCCAGTATGTAGCCTGTTCATATCCCAGTCTCTTCCCCCTTGCAGGAGGGGAGATGAGCCTAGGAGGAGAAGTGATGTGCAAATAAGGTGTTTGTCACATTGAGGCCTGATACAGGTGCTTGTGCATTTGTTTTGAGTGAAAGCCAGAGGAGAGGAGGTTGATGGATTTTGGTATCATTACAAGTAGAAGCAGGTCTGCAAAACAGCCTATTGAGATACACAAGTGGATTGTCCTCCCTTATTTATACCAGGAGTACCTGTGGCTACTTGTGCTCATTGGAAAACTCTTTCTCTTCAGGTTGAATCTGAGAATGCTGACCTGAAATTGCAGGTTGTTTTGGTCACTAAGGAACGGGATTCAGTAATTCAGACGAATCAAGGACTCCAAACCAAGCTGGAGAATCTAGAGCAGGTGCTGAAGGTCAGTAGGATCCACATGGTGGGAAGGACTGTCCACACACTTCGGGCTGCTTTTGGATGGCACATGTTTTTTTGTCCATTCTTTTGTCTCTGTGCTTCTGTTGGGAATTCTGCTTCTCTGGGATCCTGGAACATAGAATCACAGAATGGTTTGGGTTGGAAAGAGCCTTAAAGACCATCCAGTTCCAACCCCCTGGCTGTGGACAGGGCTGCCAGCCACTAGATCAGGCTTCCCAGGGCCCCTTCCAACCTGGCCTTGAATGCCTCCAGGGCTGGGGCATCCACAGCTTCTCTGGACAACCTGTTCCAGTGCCTCACCACCCTCTGGGTGAAAAAGTTCCTCCTCATAGCCTACCTAAATCTCCCCTCTTTTAGTTTAAAACCATTTCCCCTTGTCCTATCACTACCTGTTCATGTCAAAAGTTGCTCTCCCTCCTGTTTAGAAGTTCCCTTCAAGTACTGGAAGGCCACAATGAGGTCTCCCTGGAGCCTTCTCTTCTCCAAGCTAAACAAGCCCAGCTCCCCCAACCTTTCTTCCTAAGAGAGTTCCTCCAGCCCTCTGGTCATCTTCCTGGCTCTCCTCTGGACCCACTCCAACAGCTCCACATCCTTCTTGTGTTGGGGGCTCCAGGCCTGGATGCAATACTCCAGATGGGGCCTCACAAGGGCAGCGTAGAGGGGAACATGGCCTTCCAAAGTGGGCAGAGGTGCTTTGGGAAGGCTCCTTCAGGGATGTGGGTGGGAGGGGCAGTAAGGTGGCCATCACTGATTTAAGGATTTTCTTTGACTGTTTTGCTCTGGCTGTGGTAAGAATTGCTTCCTTTCTCCTCTGTCTAATGATGACATGAAACACAGGCCATGTTTTGACTTCATGGTCCGTGATAGACACAGGATGTAGTGTTTCAGTACTGTCACCCATCAGCTGTCTGTGAATTGTTCTGCAGCACATGAGAAATGTGGCTGAGCGAAGGCAGCAGCTGGAGGTTGAGCACAAGGAAGCGCTGCTAGTGCTGCAGGAGAAGCAAGAGGAAGTCAGACGGCTGCAGCAGGTACGTGGTGTGTGAGGGCATGGACATTTCACTCTCTGTATCCCTGAGAAGTGATGGGACTCCTGCACCTTGTTTCCTTGGAAGTGAGAGGCATGGAGGAGGTCTGTGTGACTTTACAGGATAAACTGTAAACTTTACAAGAGAAAGGAAACCGGGAAAGAGGGTGTCTGGGCGAGCTCTGATACCTGAGCAGGTGAAGGGCTGTTCTCATGGATGGCACTTTGATCTCTCATGCTGTTTTTCCACAGACCAAAGGTGCTTTCAGTCTGTGCTTGGTTTTAAATGCATAATGGTCTATCAAGGTGGTGATGATAATAGGAATGAACTTGGGTAGGCTGCTTTCTTGCTTACTCCATTTCTCATTTCTTCTTAGGCACAGGCAGAGGCAAAAAGAGAACATGAAGGAGCAGTACAGCTTCTAGAGGTAAGACAGAAGAAAACAAGATGGATTAGTGGCTGCAGATTTGGTATCTTTTGTTCTTAATTTCAGCTTTCTTGATGCCCTGGGTTTTGTTGATTCTTCAGCAAAATGCTTTAATGTGTTGATCAGATGCAGCATGTTGGTGCTGTGAACAAGCATTGATTGTGCTGGCAGAGTAGTCTCTGGGGTCAGGATTTCTGGGGATGAAATGCTGGCTGCTCAGTCCTCAGATAGGTTCCTTAATTCAGATTCTGTCCAACAGCTCTTTCAGGGATGCATTAAGTAACCAACCTCACATCTGCCAGCTCCCTTTTACAGGATCCTCTACAGGGAGGAAGAGTACTTGTGTCCATGTGATTTGAAATTCTTTGTGTATATGTGCTTTATGGTTTTTGTTAGGGGGGAAGAAGGAGGAAGGTGACCTCACCTGAGCATAACAAGGGATGAAGTTTGGGGCAGGTGCCGTTTACGAGGCTGGGACCAGCTGTGTGAGTGCTCTGACATCTTTGTTGTGGTGGCAGAAGCTTGGTGGTGCAGCCTGGCAGGTGTGATGAGCACTGGTTTGGTTTTGATTTGCATTATCTCAGTGTTTGTCAGGATGACTTTGCAGAAAACCGTGGCAAGGCAGCAAACCCTGGACCTCGATGTGGTGCTTCAGTGGCTGATGGACAGTTGGGTTGGGTGTGATGGCAAACGGGGCAGGTTCTGCTGTCTCAGTCCACGGAGGCTTTCTGAGGCCTAAAACATCTGAGGCCGAGCAGAATGTCTCACTGTGCAACACCTGGACAGGTGTCATGCTGAGGAGGCTGTGGCCCTGTCTGTAGTGGTGACATTCAGAGCTGGCAGGCTGAACCGCCTGTGCCCACGGCTGTGCAGCAGCTCTGTGGCTGTTGGGAGCCCAGGAGAGTTGAGTGGGTGATAAAGGTCCTTGATGGAGGAGATTGCTCCACAGCTCCAAGCAGCACCTCCTGTGAAGAGAACCTGACCAGTTTCTGAACTGGAGAGCCCGAGTGCTGGGCTGCTACTGAATGGGATTGAAATTGTTGCAGGCTGGGTGCATATTGCAGGGCAGTGACATTATGTGTTGCCCCATTGCCACATCCTTTCTGGGTCACCTGCTGCTGGCTGCAGAGACAGGATCAGAGCTGATCCAGGTGCTGCTCTTGTGTCAGTTGATGTTTAGCCAGCTTCTTAGCAGCCTTTAAGGGAAGGGAGGTTTGATGCTTGCCAGATGTTTTCTGAACTAATTCATTGAAGGATTGAAGAAGCTACTTAGGTTTAAACTAGACATCTACTTGTGCAAAGGAAGAAAGGGGCAGTCATTTCATTCTGTGTTGGAGAGGCTGCAAGGTCGTGTTCTTCTGTGAGGACCTCATCTGTGAAATATTCTTGCTTTCATTTTACTGGTACAGAGATGCTTTATGAGTCAATGACACCAGGTGGACCAAAGAAAGAGAAATTGTCATGAGAAGCTAGTTAAATGTGGAGCATCAGTCATTTAAATGACTTAACTATAGTCTTAGTGATTCCAGAACATCGGTGTAGGGCAAAATCAGGAGATTTGGGGTGCCTGAACTGCATATTGTCATTTTCACTTGTGTTTTGAGGTAATATTGAAGGATGAATGTGGTGTGTTTCCCTGTTGGAAGAGTTCAGTCACATGATTGTTATAAGTGAAGTCTCCCTCCTTGGAAATGTTCAAAACTCAACTAGACCAAGCTCTTGGCAGCCTGCTGTAGCTGATCCTGCTTTGAGCTGAGGGAGCTGGGCGAGGTGATCACCAGAGCTGCTGTCCAACCTCAGCTGTCCTGCAGTGCTGAGATGAGGCAGTGCTTGGGGCAGGTGGGGGTATGGGATGGCTTCTGTGTGCAGAAATGCCATGGATAGAAGAACTGTCTCAGCTTTGAAAGAAAACTTTGAGGCTTCTGGTCATGGGAATGAAGGAGTTCAGTAGTGGTTCCAAAGTACATGAGACAAGATTCTCAACTGCCCTTGGCACTGCATAGAATCCAGGAAACCCAGGAATCCAGTGTAGGATTTTGTTGTGAAAAATGGTGAGCAGAGCTCAACTTTGCATGTTTTCCCTGACCTAGGAGCAAGATGCATGACTGAGCAGGCTGTTGGGTGCTTGAAATCATGTCAGAGCCAGGTTCTGAGCTGTGCCTCCCTTCCCAGCACTCCTTGGTCTCAGACCTGAGGAAAGGGCTGGATGCAAAGTGGCCATTCTCTTGATTTTATGGGTGGTTGCAATGTGCTGGGAAAAGGGGGCTTGAAATTTAGCACTGACACTCAAAGCACGTTGTGGTTTGGCTCAAAGCACGTTGTGGTTTGGAGGCCCTCGAAAAGTACAGGGTTGTTCATGCACTTGGCACGTGGGATCTGGCTTTTGTTCAGCAAGCAGATGCTTCTGGGAGTCAGGTGGGGATCTCAGCATGGAACAAGGCAGACACTGCAAGTCAGTGAGAAAACAGTTCCATTCAAACTGATGCTGGGGTTGGCTTTGGCAGATTGTTGGGGTTTGGCTAGTGTAACTGCTGATGTGGTTTTATGTCTCTTTTTGCTTTTCTTCTTGCTACCAGAGTACCTTGGATTGCATGCAGGTACTGCTATGATTCTGTCAAGTAGGACATGTTGCTCCTCTGTCCTGACTTAGACGGTTGCTTGATGTTTTTGTTTTAACTATACTATAGAAAAGATTGCAAGAGTGTCACCTCCAAGAAATAAATGTAACTAAAGGAGCTCCCACCATGGATTTGAGCAGCTGCTTTTCTGTTTAAATGCTTTGCTTTCTTAACCCAATTAGAATCAGGAGTTTTATTTTTTTGTAATTTCCAGACTTACAGAACTCCCCAGCTGTGAACCTTCTCCATGTGTCACACACATTTAAAGGGCTTTTGGGAACTGCTTGCAGTCCAGAGGTGAAGTGTTTCCTTCAAAACCGAGCAGCAATGGTGATATCATTGCAAATGAAAGTGTGGAGAAGACACTTTGCAGCAAGACAGGTCCTGCTGGCTTTGTAGTTGATTGGAAGGTGGGAAGCAGGGATTGTGAAGAAGAGGTGGTAACTAGTGAAGTTCTAGTCTGGGAGCTGTGCTAGCTGCCTTATGCACAGATGATTTATAAAGAAGGTTTATATGGAAGTGATGGGGTTTGTAACTGATGGAAAACTGCTCCCAACAGTCACCTGCAGATCTGACTGCAGAGAGCTGTGAGACCTCGCAGGGAGATTAAATGCCAGGTAACGCTGCCTGTGCAGGAGCAGCCGCTGTGGCTAAACAGCTCTGGATTTCCTGTTGTGGTGGGAGATGCAGTGTTTGTGGTGGGGTGATTATTTAAAAAAATGTCAGCCTGATTGGGTCAAAAAGGCAAGGACAGTGTCAGGAACTTTTGTGAAAGGAATTGGGAGCAGCCTGAAGACATTAGTAGGGTTTGCCTGCATCCTGTGGAGCTGGCACCCACATCTGTGTGGGGTCATGGGTGTTCCTTTAGTCCCTGTGGCGTTAGCCCTGCTTTGAGCAGGAGTTTGGGCTGCAGACCTGCAGAGTTCCCTTCTAGCAAATTGTGATTCTCTGATCTCAAAAACCTGTAGCAGAAGGTGTGGAGAAAGGTAACAAGGGACATCTGGGTGGGAAATGTCACCTGTAGAAGTGTAATAGAGCAGCCAAGAAGGAGAGTGTCTCTGAGCTGGTGGTGGTTGAGTCCAGCTTGGTGTGGAAAGTTAGAGTAAGTTCCTGGACTGCTGGTTAAACTGAGCCCACCAAGCTTGCTCCCTGCTCTTGCAGCCTCTTCTGGTAATCATGCTGCTCAATCCCAGATGGTGTGAGGCTCCTCTTTCTCCCCATGTTGGGTTGGGCACAGACACAAAAGTGTTCTGTCTCTTCTGTGTCTGGGGCTTGGTTCCTGCTGGTTCCCTGAAGCTCCTAACTGTGTCCTTAGGCTCCTCTTCCTTATCCCTCTGCCTCCCAGCACTGCCCTGGAACGTTGCTGCTTGCCCAGCTGTGTGTGAGCCTCTGCAAGTAGTGCACTAGAAGTATGTGTTGTGTGTGATGTGGCAGTAATACTTAGGGGATGTTTATATGTTGTTTTGAATAACACAGGATCTGAAAGACACCTGACTAATGAGGTATCTCAGAATTAAACTGTAGAATATCTGGGCTACTGGCTTGGCCACCAGTATAAATGGATTTAAACTGTGATTAATAATTTTACAGAACCAAGGTACTATTATGATGCTATTAAACAGAATATCCAGTTGCATCTGCTGGCTCAGGTCTCCAGACAAGGTGGGAAAATCCTCTCTGGTGCTGCAGTCGTTCTGTACCTGTCTTTTGTTGTAGACTGTGTCCCAAGGAGGGATCAGGGACAGATGTTGGTCTAGAGGAAGCCCGACTTTGATCAAGTGCAACTGTTCTTACTGTTCATGGTTTCTTTTCTCTATGAACTTGTGATTTATAGGGAGGAAGCATTTATGTGAAGATCTGAAGTGTAGGTAGATTCAAACACTCATGGTTGCAGAGGAATCCTGCACAACACAACGCAGTGAACAGGGAGCTGACTCTGAGGAAATGGAGCAGGCAGCACTCTGGAAGTGGCTCTGACATCTGATATTCTCTTTCAGTTCAGAGACAGTTGCTTCTTGCCAGACTTCAGAGACTTCACCAGGCTTCTCTTAAGGACTGAGAGTGCCTAGCTAGTTGTGAAGGAAACAAGTGACAAACTGACATGTTTTAAACAGAAATGTCACAATAATATAAAAATACAGGCACTCTCTTCAATTGGGGTGGGCTAGGGAGATTTTTTTCTTACTCTGAGACCAGAAAGAAAGCTTTTTTCCAGGTCAGATGTGTTATTTTTAGAGCTGCCTAAAAGCCAGACTTTCTGTCTCTCATAATATTTCAAGGCATGATTTACTTTTTGAGTTGGAAGGAGAAAAAGGTGCTTCATAACCATTTTGTGGAATGGAAAATTTTGAAGAGCGCAGTGCAGTCGTGTTTTGATGCATCTTCCCTACACCAAGTGATGAGATGACTGACTACAAAGCCTGGTGTGATCTCAGCCCAAGGAGAAGAAAGGAAACAAATGTCATCTCTTGCAAGGCAGAGCCTGCACCACAGCCAGGTGCCCTAATGCCAAATTAAATGTTGTCTGCATGAAGTCAGCTGAAGAACTGCTGGTTGGGTTCTGTGTTCCCACCCAGCAGTAGTGCTTTTTCTGTACCTGAGGGCATGAGCAGGGTCTGCACAGGAGGTCTCTCTAGGAAGCCAGAGTAAACTGTTGCACGGTGGAAGAGTGAGAAGAGGGAAAGGAGCAGTTGTGTTCTCCTGGGAACTGATATCCTCACAACCAGGGAGGGTGTGGGGCTGTGTAAGGACAGCCAGGACTCACCAGTATTTTGTAAGGGGAAGACCTAGAGATGGTAGAAAGAGAATACTAGAAAATACAAATGGTCTCCAGGAGGAGAGTGTCCTTCCCTCTCCACAGTATTTCCCCAAGGCTCCTCTGTGTCTCATCTTGCTGAGAGGTGGCTTTCTTGTGCTCAGCACGCATTTTCCTGGAGCACGTCATCCCTGTAGGACCTGGTGGCAAAGTGTGTGGGCTGCCTATACCAAAGAGATGTTCTGCAGCACAAGCCAGGGTGCTGGTGCCCTCTGCCCTTCCTAGTGCCTGGAGGAGCCAAGATCTGGAGGGACAATCAAGAGTCCTTCCCAGAATGGTGGAGAGGCCAGGGTAAGGTTTTGGGAGCTTGCTGGAGACTCTGGAGTAGTCAGAGTCTCCAGTAGTCATCTGGAGATGAGGTAGAGCACTTCCTCTTGGAGAGGTGATTTTAATGCTCCAATGAACATGCAAAGTCTTCTCAGTCTTTTTCTTTTCACTTGTTATTTATCTTTGACTTATCTCATCTGGTGTTGTGCAGGGCTTGGATTGGATGTTGAAGTTCAAACCCAGCATTTCAGGGATAATTCCTGTTTGAGCTCAGTCAGTCTCCTCAGAGATGAGTCCTGGGTTTTCAGAGATACTGTAGGTGTGGAGCTGCCAGTTCCTAATAACTGTTCCTGGGCAGGGCACACCTCCAGGTTCTTGGACTCTTGAGACCCACTGAAAAGATGCAGCAAAGGCTGTTTGCTGGTTTTGGTCTGGGTTTGTGCCTCATCACGTCTCTCTCCTGTCAGGCCCGGGTGAAGGATCTAGAGGACCAGTGTCGCAGTCAGACAGAGCAGTTCAGCCTCCTGTCTCAGGAACTCAAACAATTCCGGCTTCAGACAGGGAAAATTGACCTTCTCACCTCTACCCTGGTGACTGCTGAGCTTCCTCTTGCTCTGTGCAGCTCTACCCCACAGCCCCAGTGGGAGAAAGGTAATTGCTGGAGGTGCCTGTGTGTGTTTTGACAAATGACTTGTTCTTTATGTAAGTGGAAAGGTGCAAAGACAACGGTGCAGACTTTTAGTTAACCTTTGGGATCTCTGTCTCTTGTAAATACCTTTGGCTCATTTTGTAGTCATAAAGAGAACTTGGCATTTCTTTGACCAAAGAGAGCCCAGGGTGTCCAGTTTGTTGCACTGTTAAATTAATCAGTTCTAGAGACTTGAGGTGCTGTCAGGGGTTTTTGCTCGCTGCTGATCTTGTGTTCTGCCTGTGGCTAAGAGTGATTGCCAGATTATCTCGTTGCAGAATCGACCGTTCCCGCTTTGCTCGCTCACCAGAGCACAAAGAAGGTTCAGAATGAAGAGACTAATGAGGTGGAGTCATCCCAGCGGGTGCCTGATGCCACTGCTGGCTCTCCAGTTGCTGCTGCCAGTTCTCAGAAACAAACCAAGAAGGTGGAATCTCAGTCAAACTCTTCAAAATCAGAGTCCATGCAGAACAGTCCAAAATCCTGCCCAACTCCAGAGGTCAGTGGGGGAGTCCCTTCTGTGGCCTGTGCTTTCTAGCCACAGGGGAATAAATGGAATCCTGAGAGCACCAGTAATGTTGCATTCCTTCCCTCCTGGTGCCTGAAGAAAACAGGAAAAACAAGAGAAAAGCTGTAGGAAAAATTCACAAGGCCTTGGATGCCCATGGAATGCTCATTTGAACATGTTGCTGTGCTCCAGGAAGGAAACAACTGGCTAGACAGAGTGCTGGGAGTTTGGAGGAGTGGGGTGGGAGGTCCATTGGTGGGGAGTGTGGGGTGAAACCTTTGCTAAGCTTTCTTTTGACATCTCAGCCATTCTTTACCACACAAACATTATGAACTGTCATTTTTAGCATGCTGAGGAACTGCATCCAGACTAGTTTTGGCCTTAAGCTGTGGATGAGGGGCTCAAACTTCTGTGCTGGTGCTTTTACGTATTAAAATTGTACTTGCTGAAAGAAACCATGAAAAGATGCCGAGTTTATTCTAGCAGAGGGATGAAATTAACAGGCATTGCTTGTTTATGTCACCAGGATCTCATAGGTGGTTGTTGCTTCTCCTCCCAAGGAGCTCCTTGGACTATTGTAGGGTTCATTTAAGCAGTCTTTCATAATCACTGCTGTGCTTCACTTGGTGTGACAATTTAGGGTAAAGTAGTGCTGTGAGTGGGTGGGGGTGATGACACAGGAGACAGCTTTTGCTCTGTTGGTACCCTGATGTTTCCTGGATGCTAAAATCTTGGAGGCCATATGGAGTGCCTCATTGTAATGTGGAAGACACTGAAGCCTGGAGCTGCTGAGGCCAGGGCCCTAACGCAGTGGGTGCTGCTGTGGCAGGCAGTGCTCACCACTGTGTAAGAACTCTGAGAAGCTGCTGTGTTCAGTGACAAAGTGAAAGTCACACCTGGGGAAGAACAGGGATGTGACTACTTCAGTCCTCTAGTGGGAGAAATTACTGGTTTTTAGTGCAAGAGAAAGCTTGGAAGCCACATTGTGTCCATGGAGAGATAAAGGCAGAGTGCCTGGAGGGGCCAGTGTGGGAGCCTTGGAAAAGAGCCAGCATGTAGAGCAGTTCTGTTATGGAAACACTCCAGAGTGTTAGCCAGGCTACTAAAAGGTACTCCATTTGGGTCTACTTCTGAGTGTTACAGGGTGTAGGTGGTTGTTATCCTAGTAGACTGCCATGAAAAAGTGCTCTGAACTTTTTTGAAAGTTTGGCAGTTTATATACTATGGCAGTTTATATAACTTTGGCAGTTTATATACTAGAAAAAATTCTTTGTATTCTGGTGCCTGTGATGGTTCTCCATCACAGATACATTTACATGTTCACCTTGAGGTTTGCTTTAAAAAGGCAGATTGAATTGGGTCATTGGCACCACGTCAGGAACACACAAGGGAAGTGCATTTCCTCAGAAAGTTGGGTTGCATTACAGAACTCATTGCCACTGGATGTCCAGTTCCAAGATGTCAGTGGGCTCACAAAGACCTGAGACAAATTTCTCAAAGGTGCTTCTGCCAGGAGCCACCAAATGCGTTCAGGGTGCAGGCTCCAGCTTAGGAAGTCCATAAGTAGCTGATGGCTAGAAAGTGAGAGGCTGTACGAGGAAGATGAGCTTCATGCTTGTCTCTCTTATACACTTCCCTTCAGTGTGTGCTGGTGGCTGTTATCAGAGCCAGATCTTCAGACTAGATGGCCCCACCAGCTCCACCAGCTCCAACCAAAGCTCTGTCTGATGTTCTGGAAGTACATAAACAGTAAATTGAAGTATTTACAGGTGCTGGAGAGGAACTGCCTGAACAAAAGTGCTTAGAGGCTTATGACATCTAATAGAGCTGTAAGGTCTCCTGTGTTCAGATACTATTCATATTGCACACAGGAACAACTGCCATTTAGAGGCAGCAAGAAAAAAATGTACAGAATTATGGACATGTAGGGGGGAAGGGGCCTCCAGGGTCTCTAGTCCAATCTCCTGCTCCAGTGGCACTGCCACCAACACTAGGTCAGTGTGGCCCTGGCTTTGTCTAGCTGAGGCTCTAAGTTCCTCAAGAATGGAGCCCTCAGTGGGACCTTGTCCCAAGGCTGCATCACCTGGGCAGGGAGTTTTTCCTAGTGTCTGACTGGAAGCTCTGAAGCTGCAACTTGGAGCTGTTGCCTCTTATTGCTACTTCATCACCTTAAAAGTCATTCTTCCAGCTGGTCTTTAGCCCAGCGGCCAGACACGAGCTGAGAGGACTTGTTCACTGATGCTCAAACCCTTTGAATGTTCCTTTACTCTGATTTGGGCCATGTTATATCCTTTGTCTTTAATGTTTTTAGGTGGACACTGCAAGTGAAATGGAAGAACTGGATGTTGACAGCATCTCTCTAATGCCAGAGCCAGGCAGCCAAGGCCCTGCAAAGCTCCAGGTGTTCTTAGCTCGATACAGGTACTGGGTCACTTTTTGTGGTCTGTGGGGTCAGACAGGTTATCTCCTAGTTGCCTGCTTCACACTCATCTCTAGGATTCACCACTCTTAGGGGTGGATATTAGGTGAGACCATGTATCTCATTCCTGCATGGGATTTTTTGGGACCTGTGATATCCTGCACAAGTAAATCTGATGTGCTTGGCTTAACAAAAACATGGTAACCTCATTAGTTCTCAGTGAACAGCAGTGTGTGAAACTTTTTTTTTTTAATATCATATTAGATAGAAAGTTGAGTTTGAATTGGCACATTCCTTGAAATGTCTGATTTTTCCTGAATAGTCTTAAGAAACTTTCTCCAAGGAATCTTATTCAAACATTTAAGAAATTTTCAGCTCATAGAGAGGATAGCATTGCTTTGGCATGTTGAAATCCCTTGTAAAGACTAAAAAGCAGGAATTGACAGTGGGTGTTTGCAGAGATCAAGGTTTTTCATGAGGCAGTTCCTGTGACAGGCCCTCTGATTAGCTTGAGGTTTGCTGGGGTAGGCAGGTTAGAACTACCTGGGGGCCTAATCCTGTCACCAATGTATTTATCAGTTTCATGCTAGTGAAGCTTTCGGACTGCTGCTTAAAATGTGAAGTTACAGCACTGGCAGTTTTATAACTTGGATCCTGAGGGCTGGATAATGATAAAGAAAAAGACTAGAAATCTTTTTGTCACTGATGTCACGTTCTTTTGGCACAGATCAGCTCATCCTTAGGGTTTTAAATGTGGAAATTCTGAGATTCTGTGTTGTGCTTATCCATGACAGTCAGAAGGCAAGTAAAGTTTACCTTGTAAGTTTTGGGCATTGTTGATACTTGTTTTGGTCAAAACTATTAAGTCCATGAAATGTAGAGAGCTATCTGCATTAAATAGTTAAGGGTGGAGGTGAATTTAAGGATATCTATTTCAGAAATGCAGAGTCCTACAGCTTTTTACTTGGTACACTGAGGAGCACAGCAGGCACTCAGGTAGTTCAAATCTTTTTAAAAAACCTTAAATCTGGAGTCATTCTGATCTGTTCCTTTGGATGTCACAAGACATCTGTTCTGCTCCTCAGAAAATATTCCTAGCTGCTGTTTGGACATGGAGCAGTAAGTTACTGGTTATATATGAAGCCATAAACTAGAGTCTTGGCCTTTGTGGAATTTGCTGCTTGCTAAAAATGGATTCAGTCCTAGTGAATTGTAAGCTGATCTAACATCAGAGCTTGAATGTGTTGCTGTGAAGGTTCCTACACAAAGTAAGCCTTGGTTTTGTAAATGTTTCAGCTACAATCCTTTTGATGGACCTAATGAAAATCCAGAGGCAGAGCTTCCATTGACTGCTGGAGAATATATTTATGTCTATGGAGACATGGATGAAGATGGCTTCTTTGAAGGTGTGTTTCAGTAAAATGAAATGTGTCTGGAGTGCTGTGGACTGTTGATCTCTTAAAAAACAAACCCCCCCCAAAAAAACAACAACAAAAAACCCCAACAACAGCAACCCAAAACCAAAACAAGACAGGAATTTAGTGAATCTTGAAACCTCAGGATGGAGGTTTTCTTGCCCAAAGTTAGTTTGTTAGAGGGAAGAGCAGATTCTGTTGGAAAAGGGTTTATTTATGTCATGATTAAACTAAAGTGTGAAACATGAAATCCTGGTCTAGTGATTGCACTGGGAGCGTTGCCACTGCAGAGCTCCAGGTTTCATGCCCATATGGTTCCTCCTGAGTCATGGAGAGGAATGTGTTCAGCCCTGGGCACCTCTGCACATGGTCTGTTCCCTCTTCCCAGTGCCTGTAGTGAGCCAGAGACTGTCGGCAGTGGATGGTCTCGATTACCTCTTGCTCTTCTGGCAGCCTAAGGTGTAAGATGAGCAGTCTGAGCTGCAGTTCTTATCCTGTTTGGTGTCATAAAGTGTGTTTCTGTTTTGGCACCTTTGAAAACATGATCCTGGTTGACTGATGGGCAGATGGAATTGAAACCAAGAAATGTGGACTGTAGATTTGTAATGAAGTTTCTTTGTGGAGCTGATTTACTCAATGGGATGAAGGATCCTGATGTCCTGAGGTGCTTTGCAAGAGCTGAGGCAAATGCATGCCGTGTTGCACTGCTTGCTCTTTGTTCTGGCTCTGTCTTTCTTTCTGTTTCCAAGCTTTTCATGTGTTTGTTTATTGTTTAAAGAATAAAAAGATTATTCTTTACTAACATTTTCTGCTTTCCCTGCTTTTAACTGATTTGCTGTAGGTAGAGCTTGAAAGGGGAAAGTAAGTGCAATCCCTACTCACTGCTCCTTTGACTGTGATTCGATGGTTCTTGCACGTACCAAGAGTGCTGTGGTTTCAGTCATCCCCAGGGGTCCTTTTGGGACATCTTTACTGCAGAAGCTAGCATAACAAAGGAGGGAACTAAAAAGAAGGCTAGAGCTGAATACAGAGCTGAAAAGATGGACTTTCTTGAGGAAGTGCTGTAAAACCCTCATCTGTATGGCTGGGAGAAGATGTAAAATCATCCATCTGCATAGTTTGGGAAGGCTAGAAAAAGACTCTTAAGTTAGTGAAAGAGTGGTGATGAGGAACAATAGGATAATGAAGAAGGAAAAGCCATTAAGCTCATTACACAAAAAACCTTCTAGTTAGTTGTCTCTGGAATCTGTTGTGCAGTGAGTCCTCTCACTGCAGCCATTGGGATCTCACTAGGGCAGCTCTAGGAAGTGCAGGACAATTTACCAGGAATAACCTCACAGAGGTTTTTCTCTTTCTTTCCTTCCTGCCTGCAGTGCAGTTCTGACCCCGTGTCGGTGTTGTCACCTTGTCTCACAGATGGGCTGGCAGGCTGAACGGGAGGTGCAGTGGTAACAGGTTTCCTGTCTTTCGTTTAGGGGAGCTGATGGACGGCCGGCGAGGGCTGGTCCCCTCCAATTTTGTTGAGCGGGTTTCAGATGATGACCTCGTGACGTGTCTGCCTTCGGAGCTGAATGATCTCACCCATAGCTCATACCAGGAGAAAAGTTTTGTCAGTGCAAGCACCAGCAGTGGAGATAAGAGTGATTTCTCCATTGAAGAGAGTAGCATCAGTCCATTGGCCAGTAGGACAGAAGGAGACCAGGAGGAACCTGTTAGTCATACAGCAGTGCCTTACCCAAGAAAATTGACTTTGATCAAGCAGCTTGCCAGAAGCATAGTTGTAGGCTGGGAACCACCACTTTTGCCAGCTGGCTGCCCAGATGTACAAAGCTACAACATCTATGTGGATGAAGAGCTACGTCAGAATGTGAAGAGTGGCTTTCAGACCAAAGCAGTGATTGAAAAGCTGGATTTAAAGACGAAGGCTTACCGTGTGTCCGTGCAGACTGTGACAGAGCAAGGCAGTTCTGATAAACTGCGATGCACTTTCTTTGTGGGGCAGGATTTTGGTGTGGCACCAACCATGCTGAAAGTCAGAAGCATCACTGCCACGTCAGCAGAGGTCATGTGGCTTCCCTGCAACAGCAATTACACCCACGCGGTGTACCTCAATGGGGAGGAACGTGACGTAACCAAACCCGGGGTCTACTGGTACACCTTCCACAACCTGCAGCCCAGCACTCGGTATGTTGCCAAGCTGGAGGCCCGGCCCTTGAAAACACCTTGGGAGGAGGTCCCCGAGGGGCAGGAGCAGAACTCAGCTGTGATACACTTCACTACCCCGCTCGCAGGTATCAGAGCAGTCGTGCCCATTCCCGCTGCGCATGGAGTGCTTGGAGCATTGCGCTCTGTCGTTACTTTGCTGTGAAGCCTTGGGGTGAAGGGAAGCAAGATTTGTTAGATCCCAAAGCCTGAGATGCTGTATTGTTTTGTCTCAATATTTTTCTTCCTTTATTTAAATATTTAAGATTTTGTTTGTTTGTTTTCATTTGCTTTGGGAAGACACCCCCTTTGCTAATTTAAGCAGTGTGTGCCTCTCAGGGCGTGGAAGATGTGGTTTGCCTGGACCTTCCTCTAAGGGTTGCTCCATCTTGGCCTCAGCTACTTTTGCAAAGTTCAGTTTTCTGTGCATTAAAGCTTTCAGAGAACAAGGGCATCTTACTTTGTGTGGCTCTGTCTGTGTTTCCCAAGGCCAGCCTGGCTATGCTAGTACGGTTCTGCAGTGGCAAGGCTGGTGTGGGAGTTTTCTCTTTGATTATCACCAGGGTTTGGTTTAGCTTTATGTTGTAGTCAGGTAAGCAAGAGGAAAATCTGTTTGGTCTCTCACAGGGATGCCTGATGCTCCTTTGGATGTGCAGGTGGAAGCTGGTCCCTCACCAGGTATCCTCGTTATCAGCTGGTTACCTGTCACCATCGATGCCGAAGGATCTTCCAACGGCGTCCGAGTCACCGGTTACGCCGTGTACGCGGATGGGCAGAAGGTATCGTGCTGGCACTGTGTGGGGCTGATGTTTGTGCAGGTGGGTGGCTGCAGTCTGGTGCTGGGGCAGTGGGCAGTTGCAGAGCCTCGAGATCTGGAAAGCTTGAGCCAGTGAGCGTGCCGTGAGGAGGCAGTGACAGTCCTTATCCTGGGATGGAATTGTATCAGAAACAGGACAGTGATAGAACTGTTTGTCTTGACTGATGCACAACAAAAAGACATCTGTTCAGATTTTTGATGTGCTTTTGGTGTAACTAAGCTAAGAAAGCAGCAGAACAGGACAATCAGTGTTAGCGTTCTCTGTCTCGCCCTAGGCAGTAGCTTGATCCTTGGGGAAGCAATGAGCTCAATGAGCAATGAGTCCCCGGGGCATGGACAGAGTACAAGTACTGAACCTTGCCACCACTTGGGGCTCATCTCTGGACGGTGAGGAGTGAGGTGTAGTTCTCCAGCCCTTCCTTAAATTAAGGACAAGTAAAGGGAGAGATGTACAAACACCCAGGGGTCCAATACGAATACTGGTAAAGAACCTTCAAAGATATTCTGCATTAAGAGTGGCCTAGGGTGTTCTGCAGATGTGATGTTGTGTCATTGGCCATGGGAGAGGCAAGCCACAGCTGTTTAATGGAGCACAGAGTTAAAACCTAGAGTAGGAGGGGATGTAGTCATTTTATGGAATATCCAGTTTCTGGAATGGTTATGGTAACAATTTCTCTTTACTGTTCATTCTTCCCTGACGTTGTGCAGAAGGGTGAGAATTCTGCACACCTGCTCTCAGAAGCTTTGGAGTCTGTCATTAACTCTGGATTTGGGAACTGTCACTCCCAGACAGGCTGAGGTGTGCACAGTAAATAATTGCTCCCTGTTTTGTTGGGTTTTTTGCTTGCAGGCAATAGAAGTTACTTCTCCAACAGCTGGGAGTGTCCTGGTGGACTTGTCCCAGCTTCAGATGTTCCAGGGGTGCCGGGAGGTTTCTGTGAGAACGATGTCTCTGTATGGGGAGTCGATGGATTCAGTCCCAGCCCAGATTTCCTCTGTCTTGCTGCGAGCCTCTCGCCACCCTTCCCCTTCAGATTCTGCTGGTTCTACCGTTTTGACCTCTAGACCGGCCCGTGAGGAGCCCAGGGGCTCTCTGCCTGCACGCAGCCCAGCCACACACCAGACAGCTGCCCTGCTGCTTCGACAGAAGATTCCCACTGACAGCTCAGATGCCAAACTGACTGACCTCTCTCCCAGCCACCATGGCTCAGCGCGGTCTCAGCCAGAGAAAGCCTCTTCACTGCCGCACCTCTCTTCCCCCAGTGCTTCCTTGATGCAGGTTTTGGACTCTTCCCCCCAGGGATCAGATGCTGCACGAGACAAGAAATGCCTGACTGTGCCTCCCCAGCAAGCTGACAGCACAGTGCTCCCTGGTGAGGGCACAGAGCCTGGCCCTGCAGGGGAAGCAGAATTGCAAGGCCTGGGTGGAGGGATGGAGGCGCAGGTAAGCGCTTACATCTCCTGCCCAGCACCACGTGTGCTGGGAAGTAGAATGGATTGTTTCGGGGAATGGCATGAAATGCCACTGAGCATCTTTCTCTTCCTGTGACACACTATTGCCTTGGGGCCGTCATCCAGTGGCTGGCAAACCAGCAGGGAGTGTTGACTGCTGTTGTGTACCTGGAAGAGCAGATGAAGCCCACCACTTGGTCACATATGTGCAAGCAGATCAGGGGTAGAGTCAGGAAAGCAAGAAATCCTCAAGGATAGAAGGTGAAAAGGATGTTCCCACTGATGATGGTGTCAGTGTTATTCTGGCATTGCTGTGCTCCCTGGCCTGAAGGGGTCTTCTCCAGTCTAGTGGGCTTGCCCAAGGCCAGGTAGGCACTCTAGCATGGTGGAGCACCTTAGTGGACTGCACAGTGAGGCAGCCACGTCTGGAGAAGAACTGGCAAGCTGTCATAGCACTGGATATTTGGAATGCTCTCAGGTGGGTGAATGCATTCAGGGCTTTTTTAGGACAGTGGCTAGTTACTTCTACTCCACTGGACCTTCCTGATCATTCTGACCTTTGATATTGGGGACTCAGGGGAGTGCTTCAAACTGTTAAATTCAGCCTGACTTTATTAACCGTGTCTGTGTGAGCTTGCAGAGGCTCAGAGTTAGACAAAAGCAGGGAAGGCTTCTGGTAATTGCTGGAACATCAGCGGCTGTGGAGGCCCAAGACCAAAGGCCAGGTAAATACACAGAACAACTGAGATACTGAGTCCAAAATTTCAATTATTCTTCAACCCCTGGTCATTTGGTGCCCACAGCACCTCAGGTCAGTTGTTGGGATTCACTTGCACACATTTAGATGTCTGGTGTAGATGGCTGCACATGGGTGTGTCGCTTTGCCTCCTTTGTAGTCAGTGCAGCAAAATGGGTGCTTCCAGGATGCAAATCATCCTTCTTGCTTGAGATGGATGAGCTTCACTTGGCTCTCAACAAAGAGAATCAGGGCAGAAGATCCTAGCTGTGAGATTAAGCATGAGATCTAGACCTGTCTGGCTTTTGCCTGAGCCCAGGGGACATTTAGAAACAAAGCATTGCAACTTCTAAATCTCCCTAGGAGTCTGATCCTGTAAATATTTTTAAAATGTGCATGTTACATGAGGACAGGGTTGTGCTCCGTTGCAAAGTACAGTGCAGGCTGCCTTATTTTAGAGCCAGGGTTAGAGAAAAGGGGTACTTGGTGAAGGCCCACCTGCTTTATCCTCCTTATTCCTGGGATTCCACTCCTCCATCTCCCAGAAGTTTTCTTAAACATCAGACTGAACTGATCAGAAAACAGACAAAAATTTAAAGTTTCTGTCATCCAACTGGGTGACCTGACCATGAGTCTGTGCAGTTGTGCTCTCTGTGTGTATTCTTCATTAATTCCCCTTAGCAGCTCACAGAAGTGCTGGGGTAAGGTCCTCACCTCCAGCTCAATCTAACCTGCAAGCTGGTTTGTAGCACATTCTTCTGGCAGATAAGAGTGGGAAATAACCTTGTTGTTAGAGCAAGGTGGTTCTTGCTGCTCTAAAGCTAGTTATTGTCAGTGCACTTCTGTGGCTTACCTGAGCCACATGTGGTGGCCAGAGCTGCAGCAGTGGAAAGATCATGTGTCTACTGACAGTTAATAGCAGAGAGGGGTTTGTTCCAGGGCTGGCCAGCCTTCCTATCTGCAAATTGCCTGCCAAAATATGCACATACCAACAGCACAGAATGCTTAGTGTTTGTGTCAGAGTTTGGGGTGCTGAGGGCCCCTTTTGGTGCACATGTATTGCATGATGTCTCCTCCAGGTTTCAGTCTTTGTGATGACCTTTTTTTTTTATGTTTTAATTTGTTTCCCAGATGGAGCAATCTGTAACCAAAGCCCCAGAGCTGGGAAGTTCCTCTGAGAGTGGTCTGAAGATACCTATGGAGACCTGCCATGCTTGTTCTGTGGAAGAGTCACCAAAAGGTCCCAGTGCTGAAAGAGAGAAAGAGGCCAAGGAGAAGCACCTGAGCCCAGAACCTCTGCCCTCCCTCAGCCAGGCTGAGGGGACAGAGGGCACCTTCCGAGATACAAGTGCAAGTGGGAGCAGCTGCCAGGAGTTCCTGAGGTTGTCCCCTGGCAAGGAGGTGATGAAAGAAATGTCCAGAGTGAAAAGAGAGGTTTGTTTAACCTTGTTTGAATATTGCTGCCCTTGGAGGGATGGAGATTGTG
This sequence comes from Caprimulgus europaeus, assembly GCA_907165065.1. Next base: position 11,797,225 of record OU015544.1, on the reverse strand, counting down.
TTTGACACCCCTAGGTTTTACAATCTGTGCAGTACTGGTCTTCTGCAGGCTATAAAACGTGTCAGTGAGTTCTGTGTGTCTCTGTGTGTGTGTGCACAAGTGGCAATTGCTGTATTGGGTGCAGCACAATTTATTTCCTGCCACACTTTAGCTGTGTGTGTCCTAGAGAAAGGTAAAATGCTGCTTTATCACTGGAACAGAGTGCCTGAGACGACTGAGGAAACCTGTTCTGCTTTTCAACAGCAAGAAGAAAAAATGTCTGAACTGGGAAGACGACAGCTGACCCTTTTTGCTGAGCACAACCGGAGTTCTGACCTTTCGGATATTTTGGAGGAGGAGGAAGAGGATGAACTGTCTTCAGAAGCTCTGGAGGAGAAGAAATGCGACCAGAGAGAGCTGTGTTACCGGGAGAATGGGGAAAAGGTAACTTGCAGCCAAGCAATGCCTGCAGGGAGTGCCAGTGCAGCCATCCCATGTCATCAGCTCATAGCAGGAGGTGCTGGTCTGAGCCCAGTGCTCTCAAGAGTGCTTAGCTAAATTCCTGCCTCCTCTGCTTTCACTCCCAGTGTTATCTTAAGCTGGTAAAAATGCAAGTTATTTGTGAGAGGAAAGGGTGTTTATATGTAATGAATGTACCCAGGACTTAATTAATTGGAAAAACAGACAATGTCATGTGAACTTTAGAACCCATCCTATTGATCAAGTTCTCAATGCAGATACAAACAGTGAGCTTGCAGGAATCTGTAAGTCCACCCATCTGTACATCCTGTACCAAGCCACCTAAGGCAAAACTGACGTAATGTTTTGGTCTCAGTCCTGCAAGGACTCCTGAGTGTGAATAACTGAGTGCAGATTATTCTGTTTAGACCTCAGTGCTCTCTGTAGGGAGGGGTGGCTCGTAGGAGCGGAGCTGGGGCTTTGCAGTTCAGATGTGGCAAGTGAGGAAATATGGATGGAACTGAACTGGGAGTGATCATGTGAATTCATGGTACAAGTTCAAACAGTTAAAGCTAGTTGGTGTGTTATAATGCATCTGTGATGGGTAAAACTGCAGGACTGGGAAGTGTTAAAAGGTCATACAAATTACAGCAGCTGAGGTGAATGTGCATGAGGGGAAAGTAATGAAGTGGAATGGCTGAGAAATTAGAAAGATTTGCAGGAACTGTGATATGCCTGTATGGCAAGAAAGCACACTAGTTTTTTTTATGTGATGAAAAAAACATCTGTAGTTTGTTGATGCTGATCAGTGTGGCTGCTAGCCTGCAGCACAGATGGGACACCTCTGGTGAGCATTAAATGATCAGTAGCAGACAGTGTAATGATTCTGGAGTCAATTTGCTGTCGCTCCTTTTCTCCTTCTGAAGGAGATTCTGCCTCCTGGGTAGGGAGTTTGGACCTACAGTGTGTCAAGAGCCCCAGGAGAGCCTGGTGGCTGGAGGTGCTGGGGCTGCCTGGGAAGGAGTTGTTGAATAGGCTTCCACTTGTTGGGGTTGCACTGGAAAAATATGGAAGAAAAACTTTTTCCCTGGAAGGAGAAAAGAGGAAGTAAGAACAGTCAAGAATGCTCTTTGGTTCTTTTTCCTGGGTGTTTTATTGGCCTGAATGTTTTTGGTTTATTCTTCTTCTGAAAAAGAAACACTGAAACCCCACGCAGATCCTGTTGAGTTGAGCAAACTGGAGCTTCTTGACCTGATAAAGAGATTGTTTTCTGTTCTGGCAGTGACAAGGTGAGGGTGTGAGCAGGACAAGATGCTGAATGGGGAGAGGACATCAGGGGCAGGAAGCTCTAGGGCACAGAGCTCCCAACACTGCCTTATAGAGTGAAGGAAGATGGTGATTGAAGTGGGCCAGATCTCAGCACGGCTTCTGCATATTTAGTAACATTTTGGATTATCTCAAGACTCCCCAGCCAACTCTTTCAGGATTTGGGGGATGAAAGAATGAAAGGGTCCTGCTTTTAAAATGTTTAACCTCAGATAAGCTGTTTAATTTTTGAAACCATTTATTATATTAAAACTCAAAAGCAAAAGCCATAACTTTGTAAACAGCTAAAATAAGTCTTACTGGACTTATTGTATGGTTGCATTTGGAAATTCTGCATGTTCTTAATTGGTTCTAACAAAGTAGGAGCCCAGAGCACATGTCCTGTAAAGAGAGTGTGAGGAAGCTGAGCTTGTTTGATCTGGCAAAGAGGAGGCTAGTGGGAGATCTTGGAGCTGCCTCCAACTGTTTGAAGGCTGGTTAAAAGCATGAGACAAAGTCTTCTTGTTTGTGGCAGATGATGTAAAAAGAGTGTCATGGTTTAACCCCAGCTGGCAGCTCAGCTCCACACAGCTGCTCACTCACCCTCCCCCCCCAGAGTGGGATGGGGGAGAGAATCAGAAGTTTACAGTGAGAGAGCTGGTGGGTTGAGATAAAACCAGTTTAAAAGGTAAAGCAAAAGCCACACCTGCAGGCAAAGCAAAATGAGGAATTCATTCAGCATTTCCCATGGCAGGCAGGGGCTCAGCCATCTCCAGGGAAGCTCCATCACACGTAACGGTGACTTGGGAAGACAAATGTCATCACTGCGAGCATCCCCCGTCCTTCTTCCCCAGCTCTGTGTGCTGAGCATGACCTCATGTGGGCTGGGATGTCCCTTGGGACAGGTGGGATCAGCTGTCCCAGCTGTGTCCCCTCCCAGCTTCTTGTGCACCCCCAGCCTCCCCGCTGTGGGTAGAGGCAGAAACAGCCTTGGCTGTGTGTGAGCCCCGCTCAGCAGTCATTGAAACGTGTTGGTGTTATCAACACTCTTTAAGCACAGATCCAAAGCACAGCCCCATAGCAGCTACTGTGAAGACAATTCACTCTCTCCCAGCCTAAAGCAGCACCAAGTGGCAGCAGTCATGAGCTGCTGTTGGGGAGGTTCATGTTGGAGATAAGTACAAAGTTCTTTCCCAGGAGGGTGGTGCAGCCTTGGGACAGTCCCCAGAGGGGTGAAGGATCTCCATTCTTTGGTGTTTTCAAGCCTCAGCTAAGCAAAGTCACTGATGCACAGTTGGCAACAGGCCTACTGCAAAATTAGGAGATTGAACTGGAGACCTCTGGAAGCACCTGCAACCAATTCTGAATATAGTTCAAGACCAGCTTGTGCTTGGAAAAGTTTATGGAGGTTGGAATAATCAATAGGCACCTTACAGCTGCCTTTTTTTTTCCCCACTATGGTTCAGTTTTGTGATTATCTCTCACCAGGCCTGCTCATGCTTGGAGCTTAGAACATCAATAGCTACATAAGCTCTGTAAATATTTGTAATACTTGTTTTTAGAACATGTCATTATAGAAATTGTCAGGGAAGTTGAACAAGAGACCTCTAGAGGTATATTCCAGACTAAATTACACTGCATCTGGGATTCTACCTCTTTATTTTAATATAAATGTAGCAAGAGATAAAACATAAATTCTACAGTTGGTCCAAGACAAATTTTAAAATTCAGCAGTGTTTTCCCAGAAGTTTTATGTCACCTGGCAGGGCTCTTTCTTACCCAGCTGAAAGTGAAACACAAGTCTGTAAGACCCCTTAGAGGTAAAGAGTTTTAATGTGTATTTGTGGCAACTCTGTTCACCTGGATTTGCAGACAGGAATAGTGTGGCCAGCGGGACCAGGGAAGTTCTCTTCCCCCTGCACTGGGCACTGGTGAGGCTGCAGCTCGAGTGCTGGGTTCAGTGTTGGGCCCCTGACTCCAAGAAGGACCTGGAGGTGCTGGAGCGTGTCCAGAGAAGGGACCGGAGCTGGGGAAGGGTCTGGAGCACAAGTGTGCTGAGTTCCCGGCTGAGGGAACTGGGGGTGCTGAGCCTGGAGCAAAGGAGGCTGAGGGGAGACCTTCTGGCTCTGTCCAAGGCCCTGACAGGAGGGTGCAGAGAGGTGGGGGTGGGTCTGTTCAACCAAGGAGCAAGGGACAGGACAAGAGGAAATGGGCTCCAGTTGTGGCCAGGGCAGTTGAGATGGGATGTGAGGAAGAATTTCTTTGCTGAAAGGGTTCTGAGGCATTGGCAGGGGTTGCCCAGGGCAGTGGTGGAGTCCCCATCCCTGGAGGGATTGAAGAGTCGTGTAGACACAGTGCTGAGGGACATGGGTCAGTGGGGACTGGTCAGTGTTGGGTTCATGGTTGGACTCGATGATCCTAAAGGGCTTTTCCAATTGGGGCAGTTCTGGGATTCTGTGAACTATGGCAGAGCTGGACCTTGACAGGTGGTGGGAAGGGCCTAGGAAAGGTCATCCTGTAGCAGCAACATCTCCAAGGGGTGTCTTGCTGCACAGGGGTCACTTCCTTTTGTTCCAGTGCGAGGACAGAGAGGTCAGGGAGGGCTGTGGGTCCTTGTGTGAGCACAGGCTGTGAGACTCATCCCTACAGAGGGAGGAACCCAGTCAGCTCTGACGTGCAGAGAACAGCCCTGGAGGACCTGCCCCGTCATCCCAGGCTGGGGATGCTGAAACTGTGGAGAATCAGTGGGCAGGAGGAAAGGTGCTGCAGGCAGTCGTGTGTGAGGAGGCAGAGGCTGGGAGGGAGCTCGCCCATGCATTGGCCTTTCTCGCTTTCCGCTGCATTGCTGGTTCATCTGATTGCCTTTGGCCCCAAGACCCATTGCTCTCTGCTTCCTCCCCTTGCTTCGCTGCAGACCACAGTCGCCGCTCCATACTGCTGTGCTGGGAGGGAATCAGCTGTCACTCTGCCTCTCATTTTAATGTTTATTTCCTCTCTTTTTCCCTTTGCCTGCTGTGGCTTTTCTCGGGGGCTGGGTGCAGATGGATCTTTGCGATACTGACAGCGATGAGGAGATTCTGGAGAGGATACTGGACCTCCCGCTTCAGAAGAACCACAGCAAGAAGTTGTTCAGCATCCCTGAAGTGACTGAGGATGAGGATGAAGATGAGGATGAGAAGTGTGTTATGGAGAAAAAGGCAGACCCTCAAGACTCCTTGGAAACACTTTCCTGCCATTCAGGAAGGACGGAGAAGCCGCTCAACGCCAAGGAGCCCCTTCTTAAGGCAGATGGGAGCGATACCCCCACGGACCTGTCTGCTCAGACTCCACGGGATGAGAACGGTGTTAAGGAGAGCAGAGGGGATGCTGACCATGCAAATCCTGCCTGTGTCCAGATGGCCTGGGGTCAGAAGAAGGCAAACTGGACCTGGGGTTACCAGGAGAATGATCCAAAGTCTGGGACTGGGGCAAGTCCCACCTGGAGCAAGAAGAAGGGAAATAATTATCGAGAGAAGATCCGGAGTTGGCCTGAGATGGGTAGGAAGAGACAGAATGATTTAACAGAGCACTGCAGTCGTCTGCTGGGCAACTGCAGCCAGATGGGAGGTGGGTTATACAGAGCTCCTAGCCTCAGGGAAGAGCTGAATGTTGTGTGCAGCGCTGGTGGTAAGGAGGGGTTTGATATGTACAGTCGTGCCAGACAAGGCACCTTACGGAAAAACCACATGAAAGTAGTTTCAGGATTCACAGAACCTGCTGGGATGGCAACACACTGCTCCAGCCCCAGGAGCCTGGAAATAGACATTGAATATGACTCCGAAGATGATCAGGATTCAACCTCTGCATCCCCCCCTGAGAGCAGACTGTGGCCAGAAAGGTCCCAGAGCTGCCAGGGGGACTGGAGTGATTGCTCCAGTCAGTCCGATGTTGCCCACGTGGATGGCAGAAGAGACCTGACCGGACTGGAGGTGATGGAAGAGCAGGGTATGGAGTGGGCTGGGTCTCCGAGCCGGGGCCTGCGATTCTTCTGCCAGGAGAAGGAAGCACTGAGATGTGAGAGCAGTTCTGAGGAGCAGGGCTGGGAGCTGGACTGTAAGTCACCTGGCTGGAGAAGGAGGCTCGAACATCCTTCGAAGGGGATACGTAGCACCTCCTTGCACAAAAGGGTTGGGTGACTTTTCCTATTCTGGCTTTGAAGCAGCTTGCAGTGGCATTAGCTTCCCTCTGCTTCCCTGGCCTGCCTGTATCTTGCTTTGTTCAGTGTTGTCCAGAGAAAGGACCTTCCTCTAGGATTGTCCAGAAGAATATCTGAGGGATTCTGTGGTTCTGTGCTGCTCCGTGGCTTCTCTTGTATTATCTGCTTCTGCTTTTCCTGCTGGCTGACCAAGTGTCACCGATGCAGTATTCCTTTTCACACTGGGTCTTCCTCCCCATGGCAGGAGGCTGTGGGACCCAAATGAAAATCCCTGGTGAAATAAGCTGATTTATGAAAGCTTTGTGTAGATGATGACTGTCATGTCATTGCCTCCCCTCGAAATGCCCTTTCCCGTGTCCTCACGCTCACCAAGGGGATTGGCACTGGTGCCTGGCAGGGTGCCTGCCTGAACTGAGTCCTGTTTGCCAATTCCCTTGGTATTTTCAGCTCTGAGTGTGTCCCTGAAGAGGAATGTTGCATTTGGATGCACTGCTCTGTGTGGAGTGCCTTTGGGCCGAGCGTTGTTCACGGAGTCAGAAGGCGGCGGCTGTTTCTAACTCTGGTGGTTCCTGTTGCAGGCGCCCGGTCATAAAGATCCCAGGGGCCAGGAGCTGCCCAGCACCACTGCCTGGCAGGCTCCCAGCAGGAGGGGGAACAGGAGCGTAAGAAGAAGCCAAATGCAGAAAGCTTTGCTCTCTAGTCCCGGTAAGTGGGCGAGGGGGAGGGAGCTGGGCAGCAGGAGAGAGGGAGGCTGTTGGAAATGGCAGGCAGAGGCTGGCAGGCACTGTCTGAGCCATGCAGGGCCGTGGCAGGGGGATGGTGCTGATGTTCTCTCTGGTGTGTCCCCTGTCTGCACACAGGCCCTCCAAGGAGCACCACTTCAGAAAGCTCTGCTCAAGATGATGGCATTCGAATATTTGTGGCTCTCTTTGACTACGATCCCGTTTCTATGTCTCCTAATCCTGATGCAGCAGAAGAGGAGCTCCCATTTAAGGAGGGACAGATCCTGAAAGTAAGAGCACAACTTAGGGACTATGTGTGGATCCATCTGATCTTCCAGGGACAGCATAAGCTTTGGGATGTAGAGCCTCCTTCATCTTGGGAGTTTCCTTACCTTCTGTTTCTCATTTCACTGTGCATCTCAGTCCCTGTAGCATAAACAGTCTCCTGCCTCTCTCTTTCCTTGCAGATATGTGGAGACAAGGACGCTGATGGCTTTTACAGGGGTGAATGTGCAGGAAGGGAGGGGTACATTCCCTGCAACATGGTGTCAGAAGTCCAGGTGGAGAATAATGAAATCAAGAAGCAGCTCCTGAAGCAAGGGTTCCTGCCTGCCAGCACACCAGTGGAGAGCACAGGTACTGTATCTCCTCCACCTGTGTGCTGTGCTGCTGTCAGCATGTTTCTCTGCTGAGATGTGGAAAGCTCAGTCGTGCTGTCAAGCTGTGTTGCCAGCATAGCCCACCAAAACCATCTCTAGGGCTGGTCTCAGGATCTGAAGGCCTGTTTAGTGTTTAGCTTTATTTAGTATTAATGTTTGAGTGTATTTAGCTTGCAGCAGCAAGCAGGGAGGTCTCAGTGGATGAGGGAGGCAGGGCAGGTGTTCTGAGGTCTCAGTTCATACCCGACTCCACTGCAGCACAGCGCTCCCCAAAGCTGCGTTTGCAGCAGCTGGAGCTCCTGGGCTTGAGGTGTCGTGTCAGTGAACTCAGCACAGGGTGTGAGTGAGGCTGATCCTCGCTGGAGAAGGGGAAGCAGAAAAATCTGAAGAGCAGCTAAAGGATGTGAACAAGAGTTTTCACTTCTGTGTCCTCTCCTTTGGTTTGCAAGTCTGTAACTGAACCCATAGGGATGATATTACTCTTGGGTGAGTGTGTCTGTGACTTAGGAATGGAGAAAGATGGGGAGAGACTCGTGGGGAAGGGGAAAGAGGGGTGTGAGCCTGCAAGGTAGGCAGTCAGGAGAGTACAAGGAGCAGACCTGATCCTTGGGCTCCTCCTTACTCACTCCCTGAAGTAGGCAGTTCAGTGCTTTATGCACTGCAGAGACTTTCCTGTTTCTTCCCACTTGTGTATTCAGAGAGAGGAGTGGAACCTTTCCTGGGATGTGTGGCTGTCACAGCTCGGGCTGAGTTAGGCTGCACTTCAGTGGCTGTGAGCTGCCTCAAGACTGCTGTCAACATACTGGTGTCCCAATGCCTGTCCCTTGTCCCTCCCATCTCATCCTGCACCTCTCTGTGTACTCTGCTACCAGTGGCAATTGTTTGACTTGCTCCACTTGTTAAAACAAGAGGCAATTCTTGGTGTGGCTGGCCACTGTTTCCCTACCAGTTCAGCAGAGGAAAACAGCACAAGTGTGGGTGTGATGGCAAAGGTTGGCCCTGACCCTGACTGAGCTGTTCTGCTGCCTCTCACAGGCAGTGGGGGGAAAAAAAAACCCAACCAACCCCCTGCGGTGATTTCACTGCTTTGGCTGCAGCCAAACACAGTCGCTCCCTCACTCTCCACCCCCCAGGGAGTAGGGGGGAGAATTGGAAGGAAAAGGGCAAGGAGACTCATGGGTTGAGATAAAAATAATTTACTAATTGAAATAAAATTATAATGACAACAACAGTAATAACAGAATGTACAAATGAGTGATGCCCAGGGCAGTTGCTCACCACCCACTGACCGATGCCCAGCCTGTCCCAGCCAGTGATCCCGGAGCACAGAGAGTCCCCAAACCCCGATCCCAGAAGAGCCAGAGCCCGAGAGATCCCCGAGAGAATCCCCAGCTTCCCGCTCAGCCCTGGGCAATATTGTGGTTAATATGTGACCATGAGGTGGTGTGAGATGGAATATCTCATTGGCATATCCAAATGCCAATTTGGGGTTTTGCTAATTACTACACTTCTCCCTCCCAGTCCTTATGCACCTGTGAACTGGCCAAACCTTGGGCTCCAGCAGCCACTGATAACATCAGGACTTTATCAACATTCTTCTCATAACAAATCCCACACTGAACCTAAACCACAGCTCTTCCAGCTACTGAGAAGAAAATGAACTCTATCCCAGCAAAACCAAGACACCCTCTCAAAAAAAAGCCAAGGAAAAAAGCAGCAATCCCAAGTTGTCTCCATTTCCCTGCAGTGAGACCCAGTGTCTAGCCTAGAGGTGAAGGGGCTGGCAGTGCTCAGCTCCTGAATGTGGGTCTCTGAAGGGTTGATCTGAGGATCACAGGGGTCAGAGGAGCCTCTTGCTTTCAGTTTGTGGTGATGTGATTTTTTTGGTAGGTTTGAGCCTTTTGGCCTCTCTCATGTCTAGGAAAAGGAGAGATTTGAGTAAGGTTTTTTTTTTCACACTTGGGACATTCATAATGTTTCTGCCACACGTGTCCTCTGTTGCCCAGAGGTGCTTAGATGCCTGTGGTGGCCTTTGTCCCTGTGTGGATACACAAAGCTCTGTGTCCCCTGCCCTGCTACATACTCTCAGAAGAATAAAGGAACTTAACAGCTCTGAGACTGTAGTGAGTTTGAAGTTTTCAGGAGGGTGTTGATAGTGAAAAAGACACACCTGTGTGTGTGCAGAGAGCAAACCTTGTCTCTCATAGCTGGGCTGTATGTACCTGTGTGTGTGCAGAGAGCAAACCTTGGCTCTCATAGCTGGGCTGTATGTACCTGTGTGTGTGCAGAGAGCAAACCTTGTCTCTCATAGCTGGGCTGTATGTACCTGTGTGTGTGCAGAGAGCAAACCTTGTCTCTCATAGCTGGGCTGTATGTACCTGTGTGTGTGCAGAGAACAAACCTTGTCTCTCATAGCTGGGCTGTATGTACCTGTGTGTGTGCAGAGAGCAAACCTTGGCTCTCGTAGCTGGGCTGTATGTACCTGTGTGTGTGCAGAGAGCAAACCTTGTCTCTCATAGCTGGGCTGTATGTACCTCTGTTTTCCTGCTGCCATAAACCTGTATTACAGCCTCGTAACTAAGAAAATGTCTTAGAGGGGTTGGTCTGGGAACTCCTTCTGCAGGCTCATCTGGGGACTCATCCAGTCCTGACCCTGCTCAGTGCAGAAGCTTTGGCTAGAGACCCTCCCCAGATCCCTTCCCACTTGAGTGAGTTGGTGGGGTGCACCTCAGCTGGCATTTTTCAGGTGTTAATGGTACAAGGTTTTATTTTACCCTTATGACGCTGCTTTTGAGAGATAAAGTGCAGCAAAGACTGTCTGGTGTTTACTGTGTTATGGTTACTGGGCATAGACACAGCGTGGATTTCTGTGTGAATTTGGGATGTGGATCATGCCCCATCTGAGTCCACATACGAGAAATGGAGGTTTGGGCTCTGCCTGTAGACATCGCGGTGTCTGCTTCCCAGGGGAGGCATGTCATGCTGCTCTGTTCCCTGCTCACTCTTCAAGATGCTTTTCACTTTCCATTCACTGTCTGTTTCTCTTGTCTATTTATTTGCTTTTTTTGATTTTTATTAAGGAAATGGCACATTTTCTCCACCTCCACGTCGCCAAACCGTCCCTCCTCCAAAACCCAGACGCTCCAAGAAAGGTCTGTGTCACCTACTGCTTCCTCTTTGATTTTTGCACTAGGATTACAGACTGCATTGAATTTTGTACTACTTGCTTGCAGGACCCTCAGATGTTTATCTGTGTACGGCTGCTAGGAAGTGGAAAGAGAGCCCATCCCTGTGCTGGTGTTAAGTTTTTAACCACAGTGATGTCTTTTATAGTTTTGGAGCTTGACCTCTGCTTTGTGTTATGTCCCTGAGTCATGGTTACTGGCAACTTTGAGTTGCATGAACTGTTTGCTTCTGTTGTTTGCTTCCTTGGTCTCTGTTCTTTTTATTGTTGTTTGTCAGTTGTGTCGTGTGGTCGCTGTTGAAAGATGAACTCTCACTGATGAGCCATTTTCTTCCCCCAGCAGGGCTGGATAAACAGGAGAAGTACAAGTCTCATCCAGGTGAGAATTGCTTTCTTGCTATGAGTTGATAATGTATGACAGCAATACAGTTGCATTTTGTGGTCAAGGGCCAATGCAGGACCCTGTCGTGCTGCTTCAGAGCACTGTAGGAAAATGGTCGTTCTCACAAGAGAAGAGTTTTAATTCTTTTTATTTAGTAGTGAGTGCAGTAACCTTTGACTACACAAGGAGTGTTTGAAGGTGGGGGGCATGCATGGTTGTGCTTTGGAGGAGCAGGGAAATTTCTTACTTATCTGATGCTGTGGTCCTTAAAATCCAAGGTCCCTTGAGGTAGTGCTCGCTTTGCTTCGGTACGCAGACATCTGCTGATGTCCAGAGAGGCCAAGCCTGCAAACCCCTTGCTAGCCCATCCAGTGCTGACCTGAAGCAGGGTTTGCATCCATAAGATGAAGGACTGGACAATGTATGTTTTCTGTAACATCAAATTTGCTTTTGTAGTCTCAGAGGAGCACTGTGAGTAATGGGGCTGTGCAGTGTAAGTGTAGCATGTTCCCTGTACGATGAGGCCAGCGCTTCCCTGTGTGCTGAGCTCTGTGCTGCTGGGCGATGCTGTTCCCCTGGCTCTTGGAGGATAAGTTTTATAGCTTAGTAGGAGGTCATTGTGTGGAGGGAGGAGAAATGTCCATTCACAGAGTCACAGAAGTGCCTGGATTGGAAAAGGTCATTGAGTCCCATCATGAACCCAACACTGACAAGTCCCCAACTAACCCATGTCCCTCAGCACTGTGTCTACACGACTCTTAAATACCTCAAGATGCTATAGAGAGATTGCTGTCCCCTGTGTGTGTACATATAGACACATACACACACATATATGTGTGTGTACAAATAGAAACTATAAAATAAAACATTCCTGTATGTATAGGCAGAACACCAGGATGCTGGAATGGTGAGATAGCCTCACTTTTGTGCTTGTGGGTGATCCAGGAGATCAGAAATCTGCTTTACCAACCTGTTCTGGTTTTTAGCTCGAACAGAGCTGGGTTTCTTTTTAGTAGCTGGAATAGTGCTGCATTTTGCTTTCAGCTGGGATTTGTTAGGAGACAAACACTGATAACACACCAGTGTTTGCATTTGTGTCCCTGGCACTGAAGGACTTTGTGTTTGTCCCTCTGCAAGTGCAAGAGCTCAGGGGTGAGGAACATTGATATGGATCAGCTCCATGGGCACTGGGCTCTGCCAAGGGGCTGTTCCAGCTCCTGTCCCCATGGGCAGGAGATCCATGAGGGGCTCTTCCTCTCTGGCTCTCTCTGGCTCTCTCGGGCTCTGGCTCTCCCGGGATTGCGGTTTCGGGTCGGGATTGTCGCTGCTCCGGGATCCTTCTCTGGGAACGGGCCGGGCTGGGTGGGTGGGGGTGGGAGGGTGAGCAATGGCACTGGGTGACATTTTTTGCATATTTTGTTACTGTTATCATTATCACTACTATTTTAATATCAGTATTATTTTAAGTTTTCTTTTACTTCTATTATTAAACTGTTCTTATCTCACCCTACAAGCCTCCTCATCCTTGCTCCCCAGTCCTCTCCCCTGTCCCCTGGGGGTGGGGGGCAGTGGGTGAATGGCTGTGTTGGCTGCTAGCCAAGGGCCAGCCCAGGGAAACTATCACCCAAGTGTCTCTAGGGCTTCTAAGATCTCTCTCCCATTCAGTTTCCCCCTAGTATTCTTTTTGCTCAGTCCTCTCCAAGAATGGTGAAGGGGTTGCTGTGATTTGGGATTTTGCACTAGAACTTCCAGCTCAGGATGTTTTGTTTTATTTTTGTCCTGCAGGACAGAAGCATAAAGACTTGGAAGCTGAAATGCTGACTCCTCGAAGCATGGTGGCTATCTTTGACTATAACCCTAAGGAGAGCTCTCCCAATGCAGATGTAGAGGTAACTGCCAGCTGCTCACTCCTTTTATAGGTTTCTTTTTCCTCTCTTTTTTTCTTCTATCCCAAGACGCTTACCCTTCGGCCAAAACAGAGGCAGATTACAGCTTGGCAATGTTACTACTGAAAAGAAGTTGGTTGAACTCATAAAATGTAGAGTTTTCTGGTAAGTTCTCTGATGCAAACAGTGTTCAGTTATCTATGGAGAATATGGAGCAGTAGACCCCTAATGATTTTCAGTGTGTGTCGCAGGGAAACCATGTGAGCATCTCATGGCCTCGTAGCATCCTCTAGAGATCAGACAGGACTAAGGAGATGTAGGGCAGGGGAAAACAGTAGCTGCTGTTAGCAACTGATCCAGGGCATGCTCTGGTAAAAGGAAAAAGCTGCTTAAGGGTTTGAATGGACTTTTGATGAGCATGTCTTTTGTGTTAAATACTTGTGTAGGTCTTTGCTCAAGTAAGACAACTTAACTCCAATTTAACGGACCAGTCTTCTAAGTTCTTGCTTTTCAAGCAGTCCCTACATATAATCCAGACAGGATTTTTGTGGATAAGTCTGTTTCAGGTGGAAAGATTGCAATGCACAATCCTTTCTGCAAAAGAACTTTCTAGATGAGAACGTGCTCTGCTCTCTGTTCCTCCATAGCAGTGTTAGTCTACTCTGAGCAAACATAAACACGGGCTTTAGATTCAGATTCTTTCCATGCATCCAGAAAGAGTGTATGGCCCAGAGGCTGCACAGTTCAGGTAGTGCTTACCTCCCAAACTGAGCATCTCATGAGCAAGACAGCTTGCTTCTCAGGACAGTGTTTTAGGAATGGTGGATTATCTTGGGAGAGACACGACAAGAGCATGCGTCCAGCCAAAGAATTCTTTTGAGCCTTTCTCAGCAAGAAGACGACTGTATTGTTTGCAGTGATTTGATCTTTCTAGAACCTTCCCTGTGGACAGAGCTCAAATTATTGAAACAAGCTGGTGCAGTTCTGTTGCATTGCTGGAGATGCTCCCTATTCACACTCCCAGAAAATTTGGTGCCTGTTCTGGTAGAAGACTGCAGCTGCTGTTTGTGAACTTGCAGCAGGACTTGGTAGGATCAGCTGTGCTGTTCTGTGTGGCCATGAGTGAACTTCCCTACAAGTGTCTTTTCTGCTAGAACAAAGTCATTCACAGGCAACAGGATGAACCTGCAGCCTCCAGAGATAAATTGAGTACTAGGGAAATAATAAGGTAAATGTGTTAGAGGTAGGTCCCTTCCAGCTGGTGTTTTTGTGAAGTGCATATAAAGCCAGTGTGTCTGGAGTGGGACACGACCTGTTTGGAGACTCCACATTTCTGTCTTAGAGCAGTTATTTTGCTGGTTCTGGGCAGTTTCTTCCATTAGGAGAGACTGTTTATACCTTTGTCTTTGGTCTTCTGATCCATGGAGCACATGCTGGGGTGACTGGCAGAAGAGACGGGTGTGATGGTGAGGGATCACATGTTGTGCAGTAATGTTCTGTTTCCAGGTCACATCTTCTCGTTTGTGTACGTTTCTGGTAGTGACTAATCCCTGGGCATTGTGTACAGAGCAGGCTCATCCAAGGGAATGGGATTTAGTACTTATATTTGAAGACATGAAAGGTATTTCTGGTGCTTGTTCAGCTTGTTCTCAAAATACCTTTCCAGAACAGGTGGTAGGTGTTATTTTGAAGCCTTATTAAAATTAGTTTAAGAAGCAGGCTTTGCTCCTGTTATAATTTACTAAATGCTTCCTTAGCACTGAATTCCACAGTTATCCACTTCAGTTGCTCTTTTGCCTCTTGGTCCTGCCAGTCTTAACACAGTGGCCTCCTGTGCTGGTTTCACTGGGCTGGCAGCCAAACACAGCCATTTGCTCACTTGTTCCCCCAGGGAATAGGGGAGAGAAATGGGGGGCAAGGGTAAGGAGACTCATAAGGTGTGATAAGAACAATTTAATAACTGAAATTAAATAAAACTGTCCTAGTTTTTTGCTAGGACAGCTCAAGCCAAGTAGCTGGATTTCCTGCTCTAGGGGTTGGAGAGGCTGCAGTGTCTGTCACCAAGGCTGAAGCAACTGGAGCAGCCTCAGTATCAGTCACAGAGGTTGAGGTAACTGTGGCAGGTGCCAGGGTAACTCCAGCAGTGGATGGGGAGATCCTCCTGAGTAGTGTTAAAACCTGACATCCATTCAGGAGAAGTGGCAGCACGATTATGCTAGCTGGTCTATCCCAGGAATACTCAAAATTCTCAAAACCTTTTGTAACTCAGCGGGGGAAATCGAATCGAGATGTTCCCCCTCCCAGAGAGAAAAAAACCACTGGTGTAATTGGTAACAGCATTCACCTGATAGCTCCTGCACTGGGAGATGGAGCTGCTTCTGCTGCTTGGCTCTGAGTGCCGCCTGCCACCGCTGAATACAGGTACAGGATCGGTCTGACTGCCCATCTTTGTGTGGTACTAACACCCATGGCTGTACCACAGAGCAGAACAGCACCCCTAGCCCAAACCAGCACCTAGGGACAGTGAAAAACATAAACAGCATGTGAGGTGCCACCTCAAAGAACAACTCAGCGATCCAATACAGCAACATTCTGATCACTGACACCAAGTCATCATGACAAACACTTATTGCACATTCTTTCTAACACACTTTGGTCAGAACTGTTCTTATCTCAACCTTTCATGCCCCACGTTGGGTGCCAAAAGGACTGTGATAGTTTAACTCAGCTGGCAGCCAAACAAGACACAGCCACTCACACCTCCCTCCCTTCCCCTCCACCCAGGGAATCAGGGAGAGACCTGGAGGGGTAAAGGTGAGGAGACTTGTAGGTTGAGATAAGAACAATTTAGTAATGAGGGTAAAATAAAATTAAAATAACAAGAATAATAAGAATAATAATGATAACAACTATGTATCTATGAGTGATGCAGAGCACAGTTGCTCTCCACCCACTGATAACGATCCCAGAGGAGCGAAAAGAAACCCTGAAACCGGAATCACAATCCTGGAAAAGCGAGCCCGAGCGATTCCCGAGGGAATCCCCCCCTTTCCGATCAGCCCTGGTTAATCCACTAACCCTGATGTAATATGAGATGCAATTTCTTACTGACATATCCAATTGTTAATTCTGGGTTTTACTAATTACTATACTTCTCCCCCCACCTCCCTTCCAGTCCTCTGCTCTTGCAAACTACCCAGCAGGTGTCCTGGTAGTTACCAACATTCTTCTCATAACAATCCCCCCTGAACCCAAAGCACAGTGCTTCCTAGTTACTAAAAAGAAAATTAACCCCATCCTAGCAAAAAACCAGGACAAAACCTTAAAATTATGTTAAAATAATAATGATATAATAATAAAATGCAAATGCAAATATATAGTATGGCAATGAGTGGCACCCAGTGCCAGTGCTCAGCACCCCCCGACCCAGCCCGGCCCATTCCCAGAGAACGATCCCGGAGCAGCGACAATCCCGACCCGAAACCGCAATCCCGGGAGAGCCAGAGCCCGAGCCAGAGCCAGAGAGAGCCAGAGAGGAAGAGCCCCTCATGGATCTCCTGCCCATGGGGGACAGGAGATGGAGCAGCCCCTTGGCAGAGCCCAGTGCCCATGGAGCTGATCCATGTCAATATTCCTCACCCCTGAGCTCTTGTGCTTGCAGAGGGACAAACACAAAGTCCTTCAGTGCCAGGGACACAAATGCCAACATGGGGATGTTCTCAGCGTTTCTCTCCTGACAAATCCCAGCTGAACCCAAACCCCAGCGCTGCTCTGGCTGCTGAACAGAACCAGCTCTGGCCCAGCTCACACCAGGACAACTCCTCTCTCAGGGTGAGAGTGTGCAAGAAGCGCAGAGTGACCTTGTGTTTCTGGTGAGAAGTTGCAGGCAGTGCTTCTCCTGTGACCGTTGTTCTCTTGCTCTTTGCAGGCTGAACTGACTTTCAGTGCTGGGGACATTATCACTGTGTTTGGGTCCATGGATGATGATGGATTCTATTATGTAAGTACAGGGGTTGAGAAGGTCCTGTGGTGGCATCTGAAATCGCTGGAGTCCATCTAGTGGCAGGAGAGCGGAAATCAGGGAACAAAATATTCTGCTTTTGGGAAAAAAAATAAACCCACATCTGCTTAGTACAGGGCAGATTGTTTCTGGCAGTCCAGGCTCCTCCTGTGAACCCAAGATTGAAATGGTTCTGAGCTGGTTTCTTGGCATAACTTGACTGCAGATTTCCTAAAGCCTAGGGTGGATTTTTCTGTACATACATCAGCTGAATATGCTGTAAGCTAAGTTGTCACCAAGCACTCAGACACATGGTCTCATCCAGAGCAGGAGGATAAAACAGTAACATAAAATAAAAATGTATGGTGACCCCCATCCAGCCATACTTCACCAGACCAACTTCAACAAGTGCTTTTATCTGTTTAATTTACTGTGCCTGCCAACAGGCTGGGTGCTAGACCGGATCCTCGGCCCCTGGGTCATCCACCTTTTCCTGTGCAGAAAGCAGTGTGTCTCCACACATCAAAGCTGAGGTCCAGCTCCAGGGGAAGTCTGGAGGGGATCACTGTGAATGTTTTGTTTGACTTCTTTTATAGTGCTGGCCAAACAACATTGCTGAGGTCGTCTTTGTCTCACCCAACCTCCTGCTGTTGAACTGGAGACAAGTTTTTAGGAACACAGCCAAGCTTGCTCTGCAGCTCTGGACCTCAGAGAGCATTGAGGCAATGCCTGCAGGACATTGTACCAGTAATACCTCATTCTTTAAAAAATAAATAAATACCAGAGCAAGTCAGAGGCCTTTAGAAAGCTCGTGGCACAGTCATGTTCCAGTTACTTCCAGGACAGCAGTGGGCATGTTTGAGTTTGTAGAATGGACCATGTTGCTGGAATACATTTGTCGTGGCTTGCTGTCATCTTTTCTTCCTTTACTCTCTTCTGTGTTTTTGCACTCTGAATTGTTCCACACCTAAGCAAGATTGTGAATCATGAAATTTGCTGAAGTTCTTTCCAACATGAGTGTGTTCCTGGGCTTCTCTGAGACCACAGCATAGCCTTCTCTGCATGGCACTGCTCCTCTGTTAATTATTTCTCCAGTAGCCAGGAAACCTGGTGTGAGAACTGACTGTTGATCTTGCAGGGAGAGCTGAACCAACAGAGAGGGCTTGTTCCATCTAACTTCTTGGAAGCTGTAACTTCAGAGGGAGGCATTGTTGAGGAACTGCATTCAAAAGATAAAGAAGCTTTTCCACTGAGCGCTGAGAGCCAGGTAAGATTCGGTGACTGTGCATAGTACAGACATCCAAACTGTGGTGTGGCTGGAGACTGGGCATTGCACAGCATGCAGCATCTGCTGGAATAATCTGAATTATTGCATGCAGCTCAGTTCATCCCATGGGAGATGCTCCAAGGTTTAGGAAGAAGTGCTGGGAGCTCTTCTTGGAGACTTCCCTATAGTGCAAAAAGAGGCTCAAAGCCATAGCGTCCACTGTTGCCTCAGTCTCGTTATGGTGAGGTGAGCAAAGAGCACCCCAGGTCCCACCAGCAAATTCTTTAGATCCACAAAAGGGTCAGTGGTGAAATCCTGCTTCAAGCAGAGCAGTTCATCCAGCTTCCCAGGTACATGAAGTTCCTCAGAGATGCTCGTACCCATGACAAGGAGTTCTGGAGTTATCGACACCCAAACACCAATGCTCTTCCACCCATCCTGAGTTAGATATATCTTAATCCAGGCTGAGGTGCTTCCAGATTAATTCAAAACACACTCAGGATTGTTCCAAACAGTTCTGTGGGATGGACCTAAGGCTTTGAAAGCATCCTGCAGGTGCAGGGAATTCAAAGGTTGAGCTTGCCCCTTGCTTTACTTTGCTGGTACTCTTAAAACAGATGCTTGGCTGGTAGATTTGGGTCATCTGCCAGGTTTGGTCATTCCTCAGTGGGTGAGGCCAAAAGTGTAGCACCTCCCTGGTTGCTCCTGGACCTCATATGCTGTGTCATTCTAGAGACTGGGAGGCAGGGAGGGACACAGTTTGGTGCCAGCTCATGTGTATTCAACCTTCAGTTCCTCTTGTGAGGTTACTGGCCCCATCAGGTGGTGCCAGACCCATCAGAGTGGGTAAGAGCAGGCCCAGATTGGCTTTGAGCCAGTTCTTAAGAAAGTATGTGGCTCTGAAGCCTCCTCTGTTGAACTCTGCACTGGTGCCACCCTAGCTTTCCTGTTCTCTGCAGCATTCCTTGTCCTATTTTTCATGCTCAGCTCTCTGTACCCACCTCCCATTTCTATCTTAAAACGCTGCCTGTTCTCCCTCAGGCTTCACCTGCAGCCCCATCCCTTGTTCCAGGCATTTCAGGCTTTGTGGGTACAGGGTCTGCACTGCAGCCTCCATGCCTTCTTCCAAAGAGCAGGTGGAAGGCCTATGAGAAATAAGGTTTTGGGGGTAGCTTACTGTGTCATCTTTTAACCTCAGAAGTTGTCTGGGTCCCATGTGCTTCCCTTTTAGGATACACAGTCCCTTTTCTCCCAGCCTGTGAGTGCTGGTCCACACTGGGGAATCCCAGGTTAATGGGTCCTTACTACCAGGGTTTAAGACCCCTGAGGTTTCACCAGTCTAACTTTCCTGGGAGGAAACAAGCATTCAGAATGGGTTTCCTTCTTCAGTTTCCCTCTCAAAATGACTTACTCTTCCCAGATTACTCATCTGCTGGAATAGAGGGTGCCAAAGGGGACCTGAACCAGTAAAATTGAAGCAGTTTGAATTATAGTGTAGCTTACTACAGATCTGACCCTTCTCTCTGGCATCAACCATCAGCAACAAGGGCCTGTTTGGGATGCCAGGGGTCATTGTTCCAGCCCCAGCCCTGATTGTCTCAGAAACCATGGGGAAATTCAGGTAACCTTCAGGGCTCCAAGAGCTGATCTGCCACTTGCAGATGAGAAGGATTTGGCTTAGCTAACGGTGTTTTATTAAGGGCAAATAAGAGAGAGGAGCTTGGCTGATAAACAAATCTACCCTTATTTGTTTCCCTCTCTTCTGTTTTACTGGTGAGGAAACTGTGACACCAGTTTGACCTGCCATGTCCCAGGCTTTATCACGGGCCTTAAAGGGTAACAAGGTCCTGTCTGCTCCTGCTTGCTGTCCTGCAGCTTGCTGCTGCTCTGCTTTCCTCTCCACTTCCCACTGGTGCCGAGTTCAGCAGGGGGTGACTGTTCCCCTGGACACAGCAGTGTAGCCCAGATACCTGTGCATGCTCAAGGCTGTCAGCTTTTTTCCTGTGATTTGTAACACTTTTTTTTTAACAGAAATACCTTTCAAATGAGACAAAACCAACCCATATAAAATAGACATGTTCTAGGCTTGCCTGCTCTTCAGACCTTTCCATTTGTCTCCACTTCTCTCTGTCAGAGATCCAACAGAGCTTCCCCTTGCACTGGTGCTGCCTTTGGGTCTGCAGAGCAGGAAGCTGTTGCCTTAGGTCAGGGTCAGTTTGGTAGTTTTGGCTGATCCACAAGCTGCTGTTTTTCATGGTCTGGGAACTTGGGAAAAAGTCAGTGGATGATTATGAAGCCAGTTTTATTTCAGTGAGAATCTAACACGTGACTGTGTTGGCTGCTTCTGTGTGGTGACAGACTGCCTCCTGTCCTGCTGCTCCCTGCTTCACCAGATACCTGTCCTGGGTGATTCCAGCACTCTCTGTGTGCAGTCCTGCCTCCTGCTTGGGCTTTGCAAGCCACATCTATTGATACAGCTTCCAAACGTGAAGGGCATGCCTGCCCCCTTTTAAAAGCGGTATATTTACCCTGTTTATAATCAAACTTGTGGTAGTTAACTACATTTAAGAATGTTTAGTGATAACCAAGGAGAGACAGAACCTGGCCCACTGAGTTTTTGGCTCTGTCACAGCAGTCGCAGCATCCCTACCTGCAGGCAGAACACCTGATGGGTAAGGCAGAGGAATACCTCCTCCTGTAAAACCTACATGTTCTAAGGGCCATCCATCCCTGAGCTGGAATGAACTCTCACACTGATACAGCTGTGCCTGAGGCTTTCCAAACTCCAGTGACATGCTCAGCCCATAGAGTTAAGGGACTTGCTTGTTCAAGGTGTTACTGGCATATACAACACAAACAGAAGCACCTTTGCTGCTGCTGCTGTTTGGGATGGGGGCAGTGGGGGGCATGCAGAGAATCAGCAAAGGCAAAAGGTGCATGGCAGCCTCTGGAGAAGTGTTGTGTGGATCTTCTGAAAGACAGCATGGCAAAACAGGCTCCCACAGCGTGGGCATGTGTGTGCACCATGGTATCACTGCAGAGCTTGGGGTTTGTGTTAAAGATAGTTCCAGTCTTAACAGAAGCTTCTCCAGCATGATCATGAGTGATGTTTAAATCACTTGTAACTTCTTGGATTTGATGTTTTCACCCTATCTGTTCTTCACACTTCCCTCTTCCCTGCTGCTGTGCCAAGGGCCTGAGAGTAAGGACAACTTACTTTCCAAATTCAGCTGGGGAAGGTGGACCATTTTGAATTAATTCTGAGTAAATTTTAAATGCTGGCAACTGAAAAATGTGAAGCACTTCAACTTTCAATCTTATTACATTTGGGGATTAGACTAAGCAATAAAAAATACAGCACAAAGAGGAGTGTCCAAGAAGTTATGGTCACAAGCTAGGGCCATGCCACCAACTCAGAGCAGTTGCTTTGATGCTGCGGCTGTTGAATGAATGTTTTTGCACTGGTAATATGCAGTTTTTGTCAGACTGATTGTAAAGCACTTTCAGGAAGTGTTTGATTCTAATTGCTTTCATGTATTTATTTCTGCCTGTGTTATGCACCCGTGATGGTTCTTTTCTTCAGAGAATGAGGAAGAGAAGAGTCCAGTGATAGATATGAATAGAGGGAGAGAGAGAGCAACCATGTAAGTCTGTGTGAGAAGACCTCTTCAATCTCCCACCCAGCCTGGCATATTAGAGGGTCCTGCACCTGTAGTTTACTCCTTTTCTTGCTTATAGTTTGACAGGCTGGTTTGGGGCTCTGCTAGCAAGTCCCCCTTCAAATCCTCTGGTGACAGACCTTTACCTGCTAGATTGCTTCTGTGTTAAAGACAAGCTGTGATCTGTTCAGCACATGAAGTGCAGTTGTTTAGAACAATGATCTGGTGGGTTTGGGGACCGTGATGGGACTGAGTTGAATAGTCAGGTTTAGAAAAGACCTGTTTGTAATTCAGCCTGGCCCTTCTACCACTGTTCAAGCACATCAACAGCCAAAGCTTTGTTTAGCCTCTGCAAGATCCTGCTCAGACTGAGCAAACCCCATATTCAGCCTGTGGTTTTTTTCTTCTTGATTTTACTTCTTCCTGAATATAGTCCTGAAAAGCCCCTGCACACCTTCCACTTAAGAAAGTAGTAACATTTAGTCCCTAAAATCAACCTTCTGTGGATAATTGTTCTGTCTGATAACACTTAAAGAAACAATTTTGGGGCCTGGGAGGTAAGACCCCTGGTTTGGGGGAGCAGTGGGAACAGATCTGTGTTTTTCTTAGTTTCAAACATTGTTTTCCTGAACTTGTGCAAATCAGTAATACCTGAGAGAGCAGTGAAAACCACCCCTGAAAACCAACATGACTCTCCTGTTTATCAACCCCAATAGCTTTTCTCAGGATCTCAACTGAACAGTTTTTCCTCCATGTTTCTCTCAGGAAAGAAACTCTAATTTTAGTATCATTTGTCTCTCACCAGATGAATCTGTGAACTGGTTCTGTTGCTTTTCTGCCTTATAGAGAGCTCTGAGAACATCTGCATGTGGCTTGTGTGTGAGAGTGCCTCTGTGTGTAGAAGTCTGCCTGGGCATCATACACCACAGCTGGGAATCAGCAGGGCTTCCAGCCACAAAGACAGGAGACTGCCAGTCACTTCCTTGTGGCTTTTGGGTGTTTGATAATGACATTGATACTGCAGTGTCCTTATTACAGGAAATAATTGTGACATTTGTGAGTTGGTCTGGGCTCCTACCTCTCATTTTGCATGCAGTCCTTCCTGCATAGCTCTACAGGAGAAATTGTTGGACCACTTCAGATCTGCCCTAAAACTGTCCCAGCTTTGCAAGAAAAATGGTTTCCAGTGGCGTATGGGCACCAAGCCCTGCTGCCCCGGCTCTGTACAGCCCCTGCTGCCCCTGTACATCGCTCCCACATCCACTGGGGCTGCTGAGCCAGACAGCCCAAGGTCTGAGCTTCACAGGGGAGATCACTCAGTGCATGGTGGTGAGACCCCTTCTGATGTTAAACCAATGTGTTTGTGCATTTTATCCAATTTTGCACAGCACATCAGTGGTTTCTGGAGCAGAACCCAGGGATTCTTACTTTTGCACACAGCTAACCCAGTAGGCTGCTGGGTTAGTCCTCATCTGGCTCACTTGTTCTCTTTGCCTCCATAAATCTGGCATTACTGGCTGAAAATGGTTCATCTAGGTTCATTCAGGTTTATTCCCAGACCTGACTAGCACTTGGACCATCAACATCGAGTGTTTCACCTTGCATGTGCGTGCTGCTGGGAGATACAGAGATTGCAGTTGATGCTGCAGCATGAGTTGGTAGGAGGGGACCTTGTGGGCAGATTGCAGCTTTTACAAGGGCCAGGCTGGGCCATCAGGGCTTCTGCAGCATGTCCTTGGCAATAGCTGGCATTTCAACACAGTGCTGCATATCTGGAGAGTGGCAGAAGTGCCTCTGAAAGAACATGGAGCAAGATTTTTGGGTGTAAATAGAGTGTGAGTCCAGGAGAAATCAACCACTGTGGTGTATACTGTAATGAAGAGAGGTGAAGAGGAGTTACATCCTTGTCCCTGTAGCCAGAGACCTTAGTAAGCCTAAGTTCAGGTGAGAGGGAGTCTGATGGCACTGTCACTTGGGAGAGTCTAAAGTGATTGCTGCAGTACAGTAGGTGACCCTCAACTGTCTGGAGTTGGGAGGGGTCGTACCAAGACAAAGCTCTCTGGGTCCTGTACTGCTGTCTGCTCAGGGCTGACTTGACAGGCATTGACGTTCTGAGGTGGGCTCTAGAGAAGAGATTTCTGCTCCCCTTGTGCCAGCAGGGCTTTCTCCTGCAGCCAAGGGAAACCACAGGAGAGGTCACGGCTACTTTTGGTGCTCTTTGTCAGGCAGGAGGTGGGTGCTGAAGCAGCAGCAGGGTGATAGAGCAGCGCTGCTTTTGCTTTTGACCCGAGGAGACTTTAAAGAAGCCAACCCACGGCACATCAAGTATTGCTGTGCTATAGCTGTGATGTTATGTCTGTGCATCTGCTTGATTCAGCAGCTTTCCCCAGTGCAGTGTGGGACCAGGACCAAGGCACATCCCCTCCTCCAGTGACCTGCAGGCAGCTGCTGTGATTCACACATTCCCTGTGCAGAGCTGATGTCTTTGCTCTTCAGTCCATGGTTCCACCCCAGGCACAGCATCCTGCTGCTGCTGTCAGTAACTCATCTGCCCTGATGGAGCTGTGGCTGCTTACAGACCCTTAAACGCACTCGACTCTCCCTGATTTAGTGAGACCTAGGCAGAGGAATGATGAGGGCACCATGTTTCAGCTCCAGCCACTGTCATGTTGTGTTTTGGGTAATGCCAATATGGGATGTGCAGCTGGGAGCATGGAAGATGCTGGTTTGTGGAAGAGAAGGCAGTGGGACAAGAGCTCTCCAAGGCCTCAGAAACCCAGAGCCTCTTCCCTGGTGAACTTGGAGCTTCCTGGGAAAGCTTGTCCTGCCAGATCAGAAATGGTCACTGTGCAGACACCTAAACCCAGTGAGAGGAGGTCATGGGAAGAAGGCTGCTGCTGGGAACTGACCTGCCATTAGCATTTTGTGAAGAGGACACTGAGCCCAGGACTAGGGCACTTTCTGACTTCTAAAAGCCCTTTCCAGAAGGAGCAGCATCCTGTGCATCATTTGGGACTGTGGATCCCTGGTAACATTCTCAAGTGCTCAGGTGACTTAGGGTCACATGCCAGTTGCTGTGTGCTACTTGCTCCAAGGTTTCTTCATGTCCTGCTCCGTCATTCACTTTTCCTCCACTGTTGGTGCTGCTGCAGAGCATCAGACTTTGCTTTCTGCCGCTCCTCTGACTGGATCTGATGGCTGCTGAGCAGTCTTGCAAGACTCCAGATTTCTCTTGCCATGACAGAGCATGGCCACTGTTGCAGAAGCCTCCCAGGTTAGCCAGCCTCCTTGAACTTCTGAAGGTCTTGCACAGCCCTTGTTCTTGTTGGGTTGGTTTTTTTCTTAATTTCTTGCCTTCTGTCCTGGATTGTGCTGGGAGTCCACCAGGCTCCCTTGGCCCAGGCAGCCAGCAGGCACACGTGGATGCATCAGTATCTGTCTGCCCATGTTCCCAGGAGGTGCTTCACTGAGAGTGTCTCCAGCTGTGAAGCAGCACCTTTCCCCAAGTCCTCCGTGGGGCTTTTCTGCTGTCCTATTCTTAGCCCAAAGTTAAGGATTTTTGGAATGTCTCAACTCAGGCAAGGTCTGGCTAGTGGATTTTAAACAAAAAAGTGTAAATCCACTGGAACCTCCCTCACAGGATCTGCAGCTGCAGAGGAGCAGAGCCGTGCAGGGCGAGGGACGGGCTGGTGGGGAGAAGGCAGGGTTCTCTGGCTGAGGTTTTTGTTGTTGTTATGTCCTTCAGCAGCTCTAACTTCTACTTTTTTCTTTTTTTTTTTTTTTTCTCTTTTTCCCACTCAGTTGAGTCCAGATGGGTCTGTTGATCAGAGTGACTCCTCACCAACTCCTCCTACTCTGCCACCTTCCTGCCTTGTCATGGGTGAGCAGTGTCCAGAGCTGGCATCGCTGGCCATTCTCAAATGCAGTGATGTTCCTGGTCAGAGCAAAAAGAAGAGAGGCTTCTTCTTCAAAGGAAAAAAACTCTTCAGAAAGCTGGGGTCCAGTAAGAAAAACTAACAAGGGATTTCCTGTTCTGTAAAGACTGCCTGTGCAGTCCACACAGGGACTGAGGATTCGGGAGGAGCCCTCTGCAATAAGCTGATTGGAGTGTTTCCATAGGGGAAAAAGTGTCTGTTGAGTAGAGAAAACTCTTCAGTGGGTCTGTGAGCTGTGATCTCTGCTGAGAACCCAGCTGTGATCTCTGCTGAGAACCCAGCTGTGGCTGCCCACCAAGTGTGGGCAGTGGCTCTGAGCACAGTGTCATGGCACTGGGGTGTGTGAGGCCTCAGCTCTAGGATACAGCTCCCTCCACAGTAGTGTGTCCTGCTCCCTGCAGCCCTCAGTGCTCTGGTTCCCTGTAAATATTATAATTTAAAGATTATATTCTGGCTGTAAGTTAGCTAAATGACTTTTCCCAGCAAAGCCCCTTAGGAAGAGTTCCCTTGTACTACACACCCTGGTATTTCTCTGGTCCAAAGGAGGTTGTGTCAACTCCTTCACTTCCTGCAAAGAAAATTTGCACTTTTCCATTCCCATGGATCCCTTTTGCTGTCTCTGGGCTGACAAGTGAGTTATTTGTACTGTAAACCTGTCAATATGCAGCTGTGCCTAGGAGCATCCCACACTGCCTGGGTCACGTTTCGGCGCACGGACTCCCGTAGAGGAAGGAGCGGTGCCCTGAGGAGGGTGGGTACTCCTGCCTGGGGGTGGGCTGCTGTGAGCTGCTCTGGGCTGGTTCACCTTGACCAGCTCTGGCTGAGGACTCCGCCTTATTTATTATTATTTATTATTTATTTATTTATTAATTCATTCCTTTTCTGTCTGCCTCTTCTGCAGTTCTGTTTGGCTGGTTCAGTGGGCTGCTCCTGAGCGGGAGCGTTGGGAGAGCAGAGCTGGGGAGGGAGAGTTTGCAGCTGTTTTCACAGGAGATGATGTGTTCCTCGAGTTGAGACACATCCCCTTCTGAGCCACGGAGAGTTTTGTACCACCTGGTTTCTATCCTTTCAGTGTTTCTTTCTTTGCATGTTTCAGTGGGGTACCTGTTTGGAGAAGGACAGTTAGGTGTGAGGTATGTGAATGGTGCCAGCACAGTGTCCACGAGTGTTGGTGATAGGGTATGTTTTTATTTAATATCAAATTTTATTATAATAAAGTCTATTTTCACAAAAATACATTTTCCTTAAAAAAACAAAAGACTCAGTGATACTTCTTCTGGGGTGGGGGCAGAGGGAAAATTATACCAATCACTTTCATCCTGAGGATGTTCCTCAGCAGTTCACATAGGGCCTGACCTTCCCTGTGGTCATGGCACAGGCTGCCTTCTCTGGGAGTGAAAAGTCTCCTGGTTCAGAGCCCTGCTCCTGGAGGAGAGAGCACCGAGGTGTGGTTACACGGCGTTGTGCTCTGCCTGAGCACGGCTGTGCCATGGCCAGACCTCGGCTGGACGTGCAGGTGGCCCTGCTGCCCTGCTTGGGTGGCTTCATGCAGTTAGTCACAGAGTGTTGTGAGCTGGAAGGGACCCACCAGGATGATGGAGTCCAACTCCTGTCCCTGCACAGGACAGTCCCAACATTCACACCATGTCCCTGAGGGCCAAATGCTGCTGGAATCTTGTCAGGCTTGGGGCCATCAGCACCTCCCTGGGGAGCCTGTGCCAGTGCTCCACCACCCTCTGCCTCGAGAACCTTTTCCTCATGGCCAACCTCCCCCTCCCCTGGATCTGGGCACTGGACCCCTTCACAGTGGATGCTGCTGAGCCCAGGGTGACCCCCACAGCCAGATTCCTTCCCGCAGTTCTGTTCTCTGCTCTTTGGTGTGACCTGCATGTGGGTGCTCCTGGCTATTAATAGAAGGGCACGGGGCTGAAGTGACTCTCCTGGTGGTAACACCTTCTGCAGAGGGACCACAGCTCAGCAGGGAGGGCTGCTGGGCCCAGGTCTGCCAGAAGCCCCTGGGCTGTAGAGTGGCACTGACTTCCCCATTGCGTCCATGTAACAGCAGTGAAAGCCACAGCTGGTGTGGGGGCTGCATCCAGACCACAGGGTTTCATTCCCTTTAGAAAAGAGCAAAAATAAAGATCAGTGATGAGTTTTGGTAGTAGTACAGCTTTTACAAGTGTTAGATGCTTTAGCATTTTGCTTTTTTTAATTGACTCCTCCATAGTGAGCCACCTTCAAGCCAGGCTGGGAGCACAAACCTATGGGGAAGATCTGCATATGTTGCCTTCACAACCTTCCCTGAAGGGGCTCCAGGAAGGCTGGGGAGGGACTTTGGCCAAGGGCAGGGAGTGACAGAACAAGGGGTGATGGCTTGAAGCTGGGAGAGGGGAGATGGAGATGAGATGTGAGGAGGAAATCCTTGGCTGTGAGGGTGGTGAGACCCTGGCCCAGGTTGGGCAGAGAAGCTGTGGCTGCTCCTCCCTGGAAGTGTTCTCGGCCAGGTTGGATGAGGCTTTGAGCAACCTGGTCTAGTGGAAGGTGTCCCTGCTGCTGGCAGGGGGTTGGAACTGGATGAGCTTTAAGGTCCCTCCCAAGCAAAACCAGTCTGGGATTCAGTGATTCTGCTGGCAGGGCAGGCTGTCTGAAATAGACCAACTCTCTGCAGTTACTGTGTCTTCTGACAGGGCTGCTGCCATGCTCAGGTGATAGACTGAGATGTTATTCTGCTTTGTCAGCATAAATGGCCCCAACAGAGACCAACGCCACCACAATAACCTTGTAGATGGAATCCACAGTCCACTTGCAGGCTTCCTAAAGACCTGGTGCAACTTCCAGAGAGTCCAGGCACACCTCGTGCCAGCAGTGACTGCTCCTGTGCAGTCAGCAGGACCTGTCCAAGCACTGCCAGCAGCTGCTCAGAGGTTACAAGGGTCTTCTCCCATGTTTCTTACCCCAGAGATTAGCAGCCTCCTGCTTGGAGCCCTGAGTCAGTGCTGTGTCTGGAGAAGAGGCTTTGCTGCCTTCTGAGTCCCCCAGTGTGGGGTTGTTCTGGGGACTTCTGCCCTACGCAAAAGTCTAAACGTGTATTATCAAAAATGACATTTTTATTGGTGTTGATTTTTGCAGTGCCACCACAGCAGACACACGAGTCTGGGGCTACTTCACATCCAATCCTTCTGTGGGGACCTGCTCCAGCTGCTCAGTTCAGCAGGGCCTCAACCACGTGTGGTCTCTCTGATCTGGCAGAAGAGGGGTGGAGATGCTGGAGGCAGGCTGAGCTTTCCTCCAGCCCTCCTAGGAGGTGCAGTTTTTTCTGCCTGTTTGCCTAGAAGACATCTGGAACTGAGCAAAGCTGCTGTCTGTGACATCTGACCCCAAGGAAGGAGAAGTGAAAAGGTGATCTTCCCCTCTCATCCAGCTGGATGATGTTCTCTAAAGGCTTCAATAACTTGGGCTAGAAGAGGGAAAAATAAGGAAACCCCAGAAGCTCTGAAGTCAGACTGCAGGTCTTGGCTCTGTACCTTGATCTTGCAACTTAGGGAGTAGTTGATGCCTCAACGTGGGCACTTGAAACTGCAACCTGCGGTGTCACTGGGCTCTGTGGAAGCCACTGGTGTGTAAAGGTCGGGTCAGTTGTGTGGAGTGGCAGTTCTGTGCCTTGGTCCTTTGGGAATTCAGCCAAGGTGGCAAAAGTCACTGTGGGCTTTTCTGGGGATTTTGCAGGATTCCCCTGACAGGAGGGAGTTGGTTGGGAAGCTGCTGCACCTTGAAGAGAAATGTTTCAGGAGAATCTTGATATGACAATGAACCCCTGTCTCCTGTGCTGGACAGGAGTCAGGGCAAGGACAGGCTGACAGCTTTGAGGTAAGAAAGTTGCTGCAGCTGTGAATGCTGGAAGGAGTTTCCATGACTTCTGGAGAAGACTTACACGATGAAAGTCATCAGCACCCAGTAATTTATCTTCAGCTTGCCCTGCTGTGGAGGAAGTTGGTTGCCATTCTAACTGAATTTACCAGCTGGAGTTTCCCAAGTGAGTTGTTTAAGGTCTTTTGAAAGAAACTGTCGTTGCTTTTATCAGTTCATCAGGGGATGAGCTGAAGAACAAAACTCTTGAGGAAGAAAAGCAGTGGCTGTAACATTTTGAGGTCTGCGGACAAGAGGTCGTATCTGCAGCTGGTGTTTGCAGGATGGCTCCCTGGCTCCTGGTGCTGAGCCCTTGTGACCAGAAGGTCCATGCTGTGCCCCAGGCATGTGCTGGGCTGCCTCCCGGTGGATTTTGACTCTCAAATTTCTCCCAACACCAGGCAGGCTTTACAGCAAAGCTGAGAGAAGTCTTCTGGAGAAGGGTTTATGACCTTCAGGCTTTGGTAGCTAAATGCAAAAGACTCCAAGAAACAAAAAAGCAAAGTAAAATGCAAATACAATCTAGATGTTCTGCTTTGCACCCTCTGCTTTTAATTGCTGTGCTGGATCCCAGGTGTTGATGGCACATCTCTGCTCCGAGGGGCTGCTGCTTGCATCAACATATATTTCCTTGCTCTAAAGGAGCAGCACGTGGGCTCTCCTTTGCTGCTGAGGGTGGTGAGCACGAGGGCTTGGCACTTGTGTTGGTGCTCAGCAGAAGGCTCACCCAGGTGCATGACCTGTTCCATACACCATGATCTGGGAGCAGGGTCACGGTCTCTGGGGACAGTCACCATTCAAGAGACAAAAGCTGCTCTCAAAACCTCCTACTTTCATGGTTTCTGAAACAGTTTGGAGAGCAATTAAGTAAGTTCCTAATTGTGAAATGCAATTATCAGCACAGATAGGCACTAACTGTCTCCTAGCCTTTGACAAATCCTTATCCTCTTCTAACCAGTGAGCTGTGGGATGCAGCAGAGGAAGGACACAGATAATGGCTTTGAAACCACCAGCTCTGCCCCTTTGCACAAGAGCTGCCCCGCGCTCGCATTGTGCAAGCAGCTGCTGGCGGGGGCAGCTCAGGCAGATACTCTGCTTCTGCTTCAAATGTGCTGAGCTCATGGGATCACAGAAAGCTGTGGGGTGGGGGCACCTCCTGAACCTCTGTCCCCGCCCTGCCCACAGCAGGGCTGCCTCCAGGGCCAGGGGGGGTTGCTCTGGGTCTTGTTCAAGTGAGCGCTGTCTCCAAGGGTGGAAATCCCACCCACTTTCTGGGCCCTGTCCCAGTGCTGCACCACTCTCATCAGTGTTTGTCCTACATCTAATGTGAATTTTCTTTGCAGCCTCACGTGCCCACTGGCCTTGTCCTCTCCTCCTCTCACTGGCCACTTTGGCAAAAGCTCCATCTCCCTCTGTAGCCCCCTGCGGTGATTTCACTGCTTTGGCTGCAGCCAAACACAGTCACTCCCTCACTCTCCACCCCCCAGGGAGCAGGGGAGAGAATTGGAAGGATAAGGGAAGGAGACTCAGGGTTGAGATAAAAATCATTTACTAATGGAAATAAAACAACAATGATAACAACAGTAATAACAGAATATGCAAATGAGTGATGCCCAGGGCAGTTGCTCACCACCCACTGACCGATGCCCAGCCTGTCCCAGCCAGTGATCCCGGAGCACAGACAGTCCCCAAACTGAAACCCTGGAAGAGCGAGAGCCCGAGAGATCCCTGACAGAATCCCCCCGAGTTCCAGGCAGCACTGGTTAATACACTGACCATGAGGTGGTGTGAGATGGAATATCTCATTGGCACATCCAAATGCCAATTTGGGGTTTTGCTAATTACTACACTTCTCCCTCCCAGTCCTAATGTAGCTGTGAGCCAGCCAAACACAACGGCCTTGGGCTCCAGCAGCCATTGATAACGTTAGGACTTTATCAACATTCTTCTAACAAATCCCACACTGAACCTAAACCACAGCTCTTCCAGCTCCTGAGAAGAAAATGAACTCTCTCCTTGCAAAACCAGGACACCCTCCCATGAGACAGTTGAAGCCAATAGTGAGGCTTCTCTGAGCCCTCTCCCCTCAGGCTGACCAGACCCAGTGTTCCTGTATGTCCTGGGCTCTACTTGGATTCCCTCCAGTTCGTTAAGATCCTGGCCTGGGGCTCTGCATCAGGCCCTGTGCTCCAGCTGCAGCCTCGCCCGCGACTCACCACGAGATTTTCCATTTGCTCTGCGGATTTTCACTGAAGAACAAAGCCAGTGTGTGAAGAGGTAACGGCTCCACCTACAAGTAACCCAGCTCCGGGGCGGGACACCTGCAGAGCCACTGCTCGAGGCACTGTGCCACCACTGCGGTCCCTGGGGTGCCCCGTGCAGGGAAGGGTTAATGGACATTCATTTAACCTACCCTGGGGAACTCCAGCAGAGACTCGGGTGTTCTCAGTCTGTGCTGCTAAACCAGGGAGCTTCTGTTACAGAAGGAAAAACACAATTGCAATGTGCAGGTAGGTAGGAGTGAGCTGAGGAGCAGTGCTGGTGAGCACAGTCACAGATTCATTGTGGTTAGCAAAGACCTTTAAGATCATCAAGTCCAACCATGAACCCAACACTGCCAATTCCACCTCTAAACCATGTCCCTGAGCAGCTCCTTTACTTCTCCATACACCAGCTTGTTCAAGCCCACATTCACCTGCTCCAGCACTATCCTAGTGCCCTGCCGCATCGGCACAGCGGTGACACGGCCAGGGTTGTCCATCAGCTCAGAGAGGGAGAGGGGCTTTGGCCAGGGGAAGAGGTGGTGCTTTGCCAGATCCCAGTACCACAGCAGTTTGGGGAAGGGTGAGACCCTACCTGCACTGCCCTGTGCTCAAGATCAGCAGCTGGATGTTGGTGAAGCCTATTCTAACCATCACCCAGGCGCCTCTTCCTGCTGTCCCTGTCTGCGCAGGGAAGTGCACAAGGAGCAGCATTTGTGGACCCTTCCAGACCACAACAGGGACACGGGGCAGGGTGGGTTAGAGAGGCGAGATGGGGACTGCTGAGCAGAGCAGACACCCTTTGGAGCTGGTGCCTCTGTAGGTGGATATGGAGACACCTTTTTTGACCTTTAAGAGCAGCAGAGGTTGAAGAGCACCATGGGGGAAGGAACCCTGTCCCTCTGATATCCTCAGGAGCCAAAGCTCAATCCACAGCAAAGTGCTGCCTTACACCTCCCTCCCAGAAAAACTGGGGCAGCTCTGCTTGAGCACCAGGCTGTGTACCCAGGTGGGTGCAGAGGACCCACCCTGCTGGAAGCTGGGGTTGGAGGTGGGTGCTGCTGCCTTGGCCCCATGTGCCCGTGGGGGAGTTTCCAAGCCCCGTGGGTCAGCCCCGTTGGGCGCCCGCTGCAGATAACGCCGCGCTGCAGATAAAAGCGCAGGCGCCGAGGGGACCACGCTGGGGACGGCAGAGGATCGCAGGTGAGAGCCTGGCCCAGTGCATGCTTGCTTCTGCTTTTGTGGAGCACTTTCTGTACCAGGGGTGGGGGGCTGGGGGGCTGGAGCTGCCTTTGGAGGTCTGAGGTCTGCGCTTCCCACTGCTTGTGTGGTGGCTTCCCCCGCCTTGCCCAGGGTTGGCAGAGCCACAATCCACCTGGCCCCAAGCGGGGCTGGAGCGCAGCGAGGATGCGGCTGGACCACGTTGCTGCTCTCGTCGAGGTCTCCTCCGCAGCGAATGGGTTTAGCTCAGCATTTTAGGGTGGATCCTGCCTTTGCCAGCAGCTCCATGGTGGATGCTGAGCAATGTGCACAGCCGAGCTCTGGGCTCACAGAGCTGATTGCTTTGGAGCAGCCTTGCAAGGTGAGTGGGTCAGCTTTGGGCAAAAACATCCCAAATGTCAATGTGTAGAGGACCTTCCATGCTGCCCTGACTGATTCCTCTTCCTCTCCAGCTCTTCTGACCCCAAGCACCGACTCTCCCTGCACACTCAGTGTTGCTGCCCAGGCTCCCCAGGGTGTTGCCGGCCTGCAGGGCTGGCAGCATGTTCTGCCCCCAGCTTCCCTGTGTGTTGTCCCACAGTCCCAAGCAGTGTGTTCCCACCAGTCCCTGAGGTCCCTGGGCCAGGAGGCAGCTCCCTTTCCATGTGCCACTGCGAGGACCTCCTAGGCAGCACTCTCGCTCCTGGGGAGTGTCACACTGGGAAGGGGACACCTCATGAGCTCTCTTAACACGTGTCATCAGCAGCACGGGCACTGACCTTTCCAGTGCTTGGTGAGATCCACAGGTTCTTGGGTTTCTTCACTTCTCTCATTTCTTTGCAGGGATGAAGGCAGAAGTCTTCCTGGGGTTGCTGGTGATCCCCAGTCTGTTCCAGGCATCTGCATCTTCTTCCTATGGTATTGTCCTGTCCTCAGGTTTTGCAGATCAGGGGCTTTTCTGAATAGGAAAGATAAAGTTAAGTCTAGAAGAGCCTGAATTATTCTGTTGTAAGCAGCAAAGTCGTGAAGAGGTGTCAGGAGGAGCAACAGTTGGTTTACATCTGCTGTGGCAGCAATCCTGCCACATTTTTATCAGTCCTGTCTGATTTCTTAAAATTATAGAATCACAGAATCCCAGACTGGTTTGGGTTGGAAGGGACCTTAAAGCTCATCCAGTCCCAACCCCCCTGCCAGCAGCAGGGACACCTTCCACTAGACCAGGTTGCCCAAAGCCTCATCCAACCTGGCCCTGAACACTTCCAGGCTGAGCGGTGGGGGTGCAGCGCTGGCAGCGGCCGTGTCCCCCACTGCCTTGGTGCTGTTTCTGATGGAGGCTGAAAACTGAACCCTCTTCTCCAAGGGGCTGGTTCCTGCTCCCAAGGTGAGGAATGAACGATTGTCTCTTCCTGGAGTGAATTCACTTCAGCTGCTGCAGTTTTTGGTGGATTGGAGCTACCAGGGGCTGTGGAGTTTGGGGACGGGGCAGCCACTCGGCTCTGTTCCAGCCCTGAATCACAGCTCCAAAACACACAGAGACCTCTGCCTGTTCATTTAAAGTCTAAAATCCTTATTGAAAGCACATGCCTGACCTTGCCTGTGTCTCAGATCATGGTCCAGGCAATAGTTTTTCTCACCAAGATTGTCAAAGAGGTGGACTCTGGGTTAATCAGGGATATTTTAAAGAATCTGGGAAGAATTTGGAGATAATTATCCCCTTTGTGCTGATTTCTGAAATTTTCTTCTTCCCTTGAAGCTGTAGGAAATGTTCTCACTCAGAGAAGCCCAGCAGGGGCTTTTGCCTCCTGGTCTGCAGCCAGCAGATAACAGAGAGAGTTAATTTTTGGGAGCTCCCCTGAGCAGGATGGGGAGCAGTGAGGGGGGCAGGAGGTTGCAGGAGGGACTGGGGAAGGCAGTAGGAAAATGAGGCTGTGCATCCTTCTGCTTGAGGTGTAAAGGGATAGATATGAGCTTTGGCCAGTTGGTGCCATGGGGAAGGACCCAAACTCAGCAATGTGGTGTATTTGCAACGTGGCTGTAACCAACTCTACTGTGAGGGTGCCAGAGCCCTGGGCCAGGCTGCCCAGAGGGGCTGTGGAGTCTCCATCTCTGGAGATGTTCAAACCCACCTGGACACTTTCCTGTGTGACCTGGTGTAGGGAACCTGCTCTGGCAGGGGGGTTGGACTGGATGATCTCCTGAGGTCCCTTCCAACCCCCCAGTCTGTGATGCTGTAACTTAGGATAGAAAGTGGGGGAGTGAAGAGGTGAGCTCTTAATTCTGGGCTCTCAGTGCTTGCCATGGGGATCTGTGCAGGCTCTCTGAAGGCAGCTGTGGCTGAAGGCACAGAAATAAGATTAATCCCCTTAGCTGGGGTTGCAAAATATCTTGAAGAAATAGCAACTGCTCTCCTGTGAAACGGCAGGAGGGATGACACATCTCTCACAGTGGCTATTCAAAGCCTCCACAGATGGAGACACCCTTTCCATCCCTGGGAGTGACCCTCTCAGGCTCCTCTGAGGAATATATCTACATCCAGCTCTCTCTCTCTAGAGATCAAGCAGCAGCAATGACTTCCAGCACTGCTGTGCCAATATCCCTGGGTGCTGGAGGCAGGGACAGAGCCCCACCACAGCACAGGAAGGCTCCCAGGTGGGAGACAGCACTCTCACCTCTGCTCTTTCCTTTCCCTTACCGAGATCTGCTGGAGGAGCTGTCGGACACGTCCCTCCTGAGCAGCGTGGACAAGGCCAAGCAGCTGGTGGATGCTGCCTACAAGCGCACACGGGAGCGGTGAGAGTCAGGGCTGGGCTGGGCTGGGCTGCAGCTTTTCCTCTTCACTCTGGCAGAGCAGACAAGGGTGTGGGATCCCCCAGGAGCACAGTGGGCTGTAATCCATTATTTTACCTGCCTTCACCATGTTTTTACACCAGGTCTCCAGTCCGTTGGGTCGCTAAGAGCTGTAACTCTGCCCTCCTCCATGCATGCTGTTCCTCCTAGCTCAGTATTTCTGGGCTCTATTTCATCCCCCAGGGATAGTCCAAGGGAACTGGAACCAACACAGGCTCCTGCTGAATTCTGGTGGTTCCCTCCTACAGAGGGAGCAAACCACTGTATGCTGCAGTGAGGAGGTTTTGTGGGATCTGACAGGAGAGCCCAGCTTCTGCCACCGTGGTTTGGGAGTGTACAGCATCCTACCAGCCCATACACATTCTCCCTCCCTACCTTAGAGACCCCTCTATCTGAGAGGAGGCTCCAGCAGCATTAAGGTAAGGTGACTTGGAGATGTTTGGGACCTCTGGATGGAGTCTGGCACCTGCAGACATTGATGAGCTCGTTAACAGTTGAGTGAGGTTTGGTTGCCTCAAGGATGTAAAGATCTAAGATTTTTCTTCTGGCAGGTGGAGCTGGGCAGTGTAAGAGATTCCCTTCCTGCAACTCACTCTGCTCCTCTGCTGAGGGTGGCAGGAGCAGCCATAGGGGTGCCTCTGCCTTTGTTTGTGTCCTGGTTTTGCTGGGATGGAGTTAATTTTCTTCTCAGTAGCTGGAAGAGCTGTGGTTTAGGTTCAGTGTGGGATTTGCTATGAGAAGAATGTTGATAAAGTCCTAACGTTATCAGTGGCTGCTGGAGCCCAAGGCCGTTGTGTTTGGCTGGTTCACAGCTGCATTAGGACTGGGAGGGAGAAGTGTAGTAATTAGCAAAACCCCAAATTGGCATTTGGATGTGCCAATGAGCTATTCCATCTCACACCACCTCATGGTCAGTGTATTAACCAGTGCTGACTGGAACTCGGGGGGATTCTGTCAGGGATCTCTCGGGCTCTCGCTCTTCCAGGGTTTCAGTTTGGGGACTGTCTGTGCTCCGGGATCACTGGCTGGGACAGGCTGGGCATCGGTCAGTGGGTGGTGAGCAACTGCCCTGGGCACCACTCAATTGTACATTCTGTTATTACTGTTACTATCATTATGGTTTTATTTTAATTAGTAAATTGCTTTTATCTCAACCTTTATCTTAAGTCTCTTTCCCTTTTCCTCACAATTCTCTCCCCTGCTCCCTGGGGGGTGGTGAGTGAGGGAGTGACTGTGTTTGGCTGCAGCCAAGGCAGTGAAATCACCGCAGTTTGCAATTCAGAGTAGAAACCTGCCAGGAGAGACGGGGTGGCCAACACCCAGGTGTGTGACCTACAGGACACTTGACTCTGCCCCATTTCAGTCCTGTAGATGGTGTTTTATTGTCCCTTGCAGCATGAAGCAGCACCTGCAGAGCAATGCCTTGGCCCCAGTGGAGTTTCTGGCATATTTCAAACAGCCGGTGGGGGGGACTCGGGCCGCTGTTCGGGCTGCAGACTACATGGAAACCACCCTGGCCCTCCTCAAGGAGAAGCTGCGGTGGGCTGTGAAGGGGGACTTCAACGTCACAGGTGGGGATCTCACTTTGCTGGGAGGGAGGCAGAGGAGGAAAATGCAGGGCTTGGTCACTGGGGCTTTGCAGGGCCTGGGAGGAGGGAATGAAAGGGGGTTATGATGGGCCATGGCTCAAACCCCTCCCATGCGGCTGCAGCGAGGCAAAGCTGAGTTATCTTTTCTGTGCTCTCTTTCCATTTAAAAAAACACATTTGGGGGTTTATCAGCTGAAGTGTTTTGTGCACTCCCCCGGTTCTTTCTGCAATACAGTGGTCAATGTACCAGTGGGTCAAAGCTTGTCAGACTTTGCCAGATGATATTGTTCTGCTTGAGCAGGGGCTGAGCAAACTCGGGAGATGTGACTCTCAGTAGCTCAGCTCCCAGGTGAGTGGTCTTTCTGCCAACATTCAGCTGACAATAGTCAGAGTCACTGCCAGGCTGTTCTGCGTTGGGAGCAGGATGCTGTGAGAAAGGCACAAGCAGAGACCGAGAGCAGAGCAGTGTGAAAGGGCATTTCAGTGTGTGTCTCAGAGGAGCCAGGTCCTCCATGAGGTGGCAGTCCTGGCCTCCCAGCAAGACCAGTCTGCTGAGAGAAACAGTTCAGGGACGTAGAGGGAGGGCTCCTGCCATATAAAGATGAACTCATAGGGATCCCCAGCTCTGCAGCAAGGCACTGGCAGGCCAAGACACATCATGGGGTGCTCCAGCATCACTGCAGCACAGGGTGAGCAGGAAGAGGGAGGCCGGGCTGACTGGCTCAGCTCCAGCCTCTCCATCCAGGAGCGATGCTCCAGCACTGCTCCAGGGACAGACCAGACCACCCTGCTGCCCCCTCCCACCCCCCTGCCCAGGAGGCACCAGTGGCTTCTTGAACCACACCGTGACCCAAACTGCTGGTGGGACCAGTGACTGGGACACCTCCAAGGAGCTCGGGGTGTGGTGTGCTGGTAGCCACAGCCAGGAAGGCTTTGCTGGTTGGACTGGGCTGCTTGTCCCCCACGCGTGGGGAAGGCTGCACGGTGCAAATGCAAAACCAGCGTCCCCTGTGCTGCCCAGTCGCTCGATGGTTTCTTCTCCAGACAGCTTTGGGCAGCGATGACACACACTGGTGGCTGCTTCACAGGGGGAAAACCTGGTAACATATCACAAGGATGGGTGTAGCTGGTAGCAATTTATGGGGGAGATAAAAAGAGGTTGGAGGGGAGAAAGGAAGGGAAAAGGATTGCTAATGCTAGAAAATCATTCCACTGCTCCACAGGCCTAACATGTAATTATAAATAAGATTTGGGCACGACTTTGTTGGGTTTAATGCTTTCCAAACCAGAAAAAGCAAGTTGCTACTTAGAAATATCCTCAGCACATCTTTGAGCAGGAAGACCTTAAGTGACAGCCTGTTGTGCTCTTCTGGATGAGCTGTGATAAGAAACCATTTCAAGGGTACAAGAAGGAGAACAATTTCCTGAGCCTGGGAGGCCCCACACCCTCAGGGACAGTGTGTTCCTGCTCGTTTACTCTCTGTTGTTGCCTGGCAGACCTGCTGACACCCGCCCAGCTGGGGGTGATTTTCAAGGCCAGCGGATGTGACCAGCAAGAGGAGCAGATAAATTGTCGCCCTTCTCGCTCCTATCGAACCATCACTGGCATGTGCAACAACAGGTGAGGGAGCTGTGCCAACAGCAGGATGGGTGGAGGGATGGATGGATGGATGGATGGATGGATGGATGGATGAGGCCTCCATCAGTAGAACTGGACCCATGTCCCCAAGGTTGATCCGTGTCAGAGGCGTTCTTTAGGGTTTTACATCCCACAGGGCTGTTTCCTGGCTGTGTGGAGCTTTTAAACACGGTTGTGCTTCAGGGGTTCTTGGTGTTGTACATGAATTAGCTCTTTGGCCAAAATGTGAATGACTCTGTGTTGGGGATTGACTCCAGCCCAGGTCTCTCTCATCAGGCTGCATTTTTTCTTTCTCCTGGGCTTTGCCTGGCTCTTCCCCGTCGCAGGGTCCCAAAGAACTTCCCAACCCAAACCCATATTGGGGCATGATCTGGCCACCTCTGCAGTGTTTGTAGGAGGAAATCTGGACACAGGCTGGGAGAGAGCACCTTCTGCATGTCCCATGGTTGGGCAAGTGGAGGGGCATGACTGTGATGTGAGACACAAGGGAAGCTGTGCTGAACAGGGGAGTGTTTTAAAAGGGACAGTGTAGGAGCATTCTCCATACCTCCCCTGTTACAAGAACCTGGTGGGCAGAGCATGTCCTGGGAGCACCTCAGGCAGAGGAAGGAGTTCAGACAGCTCTGCCTGCCCTCAGGTATCTGCATAAGAAGTAGGGAGACAGCTACCTGCCTCCTTCCATTTTCAGACAGCCATGTCTTCATTCAGAAGAGGAATCTGGGCTCTGGGGTGAGGACAGGTCTATCACACCTGAACCAGACCCTGAAGTGCTGGAGAAGGTGGGTTCAGCCATGCCCTGTGCTCTGTGTCCCTCCACTGCTTGGCCCAAGGCAGTGTTACACCCACAGTGCATGATGGACAACCAAAGAATACAAACGTGCACTCCAAAATTAAATATATGATTAGTCTAATTAAGGCTCTAAACCATGATCTAATCAAACTATAATAACCACTTAGTCCAGTTACAGGATAGTAACACTCTCAATCCAGATCATCCCATTTCATCTAAAGATCACTGGGAACACCATTAAATGAACAGGCACAAGTCTGCCCCTTTCCTCTGATGTTGTCTCTCACCTTTGTTTTCAACCTCTGGTCTGAGGTCAAGAGCCCTTCTTCAGGCTGGATGACACAAGGAGTCACCAGCAACCTGAGTTCTTGCCTGGGAGAAGCTGAGCCTTGGTGTGTATTATTATTTTTGTTATTATTATTAAACCTGAGCCTTATGGAAAGCACCAAACCTGGGCTACAGCAGCTCCCTGCCTGTTCTGCATCGCTGTGTGGTCCCATCCCAAGGTTTCTATGGCTCTCCACATCCATGAGGTCTTGGCCCTGCCATGATCCTAATGACACTGATAGTTTGCTGTTCTTCCATTCACTCTGACAGGAGAAACCCATCTCTAGGAGCTTCAAACAGAGCCCTGGCCAGATGGTTGCCAGCAGAATATGAGGATGGAGTGTCACTCCCCCGTGGGTGGACAGAAGGAAAGCGTTTCAATGGGTTCCCCTTCCCACTGGTAATGTTTGTAACAGCTAAAAATGCAGCACTGAGGCTCAGGGATTGCCAGTCCCTGGAGAGATCACAGGCATCAAAGTGCACGGCCACCATGGCACGGTGGTGATCGAGACGAGGAAGTTCAGTTGGCCAACTTCACGCTGATCCTATGAGAATCTCCAGGATGATCTAACAGAAATGCTTTCTAACTGCCTTGCTTTCAGGAAAAGCAAAGGAAAATTAATCTGATTACTGCAGAAACACAGAATAAAGAAATAAATACACAACATGTTCTTTCAAATTAAGTGCACTTAAGCCAAATTAATTTACTCACCTTTTTTGGTTTGGTTTGTGGAAGCTGGTTGTCTTGTGAAAAGTAATATGGCAGAGGATAGAATGAAGAAAAAAAAAAAAAAAAATAAATCCAGGTAGAAACTCCCTGTGGGGGTCCTTGGGTGGGGTGATTTGTGGGGGCACGTGTGGCTCTCTGGTGCCTGGACAGGAGCAGGGACACTGTGATGGGGTTTCTGGTCAGTCGGGCTTGGTGCATCAACAGCACTGGTGAGGAGCTCTGCAGTTGTCTGGGTTGTGTGCCTCGTGCCTGTGCTTTCATTGCACTTCTAACTCTGCTCCACAGCAGGGTCAGGGCTTGAGCAGAGCTTTCACCACTTTTTCTGTAGCAGTGTGTAAAGGAAGAACGGGTGGGGGAATTGTGATGGATGGGGAAGGGCTGAGAAAGGAAGAGGGCTTTAGGAGAGTGTCCTGCTAGAAGGAGTTTACTGAGATGACTTTCAGAAATTCCACAGTTTTATTTCAAAGCAGTCTTTTAAATTCTTTTGCTCTTGCTTAGCTGCTTCCATACGTCCACCAAGGGACACTCTTGGCTGGAGCCAGAGGAATGCAGCGCTCAGCAAAGGGGGCACGCAGTAACGCCGCCCAGCCCAGAGATTTGCTGGGTTTTTTTCTCTGAAGCACTAGGAATGCCTTCTGGAGTTTTGCTGATGACCCCACACACTGATGCACCCATGTGTACAAGCCATTTCCTAACTCACGTGCTCCACCTCCATCTCCCGCAGGTTCGAAAGGTGTCGAATGAGATTGTCCGCTTCTCCCCGGAGCAGCTGACGCTGGACCAGGAGAGATCACTCATGTTCATGCAGTGGGGCCAGTTCATTGACCACGATCTGGACTTCAGCCCGGACATCCCAGCCAGAGTCTCCTTCAGTGGTGAGGTGGACTGTGACCACAGCTGTGCCAAGGAGCCCCCCTGCTTTCCCATCCAGGTACAGCCAGCCTTCTTGCAGGGAAGAGAGGGAGGGTATCTACCTTCCAACCAGGAGATGTTGGTGGCTGTCCTGGTCCTTGACCATGAGGGACACCTCCCAGAGCAAGCCAAGGGTCTCAGACCGTTCCCTGTAAGGTGGCAGTGCTTGGTCCCAGCCTGTCTTTCCCCAGTTGCAGCCATTTACCCCCCATCTCCCTCAGTGCTATGGCTTTGCTTTGGAGCTGTGGTGCAAAGGCAACATGGGTGATGCCTGGGTTATAGTGAATGTGTCAGAGCCAGGAGCTGATGGGTGTCAAAACCCCAGAAAATCCAGGTCCTTTTGATAATTAAACGTACATGGGGCAAGGAAGTGAAGAGCATCTCTCAGAGGTGGCTGAGGCTTTAGTGTGACAGTCACATTGCAGTCTCCGCTCCAGTAAATACTCAGTGATGTACATGTCCACCCTGAAGCCCTGCTCTCCTGCCTTTGAAGAGGTACTGCAGCTCTGGCTCTCCCATTGACCCATATTGCCTTTCAAGGGAAACTGTGAAGGGGTGGAACATCACTGAGTATTTGGCCAACATGCAGTTGAGAATGCAGGCAGGGTCACAAGTGCTGGATGAGAACTGTCCACATGTAGATATGGACATTAAACTCCAACACGAGAGAGGAACAACTGAGCTTTAAAGATTCAATCCAATATAGACATATCCAGGGGAAAAAGTTTAGGTATCCATAGGAATTTAGGGAAATTTAGGCATCTCCAGGCTGTCAGGCATATTTGGAACTTGGACTCCTAAAATATCACCTCAGTTGTCAATCTGACCGCTCATATCTGTGATTTATGCCTGATCTCCACGCTACCTTGCACGGGGGCTGCCTTTGAAACGGCTCCTGCCTGGTTTTTCTTAGGGCTGCACCCTAGGTTTCAGTTCCTGCACCCCTGACCTGGTGATGAATTATCCTTTTATCTTCCTGCAGATCCCACCTGATGACCCACGAATCAAGAACACGAGTGACTGCCTTCCGTTCTTCCGCTCCGCTCCTGCGTGCGCCAGGCGACCGGCGGTTCGCGAGCAGATCAACGCGCTCACCTCCTTCCTGGACGGCAGCGTGGTGTACGGCAGCGAAGTGCTCTTGGCCACCAGACTGAGGAACCTGACCAACCAGCTGGGCTTGCTGGCTGTTAACCAGAATTTCTCTGATGGGGGCAGGGCGTACATGCCCTTCGGCAGGATGAGGAAGGAGCCCTGCCTGGCAGCCAGCGGGGAAGCCCAAATCCCTTGCTTTCTTGCAGGTAGGTTGGGTGCTGACACCCCTAACCCTGAAATCCAGAGCAAACAATTCCAGCAGCTCCAGTTCATTTCTTTAACTGTTTTTTTCTGATTTAAGTAGAAAATGGAGCATAGCAAAACATCATGAAAGACTGAGACAGGCTGTGCTAGGTAGGAGAAAGGTCTTCACTGTCTCCAAGTCTTCTTTGTGTCTGTATGCCTGGAGTGAAGCTGTCCCATCTGTGTTCAGCAGCTCTGGTGTAGGGTCTAGAGAGCACATGGGGCTGCTGGAGGTCACCTGGGAACCAGTGCCACGATGGAGCCGAGCAAACACAGCAATAGCAGACTGGCCTGAAGGCAATGGCTTGTCCATAGCTGTCGTTTGGTGGCTGTCTCTCTTCCATCAGGGTGGGTACAAGTGTGTTGGTGCTGGGCTGGGTCACCTCCATGAAACATTTGCCTGTGCTGCTGCACATCAGTGCGTCTGCTGCACTGTGAGAGGAGCTTAGATCCCAGCTGGACTGAGAATGAAGCTGACCACAGGTCAAGGTGACTTTCTGAGATGTGTCCCCACCACGGAGAAGGCTGAGGGTGCACTGGCAGCACACCAGCCAGGACATCAGCAAAAGCCCTCAGCCCATCAAGGCAGCTTCCTGCTCCATTTATCCTTTGTCATCCTTTTTGGTGTCCTCTTGACCACTTCTTCAACTCAAAATAGCTCCTTTTGTCCTGGACACAGCCTCACAGAGCCATGCTCCCCCTCCAGCCAAACACTGCACAGCCACCACAACTTTCCCATCTGCTGCCATTTGCTGTCTTCTCCTCTCCCCAGCACACAGAGACAAAGTGACTGACCTGGAGATCTGAGCATTGCTCCTTTCTCTCTGGCCCCTGCTGGTGAGGACCAGGCTGTTGCCACAAGTTTGCAGGATCCCAGAAAGGGATGTTTCTGATACACCTTGTGAATCATTATCTCAATCTTTGGTCCTTTTCTTTTGGGGAGCAGGACCCCCTGGCTCACTCCTGCTGGCTCTGGCCACACTGGGCTGCTCATGGCACTGCTGGAGAAAGCTTGAGGGCACAACAGATCTCATCAGCTGTGGAGCTCATTTCTATTCCCTTAGCCCCCTACATATCTGGCCCAAGCTCCTCTGGACAACATCCCCATGGTCCTTGGATGCCATCAGGACCTGGTGGTGGGACCAGCGAGAGAGCTCTGCTTGGTGTCATCCACCATCGCCCTCCATTTAAGCTCTTGGTGTTTTATGTTTCCTTCAGCCTCTCACACCTCTCCTTCTGTCCCATCTGTTGTTCTGTGTCTTCAGCTGCTTCCCCAGTTCTGCACAGGCCTCTCCTTGGTGAGAACCACACAGGACCTGTGGCCAAGGGCAGGTGCCCAGCGAGGAGCTGAACGGGCAGGTGCATTGGATGCTTCCCAGGGTGGCTCCCAG
This sequence comes from Caprimulgus europaeus, assembly GCA_907165065.1. The sequence continues at coordinate 11,752,666 of OU015544.1, read as the reverse complement.
CCCCTGGGCTCTGCAGCCAGGGGCTGCTGGACCAGTTGCTGTTGCATGGCTGGGTACACAGCCATCAGTGGGTGTATAGTGAACAGTCCAGGCTGGCTCAGAAGCTCCTTTGAAAATTCAGTGGCATTTGTGGCTTTTCCTGTCCCTGAGAACTGGAGAAATTTTACATGTGCAGTTGCCTAACAGGGCTCAGCAATTTCCTACTGGAGCTCTGTTGGAAGCCCTGGGTGGGTGCATTCTGCTCAAGGAAACCTCACAGGGCTCCTTTTGTTCCTCCTTCCGCAGCCCCTGCCAGCCAGCCTTTGACAGGAAATGAAAGGGGCTCTGTGCTGAAGGCAAGAGCAAATCCTCTGTTTGCTCCGGGGCCAGGGGAATAAATACAACATATTTACTTTTCTCTGAGTGCCTCTTTATACCCTCATCACCTGCTCTTGCTCTTGGGTTTCCTGCCCTAGATGTTTGAAGAAGGATTTAATGTTTCGTTGTGATGCTGTTTCCAATTTATTTATTTTAAACTGTGTGGCATTTTGCTTTTACTTTTATTCACCAGAGAGCTTCATTGCGACTCTCATCTTGCTTTGGCCATAGTTTCAGCTGGTTTGAAGGATAACTTCTGACTTTCAGAGCTCCCCTGGTTATCCTGACTTTCCTCTGCCCATTTTCATTTCTCTCTTGAACTGTGAGACTGTCTCTCTGATATGTGAGCTGGGAGAACATGTACTTTTATTTAGCTCTAAAGTTAATGCTCCTAGCCCTTATTTGAAAAAAACCCCAAACTTCACCATCTCTCTGTAATGTTGAGCACAACCATGGTGGCATCTTGGCTCTTGCTGCCTCAGCAGAAATTTGGCTTTTCCCTGGTGCTCCCCAGCCCTCAGGACCAGGGTGCTGGAGTCCCAGACCCCGTTTTCCTTCTCCTTCCCTGTGTTTCTTACCCAACTCCTTCACAATGCAGATATTAAGATATCTAAAATTTTCCCTGTGCATGTTTCCCCCTGTGACCTTTGCCTCCTTCCAGTGGGAGCAGCAGAGCACAGGCAGGCCACTGGCAGTGCCAGTCTGCTCCTCTGCGTTACCCCTAGGTGACACTCGAGCAAGCGAGATGCTGGAGCTGGCCTGCATGCACACGCTCTTCGTGCGGGAGCACAACCGCCTGGCAGGAGAGCTGAGGAGGCTGAATCCCAGCTGGAATGGGGAGAAGCTCTACCAGGAGGCACGAAAGATCCTGGGTGCCATGATCCAGGTACCAGCCCCCACGTCGTATATCCTGGCAATGCCGCCTTGTCTTGCAGTCACACAGAATTAATGGGATGGGCTTTGTTAATGGGGGGAGTCCACAGCGTGCAGTGTTTTGGGGTGCAAATGACCAAATTATTTCCACCAGTCCCTTTGTCCAAAGCAAAATCACATGGAGGTACCTCATAGAATCACAGAATGTGGTGAGTTGGAAGGGACCCACAAGGATCATCAGTCCAACTCCTGTCCCTGCACAGGACAATCCCAACATTCACACCATGTCCCTGAGGGCCAAATGCTGCTGGAATCTTGTCAGGCTTGGGGCCATCAGCACCTCCCTGGGGAGCCTGTGCCAGTGCTCCACCACCCTCTGCCTCAAGATCCTTTTCCTCATGGCCAACCTCCCCCTCCCCTGCCACATCTTCCTGCCATGGCCTCTGCTCCTGGCGTTGGTGGCCAGAGAGAAGAGCTCAGCGCCTGCCCCTCCTTGTTACCTGAAATGACAAGCACAGAGGGGAATCTTTGATGTCCCTCTACTGTTAAATTTCCAAATTGCTTGATGAGTTTTTAACTGCATTTTGTTTTTTTGAGAAACACAGGGACAGAAAAGTCAGAGGAAAGATGTTTCCAATCAGCGTTTGGTACAGGATAAAAATGGTGCTGGAGATTTAGATTAAAATTCCTCTAGGTTGTGAGTCTCCTCCTCTCCAGAAGCCCCATGTGCTGAGGGGTGCAACCAGCCATGGCACTCCTCTGTCCTTACTGCTCTGGGGCAAAGGCTCCCTCAGGACTGTCCTACACCACAGACTTTGCCCTGAATGAGAACCTAGGGTCAAAAAAATATTGGTGTGCGTGGAAGGAACCTTTCAAGGTCTCTAGTCCAGCTTCTGGTTTGGAGCAGGACCAGCTTCAAAGCCAGATGAGGTTTCACAGCCAGCTCATATGAGAAAAGAAGACATGGGGTTTCCAAAGGCAGTGCTTAGTCATACCTAGTTGGAAACCTGTCTTCTGAGCTGGTTCAACAAACAAACAAAAAAGCAGAAACCTCAAAAAGTTTAAGTTTTTAAAACTGTAAATGTAAATATAATGGTATTGTTGAGTAAATATATTGGGTAAGACACTGCAGAGAGACTCGAACCATGGCACGAAACGCACTGTCTCCATTCTCATGTTTAGGTCAATGGTTTGATCTTCTGCAATTTTCAGAGAAGTTTTCACCTTCTGACAAAGAATTTGATTTTTTTTTAAATTATAATGTGCAGCCTCCTCGATGTTCCAAAGAGACATGAGACCAGGACTGGAAACCTCTGTTATGGGAGGACAAACACAGCTGCCCGTGGGTGGTTGCATCATCTGTGCCAACACTGTTGACTTGTTCTCTGTCATCTGAAGCATGTAGGGTGGGAGGGGGGAGGAAATGCATTTCTACCTGGCTGATGGGAATGGCCTCTACGAGACAAGGAGGGAATATTTGGGAGGATTTGGGAGGCTCTGACCTGCCAGGCTGTTGAGGCAGGGAGGAGCGTGTCTGGGGACACCTGAGTGCCAAATCCTCATCACCAACAGGCAGAGGATGAGTGTGGGTCAGGCATGAGCAGTGTCTGTGCTTCCTGATGTTGCTGAAGGACTTATGTCCACTTTGCAAATCACTGCATGTTCATGCAAATCTCATCACTGCTAGAGAGTGCAGAGGTCCCACCATGCATGGCTGGAGAAATGAGGAGCCTGTGGCCTGCAGAGCCTGTTCCTGTGCCTGGAGCTGCACTGCCTGTGGAATGGCACCGTGGCCAGTGCAGAAGAGGCTTTGAACCAAGGCCACAGAGGTGAAGAAACAAAAATCTCACTCAACAGTGCCAGAAGGGATCCTCACCAGAGGGACAGAACAGCTGGGTGGAAGTCTGATGAGGTGAAGCAATCACAGGGCATGGGGAGACTTTCTGCCCTACATCTGCACTAGCAAAATCTCCCACATAAACCCCATGAAAGAAGTTCAGTGTGACAGCTCCTGCAGTTTGAGATATGAACAATAACTTTCCTTCCAAAGAAACTGATGGCCAAGCAGTTAATGACTCACACTTTCCTTTTTCCTTTCTAGATTATAACCTACAGGGACTACCTGCCTCTCCTGTTGGGAACCAGTTTCCAGACGCTGGTTCCTCCCTACCGTGGCTACAACGAATCCGTGGACCCCCGAATAGCCAACGTCTTCACCCTGGCTTTCCGCTTCGCCCATGCCTCGGTTCCCCCCACTGTTGACCGCTTAGATCAAAATTACAGGCCCGTAGGCCCCCGAATTCAACTCAGAAGCACCTTCTTTGCTGTCTGGAGGATCATAAAAGAAGGTAAAGCCTTTCTTGCACCTCTGCAGTGTGAATGTATTTCATTCAGCCTTTTCTGCCCACTCTGGATGAGCTCCTGCTTCAGCCAAACTTTAAAGCAGTTTGCATTAAATGTGTTAAATGACCTTTACTTCCAGACAGAGTTTTCCCAGCACAGCTGTCCTCCACAGTGTGGTGCATCTCACTGTGAAGCATGCAGGCTGATTCCTTAATTGCTGTAGTCTCCAAGAACATTATTCACAGTATTATCTTTTTAATGCTTTAAGTGCAGGAAAATTAGTTCTCTTGTAGTAGGAGCTTATAATTAAATATAAGCTGTGCTCAGCTCTCCGGAGCCTCTCGCAGACACGCCTGCCACCCTGCACTGCTCACAAGTCCCTCTGTAACCGCTGCAGGTGGCATTGACCCCTTCCTGCGCAGCCTGATGGCCAGTCAGGCCAAGCTGATGACGCAGCAGCAGATGGTTGTGGACGAGCTCCGGGATCGGATGTTTGAGCAGATTGAAAGGATTGGGTTTGATTTAGCGGCACTCAACATGCAGCGCAGCAGAGATCATGGGCTCCCAGGTGAGTTGGCTCTGGGAGCAGAGCTTACAAAGAAAAAAAATAACCAGAAATCAGGCACTCTTGTGATTGAACATTGAGAAACTCCTCCAGCGCGTGCCTGACTGAAATTGCTCTTTCCCAAACCTTTTAATAATTTCTGTACCACCACAGGTAAGTGAACAGGAGGTTGAGTAATGAAGCCAGAGCCCGGCTGGAGCTGGAGGAGACACGTAGAGACCCACAGCCAGAAGAACACGGGGCACTGCACAGGCCAGAGTCAAGTGTGCAGTATCCCATTCATTACTTTTGTGGTTTAAATAGAAAAATTGGGAAAGCAGCTCAGCAACAAGTTTGCAGGACTGGAATTAGGGCCAGAAGTCCCCTGAAGCTTCTCTCTAACCATCTGTAGAGGTCCAGCCCTGCCATACATGACTGGAAGAGCAGATCACAATATGCGAGGAAGTCTTCTCCTAATTCCTCTATGAAGACTGTGTTCCAGAACAAAAAACATGTCAGGACCACTCTCAGGGCTCTGCAAGATGCAAAACCAGCGTGATGGCATCGTGAGCTGGTCCTGAGAACAGATTGTTGACAGGACTTCACAGTGGCTCGTGGGTGTGCCATTGCCCAACAGTGTTATTAGGCTGATGCAAGAGCCGGGAGCTGCTGCGTCAGGAACGTCCTGGGAGATGCAGGAGGACTCACCTCGAAGCCGTGGTGAAAAGTGTGCTGGATTCACGGCTTTTGAGCCCAGACAGAGGCTTTGCAAGGTGCCCAGGTGCACGGCCAGGTCACAGGATGGCTCTGCCTTTGCTGCAACAGAAGGCTGTGATTTTTAATTTTTTTTTCTGAATTTATAGCTTTGACTGCTGGTCTGCTGCAGTGGAACTGACGTGTGATTCTAGTGTGAATCAGTGCTCAGCTCCTGGCCTTTGGGTCTCAGCCCACTACTGTGCTCCTTGACATTAGACAGCCTATGAAGGTGATGATGGTCTAACAAGATCAAAAAAGCTTCCTAATTCTTTTTCTGATAAAGGAAATAATCAGTCTCCTCCAACTGACAGTGGTGTCATCCAGGCATCACATGCTGTATGGTTTTCTCTGAGTTCTCCCCAGGTTTTAGACATCCCTCTCACAGTGGAGGTGTGTGCTGCAGCATCATCTCATCCCTGCACACAACCTTTTGCTGAGCTGGCAAGTAGGAGGATGTGCAGACTTCCTTCTACTCATGCAGTCATTTAATAAGACACTGAGTTGCAGATTGTCCTTTGCTGGGCACCTGCCCTGTCCACCAAGATGGAGAATTAGGCACAAGTTGTGGTCCAGTGGATTTTCAGCTGTTTGCAGTACAGAAAAAATAGTCCAGGGGCTCCCTCCCACGCATAGTAACAGGGATTGGGCAGAGCTGTCTCTGCAGCCTGGGATGTCTTGTCTTTGTGGCTAGACAGGAACACAAATGAGACCAGTTTGGGGAAGTGCTTGGCCACTCTCCTGTGGTACAGAAAGAGGCAGCGTCAACATCTTACCTAGATTCACTTTCAGTGCAAGCACCATCAATGAGATTTGTGAGGACCTCTCTGCTGCTGCTCTGTCTGAAGGTCTCTAGCACTGGATGCTCCCCCAGCTCATGCAGGGTTCCTGCAGCTTCAGCAGAGCCTGGGTCTCCCTTAGTTCACACACCAGGAGGTTGTTTCAGACACACCATGGCACTGGAGCCTGGGCACAGGCACCCGCACTGCTGCAGAGTGGAACAGCAAAACGGTGCTGGAAGGTGGTGGAGCAACTCCCACTAGCAGAGATCAGCTGCAAAAATATGACCCTTCCACAAACAGCACTGAAATGCCAGCCAGGGTGACCTGGCTCTGCAGGAGTGGACACTCGATGGCATTAACAGAAATACAGAAAAATTTAGAAAAATATTTTAAACATATCAGGACTCTACCTGTGCCCCAGCCTTGGGAAAGGGGAGAAAAAACTTCTTTCCAGGAGGGGGAAACATGTGACTAATCTGTCTGCTCCCAATTACTTGCAGGTTACAACTCCTGGAGACGATTCTGTGGGCTCTCACAGCCTTCCAATGTGGAGACACTTGCTCAGGTGTTGAGGAACCGCAGTCTGGCAGAGAAGTTCATGCAGCTGTACGGGACTCCAAGGAACATTGACATTTGGATTGGGGCCCTGGCAGAGCCCTTTGTGAACGGGGGCAGAGTTGGGCCCCTCATGGCTTGTCTCATTGGCACCCAGTTCAGGAACATTCGTGATGGGGACAGGTAAGAGGGGAGCTGGGTGTACAAACCCCAAAGGACAGAGGGAGACTGGAGTTTATGTGGATTTCTTTCTGCAGATTTGGAACTTGTTCCAGTTGGTTTTGTTGGTTTGTTTTGTGTTTTTTTTTTAATTACTTTTCCAAGTGTTCTTTTCTGTTTCTGGTGATGTTCTTATTCCCCATCTAGATCTATCATGGATGAGGTACTGGGCTAGGATCCCTTCCTAGCCAAGTGTTTCACCCTCAGCCCATTCACCACTTGTGCACACTGGGCTGCCCTTCTCCATGCTGGTGGTTCTTACCCAGTGTGAAGGTCTGAGCTCTTTTCCCTCCTCCAGATAAATGATTTTAAGGAGGCCCATGTTACTGTGTGTTCAAACAGCACCTCACTCCAACAAAAGAGAAACATGTAAATCCTTAACAAGAAAAACAGGTACAGCTCTAAAGGTGGGAAAACCAGAATCTAGACAGATTGACTTCACCAGTTAGGAAAACAAAAATCAGTCAGGTTTAACCAGCCTGCATGGTTGTACTTGCAGTAGACACTTGGCTCCAGCTGATGTGGTGGCTCATGCTTTGGGTAGTTTAGAAAATTTGCTTGCAGACTGAGGGATGTTGCTGAAGGACTGACACACTTTCAGGCTTTGCAGGGAGTGAAAGAGATTAATTATTCTCTCTTGGTTAAGTCCCATCTCAGCCTTAACTGCTTCCATGGCACTGGAGGCATCCCTGTCCCATCTCTGTGGGACTGGTCCTTCTGGCCTGCTGTGCCTGCACCAGTCACACCTCTGCCCACTTTCCCATCTCCTGAGTGTGCAATGCACAGCTTTGCACCATCAGTGTCTTGTGCACTTCTCGGGCATCTTGGAGATTATTTTTCACTATTTCTCCTTTCCACCCCAGCTCTGAGTTGGACCCCTGTGATCTGACACGTGGCAGTGTTTGGGCTTCACTTGCACCAAGAGGTGGGTGGGTTGGGGTTTGCTTGCCAGCCCAAATCATTTGAGCAGTGTTGTGCTTTCAACATACTTGAAGTCCTCCTCCTCCTTGAATTTGCTCAGGGGCATCAGGTGCAGAAGTGAGTTATGTGCTCCCTTTTAATCCACATTTCTGAAGCAACGTCCCCGTCCTGGCTAGCAATATTGCCTGAAAATGGATCATGACCAATGTTTCTGGGAAACTTTCCTGCCTAGAAAGACCTGCTGGGAGCTCAAAGCCCAGCAGCTTACAGGCAAACAGTCCACTGCACATTTAGAAATGCTGTTCTTGTGGCAGGATACAAGAACTCGTATGTTTTTTAAAGAGAATAATTACAGGGCTGGTTCCATCACAGGAACCATGTGGATGTAACCACAGTCTGTGTTCAGTATGTGCTGACTTTTCTATTTGAAAGAGGGTGCTTGGGCCTCATTTGAAGAAACACAAGGCAAGGCTTTAATTCAATTGCAACTTTATTAGATGTCCATGCCAGAAAAGCAATTTAAATTATCCAGCTGGTGAGTCAGAGCTCTTGATTTAAATAACAGAAATTTAAATTTGTTCTTGGCAAAAGAAATGTGTTATTGCTGTTAATGGGAAATAATGTTGCAAGTCTTGAATGTGAAGAAGCCAGAAGGGAAAAATCTGTTGTGTCTTCTCTCTGCTGCAGGTTTTGGTGGAGGAACAGAGGGGTTTTCACTCCTCAGCAGAGCTCTTCGCTGGCCAGAATCTCCTTGTCACGAATAATATGTGACAACACCGGCATCTCTCAAGTGCCAAGACGAATATTCCAGGCCAACAGATACCCTCGGGACTTTGTGAACTGCAGCCAGATCCCGAGGCTGGACCTCAGAGCCTGGAGGTCACGGGACTGAGAAGGTTACAGAGCAAGGTACAAGCTTCAAACAGCAGACAGGTCCTGCCTGCAAACGTGGGGTAACCAGACCCCCAGGGCTCTGAAACTGCTGCCCAGCACAGGGCTGAGCATTAAGTGCCAGGCGCTTCCCTGCACAGGCTTAGGCACCAGGTCCACGGGAGCAGCTCCCCTGCTGTGCAGGTTTTCCAGGGTCAGCCCTTGCCAAACTAAGCTGAGGGCATTGCTCTGGGATTTTTCTGCTCACAGACTTCTCAGTTTAGCTCTTTGCTGTGGATGTCCCTGATTTTCTGCACGGGAAGTGATGGCCAGATCGGGGAGACTGATCGTTCTGTCTGGGTGGCTGGTCTGCCTTTTGTAGAGCTGTCAGCACATCTTGATCAGACCAAAAGCAACTCTGCACTTGAACAGAGGCTCCTACTTTACAGAAGAGATTGTAGAGTTTGATTTCTGCTTGGAAAGTTGTTCCCTATATTTACACTATTTCCTTCAGCTGCCTCCATGATTTGTAAAGCTCTTGGGGTTGAATGCTTTTCTTAGGAAAATGCTTTCTGAAATCCCTGGGAGGAGATGTAGGCAAGAGGGGCTCTCCCCTGGGGAAGGTGAGCTGCTCCAGTGCCTTCTGGCCATGCCTTTTCCCACCAAAACATCATCTTTCCTTTGCTCTGTCAGGCCCTGCCATGCTCTCACAGCGATATCCAGGCTGTGAGAAGGAGCAAATCTCTGCAGCTAACAGCAATCATTAGAGCTAAGACAGCTCATTATATCCTCTATTCATTCCATATAATGAACTCTGTTCATTATAATTCTCCACAGGGCTGTGGGATTATCAGCTTGAAAGTGTGGCAGGGTACAACCATAAATGCCATCTTCATGGTGCCAGAAAAAGTGATGTTTGCAGGATCTTATAGTCAAGGAAGGATCCCTGGAGCTCTTTAGAGCATCAGGAGTAATACCAGAGCTACTGGACCATTTTATCCGGCTTAACCTGTGGAAATAAATCACAGAAGACAACAGAGAGCTGTGGCCTGTCCTTTTCTCCTTTGTTAATGCATTGCTTTTTATGTCCCACAGAAGAAGCATCTGTTGACTTTGAATGCTGAGCATTGAGGATTCCCTAGAGGTCCAGACTTGGGAAGCTGCTGAGATGGATTATTATTTTTTACTCTGTGTTTGCTTTTACTGCCTGAAATGTTTGGGCATGGCTGCTGTCATTTGCTCAGTTTAGTTTGCATGAAGCCTTTTCAGTGAGATGGAGTCCAGTGATAAAAGAACTTCATGGAAGGATGTCCAAGATCTGTGTAAATCACTCAATATCACAAAGCAAAGCACAATGAGTTATCCAGAGACTGACTCCCAATCAAACCAGCTGCTGGCTTAGGCAATTTCACATGCACTGTGCTTTAGTAAGATTTACTGTCAAAAATATGTTTTGGATCCTCCTTTCAAAGTTTCCAAGCTACACAGAAAGAGGTTGGGACATTGGGATGACTGCTTGTTCTTGCTTTCCAATTTTTTTTGTTTTAAAAAAAGTATGTACTTCAGTTTCCAGAGAAAAATCTCCTAATTTCACAGTGCCTTTGAGTGAAGCAGAAATAGCTGTCCTGCACCCCAAACAGACTTGTTTAAAATGCTGTTTCAGATTTTGCTTGAATATGGAATGGAGAAATTGTATACATGGGAGAAAGCTGTTTTTTCATCATTTTTTGCCCTTAGTCCAGAATGCCCAAAGCATCACCTGGTGTGACAGAAATCCATGACAAGCTATTCCTGCAGCCTGGCATGAGCCAGAGTGACTTACCCCTGGGCTGTGGAGCTGATGGCTGTGTCCTGGCAAAGCTAAGAGCAGTCTTAATTTACAAGAAAGTGAAAGCTAATCTAGTTCTACTCCAACTTTGTCCCCTCAATATCATTTCCTGAAAGGGATCAAAACCACTTTCTCCTTCCTCTGTAGTCTGCTATGTTACTGTTATCTATCAATAAACTGCAATTATGAGATGAGGCCAAAACACTCCTTGCACGTTGTAAAAGGTGCAGTAACCAGAGGTGAGTGGAGGATGGTGGTGCATTTTTATGGGAATATGGCACAAAGTCGAGTCAAGCCCCCATGTATTTGTAATGAGAGAAGGTATTTCTTGCTCAAGCCTCTGACCCATCCTCCTGTGTCACGCAACGCTGTGAAATATCCTCAGAGAAAGGGCCAGCACAGGATGTAGTTCCAGCAAACACTTGACAATAATCTCCTTATCACTCCCAAAATGGAAAGAGTCTCTGTGAGATCCTCAGGAAAAAAGGAGAGGCACTAGCACTGACTTCTGCCAGCACGTGGCCAGGGTGGAGGGGCAGCGCTGGAGCTGCTAACGCCCCGCTGTGTGGGCTGACAAACACAAGCCTGGACATGTTCTGAAGGCAGAAAGCGTGCAAACATGCCCTGGGGTGGGCTGAAACCCACTGTTTCTTGGGTGAGCTCCTGAGCTGAGAGCTACAAGGGAGTCAACAGATTTGATGGGTGTGAGGTACCTGACTACATGAGGGATGTCCCCGTCTCTCTATCTTTGTTTTCTCAAATTAGTTGTCTGACTCTAACATCTGCACCTCAGACCCTGGGGACAGAGGGCGTCTCATTCATTACCTTTTGACTTCAGCAATTAACTTAAGAGGGAGGAATTGACTGGCTCAAAATCACCCAATCTTTCCAATTTTAGCTGAGCACAAGGTTGAAATTTGGAAAATTTAATTAAGTTTATCAAACTGTCTAATCAAACCCATTAAATGAATGTATGGCAGGATGGGGGCTGTTGCAATAGGGCTGCCCTGGCTGGTGGAGCCACTGAGATGGGGCTTGCAGGATCTGGGATGGGCATCCCCCCTCCAGCCCTGTCAGGGCCTCTCATTCACTTTCTTTCCCACCTGCAGCCTCCTCCAGCTGTTTCACCTCTGAGGATGGGTGTCCATCCTGAGTCCATCTTGCTCAGGACCTTCTCCCAGCGATGACTGCACCTCCCTTGAGTGAAGGCCTACCAAGGTGGTCAGTGGGTGGAACATATGATGTGCAGAGGAAGGCTGAGGAAGCTGCATTTGCTCAGTCTGGAGAAGGGGAGAGGAAGTGATTTCAGTCTTCAACTTCCTATTGAGTAGCTATGAAGCCAGATGCCTCTCAGAGGCACACAGTGAAAAGATAAGAGGTAATAGGTTACAACAAAGGAAATTCCCCTCAGACAAAGGAAAGCATTATTCCCTGTGATAGTGGTGCAATGTGTGCACAGGGACCAGAGAGCTGAGATCTCTGTCCTTGGAGGTTCTCCATACTTGCCTAGAAAAGGCCCTGAGCAAACTAATCTGGTTTTGGATTTAACCCTGCTCTAAGTAACTGGTTGGACTGCAGCTCTCCAGGGGTCCCTTCCCACCTCAATTTTTCTGTGATTTACGGTGATAAACAGTTTCATTTTCCAGCCCACGGGCTGTGCTGTGCGCCACCCCCATGGATGCAAATCCTATAGCACACGCTGTTCCAGCCTGTTGCATTATGTTTCTGTCAGGGCTGTCTGGATGCCATGGAAATCTTCATGAGTCAGGACACATTTTCTTGTAGAAACACTTCTCCTGCCATTATGAAAATTTCCAGTTATATCTTTGCTTGTAAGTAGGTATCCAAAGCTCATCTGTGCCTTGTAAAACTGAGTGATGCATGTCTTCACCACAGAGCTGCGGCCAGAGCATGATAAATGCAGTTGCCTCAGTCCTGATGAGCTATCTGTAAAGGACAGCTCACCCTGGAGTCCCTCTGAAGTTTTTAGCATCAGTGTTAATGCCTCTGTTTAACTGGGTTGTGACTGCATGCACTGGGTGATCTCTCTTCAGTGCTGTTCTCCTTTTGGGGGGCTGATGCGTTCCCTGACACTGAGCAGTCCCAACACTTTGCCCTTTGATAGCTTGGTCCAGTCTGTCCCAGCAGAGCTATCTGTGCCAGCAGTTTCCAGTGGGAATTAGTCCTCTTATTGTGTCCTGAAATTATTGCTTTTGCATTTAGAAGTCAGTTTTGGTCTTTAACTTGAGTAACTCCTCTCTCTCTGGCATTGCTGTACTGACAGCGCTCTGTTCTCCTCTGAGCCTTCATTTGCCTACCATGAACAAAACAATTTTCTCAGTCTTTTCCCATTAGATTAGATCACCCTCCCTGCCTCCACCTCTCTTTTCTGGCCAATGTGGGGCTTACCAGAACTGGGGAGTAGGAGAGTCATTAAAGCTGCATGAGGAGAGCTCATGAGAGGAGCAAGCCCCTCCTCTCCCTACCTAAGAGTCACTGAAACTGAGCCAGGCTCTGAAAAGTGTGCAAAGACCCAGGGGCAAAAGGGAGTCAGCTGAGCATGGGTACATTTAGGCTGGAAACTGGGAGCTGCATTAGAGCTCTAGTTACTGAAAATGCCTTGCAGTTTAGGCAAGATCTGACTGGTTTTTGAATGATGGATCTGGGTGCTAGAGATCCTTGCAAGAGGAGAAAATTATAGATAAGAATTTTACCATCTGTGGGTTTGGAACCTAAGTGTCTTGTTAGGTCTGAGCTGACTATGTCTCCGTGGTGAGTTGGGAATGGAATTATTTTTATTATCACTTTATGTCCTTGCCTTTTCCTGTAGTCATCAGGGATGCTTACCAGCTGTTGAAAGCTGCAAATAACCATCAGCCTACCTTCAAACTCTTATGTACCTGATGTCTTCTTGAGACTGTGTCTGTCTTCACTACTCCAAGTGTGCAGTTACCTTTCTGCACGGAACAGCTTGGTGGTGCCCAGTTGACTGTTGGTTGTTCCTCAGTTTGGTGGTGCTGTGGAGAACTCTCACAGCTGACCACGCTGAGGGTCTAGCACTTACAAATCTGCTTATGTGGGTTCTTTGCTGGTTATACTTTATTTTGGCCATGTGGACACCACCATTTGTGCTGGAGACAGTTTTCTGTCTTTTCCTCAGGTTCAGAGTCTCGTGTTCTTGTAGGTCAGCCAAATTTTAGGGTTGCTGTGTTCCTTTGGGTAAGTCATCAACTTGCTACAGCTCAATACCTGTTTGGTAGTAGACCATTTACTGCAGGAGCATCATTTCCTTCCAGCCTTGATGAAAGTATTGCAAAATTTCTGTCAGCAATTTAAAATAAAGCTTTTCAGTGGTTTGTGATGAGTTCCCGTTTGCACACTCCCTGTCCCGAGATATCCTGGGTGAGTTTTCATGAGCAGAGTCTGCAAGGTGTTCCTCTTGCATTAGGAACCTGTCAGCAGCAGGCTGGATTTGAAAGGACAGCATTCAAAGTGCCTTCTGCTGGCATTATGTTTCAGGAACCTCTCTCTTGGTAGGTCAGGATGAACCAGTCATGCATCAAATCAACCTCCACCCAATTGTGAAAGACCATAATTGATACTGATGAGATATTATAAGGTTAATAGGCATCAGGAAGATAACTGTTTGCTGGATCAGACCTTGGATAAGCATGGAACAGCCATGGCTGGTCTCCATGGACCGGCTTCAAAAGGGAGCTGGTCTCTGCGGTGCCAGTACACCGGGGTCACGGTGCCTGGGTCCATGAGGTGCTTGTATTTTCCATGTGCTGGTGCAGTGAGGAGGCTGTGGATGAAGCTCTTTGCTTTGGCTTCCTCTCCTCTGGTTGTAGGGAAGCTTCAGGAGAGCTGGGCAGCAAGGCTTGCTGTCACTTCTCTCCAGTTTTCCCAGGGAAGACAGGAGAAGGGTCTCTGGTTAAGCCAAGGGGACAGGGCAATGACTTTCTTAATTATCATGCCTTTCCTCAGTTTCTTCATGAAACATTACTGAGGCTGTTTTTGCTGTTTTTACTGTTTTACTGTTCTCAGGGATTTGACCTTGTTCTGTAGGATGCAGGTGACAGCCGATGTGGCTTTATGGGCCCTCGGACTGTTCCCTTTTACTAATCTGCAGCTTTCAGTCCTGGCTGGCATTTAATATCGTTATTCCTCTTCAGTGACAGCTGCTTGGGCAAGGTCTGTCGTGCAGATAATGAATCATGAAGCTTTTGTCTTTCAGCCTGGTGGTTGTACTTATTGCAGACCTTGCAGTGGTTTGAGGAGATGAAATGCAGCTGGAGCACTCCCAGGTTATACTTGCATTTTCCTGATTTACTTCTTAGGTACGCAGATGCTTGTCTGAACATGTGCCTGCCCCTGGCCATGAAAACATCAGGAGCAGCTGCTCTTGCTTTGTTTACCTTTTTTGTCTAGACGTGGCATTTTAGCCACATTTCCCACCCTACTTGAGGGAATTCCAGTTGTTCAGCTTTGTCCCTCCAATGCCTAGAGGTATGGAGCAGGAGCTGGCTGGTGGGAGCACTGGTTTTCTCTTCCTCTCCTCCATAATACTAATTTCTGACTTTCTGGACATCTTGCAGCCAGCTCACTTGTTGATGCCAAGTCCAGTGCTTGTCCAGAGCATGAGACAAGCCCGTGTCTGTGTTACCCACCACATCCCACTGCCTCCCACTGAAGATTTTCTGAAAAGTCCTGAGGATTCCTATGCACAGAGCCCCCCTTGAAGGAGAGCTGTCTCTCCAAGCTCTATCAGCCCAGAGCCACACACACCCTGCACAAAGGCAGCCTCGCTGTTATGCCTTTGCCCCTGCTTGCCAGCCAGCTCCTACGCGCGGTGCCGCTGGACTGCGCTTGCTAAACCGGCTTCCCAGGGTTAGTTTGGCTCCCAGCAGTGAGCACAGCCCCTCAAAGCAGCGCTCCCAAATCTTGTTCCAGCTTTGCACCACCCACATGTGGCTGATCAAGGGAATCCAAACTCCACAACACTGGCTGCTCATGACTCACTCACTGCTCCGTGCAGCACTCCTCTGGTTGACTCTGGACTGGAAGGATGGAGCTTTTGCTCCTTGACTACCCATTTACTTTCCTGTTCATCGCATTTCTAGTCCTTTACCAGGTGAAACCTGCATTCAGATACTTCTGCAAGATGACTTTCTATAAGTTGTGGCTCTTCACCCTAAGCATTCTGGTCATTCTGGTCAGTATTCCTCGTGGACGTAGCGCCGACAATGTGAAGTAAGTTGTCTGTGGCTTCTCTCTGTTCTGGGCATTATTGGAGTCGGCTCGCCCTCTGGTCTGGAGGGGCCTGGCTGTTGTGCTGCTGTGGGGAGGAATTAGCTGGAGGAATTAGTGTGGAGAGCTGACAGGCCCTGTAATTCAGAGAAGTCATGTGGGTTTCAGTATTGCATTTGAGTGGATAGAAAGAATAATGAATTATGGAAGGAAAGGATCTAAAAGGTGATGTAGATTTGGCAAACTACATAATGCCAACAAATTGCATGTAATGCACAGGTAACAGCTCATGGTTTTTAGCAAACCTCTCCTATCTGATCTTCAGAGCTGTATTTTCCTCCTCCATGTGACTGGTCATTCCCCTTCTAAGCTGTCTTGAGAAACCCCCTGCAGGTGCTCTTCTCTTTCTCAACTTTACTCTGACCCAGTTCCCACCTGAACAGGCATGAGCAGACATTGCCATGGTGCAGTGCTGGCACCTGCATTGTCACTGGTGTCCCCATTGCTGCAATGACAGGCCAGTGCCCCAGGTCTGGCAGTCCCTGAGCGTGTCCCCTTGCTGCCTGTCCCCTCTCTCCATTGGTTTCTGCCTCTTCAGTGAGCTGCTGGAGTTACCCAGGGGCTGCCCAGCTGGGTGTACGCCTGTGATCAGCAGCGATGGGCACTAGAAACAGGGGGTGTGGGTGCAGTGGGGGCCAGGAGCTGACCCTGCTACCCCCCAGCACAGTGCTTGCAGCCCCCTGGAGTGCTGCAGAACCACGATTTGCCACTTCATTGCTGTACACTGCAGTGAGAGTTCATATCCCTGAACATCAGCCTTTTGCTTTAAGAAATTTTCTCCAGTGCTGGAGTTTTGTGCCTGACTTTTATTCTTTTCTGTGTTTTTCCAATATCTGTTAAAATATGGCTACCAGGATTTCAGTCTAATGTCACCTAGAGGGAAAATCATTTCTCTTCCCACAGCCTGGGCAGATGTTTATTGCAGCCTGTATTTATGATTCAGCAAGGTGGGCAGGGAGGCAGAGAACAAACAGGTGCACTCAGAAATTTGGCATTATCTAATATTTGGCTGATCCATGTAATTGCTGTAGCTGATCTTGCCATTGCTCTAATCTAGCTTGAAGAAAACCTGCTAGGTGTGTTTGTCTTTTCTAATGAAATGGTAAGCTGAGGAGACATACTAGCTGCTCTTCTCCAAGTCACGGATCAAATCTGGGTCTGGGGAGAAAAGGGCTGCTCTGCAGGAGCAGTCTGAGGTGGGCTGGCTTGGAAGAACGGTGTTTGGTCCCTTTACCTAATTTCAGTGTCTCTGGCTAATATCCACTCCCCTTTTCCAGGTTTTTACGCATGTCATTACTGCCACTCAAATACATCTTTGGTCTGAAGATAGTGGTGAAGGGCAAGGAGAACCTCAGAACTAAGAAACCTTTTGTCCTCGTGTTGAATCACCAGACTTCCCTTGACATTATGGGTATGTGGAGATCCTGCCTTCTGCTCCTGGTCCCAGATGTCTGTAGGGGATGGTAGTATGAAATCCCAAGTACCACAGGCAGAGGAGTAGGATTGGCTGCTATACAGTCCGTTACCAGCTAGCCCCAAGCCAGTGTTGTTCTCTAGGTTATTAGGTTTTTCCAAGATAACTTGGTTTCATCTTTTCCAAGAGAATGGGGCTGAGAACGTTAGTTGACCACAGAGATGTCATAGCTGCTCTCATTCAGCGTCAGCAATAGTCCTCCTCTAAGTAGGTGGTTGGTCTGAGAGCCCCATCATCGCTTTCTGATGCTATGAAGCTGGATGGGTGCTGCAGGTGTGGCATCTCCCAGAGCAGAGAGCTGTAGTAGAGAATCTGGAGGAAACCTCAGTGCAGATGACAACTGATTCTTTCCTTGTTTTCCCCTCCCAGTGATGATGGAGATATTGCCAAATCGCTGTGTGCCCATTGCAAAGAGGGAAATACTCTACATGGGCCCCTTTGGCCTGGCGTGCTGGCTCTCAGGACTCATTTTCATCGACCGCAAGAAGAAGGAAGAGTCTATTGCCATCTTGACAGAGGTGGCACACTCCCTGCACAAAGAAAATGTGAGTGGGGAGGCCTCTGGTGAGGAGCCACTGGAAAACACCAACCTTGATGTGGCTGGAAAGGGATCTTTGTCTCTGGGCTGGGCACTGAGAGAGCAGAGTAAGAGCATCTCTGGTGGGGTCAGCATGTTTGTGTCCATGGAGTGCTTGAAACGGAAGAAGAGAAGGTCACTGCATGGTCAGGAGCAGACAGATCAGCCCCAGGGAATTATGCCTGTGCAGTGTCTTAGGGTAGTAACTGAAGGTCCTTCCATCTCAATATCTTCTTCCTCCTGCAGTTATGCGTCTTGATCTTCCCGGAAGGAACTCGCAATCATGGTGGCTCCATGTTGCCTTTCAAACGCGGGGCCTTCCAGCTGGCTGTGAAAGCCCAGGTGAGAACCACCTTCCTCCTGCCCCTTGGGGTGCAGTTTGCCTTCTATGGGCCACCATGAACCAGGGCTATGTGCTTCCTGGCCCCTGGCTTCCCTTTGTATTGAGCACACATCCAGGAGCCCACAAGGAGCTTGCAGGTAGCACAGGCAGGGACAAGTGGAAAAATTCATGACTTAGCTTGGGAAAAAAGTGGGGGGACCTTGATAAGAGCCTTGGATCTGCCCCAGGGCAGTTTCTGCTGAACAGGCCTCTCTACATTCTGATTTGCCAATCCAAGCATTGTTGGCCTAAACACAGAGATGAAAATGCAAAACCCAACAAGGAGGACAGTGGGTGATCCAGTTAAATGACATAAATATCCAAATAACCCTCTGAGTGCCTGCTGGGAAGCTGACTGGGATAATTATCAGCAAGGTGTAGGACTCACCTAAGAGCACCAGTTCCGTTTTGGGGGAGGAATGGGGAAATGTGTGGAGTGACTGTAGACTGCCTCCCCTCCAGGTCCCCATTATTCCTGTGGTGATCTCCTCCTACTACAGCTTCTACAACCAGAAGGAGAAGAGATTTACAACAGGTGAGGATAACCTGGGGCAAAGAGTGGCATGGGTGGTGGTGTGAGCTCTGTCCTTGGAGGGAGCAATGAGGTGGGTGGACAGAGGACCACATGTGGTGGGGAGAGAGCAGCCAGACAACAGCAGTTTCTCTTTACTTGGGAGGGGAGGAAATGGGAGATTTCAGGCATCAATTTTACCTCTCCCCTTGGATTTCTCACAGTTTGTCCCTGTAGAAGGGAACCTGGTGAAGCAGCAGAGCCCTGGGACAGGTCCTGCTCCTGGCCCCACCACTCTGTCCTTGGCTCTGCAGGTGGATGGAGAGTTGGGAAACAAAAGCAAACATGGAGCTTTCAGTCAAAGTCACCCTGAGAGTGTGTCTCACCAGTTACCATGTTTCATTGTTTTATGGTAAAAAACAATTCTACTGATACTGGTGACTGATAAAATTTGCTGGGCAAAAAATGATGCAAGTCTTGGGCTTCAGAAGGAAAATACAGGAAAAAAAAATCAAACTCCAACAGAGAAAAGTAACCCATCCTGTTCCTCCACTTCTTTTGCTGATGCCTACCCCAAAATGGGCTTCTGCCACTTCCCACCCCCCCCCAGGCCAGTGCTGCTGTTCCCTGAGGGGAGGATTTGCATCTGAAATTCTCATTCCTCCCGCTGCTCGTGCCTCGGTGTAGCCATTCCCTTGCAGGCAGCCACCTGGAAGAGAGAGTGCTGCAAAAGTTGCTTTGTCTGTTTCTTCTAATCTTTCACCTGCTGGGTCTGTCCTGTCTCTGCTGGCCACACACAAAAGTCTTTCAGTACTGGAAGTGTTCCCCAAGTGGGGTTCTCCAGGAGCATAAGCAGAGACACCAGCTCTGGTCTGCTAGCCCACTCCCTCCCCACCACATCCCTGCTCAGCTGGGCAACCAAGATACAGCACTGCCCGGCGGGGAGGGATCTCTGAAGCAGCTGAACCTTTTGCTTTAAGCAAGGTCAGCTCTAAAGGTGGATGAGTTTGCTCTGTGCCTTGTCCAGCCAGGTTTGGAGTAACTCCAAGGAAGAAGGTTCCACAACCTCCCTGAGCTTTTTAGGAAAACCTACCTGCAGTTGCATGTGTATTTGCCTTTGTGATAATCTCACCCTGGGAGTTTGTGGTTAGCTGACCTTGAAGACCTTTTCCAAATTGCTGTTGAACAGGTGGGACCTTCACTGCTGGAGGAAGAACCAGTTAGCTTTTCCTGTACCTTCTCACTTTTCACACCTGCAGCTTTTGCCAGGGGTGATTCTGAAGATGTGCAGCAGGTGGCCGAGATTTCTGCACACTGAGCAGGATGATCCCCAGGTCAGGACAGATCTCCATGTCCACAGTGGCTCTGGGTGAGCTGATGAGCTTCTGGAAAGCCCAACTCTGTGTCCAGCGTGTGCACTCTCTTGTCCATGGAGCAAGCCTGGTGCTTGCTGGAAGTCTGTTATACCCCAAGAGACCTCCATTTTCAGCACAGCCCTGTCATCATGCAGCTCTTTCTGTAGGACCAAGTGAAGCATGGCAGACTGCTGAGATACCAGACCTAGCTTTGGATGTAGGATGTGCAGGCAGGGAGCATGCCCTCTTCTTTTGTGAAGCTCTTCTCTATGCTTCTGTTTTGTCTCCCTTGCATGGCTCTGCTAGCAGCCCTTCTGGATCTCATTTCCTAGCACACATGTAAAGGCATGCAAGAAGGCTGGAGAATAGCAGACACTCCCAGACTCAGGTGTCTGTGCAGGCAGCATCTTGTCTCCACCAGCCAGAGCAAAGGCCAGAGGGTGCAAGAGCAGAAGAGCGTGATGACAGCTCCCCGGTGTATTCTTCCTCTTCGTACCAGTCCATCACTAAGGTGCTTCCCAAGAGGAGTATGACACACCTTGGCCAAACAGGGAGACCTGGGCACAATTTCTCTCATCCCAAGGCATGTTTCTGGAAGGAGGGACTCTGCTGAATTTGGTATCTATAGATCAGAGCACACCCAGTTTGGATGTGCTCTATTACAGACATCTCTTTCTCTTTGCCATGGTCTAGACAGACTCTGAGGTCTTTCTACTGTGAAAACCTCTTCTTTATGAGTTGTTGCATTGGATATGTTTGGGGACAGCCTTGCCTGTTTCTGTGTTTGTGATTTTTGTGGTCTCTGTGGGTAGGAATAGCCTGATGTGGATTTTTGCTGTGTGCATGTGGGACATGACTGGGTTGCTACACCACTGTTGGTGTATGAAAGAGAACATTGCCCTTTGTTTCTGCCTTGTTCCTTGGTTTGTCCTGATCCCTCTGCTATATGTTCTCTTGCTTTTCTACACACCTCATGTGTTTTCTTCCCCCTCTCTGACCCTCCTCTCCCACTCTTCCAGGAAAAAGCATCATCCAGATCATGCCAGAAGTGCAGACCATCGGCCTGGGCCCAGCTGACGTTCCCAAGCTGACCGAGCAGGTCCGTGACTCCATGCTCACCACCTATCAGAGGATATCGGGATTGACAAACGGGGCTTCCCATTAGCAACCCTGTCCTCCAGCTCCAGCTGGGTGTGTGGCAGCTGAGGGGGAGGGCATGGCAACCACAAGAAGGTCTGTTGGCAGAGACAACTGTGGATTGCAACCCTGGCATACCAGAGACAGGCAAAACACCCACAGAGGAAGAAAGTCCTTGAAGTGGAGGTGGTGAAGCAGTTGCCGTGTTCCTTCCAGAGAACTGTGCCACCTGGGTGCACAGACACATGGTGGGTAACTGGACATTTCTTTGTAATCATAACCCTGAGAACTTCTCTCCAGCTGGACCCCAGGCAGAGCTGAACCCTTCCTGTGACCATCACTGTGTGCTTATAATCACCTTTTCCTAATCAAAACCAAGGTGGAGCCTGTGACCATCCTGCCCCAGGAAGTGGCTGTCCTGGTAGGTTTGAGGGCTGCCACATTCCCATGGAAGCACCCTCAGGAGAAGGTCCTGTCTCCTACCTCTTTACATGGGGAGGACTTGGGAGGCACCTCTGCCATGAGAGGGGAAAGTCAAGGCAGCTTTGGGAGAGGGAATTAAAGACCTTTCATGTCTCTGCAGGGCTGGGGTTCCTTTGTTTTTCTTAGCTTTCCTTTTGAGCAAAGCAAGGTTTTGCTTTCAGTGATTGGGCAGATCTTGAAAGGGTGAAGGGAACATTCCTGGGGACTCAGAAGCCAGAGGCAACCAGCAGGAATATGTTTCTTAACATCCTTGCTGTGCCCTGATAACCTCATTATTTTTAACACAACCTGTCTATTTTTCAACTTAAATACCCTGCGGGGGCTGCAGCTCCGGATTGCCGAGTACTGCCTGGTTCTGCCCTGTCTTCTGTGCACCACAGGATGACATCTTGCCTTCCTCTGCCCAGGGCCACCACAGTCTTTCCCTTTTCCTCACACACTGGAAGCCCCTGGAGCAGCAGTGGAGCTGGGCCATGGGTGGGCAGCGTGGGGCACTGGGCTGCCATGGACACGACTTGCCCATGGCAGAGCTGGTGCTGTAGCTGTAGGATTTTACCAAGCATCTCCCTAATTAGTCCTCATCAGTGAGGACTCACCCACAAGCTTCATTCATGATTCCACCTTAAGCTGCTGCCTTCTTGCTCCCAGTCTCCTCCCTCCCTCCCAGTTCTGCCAAGAAAAAATGGAAACTTAATACAATCTTTACATGTTTGGTATTTATTAACTCAATAGGGTCTTGAGAGCGATCGTCCCAGCCAGGTGATTTCTTTCTAGCCCTAATGCTGGCGGTTCACACACCAGCCACGTTATGGTTGGCTTTGTTGTGCTGATAGGTGTAGCTATGAACTGCAGCCAAGGAATGTTTTGGACACATGCTCAACATACCAGAACTGGTTCCAAATACAGGTGAGTGCACGCAGTGCATCTTATCAGTGCCCAGCACACCCGCACGCGTTCACCACAGGGTTTAAATAGAAGATGTCTCCAGTCTTCAAGATGCAGCTGCCATTCTCCATTGTCTTCAAAGACTGAAATCTCAATGCCAATTAGAAACAACCTAAACAGTTTATTCTCTTGTGCAAAACAAGAAGGAGATAAGCCAAGTTTTGATAAAGATTACATGAACTTGCTAATTTCTGAGCAGGTACAAGGGACAAGGGATTTGATTTTGAAATGCAAGCACATCAACCCCTAGGCTTGACACCCAGCGTGGAAAGTAAAAAAATTGTCTTGATTTTGCCTTCAGAGAGTCATAAAGCATCCAGCACCTAACCAGGTCTTCACACCTCTGAACATTTTTTTAGGGCCACAGACAACAAAATGTCATTACCCTTCCATCTGAAGACTTACATTACTGGAAGCTTTTCCAAATAAACGATATGAAAATCACTGTACAGCAAATAAAACAGTAGACACAGTCTTGAGCTTCTCTCTGGGAAATCAAGTGCTGAGGTTCAGTGGACAGCAGTCAGCTGAGCATGATGCACAGGCAGCAGTTTCCCAAGAGCACCCCAGCACCACCATTAGGAGTTTCCAGCACTGGTCTGATGAGCAGGATCAGAAACTGCCAGTGAAGCAGAAAAAGCCCCTGAGAGGCAAAAAGTCTTTCCTGGACACAATATTCCTCCCCACATTTTTCTTTGTAGCTTAAAACAATCACTGGTGAATGAGTCACTGAAGAACAGGTCACCCTTGGACCTCTGAGACACCGCAGTGCTCCCCGCTTTGTCAAAAGGTACCTCTGGTGACCCAACACCAAACAGCCCTTTGGGTGAGTGCTTTTGGGGCAATTTCTCAGCATCTGAAAAGGTTTAGCAGCTGCTTTCTAACACCCTGGGATTTCACTCTCCCTGTGTTATGCAAACACAGTTCAGCTTCCTCCCAGCCTGGTGATAAAAGAGCCACAGGAAGCGGCTCAGCAAATTTCAGTGACTGTCAGACGAAGTTAATAGAAGAAATCAGGAAGCCTCTATTGTTCAGCATCTGTTGGACTCAGTTCCTAAAGAGTGGTGTGAAGTCACCATAATTTTGCAGTTTACATTAAACGCAAATATCTTTCTTAAACAACAGTGTCTCTCTCAAATACAGTTAATTAAACCCAATGCAGGAACTGCATGGAGATGTTCTGTGGTCTGTGCCTTGCAGAAGGGGGTTGGAACTGGATGATCTTTAAGGTCCCTTCCAACCCTGACCATTCTATGATTCTAAGGGCAGAGTAGGTGATCCCCAGGTCTTATGATCATCTACAAATGGGTTGCCAGAAGGAAAAAAAATCCAGTGCAGTCCATTCTGCTTAGGTCATACCTGTCTCCTGCAAGTGTCTGTTCTCCCTACAACATTGTAAACTGTGAGAGCCCAGGACACGAGCACATCAGTGGAGGCCACAGTGTCTGCATCTCCTATACGAAGACACTGTTTTACTGTCTTTCAGGCACATCATTTAACTATGTATGTTAAACTACTGGCATGTCAGGCCATACAGTGTCAAAACAACTCCAGATATACCTTAAAAGGCTTTAAAGTTTTAGGGACGGCAAGAGGAGAGCAGGGGCTTGGAGCAGCACTTTGGAGACAATTTGGAGCAGGTTGGCTAATTCTAATTGATTGGGTGTCCATGAACAGACTGAAGAGTCCCTGTGAAGTAAGATTCCCGTTATCCTGGGTTAAGGTATTCAGAGAGGAACACACTGACAAGGGCCAGAACAGTCTGGATTTTCAGGGATTTCCCATCTATTTGAAGAGGAAGAGTCAGGCTAGTAAGGGATGATGAAGGAGGTGGATTGCAAGGAGACTAGGCTAATAGCACCTCTGCCTCCAGTGGTGTCTAAGTGGGGCTGAATGGATGGTCAAGTTTTTTTGGGGGGAGAGTCACTGTGATGACCTTAATTATTTTATTTCTTTAGGCACTGAAGAACCTGACCTTGTAGGGCATTTATTGTTTTTATCTGCGTACCTTTTGTGCCGCTCTCGGGCTCGTTTTCCCAGGGTGAAAGGTCAAGCATCTCAATCTCCTGGCAGTCCACAAAGCTCTCAGGATAGCTGTTGACCTTGAACACATCCCTGGGTATCGTTTTGATACGAGTATTGTCACAGATCACCGCTGACAGTGAGACTTTTCTCAGTGCGTGCAACTGCTGTGGAGTGAAAACTCCTGGTTTCTCCCACCAGAACCTGCAATGACAGTTTCAGAAGCAGCTTACTCCTTGAAAGCCTTTGGTGCTTGTTACTTGCCAGGATGGGGAATCTGACTAAGATGAGTCTCTGCTCAGATACACCTTGATTCACCAGGCAGCAGGCACACCCCTTTGGAAAGAGATGTCTCCAGTGTGGCCAGGTCTCCACTGTTTGCCAGTGCAGAGAACCAGAGGCTGCTGGGATGCAGTGACTGATCCTCCCCTTTTGTACCCTGAGAGTCAGTGTCACTCCAGGCAGAGCCTACTGCAGATCACTGGTGCAGGAGCTGGTGCTCCTCAACCACAAAGGTCTGTAGGAATGGTCTGCAAGAAAGAGTCCTTTGGCAACGGGGCTGAAATCAAGGTGTAAGCTTTGCTGGGAGCACCCACCGAAGTGCTGGAGGTGGGCTGCATTAGTGTGTCACATGAAATGCCAGCGTTTTTTCCCATAATAAATGCCATGGGGAAGGTTTTATGTCAGAGCCACCTACCTGTCCCCATCACGAAGGTTCCTGAACTGGGTGCCAATGATGCAGGCCAGGAGGGGTCCAACTCTGCCCTGGGGAACAAAGGGCTCTGCGATTGCCCCGATCCAGAGGTCAATATTGTCTGGTGTCCCATACAGCTCCATGAACTTCTTGGCCAGTTTGGAATTGCCTAGCACCTCAGATAACTCATCTGCATTTTGAGGCTGGGAGAGCCCACAGAATCGCCTCCAGGCATTGTAACCTGCAAAAGCAGGAACAGCAGCTGATCAAGACCCATGTCTCCCCACCATCTGTCTAGGTTCAGGAGCTAAACAGACTCCTTGGCCCATGAGCAATGTCTGCTTCTTCTCATGGCATTAAAGGATCTGGAAGACATTATTGTCCAGACAGCCACAACAAATGACATGTTTTCAAAGGTCTTTTTTGTATGCACACACGCAACTAGCAATTTGGGTTGCTTTTGCATGTGACTACAGGTTCATCATATCCTGTCTACTAGAGCTACCTAGAGCTGAGGGAGAATGCACCAGTCCTTGCAGTTTTGGGAAGCAAAATTTCTAAGCTCAAAGTTCTAGAAAAGAGCAACATTTGGTTGTGTTAGAGCAGCCATTCTTCTCCAGGACCTGGGGGCAATCACACCTGTGGGTGAAAGCCACTTCAGCTCAGAGCGCTGGTTTGTCTGAAGACACAAAAACCCATTGATGGGCAATGAGCAAAGCATGGATGGTCCATCAAGCCCACATGAAAGCTGAACTTGGTTGCTTGCTTCTGTACCTTCTGTACTTGGTATAATCTGTCTTTGCAATACACCATTGTTCCTACGCCTTTTTATTACATTATCCCAACCATCGTCTTTGCTTCCCAAACCTTTTGTCATTGTCTTAAACCCCTGACAAAAAGATCTTTATAATACAGGGACAATTTCTTCCCTGAGCTTGACTGTCTGTCCACCCTTTGCCCTTAAATCAATGTACAGTTTCTTCCCATTGATATGAAGAAAGCTTAGTACATTCACGGAACTACTATAAAGAGCAGAAGAAAAAAGAATGTTGTTCACAGAACGTATGGGCTTGTGTCTCCTCACCTGGAAGGCCATGGTCTCTTCCCCGCTGCATGTTCAGGGCTGCTAGGTCCAGACCCATTATCTCTGTCTGTTCAAAGAGGTGGTTCTGGAGCTCCTCAACGAGCAGTTGGTTCTGTTTCATCAGTTTTGCACGATCTACCAGCACGCCCCGTATCAGTGGGTCGATGCCACCTGCATTCGTTGCAAGTCAAGGAAAGACATTTTGTACCAAGCTGCAGATCTGATGGTCCCTGATGTGCAGCTGAAGCAGTGCTGCAGTGGATGTCTTTTCTACTCTGGGCTGTGTGGAGTTTACCTAGCTGCACATTTCCATTTCAATACACACTAGTGCTTATGTCCACATCTGCATGTGTCAGTAGATGAGGCCTCCCTTTAGCAATTAGCTTCCCTTCCCTTCCACATCCATCAGTCTTCCCTTCTGCAGCCCTGAATTCACTTGTTGTCCACCAAGACCTCAAGGTCCTTTTCTGCAGAACTGCTCCTTAGCCTGTCAGTCTCCAGCATGGGCCTCTGTCCAAGGTTTGCAATTGATTTTATTTATAATTAACTATTAATCAACAAATAGTTATTAAAACATTGAATGCAATGATAGAATCAATTCATGTCGGTTTGTCCATGTCTTTTTCATGGCCACTAAGAAGACAGTACCAGTCAAACACAGGAGAATGGTTGCACATGTATATTTTGGTGTGTTTTCCATTATTAGATAACTCATTTTGGAAGACACATTTGTCTTCCTTGGAAAGATTCTTTTCTGCTACAGATATCAGCTGTATAAGAGCAGGATCCCACAACTCCCTTCAGAGTTGTGAAGAGAGATGACCACCACCAGGAAGCAATTATGCTGTTAAACTGGATGCATTGCCCTCAGGCAATGCCTGTTAGTTACAGAAGGATTTAATAGCTTAGATTGACCCAGAGTTTGGTTGGCTGATGTTTGACATCATGAGTCTTGTGCTCCTGGAACAGCACGAGCAGTGGCACTGTTTGGTGACTGCGCAGCGCTCGCGCTGTTGGGTCCCGCCGAGCTGAGGGAGGTACAGCAGCCTGAGGAGGTTGAATCTGTTGTACAGTCTGGTCATTTACTGACATGTTCAGAATATGGATGCAATTACCATGCAATGAACTGAGGAAAACACTGAAAAAAATGTGCAAAGGGAGCTACAGAACTGTGTGTTCTGATGCAAAATCTCGCTCCAACGTGGCTGCTTCTGCAGGAGCTGGTGCTTGGTGAAGTCCAGGGTTAGAATATAACAGCACGTTATTTTTGGCATGGCCCCTTTGCCTGGGCTCAGTGCAGAACCAGCGTTAGGCTGGGTTTGGCAGCAGTTCTGTGGGACTGTCCTGCTGCCCCACAGTTAGCAAACCACCAATTTGTCTGCAGCCCCTTGGGTGGACATGTCATGAGCACCTCCCGAGCTGAAGGTCACTGCAAATTTGTATGATAAATGAAACACATGGAGCTAAAAAATAAATGGAGCTAAAGCAGCTTTTGGAGTCTAGGCTCATGTGTCTCACCAGCTGACCTCCACCTGAGTGTCTCCTTCAGGACCAGACCAGGACTGCTTGCTTCCCCACGTTCTTACCTTCCATTATAATCCTCCACGTAGCGCAGAAGGTCAGATGAAGAGGGACAGGAGATAACGAACCCAAAGGCTGAAAGCTGTCATCTAAACGGGATACAAAAGGCTGCACTGATGTATGGCCAAATCGGAAAGCCAAGGAAAAAACATTTGAGACCGTAGGATCCACATTCTCCTTGTAGCCACTGTATGAGGGGATCCATTTGCTGGTCTCCTCCCCAAGCAGGAGTGGGAGGTAATCTCTGTATGTTATTAGCTGAAAAAAGCACACATGCAGAGCAAGCTGTCAGCAGCTGTAGCAGAAATGCCATCAGAGTAAAATGCAGAGCATGAACATGGACTTTTGGCATGAGATTGGCATAATATATTAATATTATTTAATATAAAAAATAATTGGTAAATTTATAAAATAATGGATAGAAAAGTTCTCAGTATTCATGCTTCTCAGATGGACCATCCTCATTCACAATTTTCACTCCCACAATTAACTCCACTAAATCTGCAAAGCAAGGCAGGTTCTGCCTTTTCCTGGAGGAAAAAACATTCCTAAGCACGCAGATGGTGACCAGTGAGCAGTGATCAGTACCTGGTTTATGGCAGCTACGATCTTCCGGCTCTCTTGGTAAAGCCTCTCTCCGTCCCAGTGGGGATTTAATTTCCTCAGCCCTGCCACCAGGCGGTTGTGCTCTCGCACAAAGACAGTGTGCAGTGCAGAAAGCACCAGGTTTTCAGTCACTCGCTTGTCACCTACAAATGAAATATTTCAGGAGCTTTGTAACTTGCTTTTTATCTCAGCAGCAGGTTTTTGTGTTAGGACAGGTGAGCAGCAGCTGATAGTGGGTGTTACTGGCAGTGATGCTTATGGTTGTGCTTCCCAGCAGCCGCCACTCACACCAGGTATTTCTTTCCAGCAGAGGCAAAACATTCTCTGTCCAAACCATTTAACCAAAACCACTGGAGAAGAGGCTTTGGGCAATTTAAACTATGCTGCATTGAGTGTCTCCTCACCCAGCAAGGAGCTCTTCTTGTGTGCAGGGAATGAGAAAACAATGTGCAATGGGAACACTCTCTGTTCTTATGATTAACTTGCAAGCTTCACATTTACAATATTTTTTTAATGTGCCTGTGATCACTTCTCATTTTCTGTGTTTTAAGTCATCTGTTTGTTCAAATGTCAGAAAAACCTCCAGGCTTGTCTTCTGATGGAGGTTGGGATGTTTGAAATCTTAAAAATTTAGAATGTGGTGCTAGGGAGGGTTAACTAAATTGATTAAGAGTGTTTAATCATTAGTATTGATTGAATTGAAAACTGAATGGTGAATTTTAGGCAGGAGGGGAAGAGAAGTCACTGAGAAGTTTTAAACACTGGTGGTTATTCTATTGAAAAGTTCTCATACCTTTGAAAAGACTTTTTAAAGGGATGATAATTTGCTGTAACTCTTTGGGGAAATTAAGATAAGATAATTTTCATGTTTAATTAAATTATTATTGTTTCATTATTATTCTTTTTTTTCATCTAGGGGAGAGTCCCCTGTCTTTTACCTTACACAATTGTGTCTTGCAAAGCCTCATACAAATATAGAGAGACATCAGACACCTGACCATAATGATCCTTTTTGCCTTTATGGGCCACTGGAACTGCTCCATGGATGCACCTTACCTGCTTTGAAACAGGGGATGTTCATCCTCTCGTTGGTGAGAACACAAATACTTTTTGTGTTGTTCTCAAAGGGCAATAATTCCAGCCCCACATCAGTAAAATTCTGGTTGACAGCCATCAAACCCAGGTGGTTTGTCTGGTTTCTAAGGCTCTTGGCCAGAGAGTCTTGGCTGCCGTACACCGTGCTGGCGTCGATGAAGGAGCTGACGGCGTTGATCTGCTCACGGGTGAAGGTCCCGGGGGTGCACACGGACGCTGACTGGATGAACGGCATGCAGGAGTTTGACCTCAGCAGCCGTGGGTCATCAGGGGGAAACTAAAGCAAACAAACACGAGTGATGCCTCAGGAGGTCGTGTGTTTTTATTTCTACTGTCTTAAGATAGCGTGGGGTGGGGTGGAGTGAAAGCCAAGGTACCTTAATCGGGAAGCAAGGAGACTTGAAAGCACAGTCGGTGTCGCAGTGAAGCTCTGGGTTCACTCCTGCACCACTGGCAGGGGCTAAGTCTATGTCGTGGTTTACCCACTGGCCCCACTGCATGAAGACAAGAGAGAGCTCTTGGTCTTGAGTGATGTTCTCGTTGGCTGTGTGAGCAATTTCATTTGACACTTTTCGGACCTGCAGAAAATCAAAACGCAAATGTGTGTGACTGTGTCTGCCAGGGTGAATTTACCTCTCAGTACAGCACCCATTGTGATGAGGCCATGGACAAGATGGTCTTAGATAAACTCATAAGAGTTAATTAGGGCATTAAACAGCCCCGTGCCCCAGCTCTATCAAAGCAGATGTGATGTTACACCATCTTGACTCCACAGTCACTTTGCCAAGCCTTTTTCAGCTGAGACTGATGCATGTGCACACAGCCAGCAAGACAAGAAGCTGGCTGAGGAGCACCCAAGCTTTCTGGTTTGCATTAAAATCCTGATGAGTCTCAGCACACTGTGGTGTGCTCTCCACAGAACCCTGGGGTGCACACTTCTGAAAATGTTTCGTTGTCCACTCTTCACTTAGTGAAGTATTCACAGCATTTGTGCTCAGGTCTGTCTCCAACTAAAGATATCACCCAGGCCACAGCCCAGTTGTAGAAACAAGCCCCAAATTAGCACCTGAGATCAGAGGGAAGGACTGAGCAATCTGCGCTCCAGATGTCGCCACTGTTTCGTTTCTGATGGATGCAGAGAGGGCAGTGTCCACTACTGGGCAAGAATAAGTTCTCACCAGGGGGAGTGGAAATCCATTGTACAGCTTTCCTTCACTTGCTCCTCTGGGAACAGCCACTCCATCTTCATACGATGCTGGAAGCCAGCGAGCAAATGCACGATTCGAGGACCCCAGATGTGGATGCCTTCTGGAGCATCACAAGGAGAAAAGCAAACACCAGGATTACTTGAGAAATTAACAGCCTTGCAGAGACTAAGGTTTTGCAGCCCTTTAATCCATGTCTGGTTACTCTGGTAACAGAGGTGATAGCCAAAAACCACTGAGAAGTAAATAACTGCAGAGAAAAATGAACATTTTTTACATTAAGAAAATATCCCTCATGCCATTATATTCATTTTATTTGGCATTTAAATCTCTGTAGCACCTCTGTCTCCACACAAAATCACAGTCTCACAGTTAGAGCTGTCACCAATGACCAGGGTGGCCATGCCATTGCCCAGCTGGGAGCTGGAAGCCTCTGAGGATGAAGATTCTCCACCTCTGTGGGGACCTGTGCCAGGGCTGCAACTTCAGAAAGTTTTTCCTCGTGTCCAACACAGAACCTCCCAAACTGCAACCTGCAGCTGTGACCACTCGTTATATTGTCTCATACTGCTCAGAAGAACTTCAATCAGTGAACTCAGCAACAGTTGTTCAGAAGAACAATAATGCTGATTGAGCCACTCTGATCTGTGGCCCTAGGGTTATTTTGGGGGAATGTGTTAGTGAATATCAGCTGATGCACAACAACTTTCTGTGCTTAAGCTCTTAAAAACATGGGCAATACCTGTGTATTGGGTCTGGTTGTGGTGGGTTGACCAAGGGGTGGTACACCCAGAATTTACAGCAGTGTGCTGTGAAATAAGAGAACGATTGCCAAACCATAGCTGAAGCAATTACATCAAATATTAGGAGTTCAGTACCACCACAGCTCTTGTTTTGGTTGCCATTACTATCCTTGCAGGTAGATTTATTCAAAATATTCAAGTGCTGCCTCTTGGTGTGCAGCTCAAGCTAAGCAAGACCCTTGGAAAAATGTGAACATATCACAGGGTTCCCCAGCTTCTGAGTGCCTTGGGACCTCCCTTGCAGCCCACTAGATTAGGAAGTCCAAGACAACCCTACCCTGAGCATAAAAATCAGCATGGACACTGCTGTCCTCGGGAACTGAGGGCCCTGGGGTCTGTGGGCTAAGGTACAGACTGATTGTGACACTAACACCGTGAGTGTGAGCTCCCTGCACGTGTGATGCTGAGTTGTGCTTCACATCTGGCACATCTGTTTCACGCCAGATGCGCGTTGGATTCAAGACCTGTTCAGATTTGGGGGCTGGAGTTGGCACACCAGGCAGCAAATCTGTGGCAGAAGAGGACAGCAACCCTTGGCTTCCAAGTCCTAGGCTAGAAATTTTGCCATCTTCTGGTTAAAAAAAAAATAAGCTAACAAAGAAATAAATAAATGTGTGATCCCAGGTTTAAACCAGAAGGAAGCTATGCACAAAAAGCTGAGGAACTCATTATTTTCACATTACACACTATTAGAAGAGCCAAGAATTAAACTCTTACTTCTCTCCCTGCTGCACAACACAGTGTGTGTTTGGGTAGCCACACAGGTGGGCTGAGAGCTGTGTATTTTCATATGAACCAGGCACCAGCTCTAGTCCCTGTGCCTAGTGGGTTGCAGTAAATGTTTCCTACACATATTCACCGTGCCATGAAACCTGTGGGTTTTAGAAATCTTGCTTGTGTAGTCAGTCCAAGACAACTAAAGTTTGAAATTTGACTGCCAATGTCCACATCACACTCAAAGCACAGTGTCTGCCTAGGCTCAGGGAAATCAGCATTATCCATGCCACAGAAGAGAGGAGGGGTGGTTTCCTGCAGCCTCAAGCTGAGTGGGAGGCTGGTTGTCATAGCTCCAAAGTCTGCTGTCCTCAACCTTTTACATCCCCCCACCCCAAGAAGTCATTGCCTTCATCCAAAGCTACAAAGGAAGGACAATGGGTTCAAATCTGAAATTTTCAAGAAACTACATCTCTTTTCCTGCCAGGCATAGGTAGAAATGAAACATCTGTTATAGGTACCACTTAAATGAGCATTTCACTCTTCTTGCTCTGTTGAAAGGTACTTACACAAGCGACCTGAAGCCATCTGTCCTGGGTCAAAGTACAGACTGGAGACTCCCCCTGCCCACGCACAAATCCTACCTGTTGTTGCACTCTCCAGTGATGGTCCGGTAAATGTCATTTTTTGGGCATTTAATGGAATGAATCTGATAGCCACAGCCAGTTTCTTTGGAAATCACCTCCTTCTGTTTTTTGTTTAGTAGGTCTGCAAGAGAAACCATGCAAAATAACACCTTGCCTTACTCATTTTTATTTTAGCTTCTCAGGATCCTAGGTCAATGTGTGAGTCAGCCAAGTCAGAGCTGTGGATGTATAACATCTGGATTTGAATCGATAATTTGGTGTCTGAACTCTTTTGTGGCTCAGCTCCCACCTCTGGGTTAGGGAAACTGGGTTGGCATAGAACAACTTTCCAGGGGAATATGGGGAGCATCATCACCAGCAGCGTTTTACCCTAGACTGGGAGCAAAATTATGGGCATGAAGAGTGGTACAGCCTGGGCAGGTGGGTGTGATGGAGCTCTGTTCTCAGGGTCAGAGTCTCCTGGCATTCAGAGTCTTTTGTCCCAGGTTTATCACACTTATTGTTAGGCTGCTTTTAACATCAAAGATACAAGACAGGCACTGCCAGAGGTGATTATTAGAACACCTGCTGGTCTGGTCTGCCCCTGGGCATGCTCAAGTCTGTTCACCTGGGGCTGTTGTGGGAAAGGGTTTTACCACTACCGGTTATTTGGGTCATGGCAGAGCTGCTCTCTGACACCCCCGCTGTGGCAGAGTCTCTGCACTTGGCTGTTTGCAAGATATTTTTGTCTAAACCACGTTACCAGTAACGTTGAATCTCCATTTCCCAGAGAAACGCAGCTTGATTCTGAGGAGCTTCAAAGTAGTTTCCAAGTAATCGGCAGCGCGGACTGCAGACCTGGTTCTTCCGACTGGGTCCTTCAGGTGCTTCAGGAAATCCATGGGGTTGGCAACCTTTTCTTCTAGTTTTCTCTTTAAGCTGAACATAGAAGAGTCCCATGAAGTGCCTTGTCTGAAATCAGACCTCCCCTGTTATGCACTTAGAGGTGACAGCACTGCTGGGTCCCAGGCAGCCTCTGCTCGCCTAGGACAAGCTGGCTGCTCATCAGCTTTGAACATCATCTCAGACAGATTTTGGCACACAAACCATTGTGATCCCCTACTTCAAGTTTGCATTACGTCCTTGTCACAATAAATTTTGCTATTGTGAAAAGCTAGATCAGTGGAAAACTGAGTTATTCAGTGACTACATAAAATTTTACATTTAGAATGTCACAAGATATATTCTGTGAACAGAGAGACAACCTTGGTCCTGTTGCATCTCTTCCAGGCCCCATGGCTTTCTTGCACAATGGCAAACCTTCTATAAGGTGGGTGGAGAGAGACTCCTCCCCAAAGCATCCTGCTGCCTGGATCCAGCTTTCTGGGACCATACACAGAGGGAGACCAAGGGTCTGACTTCCACTAAGACTTATTTGTGACAGGGCGCTCATCTGCACAACTGTGGTCCTTCTGTAGAGGGGCAGAACTTCAGCAGCCAGGAGAGGACTCCACATGTGTCCAGTGTGCCCATACCACTTCGGAGTACTGAGAGGTGCCCATGGCAGTGTAGGTGAGGAGGCAACAGCTGCAGGTGAGGAAGGGTGGCCCTGGGACTGGATGTGACACTAGAATCCAGCCAGAGTGGGCAAAAGGATCTGCCCAACTGTGACAGGGAGAGCCCTTGAACAAAGGCATTTCCATAATAAATATGCATTGGAAAACAGAAGCACACACATATTTTATCTTATTTCCTTGTAATAGTGAGGCCCTCACGCAAAAAGGACTCACCTTTTTCGGGCACGCAAATATGCCGTGTCCACCAGCCGCTTGGCTTCACTAATGCTGCTCAGGAGAAATGAGTCTGACAGCACCTCTGAGTCCTCTACCAAAAAAAAAGAAGAAAAAGCAGAAACTGAGGTACTTCAGGACTACACATCCCACCCCATCTCTGGGTGCCGAGGTGCACTGATCTGCTTTACACACAGGTCCCACTGTGTGCTTAGTGCTGCCTGGACACCTTTGTCTGTGCTGCTCTTGCTCATCTGCTTCACCTCATTGCTGAGGTCCTGGAAGTCACAGGACAAGAAGTGACTATAAAGTTTATTATCCATTTCACAAAATTGTCTCTAATGGCTTTGGGAGGCTTTCAAGGATTTATTTTTCACCCTTCTTTTTAAAGCTATTCTTCCTGTGAGAAGGAAAATGAACAGAAGAAGCCAAATATATGATCTCTGACCCAGTTTCCCTGTCATAAAATGATGATGGTGTGCTTGGAAGACCTGGTGATTAAATAAGCCATTTCCTTAGACAATTTTCTTAGGTATTGACTTCATTGTTAGTGGGTCAATCTACAAGATATGTCAAGTTGATATTTTATCTATATCTGACTAGGAACTCAGACTCAGTTTTGACTCACACAGGTTCAAGCACAGTAATATTCAAAGAGGAAACAGAAACTTACTGTTGAATGAGGAGTCCTTTGCCCCAACAAAGCAGAGAGTGATGATGAATCCTAAGAGAGCAATTGTTGGTTTGATGCCTAGAGAGAAACACAACATAAATCTTCTGAATGGGCAGGGATTCACTGAAGCACCAGAAGAGATTGACAGGTTTGGTTTGAATATGTCTCTCAGGATCCAGGAATGAAAGGTAGCACCTCTCTGATCAGGTCCATAAGAGGGACTCTGGCTGGAGAGGCCATAGCTGTAGGTGTTGGCAGGACACGGGGACACCCCTGTGGTGTGGGACATTCAGTAGACTGGGATGAGTAACTGCCAAGGAAGAGGCAACCAAATACAGTCCAGGCCTGAGTGATGGAGACTATTGGGAAGGTACATTGGAAGAGGGCAGTCCTGGCATCCTGCCTTTGAGAAGGTCCTTCTGACCCCACACCTCCTTCTCTGCCTCCTCTGCCATGTTACTGAGCAAAACAAGCTGCTGCATTTAGCACTGGTCCTCCAGCCTTCAACTACCTCTAGTAGTCTTCTTGACACTCCCTGAAATTTGTCTCTGTTCCTATTTCACATCAGTGCTAGAAATGTGTCTCATCTGTTCCCATCAATGTCATACACAATGGCACAGTGCCATCCCCAGAAGAAGCTCTTTAGACAAAAGGTTACAATTAGATGTAATTGTAATAGTTTAACTGAGCTGGCAGCCAAACACAACACAGCTGCTTGCACCCCCTCCCTTCCCCCCACACCCAAGGAACAGAGGAGAGAATTGAATGGGTAAAGGTGATGAGACTTGTAGGTTGAGATGAGAACAATTTAATAATTGGAGTAAAATAAAATTAAAATAGTAGTGTTAATAATAATGATAACAAATATAAAAATATATATTTTTATATACTAAAAAATGAGTGAGGCATGGTATAATTGCTCACCGCCCACCGATAGCGATCCCAGAGGATCTTACATTTGCAACCTGTGGAAATTCTTAAATCATTTGCACAGGCATTGAAAGCTGCTTATTCCTTGCAATCTTGTATTGCTACATGAGGCAGAAAAAATGTCTTTTCTTGCTTCTCAAAATAAATGTATTTCACATACAGGGGGAGAGGTAAATATGAAGAACCACTACTTCTAATGCTTTACTGTCTCCTCATCTCCTTGGGCTCACCCACAGAATGCACCAATACTGCCAGAAGTATCAAGTCAGTCAAATACAGATATAAATGGAAAAGCACTGATCTTACCTGCCATCTCTGCAGAGCCAGCAGGACTAGGAAACAAACCAGTCCTTTATAGCACCTGCTCAAGGGCAGAAATTAGCTAGCTCTGACCTGGGTGTGGCCAAGGAGAAACTGGGACCAGACTGGGCCAAGAGGAAATATCTGCTGGTTTGCTTTCCTGGATTAAACAGGAAGGTGCACACTTCTCCATTCTTCTGAGTAAATGTTGACTTTCTTTTTGAGAAGTCAGTGAAAAGACAAAGGAATAAAGGCATAGATTTCTTTTCTGCAAGTGAAAGAGATCAGCTTAATGTTATGATGCTAAAAGATGATGATGGAATTTGGCTTCTTTTTTCCCTGCTGGTTGAGATCTCTGATGGTTTGGGAAGCCAGAAATGGGTCGTTTTGCCAACAGGCAGCTGTGGAATATACCAAAAACAGCAGGTCTGCATGGTGGACCTGCCAAGATTGGTACCCAAGAACACCAAAGCTGTGTCTATTTAAAATTGCTTAGTGAGACAGTTTGTGTAATTAAAGAGCAGTCAGATCACCAGTGATATGGAGATGCACATAAAATAACTGCTGGTCATTGTGGGTGACAAAGACTGGACAAAGAACAAGGCAGTTGCACAGAGCAAGCTTGAGCTGTCTCTGGTAAAATCATACCCATAATGAGATGGACAAATAAGAACAGACCAGAGGTGCAAAATGAGAGATTCCATCCTGAAATGTCTAGAAAGGAACAAACTGTTGGGCCAGCCAAGCTCTTCAGCTGGGATTACAACAGTTATATGCTTGGAAAGGGGCTTGTACTTCAACGGACAATCAGGAAGGTGGCTTAAGTAATTTAATTCTTTGAACAGCAGTCAGGCTGATCACAAAAGACAATGCTGAATGCTTCCTGACAGTCAGCCAGGTAAATCTCACAAAACCAGGAGGCCAATCCTTCCTACTGTTTAAATATTTTCACAGTTCTTATTAAGCCAAAATAAATAAAAAGAAAATATGGGAACGGAAGCTGCTAGCAAACATGTATCATTTTCAGTCTGAAAAAAAAATATATTATTTGTGAAGGTCAGGTTTTCAGAAGCTGAAAATGCAATGTCAATATTTGTCCCCTAAAGAGAAATTCAAAAGCAGAAGCTGGTCCCTCGTATCAGAGGGACTCTGATCACCCTGGCAGGGGCTCTGCCTTGTCCATCCATTTCCTGCCTACAAAATGAACGTAAGCAGAAGTGCAGGTACTTGAAGGGTGGTTTTGCTATTTCTTCTGTGCTTGTGACGTTTATCATTGCAATTTCATTAGCACATTACTGGCAGTCTGGTAAGCCCCAGTTGTCCTTGGCACAGGGGAACCCTCAATGGCTTGCACCGTCATTTGCAGGTGGCCCAGGGCTGCTCCCAGGACTGCAGTCCCCTGCCATGTAAATATTGCATTAACTTTACACGTGTCCCACCCATTACTCGAGCCTGGGGGCAGGTGCAGACCCCAGGGCTTTCACAGGTCCACAGGCAAGCTGTCCTACGTCAACTCCAGCTAGGGTTTGTGGTGTTCTGGTGCAACCTTTTGAGGTTCAAGAGAAACCAGGGTATCCTGCCTACCAAGGCTGATGTTCATTCAGCAAAGTGTACAAGACATTTAGACAGCCAGGGCATTAATAATCCATTAATTAGCTGACCAAGCAGCAGATTCCTCCATCAGATCTCCTCTCTGTCTTGAGTGTAGAGAGGTGGGGGTGGATCTGTTCAACCAAGGACCAAGGGACAGGACAAGAGGAAATGGGCTCCAGTT
The DNA here is from genome assembly GCA_907165065.1 of Caprimulgus europaeus. The sequence continues at coordinate 11,714,550 of OU015544.1, read as the reverse complement.
GTGCCCAGGGCAGCTGAGATTGGATGTGAGGAAGAATTTCTTTGCTGAAAGGGTTCTGAGGCATTGGAAGGGGTTGCCCAGGGCAGTGGTGGAGTCCCCATCCCTGGAGGGATTGAAGAGTCGTGTAGACACAGTGCTGAGGGACAGGGGTCAGTGGGGACTGGTCAGTGCTGGGTTCATGGTTGGACTCCATGAGCTTAAAGGGCTTTTCCAATCCAGGCAGGTCTGTGTGATTCTGTGTGTGTGTGTGTTTAGAAGCTGCATATTTCTCCTCTTTCAGGCTTTTGGTATTGCTGACATTACCTCTCGCTATTACTGTTCAGGATGCAGATCTTCACCTGTAAATCCCTGTGTAAATCCAGCGCCCTGAAGCTATGTGGCCACTGGTGGTGTTTGCTAAATATGTGATTAAGCATTAGCTGTAGCAACAAGATCATTAAACTTAAGCAACACAAAGAAGAAAGATCTCATTATTACATTCCTTATTTCCCATCCTAACAGCAAAAAGCAACAACCTCCCCTTGCCCGTTCTCCACACCTCTGCTTTTCCTGCAGGCTCTTTCAGTGCCCATTTTCCTGACACAGACACATTTATGCCAGTAAAAGGCAGGTGTGAACTCAAGGTTAACAGCAGTTAAGGACTTAATTTTCATACAGCTTCAAACGTACAAAGCTCCTTCTCCACCTGCCAAAGGCACATTTTTCCTATATTTCAAACTGTGGGTTTATTTATATACTACTGAGAGCCAACAGCCCATAAAAGCCAAGCCTGTCCCTATCCAGGGCACTGTGGCATGGCAGAACCACTACAGGTTTACAAAACTGTATGCAGTGCATCTTCTGCTCCAACAGAGGAAGGGCAGAGCTTGCAAAGGGGTGGAGTGAGCAGGATAAAAGAGAAAAAAGTAAGAAGTGATAGGTCAGTAGCACAGAAATTATAGGGCAAGTAGAGGAGGAACAGTTCCTAGCAATTCAGAGGTGATATTTAAAAAAAAACCCCAGTTTGTCCAGCTTTAAAAATATAAAGGCAGCAGCACCAAAATGTGACTTTAACTCTTCATGGAGAAGGCCACCTTGTTCTGTGCTCAAGGCCAAACAGAGCCTCTGGACAGCAGAGGCGTTTCAGAAGGTGGTGCACGGGGGACAGCTGGTGATGAGAGCACTCTGCATGCCCTGTACTCTGGAATAGCTCTTATGGACCCTTCCATACCTCCCAGAGAGCACCCAGTGACGAGCCGGACCCAGACCTCGCATGTGCCCTTGGGTCGAAAGCACATGAAAACTGAGAAGCTGTGGGCTAAGAAATTATTTTCCCTTTACTTCATCATGCTCTAGAGCTGTAGCTCTCCCTCTCAGAGCACTGTCCTTCTGCCCATGGTTTGACCAATCTACCCCCATCAGCCAACAGCTCTGTGGGAGGGGAGCTGGCCCACCAGAGGGATCTCACTCTCCAGCCTGAGATGGTAACTGGTGAGATTTGCTGAGGAAAAAGCGTCATTCCTCAGCAGAAGCTGGTGCTCAACTTTCAGCAGCACATGTGTTTGAGGCCCCATGTCCATGGCATGGTCAGCTCACTCCTGACTCTTATCTCAGAGCTGTGGAAGTGTTGCTGTGGGAGTGATAGCAACTGCAAGGGATGCTCAGGAGATGGCACCACAGATCTTTCTAGCATCACTGAGATGTTCAGGGGTTTCTCCAGCTGTATGATGTTCAGGAGTGAGATTACTACCTCCTTTGAGGTCCTCCTTTAAAGGCTCACCACTCATCAACACCCAAGGCCATGAAGTCTTCTCAGCCATAGAGACTATTTCATAGCCACAACAAAGTCCTCCAGGCACGCAGTGGATCTGCCTGCCATGCAGAAACAGGCGAGCCCAGTGGACTGGGCAGTGCCATGGGTGAGTACAAACTGCTTTGTGCCTCTTTCCACAAAGGATAGCCCTGAGGTGACCATCTGTGGCCTTCACAGCACTGTGGGACAGCCCAAGCCCTCTTGCTGCCGCTGTCTCCTGCGTTGACCTCAGTGTTTGCAGAGGCTATGCCAGCTCGGTGTGACTCAGCAGGATGGAGCCTTCAGACCTAACTCTGCCCCAGGCAGTAGGCACAGTTCCCAGGGCAGGAAAGCTGTGGAAGGCCATCTGTGTCTTTCTAGCACAGTGGTCGGATTCACGACACTCATAAGGACAAGCTACATCCATCCATGGAAAGATCTCAGCTTGCAAGGCCCAAACATGGATCCTGTCCTGAGCAGCACCTAACATACTTCTTCCCTATGAACAACTCTCTTTCCTCAGGTGTTGGTCCTTTGTTCCCCTTCTCATGGATCAAACTCCCTCTCCTCTCCATGAACAAAATCTTCAGCTCCTCCTCATGAACCAAACTTCTTCCTGCCCCATCTTTTAGTAAAAGCCCTCTTCCATCCCTTCCACTTTTCTTTCAGACTGTGACCCCGTGCTCAGACTGGAGAGTGGGAGATGGCTTCTCTGGAGATGGGGTTGGTGGATCTAGAAGGAGATCCCAGCTCCTGCTCTTGCCAAACAGGAGGACAATTTCTTCATTTTTCCAGTGGATGTTACCTTCCTGCTCTGGAACCAGTTCCCATCTTATATGGAAATCTGGGACACAGCCATACACCAACACAGAAGCAGTTGTCAGGCCCCTAGAAAGCCACTGGCAGAAGATATGGCTTCAAAAGCTCCTCAAATTTATTTAAACAGAGAGCAGAAGAAGCTTTAGCTGCTGCAGTTTCCAGTCTCACAGCAGCTGGGAGGTATGGGAGTGATTTGCTGCAGTGGACTCTTTTCCCTGGATTACAGCTTGATTTCTAGAGAGGCTGAATGCATGAATAGATCTAAAAAATATCACAAGTTTTGTGGTTGGATTAAATGCTTAACTATGGGCAGGAATGTCTGTGCGGGCAGAGCTTGCACGGGTTCATCAGTGTTCACAGTGCACAAGCAGCCATCTCCTCTTGGCCACTGTATGCCATGGTACTACAACCAGCGAGATGTTTAATCATAGAATCACAGACTGGTTTGGGTTGGGAGGGACCTTAAAGCTCATCCAGTCCCAACCCCCCTGCCAGCAGCAGGGACACCTTCCACTAGACCAGGTTGCTCAAAGCCTCATCCAGCCTGGCCGAGAACACTTCCAGGGAGGAGCAGCCACAGCTTCTCTGGGCAACCTGGGCCAGGGTCTCACCACCCTCACAGTGAAGAACTTCTTTCTCATATCCAATCTAAACCTCCCCTCTTTCAGCTTAAAGCCATTCCCCCTTGCCCTGTCATTAACTGCCCTTGTGAAAAGTCCCTCCCCATCCTTCCTGGAGCCCCTTCAGGTACTGGGAGGCCACTGGAAGGTCTCCCTGGAGCCTTCTCTTCTCCAGGCTGAACAGCCCCAACTCTCTCAGCCTGTCCTCACAGCAGAGCTGTTCCAGCCCTGGCATCATCCTCGTGGCCTCCTCTGGACTCGTTCCAACTGGTCCATGTTTCTCTTGTGTTGGGGGCTCCAGAACTGGACACAGCACTCCAGGTGGGGCCTCACGAGAGCAGAGTAGAGGGGGAGAATCACTTACCTCGACCTGCTGGCCACACTTCTCTTGATGCAGCCCAGGACACAGTTATTGGCCTTCTGGCTTCAAGTGCACATTGCCAGCTCATGTTGAACTTCTCGTCCCCCAGCACCCCCAAGTCCTTCTCTTCAGAGCTGGCCTCAAGCCACTCATTGCCCAGCCTGTACTTGTGCTTGGGGTTGCCCCAATCCAGATGAAGACCTTGCATTTGTCCTTGTTGAACTCCATGAGGTTGGCACAGGCCCCACCTCTCCAGCCTGTCAAGATCCCTCTGGATGCCATCCCGACCCTCCAGTGTGTCACCCACATCACACCGCTTGGTGTCACCAGCAAACTTGCTGAGGGTGCACTCAATCCCCCTGTCCATGTCACTGACAAAGATGCTGAAGAGCACCGGTCCCAATACCGAACCTTGAGGGACTCCACTCGTCACTGGCTTCCACTCGGACTTTGAGCTGTTGGCCACAACTCTTTGAGTGTGGCCATCCAGGCAGTTCCTTACCCACCGAGTGCTCCATCCATCAAACCCTCATGTTTCCAATTTGGAGACAAGGATGCCATGTGGGACAGTGTCAAACACCCTGCACCATTAGCACTGCTCATGGCCAGGACAAAATGTCTTCAGCGTTGCACCGGGTGCCGGGACGCAGCCGTGACCGGGGGCCAGTGCTGGGCCCAGCAAAGCCAGCGCTCGGGCAAGGCAGCCGCTGCTTTCTAACACTGGGAAGATCAAAGGCTGAAAACTTGCAAGCAGGAGCAGAGTCTGAACATTGGTTTGAAGAAGAATAAAGTCTGTCTGGTGACAGACCTGGTGGTTTGCCATGTTGTGCAATACTGAAAAGTGCCATTTGTTACAGAAGTGCTGTCAGGTCTCTGTGAACTCAGAGTTTTCTATGAACACATCCTAGGCAAGATTGATTTGTCTGTAAACATCACACGAATTGTAGATGAAAATAATCATTTACTGATGATGACACAAGATTAGATAAGAAAAGTTAACAACAAAAACAACAAAAAACCCCTCTGAGATAAACTGTTGGAATTCTGATCAGTGTAATGAAAGTCTGAGTCCAGCCAGGCTGCAAGAACCAGCTTGGGGATAGGTCTTTTCCAGTGTCCTCCAGACCCTTCTGTCTGGGCTTCAGAGCTCTCCAGACCACACATTGTGCCCTCCTTAACCCCTTCAGATCGCTCTTTCAAGCTCTGGTCCCCTCCAAGCCTCACCACTGTTCTCCAGGTCCCTGTGCTCCCTGTCTGGTCCACTCCAGATCCCTCCATTGGGTTCTAGACTTCCCCATCCTTTCCCTATGACCCCTCCAGACTCCTCCTTTTGGGCTCTGGTAATGTGCAGGTCTATGTGCCCTGTTCTGGTCCCTCCAGGTTCCTCCATTTGCCATCTGAGGGATATTCAAACCCTTACCCTGAAAGGAAACCTGACCTCAACAGATCTCTTTGGATACCAAGTGCACAGGACTTTGGGAGTGAGGAGAAATAGCTCATTCCAGACCATAGACCTCATCTTCACCAGCTGTGCCCATCAGGATGCTAGTGGCTTTCCAGCTTTGAAGGCTCTCCACTCTTGTGCCATGCTCTAACCTGAACCCCAAAGGCACTTCAGGAGACTCAGGGAATGCATCTCCCAGCTCTGAACATGAACATGATGCAGAGAAGAGGGAGAAGGAGACGTGGATAACCCAAAGGGATAAATTTAAGCTTAACCTTTCTCTTGAGTCTCTCCATAATGGTCCAAAGGGACCAGGATAGCAAAACCCACACCCAGGGTGGGATCAGGTCCTGTCCCCCGGGACAGGGTGGCAGCCCTGGGCTCCTCTGTGCCAGGTGCTGTGATGGCCGAGCGGTGAAGGCGTTGGACTTGAAATCCAATAGGGTTTCCCTGCGCAGGTTCAAATCCTGCTCACAGCGGGAGCTTTTACTGGCAGCCCCTGCCCCCCTGTCCCAGGAGGGACAGAGGGACACAGAGGTGTCACCCCTCACCAAGGCACCCTGCGTTCCCACCCTCCCCCGACCCTGATCTCCCAGGGACCCCTTACCTTTAGGAGAAGGGCAAGATGGGGCTCAGGGGAGCAGCCCTGCAGCTCTCCTTATCACAAGAAGGAATCCTGCAGTAGCAGGTCCATCCCACACAACTGGGTCACCCTGCTCCCTACACCCCAGCACAGGCTCTGGTCTCCTCCACCTGGGGTATTTTTCTTGCAGAAGGGTGCAGCTTGATGGCAGTGGGGTGACAGGACCTGATGTCAGTGGGGTGACAGGACCTGATGGCAGTGGGGTGACAGGAGACTGCTGCCACCCAAAATTCATCCAACCCTGACCCAGCCCTATGCACTGGGTATGGGAGGTCCTGAACCCCATGAACTGCTCGAGGTCAGTGCAGCCACCCAGGAAAATGCTGGGACCCACTGTGGCTGCAGGAATCCCCCTCCCTGGCTGGGAATCGAGCCCAGGCCACGGCAGTGAGAGTGCCGAATCCTGACCACCAGACCACCAGGGACGGGGGGTGATGGGGGTGGGGGTGTTGGTGGCCACCAGCTAAGTCCTGAAGGGACAGGGACACTTGGCCCCACAGCCCAAGTTGAGGACCAGATGGGATGGATGCCACAGCCTTTCTGGGGGATTTTGCCAGGTCGGCTGCTCCTTTTTGAGAGCTGTGGCATTGGGAAGAGCCTCTGTGCAAGGGGACCCCATTCCTATTGGTTTTACAGTAAATTTGCAGCTTGTTTTTCTAGGGGATATCAGCCAGTTGGGGCCATCTTTTAAGTCTTCATCTGGAGCTGCAAAGAGTAGATGGTCCCAGTTTCCAGAGAGCCCTTCTGAGGGAGCAGAGCCTTTTGCCTTCGTTCACCTGCAGAAGGAATCATGCCCTCGTTAGCCAGTGTGCTGGGGGAGTGGTGCTGCCAGAGGGGCTGGCCAGGAGTCATGGGCAGCAGGAAGGTGCTGGCATTGCCCAGAGATCACCCCACCCTTGTCCTGCAAACCACACAGAGCCTGGCTCCCTACATTGCACTTAGCAAATAGGACAGAATCCCAGACTGGTGGGGTTGGAAGGGAGCTCAGGAGATCATCCAGTCCAACCCCCCTGCCAAAGCAGGGTCACTTCAAGCAAGTTGCACAGGAAAGTGTCCAGGTGGGTTTGAACATCTCCAGAGACGGAGACTCCACACCCTCTGGGCAGCCTGTCCAGGGCTCTGTAATTTAAGAATACATTTCACTTCAGAAAAAAAAAAAAAAAATTAAAAAAAGAGGCTAAGTCAGGCTGGGGCAAAGACACAAACTCTTCCCCCACCACCTGCACCCGCCTCCGAGACAAGAGGCTTTCTGCCGAGTAGGAGGATGGAGGGGTTTGAATTGGGCCCCCCACTCCCCCAGCGGTTACCACCAGTGTGGGCAGCACAACGGGGTCCAAAGAGCCCAAGGGACATCCCGGGGCTCAAGGTGACAGTGTAAGTGTCACCTGTCCCTGCAGCACCCAGCCCAGCGGGCGTCAGACCTGAGGGGAATGAGCAGTGACACGGAGGGTGACACCAGGGAGGTGCCCGGGCTGGCAGGAGCACTCACCCGTGAATTTGGGCAGGCAAGAGGAATCACTGCGGGGCTGCTCAGCAGATGGACGAGCCATGGCTGAGGTGGAGATGAATGAGAGGGATCCAGGAACATTTCCCGCGGGGGACAGTAGAGGGCCCGGTGCTCCTTGGATGCTCGTGTGGGGTTGGGAAGGGAGGGAAATGGACAGAGAGAAAATCTCTGACTTGCAGGGGCCAGTGCACACAGAGTGGGGAAACCTCCCTGTGACTCGTCTTCTCCCACTCAGCTCCCTAAAACACCCAGTGCAGCTCTCCTTCCATCTCTTACCCCTGTCCTGGGCACTGGTGAGGCCACAGCTCGAGTGCTGGGTTCAGTGTTGGGCCCCTGACTCCAAGAAGGACCTGGAGGTGCTGGAGCGTGTCCAGAGAAGGGAACGGAGCTGGGGAAGGGTCTGGAGCACAAGTGTGATGAGTTCAGGCTGAGGGAACTGGGGGTGCTGAGCCTGGAGAAAAGGAGGCTGAGGGGAGACCTTCTGGCTCTGTCCAAGTCCCTGCAAGGAGGGTGCAGAGAGGTGGGGGTGGGTCTGTTCCACCAAGGAGCAAGGGACAGGACAAGAGGAAATGGCCTCAAGTTCAAGGGAGGTTCACATTGGATATCAGGAAAAATTTCTTCACAGAAAGGGTTCTCAGGTGCTGGAACAGGAGGGAGGTGGTGGAGTCGCCATCCCTGGAGAGATTTAACAGCTGGGTGGATGAAGTGCTCAGAGATCTGGTTCAGCAGTGGACAGGTACGGTTGAACTCCATGATCTCAAGGTCTTTTCCAACCAAACAATTCTATGATTCTATGATCTGAGGCCAAACCCCAGCATGGTCCCCATGGTCCCCGCTGCAGCCCTTCCATGACACGGTTGGGGTCACAGAGGAACATCCAGTATCCAGGTCCCCTGTCCCCATGGTGCCCCAGTCTCTGCACAGGTTTCTCTGCAACGCCTGGAGGATCCCAGCTGCCGGCTGCTGCCGTTTCCCTGAGGAGCTGCATCGCAGCGAACGGGAGAGGGCAAAGGGAGGCAGTGGGTGACTTTGGAGGACAAGGAGAGCAGGGAGGATTGTCACCCTCCCATGAGAGCTGACCCAGAGCAAGGATGGAGACATGATGAATGGTCTGGCATCTTTCCAACACTCTGGTACCTCTACCATGCTGGTCAAGGCTCCAGAATACACCTCCAAAAACCTGCACAGGGCTAAACCCCCCGAGTGAGGGGCAAGGCTGGGCTGTGCAATGGCCACCTGGGTTTATGCCATCCCTTGGGCATGTTGGGTGGGGGAAAGAGGGAGCTGTGCTGGGCTGAGGTGCAGACACCCCCGCTTTCAGAAAGATATGCAGATGTCATGGTTTCGATTGCCTCCACAAGCTCAAACGGAACATGAGCTCTGGCAGCTTTGCGGTTGGGGGAGCGTCAGTATCACTCTGTGGTTTCTTAGATCTCTATCTGGACCTGTCAGATGTTTTGTCATAGACTGGAACAGTTTCTTCCTCTGCCAGGACATCTGTGCACACCAAACCACATTCACTTGCATGTCCCGTAGCAGGATGGTCTCCATCTGTGATGGCAGAGGAGGGAGGTGGGTGACTGCCACCCCAGATGCAACAAGGAAGCGATACAGCCCCGGAGCTGCATGATGCAGCCCAGGAATGTGCAGGGCCATGTGGTGAGGCAGGTGATGGGGATGGAAAAACTTCCTACAGATACTGCTCCTTTGAAAGAGAAGTCCTAGCCCCAGGACCAGCCTCGGGGCAGCAGGGACATGTCAAAGCTCAGTACAAAAGCAATTGCTGTTGTAGTGAGGAGACGAGGCTGAGACACATGGCCTTGCTTTGCACCCCTGCGTGGATGTGGGACATGAGCAATGGGTACATGAATGAGGCAGAACAACAGGCTAACGGCGATACTGGAGTATGGGCAAGATAGGAGTAGCAATAAATAATCCCTCTTCCCATCTCTGAGAGCAGCATGTCCCTTGGCAAACTCCAGATGAGATTTTGTCCCTTGCAAAGGCTGAGTGCCTGCTAGTTGTGCTGCCTCAAAGTGCCACCACCGTGTTTGTGACAACCCCATGGTGTCAGTCACTTGGTTCAGCTCCAGGTCCTTCATGTGCTTTTGAAGGAAGGAGTCTTAGGGTCCCCAGGACACCACCATGCCCAGCTCCATGAGGGTGGCTCCTGGGAGGGTGAATGGAAAAGCCATGGACTCTTGCCCACCCCAGCAGTGTCCCTGGCACAGCCCATGGGATGGTCCTGCAGCACTGGTTCCCCCCTGTGGGGACACTGCAGTGAAGGGGACACTGTGGGGTGGCAGCCCCAATACAGCCAGACACAAGGAGGTCTCCAAGGGCCCCACACAGACCCACACAGCACGGTGGGGGAAAAGGGGAGTGGGAGGAGAGCAGCCCTACCCTGCGGTCCCCGCTGCACTCCTGGGGCTGAGGGGCCGTGAGGAAATGCTGGGAGAGGAGCTCGTGGAGCCTCATGAGCGGCCGCTGCTGTTGGGAACCGGGCGTGAAAACACCCCGAGAAACCACAGGCCGTGAGCTGGCAAATTCGGTGCCTGTTGCAGAGAAGAGGGAGGTGGGAAAAGGAGAAATGCTCCCTGGGGCATCCCAGGGAACCCGTCACCTCATGGCAAGGGCAGTGCTGGAGGGCTCGGGGCAGACCACATCCTGGGCCCCGTGACTGTGAGTGCGAGAGCTGGTCCCTCTCCACTACCCACGCAGAGGAACCTCCTGCTCTGCCTTCTGCAGCCCACCTGTGCTGGTCTCACTCCTCTGGCTGCAGCCAAACACAGTCACCCTCCCCTCCTCACTCCTGCAGGAGTAATGGAGAGAACTGGAACAGTAAAAGTAAGGAAACTCTTGGATTGAGATAAAAACAATTTACTCACTTAAATAAAATAAAACCAGTAATAACAGAATGTACAAATGAGTGATGCCCAGGGCAGTTGCTCACCACCCACTGACCGATGCCCAGCCTGTCCCAGCCAGTGATCCTGGAGCACAGACAGTCCCCAAACTGAAACCCTGGAAGAGCGAGAGCCCGAGAGATCCCTGACAGAATCCCCCCGATTTCCAGTCAGCCCTGGTTAATACACTGACCATGAGGTGGTGTGAGATGGAATAGCTCATTGGCACATCCAAATGCCAATTTGGGGTTTTGCTAATTACTACACTTTTCCCTCCCCGTCCTAATGTAGCTGTGAACCAGCCAAACACAACGGCCTTGGGCTCCAGCAGCCACTGATAACGTTAGGACTTTATCAACATTCTTCTAACAAATCCCACACTGAACCTAAACCACAGCTCTTCCAGCTACTGAGAAGAAAATTAACTCTATCCCAGCAAAACCAGGACACCACCTCATACCAAACCCATGCTGGCAGTTGGGTTTGACCCATGTCTCTGGGAGAAGATAGTATTTGTACAGTCAGACCATCGAGTTGGGATTCCCAGGCAATCACTCCCCTCACTGGCTGATGCTGACGTGTGTTAGGAGGGATCTGGAGGTCCTGAGCTCCATTCTGGAAGCACAGCATTAAGGATTTTGTGTTTTATGGTGCCAAAGCTGCCAGCCCAGATCTACAACCAGTTTCCAGGGTGCCAGTCAGCCTTGCTGCCTGCACAGACAGCAGAGCTCAGAGCGTGCCTGCTGCCCACAGCACCCCTCTGCATCCACCCTGTGCATGTCCCAGACCCACCACGGGTGTAAGGACCCCCTGGCTGGGTCCACACTGTCCCCAAGCCATTTTAATGGTCTGAGCACCTTTGTCCTCAAGGCCTGGGTTCTTGAGAAGGAGACCAAGTTGAGGTCCTCCTGGTCCTTCAGGGAGGATGCTGAGATGAGTTTGATGAGTACTGCTGTCATGTTAGTGAATCTAAGTGTGAACCTGCAGCTCAGGGGTGATTTCACATCCTGCCTTGGCCAGTGTAGCCCTCATGTGGGTGCTGATTTGCTCAGACTTACCTCACCCCACACAGAGGCTATTCTAGTATTTCCTAGACCTGCTGCTTCCTTTTTTTTGAGCATTTCTGAGGCAAAGGTGCCGTGACATCAGTTCTGTTACGCTTTGGAAACTCCAAGTGTGCCCTGAAATCTGACTGATGGGGCTGGCCATCATCTCTATAAAACCCAAGGACTGAGCCAGCACCTCGCATCAGACACAGGAGGAATCTGCTCTGGTCCTGCCTCTGCCCTTGCAGCTCGTCTCTGTCCACAATGAAGGTCTCCTCAGTGTGCCTCTCCATCGTCCTGGTTGCTGCCCTCTTTTCTCAGGCCTCTCCTGCTCCGAGTGAGTACAGCATCTCTCTCTGCACTCTTGGGGGTGGGTTTTTGCTCTGACTGGTTGTCATTTTGAAGCAGAACTGGAAAAAAAAGTTATCTGCAAAGGCTGGAAATCTGTGTGAATAACTTATCCTGCTTTCTTGGGTTGGTCTTCCTTTCTAGCATCCTTTTATCTTAGGGATGAATTTTACTGAGAAGTGTTGAAGTTTTCAGGTTTCCCCTCTCCTAATTTTGTTGTTGGGTCTTAGGAGTGGTCCCAGGGTGACTGAAGGGATTTTTTTGTCACTGAAAGTGAGTGCAAAACATTAAACAAGTAATCCTAACCATGACTTTAACTCAGCTTTGGTGTTCACAGCAATTTCTTGCTGACTTTCTGGGGAAACAGGAAGAGAAGAGGGCTCCCCAGTGGATTAAGGGGATGGTTGCCCATGGTCACAGCTGGGGAATGTGCAGTTTATTGAGTGATGGACTCATGTTGGCTTTCCTGATGTCTTCCAGTGGGGGCTGACACAACTGTGTGCTGCTTCAGCTACACCTCACGAAAGCTGCCCCAGGCTCATGTGAAGGATTATTTCTACACCAGCAGCAAGTGCTCACAGCCAGCAGTTGTGTAAGTACCAGCTCCTGCTCTGGGCTCTGAGGAAAGGCTCTGCCAGCCTTTGGGCTCCTTCCCTCATGTCCAACAGGGCCAAGAGCGCGGTGGTGTGAGGAACCTGGAGTAAGGGAAGAGGACATCCCTCACGGGTCCCATGTGCACCACATGAGCACTCATCCTCCTCAGCTGAGATATCAATGGTCTCCTTGAACCATCGGGGTGCAGGGAACAAGGTGTGGGAAGGAAGTCCCTGTGTAGCCAGCAGGACCTCCTAGTGGTGATGAGCCCAATGCACATAATAAGCCACCTCCAAGACTTGCACCTGATATGCCACCTGCCCAGGGGCTGCATCCAGGCTCAACTCCACACTGAACACGGCCAGGAACATCTAAGCATGGGGGCTTCTCTCAGGGACCTTGATCTCCCCACCCTCTGGGTTTTAGCAGGCTCTGCAGCCCCTTGATGCTTGGGAGTTTGTGGGATGGGAGCCTGGAGGGGAGATGATCCCCTTGGGAGATAGCCCCGGTCACAGGGCACATCAGCATGTGCCCAGGAGATGACCCAAGGCCCTCATGTCCCTTTCCCCCTCTGGGGCTGTGACACCTCCCTGCCTGTCTTGACAGGTTCATCACCAGGAAAGACCGCGAGGTCTGTGCTAACCCTGATGCCAGGTGGGTGAAGGACTACGTGAACGCCCTGGAGCTGCAGTGAGCGCTGGGAGCTGGGAGGTCTCTGCCCTGGAGAAGTCCTGCAAGACCATCCAACAGAGTCTTGGCACAGACCTAGAAACCCTGCTGCTGAGCACCAGGACCTGCTGAGCCACCTCGGGGCCCTAGAGGTTCCTTTTGTCTTGCAAAGGTGTTATTTATTTATAATTTAGCCACCCTTACGGGCAGCTGTGATGCTGGGGACTTCCTGGCCTTGCAGACCTGTTTGGGTGTAGCCTGCTGTGTGACATGTGGCTAAACTGTCCCCTCCTTGTGCCTCCACTGCTAGAATGGGGGGGGAATTGTATCCCCAGAGCTATTTGTGGGAAGTGGTCTACTGAAAGTAAGTGTGAGTGCCATCATGTAAAGCCAGGCTGAATTCCAAGTCAGCTGGCTGAATTTTGCCGTGGTACAGCGGATGCTGTGAGTAAGATCTGTCTCCTCAGCGGAGGAAGTGGTGCACTGGTTACTTACAGGATGCTCATTGTGGAACCACATTGTTCAGCCTTGTTCTCAAAACGCTGTCTCTTGCTGGTGCCAAAAAAATAAAGATATTTTTTCTCTCTATGTCATCTCTAGAAGATGTTGTTCCCCTCCTGTCTGGAAAAATAGGGCTGATGGGACCGTTCTGGGAGAGGCAGGGGAAGAATCCCAACTGCCCAGCTGGAAATGCCTCAGCCTCTTTATCCCTATAAAAACCTTCCCTTCTGCATCACCTCCTGATCCCAGCACCGCAGCAGCAGCCCCATGGCGACTCCGGCACCCCCCAGCCTCTGTGCTGCTGGGGAGCCAGACCTCTCCCCCAGCCCTTTCCCCCACCACATCAGGAGCCAAGGCCAGGAGCTCGTGGTGCTGGATCCACTGGATTTTCCACTGTGGGTCTGGCAAAGGGATGTCTGGAAGTCACAGGGTGGGGGTGCAGCATCTCTGCACTGAGCTCGAAGCGGGGTGGCCAGCCAGGACCATGTCCCCAGCCCAGGCTCCTCTGGGGGTGCAGCCTGGGCTGTGCTCAGCTCTGGGTGTGCTCTGTCAGTGGTTTACTGTGAAACACAGGCACTGATTATCTGCTGTTCTTCAGCTGCTTTGGAAACCTGAGTTTGGTTTAAAAAAGCACAAGAGATCTTTTGAACCAAGTAAACCCAACAACAGCAGTTTATCAGCCTATGGTTTGCATGTGAAACCAGCTGATACCTTTGTGGGTAGAGAATGACACTGCTGGGTCTGACCCCTGAAGCTTGTGGGGAGGGACAGAGAGCTTTACAGGGCTGACTCCATCAGACCCGTCTGAATCAAAAGCTCAGAAGCTTTTGTATCACCCCTTGGTGAAGTGTCCTCAGCTGGAAGCTTGTACACGTCAAATCTTCACCTCCCTGGACATTTTCCAGCACAAAACGAGCTATTCATCACCCCTAGTAGCAATTTCTCAGCACCCCCCTCATTGCCAGCAACAAATGGTTCCCCATAACTGGGGGCACACAAACCAGTGTGAGATGTTTTGTCCATAAAACACTCCCAAGCCCACTGGTGCCATGGTGGTCTGCAAATCACAGAACCACAGAGTCACAGAGTGGTGGGGTTGGAAGTGATCTCTGGAGGTCCTCTAGTTCAACCCCCCTGCCCAAGCAGGTTCACCTCGAGCAGGTTGCACAGGAAAGTGTCCCGGTGGGTTTGGAACATTTCCAGAGGAGACTCCACAACCTCTCTCCAGATGTTCAGGTTGTCTCTTGTCCTCCCCTTGCTCATCACCACCTCTCCACAGGTCTCCCTGTTTATTAACCAGCATTTCCTATCCCAGTTCTTTGTTAACTAACTGCCTCAAAGCCTCTGTTTCTGGCAGGAGCCAAGCCCACAGCTCTCACTCCCCAGTCCTGGGGCTCTCCACAGCCTGGGGCTGTGTCCCAGCAGCGGGGCAGGGAACGGGTGCAGAAACCTCGGGGAGGCTCTCAGTGCCCAGGATGAGGTTCCCCAGAGACGAGGAGGCTGCCCCAGCCATGAGGTCAGGGTCAACAAGGGGCTTTAGCAGCCCTGGAGGACCCCGCTCTGCCATGCTGGGCTGGTAGAGCATCCTCTCAGCGAGAGCAGGCAGCGGAGGGAGCCCTGAGATGTCTGTGCACCAAGAGCTGGTGCCACAACCTCACCTGATCCTGTCCCTGCATCTTGGCAGTGCACCTTCCTGCATGCTGCCCAGGTGCTGAGGGATGGAGGGAGTCGCAGGGACAGAGGGGGTCCCAAGGATCCCAGGAACAGAGGGGGTCCCAAGGATGGAGGGGATCCCAGGGATGAGGGAGGTCCCCAGTCCTTGGTGATTTGGCACAAGGCAGCACAGCCCCAGGTAGAAGAGAGTGGAGGTCCCTGGAGATGGAGAGGAAAGGTGTAGGTGAGTGGAGGTGGGTGCTGAGGGGAGGGTGCAGGGCACCCTGGAGTGCAGAGGGCAGTGGGGCACCATGGAGATGCAGAGAGAAACGAGGCAGGGAGCTGGGAGGCTGGGAGCAGAGGACAGGGGCAGAGGAAGGGATCTCAGCACTTGGGGCTGGGATGGGAAGAGCCCTGTTGGGTCAGTGGGATGTCCAAGCTCAATGACAGAGAGAGGTGTTACGAGCAGAAGGCTTTATTCCTTAAGGAGAGTGTGAAACCATGTCTACAGAACAAGGGTGAAAATTGCTAATTAACAGCACACCTGAAATGCCCCTTCCTTCAAGGCAGAAGCGGAGAGGACCAGGAAACCTTTGTGGTGAGGAAGGGATGCACCATTGCAGAGCTGCACTGAGTCACACCAGGGCTGGGAATGTCCTTTCTGTGACCGTGGTCTTGTGGGGAGGCCGCCAGCCAAGGACCAGAGAAGGTCCCTGGAGCGGACTCCTGGCTCTGCCTCAACTTGCTACTGGCTCCAGCAGGTGGGGAAAAGGACCACAGATCTGAGTGGACACTGTGGAGCGAGTGGCTGGTGTCTCCTGGGGCAGGCACCTTCTGGAGAGAGTCCAGAGGAGGCCACGAGGATGATGCCAGGGCTGGAGCAGCTCTGCTGTGAGGACAGGCTGAGAGAGTTGGGGCTGTTCAGCCTGGAGAAGAGAAGGCTCCGGGGAGACCTTCCAGTGGCCTCCCAGTACCTGAAGGGGCTCCAGGAAGGCTGGGGAGGGACTTTGGCCAAGGGCAGGGAGTGACAGAACAAGGGGTGATGGCTTGAAACTGGCAGAGGGGAGATGGAGATGAGATGTGAGGAAGAAATTCTTGGCTGTGAGGGTGGTGAGACCCTGGCCCAGGTTGGCCAGAGAAGCTGTGGCTGCTCCTCCCTGGAAGTGTTCTGGGCCAGGTTGGATGAGGCTTTGAGCAACCTGGTCTAGTGGAAGGTGTCCCTGCTGCTGGCAGGGGGGCTGGGACTGGATGAGCTTTAAGGTCCCTTCCAACCTAAAACCACCTGTGACTCTATGATTCTATTTCTGTGCTGCACACCAAACATCTCACCTGGGAGCACTTTCTCAGCTGTCCTGGGGCATCTGCACTCCTCAGGACACCAGGAACAACCTCTCATCCTCCCTCCACTGGACTCATCCCAGCATTGGCGTAGGCAGGTCCTTCTCAGCCATCTCCTTGCAACTGGAAAACATCTCTTCTTGCCAGGACTGAGTGATGGCCAATCCCAGATAACACCCCAAGAAGTCCCACTCTTGGTCCCAAGATGGAGAAAGATCTGTGGTTCTGAGCCAAAGGCTTCCTGCACAGGCAAGAGCCTGTACCCACACCGCAGCTGGCTGCTGGCACCTGATGCTGGTGCAGAAATAGTCCTTCACGTGTTTCCTGGAAAGCTGCTGCCAAGTCCATGTGAAGCAGCACACAGCTGTGTCAGGGACAGCTGGAAGAGATTTGGGGTGCAGGATTGAATCCATATGACCAGAAGGGGACACAACATGGATGTGTATGACCAGCAGAGAATGAGCAGTCCCAGTGAGACCATGGAGTCAGAGCAGGTCATGCCTGTTCCTCAGGCATTACAGGTCACCACCACGAGCCCTTCTTCCTCCAGAAGGGGAAAAAACAACCCAAAGATAGAGGTGGATTTACCTGGAACAGAGCAGGATTGGGAGCAGAGGGCAGCAACCAGGAGAACAAGGTTCAACCCGAGACACCTCTGTATTCCCATGAGGAGCTAAGCAGACATACAGACCATGTTTGTGCTCAGCACTGACCCATCCAGCCCCTGCTTTCCACAGGGAAGCACCAGTGATGAGACAAATAAATGGGTGGGTTTAGGAGAAAGGCTTCTTGAGTGATGTGGAGCTCCCAGAGCATGGCCGGTGTAGGTTAGAGGCCAAGTTCAAACCATCATCTATCAAAGAGCTGCAGGAAGAGGCCATGTCAGGAGGTACATCCCTTAATACAGCAGGTGCTTCAGCAATGTCAGCTTGACATAACCACAGCTGCACTCCTCGTGTTGAGAAGAACATCCAGAGTGAGAGGAGGTGAGGAGTGACCCGCAGGGGCTGGTGGGGGAGGAAGCTACAGAACCAGGTTAGGAGCAGAGGTCAGCAGGGAAACAATGCAGCCACTGGGTGTGAAGGTCTGCATGGCTCCCCTTCTGTCCCAGGGCTTCCCCAGGTTCACTGGGTGAAAGGGGGCAGACAGAGGGTTGAGGCTCTCAAAAAGACCAGAGAGAACCGGGCTCCCAGGTGCTCTGCCCATGGTACCATGAGGATCTTCTGACCTTCTAGGTGCCTTCTACCACAGCAGGCAGAGAAGGAAAAGTTCATGGAGTCCAGCAGTGTCAACCTGCCAGGCCCCATGGGAGCAGCTGGCCTTGACTTTTGCTCACCCCTGTAAGCACACAAGTCTGATGGCTGAGCAATGGTCACCTTCCAGTATGCAACTGGGGAGTTGAACTCTTCTCTTGCCTCTCCACTGGACTCTAATTCCACCATCTCAGATCTCCCTGGTGAACCACTTGGCCTTGCTGAGTCCTGACTTGCATCTTGAGACTTGATACCTGGCTCCACACTTGTTTGTGCCCCATGTCCCACATGCAGTCTCATGGTGGAGCTCATCCCAACTCCCACCCCCGTTCTGCAGCACAGAAGTCCCCAAACTGCTTGCAGAGCAAAGAAATCTGCAGGCAAGGGCGTGCTGGCTGTCAGAGCTGGGGCTGAGAAAGGTGTCGGGGCCAGGGGCTGATCTACAACTGCTCCATCTCCTGCAGATTCCTGTGCAGCAGGTGAGAAAGGGCTGGTGCTGCCCCAAGCCTCAAGACAGGACCATTGAGAGCAGCTGGCACATCCATCCTAGCAGTATTTCTCCCTGCAGCAGCTCTCCTGGCTTGTCAGTGTCCCCTCCTTGCCCCCAGAGCTGGCAGCAGGTGACAGGCACCTTTGACCCCTGGGACTACGATTTCTCCTTTGCTCTTACAGCCTCCCACCATGGTGCTGTCCCCAGCAGCCCCCTCCCCGGGGCCAGCATGGACATCCAGGCAGCGCAGGCAGGCCCCGAGCCCCAGGCTGGGATGCTGCGGTCCCCACATGGGTGGACCTGTCCTCATGGAGCCTGGCTTGAGTCAGGGGAGATGGGTCCAGGACAGGGGGAAGCAGGGATCCTGGAGCAGACTGGAGCAGATGGCTTGGCTGCTGCTCCTGGAGCTTCAGGAAGGCAAGCAAAACCAGAAAGGCTGGAGAGGGAAATTCCCACACGTGTCTGGGCTCCCGGCCAGGGACTGTCCAGAGAAGAGCCAGTGCAGCCCCATTCCCCTGCTCTCCAGCCTGTCCCCTGCACCCCGGGCCTGGGGAAAACCTCAGACCCCCCCAGCCTTTTCTTTCACCACAACACCCATCCTCCATCCCCTCACAGCATGTGGAACCCCAGACCAGGGACTACTTCAGTCTCCTGGAGTCCCTCTGCAGCACCAAACTCAGCTTCCCAGTGCGGCAGGCGACTGAGCGTGCAGCAGGCGTGGGGGGGTCAGGAAGCCCTCAGGGGTAGAGGAGACCACTAGCACTCTCTTCTCTGGCTCCTCACCTTCCCAGTCCAAGGGCAGCAGCTCCTGTCCATCCACCCCACCATGTGGTGGCCACTCTGTGCTCTTGTCTTTCACAGCACAGTGGGGAAAGCCCCGCTCAGGATACATCCCTCCACAGGTTTTTGTCTCTCCCCCATGATGGTGAGCACTGGTCATAGAGTGGGACAAGATTTTAGCAAACATGCTGATCCACCTTGTCCCTGCTTGGACCTGACCCTCTCTGCTAGGACCCTGCTGTGCCAGGGGAGCACGGGGACCCTGCCAGGAGTGAGAGCCTGTGCCATTCCCAAATCATCCTCCCAGCAGAAGGGTCAGGAGCCCTCCCCATGGAGCTGGAGAGGAGCCCCCATCACCAGCACCATCTCCTGGGACACAACACGGTGCCTGGGCTGGGCCTGCCCTTTCCTGGGATGCTGCTCCTTGGATCCCTGAGAAGCCCTCTGCCTGCAGTCAGCTTTGCAGCCTGGAAAGCATGAGACTAGAGGGAAATCAGAAGACAGCGTGGAGGTGCTTTCCCAGCCTCAGGGCTGCCAAGTCTGACCTATAGCTGCAGGGAAAAAAATGAAAAAATAAGAGAAGGGGTTTTTTTCACATTAGGAAGAAGAAATACCAACTGGAACAGGATGGCTGCAAGGCCAGGCCAGCTCTGGGACACCATGCTGCTGGGGACATTTCTTCTCAGTGTGTGGAAGCAGAGGGGTGCTGAGCACGACTGCAACGATAAGCTCTGCCCAGCACTGTGCTTTTACCCTGGGACCTTCTCCTTCCCATTCATGCTCCCACCCAAAGCCACGTCCTAGGAGCAACTGCAGCAGGTTTGCTGGTGGCTGCTGTACCCCTGCAGCATAGCTGAACCCTTCCTTTTGTTCTACAGGTGGGAAAGTGAGGAACAACCTCAATTGGGGTGGTCAGAAAGAAAGCTGGGGTCCCTGCCCCTCTCCAGGCAGCACTGCTGGGCTCAGCAGGACCTGGGGGCTGGTAGGCAAAGATGTGGTGATGGCTTGGAGGAACAGATACGTGTGAGGAGAGATGTTGTGGGGATGCTGACAGTGTGCATGTGAGGGCCTGTGGGTTCTGCACTGGGAAACACTGGGGTGTAGCTGGCAGAAATGGCTAGCAGGGGTGGGCACGGGCAGGGAACTGGCCCTGCTCTGCACCTCAGCACCCTCAGCAGCTCATGAGCCCCAGGTACGTGCCAGCTTCCAGGGCAGCCCCAGCACCACAGCAGCTCCATGTCCTCTGCTTCCTCCCATCCAACCATGAGCCTCTCCCTGGTCCCCCCCACAAAGCCTCTGGCAGGATTTTACCCCTTAGAGCAACGTGCCCCATCACCACCCCATGGCACACACACTGCAAGCCCAGGGACCAGCTTGGGCTGGGAGCAGCAAGGAAGCATATGGGATGTGCCTGGGGTGTGTGGGGAGCATATTCACGTATGTAAAAAGCCCATATGGCCGTACAAACACGTCTGATTCTCTAGAGGATGTGGGTGGTGGGGGTGTATGTGGTGGGGGAACGAGGTGTCAGAGGACATTCATATGTCTGCAGTATGGAAACTTCATGGGTTTGCCTCAAACCATTCCCCGTCATCACGTGTCATGCAGAGTGTGTAGACAGGCTCAGGGTGAGGCTCTGCCTCTGTGCTGGTGAACTCCACACAGAGGCACATAAAGGAAAAAAAAAACAGAGGTTTTGTCCAAACTCTTTATTCTCCAGAATAATGATTTCACATCTGTAAGCCAAGGTCACCCATCATCCATCACTGAGACTCTGAGCCACCTTCCCATACATCCCCTCCTGCCACCCCCCCCCAAATAGCATTATTATCCACAGAAGAAAGTATTACCTATCCCATATGATAATTTCTTAAATAATTTAAAATAATATAAGAAATAATAATAAGGTGCAGTCCCCTGGGCCTTCCCAGGCCAGAGGTGGAGGTGTCAGGGCAGAGGGATGAGGTTGCAGACTGGTCTGTGTGAGCTGAGGGCGAGCAGCAGCAGCACCCCAACACGAGGTGACCCGTGGTGCTCTTCCAGCAGCCCCCTGGACCTCCCTGCAGGTGATGTGGGCTCCTGCAGCTCCTGTTGCCCCAATGTCCTGCTCCATGGCAGGAGCTCAGGATAACGTGACTTGTGCATGACAGCAGCTGGGCTCACAGGTTGCTTTGCTCAGTTCTGCTTCAAGTTTTGCAGGTAACTTTGAACCCAGGTGTCACTGGGATTGGCACAGACCTGGCGGCCTTTCTTGGTGATGAACCTGTGCAACAGGGATGGGACACATTAGATCTCTGCTCAGCCCTGAATCCCAGGAGAGCTCAGACCCCAGCCTGGGGGCATTGCAAGAGGTTGTCCCCTGTGCCCTGAGCTGGTGCTGACACCAGCGACTGGCTGTGATGTCCCCGACTCCCATCCCTTTTCCCACACTGCCTCCTCGACTCCTGCTGGGGCATCCCTGGGCGTCCCCACACGACCACCCCTGGCAGCCCCTGTGCAAGCCCTTTCCCCTTGGGGTTCTCCTCACTTTTCTCTGTCCCTGCAGAGCCCTGTGTCTACAGCCACCCCAGAGAGCTGGTCACACACACACACCCCCCCTTGCAGTGCCTGTCCCCGCACCGCCCCAGCCTGTCTGCACCCAGGAGTCAGGGCTGGTACTCACACGACGGCCGGGTGGGTGCAGCTGGTGCTGGTGCTGTAGGACCTGAGGATGAGCTTCTGCGGGAGCCTGCGGTGTGTGTAAGAGAAGCAGCAGATTGGGAGGTCGGATCCAGCTGGAAGAGGAAGGAGAGGCAACGTGAGCACGTGCTGGGCTGCGTGTTGGGAGCATCAGCTCAGGGAGCCGTGCTGGTGGGGAAGGAAGTGAGGAATTAAGAGAATCATTAAGGTTGAAATGGACATCAGGGGTTCTGGTCCAATGACAGGAACAGTATTGTCAGGTCCTGGGGGAGGTTCTCACTCAGTCATTGCTCAGAGCTTCATTTCCCCACCTCCCCCCAGCCCCGGGCAGAGACTGGAGTCTCTAAACTAGAACCAAGAATAAGTACTCTGAGCCCAGGATGGATGATGGATGGATGGATGGATGATGGATGGATGATGGATGATGGATGGATGATGTATGGATAGATGGATGATTTTCTAATTCTGGGGTCCCTACATGCAGCTGATCTCAGTGCAGACTGGAGAGTGGCACAAATGCTGAAAAATTCCCAGTTGTTTGCCAGGGGAGCTCAATGGAGAAATGACAACAAAACCCCAGATCTGTTCTTCCTTCACAAATGAAAAAGCAGAACTCACCTGGGCCAGAGAAAGTTTGGGAGCAAGAGGCTGCAATGAGGAGAAGAGCAAAGACGGCAGCAGAAGCCTTCATCTTCCCGCTGGGTGAGGGCAGCCGGAGCCGGAGCAGCTCTGGCAGATGCAGCTCAGCCGGCAGCAGCTGGACTCAGCTCCCTTTTAACAGGGAGTCCTGGAGGCAGCCGGGAGCCCGAGTGGAAATTCCAGGATGATAACAACAGAGGATGTAACGAAAATGAAATGGCCAAAGGGAATTAGGGAAAAAAAAAAGAAAAAAAGTCAGAAAGAATGGGATCCAGGTCAGAGTGGAGCCAGCTGTACTGAGCTCTGACTCACTGCTCATTTTCGATTTAATCAAATCAAAAGGAAACTAAAATGTGCCAAGTGGCATGGCCACAAAGAGGAGAACTGTTTATTTGAGCTACAGGAGGGGTTTTCCCTGTGAGTCTGCACAGCAAAGACAAATCTGCCTCAGATTATGCAACTCTGGGAAAAAAAAACAACAGGCAAACTCCAGCGCGCTCGTGCCGCTGTGGCGGGAGTTTATCAAAGGCTGGTAAACTGCAGCACATGGAGCTGAGAGCTGGCTGGACTGTGGGCTCTGTGCTACCCAAAGCTCTCTGCCCCCACCAGTCCCACACTGTTTGGCTTAACCAGGAGCTGAGACTGGAGGCACCCCTGGAGGTCGACCAGTCTAGCCCCTGCTCGAGCAGGAACTCTCAGAGCTGGTTGCCCAGGACCATGGCTTTGAACATCTCCAGAGATGCTCACCAAGACACCACAACCTCTTTGGGCAGCCTGTTTCAGTGTTCAGTAATAAAGTTTTATCTGGTGTTTAAATAGAATTTCCTGTTGCCTCTTGTCCTGTCACTGACCGCCACTGAGGAGAGTCGCGCCCCATCTACTTTGCTCCCCGCACACAGGTTGGTAAGATCCCTCTGAGCTCTCCCTTCTCCAGGATGAACAGTCCCAGCTCTCTCACCCTCTCCTCCCAGGAGAGATGCTCCTGTCCCTTAACCATCTTCATGGCCTTCCTCTGCAGTGTGTCCGTAGGTCTCATACTGGGGAGCCCAGAACTGGACCCAGCACTCAGACGTGGCCTCCCCAGTGCTGGGCGGAGGGGAAGGGTCACCTCCCTTGACCTGCTGGCAATGCTCCTCCTAATGCATCCCAGGAGCCTGCTGGCCTTTGTGACAAGGACACAGTGCCACTCACGTCAGTTTGGTGTCCACCAGGAGCCCCGGGTCCTTTCATACCAAACTGCTTTCCAGCTGGTCAGCACCAGTGCACACTGGAGCCCGGGGCTGTTCCTCCCCATGGGCGGGACTTTGCACTTCTCCCTGTTGAACTTTGTGAGGCTTTTGCCAGCCCATTTCTGCAGCCTGACACGGTCCCTCTGAATGGCACCACGTCCCTTTGGTGTGTCAGCCACTCCTCCCAGCTTTGAGTTATCTGCCAGCTTGCTGAGGGTGCGCTTTGTCCCATCACCCATCACTCACATCATTGAGATGTTAAACAGTACTGGTCCCAGTACTGACCTCTGGGGTTCCCCACTGGCGAGCTGCGTCCAACTGGACTTTGTGCCATGGATCACAACCCTCCAAGCTCACCTGCTCAGCCAGTTCCCAGTCCATCTCACTGGCATTTATCTAATCCATACTTCATCAGTTTGCCTATGAGGATGTTATGGGAGCCTTACTAAAGCCAAAATAAACAACATCCACTGCTCTGCTCTCATCCTAGGAGGCCAGGTTGGATGAGGCTTTGAGCAACCTGGTCGGGTGGAAGGTGTCCCTGCTTAAGGTAGTAGAATTGGAACTGGATGAGCTTTAAGGTCCCTTCCAACCCAAACCAGTCTGGGATTCTGTGATTCTATGATCCATCCACCAAGCCAGCCAGCTCATCTTTGCAGGCTACTCACAGTCACCTTAACTGCCACAGGCTCCACAAAGCAGTCCAGCTGCAGGAGATGACCCTGCTACAGAGAGTCTTTGCAAGCAGGAGGGTCTTTGGCCACCCTCAACCTCAGCCCCCAGGGAGCGAGGAGTTTGCTGGAAGAGGTGGTTTGCCACACCAGAGACACTGTGCCAGCCTGAACTGCTCCCTCCAAAACCTCCCTTGCGTTCAAGATGGACTTTATGGCCAAGTGAGAAATGAGTGGTGGAGAACCTGCCTGGCAAGGGAGAGGCTTTCGATCCTCAGCAGGTTCCCCGCGCTGGAGCAGTGGCAGTGTGGTGCCATGGCTGGGGGAGCTGGGGCTTCCCCATGTCCTGCCACAGTCTGGGGGTGCAGCTGGAGCCGGAGCCCCCTCCACTGCAGAGAGAGGATGCTCAGGCTGTGGGTGGACTCCAGGGCCTGGATTTTCATTCCCAGAAGTACAAATCTGCTTGGCTACCCTGGAGCTGCAAGTGCAGACACTGTCCTTCACAAATCAGCTTGTCTCCAGCAGAGACAGAAAGAAGGTTCAGGGCCCCTGACGTGGGTGATGACCTCTGCTCCGCACACTCACCCCTCCTGGAGGATCTCTTTGGCACTCCTGCTGCCCTGCATGGTCTTGTCCTGCATTACAACCCAGGACACTGGTGCTGTCGGCTGTGGCAGGGCACAGGCTCACCCCACAGCATCACCAGAGAGGCTGAGGTGAGATCCAGGCCAAAGGCTCTGTGAGTCCTGGCACAGGGATCAGGGAAGGTGCTGGGTTTTGCTGGGTTCACACAAGCCCTGGCAGGACCACTCCGCTTTCCCTGGGTAAGTCTGAGCAGCTCTGGGCAGAGGTGCACAGCAGAACAAGAAGTGGCTCCAGCTTTTGGCTGAACTGCTGCAGAGGAAAACCAAATTATGGCTTTTTTTGCCGTGGAAATGAATGATGCAGAAACCAGCAGTGGGATTTTTATGTTCCTCTGTGCTTGCAATGCCTGCATGTGCACAGGGAAATGACAAATAGCGGCTGCTGGCACCGCATTGCCGGGTGAGAAAGGTTGTGGCTGCAGAAAGAGCTCTGTGGCTAACACCAGCCAGAGACAGCTTTGCTCACGGGAACTTCACAGCTTCTGTCTCCCGCTCGCCGCCCGCAAGGAGCGAGCCACGGGGCTGAGGGCCAGCGCAGTGCCACCCCGCTCGCGGTGCAGAGCACCCAGGGGTGCTGGGGAGGTGTGATGGGGGTGTGATACCATCTGCTCTGTCCTCCATCTGGAAGCCCTGAGTCAGTGGAAGGAAAGGAGTCATCATTTACTGCTAATGAATTTGGCAGAGCCGGAGGAGGAGGATCCCAAAGAGCTGCCGCAGCTGCAGTGGCTGGGCTGTGTCACCAGCACAAAGCAGTGAGTGCTCACCAACCCGCCCCGTCTCAGCTGTGGTGTTGTTTCCCCCAAGTGCTGAGATGCCTCTGGGAAGGGGGTCACCTCTCCCACCCCAGCCACTCCTCTGCACTGCTGACCCCTTGTCACAGGACTCTGGCTTTGAGTCTCTGGCTGCAATTCCAGCTGCAACCCCGGCTGCACGCTCCTGCCAGGCCGGTCCCAGAGCAATTCGCCCTCCGTGCCCTCCACAGCCAGCTTCTGTTTCCAGTTTTCTGTTTCTGTACACTGGTTTTCACTTCTCTGTCAGATGCCAGAGCCCTCTCCTCTCACAGTTCCTGCCCTTGAAGCACACATAAGCTGACCTCTCTCAAGCTTCCTTTATTATCCCTGGAAATGAGCCATTTTTTATCATTTCAGCCTCACCCCGATTGGCCTGTGAGGTTTGTTTGGGTGCAGGCAGGGTAGAAAAAGAAAGCTAAAATTACTGAAAGAGGAAGACTGTAGGGAAGGATGTTATAGTGGGTGCTGAGTCTTCATCCCCTGGGTTAGATGGTGACAAGGATTAGTGCAGAGACTTTGGGGCTTCTTCAAGTCCTCCCAAAATCCTGCCCTCACCAAGAATCATAGAATTGTAGAATGTTGTGAGCTGGAAGGGACCCACCAGGATGATGGAGTCCAACTCCTGTCCCTGCACAGGACAATCCCAACATTCACACCATGGCCCTGAGGGCCAAATGCTGCTGGAATCTTGTCAGGCTTGGGGCCATCAGCACCTCCCTGGGGAGCCTGTGCCAGTGCTCCATCACCCTCTGCCTCAAGAACCTTTTCCTCATGGCCAACCTCCCCCTCCCCTGCCACATCTTCCTGCCATGGCCTCTGCTCCTGGCGTTGGTGGCCAGAGAGAAGAGCTCAGCGCCTGCCCCTGCTCTTCCCCTGGGGAGGAAGTTCCAGACCGCCATGAGATCTCCTCTCAGTCTCCTCTTCTCCAGGCTGAACACACCAAGTGCCTTCAGCCTCTCCTCACACCCTTCCCCTCTAAACCCTTCCCCAATGTTGTGTCCCTCCTCTGGACACTCTCCAGCAGCTTTAGATCCTTTTTCTCCCGTGGTGCCCAAGCTGCCCCCAGCGCTGGAGCTGAGGCCGCCCCAGTGCAGAGCAGAGCGGGACGATCCCCTCCCTGGCCCGGCTCGCAGTGCAGGGCTGGGTGCCCCCAGGACACGGGTGGATCTCTTGGCTGCCAGGACACACAGGTCACACAGCACAGAGCCCCAGGGCAGAGGGACACAGGGTTCTTTGGTGAGGAATGTCCCCAGGCTGATGGGGAAGCATTGTCTGCCTTCTTCTGGGTGTACAGCTCACCCATGGCGGCTGCACCATCCCAGCCTTGGCACCTTAGCACCATCAGAAGGACCTTGGAGCACATAAAGGGACGTTATCGGGTCCCTGTCACTCCTGCTGGCCATTTGGTCCTCTGTCCCATAAGCCCATAGGCGGATGCGAGCTCTGGGGTGTGGGTGCTCCGTCTGGGAGATGGTGATGGTGTCCCCCGGGGCAGAGGTGCAGTGTCCCAGGGGCCACAGCCTGGGGCAAAGCCTGACCAAGCCCAGCTCCCCTCTGCTCCCGCTCACAAACTGTCCTGAGCGAGTCCCTGCTGTGGTGGCACCTCTCTGCACAGTCCCGAGGGACGCAGGGGGCCGCGTGGGGAGGCTGCGGGGCCGTGGCATGCCGGCCAGTGGTGCCAGAGCTCCCCAAGCCCTCCCCTCTGCCCAGGGACTGCGGGTGCCAGGCAGAGCCCGTGCTGGCTGGGGCAGCCAGACAATGGCCCTTCTGAAGGACACAAGCCCATCTGTGGTGGGAAAAGCCTCAGCATCACGAGGAACAGGATGGAACCTACAGAGAGACACTGCAGAGCATCCTAACCTACAAACAGCCCCACACATGGGAAGTGGTTTGTAACCTTGCAACGAGCCCAAAAGAAATCATGAGGCTAAAAAACACCCAAGGCTCTGGCAGTCCCGAGCGTGACCACGGCAGCTGGAAAGCCCCCACCTTGCTGTGGGGTGGGGGCTCACACCTCACTGTGGGGATGGGGGCTCACACCTCGCTGTGGGGATGGGGGCTCACACCTCGCTGTGGGGTGGGGGCTCACACCTCGCTGTGGGAGTGGGGGCTCACACCTCGCTGTGGGAGTGGGGGCTCACACCTCACTGTGGGGTGGGGGCTCACACCTCCCGTGGGGTTCCCTATCCCCCACCAGTGCCGGGGAGGCCGACAGCAGACACATCCCCGTCAGCACGCTGCAATGAGAGGGACCAAGCTGGTGCTGGTGGCATCTTCAGGAGACCTGAGGGCCTCACGTGAGGGAGGTCCCAGCTGTGGCAGTGGACCTGACACAGGTTTAAAGGTTCACCCTGGCTCAGCCCCCTCTGTGAGCACAAGGTCAGGATGCTTGGCGTCCTCGAAGCACCCGTGAGGCGCAGCCATCTGCAGCCAGCCCACTCAAACCTCCTGGAGAGCTGGGCTCCAGGAGCACTAATGAAAATGAAAACAATCACTTTGTGGGTTGCTTCTTTTCCTTTTTGTTTGACTGTGATGAGCACACAAGGCCCAGTGGGTTTATTTATAAACTGGTTTTGTTTTTCATCCTAGCAGAACTCCCAGTTCTCAGCCTGGTCTTCCTTGTTCTCTCTGGAGGACTGACCAAAGGTCTGGGTGAGGTGGGCTGAGGGATCCTGGGCAGAGGATGCAGCCCAGCAGACACTTTGTCTGGTCCTCCCAGGCATTTGCAGGGTTGGAGGGATGCTGAGGGGTGTGGATTGGGCATCCCCCAGCCCCTGGAGTCAGCAGTTGGGATGAAGCAGGGGCACAGATTCACAGCTACTTCCCTAAGGCTGAAAAAATGTTAAAACTTGAGTTTTTCCTGGTTTTTTCTTTTCCTTTCATGTCAAGGATGGAGAGCGGTGTGGAGCAAGGAGGCCTTTTTATTCCACTTTAATTTGCTTTAAAATACTGTACACTTAATGCTCTGGTTTGGTTTGTTTCAAAAGAAAGGCCAGGAAAAATCTGAGGCATGAGCCATTCGAAAGAACTATTCCCAGGGGAATGTTTCTCAGAAAATGCCCTTGTTGGAGGAAGATTGAACCTTTAACAAGATACATTTATCTTATCAGCTGCAAACCTCTCCCTAGCGTGACACGACTGCAGGGAAACGCGAAGGGGTCCCTTGTGCAACGCAGGCGGCACTGGCCAGGGTGGCCATGACCTCCCCCCACCCAGCACGGTGGGGACAGATGGTTCCCAGTCACTCCCACAGGCACAGGTTCCCACTGGAGCCAGTTCCAGGACATGATGTCACCTCAAAAATTCCAACATTTCTCCAGAAATGCCAAGAATGATGGGGATGAAATTCCTGGACGCTGATGGAAAGGCTCTGGTGGCCGAGCTCTGGGCAGGGCAGGGGGGACACTGCCCCAGGTGGAAGCCAGCTTGGCCTGGGGACAGTTTCTGAACTCAGGACATTTTTAGTGCTTCCTTTTCTGAGCGAATCCTGACTCCTCAGCACTAAAACCCGCTCTAAATAGCAACTTACATCAGCCAGTCTCACCACTATTTTTTTTTCAGGGTTCCCCTTTCATTCAAGATCGAGAATTTCCCTCTTTCTGCTCTCACCACATTTATTTTGGGCACTCGCTTTACTTAGCACTTTCTCCTGGGATTTTTTGGGGGCCTGCAGAAAATCTCTATCCTATCCCTCTATGTAAATCAGAGCAGCATCAGCCAAACTGATTCCAGCAGCCTGTGCTGCTGATTCCAAGCACTGCCTGCTGGTGGTGGGGGCAAGGCTGGGCCACGGGCTGGGCCATGAATCCTCAAACCCTGGTTGGAAAATTTCCACCTCACACAACCATTCTGCTGTGCTGTCAATCCAACTCCCCCTGAGATGCTCCAGCCCACTCTGGCCACTCTTCCATGGACATCTCTTCATCTCAGGGCACTTCCTGGCTCAGGCAGCCCTCTGAGACACAGCATCCTCTCTTTCTAAAAGGGGGAAGAGTGAGGAGAAATTACTTTCTCAATTCATCATGACTGGAATGCAGGCCAGTGGGTATGGAAATATTTTTTAGGAGCATATTGCAACATCCCAGGGCACCACTGATGTGACTGCAGCCTCCCACCCCCATCCCTCCCACAAGCAGAGTGGGGGCTTGTCAGATTTCTAAGGAAAAACTGGACCCCTGGGAAGCAAACACCCTGTCTTTGGGGTTATTTCTGGCTTTCAACATCAGAAAAGTTTCAGCCTTTACCTGGATCTGATAACACACATTATCCAGGCTAAACTGATCTTAATCTGGCTCAGCTAAACTAAGGCAATTATTTTTGATTAATTAAAAAATGGTCCCTGGCAGTCTGAAATTATTTGGCACCCGCTTGCCAACAGTGATATAAAGGCTTGGAGGTTTTCAGCTGCCTCAAAGGGAAAAATATCTCATTGAAAACATTTGAATAATCCCTGCAGGTTTCCAACTAACTCTTCTGCTTCGATGAAACTTGCTTTTGATCAGAACATTTCTGCACCATAAATGGTGTTTTGCCTGCCTGCCCAGCCCACACCGTGTGCCTCGGGAGTAGGACAGGACCAGATGGTTGTAGGTGGCAGATCTCAGGACATGACCCATAAATGCCTGAAGGTGCAGTCACAGGGAACAGCTCAGTGACAAACCACGCTCTTACGTACGTCTGCAAGTCGTGTTCCCTGAGCAGCCAGAGAGAGGAGCCAAGTGAGCTGACTCCAGCTTGGAGGCGATTTCTGGTCCAGCTGGCGCCCGGCTGAACGCCGGGTTCCCACCTCCTGCCTGGCTGGGCTCCTGCCTGAGGAGGCTGCCTCTCTCCTCATCCTCCCAGGATCGCTGCAGATGGACAAGCTGACAAGTGGAGGCAGGACTGGGGTCTGAGCTGATGGGTGAGCCTGCAAAGTGCCTGTCTCTGCAGATGGCAAAGGCAAGGATGGAGAGGGGACCAGCTTGGCCATGGTGTGGCCAGGAAGGAGGTGATGTCTGGCTTGGCAAGCACCATCTTTGCTCCATGGGGTAGATCTGCCCTCCCCAGCCAGGGTGAGGGGCAGGTGGACCACCACAGCTCCCAGCAGGAGACTCCTTGAAGGTGGACCACCTCTGGGACTTCTCCTGTGCAAGTCCAGGATTCCATTGTCCTCCAGACCCTTCTCTGCCTGCATGGAGCAGAGCAGGTGACCTGCATGGAGCAGAGCAGGTGACCTGCATGGAGCTAACATGCCCAGCTGATAGGACGAGAGGGCTGTGCACACCCTGTGGTGCTGGGGTGATATCTGGAAAACAGAAGAGCCTGGGTGGATAGCCAGGAGCCTTCAATAGAAACAGGGTGAGCCAGCACCCAGGGCTGGGGTAGGGGTGCAGAGGTGCTGGTGGTGCAGTTGGGTTGCTCTGTTTTATGTTACAGTCCTTCCACTGACTGTCAGGCAGCATCTGCCAAGACATGACCATTCAGTGATGTCCTGAAAATAATGAAATGAACACATTTCCCAGAAATCTCTACCTCCCTGATGAGATGTCCTTCTAGAACAACTTCTTATGGATAGACAGCCCTCAGGTCTTCCCAGAGCATCCATCACCTCCCTGCCAGGCCTTCCCTCTCCTCCTCAGGGACAGAGAGGTGTTTGATAGACCTCCATAGCAGTTCATAGGTAGGCTGGTGACTTCTTCCCAGTGAACCATCCCTTCTCACAGCCCTTGCCCAGCCCTCGGAGAGCTGTGAGCTCTTCCTCTCGCCACACAACACTGTCATTCCTCCTTGTTAGGTTAAACCACGTCAGGTCACTACAATTTTATCTTTTCTACTGAGACCAGATACCTTTTTCTTGCCAGAAATCACAGTTTCTGTCCTTGTCCTCTAGGTAATCTGTCTTTAGAAGCAGTTCCTTCTTCCTCACTCTGCTCCTGGAGACCCTCCTGCCTCATCTTCAGGGTCACAGTCAATGTCTCCATCCTTGGCCCTCTGCATCTCTGTGGCCAGCAATGACAGACCTCACCGACCTGTACCATTGAAATTTAAGTGTCCAACCTAAACTGGTCATTCAGGGTCTTCTTACAGGAGCCGGGGTGCGGCAGGCACCTCCAGGACATAACACCCCATCTCAGCTCTTCTCTTAAATTGAACAGGAAACTCAAGAGCTTCGGCTCCTGGGACTCTTATTTCACTCCTACCACTGTGCTGGTGCCTGCAGGGCTGCCGGGGCCGCAGGACTGGCCCCGAGTCCCCTCAGACTGGGTGAAGCCTGTACAGGACACGGAGCCCACTGGTGCTGGCTCCCATCTCCTGCTACTGGGGCAGCCCAGGCTGTGCAGATGTGGCAGAGAAACAGGGTAGAGGAGATTCCAGCCCCTTGTTCCCTGAGCAGCCTCATTCCATCCCGCTCCTCAGCTCGTGGAAGGACGCACTCTCACCTCCAAGCTGCTCGGTCAGGTTGGGTAATCGGGGCCTGTTGGCAAATGCAGGAACCTCCACAGGGGAACTTCTTACCAAGGGCCATGCATGAAAGAAGCAGAAATAGCAATGGTGACTGTTTCATATCCTGTGTCACTGGGGAGGCTCTGAATGGAGGGGGGAGTTTCACCCTTCCGGGGCTGGGGCTGCTGCTCTGTTCCACCACGAGACTGCACCACCAGCAGCCTCTTTGGGGGAAATTCCACCATGCCTACGCAAGCCACTGCCTGGACCTCCTCGCCCCATAAATTGGGAAGCTGTTGGCTGTCTCGGCACCAGACAGAAAAGAGGCTTTCAAGCTCCACTTGCCTGCTTCAGCTCCGGCCACCGCTTCCCAGCTGACATGAAGGTCTCTGTGGCTGCCCTCGCTGTTCTCGTCGCCGCCTTCTGCTACCAGACCTCTGCTGCACCACGTAAGTCCGGGCTCTCCCCATGCTCTCTGAATGGGGACAGGAGAGATGTCACTGCAGGGACAGGGTCCCTTCTGCCAGCTTTTCCACCCCTGGGTCCTTTTTGTGTCAGGCCACCCTCTGGCAGGTGCTCCAGAGCCACTGGGGCTCTCCTGCCATGGGAAAGGCACAGCTCAAAGCACGGCACAGGCCTCGTCAGTGCCAGCTCCGGGTGAACCCAGAGGAGAAATAATTTAAAGAATCAGAAAAAAGACCTCATCCTTTCTCTTCCTCCTCCACATCCTCCCCGCTCCCCAGACCCGAGGGTCTGTGGTCCCATCCCCCTGCCCCTGTTCCCCATCCCTTGCCGCTGCTGACGCCCGTCTTTGCCCCTGACAGTTGGCTCCGACCCGCCG
Organism: Caprimulgus europaeus; assembly: GCA_907165065.1. The sequence goes on along the minus strand of OU015544.1, from coordinate 11,681,890 downwards.
ACCTCCTGCTGCTTCACCTTCACCGCCCGGCAGCTGCCCCGCAGCTTCGTGGTGGAGTACTACGAGACCAACAGCCTCTGCTCCCAGGCAGCCGTCGTGTAAGTCCTGCCCCGGGGCGGGGTGGGCTCTGCCTTCAGGCTGGGGATCCGCAGGCTGGCGCCAGGGGAGGGGAGGGACGGGGGGACAGGGGGTGCGAGGTGATGCCAGGGGAGGGGAGGGACGGGGTGGGGACAGGAGGTGCGAGGTGATGCCAGGGGAGGGGAGGGACGGGGTGGGGACAGGAGGTGCGAGGTGATGCCAGGGGAGGGGAGGGACGGGGGGACAGGAGGTGCGAGGTGATGCCAGGGGAGGGGAGGGACGGGGGGACAGGAGGTGCGAGGTGATGCCAGGGGAGGGGAGGGACTGGGGGACAGGAGGTGCGAGGTGATGCCAGGGGAGGGGAGGGACTGGGGGACAGGAGGTGCGAGGTGATGCCAGGGGAGGGGAGGGACTGGGGGGGGCACAGGGGGTGCGAGGTGATGCTCTGTGGGCTCAGCTCACGGGGGGCTCACTCACATCCTGCTCCACCACTGCTGACTGATGGGGCTGGTGTGCGGCATGTCCGGGTCCTGCTGATCCCCAGGAGAGGCTGGGTCTGGGCAGGGCTCCCCTCCGTCGCTCTCTCACTTTAACTCGCCTCTCTGCACCCCACAGGTTCGTCACGAGGAAGGGCCGCCAGGTCTGCGCCAACCCCGAGCAGGACTGGGTCCAGCAGTACATGGCCGACCTGGAGCTGAACTGAGGTCCCAGGACAGCCCCTGCCACCCCTGTCCCCCGCCTGCCAGGAGGGATGAGCCACGGCCAGCTGTGGGCTCCATCAGAAATGCTTCCATGACATTTAAAGCTGGCTGAGCAACTGAAAATGTTCCAGAATCTGACTTTAGTGTTTCGCCATTTAGTTGTTATCAGGGAGGGATCAGGTGCAATAACTCCACTCCAGACAAATAAGAATATTATTTAATAGATATATTTTTTTAAATGAAGACTTATGCTCAGGTTATATTTTCTGTATTTAATTAATTGTAATTTTTATGTAATATTTAATTCAAATTTTGATAAATAAATATTTTTGTAAGAAATATCAGTCTTTGCCTCTATTACAATCCTCTGTGATGACAGTAGCTGAAGTTGTCATAATATCCTTTATTCCTTTTCTACACTGTCAAAACCCCCACAAGCTTTTCCCATCTGAACATCCCATTTTGCAAGGTAAGAAGAGAAAAACCATGAAGGAGGAGGAGGAGTGAGAAGGGCATAGAATACATTCAGGTAGCTCGGCTCACTCTTTTTAGAAGGTATTTAATCACTGCTCACGCTGGTGATTGGCAGCTCGTTAAATTACATTGCCAGCCCCATTATAGTCAATTAAAGCCTCACCTCCAGGGGCTGAAATTTTACAGCCGCCTGCTTCAGTGGAAGTTTTCTGGGCACTGCAGCTAAAATGGATCAGCTGTTCCCAGAGCTGAGGATGGAAAAGATCGTTTCACCACAAGATGTTGAGAACTCTTCCATTAAACTCTCCTGTAGCTGGGACATGAGGCTTAGCAGATGTGTCCCCGTTATCAGAGAAGGTATTTTTTTCTCCATGTCTCCAAAACCTGCCCACCTCTGCAGATGCCTGTGTGTCCCCCTGCAATCGCCCTGCCAGACCCCAGCACCAGGGCAGGATCTGTCCCTGCAAGGAGACATCTCCACTGCTGCCCTGGGGCTGGTCTCCCATCAGAGCTGAAGGAGAAGGAGACGACACCACCGATGGCATTTAGGTTGCTCTGACCATCTCTGGACCTGCACCACTGGATGAACAACAAGGGTTTGGGTTCCTCCTGCCTGGACCTCTGGCGCCTGTAGGGCAGCCCAAGGAAAAAGGCTCTGCTCAGAGACCTGCCTGTGCTCAGCTCACCCCACAGTGTTCACACACTGAATTTGGGAGGACAGGCATGGATGTCAGTGAGACACAGGGCAGCAAGGCAGGAAGGAGGCTCCTGGAGAGGAGTGAAGATGGGAAGACAGAAGGCAGAGGCTGGGTGGGAGTTGTGGGGTGAGAGGAGCCTCAGGTAGGGCTGGAAGGGATGGAAGGGATGTGGGAGTGCCTGGGGGAGGAAGGAGCATATTGGTTATGTCAGGAACCTCATCACTTCAGGACATGCAGCCCCTGGGCTCCTCAGCCCACGAGGTGGCTTGCACCCCATCAGTCATCCTGCTACAGCTTACAACAGCATCTGGGCAGGAGCTGGGAGAAAGGAGGAGCTGTGCCAGCCAGCGGGACCCGAGCCCCCTTCCCCAAGGAGCTGCTGGGAGGGAGCCCATGGCTGGGAGGTTCGGGTGGGCATGAAGGTAGCTGTGCCTTGGTGACAAGGAGCTGCTCCTGCAGTCGAGGACAGTGGCTTTCCTCACAGCCCTGACTGCCCAGGCACTGTGTGCCCCAGGGCCAGCTCCGGGAGCCAGGCTCATCATGGCCATGCCAGTGGTGAGGACATCTTGTCTGTTGGGTACCAGCCAGCCTCGTATCTGGGTGTAGGAGTCCAGTAGCTTCACCCTGAGGACTGAGATTGGCACAAAGCTGGGTGCCCAGAGCTGCCCTCGCTTCAGGGAACAGCAGGAGCAGGGGACAGGAGTGGGGAGACCTGCAACAGGGTCATCCCAAAATGGCTTGAGCCTCCACAGTCCCCGTTGGATACAAGCTTCATCTGTCCCTGTGAACTGGCAGCAGTCCTTCAGCCTTGGGGTTTCTTCTCCAAGGACAGTGCAGGGTCAGCTGGGGAGACCCATCCAGCCCGTGTTTGAGTCTGCTGCAAATAACCCCACGCGCCAACACCCCCCACAACCCAGGTCATGTTCAAGCCACCCACAGCAGCCACCTACCCTGGGTACCTCAGCTCACTCCTCACCACTATTCCAGGAGCCTGCAGGGAGTCCTGAATTGCTCGTGTCTTCCTTGATCTTACACCCACCTACGCGTGACGGCTCAGAGGAGCCCTCAGAGTGCACACAGGGAGTACAGCACGCCCGGTAATCCACACCCCCAGGCACAGAGGTGTGAACAGAACCCTCCCCAGCGAGGCAAAGGCAGGCAGCAGCTTTCAGCAAACCAGCAGCTGCCTCCAAGGCCCACAGGCAGCCGTGTGTGCATGGAGAAAGCATCCCTGGTGCTCTTCAGAGCCACCACGTTTTGCAGAGGAGGTGTCCAGAGAAGGGCACTGGAGCTGGGGAAGGGTCTGGAGCACAAGTGTGCTGAGTTCCCAGCTGAGGGAACTGGGGGTGTTGAGCCTGGAGAAAAGGAGGCTGAGGGGAGACCTTGTGGCTCTGTCCAAGTCCCTGACAGGAGGGTGCAGAGAGGTGGGGGTGGGTCTGTTCAACCAAGGACCAAGGGACAGGACAAGAGGAAATGGGCTCCAGTTGTGGCCAGGGCAGTTGAGATTGGATGTGAGGAAGAATTTCTTTGCTGGAAGGGTTCTGAGGCATTGGAAGGGGTTGCCCAGGGCAGGGGTGGAGTCCCCATCCCTGGAGGGATTGCAGAGTCGTGTAGACACAGTGCTGAGGGACATGGGTCAGTGGGGGACTGGTCAGTGTTGGGTTCATGGTTGGACTCGATGATCTTTTCCACCTGAGGCAATTCTGTGGGATTCTGAGTGTGGGAAGGTGGCCCAAGCAGGGACAGGCAGGCAGGGGCTGCAGTGCCCAGTCATTATCAGCTCAAACCTTCACGCAGAGATCGTCCTGCCCAGAGCAGGGGATGCATTTGCCACGTGCGTTGGTGCAGCTGTGTGGGGCTGGGTGATGCAAAAAGACCCCCACACGGTACAGCCCTTGGAGGAGCCCTGGGGTGCCCTGGTGCTCCTGCTGGGGTCTCGGGGTAATCATGGTGCTCTTCTCTCCCAGAAAAACCCTCGCAGGGTGCAGAGGGAGCACCCACTGGAGTCGAGGCTGGTGAACACAAGAAGCAGAAGGCACAAAGCCAGAGGCAGCAGAGGAAGACAAAGGGGAGGCTGGGACCCAACAGAAGGGTGACTTGCAGGGGGTTTTCTCTGGATTCAGACCAAGACAAGAGCAATGGTGTCAAAAGTCTCAGAATTTGGTAACCACTAGCAGAGAGCCTCATCCTGAACCAGAGTGTGGCTATTACTGACTATTTTGTGTGATGTAGACACAAGTAAATATTTTTACTGAAAACCTTGGGAAAGCCTAGCTGTGACCAAAAATAAACTCATTGCTGTAGTAAGAACATCATTAATCCAATATCCATGCACAGCTCTGGGTATTTCTTGTTTTTATTATTCCAGTGTGTCCGGTGAACACAGGAATCAGAGGATGGAGCCAGAGGCAACAGATGAAGACAAAGGGGAGGCTGAGACCCAAGAGAAGTGTTCTGCACAGAAGTATTAGGTTAGAAATGGTGCCTGGCTCTCACCTTCCCTGTAAGAGATGACAGCAGCCAGATGTGGCAACAAAGACCCAAAAGAACATTTCTGCTCAGTTCTTAGAAAGACACAGAGGAACACTCACGTCCTGTTAAGATGACAAAGCTTTTCCACTACACTGGAAGGGAAAGCAAGACGTGAACCTTTGCTGAGAAAGCACATTTTGAAAACTGCAGGTCAGTTTTGTTGTGGAGAATCCTAACAGGGGACACTGTCAGTGCCTCTGGGTGACCAAACTGCCCCAGGAGCCAAAACCTAAACTGGTGACATTCACCTACTGATTGCTCACAAAGCCAGCTCCCTGGTCACCCAACCCCAACCCATGGCCATTCTGCCAGACAGAAACCCCATATCCTGAGGGATTACTGCCTCAGTAAAACCAGACACCCTGAGCAGATCAGTCCTGGGACCAACCACAGCAGGAGACTATCTCAACCCAAAATGTCCCAGTGAAACCTAGGTATGTGCAGATGTTCATGCCCATGTTCCTTCAGCATATGCAAATCAAATGGAAATGGTGTGACTGGTGCATACAGGTCAGCTCCTTTGGTAATAAATAACCTTATGATGCCATGTGAGGGTCACCAGCTGGCTGGGAGCTGGGCAGCAGGAGCGCTGGCAGGAAAACCCACGTGCTCGTGTCGGACCACGCTGTGCTGTGCAGCCACCCCTCACAGCTGAGGTGGGTGGTCCAAGCAGGACTGGTCCTTGCTGGGTCATGCCAAAGCCAGGCAATAAATGCATTTCCACCAGGGACGGGGACAAGCTTGACTTGTCGTGACTTCCACAGAAAATTTGCTTGCAAAGAGCTTGGGGAACAGCTCTAAGTCCGCGGGGAGCTGTGCTGCCCCAGTGCTCCTGGCTTTTCTCCAGCTGACCATTGCCAGCCAGTCTGGGCATCTGTGCTGCTTTAGGCTGGGAGAGAGTGAATTGTCTTCACAGTAGCTGCTATGGGGCTGTGCTTTGGATTTGTGCTTAAAGAGTGTTGATAACACCAACACGTTTCAATGACTGCTGAGCGGGGCTCACACACAGCCAAGGCTGTTTCTGCCTCTACCCACCAGCGAGGAGGCTGGGGGTGCACAAGAAGCTGGGAGGGGACAGGGCTGGGACAGCTGATCCCACCTGTCCAAAGGGACATCCCAGCCCACAGGACGTCGTGCTCAGCACACAGAGCTGGGGAAGAAGGACGGGGGATGCTCGCAGTGATGACATTTGTCTTCCCAAGTCACCGTTACGTGTGATGGAGCTTCCCTGGACATGGCTGAGCACCTGCCTGCCATGGGAAGTGCTGAATGAATTCCTCATTTTGCTTTGCCTGCAGGTGTGGCTTTTGCTTTACCTTTTAAACTGTTTTTATCTCAACCCACCAGCTTTCTCACTTTTATCCTTCTGATTCTCTCCCCAGTCCCACTGGGGGGTAATGAGTGAGTGGCTGTGTGGTGCTTAGTTGCTGGCTGCGGTTAAACCACGATAGCACGATAAACTGGTGTCTGCCCTGAAAGGTTTCTAGGTTGCAGGTGATGCAGAAAGTCCACTAGACAGAAAAAAGCCGTGACATTGATCTGCTGATTGCTCACAGAAACAGCTACCTCAGGCTTTGAGCCTCTACTCTCCGTTCTGGGAAAGGCAGATTCATGATTTCTAGGAATGCTTTGGATGCTGCATCAGGGTGAGTTCACATCCTCTCTGCTCATTCATTTCTTCCCCTTATTTGCAAGGTCTCCAGAGTGTTGCACTTCCTCCTACCTCTTCTGAAAATGCTCTTGGTCCCTTCGGCGCCGCAGCAAACGCCGCTCATCTGTCACCTTGCCATGGTCAGATTGCTCTTGCTTTCTGGACCGCTTCCACCCCACCACCTCCTCCCACCCCTGGGTCAGTGACATTGAGCCTGGTCCCTTTCCAACTGTCACCCTGCACTACAGGTTTTCCTGGCTGTCCTCACCACTCCCCTCCACAACTGTCTCTGCTTCCAGCCCTCCGTCAAGACCTCAGAGTTCTTGTCCTTTCTTATCTTCTCAGGCTCCATGAGCTCCCTCTGTGAGATCTCCATGGGGGTCAAGCTGCAGAGCCCGCTGAGACCCATTGCCTCTCTCCTTCCTGTGACATGGCAAAGCTGGGACTGGGCTCTTCTAGCTAGGCTGTCCTCTCTGCCATGCAGCCTCCAAAAGAAAGCACCTGAAGCTGGAGGGAGGAGGGTGGGACTCCCCAAAATGCAACAAAACTCAGCTGAGAAGAACTTCTACCACAGATCCAGCACCATTTTTTTCTAAGAGCCTCCTAAAGCATCATCCAACCCCCAAAGAACTTGTGTTGAGCATTGGAGGCTGAGTTACTTTTCTGCCCCTGTTTCACAGCCCCCAAAGCGCCCCTGTCCTGGGATGGGCAGCACACCACTTCCCATGCCTGGAGATTTCCCACCCACAGAGCTTGTGAGGGGACATGGAGGGGCTGGAGCCACCCACTCTCGAGGTGACCTCCTTACTAGGGGATGAGAGAGAGAAGCCCAGGGACCACCAGGCAGTGCAGCACTGACACAGCGGGATCTCTCAAGGACCCTCTCTGGGCTGGAGAGGGCCAGGTCCAGCAGCACCCTTTGCCCTCAGATGTTGGGGATTAGCTTGGGTTGATGAGCACAGATGGATGAAGCACAAAGCCACACCAGGAACCACACAAGGCTCCCCAAATCAACCCTTTATTGCCTTGTTCCAGCACAATTCACACCAAAAGCAACGCCACATGGCAGGCTGCGTGCACAGCTTTCTCCAGCAGCCTGTGAGATGCAGGGCAGCAGTGGGCTCCCCTGTCCCCAGCAGTGGTACAGGGGGTTATGGCACATCCCTGCTGCAAAGTGCTCTTCCCAGCCCAGCATGGCACAGGGTGAGTGTCACACTTGGTGGTCACCTCCAGCAGCCAGGAGCACACAGGGACCCTGCCACGGCGCTCACCGAGGCACGCGGCGATTTCCTCGCTGCTGCCCCGCTCACGGGAGGAGCTGGTTGGGCTCCCAGGCCTCTGCCCACCAGTGAGAAGCCAGGGCATCTGCTGTCACAGGACAATGCACGTGGTCCCCTGTGTGTCCCTGACCCAGGAGATCACCAAGGGCTCTGCATTTCTGCCCCCCAAAAAGGCGCCCGGGAAGAAGAGCGGCCGGAGGCTCCCCGAAAACCTGTCAGTGAAGGTGTAGATGTGGGAGCGGTCGTTCACGTTGTAGAAGGAGATTTCTCCTGCCTCATAGTCCAGGAAGATCCCGATGCACCGGGGTCTCACGCTCAGGGTCAGTGGGGAGGTGGGCGAGGTGAGGGCCTCGTAGTTGCCCCCATTCTGCAGCTGCAGCACCCAGTAGCCGTTGTTTGGGGAGAAGAGGATGATGCCTTTCCGGCTGGCAGACTCCCGGCACAGCCCCAAGCCCCACTCAGGCTTGTCTCCCACCTGCACCTCCCAGTAGCAGCGGCCTGAGAAGAAGACCTGACTCCCCAGCACTATTGGAGTGGTGCCAAACCTCTTGGAGCTGTCAAAGAAGGACAGAAGCAGCAGCTTTCTGCTCCCACGCCGCACGCTCTTGCGGTCCTCGGACACTATGAGCTCAGGGTGCGCTGTCTCGGGGTCCAAAGTCACATCCACTGGAGCAAGAGAAGGGTGGAAGGACAGATGGGGCTTCAGGGGTCTGCAGGCACGGACATGAGCTGCTGTCTGCAACCTAGATGCTGGGCTCTTCCAGCTCTTCCCACCTCCTACATTTATTTGCTTGTGGCCATGGTTTTGCACATCTCCAGCGCTGCCCGGCAGTGCAGCTGTGCAATACATAAAATTGTGCAAACCATAAACCATGACAAAACATTTGGCACCTGCCTGGCTGCAGAGCAGAAACACAATGAAGGTGGCTCTGTGGCCCTGGGCATGGCTTCAGAAGCAGCCAACACTGAAAGCAAGAGCTGGTGGGCAACACAGAGCGTGAAACTCTGGAGTCACCTCCCAGGCTTCAGGGTCATCTCACAACCCATCCAAGATCAGAATGAGGAAGGTCTCCCCACCACGAAACCAGCCTGAACTCATCAGTACACAAACTGGAACCAGCTGGACAAAGCTTGTTGAAAAAACCTCCCCTTGCTCCAGCATACGGGGAGTTGAACTGAACTGGAGCCCAAATGTGCCAGGAGCTGGCACAGAAGCAGCCCCCTTACCTTTGAACTTCTTCAGCATGTCCCTCATGCCCAGGCAGCGCTCGGGGATGCTGTAGTTTTCCTTCAGGGTCACAGACACAGCCTTGGGGGACTGGAACTTCATCCCCTCACACCTGAAAGGAGAATGATGCCCATAGGCTGTATCCCAAGTCCCCAGCACGGCCAGTCTCCTGCTGCGAGGGGTTCAATGCCTTTCTGTTGGCTGCACAGATCCATCTCCTCCCTCGAGCTCTTTGGCTGTGAAGAGCACTAGGGACAACCACTGGCTTAGGGGCAAACCTGATGGGACCAGAGCTAAAGGATGTGGGGAGCAGCAGTGCCAGTCCCTGGGAAGAAGGAGCAAGGCCAGCCGGGCAGCATGTCCCTTAGGAGGGGATTCATCTCTCACACCACAGGGCCAGGCAAGACCTTGGTGTGAGGCCCTGGAAGAAGATGGAGTATCTTCTGCAGTCCCTGCTGCTCTCAGTCCCTTTGTCAGCCCCAGGGAGGACCAAACCAGACGCTGGGTAGGGAGGACAGCAAGTGGCTACCATGGAGCAGACACCAACATCTCAGAGCCAGGACAGTAGGAGAAATGAGCACAGGTACCCACCTGCTCAGGATGCTTTTCAGATCCTAGAGGGAGAAGAGGAAAACCATTCTGGGTGTGGGGCTCCATAGCCTTGTGCCCACCAACCAGCCTGGCCCCGGCCACCTGCCCAGACCACAAAGGTACCGGGGCTGAGTTAGCGGTGTGGTGGCATAGCCTGACCTTGAGCAGCCCCTCGGACGACTGCTGGGTCTTTTCCTTTATCTCCAGGATCAGTTCCTCCAGCAAGCACTTGTGTTCCACCAGCCTGGCTAGGTTTTCATCAATCATCATCAGAATCTGCTTCTCCTCCTCCTCCAGCTTCTGGAGCAGCAGCTTCTCCTCACCAGCCAGCAGCCGATGCAGCTTCCCAAACTCGCTGACAATTCTCTCCCGCTTTTTCTTCACCGTCTCCTTGTGATGAGAAGATGCATGGGGTGAAGAGAGCAACGTGAGCCAGGCAGCTGAGATGGAAACGGGCGCTCCAGCCCGCACACCCGGCAGCAGGCCCCGGGACACCACCACCTTTTATTGATAACCACATTTATATAAAAACCAGCCCAAGGCCAAGTGCTGGGCTTTCACCTGCCCCAAGTTCCCACTCCAACCTGTCAGCCTGCCAGCAGCAGGACTTTGCCTGGAGCATTTCTGCTCAGCTGAACCTCAGATGTCTAATGATGTCCCAGTGCAGCACGGGAGGACTGGGGGGCTGCTGGGCTGCAAGGAGATGCCATCAGGTGTTGGGGTATGGTTTTTATTCTTTAGGCAAACTTGACACCCACAAATCCAGGGGCCCCGTGTCTCACCCATGAGAGCTGAGACAGCTGGGGGATGTTATTTCTAAGCCACTCTCCATTATCTTTGAAAGATCCTGGAGAATAGGAGAGGTGCCTGAGTGAGGACAGGAGAGAAGCCAATGTCACTTCAGCCTTCTAAATGGGCAAGGAGTAGGACCCAGGAAACCACAGGCCACTAAGCCTCACTTCCATCCCTGGAAGGGTGATAGAACAGCTCATTCTGGATGTCATCTCTAAGCATCTGAGGAACAGAAGGTTATCAGGAGCAGTCAGCATGGATTCACCAAGGGGAATGATCAATTGATTGACCAATCTGACAGCCTTCTACGTGGGCACGACTGGTTGGGTGGATGAAGGGAGAGCAGAGGACGTTGTCTACCTCAACTTCAGCAAGGCCTTTGACACTGTCTCTCGCTGAAGTATTGTGTCCAGTTCTGGGCTCCCCAGTTCGAGAAGGACAAGGAACTAATGGAGAGAGTCCAGCATAGGACTATGAAGGTGATTAGGAGACTGGAGCATCTCTCCACCTGAAGATGAGAAAAAACTTCTTCACTGTGAGGGTGCCGGAGCCCTGGGCCAGGCTGCCCAGAGAGGGTCTGGAGTCTCCATCTCTGGAGATGTTCAAACCCACCTGGACACTTTCCTGTGTGACCTGGTGTAGGGAACCTGCTCTGGCAGGGGGGTTGGGCTGGGTGATCTCCTGAGGTCCCTTCCAAGCCCAACCATGCTGTGACTCTGTGATTCTGTGAGTTGCCCTCAAGTGTTGGGGTAGGTTTTTATGAGATGTGGTGCAACTCGTGCCTCCAGCCAGATCCAGGCTGAGCTGCTGCTCGGGCAGCCGGGAGGAAACGCTGGAATAGCCCAGAAAACAGTAAGGGGTGAAGAAGCCCCAGGGCTGGGGAGGGGTGGAAAGGGGGAGCCAGGGAGGGCTCCCCGGGTGCCTCACTACAGCCCAGAGTGTGGAGTCAGCAACAGGCAGGCTCTGCCGGTGCTTTGGGGTTCTTCAGCTCAGAATTGACACTACTGAAAACCTGGAGCACCAGGACAGCTCTGCAGTCAGCCTGGCCAGGAAACGGCCAGCGGAGAAGATAAACGGAAGGAAAGTGAACTGCACTTATTTTTCTGTCCAAGCACGTGATTTCTTGGATGTGACTCATGAAGGCTTGATAAGCCAGGACAGTCACAGCCACTTTCCCACCACTGCTCACAAGGGTCAGTTTTTTTCCTTTTTGCTACAAAAACGCAACCAAACGCCAGGCCAAGAGGAAGCCGGCGGCAGCTGAACCGTGGCCCTGGAGCCCTGACTCAGGCGGGTCGGGGCAGACTGACACAGCTCTTTTACAATCTTCAGCCCCAAGGGGGATGGTGGCCACACAGGGGCACCCCAAAACCCATCACTCCAAAAACTCATCACCCCAAAAACCCACCACGGGCTTGGCCAAGCTGCAGCAGGCAGGCAGGGGACCTGAGCTAAGAAGGAGGGGAATCTGGAGAAACCCGTTTTCCCTGCCAGAGCTGACTCATCATCAGCTCTAGCTCAGGGCTGGATAACTCTCCAATGGTTTCGTTTCCTTCTCGCAGTTACTTTTACTTTCCAAGCCCAGAGGAATGTGAAATGCAGCTGTTTTGCTGGTGTCTGATCAGCCTGGGACTGCCTGGAGTCAGGCAGAGTGCAGGAACTCAGCTTTGCTTTGTTTTTAATGCAAACACTTCCAGTTCCCATTGCTGTGGAGCAGAGCTCACAGCAGGGCTCATGCCTGGCTTGTAACTCAAGCACACGTTGTAAAACAAAAGGCAAATTAAAAATATCCACTGTCTATTTCTTTAGCTGGCAGACAAGCCCAGGGGCTTCAGGGGGAGCTGGGGTACTGCTCTTTGCAAAGCAATTCTTTGTGAAGCTTTTAATTTTTTTTCCTAGAGCTGCACACTGAGCCTGGTTTCCAGCACTGCTCCTCCATACAGGGGGACAGATCCCATCCTGAGGACTGTGCCAGATTCACAGCCCCAGACCAGACACGTCGGGGTTGCTTTTTCACTTGCTGCTATCTCTGAAGCTCACTCTTTAAGAATTAAGCCAGGCACCTGCCTTGCACTCCTGGGTTTTCATCCTTTCCGCTGACTCACGCTTCTTCACATCCTCCACTTCTTTCGAAAGATACTCCAGGGAATCCTGGAGTTTGACCTGAAAAGAGAAGACACGGGCTGGGCTCGCCCCAGCAGCACGGGTGCCAGCGGGCAGCCAGGGGACAGCTACCCGCGCCAGGCAGTGCCAGCCCTGGCACCCGAACCCAGCAGCTGTGCTGTTCCCTCCCTCGCAGTGTTAACCCTCCCCGCGCCCCTCAGCTTTTCCCCATACTTTTCTCACATTTGGGGTTTTGGAGAGCAAAGTGACTGCTCCCCACAACGCTGGGACACGGGGCTGGCAGTGTGCTGCCAGGAGCACTGCTGGGACATGGGGTTTGGGTGAACCCCTCCATGGAGGCAAAATGTCCCCAGGGCAGCACCCACCATCTCTGGGGGGTCACAGAGCAACAGGGTGCCAAGCTGCCTCCCTGCACCCAGACAGATGTGGGTGAGCCTGGGTGCCTCCATAATTTGGGAGTGAGCAGGTCCAGCCTCACCCCTGCAACGAGAGCGGCTGGGTGGGCGCCGCCAGCTCTGCCACCATCTCCTCTGCTCTCCCAGCGGTGCCGCCGGGGCTGGTGGGCGAGGGGCAGTGGGGTCCCTGTGGCTGAGCCCCCCAGCACCCAGGGTGCGCCAGGGCAGGATGGGATGCCCGGCGCCCCGACCTCCCGTACCTTGTACACCTGCACAGCCTCCTCAATGGGGTAGACGGTGTGCGGGCGGTGCTGCAGGGACTCCCGGCACACCACGCAGATGGCCTCCTCGTCCTCCTCACAGAAGAGCTTGAGGCGCTCGTCGTGCTGGGCACAGAGCGGGGTCCCCGGCCCCGGCTCGGTCCCTGGGCCACCCCGCAGCCCCAGCTGCCGGATGCTCTCCACGATGTTGGCCAGCTGCCTGTTGGGTCGGAAGCCGCTGCGGTGGCAGGAGGCCCGGCACTGCGGGCAGGAGAAGGGCCCGTCGGCCCAGAGACCCTTGTCCTGGCAGTGCTTGGCGATACAGCCCCGGCAGAAGTTGTGCCCGCAGTCGACGCTGACGGGCTCGCTCATGTACTCCAGGCAGATGGGGCAGATGGCCTCTTCCTGCAGCCGCTCCAGGGCACCCGCCAGGGCCATGGTGGCCTCCGCGCCCGGGCAGCTTCCTTCCCGCGGGGTGACCCAGCGCAGGCGGGCGGGCGGGTGCGCCCGGGGCCAAAGGAGCCTCCACGCTGGCTGGGGGAGGAGCGTGGCGCCGGCCGGGACAGCTGCAGCCGGTCCCAAAGGCTGGAGCTTCCTCCGGCTCAAAGCGAAAGGAAAACCCTGGGGGTGAGAGCGGGACAAACCCGTGTGCTGGTGTGAGCTGGGCTGAGCTGGGTCTGTTCAGCAGCCAGAGCAGCGCTGGGGGTTGGGTTCAGCTGGGATTTGTCAGGAGAGAAACGCTGAGAACAGCCCCATGTTGGCATTTGTGTCCCTGGCACTGAAGGACTTTGTGTTTGTCCCTCTGCAAGCGCAAGAGCTCAGGGGTGAGGAATATTGACATGGATCAGCTCCATGGGCACTGGGCTCTGCCAAGGGGCTGTTCCAGCTCCTGTCCCCCATGGGCAGGAGATCCATGAGGGGCTCTTCCTCTCTGGCTCTCTCTGGCTCTCGCTCGGGCTCTGTCTCTCCCGGGATTGCGGTTTCGGGTCGGGATTGTCGCTGCTCCGGGATCATTCTCTGGGAACGGGCCGGGCTGGGTGGGTGGGTGCTGAGCAATGGCACTGGGTGCCACTCATTTGCATATTTTATTACTATTATTATTATCATTACTATTATTCTTATTATTACTATTTTAATATCAGTATTATTTTAAGTTTTATTTTATTTGAATGATTAAACTGCTCTTATCTCGCCCTACGAGTCTCCTTACCCTGCCCCCAATTCTCTCCCCTGTCCCCTGGCACAGAGTGAGCGAGCGACTGGGTTTGGCTGCCAGCCCAGTGAGACCACCACAACTTGGAAACATCAGAAATAATCCCTGCCCATCAATAACCCCTGGCACTGGGATGGCAGAGGAGATGGGGTCAGCTCTGCTCTTTGCTCAGCCCAGCAGCCCCTCCTTGCAGCTGGAACCCAGCGTTGCCCACCCGCTGCCTGCTCAGAAGCTGCCTGAGGGTGCTGGCCCAGCTCGGTGACCCCACACGTTCCCACACTGCTTGCTCATGCTGAAACACCCCCACCACAGCCACCACCCACCACAGAGAGCTGCAACCTTGGGCATGGGCCGGGGTAGGGCTGAAGTGCAGCCCGGCAGGTGAGGGGTGGGAGGCACAGGCAGCTGCCCAGAGCCCTGCCGGGAGCAGGCAGGGGTGCACAGCATGGAGGGGACAGGGAGCAGCCTAAGCCACCCTGCTGCCCCACAGGCCCACCCAGTGTCAGCCTGTCCCCCCTCCCAGCCCACACTGCCCACCACAGCCTCTGTGAGGCCACAGCCACGTGAGAAAAGCTGCAGGTTTTGATCCTTTTTATTATGCAAAAATAACTTCAACACAATCAGTACAAAAGAGCTTACACAGAGTCAAGGCCTTTTCTGCATCTCTAACCACCCCACCAGCGGGGAGGCTGGGGGTGCACAAGAAGCTGGGAGGGGACAGGGCTGGGACAGCTGATCCCACCTGTCCCAAGGGACATCCCAGCCCACAGGACGTCATCCTCAGCACACAGATCTGGGGAAGAAGGACGGGGGATGCTCGCAGCGATGACATTTGTCTTCCCAAGTCACCGTTACGTGTGATGGAGCTTCCCTGGACATGGCTGAGCACCTGCCTGCCATGGGAAGTGCTGAATGAATTCCTCATTTTGCTTTGCTTGCAGGTGTGGCTTTTGCTTTACCTATTAAACTGGTTTTTATCTCAACTCACCAGCTTTCTCACTTTAAACTTCTGATTCTCTCCCCCATCCCACTGGGGGGTAATGAGTGAGCAGCTGCGTGGTGCTTAGTTTCTGGCTGGGGTTAAACCACAACAGTCCTTTTTGGCACCCAGTGCAGGGCTCAAAGGGTTTGAGATAACGACAGATTTGATTGGAATGTGCTAGATCGAATTTATAGCTGTAATTGCTGTTTAGCTGTTAATTGACAGGCATCGCTGCTGTTTCTGTGCTGCTGTACTGGGCAGCCTGGAACTCCAGTGTGAACCTGAGTCAAAGGGACTGTGACCTGTGGATGAGTCCATGTGGGAGCAGGACACCCTGAAGCATCTGTGGCCATGGACAAGCCCATGCAGGAGCAGGTACATCTCGAAGCATCTCTGGCCGTGGTTATGTCTGTGCTGCAGCAGGAATACCTGTGAAGGGATCATGGCCCAAGGATAAGCCCACACTGGAGAAGGTAGATCTCAAAGCACCTGTGGCTGTGAATAAGCCCATGCTGCAGCAGGTACACCTTGAAGCATCAGTGGCTGTGCATGAGGTCATGCTGGAGCACCTCAAAGCGTGTGGTCATGGATAAGCTCACAGTAGAGCAGGTACACCCCTGGAGGGACTGCAGCCATGAGTAAGGCCATGTTGGAGCAGGTTTACTTCTGAAGGGACTGTAGCTGTGGGTGAGGCCACTCTGGAGCAGATGGCATATTATATAATGATGATACCAGGAAATGATAGAGTGTCTTGGTTTCACCACGATAAAGTTAATTTTCTTCTGAGTAGCTCGAAAACGCTGTGGTTTGGTTTCAGTGTGGGATTTGTTATGAGAAGAATGCTGATAATATACACTGATGATTTTAGTTGTTGCTAAGAAGAATCAAGGACATTCCAACTTCCCATATTTTGCTGGTCTGAAGCTGCAGAAGAAACTCAGGGGGACTGCAAACCCAAACTGGCACTTGGACATGCCAATGGGATATTCCATATCATATAACATCATTTTCAGTATATTAAGGAGGGTTGGCTGGGTCTGGGGGATCTCTCGTGCTCTCTCTTTCTTCTAGGATGGTGGTTTTGATTTGGGGATTGTCTCTGCTCTGGGGTCACTGGCTGGGGACCAGGCTGGGCATCGGTCGGCAGGTGATGAGCAATTGCGCTGTGCATCACTCATTTGTGTATTCCATTATTACTGTTATCATCATTATTAATTTACTGTCAGTATTATTTCAATGATTAAATTATTTTTATCACAACCCACAAGGCCTCTCACTTTAACCCTTCTGATTCTTTCCCTTGTTTCCTGGCCAGGGGAGGGTGAGCTGTTTGGTGTTTGGCTGCCAGCCAGGCCAAAACCACCACAGGTTATAGAGAACAGTAGATGACCTCTCTTTTCATTTCCACTGACCAAAGGACTCTGCAGAAAACCTGCAGGTAATGACTCAGAAGATCAGTCCATGGATGTCTTGCCTAGAAGTCACATGATGGCAACGGATGGAGGACGACCACGACTGCCACACACTCATGTTTCCTAGAATATCAGCATTACAAACTGGGGACAATTCACTTCTCCCACAGCAACTGGAGCAGGGAGAGACCGTGAGTCACAGAGTCACAGACTGGTGGGGCTGGAAGGGACCTCAGGAGATCATCCAGCCCAATTCCCCTGCCAGAGCAGGGTCCCTACACCAGGTTGCACAGGAAAGTGTCCAGGTGGGTTTGAACATCTCCAGAGATGGAGACTCCACAGCCTCTCTGGGCAGCCTGGCCCAGGGCTCTGTCACTTCCCAGCTGCCCACCCATGGGTCAGCCATGCCCTGCCCTGCTTGCAGCACAGCCCCAAGGAGATGGGGACAGGGATGGTGTCACTGTGCTGGCAGATAAACTCCTGTTGAAAATGCTCCAGAAAGGCTCTGCTGACTTCCAGGCAAAGGCTTGGGGATGGAGCCTCAGGAGAGTGGAGAAAGAGCAAAGTCTTCTTGGTGCTAGTGAGTGCATCCGGGTGCCAGACAACCACAGCCCCAGTGGGAAAGCCACACAAACAGGCTGCCTCTCGTGATGGTCCAGTGAAGAAAGGGATCTAGCTCCTCCACGAGGAGGGTGATTACAAAATAGAAACCACTGCCCAAAGTGGTGGCCTCATAGGAACCCAGAAGAGGAACTAGAAGGGGAACCAAGAGATTGGCTGAAAGAGAGCTGATTCCAGGCCTGGGGCTCCCAAGTGTTCTCAGGCATGACACACAACATCATCACATCTCAGGAGACTGAACTCTTGGAAAAAGTGAGCCAGACTTGTTAGAAAGTGTGGGCTGGGTGGCACTGCAGGATTTGTTTCACACAGAGCCTTTTGTTTCACTAAAACACTGAGTTACCAAGCACGAGCAACACTGAGCCAGGGTGAGACCATGCGTGGGCACCCTGCTGCCGAGGAGAGTGGGCAGCAGGGGAGGCTCTGCCCTGGGACCCCAGGGCATGTGCTGCCAGTGGGGCTTTTGAGAAGACATTTCACAGAATCACAGAGTCACAGCATGGTCAGGATTGGAAGGGACCTCAGGAGATCCAGTCCAACCCCCCTGCCAGAGCAGGGTCCCTACACCAGGTCACACAGGAAAGTGTCCAGGTGGGTTTGAACATCTCCAGAGATGGAGACTCCACACCCTCTCTGGGCAGCCTGGCCCAGGGCTCTGGCACCCTCACAGGAAAGAAGTTTTTCCTTAAGTTTGTGAGGAACTTCTGGTGTCCCAGTTTGTGCCCATTGCCCCTTGTCCTGTCACTGGGCACCACTGAGAAGAGCCCGGCCCCATCCATGTGGCCCCCACACTTCAGGTATTTACAGACACTGATCAGATCCCCTCTCAGTTGCTCCTCTCCAGGCTGAACAGTCCCAGCTCTCTCACCTCTCCTCACACAGGAGATGCTCCAGGCCCCTCATCATCTTTGTGGCCTCCTCTGGACTCTCTCCAGAAGATCCCTGTCCCTCTTGAACTGAGGAGCCCAGAACTGGACACAACACTCCAGATGTGGCCTCACCAGGGCAGAGTAGAGGGGGAGGAGAACCCCCCTGGACCTGCTGCCCACACTCTTTTTAATGCCCCCCTGTTTCCTTAGCAGGGACAGGCATCTCCCATCACACACAACAAGAAGGCAGCTCCATCCAACCCACAACCCACAGTCCTGCAGCCACTGCAGCTCGGTCCCCTCGGCACATCCGTTCACTTCTCTGCATCTCTCTTTCCCCACTGGTGGGATTGCTGCCACCTCAGACCATGCTGAGGGGTTAAGCTCCCAGAGCTGGAGGGAATCAGGGCAGTCCAAATCAAGGCTGAGGCTTCACTTGCCAGTGGCAGAGAAGGACTCACAGGACCCTGCTCTGAACAGCTGAGGACCTCAGGATTTGTCTGGGATCCCGACTGCTCTATGATCCCCCTTGTCATGTGCTCCAGAGCCCATTCAGATGCTAGGACGAAGCCTTGCACCTCCAGGGACATGAGGTCCCACCACCAATGTTCTGGGTTGGATCCACTCACCTCCACACTGCACAGAGTGGGTCTAGGACCCACTGTCCTAGCCTGCTGCTGGTCCATCCCTTGGTCAGGAGCTGCTCATCTTGCCTGAACAGCAGGGAGCCTCGGGAGAGCGGCTATCCCAGCAAGGGGCCAAGCAGGTTGCAGGCTGCCTGGCAGGATGTCAGCACCAGCAGCAGCAGGGTCAGCCTGGAAAGAAGGTGTGTGTCAAGCCATGATCCCAAATCCACAGCACCTCTGCACTCCCTCTGCCTCCCCATTCCAGCTCTTCCTGTGATGTGTGGCCATCTGTGCTCCCAGGATGTCTGGAGCAGAGACAGAGCAGCTCTTCTCCATCCCCATGCTTGATTCAGCCATGCTGCACCTCCAGCTGAACCACAGGCAACTCTCCCCAGCCTGCACCCATGCTGCCCCCACCCCTGGGACCTCTTGGTACCCTCTTTCCCCAGGTGCTGCTCAGGGATGCTGGGGAAGGTGCAGGTGAAGCTGCCTGGACCATGCTGGCCCCACGGAGCTGGCCACACACGACTGATGGACGTGCTGCCTGAGACAAGAGATGTGACAGCCTGACGTGCCCAGGGTGACAGACCAAAACTGACAGCCCTGGCTGAGGCAGCAGACAGCAGCTTGAGATTGAGGGTGCTAGAAACCAGCTTGGAGCCAGACCTGACCGAGGGGCAGCCTGAGAAACCACATGGAGAGATGAGATTGAGATCAGATTGAGATGAGACAAGACGAGATGACCCTGATGCCCTGATGACCTGCTAACCCAGCTGCCACCAGCGCTTACCACTCCCATTCCCCTGCTCCTGCCACTTCTGCCCAGAGCACTCAGCCCCAGCATTTGTGCACGTTCCTCCTGTTCCTGTCACACAGCTCCACACAGGGACAGGACAAAACTGAGAGGAGGAGAACAGGCTGGGGAATGAGCTGGAGACATCCTCGCTGATGCAGCTCACACCAACACAGCCCAGCCTGGGGCTGCTTTTAGCTGAATGTTCTGGATGTTCTTGAGAGATTCAAGTATGGGTGTTGTGGAAATGTCAAGATTCACTCTGAAAAAAACCAAAACCTCAGTATTTTCTATCAGGAATATAAAAGTGCCTAGAAATTTTCAATGAATTATCTCTCATTTCAGACACACCAGGCTGTTTCCTGCTTCCATTCATTGCAAATGGAGTTTTTGGAGGCTTTGTCACCTCTGTTATTCCTCCTATTCACTGTTTTCCTCAACTCTGTTCCTTCCTTGAAGGAAGATTTTGTATTTCAGTCTCGGCTGCTCCTTCCTGCCAAGACAAATAATGCAAATCTCTAAATATTTTGATTTCTCAAGCCTCCTCCATATCATACATCCTAAACAGTAGCTATTTATGGAGGCTGTAAAACCTCTGCCTTATGGTGTGTTTCAGCTTTCGATAGAAACCACACATGGCATCTCTGGATCCATCACAGAACAGATCTGGGATGCAGGAGGAAGCCTTTTTTAGCGCTGAAGGCAGCCTGCTCCACCACATCAGCTCTTAGGGTGGAGTCATGTCTGGGGGATCACGTTATCACAGGGCCCCTGGGAGCTGCCACATCACTAATGTGGGAAACTGGTTTTAACTGGGAGTAAATCAGCTGGAAACAGAAAGAGAATGACTGGGGGCAGCCAGCAATTGCTGGGTGGTGTGGCTCCAAGAGAGACCAGCAAGATCTCAAATGAGAAGAGGTATTTTCCAGAGGGATTGAGATGTTCCAGCATGGGAACTGAAGTGTGCCAAACGATGAGTGGCCTAGAAAGAGGGACAAACAGTGATCCCAGTGTGTCCCCAGAGCAAGAGCCATGGACCATTAGAAGAAGCTGGCAAGAGCCAGGTTTAAAATGAACAGAAGGAAGCAGCTCTTCACACAAGGAGCTCCTTGCCAAGGGACATGGTGATTGCAGGGAAATTTCCATGTATCTGAGTCAGGGCTTGGATTTCAGAGTGACGAGCTCAAGAAGATTTGTAAGATGAGACTGGTTGGAGGCTGGGAGTGCGCTCGAGGGAGGCAGCACAAACATTTGCCCTTCTGTTCAAGGGTCTGCTGTGGCTGCATCTGGAGATATTAAGGCTGGGCTAGATGGACCCTCAGTCTACATCCTCTGGGTCTGTTCACATTTGATTCCCCAGGACAACTGGGCCTATAGGACTGTAAGGTCCAGCTTGTGAAGTTGCACTGAAATCCTGGACTGAAGTTTAAATATCAGGATGTGCTTCCAGATGAATATTTTTGGTCAATGTCAGCAGACAGCCACCAACAGTTTCTAAGCACACAGTGAGGCAGAAATACATTGCTGCAGTTTGTGCAATTTTCCAAGACAAATCTGGGGTGCCTAGAAAAGCCTCACTTCTGGAGCAGGAACCTGAGGAGCAGGAGGTGGCCGGCTGCTGAAGTTTGGTAGTGCTTCCAAGGACAGATGCAGGCAGCCTTTGCCAAATTACAGCCACAAATATATATCTGAGGTTGGCCATGAGGAAAAGGTTCTTGAGGCAGAGGGTGGTGGAGCACTGGCACAGGCTCCCCAGGGAGGTGCTGATGGCACCAAGCCTGACAAGATTCCAGCAGCATTTGGCCAAGGCCCTCAGGGACATGGTGTGAATGTTGGGATTGTCCTGTGCAGGGACAGGAGTTGGACTCCATCATCCTTGTGGGTCCCTTCCAACTCTCAACACTCTGTGATTCTAGGATCTTTTTTTCCCTGAGGATGCCCACAGCACTGAATACCAACCTGCCTGGAGCTGAGCAGGGTGTGCCCAGCAGCTCTACCACCACAGGACTGTTTCAGCTACAGCAGCTGAGGTTCAGGGAAACCAGGAGGAGGAACATTTGGGTGTCAGCTTTGAGACACCCAGGACCTGACATTTCAGAGCACTTGGCATTACGTGGCTCTTTGTACTTGCACAGTCTGCCTGCTGTTGCCTTCAGCTGGAGGTACCTGTGACTTCTGCAAGCCACCCTGTAGGGCTTCGGGGATCTAGAAAGCAAAGACAACGCTCCACAAGAGCACTGGGGAATGCTGGGTTATGCCCATATCATAAGGGGCAGACAGGGACAGACTGTCTCTCCAGATCTCCAGGCCATGCCTTCCTGCAGCCCCTTCCTCATCCCTGACCCACGCTCGGGGTCCTACACGCAACCCCGCACACCCCAAGGCCAAACACTGCAAACCTTTTCTCTGTGATCACATCCTGGCAGCTGTCTCCTACCACAGAAGCAAAGCAAGCTTGCCGTGTCCCATCCTGGGAGGGACCAGCCGTTCCCACCGCCTGCTCTTGGCAGAGGCAGCCAGCGGGAGGTGGTCAGCCCCAGGGGTGTGTGTTGGGCTCGGTGCAATGCTCCGGCTGGAGCTGCTGCCCGTGCAGTGGGGAAGCTCTCCAGCAGATGGCAAACACTTCCCACCTCCAGGCTCTGCTCCACGGAACGTTTCTCACCCAGGCAGCCACCCCTGCAGAACTGCAGCCCGAGGTTGCGTTCAGGTCCTCTCGTGTAGATCCAGCTGGAACCCATGCTCAGCTTTGCTTCTGAATTCTGGGATAAGCAGAGGCCGTTGCTGAGGCTTCAGAGCAGAGAACACACCTGGTGATGTATCAGGGTTACATCCCTCCCAGGAAAAGCTGAGCAAGCAAGAGACCTGGCCCAGGACAGAGGTGAGGGCCCCATGGACCCTCATGCTCCTCAGCTAAGCAGCCCTCTTCAAGACCTTCTCCCTGTCCCCATTCAAGTGGCTGCTCTGCCTCAGCTGCTCTCCCAGGAGGGAGCTGGCCATGCTGCACCAGGACCGTCCCTTCCTTTGCCCCTCGCTGCCCCCCACAGCAGCCCAGGGCTCTTTGGAGCAGCTGATTTGCTCAAAACATTCAAAAAAAGGGATCCAAAGATGAAAACTCCCCCACACGCAGGCTCCTCCTGATGGACTGCGCTGCCCCAAGTGCCCTTTGCTCTACCAGGGACTCTCCTGCTGGGTCTGGACCACCACCCTGCAGCACAGATCCTGTCCTCTCCCCGCACCGGGTGGGCACTTGGACTCTGATGGTTTTGCCCCAGGGTCTGAGCAAACAGCGCTGCCTCCAGGGCAGGGCTGGACTTGTGGAAGGTTTGTCACCGCCACTGCCCTCCTGCTCCATGGCTTTCCAGAAGATGTGCCCTCCAGGGACAGCTCATCTGCACTGGTGGGCTCAGGAGATTGGGCCTTGGGGTGTCTACAGGAGCAGCTGAAGGAGGTCCATGTGGGAGCTCACCTCTGGCAGGGAAAGGAGAGCAGGATCTGTACAGAGCCCTGTGCCTGCCTGCTCTGCAGCCAGCTGGGTCACAGAGGCAGGACTGTGGGGCTCTCTGTGCCTCTATTTTCTCGCTGAAACAAGGGGGATTTGTGCTCTCCCTGAGCCTGGGCCAGGCCACGGGAGGGTGAGGAGTGTTGCAGCAGCACCCTGGGACTCTCTTGGCTCTGACTGGGGAGAGGGGTGGAAAGGGAGCCTCTAGCTCCCAGCTCCGGGGAAATGAGCATCCCTCAGCCCCAGTCAGGGCCCACAGCCCCTGCAGCCCCTTCTGGACCCTCTCCTGCCACTTTTTCTTCCTCTGTGCTTGCAGGTTCTTTGGGTTGAGACCAAGCTGGGAAGCAATGTCTGGGGGGAGAGGGAGCAGCCCCTTTCAGGGCTGTTAGGGGCAGGAACCTCGGAGCAGGGGAGCAGCGAGGGGAGGCTGCACTACAGAGCCCTGCAAGGTGGGGAAGGAGCAGCTCCGGTCCCCCCTGCCCAGCCTGAGCCAGCGCGTGGTGGGTGTCACACACCCCTGAGCCCGAGGCTGCCCAAGGAGTAGAAGGGACACATCATCCTCTCCATGTCCCCACAGACACCAGACCTATGGTCTCCATCCTGCAGAAGATGTTTGGGTGCAAACAACGTAGGTAGCTACTGAAAGCAAGGAAGGTGACCATACCCCACAGCCCAAGGTCTCCTGTCCCAGAAGTGTGAAGGTGGCTGCATGGGGGTGGGTGGCACTGGAGAAGACAGTTTCTGTCCCTGCACAGGTCAGACACCCCCATGACAGGCTCTCCCATCACCCTTTGCCTCCAGGCTGCAGTCCAGCTTCTGGGACAGGAGTGAGAGGAGCACAGAGCAATCAACCAGATGAAACCCAGCCGTGAGTTCTGAAAAGGACCTGCTGTGTGACAGGAGTGGTGTCCAACCCACTTCTCCTCTGCCTGGCACACCAGTCCTTCTCCATCATCTCCCCACGGAACCTGAGGCAGAGGAACAGACCCCACACAGGCACAGACAGCCCTGTGCCTTCCCCATTTCCAAAGCATCTCTCAACCTTCCTAAAAGCAAGGCACCCTCTCCCAGCAGAAAGCAGCCCCCCAAAACCCTGCAGAGCAGTTGAGCCTGGGCCAGAGCCCCAAAGCACAATGCAGCAGAGCCACTGGGTGGATTGGGCCAGGCCAGGGTGGTCTGATCAGCTCTCCCTGGGCTGGATTCTGGCTCCATCCTGCTACAGCTCCTGTCTTGGAGGAGGCAGGAGCAGCTGGTACAAACAGCCCATTCTGGCCCATGTCCAGCCGCATTCCTCTGCTCCTGCCCAGACAGGAGCCTCCCCGTTGGCCAGCCTGGCTCCTAACATGGACACTGAGCCCTGGCCATGGAAGAGGAGGATGTGACTACTCTTCAGTGACAGGGAGCAGATAACACTGAGCAGATACCTCGTGGTCCCCCACCTGGGGGTCGAGGTCCAGCCCTCCCAGCTCCAGGCCTGTGTTCTGGAGAGGTCGTGCAGGAGCAGGATGCTTTCAGCCAGGCAGAGGGGTGGGACAGGCAGGCAGATCACAAAGACCTTGCTGTCCTTTGTTGAATGTCCTCCTCTGTTCTTTCTTTCCTTCATCTCTACTCAGCAATGACTTCATTTCTTCAATTATTAATCACCTCGCTGCAATAGCGGCTGAATTAAACCCATTAAAGCTCCCCTGGGACCAGCCTCGAGGAGGGAGGCAGGTTTCCAGAATGTACATTAGGGAGACGGCAGACGGGGAGTCGAGACGGGCTGGGGTGGGAGGAGACGGCCGTGCTGCGTGGTGCCGGCCACTGCTCATCAGCTGCCAATCTGACACCCACGGGCAAGGTCTATCGCCCGGTCACACCCCCCTCCGGGCGGGGACAGGAGGGCACTGGTGTAGTGATTGTTCCAAAGGCACCGATATGAGTTACTCAGGGAGAATCGTTTGCATGAGGGCTCCTGACAGCCCACATCCGAACCCGCTGTTCCCAGACTGCCCCAGGAGCCCTGGCAGGGGCACACGGGATGGTTTTGCAGAGCCACTCCCCAGCTGAAGCACAGGCATTGATTTTGTGTGACCTGCTTTTAGGGATCCAGGAACCCAGCTGGCACAAGCCCAGCACGGTCCCCTCTGCCAGCGCCGGGGACGGACCGGGAGCGGTCTTAGAGAGTTTCCAGTCTTTTTGCAAAAATACTCATTTGTCTGAATTTTGCAGAAACATTCAAGTTCTGGCCAAGGTCCCAGTGGGAAGTTCACCTCCAGAGTGAGATGGGCTCCTGGTCAGTACCACAGGAGCAGGTCACAGCCCAGCCATTCACCAGGTTGAGAGAGGGTGAAGTTCAGGCCTCAGCACGAGTCTCTGATGAGCGAGGGGACGAGACATGAGCCTGGATCAGGTTGTGCAGAAGAGCATCTCAGCCATCAACCTGCAGCTGTTCAGGGGAAGCTAAAACTTCTCCTGCGCCTCTTTCCTTGTTCTTCAGACACCTGTAACCACTTTTTGCCCTTCTGCCAACACCACCAGACAACCTGTCCTCCATGCTCTGCTCTGCCAGTTGTGCCCGCAGCTGCCTCCAGCCTGAGCACACCTTCCCAGAGCTCCACACCTCTGCACAGCTCCCGTCATAAAAAGGATCTAAAGCTGCTGGAGAGTGTCCAGAGGAGGGACACAACATTGGGGAAGGGTTCAGAGGGGAAGGGTGTGAGGAGAGGGTGAAGTCACTTGGTGTGTTCAGCCTGGAGAAGAGGAGACTGAGAGGAGATCTCATGGCGGTCTGGAACTTCCTCCCAAGGGGAAGAGGAGGGGCAGGCGCTGAGCTCTTCTCTCTGGCCACCACCGCCAGGAGCAGAGGCCATGGCAGGAAGATGTGGCAGGGGAGGGGGAGGTTGGCCATGAGGAAAAGGTTCTTGAGGCAGAGGGTGGTGGAGCACTGGCACAGGCTCCCCAGGGAGGTGCTGATGGCCCCAACCCTGACAAGATTCCAGCAGCATTTGGCCCTCAGGGCCATGGTGTGAATGTTGGGATTGTCCTGTGCAGGGACAGCAGTTGGACTCCATCATCCTGGTGAGTCCCTTCCAGCTCACAACACTCTGTGATTCTATGATCCGCAGCCTGGATGACACGAAGGCCCCCACAACCCTCCCGCAGGCCACCAGCCACCCTGTCCACGCTGACACCCTGAAGATGCCACCTCCCCCCTGAACCCAGGCAGGGCTGGGAAGCCTCGAATCTCCCCCCCATGCTGAGCGAAGCCTGACAAATGCCCCCCCCCCGCTCTGGGGCTGGGCCAGGCCGGGATTCCGGGGCTGGGCCTCAGTGCTGCGGGAGCCACACAGGCCTCACGCCCGGGCCTGTGGGACCCCCCCACACCCGCCCGCCCGGGCCGGCTACAGCCGCAGCTCAGAGCCCTTCGGCACTGGGTCCCTCGAGCCCCGGGGAACACGGTGCGCCCCAGGGCTGGGCCGGGCCCCGCGGAGCCCTTCCCGGCCGGGGCCTGAGCGGCCTCGCAGTTCGGCCCGAACCCCCGCCCCGTCCCTCAGCGGGCCCGCCCATCCCCGCCAGGGGGCGCCACGCCGCCCACGGGCTCGGGGCGGGGCAGCGGGGTGTGAATGGCAGGCGCGAAGGCCAATCATCAGAGGGCGATGGCACGAAGGCGTGACCGCAGGGCTGGGGTGGGCGGTGCTTGGAGGGCGGCCCCTCGGGGCGGGACAGCGGGCGGGAGCGGGCGAAGGGGCGGGAGCTGCCTGGAGTGGCGGCCGGGCGGACCAGTGAAGTTAGCGGTGATCACGTGATCTGACCACACGAGCCTGCTCGGGGCCGGCCCTCCCGGGGGCTCCTCCCGAGTGGCAGTGGGAGCAGCCAATGAGAGCGAGGGGGCGGGACGGCAGGCGGAGCCGCCGTGGTGGAGGTGGGGCCGGCGGGGCGTGCTTACGGGTGAGTGGCAGGTGAGCGGACCAATGGCGCGGGGTCTGGCCAGCGGCGGCGCCGAGCGGAGCGGTGGCGAGGGCGCGGCGGGGCCGGAGCGGTGGCGAGGGCGCGGCGGGGCCATGGACCGGGTGAGCGGCTCCATGAAGCAGGTGTCCAACCCGCTGCCCAAGGTTCTGAGCCGGCGGGCGGGCGGCGGCGGCCTGGAGGCGGAGCGGGAGAGCTTCGAGCGGGCCCAGGTACGGGGCGGGGCCGCGGGGCGGGGGCCGGCAGGTGATGCCGCCCGACGGGGTGGGGCCTGAGGAGGGCGGGGCCCGCCAGGTGGTTGGAGTAGATTCAATTGGGTGAGGCTGGCCCGCGTGGGCGGGGTTATTCAATATGGGCGTGGCTTGTGCGAGTGGGCGGAGCCCACTCAGGTGAGCCGCGGGGGGCGGGGCTGTCCTGGGTGGGCGGGGTCAGCCCAGGTGGGTGGGGATTGTTGAGTGGGTGGGGCTGGACTGACCCCTCCCACCCCGGACGGCCCCGCCCCCCGGGGCGTTGGGCCCGTGGGGGTCAGGGAGGGTCCCCTGGGCTCAGCCCCGGCCGTGGCTGCGGGCGGGGGCCGGACCCGGCTCCGACCAGGGGACACTGCCCGGCTGGCGGGGGCTGCCGGCCTGGCGGGTTTGGCCTCCGAGCCCAGCGCAGCCGGGTGTCCTGCCCAGGCTGGAGCCCTTTCCACCCTGGGCTCCATCTTGCATCTCCTCCTCAGAACCACCCCCTGGCCACGAGAGCCTCTGCCCCGCGTGCTTTAGGGGACACGATGTGGCTCTGTGGTGAGTGGGGTTGGTCACCCGCTTGGGTGTTACTCCCCAGAGACCTCCCGTGCTGCTCGAGGACACCTGGCACGGCCAGGGCAGGGGACAGGGACAGCCCCTGCGGGTGGCTCTTGTGAAGAGGCACCAACCAACACGCTGAAAAGCGATGCAGTTTGCTCAGCAGCAGCATCCAGAGTGTCTGGATGGGGCCTCTGCCCTCCACCTGTGTTTTAAGTGACAGCTCGATGTCTGGTGGCAGCAGAGCTGGGAGAGCAGAAGGGGCGTGCAGGTGCTTGTGGGGGAACACACGGTGATTTGGGGACAGGGCATGCTTGGACGTAGCTGGGGAGATGCCAGGACAAGCCACAGGGAGGGTGAAGAGGGACGTGACAGCAGCAGGAAGAGCTGGGACAGGATGGAAAGTAAAGGCGAAGCAGTGCCCTCCTGACCCGCCATGGGGTCCCATGGGAGAGGAAGGGAAACTGAGGCAGGAGAAGGCCAGAGGTGGTGGCCGGCAGGATCGGCTGCTCTGGGAGCGTTGCAGGGCAGGAGCAGGACCTGGGTGAGACCAGGATCCAGCCAGGACCCTTCACCACGTGGGAGCTGCACATGAGTGATGTCTTAGTAAAGAAAATAAAGAGCAAGGATCAGCTCTCAGGGGTTTTTTTGCAGAAAGAGAAATGTCAGGGTTTAAGGTTGGTGTGAGATTATGCACAGGGAGGCTTCGTACCTTCTGTGCTCAAGTTACCTCAAAAATCAATTATTTATAGCGCTGGAGGTGGAACTGGGACTGGTTTGCACATGCAATTGCCTGCTGGGTCCATGTGCCAGAGAACAACCCCGTGGAATCCCTGTGGCTCCCCAAGAGCCCTGGGAAGGGGAGACCCAGAGGGCTGGGCTGGAGGAACAGCACCCAGGGTGCCCAGCACCACGCCGGCAGCACCGCCAGCCCTCGCCCCGCCTGCCACATCTGTGTGTGCTGGGTTTGATCCTCCTTGTCCCACTTGCAGACAACTGACCCAGCGTGTGTTCCAGGAGCTCAGTCCCTGCCGGGCTTGTTGTTCCTCTGGGCGTTCAGCTCTGGGCATTTCTTTCCTTACACCTTTTTTTTTTCCCCTCCTTTATTTTTTTCATAATTCTCTCTTTCTCTGCACTTTAGGGAACTTGCCAGGGAACTTACTCAGATCTTCCACTTGTTGGTCATCCACAGTTTTTGTTGAACTTCTTCTTTCTGAGGTTTTTTAATAGAAATTTTGTGGGGTTTGGGGTTGTTTAGGTTTTTGAGGGTTTTTTTGGGCAATAACTTTCCTTAAGAAAAGTTTCAACTGCTAAATGGCTTTTAAAAATATTTGACCCGTGTTTCTGCATCTACAGACTCATTCCCTCCTCACTTCCAAAGCTGCCTGTCTCATGGCAGCAGCACACTCACCAGGAAGGCTGTTCTGGGCTAAAAGAGGCCAAACAAGCAGAAGATGTGACAAAAAGAGCCTGAATAACACCTCCTGGTTTTGGCACCACCCGATTTATAAGGTCTGAGACTGTGTCTGGAAAAACAAGAGCACCTTGTGAAGCTCTGGTGGTGGTCAGACATCCCAGCAGTGGGAAGGTCTGGTGGTTGGATGCTCGTATGGTGGTGGGACATTCTGGTAATGGGACAGCTCTGGTGGTGGGATGGTTTCATGGTGGTCATCACGTTGCACAAGGGCTCTGCCCTGACAATGCCCATCTGTTGGCTTGGAGACAAACAGGAATAAATTTCCCAGTGGCCTCTTTTCTTCTCCCATGGTTGGTCAAGTGTCTCAGTTTTCCTGGTGATGCAAATGTGAGAACCCCCAGGGCATGCAGGACGCGGTGTCCTGTGCTCCTGCACGTGTCCTTGCTGCCTGCTGGGTGAGAGCTGCTCAGTGAGAACCACTGAGATCTGGTTTGGACACACACCCACGGGCTCCTCTTTTCTTTTGCCATCAACACCGATAGTTTCACGGGAAGCTGAGCACCAGGGACACCAGGTCCTGCAGTGCTGCTGTCCTGCAGGTGCGTGGCTGCACAGGGTACATCCGTGCTGGGGAGGGGATGAGTGTTGCAGCAACTGTCTCCCTTTTGCTGGTGTTTCACTTGCTGTGATTCACCACTTCTCACTGACTCAACCTCAGTAGAATAAACCCTTGGACAGAGCAAAGGTCACCAAGGGAGGAGAAAAAACACCAAAAGTGAAAATTCTACCATATGTTGAGATCAGTATTTGTGTTTCATATGATACCTGAGTCTGATGTTTGCATCCTCTGCAAGTTCTCCTGGTTGTATTGAGGACTGTGTCCTGGTGTCAGAGCTCTGCAGGGAAGGTCTGAAGACCTCCTCACTTAGGTTGGTGCATTGGGATCTTCCCTCCTTGGGTCTCCTCCCCAGCTGTCCACAGCAGACATCCTTGTGCCACAACGGTGCTGAGGAGTGAATTTCATAGATTCACAGAATGGTTTGGGTTGGAAGGGACCGTAAAGATCATCTAATTCCAAGCCCCCTGCCATCAGCAGGGACACCTTCACTAGATCAGGTTGCTCACAGCCTCATCCAACCTGGCCTTGAACGCTTTCATTCTGTGCTGTCTTTCTTGTCTGGTTTGGCAAAGACCAGATGCTCAAAGGTTGGATAAGCCAAGGTCCTGAGGGTGAAAAGAGAGTCAGGAGGATGCAGGACTCCTGTGGGACACAGAGGATGCACAGTGGTGAGAAATACCAGGCTGGGCTGCTTCTTCACTCACCTTTTAGACTGCTGTGGGGCATTTCCCTTGGTTCCCAGCAGGGATGTGGCCTCAAGGCCAGCTGCTGCTCGGCATCAGTGCAGGCAGAATTGCAGACTCACGGAGGTGGGACGTGGCATCCCCAAACACCAGCTGGTCCCTGGAGAACTGAGGGTGTGGGAAGGTCTCCTTCCTGACCCAGCATGATTCTGCTCAGCTGCTCCTCCACAGGCTCCTTCCCTCTTGTGGTGGTTTAACCACAGTGGGACCCTGTGGTCCTGCCCTCACTCCCCACACCCAGTGAGATGGGATGGGAGACACAACAAAGGGGGCACGGGATTAGGATGGGGACAGGGAGGGCTCACTCACCAGTGATGGTCAAGGGCGAAACAGACTTGATTTGGGGAAAAAAAATCAATTTAATTTGTTTCAAATCATCTGAGTAGCACAGTGAGACACAACAACCACATCTGACACCACCTTCCCCCACCCCTCCCTTCTTCCCAGGCTCAAATCACTTTGCTCCCCATTTCTCTACCTTCCCCCCAGCAGCACAGGGGACAGGGAATGGGGGTTCAGTCATTTCAGCTCTGCTGCTCTTCCCAGCATGGAAGTCCAGGAACAAGATGTTCCAAGTGAGCTTCCCATGGAGTCATGGACCTCTTTGGGCTCAGCTCCCAGCTCTGGCTTGGGGACACCCACGGGCTGCAGACTCACCCCCCACTCTGGGGGTGCACCCCTGCTGTGGCAGTGAGTGACTCTCGGGGTCCCAATTCCATCACACTTGTCTCAGGCTCAGCTTCTCTGCTCCAGTGTGGAGTCCTCCATGGCCCACACGTGGGTCTCTGCTCCACCGTTGAATCTCCATGGGCTGCAGGGGACTTTGTCTTCTCCTACTCCATGGGGTTCAACTGGGTGTTTGATGTTCTCTGTCCTCCTCCTCCTCCTTCATCCTGCAACAAAGCTCTCTAGAGCTCCTTTGTTCAGGCCAGTGGTCTTTGTTCAGCTCAATGGCCTCTTCTCCAGGTTCTCTCCACCTCCTTCTTTTCAGGACAGTCCTTCCCCTCACCCATTTGGATCCTCAGAGGTGTTTCTCTGGTGCTCACTGGCCCATCCTGGGCTGGGGGGTCTCTGCCTTGGAGCCAGGGGAGCTTTTCCCTCTCACAAGGTGGCCCCTTCCCCCACTACCAAAGACAGCTCCCCACACACACATGAACCCAACACACCTCTTATGGGAAACTGAACACTGGAGATGGGCAAATGTGCTCGGAAAGAGAAGATGAGGGAAGTGTCCTTGGAGTCCCACCAGGACATGTGCTGAGCTCCAGTCCTTTTTCCTGCCCCTGTGGCTTTTGGGCAGAAGGACAGCAGGATATTGTGATTGTGTGTTGTCTTCTGGGCTGCAAAGACAACAAGAAAACCTCTCCTGTATTTCCTCTTGCCCTGAGCATTGCTCCAGTCCCGGCCATCATCGTGATCCATCATGCCCCACACCACAGCAGCCTGCCCAGTCTGGAGGCGGTGCTGGGTCCCAGTGCTGGTGCATCCCACTGCTGGAACATCCATGCAGTGCTGGTGGAGACAGTGCCTGGGCTTATGGAGGGGCACAGATGTTTCATGCTTGTCCCCCAGAGCTCGTCTCTGCTGGGGCTTTGTGCCAGGAGTGTGGTGCTGCCTTGCACCAAGGTTATGTGCCTGTCACGGTCCCTGTGCACTTGTCCACTGGGGACAAATCCCAGGGTCATCTGTCCTGATAGTGATGAGTGTTGGGAGAAGACATTTATTGTTTAAAATTCCTCCAGAAAATCTGTCAGCCTTGAACTTTATCTTCTTTGGCTGCAGTTTTTTCTCTGAGTAAGTCACCAACTAGCAAAGAGGAACATGGACCACTTGGGTTGCCCATGGCCACCACCTTCTCGTGCATGTTTGTATGCTTAGGGCTGTGTGTTGCTGCTGAACCAGCAACAAAAACAATTTCTATCTTTGCAGCAGAAGGTGATTGCTGAGCTCTGCATCACCATTCCTGTCGTAAGAGGTCCTCAAGGTGGTGCAGGGGGGTGTCAAACCCCCCAGCTTGGTGCATCCCAGTGGGGAGATGCAGCACTTTCCCAGTGGGGAGACACAGTATGCTGAATGCAGCTGCTGCCACGGCTCCTCAGAAAGGTTTTTAAGGTCCTGAGCATCCATGAGCCATCCCACCACCATCTCACAAGGGCTGGAAAGCTCTTTTCTTTCCTCTTCTGCTGCTGGAGGAGTCCTCTCAAAAACCAGGAGTTGAGAGACCACACGGAAGAAGGAGAAAAACATATTGAGCACAAAGTGATGTCAAATGAAATGGGCTTTTTTTTTCCTCCCCTAGTCATGGTTAGTAATTCCTTTTAATGTGAGAACCAAACATTTTCACAGCCAGGTTGAAAGCAGGTCTGTGCCCATCCTGGCCCCTGTGCCACCCTTGGGCACCGCTGCAGCCCGACCACCACCATTGATGCAATTCATTCCCTCTCCCCATAACTGGGAGTATGGGAACTGGGAACTGGGAATAGATCTCCCACCCACAGCAACCCTCTTGCTTTCAGGTCAGCCCCAGCTCAGCATGGCTCGCAGTCACGGAGGAAATACCATTTTACAACTGAAAAAAACAACTTCTGTGGTTCGGGTGCTGCAGCCGCCGGCAGCTTTGCCAAGAACTTCAGTTCTTACACAGGAAATGAGGCTCCTTTCACAGCACCAGCGTGGGGCTATATATATATAGCCTCTCTGGAAAGATATTTAAAGAAACATATTGACACTGGTGAGAACAGGAAAAAATAGCTCGTGGCTGTGGGGAGTGAGGGCTGGAGGCAGCTGAGCCCGTCCTGGGGGCGTGGGTGATACAGGGGATGGATTCACAGCTCTGTCACCTCCAGGAAAATGAGCTCCTGTGCTTTGTGCTGGGTGAACCCCCCGTGCTCTCGGTCTCCTGCCTTTGAGGCAGAATTAGAGGTGCTTGGGATTGAATACAGCTTCAGCAGCAAAGAAATGAGTCATCTCATCTCTTTTCAGCAAGTCCCTCTTAGAAACTTATTTCCATCCCCAGGGAATGAAAATAGTTTGTCTTTTACCAGATTAGGGGCTGCTTTTCTCTTCAGTGCAATCTGGGGTGGAGAGGGTTGGAGTTTTTTAAAATATATGCAGAAATCACTGAGTTTTCAATGTGGTGGTGGACTCCAGAAGTGGCCAAGCATCAGGAGAATAAATAAGTTTGGTGCTGAAAGTGGGGGGACATTTGCCACCAAGTCCAGGGAGCTGCTCTGGTTGGGAACATGGTGGCTTTGGACCACCAAGTGACAAGGGAGGACCTTGCCCCAAACCACGAGCAGGAAGGCAGGGATGCTGGGGGCTGTTGCTGCCCCAAAGCCCCTTTGCCCTCGCTCAGCATGTGCTGCCCTGATGGTTTCAGGAGCTCTTTAAAATCTGGTCTTTGAAACATGGATCAGCATGAACAGTGTGAGCCGGGGGGGCTGTGTTTGCGTGGCTCTGCAGTTAGGGGAGGGCTCCCCGCCGAGGGTGTCCTGTGCTAAGGAGCGCTGGAGCTCTTGCCCTCTGACATTCAGCCCATTAACCCCACCCTGGGGAAAAGCAGCCAGCCATTAATTGTACCAAATTCCCTATCAGAGGACTCCAGAATGAGCGTGGTCCCCTCCACCAGCACCAGCAGCAGCTCCTGAGCCTGAGGAAGGTGGTGGGGAAGGGCAGGTGGGAAGCAGGTGCCTGGCATGAGGCTCATCCCAGCTTTGCTCTTCCAGGGAAAAACCTCTGCACAAGCCAAAGTGAAGAGGCTGAAGCTGCAGGAGGGACAATTTTAGTTGAAGACTGAGAAACCAAAGATGGGGAGAAGGTGCCTGTTGCAGCTCCCAGCACATCATCCCATGGGTGTGACACGGGGCCAGGCTGAGCATCGCCCGCTCTGGCACCAGCCAGCACACAGGTGCTGAGGCTTGAGCACCCAAAGGCCCTGCCCATGCTCATCCCATCACCCACCCCTGGCTGTGAAATGTGTTTGCAGTTGTGGCTGGTGGACTACAACCAGCCTGTGCACAAGTCCTGAGCTGGAGAGACGCCCAGGTCCTTGGACACGTGTATCTCTGAGCCGGAAACCACATGTATTTGTAACTCAGAGCAAGTGACAACAAGGGCAGTGGTTAGAGCCAGAGGTTGCCACATCTTTGCAGGCTTGTTCTTATGCAAACCTGACACTTAAACAAAAATTATTTTTTATCAAAAATGTATTTTTTTAATGAAGGAAATTGCTAATTCTATTTAAAAAACCATAATCAGCACGCAGCAAGCGCTAGTGGGAGGGCTGGTGAGGGGGTTTTGTGGGCAGCCCCATGGCTCAGCCCTGGTGGGCTGGATGCTGGCGCAGGGTGTGGAGAATCAACTTAAACCCCTTTGTCCTGACGGGATTCGGTCCCGCTCCGCTGTCCCCCGAGGGTGAGCCACGCTGGGACAGTCGGGACACGGGGCCAGCCACCAGCGGTCACGCAGCAGCACGAGGGCTGGAGGAAGGGCTGGATCCTGGCCCTAATCTCTGCCACCAGCTTGGCTGATTGATTTTGCACAGTCACCAAATAAGAAAACTTCCTGGGGACAGCCTGTTCCCCGGGTGACAGCAGGAACCAGCAGCACGGGCGGTGTTTAGCCCGGACGTGCGTGTCCCAGCCCACGGAGGGACTAATTACACATTGTGCTGCTCCAGGCTAATCACGGCGGAGGGTAACGATCCCTGGCCCACGTGTGAAAGGTGAAATTATTTGCTCAGAGGCACCTACAGACATTTAATATTTTGTCGTGGGCTCGCAGGGTGGTTTGGGTTGGAAAGGACCTTCAAAGCTCATCCGGTTCCAACCCCACTGCCCTGGGCAGGGACATCTCCCACTAGATCAGGTTGCTCAAAGCCTCACCCAGCCTGGCCTCAAACACTTCCAGGAATGGAAGTGGACCGGAGGAGGCCACAAAAATGATCAGCAGGCTGAAGCACCTCTCCTATAAGGACAGGCTGAGAGAGTTGGGGCTGTTCAGCCTGGAGAGGAGGAGGCTCTGGGAGACCTTATTGTACTTTTCAGTACTTGAAGAGGGCTCATAGGAAAGATGGGGACACACTTTTTAGCAGGGCCTGTAGTGATAGGATGAAGAGTGATGGTTTTAAACTAAATGAGGGAAGAGTTAGACTGGATACAAGGAAGACATTTTTTACAGTGAGGTGGTGAGACCCTGGCCCAGGTTGCCAAGAGAGGTAATAGAAGCCCCATCCCTGGAAACATTCAAGGTCAGGTTGAACAGGGCTCTGAGCAACCTGATCTGGTTGAAGATGTCCCTGCTCACTGCAGGGGGGTTGGACTAGATGACCTTGAAAGGTCCCTTCCAACCCAAACTATTCTACAATTCTATGGGGGATCCACAGTTTCTCTGGGGAACCTGTGCCAATGTCTCACCACCCTCATCATAAAACATTTCTTCCCTATATCCAGCCTGATCCTGCCTGTGTTCAGTTTAAAACTGTCTCTTAGCACACAGAGCTTCCTTTTGTAACTGCAGAATTACGGTCCCTTTGTTGGTGGAACTCTTCTCCAGCTTGACAAGTCTCACACTGATGGAGAGCATGTCCTGTAGGTTGGCTGTGGTTGGTGTTGTACCACGAGGATGGGCTTAGCCTTGTGTCTGCTGCAGGGTATGGCCCTGGCCATGGCTTCCAAGAACATCTTCAGGCCAGTACAAAGGTGCTCCTAGGTGGTCCCACTGCTCACTGCAGGCTTTGGGGTGGGTATGTCCATCCACTGTGTCTTGGAGCCTGTCCCCTCCCATGAGGCTTGGTGCACTTGTTCTTGCCCTGCCGTAGCCGGACGTGCCGGTTGCTGCTCGGACAAGCAGATGCCATTGGATTCTCTGTTCCACCATTAGTGTGGTGGCTGCAAGAGTTGTGTTACTGAGACACCAGGCAGCTCTAGAGCTCTTTGGTCTGGATGATCTTAAAGGTCTTTTCCAATCTAGGCAATTCTGTGACTCATTCAGCTTTATTCAGCTCACAGGGAGGTTACCAGGCTCTTTTGATGGCTTGGTCATGAAACTCAGGTTGTGAGGTTGACTTGAGTTGCCCAGATTTGCCATACTTGAGTCTTGGGGTGGAGAAGACTCTTTGTTACTTGGCTGTTGAGCAAGCTAACAAAACTCTGCTAAGCTTGCAGATCAGTGCTGACACTTGTGGTTCCTTTATTGCAGGACTTTCAGAATTGTACGTGCTATTTTGCCTGCCCTGGCTGGCAGCTAGCTCGGTGGCTGTAAAATCCATCTAGAATTTAACAGTAAATACAGTAAATCCCAATCTCACAGCATCAGCTTGTGCCCTTCCCAGGTGGGTGTTTGGTCCTGCTGCCCCAACTGCTGCACCAAAGGCTGGTGGGTTTCTGTTCCCTGGGGGTCTCCCATTGTCCATGGCTTTGCACCTTGTTCACAGCTTGGCCAAGTGACCCAGCTCCTGAACGGGGCAGTGCAGCCCCTTGGCCCTCACCACTGCCCCCGAGGAGAGCACGCTGGATATTTATCATGGAGAAAAGAGGGAAGTTGCAGCAAACAAAGAGACCCTTCAGGAGAATGGGCTTCTCTCTCCAGGGCCGGGCTGGAGACTTGCTATTTCTTGTTGTGTTTGTCTCTTTTATTCCGTGCCAGCAGCGTGGCATTGCTTTTTATTTTAATTAGCAGATGTTGGCTGGAAAATCGTGTTTTCCAGCCATTGTCTTCACATGGCAATGAAGAAGGAGACAGGGTTTCATAAGCACAAAGAGGGTTGCGAGGTACTCGTGCCAGGGCATAAGGGACACCCAGGAATTGTCCCTCTTCCTCCTGAGAGCCCAGAAAAGAGGCAGTGGCATGAGTGCTGATAACCTCAGCAGGAGACCTCACCAACTCAGTGATGCCTGTCCTGAGATTACAGCTCCCACCAGGCAGTGTTCCCCCGGGACTGGGCATCAGGGCACAGGAAGGTGCTGGGGACAGTTGCAAAGAGCAGTTTGCATCTTCTGCACAAGTGTGATGTGGCCCCTGGGTCCCCAGCCTGCTGCTGGTGAAGGTCACTCTTCATCCAGGTGTGGACCAAGTGCAATCCCTGCAACCTACTGAATCAAGCACTGACCAGCACTTCATCCCAGTGGGTTTGGCAGCAGGTCACACCGGTGCTGGCCCGTGCCCTTGCTGGTCTGTGAGCATCATGGTTGTCCTTTCCTCCTGATCTGTGGCTACTGTGTGCACCAAGTGTGGAGTCTTGAGGTTGCTCCTCATGGGCCACCCAGTCTAGGTCTAAAACCCTCAGAACTGCGCACAACGAAGGTCCCACGCCACCGCTTAGGGGTGTGTGGAGATTTTCCAAGGTCTTAAGGCAACACTGAAGAGCAGGCTTTGACTTCTGTGTTGAAGAAGTTGATGTAGACTAGGAATGGCTCCACCAGAAGGAAAGACTTCTTCTGCATTGTATAATCCAATGAAGTCATTGAAGAAGTTCTCTCTTCTGATGGAGCCATTCCCAGTCCATGGCCTGGTGGAGACCTTGTGTTTTCCCAGCCAGGAAGGTTTTGTGCACTTCTCAAATGGGAATAAAATGTTCTGACAGGGTCAGCAAGGTTTGGCCGCTTCTGCAGAGGTAAAACTTGTCTGGAGGGCAAAGGTAGGTATTTCTGAGTTTGCTGAATTTTATGGCCTCATTCTGTTCCCTGGAACTTGCATGGTCCAGACTGTCCTGCTGGGATGCACGGGGTGGGTGTGAGGTGAGGCTGTTAACCCCTTCAGCTGCCAGCCTGAGGAGCAAGGAGCTGTGTTTCAGTGTGGTTTGTTCCTTCCCCATGGTCCTGGGGGACACTTTGTGCCCTGACTCTGCTCACCCTGGTACCTGCTGCAGATGTTGGTGGATGTACCTGTGCCTCCCCACAAGCACAAAGCATCTTGTTGCTGTGGAGACCCAGGCCTGTGTTGGGGTGATGGATGGGGAGGGTCAGGGTCACTCACAGCAAGATGTGAAGCCGGACCTTCACCTCCTCCCCACACACAGGACGGGTCAGAGGTGGTGGGATGACTTGGCACACAGCACAGCCAACACTTTGGTGGGTGACATCCAACCTGGAGATTCTGCCATGCCCCACAGCCCTCCCTCCTTGTGGGCACCTCAGAAGGTGACGTTAGCTGGGGACTTGGGTTGAGCAAGACCATCTCATGGCTTCGCTCCTGTCCTGGCAGGATGCTCTTGGCCTGGACGGGAGGACACGCTCCCTTTTGTCTTCCCAGCTATTGCAGTCCCACTCCAGCTCTTTTTATAGCTTGGAAAGAAATGCCCTGAGTTTCTGAGTCGTCTGGAAGGCCAAGCACGCAGGGAGGAGTTGCAGCTAGAAATAGGGCTGCTCTCTGCTTCTGCATTCCAGTTTTATTATTTCTTTAGCTGAGATGTCCAAGTTTGAAGAGTCCCACTGCTGCAGGCGCTGAGCTGGGAACCATGGCCTGCATTTTTTCCACTCACTGGGTCTTCTTTCTCCTTTGCTTTATTCCCGGTGCCCTCAGAGCAGCCGCTGAGCCCCCGTGGGGTGGCTTTCCCGGGGAGTGAGGTCTCTCAGCCCGTCTGTATTTCCCGTAAGCCCCAGATTTCGCGGCTGGTTTGGCAGAGGAGCTCCCTGTGTGCCGGCGGCGTTGGCTGAAGCTGCAGAAATTCATGAGGGGTGTGGGGCAGTGACCAGGTGCTGGCTAAAACCGCCGGGTGCTGGGCCAGGGGCTCGGCCAAAGCGTGCAGCGGTTCCTGCCCGCGGGGAGGGAGCGAAGCTCCGGCTGCTGCACGGGCCCGAACAAACCGGAGCACAGAGGAGGGGACCATTTGTGTAACAGAACCTCTGGTTTTCAGCCCTTTACAATCAGCTGGAACTTTGGCTGTGGAGCAAAGCCAGGGCAGGGGCGTGCGGGCAGAGCTGCCCTGGGGGTGCCCGAGGGCTCCCCGGGCATCCTGGCAGATCTGCCCCTCTGTCCCACGGGAGAGGGGTGCAACTAACGGTGTCACCTCGGGACTTCTCCATTGATCTCTTAAGACTTGGACACCGATTTTGTGCATGCCACGGCTGCAGTCTCCCCTTCCAAGGGTTTTTATCCCCCAGGAACTGTTCTGGGTCCCTCCTGCCACTTGTCTGCTGGCCTCCTCACGCCGTGTGTGCCAGCATCATCCCGGCAGCAGGAGCAGGGCTGCGTCCCAGCCACGGCATGACGCGACACCAATTCCTGCTGGGAGTGGGATGTACCTGGGAAAAATTCATCTGAGGTCAAACCCCAATTCAGTTCTTTCTTCTAATCAGCCATTGCATGGCCATGGCAATTAGCCAGCTGTCTCCATGACATCATTTAACCCTTTTTCTTCCCATTCTGCTGCGTTCACGAGCTCCGGGAACAATTGCTTCCTTGTTATCCACTTCTCTTCCCATCAGCAGGAAAAGGGATTTTGCACGTTGTGGCAGTGCTAAGGACTGCAGATTCCTAGCAGAGGAGATGAAGTCTGCCAGCTCCTTTCTTTGCTCTTGTGAGCCTCCACCTGGAGTGCTGTGTCCAGTTCTGGAGCCCCCAACACAAGAGAGACCTGGACCAGTTAGAACAAGTCCAGAGGAGGGCCACGAGGATGACCCAAGGGCTGGAGCAGCTCTGCTGTGAGGACAGGCTGAGAGTTGGGGCTGTTCAGCCTGGAGAAGAGAAGGCTCCAGGGAGACCTTCTGGTGGCCTCCCAGTACCTGAAGGGGCTCCAGGAAGGCTGGGGAGGGACTTTGGAGAAGGGCAGGGAGTGACAGAACAAGGAGTGATGGCTTGAAAGTGGCAGAGGGGAGATGGAGCTGAGATGTGAGGAAGAAATTCTTTGGTGTGAGGGTGGTGAGACCCTGTCCCAGGTTGCCCAGAGAAGCTGTGGCTGCTCCCCCCTGGAAGTGTTCTGGGCCAGGTTGGATGAGGCTTTGAGCACCCTGGTCTAGTGGAAGGTGTCCCTGCTGCTGGCAGGGGGGTTGGGACTGGATGAGCTTGAAGGTCCCTCCCAGCCCAAACCAGTCTGGGGTTCTGTGATTCTGCTGATAGGCAAATTTGGGGGTATCTGATCCCAGCCTCTCCTAGGGACTGTTTCTTTCCATCCTGCGAAGAGGAGCGGTGAGTTTACTGCTCAGTGACATAACCAGTGTCCTGTGAGCAGTGTGCTAGGCCATGGCAAGAGCTTCTTCCCATCTTAGATATTTCCATCTTTTCCAGCCACAGAGGGTGAGAAGGACCAGTGCCCAGCTCCTACCCCACCTCATGACTGCGGCACCACAGTAGTGATGCCTGGGCAGTCCCAGCAGCCTGGGTGCTCCTGTACATGGACATCTGCTTCTCACCTGTGTTTTTCCTGATCCTGGTGTTTAGTTGCAATACGCTCTTCTCCCAGGCAGCAGCATCGTGCAAATTCTCCCCAGTTCTCACCCTGCGGGTTTCTGTTTCTCTGCTCCTCGCTGGTGAGCACTTGGCTATGGCACAGGGGACTGGCCGTGGCAGCTGGGCTGTGTGCAGCGCTCTCTGGCTTCTTTCTGATGGTGGCAGTCAGTAGATTTCTAGAACAACCTTCTTTATTTATCCAAAAATGTAAAAAAAAAAGCCCCGATTCCCCAAATGCCATCGGACCATGGAGTCTTCTGTCCGCAGAAGTCCTGGGTGCAGCTCCCACTGTCCTTGTGCTGGTGCCTTGCTGCCTGACGAGTCTGATCCCTGTGGATGTCATGCCCGAGAGGCTGGCTGTCACCTGCCAGCTTTCACAGGAGTCCTTGTCCCTGTGTCACATCAGCCAGCCCTGTCCTCTTCCAGCAGAACATGTCACTTGCAGGAGGATGGCAGTGAGGACCACAGCCCCCTGTGCTGGGCATGGCCCAGCAGTGGCTGGCAACTGCTGATTGCTGAAAAATAATTCAGTTGGGTGTGTTTAGTAGGGTGTTGGGTTTTAAGGACTTGGAGAATTTCAGGGCTTCACTCCACCTGGACCTCCTCTTGCTGTCTCTGGGAGGGGAGGATCAATGCTGCCTGTGGCTCGTTTGCTGACGAGAGGGCTGTGTCACAGATGGGAGTGAGTGGTGGTGTCAGTGCCTGCTTGGACTTGAGTTCCAGCTCAGCTGTCCATGTGCAGCCAGGAGCACACATTTTGTCTCTCAGAGCTGATACCTCATCATTACCCCTGTCCTGGGCACTGCTGAGGCTGCAGCTCGAGTGCTGGGTTCAGTGTTGGGCCCCTGACTCCAAGAAGGACCTGGAGGTGCTGGAGCGTGTCCAGAGAAGGGAACGGAGCTGGGGAAGGGTCTGGAGCACAAGTGTGCTGAGTTCAGGCTGAGGGAACTGGGGGTGCTGAGCCTGGAGAAAAGGAGGCTGAGGGGAGACCTTCTGGCTCTGTCCAAGTCCCTGCAAGGAGGGTGCAGAGAGGTGGGGGTGGGTCTGTGCAACCAAGGACCAAGGGACAGGACAAGAGGAAATGGGCTCCAGTTGCACCAAGGGCAGTGGTTGGACTCGATGTTAAAGGGCTTTTCCAGTCGAGGCCATTCTGGGGTTCTGTTCTGGTGCTCTGTGTGCCCCTCTGCCAGCGATGCCACCCATGGGCAGGGGGCAGTTGGCAGCGATAGCACCGTGCACGCTCCGGATGCTGTGATTTGCTTTCAAGACCAGAGATTCCCTCTCAGATTAAACCCTCTGACTTCCTGACAGCAGGTGCAGGTGCTGGGGCTGCTCTTCCCTCTGCCCTGGGTAACGCTGGCAGGGGTGTCCTCAGGGTGCAGAGCCCTTCAGCTGCCCTGGCCCCTGTCCTGCGGCTGGGGCTGCGCGGCTGCTGGCAGGTGATGGTGTGAGGGCAGGTGGTGGTGTTTGGGCAGGTGATGGTGT
This sequence comes from Caprimulgus europaeus, assembly GCA_907165065.1. Next base: position 11,639,688 of record OU015544.1, on the reverse strand, counting down.
GTGGGCAGGTGATGGTGTGAGGGCAGGTGATGGTGTGTGGGCAGGTGATGGTGTGTGGGCAGGTGATGGTGTGAGGGCAGGTGGTGGTGTGAGGGCGGGTGATGGTGTGAGGGCAGGTGATGGTGTGAGGGCGGGTGATGGTGTGAGGGCAGGTGATGGTGTGTGGGCAGGTGATGGTGTGAGGGCAGGTGATGTTGTGTGGGCAGGTGATGGTGTGAGGGCAGGTGGTGGTGTGAGGGCAGGTGATGGTGTGAGGGTGGGTGATGGTGTGAGGGCGGGTGATGGTGTGAGGGCAGGTGATGGTGTGAGGGCAGGTGATGTTGTGTGGGCAGGTGATGGTGTGTGGGCAGGTGGTGGTGTGAGGGCGGGTGATGGTGTGAGGGCAGGTGATGGTGTGAGGGCGGGTGATGGTGTGTGGGCGGGTGATGGTGTGAGGGCAGGTGATGGTGTGAGGGCGGGTGATGGTGTGTGGGCAGGTGATGGTGTGTGGGCAGGTGATGGTGTGTGGGCAGGTGGTGGTGTGAGGGCAGGTGATGGTGTGAGGGCGGGTGATGGTGTGAGGGCGGGTGATGGTGTGAGGGCGGGTGATGGTGTGAGGGTGGGTGGTGGTGTGAGGGCAGGTGATGGTGTGAGGGCAGGTGATGGTGTGCGGGCGGGTGATGGTGTGTGGGCAGGGTGGGTGCAGGCAGGGTTGTGTCCAGGGCTCTCCTGCCCCGCTGCAGCCATGGGACGAGCGCTGCATCCCCCCAAACTCCATCCTGGTGCAGCAGATGCATCGTCCGGCTCGCGGGGCTGGAGGAGGCAGGGAGCAGGGTGGGGGTGGCAGCCCCCTGAGCCTGGCCCATCACCCTGTGTCACACGTGGGTGAGCCATGGGGCACCAGTGGCTCCTGGCACGGGGACATCTCCTGCTGCCAGAGGAGCTCCCACCACAGCCACCTCTCGCTGTCTGTGCCCAGTCCAGGCGCCTCCCATCCATTTTCCTGTCCTGCCGGGAGGCACCGGCGGGATTTCCACACCCAGAGCTGAGTTTCACGCTCTCGGTTCCTCTCTGGTTGTGGTGCTGGGGCTGGCAGGAGCGGGACAGTGGAACCCTTTCTTCTTGGGCTGGGTGAGCGAAGGGCGTGCTGGCACACAGTGTTTGTTTTTGCACAAGGAAAATAAGTAAAAACTAATATTTAGATCTCAGGAAGGGATTTTGCAGCCTTTTGCATGAAATCATGCCTGCGATTCTCCCGTTGGTAGGCGTCACACAGGCAGAAATAACACATGGAACACAGTTTCCTTTGTACACTGGGGTTTTTTCCACCTCGGGCTCCACCCTGCATCCCAGCGGAGATCCCTGCTCCAGCTCCGCAGGCTCCCCAGGCGCTTCCCACACCCAGCGAGCAGGCAGCGCGCCAGGTGCTCGCAGCCCGGCAAAGTCACGGAGCTCCTGGCCTGGAGCATCACCTGCAGTGGGGAGCAGCCGCAGACACAGGAGGGGCGTCAAACACGGGGAGCATGGCCCACTGGTACTTCTATTAAACAAGTACCAAAGCTCATGGACCAGAACAGGACTGGATTATTTTCCAGTGTGCTGGTTACACTGGGCTGGCAGCCAGACCCAGCCGCTCGCTCACACCCTCCCCATGGGGATAAGGGAGAGAACTGGGGGGCAAGGGTAAGGAGACTCACAGGGTGAGATAAGAACAATTTAATACTTGAATAAAAGAAAATTTGAAATAATACTGTAATAATAATAATAATAAATAATAATAGTAGTAATAAAATATGCAAATGAGTGGCACCCAGTGCCATTGCTCAGCACCCACCCACCCAGCCCGGCCCGTTCCCAGAGAACGATCCCGGAGCAGCGACAATCCCGACCCGAAACCGCAATCCCGGGAGAGCCAGAGCCCGAGAGAGCCAGAGAGAGACAGAGAGGAAGAGCCCCTCATGGATCTCCTGCCCATGGGGACAGGAGATGGAACAGCCCCTTGGCAGAGCCCAGTGCCCATGGAGCTGATCCATGTCAATATTCCTCACCCCTGAGCTCTTGCGCTTGCAGAGGGACAAACACAAAGTCCTTCAGTGCCAGGGACACCAATGCCAACATGGGGATGTTCTCAGCGTTTCTCTCCTGACAAATCCCAGCTGAACCCAACCCCCAGCGCTGCTCTGGCTGCTGAACAGACCCAGCTCTGGCCCAGCTCACACCCAGGACATCCAGTTGCACATCCATCAGAGAACATCCCTTGTTCCTCCTCTGTCCCATCCTGCTCCTCCGGACAGGGAATGGCCACCCCATTGCGGGGCTCCAGTGCCGACAGCTGTCTGTCATCTTTAGCCTTAGGTCCCGTGTATTTATTAAATATCTGTAGGCTTAGGTCCTAGGTATTTATTAAACCAGTATTTATTAATTTTAAAGGACAATCCTTCCCAGCAGCAGAGATTGGGATGCTGGGAGTGAGCAAGTTCCTTGCTGGGGGAGAGGGGAGTGGGCTCAGCCCCGGGGTATCATCCTGGCACTGGTTGCCTGCCACGTGCCGGGGAGTGCTGAGCAGTGAATCCACCACAGATAAAAATGTCATCTTTATTTGTCATTTGGAAATGGGTTCACTTGCTCCACTTTTGATCCCCAGAGCAAAATGGGCACCTGGATCCTGCTGGGGCTGGTGGGAGGGTGACAGCCCACTGCTCCTTTAGGAGAGCACAGGCTGCAAACCGCAGCTCTTTGGAGCCGACGGCACACCGGCACTGGCTCAGCGGGAGATGGGGGGGGTGCTCAGAGGTCTCGGTGCCTGGGATTTGGGGTGAGTGAGCTGGGAAGTGGCTCACGATGCCAAAGGAAGCAGAAAAACCTCTGGCAGCACTTGGAGGAGGAGGCAGCGCTGCTGCGAGCCGGCGTCACCCGCTTTGCTCTGACTGCTCCCTGCAGCCGCGCGGTGCTGAAATACGAATCTGCTCAGAGGTGGAGACTCCCCCGGGGCTGTCAGCGTGGTGCCGGTTTCCGATAAATACTCGGGCCGGTGCCGCTGGCTGGGGGCAGGCTCAGCGCCCGCAGCCCCCGCGTCCCCCCAGCCCCGCGGCGCAGACGGGGTCTGGCAGCGTCCGGCCCCGTGGGGTGGGGTCCGGCCGCAGTGAGAACCTTTGCTGTGGCATTTCCCAACCTATTGCACCAGGTGGATTCGTGTCAGACAAGTTTGCTCCCTGTTTCTGAGGCGGCTGTGCTGAAGCTGCTGCCGTTTAAAGCTCGTTGTAGGTGCCGAGGTGTGCGTACGCACTGTGAATCTGCCAGGAGCGTCTGCTCAGCCCCTGTCTCACCTCTCTTCTGGGTTTGCGTGGAAATGAAGCCCAGGAGAAGGTGTGAGAAGGTCCTGGGTGGTGGCTGTGCAAGTCCTGGCCAGGCAGTCAGCTGAAGCATCGCGCGTGTGGCATTGCCACCGGGTCTGTGAGTCTCAATTCAAGGGACAAGCGAAAGCAGATCATTCCAATGACCCCTCTGATGGAGCAGATCTCCAGCCCCACAGGCACCAGCCATGCTCTGTGTGAAGCCTGCAGTTCCCCATCCGTGAAGCCTCCAGGGCAGAACTCAGGGGCTTCAAAAGGAAATTGGTGGGAGCTGTGTTTTATCAACCATTGGTGGCACTGATCCAGATGCAGAGGGGCTGCAAACCGAAGTGTGGACAGAGCTGGGGGCCGTTGTTGGGGATAAATGGTCCCATTGATGGGGATTGATGCTGGGGGCAGTTATCATCGAATGGTTTGGGTTGGAAGGGACCTTAAAGCTCATCCAGTCCCAACCGCCCTGCCATCACCAGGGACACCTTCCACTAGACCTCATCCTATCTGGCCTCGAACACTTCCAGGGAGGAGCAGCCACAGCTTCTCTGGACAACCTGGGCCAGTGTCTCACCACCCTCATGGTTCAACATTTCTTATGTCCAACCCAACCCCACCCTGTTCAGTTTAAAACCATTGTCTCGTGTTAGGGACCCCAGACCTGTATGCAGTGCTCCAGGGGGTCTGAGGAGAGTGGAGCAGAGGGGCAGCATCCCCTCCCTTGACCTGCTGGCCACACTTGGCTTTCTGGGATGCAAGCCCACATTGCTGGCTGATGTCCCATTGGTCACCCACCAGTACCCCCCAGTCCTTCTCCACAAGGTGCTCTCCATCCATCCATCCATCCATCCATCCATCCATCCATCCATCCATCCCCAGTCTGTACTGGTACTGGGGTTGCCCTGACCCAGGTGCAGGACCATGCCCTTGGCCTTGGTTGAACCTCATGGGGTTCTCATGGACCTGCTCCTCCAGCCTGTCCAGGTCCCTCTGGATGCCACCCCTTCCCTCCAGCCTATCGACTGCACCACTCAGCTCGGTGTCATCTTCTCTGTGGCTTCCTATCCTCCCACGCAGGTGGGGAACGGGGATTTCTTCTGTTCCAGCTTTAGATGGGAGGATCAGCCTGGCTGGTTGCAGGGTCAGCAGGGGGGTGAAGCGGCGAGTGGGGAGGACGCTGCTCATCCTCTGTGTCTCTTTCCCTCTTGCATTTTTAATCCCGTTGGCTTTGCAGAGCTGCTCACTGAGCTCCTGCTCTCCGTGGCCCGGCCCCGTCCAGGCGCTGTCGGGGCGATCTCACGCGAGGCTCGTGCCGCTGCTGCAACACCAGCAGCTACGGATCGAACACGGGGCTAAAAATAGCGAACGCTCGATAACGGCAGCTCCAGCCCCGGCTTTTTTTTTAATTTTTTCCATTTTTTTATTTTAAGAAAATCTGTATATTGACAACACAACAAAGCAGCTTCCTGTAAAAGCAAGAGGGATAATGGAGCCGGGCTCCCTGCCCGCACCCCGGCCCGGAGCTGGCAGCAGCACCGGCTTCGCCCGCGCCCATCAGCCCTGCGGGAATTGTGCCGTCCTGCACCCCGGGAACCCTTTGTTGTCTTCTGCTTGGGGCGGTGTGGGAGCACAGTGCTCCTCCTCGACTGCCCGTGCTGGTCCAGCCTGTGGGGAGGGGCTGGGGGAGCTCGGTAGGTACCCACTGAAATCACCCCCATGCTGCCCGCCCCTGCCCACGCTGCCCGCTCCGTGCCAGCGCCAGCCCTGGACCCGCGCCTGTTCCAGACTGAGCTGCTTTTTCCTCTCGCTTTCACATGCCCAGGGAACTGCAGCATTACGAGGATTTGAAAACGGCTTTGAGCTTTTTAAGCACTGCTCCAAAGCGGATATTTTTCCTACATCAAGATTTGCAAAGGTATTTGGGCATGACTTGGCCGGGGGGATTTCCAGAAGTACCGGAGCACCCAAACACCCCGTAAATCTGCCTCCCTCGCGAGCGCAGACGAGGGGCTGAAAAGCAGCTGGTTCACCAACTCTGTGACGATTCTGGGGACATTTTTTTATGTCACTGGTGTTAGTGAGAAGGTTTTCTGAAGGCTGTTCGTTGCTGGATCCCTTATGAAAATCACGGTGGTGTGGGATCAGCCCGGAGCGGTTTGGCTCCATTGCAGGGTCTGAGTCCAGAGAAACTCATCACACCTTCAGCTTCTGCCGATGGGCTGCTCTGTCCCTGCATCCCAAATACCCCGTGGTGTGATGCTGGCTGTGGGGAGGGTGCCCAGGGCAGGTCCCAGCTCGGTTTTGGAAGGACGTGGAGCAGTGCAGTGGATCACTCAGGAAAGCTGTTCCGCGTTACGAAGCCCTAACCCAGCTCAGTGGAAAAAAAAGGCATTTTCACAATTTCACATCTGGAGGGACCTGGACAGGCTGGAGAGGTGGCTCTGTGCAAACATCATGAAGTTCAACAAGGCCAAGGGCAAGGTCCTCCACCTGGGTCAGGGCAACCCCAAGCACAAATCCAGGCTGGGCAGAAAATGGCTGGAGAGCAGCCCTGAGGAGAAGGACTTGGGGTGCTGGGGGAGGAGAAGCTCAACACGAGCCCCAACGTGCGCTGGCAGCACAGAGCCAATAACCGTGTCCTGGGCTGCACCCAGAGCAGCGTGGGCAGCAGGGCCAGGGAGGGGATTCTGCCCCTCTGCTCCGCTCTCCTGAGACCCCCCATGCAGTGCTGCCTCCAGTGCTGGGGCCACCAACAGCACAAGGACATGGACCCACTGGAGCCAGCCCAGAGGAGGCCACGAGGATGATGCCAGGGCTGGAGCAGCTCTGCTGTGAGGACAGGCTGAGAGAATTGGGGCTGTTCAGCCTGGAGAAGAGAAGGCTCCAGGGAGACCTTCCAGTGGCCTCCCAGTGCCTGAAGGGGCTCCAGGAAGGCTGGGGAGGGACTTTGGCCAAGGGCAGGGAGTGACAGAACAAGGGGTGATGGCTTGAAAGTGGCAGAGGGGAGATGGAGCTGAGATGTGAGGAAGAAATTCTTTGGTGTGAGGGTGGTGAGACCCTGGCCCAGGTTGCCCAGAGAAGCTGTGGCTGCTCCTCCCTGGAAGTGTTCTCGGCCAGGTTGGATGAGGCTTTGAGCAACCTGGTCTAGTGGAAGGTGTCCCTGCTGCTGGCAGGGGGGTTGGAACTGGATGAGCTTTAAGGTCCCTTCCAACCCAAACCAGCCTGGGGTTCTATGAAACATCGATGTTGAGGTGGGTTTTTCCTCTCAATCACACTATTACAAATACACCCAGTGCCCAGTATTTGTTCCCTTCTCATAAAAAGCTGCACTCCTTGCATGGCCAGCGATGCTCACCCAGCTCCATTAAACCCAGCCTAACAAGTCCTCAAAGGTGCATTCCCCAGCGAGTGCTCCAGATCTGGAGAGATGCTGATAAGAGCTGAAACCTGTAAAATAGAAAATAAATACTTTTCCAAGTGCTCAGTGGTTTCCCCAGTGAACCTGCTATTCTGCCTTATACCTAGAGCTCTGAAAACCCCAGGAGCCTGGAGAGCTCCACAGAATCACACAGAACTGCCTGGATTGGGAAAGCCCTTTAAGATCATTGAGTCCAACCATGAACCCAACACTGACCAGTCCCCACTGACCCCTGTCCCTCAGCACTGTGTCTACACGACTCTTCAATCCCTCCAGGGATGGGGACTCCACCACTGCCCTGGGCAACCCCTTCCAATGCCTCAGAACCCTTTCAGCAAAGAAATTCTTCCTCACATCCCATCTCAACTGCCCTGGCCACAACTGGAGCTCATTTCCTCTTGTCCTGTCCCTTGGTCCTTGGTTGAACAGACCCACCCCCACCTCTCTGCACCCTCCTTTCAGCATCTTGCCCAGTTAAACCATGGGGCAGGACTGGTTTGTTGTGAGCTGCTCTGGGCAGTGGGTTTAAACTGCTTCTACACTGGAACAGCTGGAAAAAAATGCCATTCCCTAAGGAAAATGAATTTAAGAGACTGTGAATCCAAGGGGTGGCTTGAGAGTGCAGCTCCTGTTGGGTTCCTTCCCTCGGGGAAGACTTGGGAAATACAGAGAGATCAAGAGGGAGCAACAGATATTATTAGTCATCCAGGAGGGAGGCGGCTGCAGGGGGAGAGGTTTTAAAAGGCTTTGGAATATTTTTAGACCTGGTAAAATGAACAGTAGTGGGGGAAAAAGAAGCAGGAGACCTTGGAGAGAGAAGTAAATACTTCACAGAGCAGAGTGGCCCCAGCTCTCTGCTCCATCAGCTCAGGTGGAGATTTGCTCAAAGAGATGTAAAACCAATAACATAAAATGCCTTCCAGATCGTGACGCCACGAGCCTCGTCACGCTGGCTGTGGTGACAAAAGGCCACATTTGCCAAGACTCTGTAGCCCTAATTCTGCTCATTTGGGAGGGGGTCAGTTGCTGAAATAGAGTTTTAAAGCTGCTCTCAGAGCTTCCAGTGGGCTGGGGGAAGATGCTGAACATCTCTTCCTTCTTTATCCATCGTGGTCCAGACCTCACGTACCGTCCTGGCAGCTCACAGGAGAACACTGGAGCTGCAGGAGCATGGAGGGTGTTTCCAGGGTGCAAAAAAGGTCTTGGAGCGCAGCACTGGAGGAGGTTAAATACAGCCAGGGGAGAGGAGGGGGCTCTGCCTCTCCTGATCAGCTGGGAGGTTGATGAAGGCACTCGGGGGCAGGGTGAAGGAAGGGGCTGCCTCCCCCCAAAGCAAGCAGCCCTTGCTTTGCCTTCCCTGTTCCCTGCTGGGAAAGGTCCCTTCCTACCCCCCGAGCCGGAGGGGCTGGTGGAGGCAGCGCCTTGGGTGCCCTGGGGTTCCCAACAGCTCCATCAGCGCATCCCCAGTATCCTCCCACTGCCTTCAGTCCAAGGTAATTCCCTCCTTCCCAGCTGGAGCGCATCCACTCCGGAGAGGTTTGCTAGGGCTGGTGCTCCACAAGCTCACCCCGAATCGCTGGGATGGGACACAGGAGCCTGGGTGAAGCATGTGGGTTTGCACACCCAACTGGGCAGCTTCCAAAAATTGCCTTTAAATTAATTGTCAGGTTTTCTTCTAGAGCTGCCTTGGCTCTTATTTGTACTCTCTAGCTGAAGGTCCCCATGCTGTGAAGCTGGGTGGGCTTGGAGCTCTCTGCCTTTCCCCAGGTGCTTCAAGTGGCTTCCAAAATTCTGACTGGGAATCGCTCACCGAGGGGCTTCACCACAGGGATGGCACAACAAACCCCATTATCCCTTCCTGGTGCTCCATTCTGGGTTTGTTCCCTCTGCTTTTGGGACCTGGGCACCCTGTCCCAGAGGTGCAGGGATTGATGCTGTTTTTCCCGTGGCCAGTGCTGCCCCCGTTCCCGCCACGCACATGTACTGGGGTGACAGGGGCTGATATCCACGTACCTGTGACAGGGGCAGGTACCCATGGTAGGGGCAAGTGCTCACCCCGAGCCCAGAGCAGGGGCCAACTCTGCTCCCGGAGGGATTTGGCTGCTGCTTGAAACCATCTGATCCAGAAAAATACCGACCAGCCTGTACCCACCGTGCTGCCGAGCCGAATCCCAGCAGAGGCTTTCACAGCCACCCGAGGAAAACACACCCGGGTCTTGGCCCTCAGAGCTCCCCCCCAGGGCTGGGGTTAACTGGGTGGGGTGCGTGGGTGCAGAGCTGGGTGCTGGCAGGGCGTGGGGGTGGCAGGGCTCCATCCCCGTGGGTTCCCGCAGGGATGTGGGATCCCGTTATCTTATTAAGGGCGGCCAAGTCCCCATCCTGGACTGAGCGGCTGAGCCGCGACTGGACTACGGTAATCCCGGGGATTAGCGTGCTCGGCCGGGGCCAGCGCCGCCGGAGCGCTTCTGTCTTGGGGCTGAGAAGCTGCTTCTCCACCTTCAGCTGAGGGGCAGCTGTGATGCTCGTCCTGCTCCTGGCTTTGGGGTTCATTTTAGGGGATTTGCAAAAGGAGAGAAGAATTGTTTGGGTTCCTTTCATGTCTCCTATCAGAAGATGCTAAAGTGCTTCTTGAGTGCTGGTAGGAGCTGGAAAAACCCCAAATCCTCCTGCGTGGTGTTTGTGTGTCCCACGGGGATGTGGCAGTCCCTGCTCAGCCGTGCTCAGCGTGCTGGGTCTGCCCCAGCATGGTGGGTTGAGGCCGGGGGGCTGGTTTCCCGTGGCAGATTAATTGCTTTTGTTGTTGGAACTGAGACTGTGACACCGCAGTGGGCTCCTGTGCTGGGGAAACCCCGGGCAGGGGAACCCCTGGGCAGGTCAGCGGCCAGAGCCTGGGGGGAGGCTTCTCCCAGGCACAGAGATGGGGCAAGGGATGGGGCAAGGGGTCTGGCAGTGGGGCAGGCAGTGGGGCAGGGGGTCAGGTGGTGGGGCAGGGGATGAGGCAGAGGCATGCCGGTGGGGCAGGGGGTCTGGCAGTGGGGGAGGGCTCAGGCTGTGGGGCAGGGCTCAGGCTGTGGGGCAGGGGATGGGGCAGGGGGTCTGGCGGTGGGGCAGGGCTCAGCAGGCCGTACCGGGGGGTGCAGAGCCCACCGCCCTCCCGCTGGCCCCTCCACAGCCGCTGCCCCGGTGGCCGGTTCCGCGTGGGCGGTGCCCCGACCGCCCCCCCGCCACGCGCGCGCCCCCGCGGGCTCCTTTGTTATTCGGGCGGAGCGGCCGCGCCCCCCCCTCGCCCCCCCCCCTCAGCCCGGCTGTGCCGCCCCTCGCGGGAGCGCGCCCGTGCGCGGGTGCGCGCCCCCCCACACCCCCCCCCACAGCACCGCTCCGCCGCCGCCGCCCGGCAGAACCTTCCAGCGCCGCCGCCCCGCGGGGCCCCGGCCCGGCCGCCATGGAGCTGGGCAAGGTGGTGAGTGCGCGGCCCCGGGGACCCCCGCACCCCCCCGGGATTCCCTGGGGACCCCACCATCCCGGGGTTCCCACCCCCGGGGACCTCCCGCCCCCCCCATCCCGGGGTTCCCACCCCCGGGGACCTCCCCAGCAGCATCCAGGGTTGTGCCTGGAACGAGGGTTCGCTCCCAGCGAAACTCCTTCCCGGGGAAGTTCCGGGTGTTCGGGAGCCCCCCGGCTCCGGTGTCACATCGGGGGGAACCAGGGGTGGGGTCGGGGTATAGCGGGTGCCGGGGACCCCCTGTTCGGTTACCGGGGGGCTGATCCCCCCCCGGGCTGCTGGATCTTGAGCCGGGCTTTGCTCCCACCCACCCGGTTAACCTGCTGTCCGCCTCGGCTGGGGCCAGGGGGTGCCGCGAACACCCGTGTCCCCACATTCCCGTGTCCCCATGCATGCTGTTGCTGTCACAGCCCCTTCAGCCCGTGGGAGCAGCCCCTCACCGGGGCATTAGGGATGGAAACAAGTTTGGGGTGAAAATGGGTTTTTAGGGTCCGTTCCTGCAGGGAGGCACGTTCCTCCCCTGCGCTGCTCACCTGCGAAGAGGGATTTCGCTTCTCGCCAGTCTCCCTGGAGCTGGGTGAAGGTCCCCTGGGTGCAGCGTGGGCTCCGTACGGTCCCGGCTGGTCTCAGCTCCGTGGCAGGATCCGGAGCTCCCGGAGGGATAACGGGTGAGGAAGGATTTGTGAGGAAGGATTTCCACCAAAGCTGCCTTGGCATCGCCAGGCTCTGCATCCCCAGGGCATCCTGGCTCTTCAGAATTTGGGAGCATCTTGCTAAGGGACACACACACCCTGGGTGTTCCCACCGGGATAAAACTTCCAAGGAAGGTCGGTCCTGGGGTGGCTGCTCACCGAAATGCGCGTCTGGAGATGCGCTCCTGCCGTCGCTCCCCGCATCCTCCAGCCTTGCTCCTTGGTTTCCTCCTGCTCCAAAAAAATGCCCAAATACTTGCATTTGCTGGGAAGCAGAAGACTCCAGTTGAGACCACTGGGAAAATTTCAGGAATATTTGAAGGTGGTGGAGGACCTTCCTGAGCCACCAACCCTGGAAAACACAACCATCCTCCCTCCCCAGACAGACATCACTGCTGGGAGAGATCATCTGTGCATAAAATCCCCACTTGCAATTAAAAGTCTGGCTGAGGGGGCACCTCGTGGGAAAGGCTCCAGCTGTGGTCAGCATGGGGCACGAGGGATGGGGTGCCCGTGTCGGTAATTAAGCGAGAAGAGTAATGAGTTTTTTGTAGGGAGCAGCCGTGGTGGGGGGTGGGGGTCCTGAGGAGCCTCATGGTTTTCTGTCTCTCCTCGGATCCAGCTCCTCGTGGTGGGGTCTGGCTGTGCCGCAGGGTCTGGTTGTGCCGCAGGGTCTGGTTGTGCCGCGGGGTCTGGCTGTGCCGCGGGGTCTGGCTGTGCCATGGGGTCTGGCTGTGCCGCGGGGTCTGGTTGTGCCATGGGGTCTCCAGTTGCGCTGGGTCAGAAGTGTCCGGCAGCAGGAGTCGGGGCCTGTGCTGGTCCTTCATGGTGCTGGAGGTGACCGAAGTGCTCCCCAAGCTCTCCTGCAGTCTCAGTTGACTTCTGACTGTTATTTCAGCTGGAGGCTTCAAGGGGATCTGAGCTTTATAGCGTCACCTTCCCCGACAGTCGTTGGTGAAGTTTGGCTTCTGTAGCTTCACTTTTTGCCAGCTCTTCTCCCCAGAATCAGTTTTCTCGCTGTCTTTTTTTTCCCCAGAGGTTTGTCTGTGTATTGGAACAGTCCATATTCTCTAAACTGGATTTGAAAAACAAGCATCCAAGTAATTAATCTGCAGAAATTGTTGATGCCACTGGAGAAATCCAGTGGTCCAGTTCTTTGGGTGCTGGTCCATTGATGGTGGGCAGCAACGTGTTCAACGTAGCAGGCTCTCGTCTCTGGTGTTGGTGGAACCCAACCCTTCCAGCTGCTGGTGACCAGCACGGCTCTGCCCTCCTGGTGTCACATGTCTCACTCAAGTCCTTGGGACCCACCACAGGTTGGTTGGGTGGTTGTCTTCGTTCTTTCCCTTTGCTTTCCTCGAAGGTGGAGGAGCAATCGGATTGCGCTGTCTCATCCTGCCCCAGCTCTCCTGATGGTGTTGAACTCATTATTTTTGCTGGAGGAGGCCAGGAGGAGCGGTGGGTTCAGTCCTGGCACATGCAGCTCATGCACACATCACCCTGTGGATCCCAACCTCTGCTTTGTTGCCACCCTGCTGCCCTTGGGAGTGATCTGCTCAGAGACACTCAAAATGTGGATCCTTCAACTTATTTTCATTTTTCTACCATGACCATGGTGCTACAGCTCAAGAGGCAACAGCCTTGATGGGAGGTGGGTGGCAGCTGCCACCCTCTTGTGTCTCCTTGTGAGCTGGAGACCTTTGAACATCACAGGCCTTCCTGGTGTGGCCCAGGTGTTTTCTCCTCTGGAAGTACCATGTGTGCTGAAGAGCTTCTCCATAACGCTCACATCAGGCTGCACCATGTGCTGGAGAGGGTTGATGGTGGGTAGAGCAAGCATGACATCAGTCTGATGTCATCATCCTCCCGGCTTTGGGAGAGCAGACCCAGAGGTGGCGATACCAGGGCAGGTCTCTGCCAAGAAGAACCTCATAGAGATGCCATCAGCTTCCAACATGGCTTGTGGAGCCCATGGCCATCTGCCTAGTGACTCTGGTTTGGAGTGCCCCTGTGCCATGGGGTGGCTGGGGGGCAGCAGGGCAGGGTGTGGGGCAAGATGTCTCTAAACACCCCCACGAGGCCCCCACGCTGGTGTCCCTTGGGATTCAGGGCTGTCTCTGGTACACCTTGGTCCTTCTGCTGGTGGTGTTGGCGTCTCCTCATAGAGAGGTTCACCTTGAGCCACCACCACTGGGAGCAAACCCTGGTGGATGCAGTGAGGTTTTGGGGTCTGACACTGGAGACCAACATTCCTTCGGGGGAAAGGTCACGGTTTTTATGGCCCAAGCAAAGGGAAAACTGAGATTTGTGGCATTTTGGGGATTATTTCTTGTCTGGTGGGAGCAGGAGGTGAGAAGAGTGGTGGCACCTTTGGGGAGGTGCTCACACAGCCCTGGTCGAGGTGCTTCATCCCTGGGGCAGCCGCGGTGTGTTGGGGGCTGGGAGGGGAGCGCTTTGCTTCCTGAACCCATGGAGCCAGCAGCAGATGCAGCCACACCACTCAGATTAACTGCTGGGACGATGTTTTAACGTCTCCTCTCGCTCCCTGCTCAGCAGAAGTGTTCAGGACTGAGCACAAAGACGGGTTGGTGCTGAGCATCCTCTTCTCCTGCACACGAGGACGCGTCTGTGCACGGACGGGACGCGCAGCCCCTGGCCCTGTGCGGCGGCTGGCGCTGCCTTTCCACCAGTGCCGGCCTTGTTCCCTCCCCAGAGGCCACCCCAGCCGTCCCCAGGAGCTCTCCCCAGTCCCCAGTGGGGTGCTGAGCACCCCCAGCATTATCCATCTGGCTTTGCTATGGGATTTTCCCAGAGAAAAAACCTCCCTGAGCCACAGCGAGGCTGTGATTTGCTTTTTGCTGCTGCTGGTGAGTGGTGTTTAAAGAGGGACCTGTACCCCCTGGAAGTCCCAGCTGCACCCCGTGTCCTGCACACCTCCAGGGCCGGAGCAGAGATTTGCTGTGCTGGGATTTCCATTTTAATTAAATTCATGGGTTATTTTTTTCCCCAGGCTTTTTGTAGTCAGGTGTCCCTGCTCACTTGCTTCCCCCGGAGCTCCTGCGTCTGCAGGGCTTGGTTGCGGGCGGTTTTCCGGAGGTACGGTCCATCCCAGCTCTCCATTTATAGAAAGGAATTAAGGAGAAATGAGGGAGCATTACTAAGAGGATTTGCACTGTGACTTAGTCAGTCTCTCCAAATAATTTGCAATAGCTCTGGATTCTTTAATCAACACTCATTTCCTTTTGGAAATGCAAGGAGAGGCGGGAAGGTGCCGTGCAGCTCCTGGGCAGAGCTCGTCTCGTTGCTGCTGAATTCAGAGACCGAGAGCGTAATCTGGGGGGACTTGGCAGGGGGTGAGACGGGCATGTGAAAGGGAGAGGTGTTTCTGGGGGCTCAGAAAGCCTCTGTCACTCTGTCTCGGTCCCTCTGAGCATGTTTGGGCTCCTCTGTCCCTGTCTGGACCTGCGGTCGCACACCTGGAGAGATGTTTTAGTGGACGTGAGCCCCCGCTGGGTGGTCACCCTGGTGTGGAGCTGTCGGTGGCTCAGCTCTGGTGTCACCTCTCCTTGTGAGAGTCAGGACTCATGGGGTTCCCGTTGGTCCCACTCCCCCCAAGGGCTGGCAGCGCTCCTTGCCAACAGGATTCCTGGAGTCCCACAGGAATGCTGCTGAATTCCCCGGAGCAGGGCTGCGGTGGCTTATCAAGACACAGGAGAAGACCTTGCTTGGGTGTCTGGGGACCTTTGGGTGCTGCAGAGGGAAGAGAAGCCGCTCAGGCAGGTGTCACTGCTCGAGGGCAGAGATATTGGGTTGGGTCATCCCTGCTCTGTATTCCCTGGCTCTGCTCCTCCCGAAAATGGCCTGAGCCCTGCTCGAGGGGTGCTTGAAGCGCTGATGGTTCCTCCAGCATTCCCGGTGCTTGCAGCTTTCCCGGTGCTTGCAGCATTCCCAGTGTTTGCAGCAGGACTGGTGCTGCCCGCCCAGCCCTGCACTGGGTGCTGCCCCATGCCCCAGCGCGGTGGCCCAGCCGGGGGGTGGCTGGCGTGACAGTGTCACCCTCTTGTCACTCTCATTGTGCAAACAGGGCCCCGCCGGCCGCTCCTCTCACTTCCCTCCCCGCAGCGTTGCACAAGAGGAAACACCCGGGCTTCCTTTCCCGGCAGAGGGGAAGGTTGTGGGGCTGGAGGAAGGGCCCGGCTGCCCCACGCCTGCCCCAGTCCCCTGCCCCACTCCCAGTGCTGGGGGCAGCAGGAGAGGAGCCCTTTGGGTGTCAATGTGGGACCCAGGGCTGATGTCCCTCCATCAGCAAGAAACTGGAGCGGGACCAGCGGCGTGGCCAAGGATGCACTCGTGGCCTGGCAGGTTCAAAACAGCCCTTGTGGTGTAAAAGCTCTTAATTAAATTAAATCATTAAAACCCCATCGGCTGTAGGTGCTGGGTGGGGTTGGAAGCAGAGCCTGGGGGTCGGGGTGAAGGACCTTCTCCATGGCAAAGAGGTCTGAGCTTTTTTTCAAGGCAACCCCAAATTTCCCTTCTTGACCCAGTTTTGCAGCCAAAATGCGAGGGCGGGAGCAGGTGCTGTTGTCACCCTCCCCGACCCTGTTCGTCCCTTGGCGGTGACACTTCCAGCCTGTGTCCCTCGCTGCTGCCCTGGGCTCCTCCGGGTGCTGCCGGATCCGCTGGCCGGCGTTTTGGGCATCTCCTGAGTCCCGGTACCTGCTCCGAGCGGCTCCCGGGACAGGACCCCCTCCCTGCCCCCCCAGGGGATGCAGCAGGGGAGGGAGGTGCCCGCAGCACCTACCAGGATGGAAATGTGGGATCCAGCTTTTCCCTGGAAAACCTTTGCTTTCTGCTGTCCATGTGGACATCATGTGTGCTTCAAACGGAGCTGGGGGCTTGGGACGGAGGGTCCTGGAGGCCACTGCCCAGAGCCCCGTCACCCCCCACCGTGTCTCCCCGCTCTGGAGGGGTCACTGGGGGCCTCTGATTGGAAAAATGTGTCCTTGCTTTACTGGGAAAAGCTGGCAGGAAACAGCACTTAAACTGGGAGCTCCATTTCCAGCTTTCCCAGGAATGTGGCAGCCCCTGGCACTGCTCCCCTCTGGAGACCACCCCTGTCCGGTCTTTCAAGGACGAGGGAGTGGACACGTGCCATGGGGAAGCCACCGGCTTCAGGAGAGTGGTGGCTTTGGGAGAGTGGTGCCTCCAGCTCTGAGCTTCCACTCCCCAGCCCTGGCTTTGCACTTGGCTTGTCACCTGTGGTCCAGAGCTCCTGGTTCAAGGTGGGACCTGTGTTTAAACACTCGGTCCTGGTGCTCCTCGCCATACTGGGTGGCTCGTCGTGACCATCCTGCGCCTTCATGGCTGTGTGCTGGGACTTTGGACATGGACAAGCTGCACTTGGAGCCGGTTCCATGGCCTGTGTCACCTCCAGGTCACTGCTGCTGGCAGAGAGGCGCCTTCCTGGGGATTTTGTTGGGATTTTTTTTAATGCTGAGTTTTATTTTATGGTTTTTATAAATGACGAGGAGTTGTGGCTGCAGAGGTGGCTCCCACCCTTGGTCCTCCTGTGTTGGGAACCTGCTCTCCTCCACCCAGCCCTTCAGGAGGGGACATCTGACGGGGTCAGGTTTCTCCAGCACTGGTGTTCCTTTCAATTCTCCTTAAAACCAGGCTGTGATGCAGGTTCTGGTCAGCCCACTGCTGGACTGGGATACTCATGCCTTGCAGCTAGCGATCTAGGTCCCCTGCCACTCCAAAATGAACCTCCTGCATCTGGCTGGTCACCTCCATGGTCATCTCCATGGTACTTACTGGTCACCTCCATGGTCACCAGTAAGCAGGGACCTGGTGGTGAGCACAAGAAGCCGTTGGGTGCAGCTGGAGACCCGCTGAGGTCCCCAGCAGAGCCAGCACTGTAGGGATGGGGCTGCAAACACCACGGGCTGCATGGACCAGTCCTGATCGAGAGCAAGCAGCGAGGCCAGAGCGAGTGTCCCCGCAGCAGAACTGGTTCATACTGGGACATCAGACCCTGTATTTCAGCTAAGGCATGACATGGGGTGCAGCTGGCAGCTGTGGGTGAGACCAGAAGCTCTCTCAGCCCTTCAGCACGTTGTCCCCGCTCTGGCTGGTGGATGCTTTGGTGGCAGAGGGACGTGCTGGGGAGGTGGGTCGGGCTCAGCGCTGGGGGCTGGGGCCGTTCCCAGCTGTACGTGGGGTGCCCGTGGGCCCCCTGAGCCTCGCTCAGCACCGAGTCATCAGAGTCGGTCGTGATGAAGCCGCAGCGGAGCCGCCTCCGAGCGGGTGAGCAAGCAGGATCGCAGCGAGGAAGGCGCTGGGATAAATCCCGCTGCTTTAATTGGTTTATATCAGTAATTGGCTGCTCTGGCAGTGCTGAGCCAGACGGTTTCTTCCCTCGGCAGCGGGATCCTCACGGAGCAGGTGCCAGGCAGGCGCGCGGTGCCGCTGGCACTGATGCCGGAGCTTGGGGAGAGGGTGACCCTGTGCCGGCATCACCGCGCGTCCCCCCGCTGCCGGCACAGCTCCCCGAGGGGCACAGATGGGGTCGGGTTAAAAATCCTGCCCGGCAAACGCTTCCAGCAGCTGCCACTGCCTCTCCGGAGGTGAAACGGGCGCTGGCTGTGCCCAGCGTGGGCTTCCCGGCATCTTCCCCGGTCTCTGCATCCCAGGTCTGGCCTTTCCTGGCAGAGGGGAAGGGGCAGCTGGTGGGCTGGGGTGTGCTGAGCCTGGATGTGCCGGGTGGCGGTGGGATGGGGAGGTGGCAGCGGGTGCCAGGGGAGGTGGCAGCGGGTGCCAGGGGAGGTGGCAGCAGGTGCCAGAGCAGCTGCCTGCACTGTGGGCAGCGGGTCCATCTCCAGCCCCTCTGATCCCACAGCTGGGGCTGTGTCCTTTGCTGCCAGCCTGCGCGGGCAGCCCTGGTCTCACCGTCCCGCTGATGGATTCCCCGTGCCCCCCCAAAACACCCTCTCCACTCAGCCCCCTGAAAGCAGAGCAGGAACCGCCGCTGCCCAGGATCTGAGGGCAAGGGAGGGGTTTGCCTTCTCTCTGCCTGTCCCCCCATCCAGAGGGCAGGAGAGGGTCCTTTGTGGTCGCTGCTTTAATTGCCTCGTTATTATCCTGGGTGAATGAGGCCTGGCAGCTGCTGAACCGGGCGGATGCCAACCACATCCCAGAAAGGCATCCGGCACCGGGCAGCATCCAGCTGGCACGAGCAGCGGCCGGGGACCTGGATGGGACCCAGCCAGCAACAGGTGCCGGCAGAGCCGGGGGTCTCAGCGGGTGAGGGGGGAGCCGGGGGAACCCAACCCTGCCCATCTCACCCCCCTCCACCGCTTCTCTTTTGCAGACTGTCAGCATCAATAAGGCCATTAACGCGCAGGAAGTGGCTGTCAAGGAGAAACACGCCAGAAATATCCTTCCCAAAGCTGGCCGTGGGACAGGCGAGCGTGGGAGCGGGGCCGGGGCCGCTCGGAAAAGGGGCAGCGGCGAGGTGGCGCGTGGGGAGCGGTGCTGGCACAGCCAGGCCAGTGCTGCGAGGTGCTGAGGGCGGCTGGATGAGACCCTGGGGGGCTCTCGGTGATGGTTGGGGGTTTCCAGCATGGTACATGGTCCTTGCTCCTGCTGCTGCAGCCTTTGCTGTGGGTGGGTGCCCACCCCTGTGCTCGGCACTGCCGTCCCTCAGCAGGTTGTCTACCTGGGGGGAGGATGCTTCATCCCCAGAGGTGCTTGTGAACATGGTGCCCCTCCAAGCAGGTCCCCAGCACCCCGGCAGAGCAGCCAGGAAGGCTCCCTGGAGACACAGCCCCGGCCCTGAGCGTGCCATAGTGCTCCTGGAGTGGTGACGTGGGGCTGGAGAAGAGGGGATGGCATGTGCCACCCTTGGGGACAGCGTGTGCCTGGGCTTGGCAGCTTAGCTCCCTGCAGTGACCTAGCTCCCCTCAGCTCTGCGGGTACCGGGCGGCTTCAGGGTGGCCGCTCTCCATCACCGTTGGAGGGGAGAGGAGTGTTTCCTTGACCAGCCACCACCATGCATCCTGGGCACGCACCACGAGAAGGGGGCTCAGACCTTCTGGTCGGTGGTGAACCGGCTGCCACTGTCAGGCAATGCCGTGCTCTGCTGGAAGTTCTGCCACGTCTTCCACAAGCTCCTCCGGGACGGCCACTCCAACGTGAGTGCCACAAGCTCGGCTCAGCAGCTGCTCAGGGGCCAAATCCTTTCCCCCACAGGGCTGCACAGGGTGGTGGGAGGTGCTGGTGGGTCACAGAATCATCAAATGTTGTGAGTTGGAGGGACCCACCAGGATGATGGAGTCCAACTCCTGTCCCTGCACAGGACAATCCCAACATTCACACCATGTCCCTGAGGGCCAAATGCTGCTGGAATCTTGTCAGGCTTGGGGCCATGAGCACCTCCCTGGGGAGCCTGTGCCAGTGCTCCACCACCCTCTGCCTCAAGAACCTTTTCCTCATGGCCAACCTCACCCTCCCCTGCCACATCTTCCTGCCAGGGTTGGTGCCCTCCTGGGGGTCAGTCCTGGGTGGGGACTGGCACAGGGACTCCTCCCTGCTTGCTTTGCTGCAGCCTTCCCACCACTGCTCTGCCCGTAGCCCCCCAGTGCTCCAAACCCTGGTGCCAACTGCAGCACCGGTGCCAGAGGAAACCCCCCGGTGCAGGACATCGGTGTGGGAGCCATCAGCAAGAATCCTCCTGCCCTGTGTGCAGATGGGGAAACTGAGGCACGCTGGGGCTCACGGTAGTCACAGCACCAGCAGGCTGCAGGGTCAGGAACACGTTGAGACCTCCCATTCCATACCCCAGTTGCCGGCTCCAGGTGTGGCACCCCTTGCCCTGGTGCTCTGCCCACTGCCCACGTATTTCCCTCGTCATTCCTCCAGGTCCTGAAAGACTCTGTGAGATACAAGAACGAGCTGAGCGACATGAGCAGGATGTGGGTAAGCAGCCGACCCTGACAGCCACCGCGGTGGGGACTCCCCGGGGGTCCCTTGGCAGCACCCAGTGCTGCAGCCGGGCAAGGGGGTGGTGTTGGTTTGGATGGTGGGCTTGGCCAGGCTCCAAGGGCTGAGCAGGTGCTCGACTGTGGCTGCTGTGACCTTCTCAGGCTGGGTTTGCAGGTTGTGTTCAACATCCCCTCCCACCAAAATCCAATGCCTTCTTCCTCTTCTGTGGTAAAACTCAGCTCTGGTGGTCAAACCCACCACTGAAATCTATGGAGAAGGTGATGAGAAGGTCTTGACCAAATCCTTTTGGCACGTTTGCTGCAGGCCAGCCTGCAGCCCGTGTGTCGGTGAGGAGGGTTGTGGCTGTGGTTTTGGGGGAGATAAGGGAAGGGTCACTCATTCTGCGAGGGGAGAAGGCTTTTTCACAGCCTGCCCCAGGTCTCAACAGCTTTTCAATGTCCCCAGGGCCACCTGAGCGAGGGCTATGGACAGCTCTGCAGCATCTACCTCAAACTGCTGAGAACCAAGATGGAGTTTCACACCAAGGTGAGCATCGTCCCGTCCCTGTCCTCATGGCCACAGCCAGGGCTGGGTGATGGGGCACTGGGGTGAAAGTGGTGGCAACATTGCGGTGCAGGACAGGGACTGGCAGAGCCATCCTGGTGCTGTCACCCCCAAGGGCCCTCTCCTCTCTCATGACCATCCTTGCTGCCTCCATGAAACATATCCAAAGCTACCAGGATCCATCCCTAGCCTGGATAAAAAGTGACCCCAGGACCAACACCTCAGGAATGGATGGTTTCGTGGTGGATCAGGGCTCTTTGGAGACACCTGGGCTGGGCTGGGAGTTGGGGGCTACGAGAAGTAGTAGAAGACCCCACCAGCTTTGGGGTGCATGTCCCTTCCCAGGTATCCTAGATGGGCAGAGGTGGTAGAGGCCGTGGGACTCTGGAGTGGGGAGGGTTTGTGGGGGCCATGCTACAAGGTAGGAGCAGCTCCTGCCCCTCCACAGCGCTGCCCTGGGAGGATCTGCAAGGGCTGAAGCAATCCCAGGGAGCGGGGCCGGGCAGGGGGCAGCGCCGAGGGGTGAATCCCCCGGAAAACCCCGCGGTGGAGCCTGGCTTCTCTGCATCGCCAGGGCTGCCGGGGATTTGGGCTGGTGGGGTGTCCCTGGTGGGGCATGGAGGAGGAGGAGGAGGAGGAGCAGCGCCTGCCCCAACCAGTGTGTGAGCATGGAGCATTATTTGCCATGGTCAGCAAAGGAGAAATTCCATAGGTGTGGATAGAAACTTCCCTTCCTTGGGACCGAAGTTTGGATGTCAGGGACTCGAGTGGTTTCTAAAATAAGGTTTTTACATGGGCAGGAAAAGTGGAGTGGGAGCAGCAAGTCAGCCTGGGAGGTCAAGAATGATGGGGAAATGGTGATTAAGTTACTCTGAGCACTGCTGAGCACACACAGCTCAGTTCTCAGCAGAACTCCAGCAGAGGCCCAGGTTAAAGGCTTCTTTGTGAGCACACAGTTCATCACAGACCGTCAATCTCACCTTAGATTGGCAGGGAAATCAGGACATCGGGAAGAGGGAGCACAGAGCAAACCTCCCTGTCCCCAGCAGCCCTGGTGCTCTCAGGGCTGCTGCCCTCCATCGCCTGCCCCACTTGGTAATGACGGGGACAGCGTCACTGCGCACGGGATGCTGCACAACCAGTCCCGGCTGGAGCCAGCTCGGTGTCCCATCCTGTCCCACCCAGTGCTGTCCCCAGCTTGAAATAATCAGTGCCAGTCACCAAGGTCAAGTTTTTCTCTCTCCCCTTTGGGTTTTTGGGCCATGGGTGCTCCTGGGCACGGGAGCATCCCGGGGGAATCCCAGAGCACCATCCCAGATGGGTTTTTTCCCCATCATCAGGAGCTTGTTTCCAGCCGCTGTCACACCTCAGGAGGCCACACTCACGTCGATGGAGCTTGTTATTTAGGCAGATGTTTTCTTATAGAATTAAATAGAATATGTTGTGGTGTTAAAATAACAGGAGCAGGGTGGAAGGCCATGGTGGGCTTGTCCACAAGCACATCCCTGCCTGACTTGGAGCACCCTTGTCCTTACGGTTACCGGCTGCGTTTGGTGCCCACGGTGTTTCCTTCAGAGATGTTTTCTAAAGCCAGGCTGTCCTCATCGCCCTGACTTAGTTTGGAGCCGTAATGTGACCTTCCCCAAAATGCCTGGGCAGCATGAAGAGGCTTTGCTCCCCCAGGCAGCTCCTGGAGATGCCTCCAGCTCTCAGCAATGCCATGCACGAGCTGGCGGCCCCATCTCCTCCCTGCTCAGCAGGTTTCTGACCGCGGGGAGAACTGGCTTTTCTTGCTGGGGAGAATATGGGCACCATGGATTTGGGATGCTGTGGTCACCTGGAGCTCAGCAGACCTCATGATCCCCTCCACATCACTCCCTTGATGCATCCAAAGAGCCGTCCCGGTCTCTTGCACCGATGCCATCAGCCAGAGGAGCCACCCTGGTGCTGCCAGAGCTGTGGCAGAGCAGAAGATCCTCCAAAGCTCTTTCCCAACTCCTGTTTCCCTGCGCAGAATCCCCGCTTCCCTGGCAACCTCCAGATGTCCGACCGGCAGCTCGACGAGGCGGGGGAGAACGACGTCAACAACTTGTGAGCGTGGGGCAGGAGGCGAGGGAGGGGGACGGGCGCAGGCAGGGTGGCACGGTGCTGCCAGGGAGGGGACCTTGCACCTTCCCCCAGCCCTGCCCTGGGTGCTGGGAGCGGGCAGAGCCCCCAGCCCAGGCTGGTGCATCCACACCAGAGCACCCACTCAGCCCTCTGGGGTGGCACCTGGCCTGGCTGGAGGCCTGTGGGTGGCCATGGGGACACTCCCCAACCATCCTCATCCCTTTTCCTTAGTTTTCAGCTGACAGTGGAGATGTTTGACTACCTGGAGTGTGAGCTGAACCTCTTCCAGACGGGTGAGCCCCTGCACTGTCCTGCTGCAGGTTGGGGTAGAGGGTCCACAGGGGCTGAGCTCTACTGGGGAGGGGCTCTGAGGTGCTGCCTGGGGGTGTGGCAGCTCATCTCTTTTCTGGGCACCTCACCCAAGTTATTATCAGCTGAAGTCCCTGTGTGCTGTGCTGCCTCGTGGACAGTGCCATGGGGCTGACCACATCCCTCCACCCAGCTCTGTGCCGCAGGCATCACTTCCACCACCCTGATGGTGCGAGGGCTGGAGCAGCTCTGCTGTGAGGACAGGCTGAGAGAGTTGGGGCTGTTCATCCTGGAGAAGAGAAGGCTCCAGGGAGACCTTCCAGTGGCCTCCCAGTACCTGAAGGGGCTCCAGGAAGGCTGGGGAGGGACTTTGGCCAAGGGCAGGGAGTGACAGAACAAGGGGTGATGGCTTGAAAGTGGCAGAGGGGAGATGGAGCTGAGATGTGAGGAAGAAATTGTTTGGTGTGAGGGTGGTGAGACCCTGGCCCAGGTTGGCCAGAGAAGCTGTGGCTGCTCCTCCCTGGAAGTGTTCTCAGCCAGGTTGGATGAGGCTTTGAGCAACCTGGTCTAGTGGAAGGTGTCCCTGCTGCTGGCAGGGGGGTTGGGACTGGATGAGCTTTAAGGTCCGTCCCAAGCCAAACCAGTCTGGGATTCCATGACTGACTCTATGCCTTCGGGTCTCCTGCTCCAGCAGCCTCCCTGGGCTGAACTTCTTGTCTTGCTTCTGGGCTTGTGACAGGCTCTGGTTTTTATCAGCAGTGAACACAAGCTGCTGTGGGCCTTTGTGGTGCTGCTGGAGCTGGGGGAGGCATGAGAACATCCTGACCCTGCCTTCCTCATGTGTGAGCAGGTGCAAGGGTAGAAACAAACCAGTCCTCAGGACTGTCCTGAACCTTTCCACACTCGAGCAGGATCAGGTTTGGGGCTAAATTAAAGCAATTCTGGAGCAAGCCTTCATTGCTGTGTGCACCAGGCTGGAGGTGCTGGTGGGACAGGGCTGGGTTTGGATGGAACTGGAGCAGCACCCTTGTCTCGTGGCTGCACACTGGCACAGCGGGATGGTGACAGCACTGGGGGGTCACCCGTGTGGCACAGCCCTGTCCCTGGAATGCTCCCAGGAGCTCTTGCTGCTCTGCCCATGGGAGGGGAGTTGCTGGATGGAGGGAGATGAAGCTGCTGTGTTCTCCAGCCACCCTGCCAGCCTGCCTGCTGCACCAGCACACTTTGAGGGCAGGTGTCCCACCACTCGTGGGAGACCCACGGGATGGTCACTGGGTGCACCTCCAGCAGCCTGGCACCTCGTGCCCCAAGCTGGCCCCAGCCCTGGCAGAAATACCTTCATGCCCTGGTGTTTTGGGGTACAACCCCAGCACAAGATGCAATTCGATGTGATGTGGACAGAAGATTGTGAGGTGCTGCCAGCTGCTGCTGGCTGGTTTTGGAGCATCTCCCCGCCGGCACGCACGGCACAGCTCAGCTCCAGTGGGACAGCAGGGGCTTCCTCGGGGCGCTGGGAGCTCTGCCTGGGGACCCATCTGGGGCTCAGGACAGGGCACCTCCCGCCCACGGTGCCAGGTTGGTGTTCCCAGGCCTGCCTGAGTGTCCCAGGTGGGAATTTCTCCTCCTGCTGAGCTTGCAGATGGCAGCGGGGCAGCGGCTGGGTCATAGATCATGGAATCACAGAATGGTGTGAGTTGGGAGGACACACAAGGGTCATGGAGTCCAACTCCTGTCCCTGCACAGGACAATCCCAACATTCACACCATGTCCCTGAGGGCCTTGGCCAAATGCTGCTGGAATCTTGTCAGCCTTGGGGCCATCAGCACCTCCCTGGGGAGCCTGTTCCAGTGCTCCACCACCCTCTGCCTCAAGAACCTTTTCCTCATGGCCAACCTAAACCTTGGTTACCCAAGGGCCAGTGGGTATTTTTCTCCTGGTGAAGGTCTCTTGCTCTGGGTGATGTTTGTGGATGGGGCCAACACAGCATGGCACCCACCAGAGCTGCCAGCACCTGACCCCGTGCTCCTTCCCTGCAGTGTTCAGCTCCCTGGACATGTCGCGCTCGGTGTCGGTGACAGCGGCGGGGCAGTGCCGCCTGGCCCCGCTCATCCAGGTCATCCTGGACTGCAGCCACCTCTACGACTACACCGTCAAGCTGCTCTTCAAGCTCCACTCTTGTGAGTGTTCCCAGTGCCACCACCTCGGGCGGGGGGGGACATGGAGAGGGACACTGGGGGTCACCACCCTGCTCAGGCTGAGCCATTTGCCCCATCTCCTTCCCAGAGTTTTTTGGGGGGTGAAGGGAATCACCAGGCCAAGGGACAAGGAGGTGCAAGCGCTGGTGGACCAAGCTGTCCCAGGAGCCTGCCCTGCCCAACGCCCCTCGGCCACGGAGACGGTGCCCACCAGGAGCTTCCCTGGCTTTGGGCGGGCACTGGCTGCAAAACCCACATCCCCCAGGACCTGGATTGTGGTGGCAGCTGCCTGAACGCCAGCTCTCTGCTTCTCCCTGCACTGGGGGTGTCTAGAGGACAACGTGATCCCCTGCTGCGGTGGGACGCTGAGCCTGGAGCATTCAGACCCCGGGAGGAGGGTGGGGGAAAGACCTGTCCCCATGTGGCCGTGCCGAGGGGGTGTCCCCTCATCCGTGCTCCTTCCTGGCATGGAGACGCCCAATGATGTTTCTCCTTGGTGCTCCTTCCAGGTCTGCCGGCGGATACGCTGCAGGGCCACCGGGATCGCTTCCTGGAGCAGTTCAGAAAGTGAGTGCCCAGGCGGGGGGTGCCGGCTCTCCCCGCTGCCGGCAGCGCTCCGGGGGTGCCCCCAGGGCCAGGGCAGCGCGGAGGGACACCAGAGCCCCCGTGCCAGCAGCCCAGCCATGGAGAGGGAGGGGGTGCAGGAGTCGGCCAGGCTTGGGGCTCTGAGCCCGCTTCGACCTCGGAGCTCCCCTGGAGCTTTCTCCAGCGCAGCCGCCTCGCTCGGCTCCTCCCCAGCTGTTCAATCACCAGATCATGGCGCTATTAATCCTGACAAGGCGCTCGGCCGCTCCTCCGACGGCTGGAAACCCTCAGAGCCTTGAATTGCAGGGTCAAATGCAATGTGCAGTCTGGGTATGGGCTGAGCCACCAAGCGTGGGACACCGCAGAGCTGCTGGGTGTTGGGTGAGCGGGGGGCTCAGCACCCTCAGCAGCGCTCTCTGCTTTCCACTGGCTCTGTCAGGAGAGGGATGGGTTGGTAGGAGCAGTGGGGTAGGAGGACTCAAGCAGCACGTGGAGGTGGTTCGAGATGCTGCTGCAGGAGGGAGGGTCTGCACAAGCTGGGGGGGGACTCATGGTCGTGGTGCTGGGAGCATGAGACAGAGAAAATATCTTCTCCTCCCAATTCTGCTGAATTAAAAAAAAAAGCCAGTTGCACGAACCCGAGGGAGCCGGTTAAAAGGAGCAGTCAGAGGATGGAAGCTTTGGGTGTTGCAAAGCTGAGGAGGGGTCCATGAAGAGCCTTGCAGAGAGCCTGGGCACCAGGGATGGTCCTGGGTGGCCCAGTGGAACAGAGGTGGCTTTTGGGTGGGAAAAGGCATTCCTGCAGGGACACAGATAGAAAAGGAAAGGGTACAACTCGTGGCATCCGTGTCTGTCCCAAACGACGTTATCAATAAGGTATTTAAAAGCAGGAGATAAAAGGTGGAGAGAGCCAGAACCAAGTCATGGTCACCCAGTTAGTGACCATTCAAGACCTTGGACATGAGGGTGGCTGTGGTTTTCCTGGACTATTCCCAGTGCCATGGGGCGGAGAAGTGGTGTGGGGCTGGTTGATCCAGGGCTCCAGGGAGAGGGGAGGGATTCAGCAAGGGGCTGACCTGGCGCTTGGCTCAGCAGGGAAATGAGGGGTGGGAGAGGGTCTTCATGGAAAAGGCAGCGTGGGGTTGGGTGGGTGCAGCTGCGTGTGGGGGTGGGCGTTGGGTTGGTGAGAGGCCATCAGCTGCTGCAGGGTGATGTGCAGTGGGAACAAACATATTTATTTCCAAAAGTTCTGGGAAAAAACCTGAACTACCCTGAGAAATGTGGTGACACCGAGCTGAGTGGTGCAGTCAATAGGCTGGAGGGAAGGGGTGGCATCCAGAGGGACCTGGACAGGCTGGAGGAGCAGGACCATGAGAACCCCATGAGGTTCAACCAAGGCCAAGGGCACGGTCCTGCACCTGGGTCAGGGCAACCCCAGTACCAGTACAGACTGGGGATGGATGGATGGATGGATGGATGGATGGATGGATGGATGGATGGAGAGCACCTTGTGGAGAAGGACTGGGGGGTACTGGTGGGTGACAAATGGGACATCAGCCGGCAATGTGGGCTTGCATCCCAGAAAGCCAAGTGTGGCCAGCAGGTCGAGGGAGGGGATGCTGCCCCTCTGCTCCACTCTCCTCAGACCCCCTGGAGCACTGCGTCCAGCTGTGGGGGCCCCACCACAAGACACACAGGGACCTGGGAGAGTGGGAACAGAGAGGGCCACCAAAATGGTCCCAGGGCTGGAACAGCTCTGCTCTGGAGAAAGGCTGAGAGAGGTGGGGCTGTGCAGCCTGGAGAAGAGACAGCTCTGGGGAGAACTTACTGCAGCCACTCAGTACTTAAAGGGGGTTCTAGGAAAGAGGGCGAGAGGCTTTGGAGCAGGGCCTGCAGTGACAGGACAAGGGGCAGAGGTTTTACACTGGTGGGGGTGGGGTGAGGCTGGACATAAGGAGAAACGTTGAACCATGAGGGTGGTGAGACCCTGGCCCAGGTTGCCCAGAGAAGCTGTGGCTGCTCCTCCCTGGACGTGTTCTCGGCCAGGTTGGATGAGGCTTTGAGCAACCTGGTCTAGTGGAAGGTGTCCCTGCTGCTGGCAGGGTGTGGGACTGGATCATCTTCGAAGGTCCCTTCCAACCCAAACCATCTTGTGAGTCCATGATCCTATGAGATGTGAGGGCAGGTCTCCCCTGGATTAGTAACACCCCAAAAGAGAGAAGTGGTTGGGTTTTGTACCATTGGGTGTCTCAAGGTGGTCCCTGGGGGTGGTGCTGGAATTGGTCCTCTCGCCGAATGTTAAATGAGGTCAAAAACGAGCGAGCAGGGGAGGGCCGTGGCCTCTGGCACGTCGTTATTGAGGGTGGTTAAGTGAAAACTGGCCCCCGAGAGCAGGGGGAGGATGTCACAGCACCAAGGGACAGCTCCATTCAAGGTCACAAACTGCAAACCAGTGCTGGTGGGAAAAGCAGCAGGCACGGATGTAGCAGGTAGCAGGGCTGCCTGTGGGCTCTGAGCACCACAGGGGCAGAGACCTTGGGGCGGGTGTCAGCGCTGAGATACCAACTGGGATGGACTGGTGACTGGAGGGGGTGGGAGCCATGAGTGGCACAGCCAGGCACCACCACTCCTCAGAACTGGAGATCCTGAAGGGAGGTAGCCCTGCTTCTGGGGGAGATGATCCTGCAAGGAGCCAAAGGTGATGGTGCAGACGTGGCCTCCAGGCAGGAAGTCCTCAACCCACTGATGGCCAGGCCCATAGTGGGAGCAGTGGAGATGTTCCTCAGCTGTCCCTTCAAGCTTTGACTGTGGTGAGGACAGCAGAGATGTGGCTGTACCTCGGTGCAACCCAAGTACCACCATTCTGCTGTGGTTCATGGTTTCACAGACTCATGGAGTGGTTTGGGTTGGGAGGGACCTTTGAAGATCATCTAGTCCAACCCCTCTGCCATGGGCAGGGACACCTTCCACTAGATCAGGTTGCTCAAGTTGCAGGTCCTTCTCTCTGCTCCTCAGGTCCTGTGTTTATGGGAGAAAGCCTCCAGCAGTCAGTTTTTGCCAGTGGGAGGCTGGGGATGGGGTCTTCCCAGGACCTGCCATGAGTTTGGTGGCGGCACACACCACCGTGCCCTCCGGCACAACACAGTGGCCCAGTGACACCCTCCTGGAGCCAGGCGAGGGGTTGGAGCTACCCGTGTTTGGGTTGGGGTGTCTGGGTTGGGCAGGAGCCATCCCTAACCATTCCCTGCCCCTCACAGGCTGAAGGACCTCTTCTACCGCTCCAGCAACCTCCAGTACTTCAAGCGGCTGATTCAGATCCCGCAGCTGCCGGAGGTGAGACCCCATGGTCCCCAGTCCCCACACTGGCTGTCCCCATGGCCAAGAGCAGCCATGGGGCCCATGGCACTAGGAGAGTGCCCAAAAAGGGTCACCTGCCACCTTGGCTGGTGTCCCTTGACTGGTGGCAGTGTGGGGTTCCTGGGGCTCATCCGTGCATCCTTCCTGGGGTGGGGTCGTGCGGGATGGAGCTGCCCCTCTGGCCAGGGGCTGGGATCCCTCTCACACTGATCCTCAGCCCTCGCTGGGATCCGTCCCCATGGTCCTGGCTCCATCCCTACACTCCTGGCTCTGTGCCCCCGGGTCCGGGCATGGCCAGCTCAGCGCCAGGGCAGGATTTCCACCGCCCGTGCCCGGAGCCCTGTGGTGGTGCTGGTCCCCCCCACCCAGCCATGCTCCCCTCCCTCCCCAGAACCCTCCCAATTTCCTGCGTGCCTCTGCGCTGTCGGAGCACATCAGCCCTGTGGTGGTCATCCCCGCCGAGGCGTCCTCACCCGACAGCGAGCCCATCACAGACCTGGTGGAAATGGACACAGCCTCGCAGGTGAGCTGCTCCCCATGGCCCATAGGCTGGGGAGAGGACAGTGGAAGGGCCTTTGGCTCCAAGATCAGGGTTGTTTCTCCAGAACCATGCCATGGTGGGGACTAAGACAGTGGGGGTGGCCTTGGGTGCTTGGGAGCATCACTGCAGGCGGCTGGATGGGTGCTGGGTGTTGCGTGTAGGTGCTGCTCGCTCTGAGGCAGGCTGAATTCATCTCACGGTGCTTCTCTTGGTGGTTTGGTGCCCTCCAGTGATGACCAGCTGGAGATGGTTGGTTTCCCTCAGCTCTGTGTACCTGCACTCGCTCTTCACACCCCTCTCCATCAAGGGTTGTCCTCAGGCGCTGAGTGTTTAGGGAGGGGAAGAAGCCATGGCTTTGGGGATCTTCTCCCCATGAGTTAGGGGGGGATGGACCAGAGATGCTCCATGTGCAACACATTCAGCACCCTGGGAGCAGCGGGAGGGTCCAGCCCTGTGTACAGGCAGCAGAAGCAGGCAGCAGCTCTGCCAGCACCGGGGCTGGCTCGGTGGTGCTTCTGGGGACACGGAGGGGGCAGGAGCTCCCGGGTGGTGGTGGTGGGTTCACTCCAGGTCCACACTGCTCTTCCCTGCAGAGCCTGTTTGACAATAAGTTCGACGACATCTTCGGCAGCTCTTTCAGCAGCGACCCCTTCAACTTCAACAGCCAGAACGGGATGAACAAGGATGACAAGTGAGCAGTCCCGGTGACGCCGCGGAGGCAGCTGGGATTGGACCGGGAACTCCCTCCCCGGCTCAGCACTGCAGCTGCCTGCCAGGCTGGTGTGGCACAGCAGCTGCGGTGGCACAGGGGACACCTCCCCACCCAGGATGCATCCCCATGGCACTGGCATGACTGGTGGCACTGAGGATGCACCCGGTGTCTCTCCTTCCCAGGGACCGGTTAATCGAGCAGCTCTACGGGGAGATCGCAGCCCTGAAGGAGGAGCTGGAGAACTTCAAGGCCGAGGTGGGTGACAACTCTCCAGTGGTGTCACACAGTGAGCACCCATGTGGCAGTCCAGGGGCAGGATGAGACCCAGCAGCTTACTCTGGGATGATGGGATGGTGGCTGCGTCCCTGGATGGGTTCAGTGATGACCCCGTCTGTCTGTCCTGCCCTGTCCCCAATGGCTTCTGCATCCCTGGTGCAGCCACCCCTGCCCCTGTGGTGTGTCAGGGGAGAGGTACATCCCTGCCAGGGGGGTCCACGGTCACCCCCACTGCCCAGTATTCCCAGTTCTTCACCCTGCTGCATGTGGGGCTTTGGGGACACTACCCCGGGGGTGGCCAGCAGACAGTACCGGCGGGCATCAAACGGTGCCACCAGCCACCGGCTGGCCCCGGGAGCTGCCCGTGCGCTGTCCCCGCAGAGCGCGCGGGGCACGGTGCAGCTGCGCGGCCGTGCCAGCGAGCTGGAGGCCGAGCTGGCCGAGCAGCGGCACCTGAAGCAGCAGGCGCAGGACGAGAGCGAGTTCCTGCGCGCGGAGCTGGAGGAGCTGAAGAAGCAGCGGGAGGACACCGAGAAGGCGCAGAGGAGCCTGACGGAGATTGAAAGTGAGCGGGGAGAGGTGGCACCCAGCTTGGGGTGGGGCTGAGCCCGGGGGTGGGGGTCCTGGGTGCTCACCTGGGTGTCCCTGTGTGCGTGGCAGGGCGGGCGCAGGCCAACGAGCAGCGCTACAGCAAGCTGAAGGAGAAGTACAGTGAGCTGGTGCAGAACCACGCCGACCTGCTGCGGAAGGTGGGTTCCCCAAACACCCCCCCAGCATCCCCTTTCCCAGCCGTGCCCCCCGACACTGGGGGGCACTGAGCTCCCTCTTTGCCATCACCAGAATGCAGAGGTGACCAAGCAGGTGACAGTGGCCAGGCAGGCCCAGGGGGACGTGGAGCGGGAGAAGAAGGAGCTGGAGGACTCCTTCCAGAGAGTGAGCGAGCAGGCACAGAGGAAGGTGGGTAGAGATGGTGGGGGGACGTGCCAGGGACGGGCAGGGGGCTCCCCCATGGGGCACTAGTGCAACAACCTCTCTTCTTGCCCGCAGTCTCAGGAGCAGGCAGAGGTGCTGGACACGCTGAAGCGGGAGCTGGCAGCCAGCAGACAGGAGCTGCAGGTCCTCCAGGGCACCCTGGAATCCAGCACACAGGTGAGACCCATGGGTGGCCCCCACCAACCCCACCCCCACCCCAGGATGGGATGGGCAGCCTGAGTGAAGGGGAGGTCTGCCTGCCATCACGGCATTACCCACCACTGGCCTGATAACCAACTCCCTGTCTCCTCCCACCCCACATCTCGATGGGTTTGATGATCATCCCAGGGGTTTAACACTCCCAGGTTCAAGAGCGTGTGGAGCAGCAGCCTCCAGCACGGGGATGGTCGAACAAAATCCCTGCAAGAGCAGGGCTGGGCAGGGTGGCTCTGCCCGCTGTGAAGCCCAGGCAGGGACTGTGCCATCACATCATGAGCCTTTGCGTGGGCTTGCTGCCATGCCAGAGGGTATTTCATGCCTGCGAGGCTGTGGAGGACACCAGGGGTTTCCAGGCTCCTTGTTGAAGGCAGAAGCTGGCAGGAAAATGGAGCTGCCCGTCCCTGGGCTGGGCAGATACGCTGTAGCAGGACAGGGATGGGACAGAGCTGACCCCGGGGCTGGCAGCCAGCATCTTTCATCCACTCCATCAGGATGCTGAGAGTCGTAATCAAAGTGAATTTTCACTGGTAAAAGCAAAAGGGCTCCCAGGGAGCCTTGGCCAGCCTCAGGCAAGGCCATCAGTGCCACCAGGGTGGAGGGTAACACAGGGCTGTGACCTGCACAGGCTGAGATGCACCAAGCAGGGATGGTTGGGGTGGCCCAAGCCTAGACCATGAACAAGTCCCCAAACTGGAGGGTTCACCCTCAGCACAGCCCTGCCTCGTTTCATGCCCACCCAGGCAGGAGCGGAGCAGAGCACCCGGATCGCCGGCCTGGAGCAGGAGAGGGCCAGGCTGAGCCGGGCAGCGGAGCAGCACGGGGAGGAGATGGCCGTCCTGCGGGCTGAGCTGCAGCAGCTGCAGGACACGCTCAGCCGCGAGCAGGAGAGCAGCAAGGTGGAGCTGGAGACGCTGCAGACCCAGCTGAGAGACAAGGTACCGCGGGGACGCCACCGGCACGGGGCATCGTGCCATCCCCCTCCCTACTGAGCTGGGGGGCTTCGGCAGAGCTGGCGGCAGCGGTGGGTGCCGGGGCTGTGACACCGGGGCTGTCTCGGCAGGAGAGCAGGGAGCAGGCTCTGCAGCAGCGCCTGGCCCAGGAGCAGTTGGCCCTGCTGCAGGGCACCGCGCGGGAGGCGGAGCGGATGGTGCAGGATGCCCTCGGTCGCCTGGAGGATCCCGCTCACATCGGCTGCACCGGCTCGGCAGGTGAGCTCCCCAGTGCTCACCAGACCTGGTGTTATCCCCACGCACTGTGCACAAAGTCCCATTCCCTGCTGTCCTCTGGGCCCTGCCAGCGGTGTAGAGCGGCCATGGCACACGCAGGGACAGCCCGTGACCGAGTCCTGCCTGCTGTCTCCTGCAGATTGCCTCTTGTCCCGGACGCTGGCGGCCTCCGAGTGCGTGGAGCGGCTGCAGGACGCGCACGGCAAATACGTGTCCAATCGTGCGGGTGAGAGCTGGCAGCGTGGGCAGGGGCTGCGGGGAAAGGGGCAGCTCGGGGGGCCGGGGGGGCAGAGCCCGCTGGGGCTGAGGCTTGTTCCCGCTCTCCTGCCGCAGCCGTGGGCTCCCTGCTGCCCTGCCTGGCCCTCTTCGCCCACCTCGTCAGTGACACCCTCCTGCAGGGCAGCGCTACCTCCCACGTGGCACCCATGGAGCCCGCTGACCGTGAGTGCTGCCCGGCGGGGCAGGCAGGGGACTGAGTGGGCAGGATGTTGGGGCAGGGAGGATGCTGAGATGGGCAGGATGCACAGGTGGCCAAGAAGGCCAAAGGCATCCTGGCCTGGATCAGGAATAGTGTGGCCAGCGGGGAAGTTCTCTTCCCCCTGCACTGGGCACTGGTGAGGCCGCAGCTCGAGTGCTGGGTTCAGTGTTGGGCCCCTGACTCCAAGAAGGACCTGGAGGTGCTGGAGTGTGTCCAGAGAAGGGAACGGAGCTGGGGAAGGGTCTGGAGCACAAGTGTGCTGAGTTCCTGGCTGAGGGAACTGGGGGTGCTGAGCCTGGAGAAAAGGAGGCTGAGGGGAGACCTTCTGGCTCTGTCCAAGTCCCTGCAGGGAGGGTGCAGAGAGGTGGGGGTGGGTCTGTTCAACCAAGGACCAAGGGACAGGACAAGAGGGAATGGCCTCAAGTTGTGCCAGGGGAGGTTTAGATTGGATCTGAGGAAAAATGTCTTCACCAGAAGGGTTCTGAGGCACTGGAACAGGCTGCCCAGGGCAGTGGTGGAGTCGCCATCCCTGGGGGGATTTAAAAGCCGTGCAGATGTGGTGCTCAGGGACATGGTTTAGTGGTGGACTCGACAGTGTGAGGTTTATGGTTGGACTTGATCATCTTAAAGGTTTTTTCCAACCAAACCAATTCTGTGACTCTGTTCTGTGCCAGGGAGGGCAGAGTGCTGGGACAGGGAGGGGCTGGGTGTCTCTGTCCCCAGGTGTCACCCTCAGCCTCTTGTGTTGCCCACGCAGGTCTGCTGGAGATGTGCAAGCAGTGCGGCAGTGAGGCCGTGAGCTACCTCAGCGCCCTGCAAGACCCAGGGACGGTGGAAGGTGCCGACTGCAGCCTGGTGATGACCTGCCTGGGCCGGATCAGCGCCATCGGGGAGGTGGGTGCCCCGGCAGGGCTGGTGGGACAGGGTCAGGCTGTGGCAGGCACCACCAGAGGGGCTGTGCCACCCCCGGATGGTCCATTTCATCCTGTCACATCCCCAGGAGCTGCGGCCCAGGGGGCTGGATGTCAGGCAGGAGGAGCTGGGTGACCTGGTGGACAAGGAGATGGCGGCGACGGCGGCGGCCATCGAAACGGCGGCTGCCCGTATCGAGGTGAGGGTTGCTGCGTACCGGGAGGCACCCATGGGTGCTGCGCCTGCCGGGACCACCGGCACGAAGCCAGGGTGGCACGTGGGGCTCAGCACAGCCTCTCCCCCTCTACCAGGAGATGCTGAGCAAGGCACGGGCTGGTGACACTGGGGTCAAACTGGAAGTGAATGAGAGGTGAGCGGTGGCTGGGGCGCTGGAGAGAGCCGGGTAGGTGGGATGGGCTCTGGTGCCGCAGGCAGAGCCGCTGCCCCATGGCTCCGGGGTCTCCCTGCCCCACAGGTGGGGCTCAGTGGGGTTTGTCTTGCAGGATCCTGGGCTCCTGCACAGGCCTCATGCAGGCTATCCACGTCCTGGTCCTGGCCTCCAAGGACCTCCAGAGAGAGATCGTGGAGAGCGGACGGGTGAGCCGGGGACAGAGTGTGGGCAGGGCACGGGGCAGCAGGTGCTTGGCCAGCTGAGGGTCACCACGTACTTGCTGGGGACATGCTGCTCCAAGCCTTGGCCCGTTGGGACATCAACACTGGCTGCCAGGAGCTCCTGCCCCACCCTGGGGGTCTCACCCTGGCTGCAGTCCCCAGGGTGTCACAGAGGTCCCTGATCTCCTTTCCATGTAGGGGACACTGTGACCCCCCGGGCTCGGTGTCTCCCCAGCTCCCACTCACATCCTAAAGGAAATCTTGACTTTGTTCCTCTGAGAGCAGGGGGCTGGGGGTCCCAGGCCCTGCCACCCCCCTGTCCCCAACCTGTGACCATGCCTTTCCTGATGGCAGGGCGCAGCATCCCCCAAGGAGTTTTATGCCAAGAATTCCCGCTGGACCGAGGGTCTCATCTCTGCCTCCAAGGCCGTGGGCTGGGGTGCCACCGTCCTGGTGTAAGTGCCACCAGGGCAAGGAGAGGATGGCAGGGCCCTGCTGTCCCCACGGGGAGGAGATGAGGGTGGCGGGAGGATGCTCCAGCCCCTCTCCTCCCTCCCACAGCGATGCTGCTGACCTGGTGGTGCAAGGCAAGGGGACGTTCGAGGAGCTGATGGTCTGTTCCCGGGAGATCGCAGCCAGCACCGCGCAGCTGGTGGCAGCCTCCAAGGTAGGAGCCCGGCACCTCGGGGTGCCCCCGCGCCGCTGCCCGCACCGCCCAGCAGCTCCCTCCACTGCTGCCCCATCCCTGAGCAGGCAGCAGCGAGGCTGCTCCCCTGGCCATGGTTTGGGGTGACCTTGAGGCACCGTGTGGTCACCCCAAGCCGTGGGGCTGCTCTGCTGCTCACCCCGCGGGGTGTAAGCTCACCCCGCCTCGTGCCCTGGCAGGTGAAGGCTGACAAAGACAGCGCCAACCTTTGCAAGCTCCAAGCAGCTTCTCGCGGCGTCAACCAGGCCACAGCTGGCGTGGTGGCCTCCACCAAAGCTGGGAAGTCCCAGGTGGAGGAGAAAGGTAAGCGTGGAGCTGTGGGAGCAGAGACCCGCCCCGAAAACTCTGCTCTTGGTGCTCGCCAGCTTCAGTTGGCTGCGCCTCGGTGGTCTGTGCCTGTCTATCCTCTGGTGATGGACCCTGCTGGTGGCACGGGAGCTGCTGGGGGGTGCTAGCTGGGGAGCAGAGCTCAAGGAGAGCTGGTGAGTCTTTCTCTGCAGACAGCATGGACTTCTCCAGCATGACGCTCACCCAGATCAAGCGTCAGGAGATGGACTCGCAGGTAGGAGGTTCCTCCATGTTTTTGGGAAAGACGCCCACCGGTGCCTCACTTGCGCTAACGAGAGGCTGCCCGGGCTGGGGGGGAGGTGGGTGGGGGCACCCTGCCTGGCTGCCTGACCCCAGGCACCACCAGCTCATGGGCCAAGCCCAAGATGTGAAGGCAGCAGATGGGTTTGCCCAGGAGCTGTGTGCGGCTCAAGCCTTCTGCAGCGCTGTCCCCATCATGGCACAGCAGCCCCTGACCTCCCCTTGTGCCTGTGTGCCCTCCAGGCTGCCCCACAGCACCCACCTCCACCTGGCACAGAGCATCTCCAGGGACTTCTCCTTCCCTGGGTGCCCACACAGGTCCCTCTGCCTTCACAGGCAGCACCCACTTGAGCTCGATCCCCTCCCCAGGACCACCTGCCACCCCAGCACTCATGGGATGCACCTCAGTGGTCTTTGGGGAGATAAGGGGTGTGAGAAGAGGGTGTCCAGCCCAGCATGGCTCTGTGCCAGCTGGAGCTGCCAGGTGCTGTGCCAGGGCACAGGGTGGCCATGGCATACATGGTGTCCTTCAGGTGAGGGTGCTGGAGCTGGAGAACCAGCTGCAGAAGGAGCGGCAGAGGCTGGGGGAGCTGCGCAAGAAGCACTACGAGCTGGCGGGAGTGGCAGAGGGCTGGGAGGAGGATGGTGAGGAGATCCCAGTCCTGCTCCGGCCGGGAAGGAGTGGGGCAGGGGGGGTGTGCCCCAGGCAGCGAGCGGGCAGAGGAGTCACTCTGGCTGGCACAAGCGGAGCCCGGGGACAGTCAGCACACGTGGGCAAAACCACGGGGGCCCTGACCTGTGCGGGACCTGCCTGGCCCCTGGGCAGGGTGCTTGGGTGCTGCGGGGGCTCTGCCACCCTGCGAAGCCCTGGGGTCCCAGAGGGATGGGGTGGAGGGATGCTGGGGGGCACTGGGTTGCTCCACACCCCCTTACCAACCCTCTCCCCGCTCCAGCTGCGGATTAACGCCCGCGGCAGAAGCAGCCCCCGGGGGACACCCCCGCGGCGGGCTGGGACCCAGCTTGGTGCAGCCTTTTGGGAAGATCCACAAGAAACTGGTGCAAAAGCCACCCCGAAGCACAGGTCCTCCGTGTCCCCCCCGCCAAGAGCCGCCCCCAGCGCCGGAGCACCGAGAGCCGCCTGGCAGGAGCCCCGGGCGGGAGCGAGGCCTCGCCGGCCTGACGCCATCCGCAAACCGCACGTGTATTTATTAGAGCTGCTTGGGGTTGGGGGGGTCTCCGGGGGGGTCTTTAACCCTTTAGTTTTATTTTTGCACAGGTTTTTGGAACTCTTTGAGCCGGCCCCGGCTGAGCGAGAGCTGTCAGGTTTCTTCCAGCTCTCGCTGCTTCTCCAGCCTTAATCCGGTTCCTGGCTCGGCGCGAACATCTCCCCCCCCGCAAAGGAGCCTGCCAAGGGTCCCGGGGGTGCTGCCGGGTCAGGAGCCAGCTTTTGGGGTGCTGCTGGGCTTGGTGCTAGGTGTGCTCCCCCTCCGGCGGGGGCACCGAGTGCCTTTGGTCACTGCAGGGTGGGAGGGAGCATTCCCATGGGACAACCCAGCCGGTGAGAGCGGGGTGCTGGGAGCAGCTGGGGGTGAGGGTGGGCAGCGGGAGGGGTGCTGCCGTGAGGTCCTGCTCCCCAAAATGCTCCTTCCTTCCCCAGAGCTGGGCTGCCCTGCCCCGACAGATCACTGTGTTCATGCCAGCAATAAACCCTCCGCAAGGTGCTGGGCACGGGTTTGGGCAACCGTAGAGCCACCACACAAGCCACCAGCTCCTGGGGACAGGGGCTGGCTCTAGGGTGGCAGCACAGAGGGTTTAGGGGGCAGCCGGGGTGCCCCAAAACCAGAGCACCCCGAAGCCAGAGCGAGCAGCAGCCTGTGTCTGCTTGCTCTGGGCTGGTGCCACCGCTGTGTCCTTGCCACCCTCTTCAGTGCACGGGGGATCGGTGCTGGCATTGCCATGGGCAGGGGTGGCCGTGGGGCTGGCACCAGCCAGACAACCTTTGTGCCTTGGAGCAGGAGGCTTGGAGGGCAGGGGGGGTGTCTGCCAGCTCTGGGCCCCCCCAGCTCGTCTTGCTGCAGCAGGGATGGCGGCATCAGACCATGCAGCAATGTCCCTGTCCCCCACAGCCACCCCATGGTCCTGCCGGTGCCCTTTGTGGGGCCAGGGTGCCACTTCCTGGGGGGCAGCCAGCCCAGCCCAGCCCCAGCGAGGTGCAGGATTTGGCCTTTCTCCCTTTAGGAAGTGGTGGCATCACCCAGAGGTGTCACCACCTGCTTTCCCAGTGACATCAGTCAGCCCTTGGCTGGCACTGGCAGCAGTGGGACCTGTCTGTGTCCCCTGCCCAGCCGGGCCATCACCGCGGCCTCAGAGCTGCCACCCCGTATGCGCAGGAGAGCGCAACCGTCCACCGTGCAGGGACCCAGTGTCCCCATGTCCCCTAGCTAGCCCTGCTGCTAGCACCCGCTCCGTGCCCCCAGCCTGCCGGGGACCCCTCAGGGACCTTGGGGCTCCCCCCTCGGGGCTCCCCGCACCCTGCCGCGGCCGTACCCCGTCCCGGCTCCCCTCGGGGTCCAATACCAACCATCCTGTTCCTGCAGGACACAGGGAGCCCCCAAACCCTCCCCGCTCTTTTGGGGAGGGGTCTCACCTGCACGGGGTACCCCCAACTACCTCAGGCCTCCAGGTCGGGGCCGGGGGGCATTGAGGGGGTCACGGTGGCAGCGGGGGCTCGGCGATGGCGGCACCGCTCCCAGCCAAAACCACCGCTCCTCCTTTTTGTATCTCAGCCGGGCGCTGGCGAGTGACAGTGTCACCCACGTGGTCCCCGGCGCTGGCGGGGGGTGACGGGGACAGCGAGGTGACCCTCCGCTGCAGGTTGGGTTGGGTTTTGGTTTTTTTTCATTGTATAAAGAATTCCTATGTGGTGTGATTTGGATTTTTCAATAAAGCCTTCAGCCCAGCCCTGCCGGCTCTGCGGTGCGTGGCAGGAGATGTGCCACCGTGGGGGTCCTGGGGCTCTGTCCTCATGGGTGTGCTCAGTGTCCCCAAATAAATAACTTGGGGAGATGCTGTTGAGGTGACCTGGGTGCTGACCTGGTAACGATGTCCTCCTCACTTTGTCCCCAGGGCCACCCTACATGTCACATCTGTTGTTTCTTGGGAAGGGATCAGGACCTGGTCCCTGCTTAGCCCCAAGGAGCAGGGGTGGCTTTGGTGTCCCCATTGTCCTGGTCCCTTCCCAGAGGGGATGACACTGCAGTGGGGGGGGCTGTGCAGACTGCCCTGCCCAGCCGTGCTGCAGGGTCACCCTGGCAGGGCCATGGCAGGGGCATCCTGCTTCTGGGTGGCCCCTGGGGGCCATGGACAGGGAGATGCTCAGAGGAGCGTCCCCTCCCAGGTGTGACACTGCAGTGGGACGTCACACTCCCAGGTATGTCACACTCCCTCCCACCCTGGGCAGCACGCTGCCTCCCCTGGCACTGCCAGGGCCACCCAGTCCCCCTGGGCTGCAGAAAGCCCTGTGACAGCTTGTCCCCGCAGCCATGGCCTGTCCCCACATGCCATCCCTGCCATGGTCCCCTGCTCCGTGGGACACAGCAGGGCTGGTGGCAGCAGCAGGACAAGCCGTGCTGCCCTGGTGCCCATGTCCCTGGGGACTCAGTGGTGCAGCCACGCAGAGTGACCTTCCCACGGTCCTCAGCACCACGTGGGGTGGCTTGTCCCCAACCCTGCCCCACAGAGTGGGCTGGCAGTGGTGACACCTTCAGCTGGGGCAGGGCCTGGACACGCAAGGAGCTGCCCAGTGGTGAGCGGGGACAGCGAGGGGGTGGGTGGGAACCGAGTGTCTGCGGCGTTGGGTCACACGTGGCCATGGATGGGGTCAGGATGGTGCTGTGTGGGGACACGCAGGTGACTGTAGGGGCTGGGACAGGGGGGACACAAGAGACTGGAACTGTGCAGGGGGCTGTAGGGGACAGGTTGGGGACAGGGATATAAGGGTCGGGAAGGGGGGAACTGGGGATTGAGATGGCAACGGGGACACCGGGTGGGGGGTGGGGGAGGCACGGTCAGGGTGGGGATGGGAGGCTGGGGACAGCGGGACACAGCGGCGGGGATGGGGGGGACCCGGGGGTCAGGGTGGGGACAGGGGGACATGGCAGGGACAGGGGTCAGGACGGGGCCGCACGCGGGCCAGGGGACAGCGCGGGTGGGGGACAAGGACGCGGGGGCCGGGTGGGGCTGGCCCCGCCCACCTGGGGCTGGCCCCGCCCACCTGGGGCTGGCCCCGCCCACCTGGGGCTGGCCCCTCCGCGCGCGGTGCATGCCGGGTGGCCGCGGCTGGCGGGCGGCTCGGCTCGGCTCGGCCCGTCCCGCCTCGGCTCGGCGGCGATGGCGGGGCCCGGGCTCAGGCCGGGCGCGGGGCGCTGGGGGCGGCGGGGCGCGGCGGCGGCGCTGGCCCTGCCCGTGGCACTGGGGCTGGCGCTGGCCCTGGGCTGCCTCCTGCTGCTGCGGGGCGCGCTGCTGGGCGCGGCGGCGCTGGGCGCGGCGGGGGCCTGGTGCGCGATGCGGCCCGGCCCACCCGCGCCGCGCCCGGCCGGTAAAGCCACTGCCAATGGGGGCCCGGCCGTAGCCTCGGGCCGGCCCGCCAAGGCCCCGCCGCGCCGCCTTGGTTTCGGGTAAGCGCTGGGGGAGAGCGGAGGGCGGCGGGGGGAGCCTGGGGGAGCCCCGCGCCCCGGCGGCGCTGACCCATCTGTGCCCGCAGGGTCCCCGTCGCCTCCCCGCGCTCCCCGCCGCAGCCCGCACGCCGCCGCTACCCGCTGCCGCCGGCCCGGAGCACCGTGCCACTCGGCCTGGGCCTGCCCGCCGCTCGCTGGGAGGGCGGCTCTCCCCGGAGCACGCCCTGGGCTCGCCGGGCTGCCCCGTTCCGCAGCCCCGTCACCATGAGGATCGCCCCGCCGGCCGCCAGCCCGGGCCGCTCCCCAGCGTGAGTACGGGAGTGGGAACCGGCCGCGCTCCGGCCTCGCCTCACGCGTGGGCAGCGCTGGAGGAACTTCACCGGGATGGGGCTGACCGGGCTGGGGGGAGCCGGTCACCTGGCTCCGAGCCGGTCGGAGCTGTCCCCGGGGTGGGCACGCGGTCCCGGCCCGCAGCGAGGATTGTGTGATGCAAACCTCCTGGGGAGGCTGCAGGGAGAGCCCGCTCCCGTGGGGACAGCCGGGGCTCCGGGCGGGGGGATCTCGCTCCGGGGGTCCCAGTTTGCCTCACGCTTTGCTTGGCTTTGCCTCCCAGCCTGGAGCAGCTGATCTCGCCCGTGGCCTTCCCGGCCGACAGCAGCCTGGACCCATGTGCAAGAGAGACTGTGCTGAATGCCATCAGGAAGAGCAGGAAGAGGGTTGTGGAGGAGAAGGAGGAGGAGGACGACCAGACTTTTGGGAACGATCAGGAGAGCAAGAGAAGGTAATCAGCCAGCAGTCCTGCTCGCTGCCGCTGTGTTGGGAAGGTCACAAACAGGGCTGGCGCTTCAGTAGTGACAAGTGGGATGTGTCCCACACTGGGCCCGGTGCGACCAGGAGTCTGGGTTGGAGAAGTGCTCTGGGAAGTGAACCACGGAGAGGAAGCACACACCATCACCCAGCTCTCTGGACTGTGTCAGGAGGTCCTCCAGGACTTCCCTTTGTCCTTGAGATCAAAGTGATGTGGTTTAGGTGTTGGTCTGGGCAAGCTTGTGGGTCATGCATGTTCCCCTCTGTTGCTGGGGTTGGGAGAGGCTGGGCTGTGGGGAAATGGCTTCTGTCATCACGGGGGTTTGTTGTGGGAAAACACCATGGGAAATGTTGGTGTCTGCTGTAGCTCATCGTTTCTGTGTTTCAGTCAGCCCTAGGCTTCTAGGAGAGATGGGATCCCCAAGTCTTACAGCCCCAGGTGGAAGCTTTACCCTTTGAAAGATCTGGGTGCTTCCTTCACACGCTGTAGCTAGCAAAAGGAGGTAAAAACAAGAGGCTAAACAAGAGAGACTATCTTCTGCTTTTGTTAGTCAAGGTCAGTGGTTTCCAGCTCTGAGCTCAAAGAAATGAGGGTGCAGTCTCTTTGCCAGCGCTCTGGGAAGGACAAAGCTTAAATCCTGGGTGCCAAGGCCTGCTGGAGCCTTTCTAAGTGCCTGGGCACAGCGCTGCCTTGCCATTATCCTTCCCTGGTTTTCGTCCTTTACGCTTGTGTACGTGGAGGCCGCTTGCCTCTCGCCCCTCGTGCTGGGGCTGCCGGCCTGGGCTCCTGAGCAGCGAAGCTGAGAGGCCTCAGAAGAGCGGTTTGGGCTGCTCCCAGGTGTTTTACCCCGTGTGCTGTGCTGGGGCCACTGCTGGTGTGGCCCTGAGAGCGCAGCGGGGTGAGCGGTGGCTTGCGGGGAGCTGCGGGGATGCAGCAGGACCTGCCATCCTCTCCTCCACCACTGGATTTCCCTCTGCCTTGGAACCTTTACCTCAGCTTGGTGAATCTGAGCCCCACGAGAGCTGAGCAGGACAACAACAGGATGGGTGCACTGACAGGATCAGCTTGGGTTTTTTGTTTATTCAATTTTTTTAACATGCCAATACCCAGCTCTGCCACAAAATCCAGTTTTGAAGGCATTTAAACCTGGCAAGCACTGAGAATGCTTGTGGGCAGAAAATCCTGTGACCTTTGAAGGCAGAAAGGAGCCTGCATCAGCTGGAGAGCGCTGGATCACTGTGCAATGGGGTCAGCGTGCCTGAGCTCACGGGAGTCGCTTGGGCTAAG
Organism: Caprimulgus europaeus; assembly: GCA_907165065.1. Next base: position 11,596,639 of record OU015544.1, on the reverse strand, counting down.
TGGCAGGGCTGATCGTGCACCTCCAGCTCTGCTTGGCAGACGGGTTTGCTTTAAGACTTTCAGATTTCAGAACTTCACTGAATCATTGTGGGAAGGGAGATTCAGTTTCTGACTCTAAACAGTCCATGGGACTGGCTAGGAAGAGGTAGGAGATCTGAGTTTCAGAGCCTAGGTCTGTTCTAGGAATTAGCTTTTGAGACTTTATGAAATGTTTTGGCTTAGAATAATGGATGTGAGCAAAGATTTTGTTACAGCAAAACTGCTCTGCCTGGCAGGCAGCTGGTGGAGCTGCTGGTGCTTGGGAGGAGCAGCTCAGGGTGGGAGTCAGTGAGGACAGAACCAAGTGGAGAGAAAATACAGGGAAAACCTCTGTCCTTGGGTATTAGGTGACAAGAAAAAATCAAGCTTTGTGCTTTCTCAAGGCCTGCCTGGAATGGGTCTTCTCCCAAGGCTGGGAGGGCAGCTCCTGTCTTTGCCACCTTCCCGCTACCACGGGCTTCTGCCCTCTCTCCGCAGGCGCCACGACAGCAGTGGAAGTGGGCAGTCAGCGTTTGAGCCGCTGGTAACAAACGGTGCTCCCGCCTCCCTCATACCCAAGTAAGTGCCAAAAGCAACTGCTGTGAGCTGGGAGGGATCTGAAAGCCTGTGAGCTCTGGAAAAGGCACTTGGCTTTTGCTCGCAGAGCCCATCTTCAGGGGAGAGCAGGAGAGGCTGTGGCTTCAGTCTGTCACCCTGAGCACAAGCTGGTGGCCGTGAGGGCTGTGCCACTGCTGAGGCCTCTTCCCAAGCCCTGCACTGTGAGAAAGAGCAGGGTGGCTTTCCTCCACCTGCCCTGCATTTAAAGGACCTGTGGACAGAGTGGTGGGGAGCTCATCAGATCTTCTTTAACCTCCTCCAGGCCTGGCTCTCTGAAGAGGAGCCTTGTCTCGCACTGCCCAGATGACTGCTCGAACAAGAGGTCCCGCACCTCTTCCGTCAGCTCCCTCAACAACGCGTACGCTGGCGGGATCCCCAGCTCCGTCCGCAACGCCATCGCCAGCTCCTACAGCTCCAGCCGCGGCCTCTCACAGGTAGGAAACGCCCTGCCAAGGCAGCACCAGAGCCCAGCGTGGTGCAGAGAGGCTCAGCCCTCCCCCGGGATCGCCCCGAGAGCGATGTCGCTGGGTGCCTGGCAGTGGGCGCTGCGGGGAGGCTCCAGCGCAGCTTGGCTGGGCGGTTTCGTCTCCTCCTGGGTTAGGCAGGGTGCTGGGCTGGCAGCAGCGGGCAGTGATGTTACTTGTCCTTTGGTGCACGCTGTGGGAGAGTCCCCAGGCTGAGCTGTCCTGCTGCAGTGCTTGTTTTACACAAGAAAGATGCTTTTTTTTCTTCCACCCTACTCAGCCCTGGCCGGTCTGCCAGGGTGGATAGATCCAGGTGAAAGGAAAAAAAAACTCACTTTGCTGCACTGCCACCTTTCCAGCTGGAATCAGCAAGTACTGGAGCCACGTGCTCCCACTTTGACCCACGTCCCCTCAGCAACTGCTGAGCTGTAATGAAACACTGCTTACGTCTTGGATCAGGTGTGCAGATGTGGCAGTGGGATGTAGTTGTGGCTAATGGAGCTCTGCGGTCTCCGTGGACAAAGATTCCAGGATATATTGTTAGGGAAGGGTTTCCTCTGACTGGGACAAGTCTAAAATCCTTGAGGTGGGATCCATCTGCTCTGAGCTCCTGGTGAGGAGGTGAACAGCTCCTGCCAGAGCAGCCCCACACACGTGAAGGTGTCTGAGACAGCCAGGCAGCATCTGACCAGCAGCATCCTCTCTCCCCATCTTCTCAGCCAGGCTGCAATGAGCCTGGAGGCCGCTTGCACCCGCAGTGGATTCAGTTTGGGGTGGCCAGACATTGCGCTCCATGTCACGTGGAGGGCAGTTAAGCGATGCTGAAACAAGAGGCACTGGGCTCGTTAGCCACAGCCCTGGGTGATGGGATTTAATCTGCAGGCAAGCAGGAGGATGGGAGGTTGTGCTCCCTGCCAGCCCCTGGGCCGAGTGACTGCTGGTGTCTCTCTGTTCCAGCTGTGGAAGAGAAGCGGTGTGAACATGTCCCCGCTGTCCAGCCCAGCGTCCTCCCGGCCCCAGACGCCAGAGTGGCCTCTCAGGAAAGCCAGGTAACTGTCTGCCCGCTCATCAATGCCAGCCAGGAAGAGAGCAGTCACCTTCCCAGCCATCCCAGTGCCTGAGTCCTGCTCTCCACCAGACCCAGGACAGTCCAGACCCCTTTCTGAGAGGTGGCTGCTGGGTCACCCAGCAGTGTGGAACCCCCGTGTTGTACTGACTGGCGTTCCTGCACCTTGTTACGCTGCAGTTCTGGCAGCAGCGCTGGGCTGCACCATCCCTGCCCAGATCCCAGGTCAGGCTAGAGATTTAAGGGCTCAGATTGCCACAGAGGTGACGCTGCCTTGTGGCATTGGCATGGCCTGGATTGATGGTTGCCCAAATGCTGGGGAGAGACCAGCCTCGATATTTGCCTCCTCATCAAAATCAGTTCATGGGAGCTGCAGTAGGGTTGTGTTTGAGGCACCTGCCTCAGAGTACAGGCTCTCATTCTCCTCTCTCCTGGCTCAGAGAAGGACCTGAACTTACGTCAGAACTAAAACCGACCCAACTACCTGCCCTGGCGACTTGATGAGCCCAAGCCAGAGACCTGCAAGGGACAGCAGCTCTGAGCCCCCTGGCTGCTGCCCTGAGGGTGTGCAGGCTCCTCAGCCTGACCCAGCTGGGGTCCCAGAGAGGGGAGCCACTCCTCTGCCTGGGGCTGCTTTCAAACTGGTGTGGTGAGGGCAAGGCTATTGTCCTGAGGTCTGGTGTTTGGTGAGGCAGAGCAACACCAGGGATGCTGATGGGAGTCCCTAACGTGTTCGGTCTCATCCTGCTCCCTGGGGACAGGGCCAAGCCTGGGGTTGACCCTGACTGGTTCTCTCCCACTTGCGCAGGGAAGAGGAGTTGCATCGCTCCAACACTTCCACTCCAGTGAAGTCAGACAAGGAGCTGCAGACAGAGAAAGGTGAGTGGAGGTGGGCCCAGCTCTGTGCCCGGGTTGGATGGGCCACTAGTGCGAGGAAGCAGCAGGACAGGAGGTAGCAGAGGTCTGCACGTGGGAGTGGCTTGAGATGTCACCAGGAAGTAGGAACGTGCTGGTCCCAAGGCAGTGGCACTTCTGCTGGCCTCTGCAACTGCCCTAAAGGGATTCCCAGGTGATAAGCGAGGGGTGCTGATGGTGTCGGTGTGCCAGCAGATGCCTGGGAGCTGGCTTGCAAGGGGGAACACCAGCCTCCAGGCCAGCACAGGTCCAGGTGTCAGCCTTGGGGCAAGATCTGCTGTGGTTAAAGTAGCACCCTGATCAGATTCCAGGCTGACCTTATTCCAACGCTTCTGCAGCTAAAATGGAGAGGAAATCCTTTGTCCCCATCGCAGACAGGGTCCTGTGGCACAGCCCTGGGTGTGGCTCATGCAGTGTCTGTGGTTTGTGGTTCGGGTTGGCAGCGTGCAAGGACCGTCCCCGCGGGTGGGAAGGGGCCGCTGCCGTGCGGGTCCCCAGCAGTAAGGGGCTGCCCTGGGATGTGTTGCAGCCGGGTGCTCTTCCACAGCATCGCAGCCTTGTCCCTGGCTTAAAGCCATGTCCCCCACTCTGCCCCCCCATCCAGAGCGGGGTCAGAAGGGACAACCCCACTGGGCCAAACCAAGCGCCGCCTCTGCCCAGAGCTGGTCCTGACCTGTCTCTTTCTGTAGCGGTGGAGACGCCGGTGCGGCAGAAGCGGAATTCCCTGAGCCCGCTGTCTGCGCCGGGGAGCAGCGGGAAGCGCAAGCGGAAGATCCAGTTGCTGTCATCGTGCCGGGGGGACCAGCTGGTGCTGGTACGTCGCTGTCTCACAGCCCCTTTTGCCCTCCTCTGGCGATAGAATGTGCTCACTGCAGTTTCTGCAGGGCTGGGGGGAGACTGAGCTGCCTGCCCTCAGGAAGGAGGCCCCGTCCTTGGCCGAGTGGGAAGTGACGCTATCCCCAGCCCCAGTGTCTGGTGGGCTGTGCGTGATTGTGCTGCCTGCTGCCGGACCAGGTAACGGCCTGGGGAAGGCCTGCCGTGCCCTCAGCGCCAAGCCGGGGGCCAAAGCGAACGGGGACTGGAGCTCCGCGGTAGCGTGACGTGGCAGAACCACCTGCTTCACGGGTCCTGCGACGGCCAGCCTGCACCACACCTTCAGAGAGGCTCTGCCGGCTTCCCTGAGGAGGAGCTAAGCTGCTGCTCTCTCTTGGCAGCCCCCGCCGCCTCAGCTGGGCTATTCCGTCACGTCGGAGGACCTGGACGCGGAGAAGAAGGCAGCGTTGCAGTGGTTCAACAAAGTCTTGGAGGATAAGGCTGGTAAGGGCAGGCTGGGGACGCAGAGGGGGTGGCCAGGAGTAGACAGCCCGAGCTGGCAGGGCAGTGGGGTGTCTGTGTAGCACAGGCTGGAGAAGTTCCTGGGTCAGTCCTGCGTGGTCCTCAGGTCTGGGGATGCTCTTGGTATTTTCAGGCTCAGGAGAGCTCGTGCTGCAGCATCCCCAGGGCGATGGGTGAGGTTCCCCAGGGTTGGAGTCATGGGGTGTTCGTGCATTCCCTACCTGCTGGGGAGGCTCTCTAAGGGGTAGTCCCCTGTGGTGAGTCGCATGTCCTGATTCATTGCCTTTTCCCAGTAGACGTGGTCCCCAGCACCACTGCAGAGACTACGCCTGTGTCCAGGCCGCTGGCGTTCACCGTGACCTCCCCAGGGCCTGTGCCGGCCTCAACAGCTCCTGCCCCAGCCAGCACCAACTCCCTCCTGGACAGTCTGAAGAAGATGCAGAGCAGCCAGGCGGCACCAGCAGCAGGTGAGGAGGAGGAGGGTTGGCAGAGCGGGACTTTGGCAGGGCCGGGCAGGCGCAGTGGGAGCTCTGTGTTGCCTCTGTGGGAGGCAGGTGGCAAAGCTCCCTGTTCAAAAGCTCTGCTGGCAGCGGAGCTGGCAGGCAGGTCTTGGGGGGACAAGTTTAGGGACACAGAGCCCATGGTCCTCTTGAGGGCTACGGTAAGGATGCAGGACTGGGTGTGTCTGGTACGGGTGGGTGCCTGGCAGAAGGGCTGGCTGGCTGGCATGGAGATCCCATGTCCCTAAGTAAGCTCTCTCTCCTCCTTTCCAGACTCCACTGGAGCTGGAGTAACATCCCAGCCGCCTTCATCAGCTGCACAGCCACCTGCTCCTGCTGTATCACTGGAGTCGAGTTCTCTGCCTGCCACCACCTCTGCCACCACCTCTGCTGACACCAAACCCGTGCCCGTGCTGAGCACGCCTGCCCCTCCTGCCCCCCCTGCCCTGGGGGTGCAGACCCCCAGCAGCCTGGCACCTCCTGTGTTCACAGAGCTGGGGCCGACCCCCAGCAAGTCTCCCTCCCTGCCGAAGCCAAGCATCCTTTTTGGAATGCTGAACACCCCTCCTGCCAGCCAGCCAGCAATGACTACAGCCGCTGCTGTGCCCGCCGTGACCGCTGCTGTGCCCGCCACCAGCACTGCTGTGCCCGCCACAAGCACTGCTGTGCCCGCCAGCGCCACCGCTGTGCCCGCCACAACCCCGGTCTTCAAACCCATCTTTGGTGCTGTGCCGAAAAGCGAGAGCCCAGCGCCCTGCACGGCTGTTGTCTCCACCACAGCCACCGTGTCCGTGAGCTCAGGCCCTTCCTCAGCATCCACCACCACCACCACCATGTTCAAGCCTATCTTTGGCAGCGTCACCGCAGCTTCATCTCCAGCGAAGGTGTCTCCTTTTGCCTTCAAACCAACATCACAGCCAGCCCCGGCTGTAGATCTGCCAGCAGCCTCCGTGACCACCCTGGCAGGATTCACAGGTCTCCCTAGCGTCACCACCACTGCGGCTACAACTGCCACCGTGCAGAGTTCCTCCATGGATGCCACCATGAAACCTGTCTTCAGATTTGGACTCAACCCGCCCACCTCCTCCAGCCCTGCCACCAGCCTGACCGTCACCACTGCCACATCCACCAGCACGTCACAGCCTTTCCTGTTTGGGGGCCCGGCTAGCTCGGCTCCCAGCACAGAAACCAGCTTTGCCACCCCAGGGCCCGTGTTCCAGTTCGGAAAACCACCTCCAACCACGGTCACTGCCACCACCAGTGTCCCAGGAGGCCCTGTCTTTGGCCAAGCACCTTCAAACTCAACAGCTCCTACCACCACTGTGGGCTTTAGCATATTTGGGAGCACCGCGCTGACCTCCTCTGCCCCAGCCACCACAGGCCAAGCCACGCTGACGTTTGGCTCCTCCATTTCAGCTTTCGGCAGCTCCTTCAGCACCAGCGCGGAGCCGCTGCCGCCATACTCCGGCACGGTGAGCCAGGCCACCTTCAGCACCGGCACTGCGGAGAGCCAGCCCCCCGCCAGCAAACCCGCCGCCGGCCCCGGCAGCTTCGGCCCCACGTTCAGCTTTGGAGCCCCTGTGGCCCAGTCCACTGCTCAGCCGGCGTTTGGCACCACCAGCACCCAGAGCTCCTTTGGCACCAGCAGCACCCAGGCGGCGTTCGGGACCACCACGTCGGTCTTCTCTTTCGGGACAGCCACCTCCACCACCGCCAGCTTTGGTTCCAGCACCCAGACCACGAGCAGCAGCACCGGCACCACCATCTTTGGCACCACTCCTTCTCCTTTCGCCTTCGGGGCGAGCGCCCAACCGGGCCCCTCGGCCGGCGCCTTTGGAATCGGCACGCCCGCCCTGAGCAGCGGCTCTGCTGCCACCGTGGCTTTCAGCTTTGGGGCCGGGCAGAGCGGGGCAGCCCCGGCGGCAGCGCCGTTCGGCTCCTCCCTGTCGCAGAGCGCGCTGGGTGCGCAGGGTCAGAGCACGCCCTTCGCCTTCACCGTGCCCAGCACCCCTAGCAACAAGCCGGCGTTCGGAGGTGAGTTGGGGCGTTCTCGGGGCCTGAAGGGCAGGGCTGCATTTAGGCAGCAGCTTTGCTGCTGGGCCTTGCTGAGCTCCCTGGGCTCAGCAGCCCTGGAGGGGCTGGGGCTGGTGCTGTGCGAAGGGAAGGTGCTTCCGTCACTCGCTGTCTGGGTCCCCAGCCCTCAGTGGTGAAGGGCAATCCTTAAAATTCTGCTCCTTGTCCCCTCTGGAAGCGCCAGCTCCCTGGCTCTGTGCGAGTGCTGAGCCCAGCCAGGTGCCCTGCAGAAGCCAAGGTCTTGCCAGTGCTTATTCAAAGCAGTCTGGAGCTTCTTGGCGAGTGGGAACAGCGATCGCAATCGCTTCTTGCTCGCTCTCTGAGGTTTTCCCCACCACTTTGCGCCCTTGCTGGGCCGTCTCACTTCCCACAGAGCTGGAACCCACATGCTGAGCAACTGATCTCAAAAGAGAAAGTTCTTTGTTCCTCCCTGGCCTGCAAATCCCCCTGTGCTGCCCGCCCGGCAGGAGAGCCCAGGGATTACCAACTTTGTGCATTAAAAGGGCTTCTCGGGTGAAGAGGCTGGTCCGGGGATACTGGGGTGTTTCATCCCCCCAAGGGAGATCTGTGCCTCCTGCGGGTGCTGCCGGCTCCCCAAGGCCAGGCTCTTCCTCCTTGGCCAACCCCAGCTCACAGCGATGCGTTGCTTTCCAGGAACTCCTGCGCCCACCTTCGGGCAAAGCACGCCCGTCCCGGGAGCAGTGGGGAGTGGAAGCAGCAGCCTTTCCTTCGGGACACCCAGCACTCCTGCCTCGGGCTTCGGAGGAGTCGGTGCTTCCTTCGGTAAGGACGGGGTTGGTGCTTTGGCCGTGGGGAGCTGGTGGTTGTGTTGTCCCCTCGGGCTGGGGACAGTGGGAAGGTCAGACTGTGCTCTGGGAGCTGACTTGTGTGGTACCTGCTAGGCTCCAGGAGATGCAAAACCTCCCATTCCCCCTGGGATGGGGATTGTGCCATCCCCTGTGCCAGCTCTGTGTGAGGCTGCAGAGCCCTGAGACACCTTTGTGCTTCCAGGTTCGTCCACCCCCACCTTTTCCATCGGGGCAGGATCCAAGACGGGCGCTCGCCAGCGGCTGCAGGCGCGGAGACAGCACACCCGCAAAAAGTAACCTGGGGCGCTGCTGGGCCTCGCTGCTGGCCCGTGTGAGGAGCCCCTGCACACGCCTGGGGGGCTCCCCTCTAGAGTGGTCCCCGTGGTGGGACCAGCTGTGATGGGGCCCGGCCCCCGTGTCTGGTACCAGCCAGAGACAGTGCTGGGTGGCAGCAGCCGGGGTGGGACGGGATAAACCAAACTCTTTGTACTTGAACAGTTCCACAGCCAGGGCTGGTTGAACCTCTGTACATATTTGCAGCATTTCCCTCCCTCTTTATTTTGCCATCTTTCGTAATGTGTAAATTTTTCCCCATTTGCTGCTTGTAGCTGTTCCCGTGTCCTCAGCCCCCTGACAGCCAGCCCCGGGGCACGGCAGCTGGCAGAGCCGCACGTCCCCGCTCGGAGCCCGGTTGGAGACGTGCTGCGCTCCTGCCAGCTGCGGTTCCAGGTTGCTGGGGGATGTCGTCTTCACCAGGTCCTGAAACCTTTCCCCATTCTTTCACCCCGTGGCCTGGTGAACGCGCTCCCTCCGGAGGGCTCCGCTCTGCCATCCCCACGGAACACGAGCCGGGGTTAGTGCCGGCCTGGCGCGGGCACCTCGGTGCCCTGGGTGACCAGCCCAGCTCTGCAGCTGGGTGATGACCCCCTTGCTGTGACCTCCAGCCGAGGGTGCACCATAGCCTGGGACCTCGGCTGGAGGTGTGGGGTGGGGATGGGGCTCCCTCCACCCATCTCCCCGCCACCGAGCAGCCCCCCCAGAGCCCTGGCTGCTCCCGGCTGGGCTGCGGGCTCCCCCCGCCCCGCTCGTGTAACCCCCCCTCTGTTTTGCTTTACTCGTGCCCCTTTCGACGCGCTCATTGAACCGAGTTTGGAGGAAGGTCCGACCCGTGTGCGTGGCGGCATGTTGGTTATGCCGGATTTGCTGTTTGGAGTTTCTTTTTTTGGGGGCGCTTGTCCCTTGGCGGGGGACGCGCCCTGGCTAATTGGGTGTTGACAGTAGCATCACTGTGTGGCTGCTCACGCTGGGGGAGTTGGCCCTTCATCCTTGTGACTGAACGGGCAGGCAGCTGAGGTGGGGGGACAGGGCCAGGACCCCCAAGCCTGGGGGCTCCAGCCTTGGCAGTCTCTCCCCTCCCTTCCCCTCTCTCCTGGTGCCCCTTCCCCACCTCAGGGTGCTCTGGACCTGCTGCCAGAAGGAGTTCAGAGCAGATGGGTTCCCCCTCCCTCCCCAAGTCCAAATTTTTAGCTCATCCCCCATCCCTTTGGGTTTTTCCAGTTCCCAGAAGCTACGGTGCTGCCTCCTCTGTTCCCATCCAGCCAGGAGCGGGGCCCTTCCCCTGCCTGGGAGCTCCTATGGGAAGAGACTGCCAGAGCTGGGGGTCACCTGAGAGCTGCCCCCCACCCCGGGTGAGGGATGGGCACCCCTGCCCACGGGCTCCCCACCACTTCCAGGAGTGCTTTGCTGCCAGGTTTTTTACTCTCCGAGCCGTGTGAGTGTGTGTGTCTGCTGAAGTCTAAATTAAAAAAAAAAAAGAAAAAAAAAAGGAAAAAAAAAATCACAAACAAATATTTAAACGTTTTTTAACGAAATAAAAATTTATTTTTATATTTAAGCTAAATTGCCTTTGAATTCCTTCAAGCTTGGTTCAGTGAGGTTGCCAGACCCCGCAGCGCTGTTGGTGATGTTTAGCTGTGCCCTCGCAGCCCGGGGAGGAGCCAGCCCGTGTCCTGCCCTGCCCGCGGGAGGGAGCTGTGCCGGGGAAAGGCAGCTCCGTCCCGCGGGCTCGGCCGCCGCGCTCCGCCCGGCTGTAACTGCATCTCCTTCATTTTAAAATGTGATGTATGTGGATGTGACTAAACTTTTTTTTTGGGTTCTTTGTTGTTGTTTTTTTAAATTCTGTCTCTGAGTACAAGGAACAGGAGCTCTTGTGCCTTAGAGGGACGAGGGGTTTCCTTGGCTGCCAGGAACAAGGTGTCTCTCCCAGCAGGACGGCAGGTGACTGGGCTCTGTGTGGCACAGAGGGGACATGGCCCCGTAGCGAGTGGGGACAGAGGATGGGCCAGTGCTGGCAGGGGGTTTTCCAGCCTTCCCCGGCCAGCACGGCCAAGGAGCGGGGCAGCCTGGGCAAAGGGGTCCTTGGGGTGAGAGAAAGTGGCAATGGAGATGAGATGTGAGGAAGAAATTCTTTGGTGTGAGGGTGGTGAGACCCTGTCCCAGGTTGCCCAGAGAAGCTGTGGCTGCTCCTCCCTGGAAGTGTTCCAGGCCAGGTTGGATGAGGCTTTGAGCAACCTGGTCTAGTGGAAGGTGTCCCTGCTGCTGGCAGGGGGGTTGGGACTGGATGAGCTTTAAGGTCCCTCCCAAGCCAAACCAGTCTGGGATTCCATGACTGACTCTATGCCTTCGGGTCTCGTGCCCCAGCAGCCTCCCTGGGCTGAACTTCTTGTCTTGCTTCTGGGCTTGCGACAGGCTCTGGTTTTTATCAGCAGTGAACACAAGCTGCTGTGGGCCTTTGTGGTGCTGCTGGAGCTGGGGGAGCCGTGGGAGCACCCTGACCCTGCCTTCCTCCTGCGTGAGCAGGTGCAAGGGTAGAAACAAACCAGTCCTCAGGACCGTCCTGAACCTTTCCACACTCGAGCAGGATCAGGTTTGGGGCTAAATTAAAGCAATTCTGGAGTTTTAAGGTCCCTTCCAGCCCAAACCAGTCTGGGATTCTGTGATTCTAAGAGGGGGCAGTGACACGAGGGCTGACCACCTCTGGCCCGGGCAGGGTGCTGGGCCGGGAGAGCAACCGCTCCTTCCTGGGTGGTGATGTGAGGAGAGCAGCTCCGGGGTGAGGGAGCCGGGCGCTGGGGTTTGGCCAGGTCAGCTCCAGCAAGACCCACCTGGCAGTGGGAGATGGAGATGAGCAGGGCACAAGGTGAGGACACCCTGGGGAGCTGTTGGTGCTGCCCCGTTTAGGTCCCAAGGGCCCAGCCCAGCCCGTGTTTGATTCCTGGGCCTGAGCAGGGCTGGCATTGCTGCTGCAGCACAGGGAACCACTTTCCAACACTCTGGCTTTTGTGTTCTTGCTCCCCCTGATCAAAGGCAGCTCTGGGGACAGGATTAGTAATTATTTTGCCCCCCCCACCCCTTCCCTCTGCTATGAGCAGTGGCAATTTCAGCCCAAGATTGCACAAACATGCTGGAAAAGACAGTGGGGGGAAAAAAAAATAGAGACTTTAAGTCATTTTATCTCTGTAATCAAAGGCATCAGGCTGGGGCAAGGATTTTTTTGGGGGAACATGGTAAAATAACACCCTGAATGCAGCTGGAGCACTCCAGCCCTGCAGGGTGCAGAAACGGGGGTTGTGCTGAACACTGGCACTGTCCCCAGACTTCCCAGGGCTGCCTCAGCCGGGTCTGGCTTTGGGGACAAGCCCCGTGGGGGCTGCCTGGCAGAGCCAGCCCTGGGGGAGCAGTTCCCCTCCCTGGCACTGGGGGTTGGCACTCGGTCCCAGGGGTTACAGAATTCCCCCGTGGCTGCCGCTGGCACAAAGCGTCACCGGTGTGCAGAGGCTCGGCTGTCGCCTGGGCGGCGGCGGCAGGGGAGGAGCGCTCCCCACCAGCCCCGGGGCTGCACAAAGCCGTTATTTCACTCCTTCACCCGTTGCCTTTTCCTCTTCCTCTTCTTGGAAGCTGCTCCCGGCTCTGTCCCCTCTCCGTGCTGCGGGTTCTCCTCAGCTGCTGCAAGCGTGGAGCTGCGGGCAAGAGTGAAGAGCCTGAGCCGAGGCCCCGCTCAGCACAGCGCCGCAGCTCCTGCCCTCTCCTCCCGCACCCGCTGCAGCCAGACTTCCCCCTCCTCGCACCAGGAAGGCAGCACCCTCCTCCCGGTGCCCAGCAGCCCTGAGCCTGGCCACAGTCCCCCCCTGAAGCTGCTGGAGGCAGGCAGAGCCCCACAGGCCCTCCCCTCACCTGGGGGCAGCAGCCCCTTCCCCCCAGCGCTCCAGGACGGCGACGAAGAAGCCGTGGGTGAGCGTCTCTGCAGGAGAGGCGCGGAGGCAGCACTCGGCCCCGGGGAAGGCAGCGAGTCCTCGGCAGGGCCAGGAAGGGAAGGCGTTGACCAGCCTGTGGGGTGGGACAAGGGTCAGGGCCGAGCCCCGCAGCACCCCCTGCAGCTCCCCCTGTGCCCCTGAGGCTGACACACCTGAAGGCCGAGCCCCGCTCCTGCAGCACAGCCCGCACCACGTCCTCGTTCTCCTCCCGGTGCAGCGAGCAGGTGGAGTAGACCAGGCGCCGCAGAGCCGGGAAGCTCAGGGCGTGGCTCAGGACCCTGCGCTGGAAGCCGGCCAGCGCCTGCAGCCGCTCAGCGCTCGGGGCAGCCTCCGGCCCCGGCCCCCGGTTCACCATCCCTGCGGGGAGAGCAGCCGTTAGCCGGGGCCCGTGCGCCCAGAGCCCGGCTCCAGGCGGGGCAGCTGGAGCCCCGCGCGTTACCTGAGCCGCTGCAGGACGGGTCGAGGAGGACGTGGGTCACCTTGCTGTACTTGGGGTCTCCGGGATCCACGGTCAGGAAGTCCTGCTGGGCCAGCTGGAAGCCGGTGACCCCAGCCCGCGTCAGCATGGTGTTCATGGTGGCCACGCGCTTGGTGTCCACGTCAAAGGCAAAGATCTGGCTAAAGGCAGAGCCCGGTGCCCAGGAGAGGCGTGAACATCCCACCCGGCCCCGGACCCGCGCTGACGGCAGCGACTGCCCCCGCAGCCCCAGACACCGGCTGTGTGCCAGCAGGCAGAGCATGGGAGCTGCTCCCCCAGGCAGGAGCACGGAGCAAAGCCGGGGTCGGGCAGGGAGCGGGGCCAGGGGCTGAGAGTGAACCCCTCAGTGACTGCAGGTCCCCTCAGGCCCTCCCCGTGGTCCAGCACGATCAGAGCCACCAGCACAGCTGGGGAGGAGTGGGCATCGGCCGGAGGGAGCGGGGCAGGGTGACAGGGCACAGCTCTTCCTGTCACCTCCCCCTTGTGCGCTCTGTGGGCTCGGGGGGACCAGGGCCACCTGCCCCCTTCCCTCCCCCCAGCACCCAGACCTGCCCTCACCCCTTGTTCTGCAGGATGGCGGCCAGGTGGCTGGTCTTGTTCCCAGGGGCAGCGCAGGCGTCAATGACGTGGGCTCCGGCAGCAGGGCTGAGGAGGAAGGCTGGGAGGCAGCTGGCCTGCAGGAGGGCAAACCCCCATGAGAGGTGCAGGCAGCAGCACCCCGGGCCCCCCTCGGGGCACGGCTGAGGCCGTGGGGCCGCAGGCAGCCACAGCAACACAGGGCCCAGTTCCCCATCACCACCTCGGCTGGACCCACAGCCCCGCGCGCCTCCCAGCTGCTGCTCCCAGCTCCCACGGGGTTTTTCCAGCCGCACTTCCGAGCAGCTCATCCCGAACCTACGGGCTACGGAGCCAGAGCCGCAGGGAAGCCCCCAGCCGCCAGCTGCATTCACAGTTTCTGCTTCAAGTGCCACAGCAAAGCCCAAGCCCAGCCCTTGGCATGCAGGAAGGGGCCGACCCTCCCCCCGTGTCAGTGGTTTTCCCGCCCCGCAGCCTCCTGCTCTCCAGCTCCCCCACCTTGTCCTGCAGAATGATGTGTCCTGACGTGTACAGCAGGTTGTCGTGGAAGTCCGTCTGCGGAGGGAAAACCAGCAGCTCCGGGAGATGAAGATCCAACAAGAATTTCTTCCCAGACAGGGCCCTCAGTTCCTCCACGCTGCCCACGAGGCACAGGGAGGATGAACAGAGTCCTGCATCACCGTCCCCAAAGCCAGAGCCCCGGCAGAGAACCCCCTTCGCCCCACGCCTCCTCCCCACTGCAGCGCCAAACAGCACCCCGAGAGAGAGCGGGGAGTGATGGAAACCCCAACCCGGACACCACGAGCACCAAGGCCAACAACTCTTCAACCCACAGGACCTCGCACCAAGCCCTGGCCACTCGCCGAGGTCCCAGGGAAGGTGAGATGGCAGAAAGGAACACTGACCTGGCTGCCTTGCCCAGGTAGGAGTAGCCCTGGCGCTTGAAGAAGTCAATCACATCGTCCACACAAGTCTTCAGGGTGTTGACTCGGACGTAGCGCGGGACCTGGGAGGCTGGGGGAGCCGCTGGGGTCAGACACAACCCACCGCTGCCCCCAGCACAGGGAGACGCCTGGCCCCGAGCTCCCCTCACCTCCGGGGCTCGCTGCCTGCGCCGGGGCCAGGAGGTCCTCGTTGCGGGTCACCTTCTGCTGCACCTTCAGGCGGGCGAGCTCGGCCTCCAGCCGGGCCCGGTGCCGACGGGCCAGCGCCTTCCAACGGCCCCCGCACTTCAGGCCCTTGCCGAAGAGCAGGTCGTACACCAGCACCTGCGGGGATACGGGTGAGCCCGGCCCCGCCGCCCCGGGCCCCGCACCCAAGGGCCGCCCCGGGCCCCCCTCACCTTCGCCAGCTGCGGGGGCAGCTTCTTCTCGGCCCGCAGCAGCGCGGCGGCGGCCAGCAGCTTCTCCAGCACCGGGGAGTAGCGGAGGGTCTCGGACACCAGGGCGTACAGCTGCCGGACGTGCTGCGGGGCGGTCAGGGGCTGCCCGGGGACCGGGCCCGAGCTGCCGCCGATCCCCGGGCCCCCCCCGCTTCGTGCCTCATCCCCCGCGGGGTCCTAATCCCGGCCCTCGGGCCGAACCCCCGTCAGGCCTAATTCCACCCCCGGGCCTCGCCCCCCTCCGCCCCGGGACTCGCCGCTTCGGGCCTCACCCCCGCCCCCTCCCCGAGCCTAATCGTGCCCCTCAGGCCCAACCCCCCCCCCCCCTCGGGCACACCCCTCCGAGCCGCCCCCTTCCCCGCAGCCCCGCACCGGGAAGCGGCTCTCGTACACCAGGCTCCTGACACCGCCCTCGCCGCGCTCCAGCCCCTCCAGGACGGCGGCGGCCGCGCTGTACAGCGCCATGGCCCCGGCCCGCGCGCGCCGCCGCCGCTTCCGGCGGGGAGACCTCCCGGCCAGCAGGGGGCGCGCGGCGGGGACCTGCGGCGGCTCCGGGGAGCGGGACTGCGGGCGGGGGCGGGGAGGGGCCGGGCTGGGCCGGGACTGCGGGCGGGGAGGGGCCGGGACTGCGGGCGGGGGCGGGGGCGAGGAGGGGCCGGGCCGGGCTGGGCCGGGCCGGGCAGGTGCCGCTCCGAGGCGGGTTGAGCTGCCGCGCCGGGCTGCGAAGAATGGGCGGCCGGTGGGGCCGGGCCCGGTGACCCCCCCGCCAGGGCGTCCCCGACGGACAAGGCCCGCCCGGGGCCACCCGACGTGACGGCGGCGGCCCCGCTGCGGCCCCTCAGAGCTCACGCGCCTCCGGGACCCGCCGGCGCCGTCCGGCCTCACGGATCGGTCTCTCCAGCGGGGCCGAGTGCTGGGAGGGCGGGAGCGAGGGACGAGCGGCGGGAGAGCGTCGGCGGGGCCGGGCGGTGCCGGGATGGGTGTGGGGGCCGCGGGTGATGGGTGCCGCGGGTGATGGGTGCCGCGGGTGATGGGGGCCGCGGGTGTGGGTGCCGCGGGTGATGGGGGCCGCGGGTGATGGGGGCCGCGGGTGATGGGGGCCGCGGGTGATGGGGGCCGAGTCCAGCCGTGCTTCACCCGAGCGTTTGCAGGTGCCGGACTCCCCCGTGCAGCCGCACCCGGGTGCCCCGGTTTGCCGACAGCTCCTGCGCAGGAATAAATCTTCCCCCTCGGAGGGGCCCGTTCTCTGTCCTCAGCTCTCGCGTGGCGGGGGCTGGGTGTGAGTTTTGGTGACAACTCTCGGGACGTGTTCCCGGGGACGCTCTGCGGGGCACAGGGACCGGCCGCGGGCCGTTGCGGAGCTGCTGCCGGGCTGTGTGCGGGGTGGCCGAGCTGCTCCGGCCGTGGTGAGTGCGGGTGCCCGGCCCTGCGCCCCGCACGCCGCCTCAGCCCGCGGCCCCGGGCGCAGCGTCCCACCCCACGCGCTCCCCGCGCCAGCTCGGGCCCTTGAGAGGCTGAAGAGCTGCTGCCCCGGGCCGGCCGGCGTCCTCCCGCCCCGGCTGGGCTCTGCCGCCCGGCACTCGGCTCCCGCACCCGCTTTCTCGGGTCCTGCCTTCCCCTCCCGGCCGCCCCTCGCGCCCCGCAGAGCCCTGCGGCTGCCCGCTCAGCTCCCTCAGAGACGGTGCCGGTGTCGGCCAGCAGCCAGCTCTCCACACACCAGCTCTTTATTCAGGGGACAGACGTGCCGACAATGACCCCGGGCTCTCACGGCTCGTGCTTTCCAGGCAGGCGCTCCTCGCCACCGGGAGATCTTTGCAGCCCAGCCGCGTCTCGGGCTTTTGGGTCAGGCTGGAGCCTGGGGATGGGGATTTGGGGGTCGAGGGTCACGTTTGACGCTCTCAGAGGAGAGGGGGGGACCCTCTCGCGCTGCCGAAGCTCACTCTGCAGCACCACCGCTTCCACGGGAGGACAACCCCTGCGCGCAGCCCGGCCGTCCTCTGCCGCGGGCCCTCGGGACTCAGTCACAGCCCTCCCTGGCCACAGCCACATCCCGCTGGCCAAGCTACGGCTTCGGGGGTTCCTCTGGGGCAGGGTGGTTGTACGGCGCCCGGGGGTGCCGGCTCACTGCGGGCGCAGGCAGGATGATGGGGGGGGGAGTAGGGCCCTCGCTCCGGCCAGCACAGGTCCATGATGGGGTAGAGCTGGCCCTGGAACTCTGCCTGCAAGGTGTAGATGGGGCTGAGCTCATCAAGATGGCCGGCGTTGTAGAAGGTCAGCTCACCCTTGCAGGTAGATGCCGATGCCTGGGGTCACGTTCCACCTCCGAGGCTGGAGGAGACTCAAGTTGTGCAAATCCCCTCGGGCTAATTAAGGGGAAACGGCACCAAACGCTCGGGCACGTGGTTTATTGATAATGAAAATAACCTCGACTTGGAAAATGTAAAACATCGGCTCTGCGGGATCTCAGCGGATTCATCTGTAAAGGGGGGAAAAGAGGCAGCCGGGGGTGAGGACGGGCCGCGGGCCTGCCCCTCCCAGGGGCCGTTCCTGCAGCCACCGGCTCAGCGCGGGGGAGCGGGCCCAGGGGCGGGTCCGTGCGGGCGGTGCTGGAGCTGCTGCCGGCGCCCCGGGGAGGGGAGAGGGCGGCTCCGGCCTGCGAGCAGACACGCCCGGCGGGACCGTCCGGGTCTCCCTGAGGGAAACCCCGCGCGGGGGCGCGGGGCGGGAGCGGCGGAGGAACGGCCCCGCCCTCGGGCCGGGAGGAGGCCCCGGGCGGCGCGAGCTCCATCCCCCAGCGCGCACCGCGCGGCGCCGGGACGCCGCCAACGCCCATTGGCCGAGAGCTGCGCAGGGGCGGGGCCTCCCCGCGAGGCGCCGGCGCGTGGCTCTGAAGCGGCGTGCTGGGACGGGGTCGCTCCTTGGAGCGTGATTGGCTGGAGGCGCGGAGCATGGCGGGCGGCGATTGGTGAAGGGCGCGAGGGGTGGGGCGCGGCTCTGGGGCGATGGCGGGGCGCGGCGGGGCGCGTGGCCGGTGGCGGCTGCGCCCGGCGGCGGCTGCGCCCGGCGGGGCGGGACCTGAGCGGCGATGGGGGGGTGCGCAAGGAGGAGCTGCGCCCCGGCAGCGGGCGGGCCGTGCCCCCGGCCGCCTCCGTGGCAGGTACTGCCGGGCCCCGGGGCCGCTGCTGCTGGGCGGGCGCAGGCGCCGCGCTCCTCCCACCACGGGCCGCGCGGAACTGCGCGGGGGTTGGAACCGGATGATGTTTAAGGTCCTTTGTGGGGGGTGTGAGAACGGGTATTGGCACACCGAGAGAACTGTGGGAACTGAAGGGACACATGTCTGGAGATACGAGAAGCACCTGCGTGACAAGTGATGAGAAAGGAACCTTGGGATGGATCCAGAAGATGTCCCCTGGCCAGCAGGCAGGAAGGGATGCACGCAGAGTCCCTCAGCCCATGAGGGGCACGGGAACTGCTCGTGCTGCGAGTGAGGAGCCAAGAACATGGTAACGGGCCTGGGTGATTTCATTAGTTTGGGGTATAAATATTACTGTATCAGAACAAATAAATGGCTTCCAGCTTGATCATATTGGTCGTGTACAGAGTCCATTACTGAGTTCCCAGAGTTTGTGCCCGCACAGGGACCCTGTTCATCGCTATGCGACGGCTTTGACGCGGGGGAAGAACTGGCCGGAGGAAAGGAGAGTCTGGAACGAGTCTGGAGCCCCTGAAGAGAGGGGAAGACCCATTGAGGTGCCCCATCGAGGAGCTGCTGCAGCAGAGATTCACCCGGCAATGAGGTGAGCGGCCAGAGGGAGGAGAGAAATAGAGAAAGAGAAAAATAGAGAAATAGAGATATGGGGGCTTCTCTTAGTAAGGAAGAGGAAGCCGTGATTAAACTCCTCCAACATTTTCTCTCTAAGAGAGGCATAAAATATGATGTGATGTGTTTGAAACGTTTATTGCTATGGTGTAAGGACAGGGAATTATTTTCCAGGGTGGATACTGCCTTTGAACTTGAAACTTGGGAACGAATAGGCAATGCTCCATGGGAAGAAATTAGCAGTGGATCTAAAGAAGCACAAAACTTTGCTGCCTTATGGAAGCTGCTTAAAAATACCCATCAAGAGTTAAAAGCAGAACGCGATGCTGCTGCGTCAGCCTTTGTAGCATGAAGTCCTCCCACTTCTCCCAGTGAGCCATGTGGTACAAAGATATCTGCTTCCACACTGGTATTTATGGACAATATTGCACCGCCAGCACCTGCGGCAATTAATGCAAATCTGTTAATCCACCTCTGCCTGCGTCGCCAGCGCCCGCGGTGACGACTCCTCCACCGCTTTCACCACCTCCCTGAGAAACACCTCTCCCCCCTGCAGCTGGTAACTGACCCTTCTGTGCCTGCACAGGATTCACCACAGCACTCTGCTTCAGCCCTGAGAATGCACCTTTCCTCCATCCACCTCTACCACCTTCTACCCCGAACACCCCAGAGAACCAGAGGAAAGTGAACTCAGACGACCCATCTCAACAGCTAATAGCAAAACCTAAGGACTTAGCAGCTACCCAGGACAAGGATTCACCCTTCTCCTTTATCCACACTGACTCCTTTTCTATTCCTCAGGTGTCTATGGCAGAACAATCCAAAATCGTTGCTTTAACAGAAGGGGTGGGGGCGGGAAGGAGAAAATCCACATCATCGGTGGAGGGGAATTATAAGGGATGCTTTAGCAGAAGGGGAAATGTTGCCTGATGCTCCCTCTGCTGTTCCAGTTTCGGTGGGACCAGTGATGAAGGGGCTTGTACAGCTTTAGATTGGGAAATTATGAAAGAAGCAAAAATGCTGTAAGTCAGTATGGGTTAAATCATCTTTTTCTGAAGCAGTTCTAACACACATTTTTAACGGTACCTCATTAATGCCTCATGATATCAGAATGCCAGCTACTGCTCTTTTAGCCCCTCACAACAAACACAGGTTTTCACTATTGGAAGGACCTCTGTGTGAATGCAGAGGCGAAAAACTTGCAGCATCCAGCAGGTAACGTTCTCCACTTAGTTACTGCAGAGATGCTGCTGGGTGTAGGGCCCTTGGCCACTGCTGCTGTGCAATCCTGTTTGCAGACTCCAATTCTCCAGCTTTCTCAGGATTTAGCCTGGAAAGCTCGGAGAAGCACACCGGGATCGGGAAAGCCGACTCCAGTGTTTGCCACAGTGCAGCAAGGACCCACTGAGCCATGTACAGGTTTTGCAGACAGATTCCACACTGCCTTAAAGAGCATCCAGACTGTGATCCTGACAGGAAACTGAAATTACTGGATCAGTTGGCTTATGAAAACAGCAACAGTCAAACAAAAAAATGCTATGTACATCGTCCAGGGGAGCTACTGTAGGTGAAATGTGGGAGTTGTGTGGCCGTGTGGGGGAACAGAGCAAAGCAGCATTTATGGCTCCAGCTTCGGCAGCTGCTGCGAGACCTTTCACAAAAAATCAGCAGACTGGCAAATCTGGTGCCATGTGCCATAACTGGGGCAAAACTGGGCATTTTAGAGCGCCTTGTTTTGTGTCAAAGAGGGAAAATCGTGTGTGTAAAAGATGTGGAAAATCTGGCCATTGGACTGCAAATCCATCCTGGATCAGGGCAAAAACGGGGAAACTTCCAGCAGAGTGTGAAGACCCCACACACAAAGACACAAATTCAGGTGCTTGGACGACGTCTGCTCCGCCACTGACAGCAGAGCCAGAGGGGACCTGGGAACAGCAATAGAATCCACAATTACAGCTATGGATGTTAAATGCATCCCAACCACCTTAACTGGGCCTTTGGGCCATGGTTTAAGTGCTTTAGTCGTTGGGAGGTCACCAGCCACTAAGCAGGGAATCTTTGTACTTCCAGGAGTAATGGGTGTGGATTATACTGCAGTTATTAAAACCATGGTGCAAACCCTTATTCCACCAGTAAATGTTGCAAGAGGGGCACATAGTGCCCAGCTGGTGCCTTCTGAGGCAGCAGTACCCGGTCGAGGACGGCTGGTCTGAGGCGATGGAGGTTTTGGATCAACAGGAACACCACAAGTGTTGTTGGCATTAAACATTCAGAAAACAAAACCAGAAGAATGGGTTCAGATTCAAAATAATGATGGAGAATTGGTTGCTTTAAATTGATTATTGATCCTGGGGCCGACATCACTGCAGTTCCACCACACAAATGGCCAAATCATTGGCCCCTGGCTGAAACCATCAGCGGGCTTTTTGGAACTGGTGGTACCCAAATGTCTCGAATCAGCAAAACCTCAGTGACCTTTTGCTTCAAGGATGGACAAAAGTCAGTACGAGACCACGTGTGTCAGCCACCACAGTCACCTTCATGGGAAGAGACCTCCTCAGTCAGAGGGGTGCAGTGCTCACAACACAGCCCTGTCAGAGGGGGCCAGTGGGGGCAGCCAGTTCAAAAGCTCACCTGGATCACTGGTACCCCAGTCTGGGTAGATCAGTGCTGTCCATAGTCCACAATTTAGTGCAGGAGCAGTTGCAAGCAGGACACATTGTGCTGTCCACTGGTCCTTGGAACACTCCAGTCTTTACCCTCCCTGAAAAGAGTGGGAAATGGAGACTATTACATGATTTACGTGCAATAAACGCTGTGATGCAGGACATGGAGCCCTTCAGCCAGGACTTCCAAGCCCTGTAATGCTTCCAGAGATTTGGGACTTATTGGTTATTGATTTAAAAGATTGTTTTTTCACAATTCCATTAAATCCAGATGACTGTGAAAAATTTGCATTTTCTGTATCCTCTGTCAATAAGCCTGAACCTGCAAAAAGGTATCACTGAGTTGTTTTACCACAAGGTATGAAAAATTCTCCTACCTTGTGCCAATTATTTGTAGCTTGGGCACTTCAGCCTATTCAGCAAGCCAAACCTGAATCACTGATTTATCACTACATGGATGATATTTTAATAGCTGGTCAACATCTGCCAGCTATGGCATTGCCTTGGCTGGACACTGTCAGCTGAACAAGTTAGGCCACAAAAAGTTACACTTCAGACTCATATTCAGACATTGACAGATGTGCAAAAATGAGGAGGGGACATTCAGTGGACTCAGCTGTTGTGTGGCATTACCAATGAAAACCTCAGTCCTTCAACGCCTTCACTTCAGGGCACGCCTGGTGCCGCTGCTGAGAGTGATCTGAAACACAAACTTCTGCTTTGCAGCACATTGTAGACAAGGCAGCGAAATCATATGCCAGGAGATATAATCCTGATTTAAAAGTCATTTTGGCTGCTGTTACTGGAGGTCCTGCACACTGTCACTCCTTTGCATTGCTGATGCAGTGGAAGGATGCGAACAAAGGTCCCTTGTGTGCACTGGAGTGGATCTTTTTGCTGTAAAAGTACAACTACACAGCTGGGAGCACTGGCTCAGCTGATGATGAGAGGCAGATGGAGATTGATGGAAATGGCTGGTTTGGATCCTGCCTAGATCATCCTTCCACTAGCACAGGCAGACTTTGATTGGTCTCTGCAGCACTCAGACAATTTACAGTTAGCTCTGGCAGGTTATTCTGGACAAACTTCTGATGTTTATCCACCTCATCGTTTGTTTTCCCTTCTGTCCTCTAACACTTTTCTTGAAAAGCCTCTTTGCTCTGCGACTCCTGTGGGAGGTTTAACTGTTTTTACTGATGCTAGCAGAAATAAGCACAAGGCTGCTGTCACTTGGCTAAGTAACGCACACTGAGACAAACACATTTTAAATGGCACCCCAGAGGAGTCTTTGCAGACACCTGGACTAAAAGCTGTTGTTTGGGCATTCACACAATGCTCCACGGAGCCTTTAACTGTGGTATCAGTCTCCCTGTGTGCTGTAGGAGCAGTTATTCGCTTGGAACAGGCTATTCTCAAAGAGATCACCAATAAGACGCTTTTTCACTTATTTTGCCAGCTGTTCCACTTATTACAGCATCGTACTGAGCCTTGTTTTGTCACTCACATTCGCAGTCACTCTGACCTGCCCGGTGCCTTAGCAGCAGGTGACAATAGAGCTGGCAGATTAGCAGCTCCCGCCTGGAGTGTCCTCCCGTGTCGACTTCTGACCAAGCTCCTCAGGCCCATTCCTTTTTTCACCAGAATGCTAAAGTCTTATCTCACCAGTTTCATTTCAGTCTCAGATGCTCAGGGAATTGTTCAGTCCTGTCCTGACTGTCAGCACTGTGGTGTTGGCATCGGCCTGGGAGTTAATCCCAGGGGTTTGCTGCCTTTGCAGATGTGGCAAAGGGATGTCACCTGCGACGAGCGGAGGAAGCAAGGGGTCAATCCAATATGGATGGTAAACAAGCTTCAACTTCATCTGCAGAACACAACTTCTGTTATGCTTTCCTGTAATGACTATGCACACATGTCACACTCTGATTGGCTACATCAGAAGGCTGTGCACACATGTCACACTCTGATTGGCTACATCAGAAGGCTGTGCACACATGTCACACTCTGATTGGTCACATCAGAAGGCTATGCACACATGCCACACTCTGATTGGTTACATCAGAAGGCTGTGCACACATGTCACACTCTGATTGGTTACATCAGAAGGCTGTGCACACATGTCACACTCTGATTGGCTACATCAGAAGGCTGTGCACACATGTCACACCCCGATTGGCTACATCAGAAGGCTATGCACACATGCCACACTCTGATTGGTTACATCAGAAGGCTATGCATACATGTCACACTCTGATTGGTTACATCAGAAGGCTATGCATACATGTCACACTCTGATTGGTTACATCAGAAGGCTATGCACACATGTCACACTCTGATTGGTTACATCAGAAGGCTATGCATACATGTCACACTCTGATTGGTTACATCAGAAGGCTATGCATACATGTCACACTCTGATTGGTTACATCAGAAGGCTGTGCACACATGCCACACTCTGATTGGTTACTGCAACTTTGCCAATACTTTCTGCATAGCTCCCTCGTGCTAGCTGAGGCTCAGCCATGCTAAACGCCAGTGATTAAGTCGCCCAGGGAGCCAATGGCCCCGTTCCTTGAGCCATTCCCCAACAATTCCCCCTTTTTCTTTTTGAACCACTAGAACCTTATTGCTTACACCTACAAAGCAAGGGTTAATACAAGAAAAGCATAAAGACAAAGTTAACAGGATAATCATAAGAAAAACAACAAGGTGTAACAGCTCTCTGATCAGGCTTCCTGTCCATACCGATAAACCCCATCCCTGAAACAGTTCTTGAACCCATTCGTCCAGGCCGCCGTGGTGCTGCTTGATGTGCTCCATGTTCTGCCCCAGGGCCGCTAGGGCTTTATGGATGGATTCAGAATGATCCGAAAGGTTCGTGCAGCACGGCGTGTCTCACGCTATCCACACCTGTAAGAAGGGCTGAAATAATCTCAGAGGTGAGGTTAAATTGTTTAATACTCCAACAAGCAAGTTTTTCTAAAGTTACTGACCACACAGTTGGTACCAAAATGTCCCCTGAGCATCCTCCACTCCCTCCAACAGGTCAATACCCACGGTTCACACTTAGAACAGAAGGGACAGGTGGTGGGGACCCGGGTCAGAGTGCTCATTAACGGGCCCAGTGTCTGTGCACTCCTCAGGGCTCCTCTTCAAGGCGGGTTTGGTGAATCTGGCAGGAACCCAGAGAAGACCTTTTCCTGTAACGACACACATGTAACCTCTGCCTGGATATTTCACCTCCGCTGGCCCTTTCCACGTTCCCGTTTCTGGTTCTTTATACATCACATACATAGGTTCCCTTTCCTTTTCACTTACTGCTCTCCCATGTATCATCGCAGGGAGAAATTGATTTGTGATGAGAAAGGAACCTTGGGATGGCTCCAAAGATGTCCCCTGGCCAGCACACAGGAAGGGATGCACGCCACGTCCATCAGCCCATGAGGGGCACGGGAACTGCTCGTGCTGCGAGTGAGGAGCCAAGAACATGGTAACGGGCCTGGGTGATTTCATTAGTTTGGGGTATCAATATTACTGTATCAGAACAAATAAATGGCTTCTTGCTTGATCACATTGACTGTGTGGCAGAGTCCATCGCTGAGTTCCTGCAGTCCTTTCCAACCCAAACCATTCTGTGATTCTATGATCCTCTCCTGGCCAAAAGGAACGACAGAGCTCCATCATTCCCCCCTCGGGGGCTTACCACTGTCCTTCACTGCTGTCCCCAGAGCTCCCCAGTGCTGACAGGCCCCACAGGGCTTCAGGGCCAAGCAAATGCTGATGCACGAGGGGGGCCTGGGTCTCAGTGCAGCTTTGGGCATCTTGGAAGCAGACGTGTGGATGCCCCTTTGCTTTGGCATTTGCAGGTTTTCCTATCCCCTTCATGGTCAAAACTGTTTCTCCTTGTGGTGTGAGGACTGGACAGATGCCACATCCCTGTTAGTCTGTGAGGACTTCGTGGAGACGAGGAAGTCGAAGTCTCAGCACGCACACAGGTAGGATGACAGTGAAAAGGAGCGGTGCTGAAGATTTCTGAGCATCAGTGCGAGTGCCTGAGCCCAGGCAGGGGTTGCCCAGGGAGGCTGCAGAATCTCCACCTTTGGAGAGATTCAAAAACCATCTGGACGTGGTCCTAGGCAACCAGCTCTGAGCATCCCTCTTCAAGCTCTCTTCCTCTTAGACTGCAGGTGAGGGGACTGATTCAAAATGTCAAGACAGTTGAGAAAAGAGAGCGTATTTTATTCAGATTTCCCATTCTGAGAGCACCCAGTGAGCAATCCACCATGCTGCAGTGCCGTCGATGGCTGTAACCCCAAAGAGTGACCAGAAGAGAGAAGCAGGCGCAAACACCTTTGTGCTGTAAGAGGTTTTTGGAAGGGAGGAGAGGATGTGTATTGTAAGATGCCAGAAATTGCAGCAAGGTGAAGAGAGCATCTCATCACATCTGTGGTGAGCTCTGCACTCTGGCCACTGTAGTACCATCACAGGAAAGATTAGAGATCAGCATGAGATGACAGGACTGGTAAATTTCATTAGCAGTATGAAAAGTCAGTTGGGTTAGAAACACTCGGTTGGAGTATGGGCCTTACATGTCCTTATCCGGCTCTGATCTTAAAGGAAAAAGTGGAATTTCCTACTGTGCTGCAGGCGGGAAGATCCATACTGCTAAAAACCAAGCCTAAGATAGCCCTGCCTGGAGAGAACGTTCCCCACAGGCCAAACCTCTCCAAGTGTAAAGCTGCTGGGCAGCCCGCACAGAAAGGGATTTCCTGCCGTTGTGAAGGCTGGGAGGGGGAGCAGGCCCTCAGGCAGGAGAAGTGGCCCAGAAGGTGTCCATGGAGGGTCGGAGATGGTGCTCAGCCAGCACCAGCACAATGACGAGGGGTTCTTGATCACGGTCAAAAAACCAGCCCAAGAGAAAACCAGCAAGACAGCCGTTTCCATTTCTGAAAGGTTCCCACATCCGAGAAGGGCAAACGCAGTGGGAGGCGCTTCATTTTGTTTTCCCTCTTTTCTGCACGAGCCCTTCCTGTTTGGCAGGAGGAAGAGAAGAGACGAAGCCACCAAACATCCGAGTAGTGTTGAGCGGGAATAGATCTCGGCCATCTCCCATGGCCAAGGGAGAGAGGCAGGGCTCTGGAGTGCGCTGAAGGCAACGGAAGGTCCTGGGTGCACGCCAGGACGTGTGAACAGGGGGCTCTGGGAGAGCTGCAGAGGAACAGGGAGGTCTCCAGGGAACGTGAGGGCAACCGTGGGGCTTGGGACACCTCAAGAGAGCCCAAGGGCCCAGGGCTGAGAGGGCCTCGTGCCTCCCACAGGGGCCAGCCTGCCCCTCCCGGCCTGGGTGGCGGGTCACAGTGGTGCCCTTTGTGACCTGTCTCTGTGACACCCCGCGACATGGCCTATGGCCAACGGGCCACGGCCCCTGCCCCGCAGTGTCCGTCAGGACAGTGACAGGACAGAGCGGGAGCGCGGAGCTGTCGAGGAGCCCCTGAGCACAGCCCACGTCTTTCCCTGCCACCCCTGTCAGCCCCGCAGTGCCGAGGCATTTTGCCAAAGCTTCCCCCTTCCTCAGCCCGACCCCTTTCCTCTGCCTCGCAGGATGGCGGAGAGACCCCCCAGCCACCCCAGGGTGGCCTGGGAAGAGAAGAGGCCAGAAGAGCCCCAGGAGAGCAGCTCTGCAGCACAGCCCCACGAGGTGTGCGTGCCCGAGCCGCTGCAGCCCGGTGAGTGAGGGGCCCTGCTGGGCCGGGCAGTGCTGGGGCCGGTGACCGCGCTCTGACCGACACCAGGGCTCCATTTCCCCGGCACAGCGGCAGTGGGGGTCCCACGGGTGGGGAGCACGGCACTGCCGGAATGCTGCTCAGGGCTGGGAGCCGGCTCCAGCACAGCCTCCCCCAGGACAGGAGAGAGCAGAGGGGACCTGAGTCCTGCTGCGGGCTCTGGGCAGCAAGAGGCAGCTGACCTGCCAGGAGGCAGCGCTGCTTGGCGGGGGCCGGGGGCCTTTCCAGCCTGGCTGCACGGGAGTTCCTGAGCCCGGTGCCCTCGTGGCTCTCCACGCCGCGCTCCAACCTCACAGCCCATCTGCCGGCCGCTCTCCAGCCCAGACGCCTGCGGGGAGACTGTGCCAGGGGAGCGGGCACGGGGCTGGATGGAGGGCACAGCTCCTTCCTCTCCTCACGTTTGCCTTGGGCCCCTCACAACAGCCCTCCCTGCTCTCCTCCTTTCCTAGATGCCGCCTCTGCTGCATCCAGCTGGCTGGCTCTGTTCGGAAAGGAAAAAGAATTCATCCAGGATTTTCTCAAGCGCCCGGGAAAGGTAACTGCGGCCATTTCCATGGGAGCTGCGCGGGCGGCTCCTGACCGGGGGCTGCCGGCTCTGCTGCTGACTGCCGGGGCTGCTGAGGGGCTGCTGGCTGGGCAGAGCCGCTCCCCCCAGGTCTCCTGCACAGCGCCGCAGCCTCAGTGCTCCAGTGCTGCTGGTGCTGCCCACATGGCCACCTTCTCACGCTCCCCGCTGGTCTCTCTGCTGCCAGGACCAGGCCCAGAGGACGGAGTTCCTAGAGACCATCTGCACCCTGTGCAAAGCTGCCCTGCGTGAGGGCTTGTCAGAGGGCCTGAGTGCCTTCTGCCACAAACTGGAGCTGGCAGAGCGTATTGAGGTGAGGGGACATCCGGCGGGACTGGGGAGGAGGGGCAAGGTCCCCGGGCACCGGCACACTGCGAGGACAACGCATGGGCAGGGACACGTGTGCGTGGACACAGAGCTGCCCCGAGGGGACTCGGGTGCCACTGAGAAGCCCTGCCAGCAGACACCCCAGCACTGGGAGTGGCGGGGGGCACTCTGGGGGCCAGTGCTGGGGCGGGGGGCAGAGGGTCTCCGCTAGCCCCAGCACCTGGCGCTGCGTCTGCTGGTGCTGGGTGGCTGCCAGGTCCCATCCCGGTTCTGCTCTGCAGGTGCTGCTGGAAGAGGAGCCCAGGGACCACCTGCACACAGAGGTGCGGCAGCGAGCCATGCTTGCCATCGCCGCCTTGAGGTACCTGCCCAGACCCTGCTTTGTCTGGCACCTCTTCACAGCCCGTGGCCCTGGGCCTGCCTGGGGGCATCCCCCATCCAGGAAGAGCCCAGTGGTGCTGTCACAGGGCCTCTGCTTTGCCCTGCTGGCGGCTCGTTTGGGAGGGCGCAGGGGAGGGCAGAGGGATCCTGCAGCTCCCTGCCATGTCTCGGCTCCTCCCCAAAGCAGGAGGTGGGAGACTTTCCTGCCAGCACTGGCCTTTGGCCCAGGCCATGGCCAGGAGGGAGGAGGTGCCTCCTGCTGGGGCTCCCCACACACCCTCCATCCCCCTCAGGGACCCCTGCTCCAGAGCTCTGTGTCCGATGCCCAAGGCGTCGAGGCAGCGCTCCCAGCACCAGCGTCCCACAGGCCCCTCTCCCTTCCCTCTCTGCAGCAAGGTGAAGACGGTGCTGGAGGGCAAAAAGGAACGGCTCTTAGCAGCCTGCTTCAGGAGTGTCTTCTTGCTTCCTCCACAACCGGACATGTGTGGCCTGAGCAACACTCTCTACTTTGAGGTAAGTGCTGGCTGAGCTACAGGAGACCGCAGGCCCTCTGGGCTTCTCCTGGTCGCCACGTGCTGAGAGACAAGCAGAGGGCCGAGGCAGGGCAGGGTGTGGGCTCTGCTTTCCCACCCTCATCCCTTCGTTCCCTTCCTGCGGGCCTGCACCCATGCCCAGTGTTGCTGCCCTGCCCACAGCAGCTTCCCTGCCCCGAGGCCTCCCCTGGGCAGCGCCAGGCAGTGCCGGTGTCCGCCCTTGGCGTGGGGAGTTCAGATCCATCTCTCGGGCCGAGAGGGACCGCAGGGACTGCCACAAGCCTTTGTCCTCCTTGCAGACCCTGGATGCCATGGACACCATGCTGCGGACGCTGGTGCGCACGTCTCTCGCCTCCGGCGTCGCGGAGCTGCAGACAATCTTACAGGTCTCCCAGTGGCAGAGAGTGGGGCTCGCAGGGGCTGTTCCTCACCCTGGAGGGAAGGGAGGGTCCCCTCTTGAGCGGACGGTCCCAACGGCGGTGCCACGCACGGGGCACGCTGCAGGGAGGGTGCCCAGCTCCCTTGGGGGAGCCAGGGCTGGCCCAGCGTGCTCTGCCGGGAGCCCGGTGTCCCCTGGCCGCAGGCAATGTGACTGCAAAGCTTTGCCCATGGCCCGTGTGGGCCAGCTCCGCCCCCAGAACTGTCCTTGCACTAGAGCAGTGGGAGGCATTGGACTCCTCTCCTCTGGCACCACAGTGGTGGCAGCTGGTGCTGCTCTTCCCCTGCCTCGTGGTCCCTCGTGCTTTCCTCCCCAGATCCCACCGGGGCAGAGACCCACTGGGACCTGCCTGTCCTGCACAGGGAGCCCAGCCCTGCAGCCCTGTACTCCTGGCTTCCCAGGACCTTGTATCCCCATTCCCCCATTGCAGACCCCCCAGGCAGGCTCCTGCCCAAAAGCCCAGCCTTTGTGGAGAGGGGACACAGGGCCGTGTGCCGGTGGAGGGCACGGAAAGGAGCAGACGCTGCCCTGGGGGTGGCATCTGCCTTCCTGCCTGGCCACAAGGACGGCTTGGGTCCAGCCAGGACTTCCAGCAGCGCCGCTTCTGCTGGCGCAGGTGCCAGCTCACAGGGCCCATCAGCAGTTTCTCTCCTCCCAGCTGCTGCTGACCTTCGCCAGCTGCCAGAACGCGGCTGCGTGCGAGAGGGCCGTGGGGAGGATTGAGAGGCTGAGCGATTTGCTGGCCAGCTGTTCCTCAGCGGAGGTAAGGAGCCAGGCACCCTCCAGCCAGGCTGTCTCCCCTCCCCTGCACACCCAAGCAGCTTGGAGGTGCCTGCGAGGCAAGCCTGGGCACCCAGCGGTTGAGGCACTCAGCAAGGCTCTGCCCTGGAGCGAGGGCCTTGGTTTCTTTCTTTCTCCCATGGTCTTCTCTCCCCAGTTCCCTCTCTGCCAGGAGCCATCTCGGCCCCCAGTCCTGTGCAGGACAGGGCTGCCTAAAGGAGCATGGCGAGAGCCCAGGCCTGGCAGCTCTCCCTGCCCTGCTCCCCAGCTTGCTGCTTAGGCAGGGCCCTGCAAAGCTCTGACTCCCCACAGATCCTTCCCCAGGCAGACTCTTTGGCTCAGGGCTTTGGTTGCAGCTGCTGCCCCTCAGCCCTTCTACCTGTCCTGACTCCCTTGCCCAGGTCTGGAGCGCCTCTGGAGGAGACATCCCCATCCTGGGACAGCTGCTGGGACGTCTCATCCTTTGCTGCGCTTGCAAGAACTGGGAGATCAGCTGGCGGGCTTTGGATGCTCTTCATCACCTCTTCAGATTCATCCTGCAGCAAAAATGTGAGAGAAGCTGTGGTGGCTGCATCCCTCCACGTACAGACATCTCCTCGTAGGCCTCCTTGTCTCCCTGACTGTTGCAAGGGACTGTTCTCGTGCTGGCTGGAGGCTGCCTGTGGAAGTCTGCCAGCTCTCCTGATCTCCTTTGCCCCTCACAGATGCTTCTCCTAGCATCCCATCTCTCGTTTTCATGCAGAAGCTGAACGCTCCCCAGAAGCCCAAGACCTGTTCTTTGCTGCTCCCCTTCCCCGCTCCTCTCAGAACCTGTCTGTTTCATGGTCCCCACAGCCAAAGCTGTCATTGATTGCCACGTCTCCAAAATACTTGGAGAACAGCAGATCCAGCTGTGCATCACCCTGGCTGGTCCCTCCAGTGCCTGCAGAGAGAACCTGTCCCTGGTGCCCTCCAGAAACCTCCCTGGCTGCTTGCATCCTGCCATCTTGCAAGCGGGCCTCAGGGACGTGAAGTCTCGTTGGCAGAGACACTGCGTCCTCCCGACTCTGCCGTGTTCCCTCCTCTTTAGGCCCGATGCTGAGACGGCGTCAGAGGCAACAGGAAGCTGAGAACACCTCCTGGCTTGCTTTGCCCAGGACCAGCAACATTGCAATGGTGAGGAGCTCCTCCCTTGCTGGGCCTCTTGTCCACGGCATCAGCAGGAGACTTGTGTGAGCAAAGGGATCCAGAATCAGTGGGGTTGGCTTGGCCTCACTGTCCCTGGTGAGGGGATTGCTGCTGTCCCCGAGCAGGGACCAAAAGGGGCTGCACTCCAGTGTCCCAGCAGCAGCTCCAGCCCTCCTGGCTGCCAGCAAGCCCTGACTCACTGTAGGGCCGGCACACTGCGCCCACGACCCCCACCCTCCTCCCTCTCTTCTCATCAGCCACCGCGCAGGGACTGCAGCCCCTGCGTCCAGCTTTCCTGCCGCCAGCGCTGCCGGCTCATCTCTGGCCAGAGCTGCTCTCACTGCTCAGCTGAGCAGCACCATCAGGGCCCTGGGTGTGACACGGCTTCCCGACCTTCCTTCCTCCCCTAGGCCTTTGCAAAATACCTGAAGCCTTCTGAGAAGACAGACATCGTCCTCATGGCCATCGAGGCCATGAGAGACTCCAGTGTCTATGACGAGGAGGGGGTGAGCAGCATCCTGCATGTGGCCATGAGAGACCCGGCCTCTTGGCTGACGGAGGTAAGCGGGCTGTGGCTGCTCCGCCCTTGAGCCCTGTCAGGCGTCCTTCCTTCCTTCCTTCCTTCCTTCCTTCCTTCCTTCCTTCCTTCCTTCCTTCCTTCCTTCCTTCCTTCCTTCCTTCCTTCCTTCCTTCCTTCCTTCCTTCCTTCCTTCCTTCCTTCCTTCCTTTCCTTTCTTCCTTCCTTCCTTCCTCCCTCCCTCCCTTCTTTCCTCCCTCGCTAACCCAGGTGCCTCAGGCACCTTGAAGCCCTTTTAAGCCAGCAGAGCAGCATGGGAAGGGCATCAGTTTCAGAGGCAGCTGAGGAGATGACTGCACTCCAGTGGCAGCATCATCCTCACCTGGGTGTCCTCCAGGTGCCAAACATTGTGAAGTGCATCTATGAAAACATGGAGTGCATCTGCACGGCGTCAGCCCGGCACAGCCTGGACTTGCTGCTTCTGCTGTTGGCTGACCAGTGCCCCAAGGAAGTGGTGACGAGCCTGTTGAAGCTCTGTCCATGTGACAGGTACTGACCCCAACAGCCCCCGTGGGCTCCTTCCATGTGGGGAGAGGGGCCTGGAGGACATCCCTGAGGAGCAGGGCCTTCCAGCCCACCATGCTTCCCAGCGCTAGTGGATCAGCCAGGCCCACAGTAGCCAGAGCTGCCCAAGTGGGTCCAGAGCCCTGCCACGAGGTTCCTCCTTGGCCCATGGGGAAGGCTCTCTCAGCCCCCTCCTGCTTGGCCAGGCAGGGTCCCGGGCACTGCAAGCGAGGGACCGGGAAGGGCCAGGGCTGCAGGACAGCCTGGGTCCTGCGGGGCTGGCCCAGGCACACTGTGGTGGCCGAGGCAGCCCTGCTGACAGAGCGTTCTGGGCCCGCAGTGCTGCTCTGGCCATGTGGGATGTGATGCTTTCCCAGCCCCACACGCTGGACAAGGTCTTCAGGGAGCTGCTCAGCAAGCTCCAGGACCAGAGTCTGCAGCCTGAGCTCAGCTGCAGCACAGAGGACACCTGCATCCATCAGTTGGCTGTGAGTGACCAGAGCAGTCCTTGCTCACCCTCAGGGCTGTGCCTGCCTCTCCAGGAAAACAGGCACAGCCCTCTCCCGTCCCATCTGCCCCCAAACGCTCACCTGCTCCAGGACATGGGGACACAGCCCCTTAGGGACAGCAGGGACCTGGACAGGACCAGGTTCCCCGATGCCAACCGTGCAGGCCCCTACTGCCATGCCCCGCTGCTTGGACCCCGTTGCACAAACCCAAAGCCCAGGCAGGCCGTGCCTGCCCAGGCAGCACTCTGCTCCCCCGCTGCCTTCAGGCCCCTGTCCTACTCTGGAAACCTGGGGCAGGCCCAGGCCAGGGGCAGAGACATGGCCTCTGCACAGGCTGAGCAGGCTGCAAGGCTGGGGACAGGAGGCACTCGTCACCACTCGCGTGTCCTGCCTCCTTTGTGGCAGCTCTTGGCTGCAAGAGGCTGACCATGTTAGAGGACAGGAGGAGCCGGCACAGGGGCCCCAAGCAGCCCTCCATGGGCAGAGCTGCCCCCAGGACGGGCTGTCTGGCCCTGCTGCCCTTGCCCTGAGCTGCCAGCGGGAGCCAGGAGCCGCACGAGGTGCGGGGAGGCCTGCAGGCTCGGCCAGTGTCTCACTGCCCTCTTTGTTTCAGCTGCTGGCCTCCAGCGACGTTGACTCAGAGGAGTTTGCGGGCCTGCAGCGCCGTGTCCAGAGGTGCCTGAGGCATCCGAGCCTGGCGCTGCCCTCGCTGATGCTCAGCGGCCTCGTCGCGCTGTCGCAGAGACCTGAGGCGGTGAGCAGGGCGTAGTCAAGCCAAGCCACGCTGGCAGCCTGGGGCTGGGGCAGTGGGTGACACGCTGGCTTGGCCTGGGCTGGGAGTCAGGAGGTGGCTGACAGCTCCAAATGCCCCTGCTGTCCCCTTCACGGGCCCCAGCTTGGCTTGGACCTTGCCACTGCAGTGCAAGGAGAAGGACTCCCTCACCCACCTTGCAGGAGCTGTCGCTCCTGGCACATCCCTGAGGCTGCTGCAGGGATTCCTGTGCCCCCTGCCAGGGAGCCAGACGGGAGGCTGCTGCTCAGTGCCCAGAGCGGTTTTGCCAGGGTGGTCTTTGACCACTTGACAAAAAGGAAATTGTGTGCTTGGGACAGGCAAGAAAAGTGATGGTCTTGGTGCCAGACCTCATGGAGACCCAGCAGAAGAGCAGCGCTGAGAGCAAGATGAAGGCCCTGCTTGTCTTCAGCAACGCGGTGCATCACCTGGAGGAGAAGGAGGCCAGCGCCACCGCCCCGCGGCTGGTGGAGATGCTCCGGCCACTCTTTGATGACGTAAGGATGCTGCGGGAGCGGGAGCCCCACTGACAGGACCTCTGCAAGGACAACTGCCCGTCAGCCCAGCCCTGCAGCAGCACCTGGGCAGGGCTGTTCCCACCCTCACGCCCCTGGGCTGGCGCTGGCACCGCCCGATGGAAGCCTCTTGCGTGGCCTTTCGTGGGCCCAGGGCCACTGAGCCGTGGCTGCAGATCTGGCCCACAGCTGCCGTGTGCCCAACTCGACTCCAAAGTCTCTCCCCTCGCGTCAGCCACGCCAACGCCCTTGGCTCAGGGAGTGGCTGTTGCTGAAGTCCTCCTGTCCTCCTCCCTACCAGGAGTCCAGCCAGCTGCGAGAGCTCTCCATCTGCCTCTTCAAAGACCTGATGCAGATGGTGGTGGGGAGTGACAAGCAGCAGATGAAGCAGCACGTGCGGAGAAGCCTGCTGCCCCTGCTCTTCCACACCAGTGACCAGAGCGAGAGCGTAGCCAGGGTACAGATTTCAAACCTGAGCAGTGATATGGGGAAGGGCGTGCTGACACCACAGGGGTGGCCTGGGCACCAGGGAGGGGCAAGGGCTGCTGGCAGCTGGACTCTTGGAGTCGCTGTCACCTCAGGGTCCGGCTGCCTGAGTCACTGAGGACAGGGTAGAGCCCCCCTCCTCCCCTGCACTGGTTCCACCACGACCTTCCTCCTCCCTCTGTGCCTCCTGCTGCAGAAGAAGATGGTGACTGGGGTCCCTCCCATCGCTGCTCCCCCTGTTAAGCCCTCCTCCGGCACACCCCAGAGGAAGGGTCCCACCACAGGCAGCACGAGGAAGGGTGGAGAAGCTGGCATGGACATTTCCCACACCTGCCCTCCCTGGTCCAGCAGGGCTCAGCAGCAGCCCATAGCCAGCAGGGCCGGAACACAAGAGTCCCTAGAGGCTTCCCAGCTGTCCCTGCGGGTGTTGGAGGCCAGGGCTTTGAGCCCCAATCCCTGTCCCACAATCCCTGTCCACAACCCCCCCAATCCCATTGCTGTCTCCCTCTGCAGGCCTCTCAGGAAGCCCTCCTGGTCGCTGCAAAGCTGCTGAAGTGGAAGGAGCTCAAGCACCTGAGCCAGACAGGGCAGACATGCAGAATTGGGGAGTGCTTGGTGAGGAAAAGCCCCAAGCCCCAGGGCTGGACAAAGGGTGCCCCCCGTGCAGCTGTGCCTCGCCTGCCTTGCTCCAGCCCAGAGCCTGCAGCTTGGAGCTGCATCCTCCTCCCTGCCCTCAGGCACAGAGCCCCCAAGGGCTCTTCTCCAGGCCCTGGGGATGTTGAAGGAGACCCTAGCCCATCTGGGCCCAGGCAGTGGGACACAAGGGTCTCAGGACCCCCAGACTCTCCTCTGCCTGTGGCTGCCTCTCAGCCTTTAGCCTCACAGGGCTCCTGCCTGGGAGATGGAAAGGGCCTGAGGTGGAAGGGGGACAGGGGGTGCTGGGAGGAGGGCCCGGTCCGGCCGACTAGGGAGGGTGTGTGCCAGCCCCACGCCCTTGTGCTCTCTCCAGCTGGTGCAGGACAGGAGCAGAGTTGAAGACTACCTGGCTCAGAGCCGGCCATACTTGGAGGATGCTCAGGTCCCCTTGCGAGAGGCAGCCGTGAGGTTCATTGGTGAGTCGCAGTCCCTGGGGTCCCTGTTTGGCAGCCTGGCCCCAGTCCCAGGCGCTGCACTGGCAGCAAGGGGCAGCCCTGTGGCTGCCAGAGCCCCGACTGCCCCGTGCAGGGCCTGGGCAGCCGGGGCCTCTGTGCCTCCCTCTCCCAGCCCTGCTCACGCTGGCAGGCTTGGTGGCCCCCCAGCTCAGTCCCACCGCGCCTCGGGTACCGTCCTTCCCTGGGGTCCCCCTGCCGAGGGGGAGGAGGGTGCGCAGCCAGAGCGGCAGAGCCGGGAGCTGTGCTGCGAGGAGCGCGCTGGGGAGCGGGAGGTCTGACAGAGCTCTGTGCTTAGGGCACGCCGGGCAGCGCCTGAGGGACAGGAGTGAGCAGAAGCTGTCTGAGATCTGCAGCAGTGAGTAGGGGCAGTGCTGTGTGTGCCGGGGCTGGGGGGCAGGGGACAGAGCCTGGGCAGGGCGCTGCTGTGCCTGGCCCTGCTCCAGGGAAACGCTTCAAGGGCAGAGGAACATCCTGGGGCAGTCGGGGCGTTCCTGAGCAGCAGCTTCCACCTGCTCCATTTGCCTCCCCTGCTCCCCCTGGCCAGGGAAAGGGATGAGTGGGGATGGCCCAGTCTGGAGGGGATGGCGGGGGGGTCTCTGCAGATCAGTGAGGTTCAGCTCTCTTCTCATTCTTTCTGTTGCAGCCCTCAAGCCTTTGGAGCAAGACGCTGAACCCTCAGTCTCGGCCCTGGCAACTCAGACCATGATGATCCTGAGGTCTCCAAGGCAGGAGCAAACATCGGCATGGACCCTGCGGGCGCTGTGCTGCTGGCCCTGCAAAGCTCCTTCCCATTAAAGCTGGAACCACAATCACAGAATCACAGAATCACAGAGTATCAGGGATTGGAAGGGACCTCGAAAGCTCATCCAGTCCAATCCCCCTGCTGGAGCAGGAACACCTGGATGAGTTCACACAGGAAGGCATCCAGGCGGGTCTTGAATGTCTCCAGAGAAGGAGACTCCACACCCTCCCTGGGCAGCCTGGCCCAGTGTTCTGTTACCCTCACAAGCCCAAGGCCACGGTGTCCTTTGTCCAGGAACCATCCTGAGCGTGCTGAGCAGGCAGCGTTGTTAAGGGCCTCTCCCACCGTGTGCAGGACAGCTCACCCCTCAGCACACTCTGGCCCCATTCTGGTCTTCACATTTCTCCCCTCTCTCAGGCTGTCCCCAAAATGAAGTCCTGTGAACTTCCCCCTGTGGAAGTCTTTTCTCTGGGGAGGCCGAGGGCCAAAGGGAAGAGGCAGAGCCCGAAGGAACCGGGATTGCTCTGGGAGCTGCTCAGAGAGACAAAGCCCCGCACCAGGACACGATCCCTGTGCCCCTTCTGCCTTTCAGGGCTGAGCCCTGGAGTTGCACCACAGGAGATGCCCGAGCACTGCGGGGACAGTCCCTGGCGGTGGCCTAGGGCTGACAGCCTGGCGCGGGGAGCCAGGAGACAGAGCTGGCAATGGTGCCCGCTGTCACGGTTTAACCCCAGTCACAGCTCAGCAGCACACAGCCGCTCGCTCACTGCCCCCTCAAGGGGATCACACAATCATAGAATCAAAGATGTGAGTTGGAAGGGACCCACCAGGATGATGGAGTCCAACTCCTGTCCCTGCACAGGACAATCCCAACATTCACACCATGGCCCTGAGGGCCAAATGCTGCTGGAATCCTGTCACAGACTGCGTGCAGCATCTTTCATTTAAGGATCATTTGGTGTTTTTGTGTTAACTTTGGAGATACAGGGATACCCAAGGTACCACAACCAGAGAGCAGTGCCTGAAGCTCACTTTCACAGACACCTCATTTCGGGAGAGACGTGCACCCCGATTTATCTCTTACACTGCAAACGGAATGGGCAGAAGCACACCAAACGCACCCTCAGAGAGCCTGCGTCCTTCTGCCCATCTCTCTTCCACACCCTTTCCTGCTTGGCCCTCCCTCAAAGGCTTTACAGACCACACACGAAGTTCCTCTTTCACAATTGAGGCTTGAGGAGTCACTTCACATCCCTGCACTTTTAGCATCACCTGTTCATGGCTCAGCAGCTCAACACCAACCATCGCAAGCTTGAGCTGGCTCCTCACTACCCCACCTCTGTTTATTTTGTCCGGGGGCTGATGAGGAACCACTGGACGTGGTAACCAGGTCTGGCTGTTGATTTGCTAAGAACTCACAGCAGTCAGTGCCCTGACAGGGGAAGGTTTGAGCTCACTGCTTGTGCCAGGTCCAGGCAGATTTCAGCGCACATCTGGATGACCTCAGGCTGAACGTGTTGGCAAATTGTGACTTCCCATTCTGTAAGTGATAAGGCTTTGCTCTGCGCTCAATAATCACAGCACTGTGGTGGTGTGGGCAGCCTGGCATGACAAGTCATGAACATCTCCAGCAAAATGCCTCTGCTCAGCTTGGAGTGCAGAGGGGCAAATCCTGCTGGAGCACTGTCCCAGCCAGCGATGAGAAGCCAAAGCTGTTTGACACACAGCAGCCCCAGCACTCAGCCTGCCACTGCCTGCCAAGGTGACACTGGAAGTGTCAGGACCAGAGCCTGGAAGGTGATCAGCAGACTGTCCTTGTAAGAACATCCTTCATCATTACTATTCATAAACGTTGCCTCCAGAGATGACCTCCTTCCGTGTGGCTGTTCCGGGAGCAAGGGTTAATGTTTAAGTGACAAGCTCTCTTGCTCCCAACGTTTCTAATACAACAAAGCCTTCAGGTGCTACCTGGCATGAACACCGACCTGAGCTGTGGGAGCAGTTTACCAGGGGTTTGCTCACAGATGCCTGGATGCTTTAAGTTGAGGACAGGCTTTCTGAAAGATTCTCTCCAGCTCCACCACAAACTCTGGCTTACCTGCATCACCTTTGGCACATCATCACACGGGCACAACAGCCCCCACCCATCACCCTGCACAGAGGAACACATCCACACAGCCTACCACGCACA
Organism: Caprimulgus europaeus; assembly: GCA_907165065.1. Next base: position 11,558,170 of record OU015544.1, on the reverse strand, counting down.
AAATGGTATCACCACGGTGGTGAAGAGCTCTTGGAAAGGAAAAATTCCTCACCGAGTCCTTATGGGGGAGGCTGGAGGGGGCCGGTGTCCCGGGCAGCCGCGGGGTTTTCTGGCACAGAGCAGAGGGCTCAGAGCAGAGACCACAGCACAGTGAGCTTCATGTCCTACCCCCGACTCCCGTTTGTGAGGAGAGATCCTGAATTCCTAACAGACCTTAAATCAAGAGAAAAGGGAGCAAGAGCCAGTCTGGGAAACCCTGTGCAAGAAGAGGAGGGCCATGACATTGGTGAAGACCTGAGAGGGGAAAGGTTCTTGAGGCAGAGGGTGGTGGAGCACTGGCACAGGCTCCCCAGGGAGGTGCTGATGGCCCCAAGCCTGACAAGATTCCAGCAGCATTTGGCCCTCAGGGCCATGGTGTGAATGTTGGGCTTGTCCTGTGCAGGGACAGCAGTTGGACTCCATCATCCTGGTGGGTCCCTTCCAGCTCACAACACTCTGTGAGTTCACCACAAACACAGGAATGGGTCCAAACACAGCAGCACTAATATAGAGATTTTATTTCGACTGTGTTGAGTTGTACAGCACATTTTGTTTGTCACAATGCCATCGAACTGATCTGAGAGTTTTTGGCCAGCACATTGTGACGCTGAAACTCACAAGAGCTAAAAGCAGTTTGGACTAAAGGCCTGACCAGAGGGGCCAGCAGTACCTAGGTTCTGGCTTCCTTATTGCTTGCAGTCATTCCAACACGTGCAAAACGGGAGCAAATCCAACTTCTTCTGCCAGCACAACGGTCACTCTTCCATGTCTGCCAATGACTGCAAGGGACAAGGCAGGGGAGAATCTGAAGCAAGGTGCCTTCTCTTCCCAAAGCCACATTGGTTGTTCCCAGTATGGAAAAGAAGCAGAGTCCCAGTCAGTACAGGGTCTCCAGATGATGCTCGCTTTGCTGGCACTGGTGGGACTGACAAAACCAGAGGCTGACAGATCCAAGTGCAGGAAAGGGTCGTTCTTCCATTCCCTCCAACAGAGATGACAAACCATGAGCAAAAAAACCAGGAGATCACAACAGAGTCAAGGACTTTGCCTTGTCAGGGGACCAGACACCCTCACAGATCCTCCCCCACGCAGGAAGTCCCAGCTCGTGAGGTGCAGAACGTGTCAGACATTTTCACTTTGCTGGACAGAAAACCTGCACTTCTGCAAAGAAACAACCCACGTTCAAACTCTTCTTCCCCACTGATACCCACAGATTCCTTAGCAAGGAGGCAGGGGGGATACTCCCAGTGGGATCCAGGGATTAAAAGCCCACCTGAAGGCCACTTCCTTTCTAAACCTTTCTTTCTTTCTTTCTAAACCCAGTCCCTTTTCCTCAGAACGAGTCACAATTCCTGCTCTCTCGTTTAAAGAAGTCGAGAGGCAACTACAAGTTGGCAACTCTGAACTTTGACCGCTGTACAGGAGACCAAAAAGAAGTCAGATTCAAGAGGCATTTTAGGTAGCACTGGGGCAAGTCCAGAGAGGTTGTTTCCAGCACTGAGCAGGTGCCACACACCACGGTTATCGCTGCAGGTCCCCCGTGAGGAGCACGGATCGCAGTGTCTGCCAGCGTCCTTCCCCAGCCCCGTTTTGGTATCGATGCTTCATTCTCCCTTCTTCGGGTTACATTAAGTGCACAGAAATATATAGCAGCATTTGGACTGAAACCCTCACATACACCAGACAGCACATTCCAGGAGGTAAAACAACACGTTATGGCCTATACCCTCAAGGTATCAAGTTTTCAGGATAAAGAGCAGTAGGAAGTGGAGATCTGAGGGCAGGAAAGGGGAGGAGGAGCAACACAGGAACACGAGTTCTGTTTCCATGCCAGGAGAGGATCAGGGTGCTGCTCCTGTGTTAGCACCCAGGCAAAGCAGACGGGCAGAGCAGAAGTGAAGAAGCCACTCGCCCGTCTCCCGCGGTGTCGGGGGCAGCGGGCAAAGTCCGGTGCCTTCACCAACCCTGGCGGGGCGCGAGAACGGGCAACATCTGCTCGGCCTGTTCCCAGCCAGAATGGATTTCCCTTCAACACTCCAGAGAAAATCAATCTGTGATGGGTAATGAGTCCTGTTCACCAAGCTGATCACAATCACACTCATGGAAAGAGAATCTACAGAACCGCTCCCGGCTGAGGCCCTCCCAAAGCACACGGCACCGCCTGGAGCCTGCCCTCCTCCTCCTCGCACAGCGCCTGCCTTTGCAGGGGGGTTGGTTCTAAACATGCCTTTCTATTGCTTTGGGGGTGCTTTGCACAGGCAGTGTCTGTGAAAACATTGCTTTCCAGCCCACAAATGAAAGAGGTTGAGTTCCCCTCTTCAGCCCTGGGTCGTCAGACTGCAATGTAGGGGCCCACCAGTACCAGAGCGGGGACACAGACCATGCTCTCCAATCTGAGCTCCTCTGCTCCAGACTGACAGTAGGACTGCTGAACACAGCACATTCAAGCTTGGTGTTCAAGTGTTGCACCAACGGCCTTCACAATTGCAGTGGAGGCAGAGTCACCCTTCAAACCCACGAGAGGAAAGGCTGGGCTCAGACAGGTCCCTTGTCTGGCATTCAGCTGGAAGCTGTGGCGATGGGCTTCTTCAGGTGTTGGCTCATGAGCTCCCTGGCACGAGACACTTGGATGTGGTCATAACAGGAGTTACAAACGAGGACAGGGTCGTACAACTGCTGATCGGGGATCGGCAGCTTCAGATGGCAGCAGCCAGCACAGAACACGTTCCCACAGTTCCTGTCAAGGAGCGAGGAAACCGGTTAAAGGGAGCTGGAAACCCCACAGCAGAACTTCAGCAAAGGACCCAGCTCAGGGGTGAAGTACCAGCATTACCACTTGGTCAGCTTGTTTCTCAAAGTACACACTCTGGCCTCCAGTGCAAGGCTGGCACTAAAAAGGGACTCATGGGCATTACTGCCCAGGAGAAGGATCAAAGGCCTTGGAAAAACAGAGACACAAACAGCACAGAATGGAATCTGCAGGGAATTTCTGAGGCCTGGGAAATACAGGAAAGACCTAAACCTTCCTCCTGGGAACAAACATCACAGAGGGGCGTCTGGTGAGGTTTGTGAGAACCAGGCTGAGAGAAGAGCAGAACCACAGCGACAACGTTGTTTACCTGCAGTGATGCCTCCGCTTGGCCAGCCAGAATTCGCAGTCGCAGTTAAAGCAGTGCGAGGCCATGTGGTCTGGAACCCAGCGCGTCACCTAGGGCAGACACCAGTCCTCGTCACCTTCCAGTCTGTAACTCTGCAACCACCAGGCCTCAGGAGCCCAGCGCAGGGGGAGAGGTGGCTTTGGGCCACAGCAGGTCAGCTCAGCGCGAGCCCACCCCCAGGTCCCCTCCTGTCACACACTGCAGCAGCAGGTGTTAAAGGACAAGGGTGGCTGCTCCCGGCCCTGGTTCCAGACCACTCCCTGCTGCCACAGCCACTGAAATGAGCTGCAAAGAAACATTCCCTGCTGCTGCATTACAGCTGCCCTGCAGGACACGTACCTCAGTCTCCTTCTTATCAACAGGCTCCCAGCTCGCTTCTGACAAGCACTCTTCGCTGTGATCAGAACAGAAATCCTCCGTGTCGCTGCCGTCCGACTCCTTCAGACACGTCTGCAAAAGGGACAAGTGACAAATCCCCTCAGCTGCCTCAGGGCAGAGTCAAAGGCAGCCCCGCTCCAGCCACAGCCAGTGCTTGTGAGGGGCACCCTGGGTGGCTCCACAGCTCCCCACACAAGGAGGTAAAGTGTTCATGACTGGGTAGGAACCACTGCTTGGCCCTCAAGAAGCAGAGATGCCTCTGGGTGGCATGAGGACACAGCACATGGACAAGAGGAGAACAGGGCTGAGGAAACATATCACAGCATCCCAGACTGGTGGGGTTGGAAGGGACCTCAGGAGATCATCCAGTCCAACCCCCCTGCCAGAGCAGGGTCCCTACACCAGGTCACACAGGAAAGTGTCCAGGTGGGCTTGAACATCTCCAGAGATGGAGACTCCACACCCTCTGGGCAGCCTGGCCCAGGGCTCCGGCACCCTCACAGTGAAGAAGGAACAATTTTAACCACTGGCTCCAAAAGCAAGAGATGGACTGTGGGCTGGAGAGGCTGGTGTGCCGGGGGTGCAGGGACCAGGAGCCTGGAGAGGCTGGTGTGCCGGGGGCGCAGGAACCAGGAGCCTGGAGAGGCTGGTGTGCCGGGGTGCAGGGACCAGGAGCCTGGAGAGGCTGGCGTGCCGGGGGGTGCAGGGACCAGGAGCCTGGAGAGGCTGGCGTGCCGGGGGGTGCAGGGACCAGGAGCCTGGAGAGGCTGGTGTGCCAGGGGTGCAGGGACCAGGAGCCTGGAGAGGCTGGTGTGCCAGGGGTGCAGGGACCAGGAGCCTGGAGAGGCTGGTGTGCCGGGGGCGCAGGGACCAGGAGCCACACCGGGGTGTCAGGGGCAGTTACTCACAAAGTCGTCCTCGTAGTCCATGGGCGGCTCGGCCGGCGGGGCGCAGCAGTGGCGGATGTCCAGGCGCAGCTGCAGCTCCCGCACCTGCCTGCGCAGCTGCTCCACCTCCTGCTTGTAGCTGGCCTCGATCTGCCGCAGCCTGTGCTGAATCACGTCCGTGGGGAAGGGGAGCCCGTCGTCGTCCAGGTAGAGAGGAGGCACGGGAGAAGGACATTTGGGTGGCACGTGCTTGGGACCAGGGGCTTGTTTCAGGTGGCAGGGCAGCCACGAACGGCCGGGCTTCCCCGCGGGGCCGGCAAAATGCGCTGGGACGTGGCCAGAGCAGGCTGAGGGCTTCGCACCTTCTCTGGCAGACCACTGCCCGCTCAGGCACAGCCCTGGTGCCCGCAGGGCTTTGCTGCTCAACCTCTTGCTGCAGCAGCCGTAGGAGAGGAGGTGTCTGGGTGCAGGGTCCCCACTGGGGAGCGATGTCACCATGCCTTGGAAACTGTCCCAGTTGGAGCCCAGGAAGGAGAACTCGCTGCTTTGGCTCTGGGAAATGGGCTTGCGCCACTGCTCTAGCGGGACTCTGCCCGGCCGGCCGGGCTCCTCGCAGGGCACACTCCTGCCAGCATCACCTTTGCTGTTGTCTTCACCCGGGCAGGGGATGCCCAGGGCAGGGCCTGGGATGTCCTGACAAGGGGCGCTTGGTGCCAGGGACTCCTGGCTGGGAACCTCTTGGCAGGAGGTGTTTCTCTTGGGGCAGCCCCCTCCATTGGACACTGTGCCAGTAGCCTTCACGGGTTCCTGGGAACAGGTCTCTAACTGCTTTCTGGAACTGGTGGACACCCTGTCAACATTTTCCTTTCTGGAAGGATTTGGAGCTAGACATTTGCCATCCAGTTCCTCCATGGATGTTCCACTTCCCTTTTCTGCCTCCAGAGCCACACTGCTCTCTGGCACAGAAGCCCAGCTGCTCAGTTGCTTGCTACCCCCTCCGTGCTCACGGCTGCTACTCGTGCTGCTGGCTTGCAGGGGAGCGTTCTCCTCTCGCTCCTCCCCCTGCCATGTCTCCCCCGCAGCCACCCCACTGCCTTCGCCCACAGGCAGCTCGGCCCCCTCAGCGGTGACGTGCCGCGCCTCCAGGCCCACCCGGACCTCCTGACAGTGGTTGTTCAGGTTGGGATCACTAGAGGTGCGGGTCAGAGGGCTGCTGGAGTCGCAGGCTGAGAGCAGGTCATCCATGGATCTTGTCTTTGGCAATCTAGAGCGCAAAAGCAAACAAATCTCAGCACAAAACTCCTGAAACTTGCCTCAATTCAGTCCAAACCCAGAGGAGGGAAGGGAAATGTTCTTAATTACAGGGTGGGGAGGGGTGGTGCAGCAGCATGAGCTGAAATGCACAACACTGCAGGGTGTCTTTAGGTGCAGCAAGGAGCTCTACACGTTCTTCAAGTGGCTGGGACAACGCTACAGAGCTCTTGCTCTCCACAACAAGTCAAACAGAGGAACTACAACAAGCAAGGATGGACAGAAGGCCTGTGGGTGAGCAGCAACTCAGGCTTGGAGCTCCAGGCTCTTACCTGTCCAAAGATCTGCCACTGAACTCCTGGCTCTGAGATCCAGGGGGCAGGTAAACGTCCATATCCTCCTGCCCCAGCGGGTGCGGCGAGGAAGCTGGGAGATAGACCGCAGCCCAGACGTGCAGCGCTCGCACGTGGCACACTGGGTGCAGCACCTGCAACAACCACTCACAGTCAGTGATGAAGGCAAAGGGAAACCCCTCTGACCTCTCCCCACACAGTCCCTGCTGCCTGGCAGGCAGAGAGCCTGGGCAGCTGGGCCAGGAGCTCGACTGACCTGCTCAGACCCTGGCATGTAGAGAAGATTGTGGAAGTTCTTGTTGCCGGCCCGCAGGAGGGACCACACGGAGCAGGTACGCTTGGAGATGTTGTGCATCTCCCGCTCGCAGGGGCTGTTCCCAAGGAAGGTCCCATAGAGGCAGGAATACGTGTGCTGCACCAGCTTCACCTGCAGCATCAGAGGGGAACAACTGTCAGGGTCATTGGGAAATGGGGCCTCCTGTCTACAGGGGAAACGTCTTCCACTGCTCTGGGATGGCTCACACACCTCCCACCCAGCTGGTGACCCTGCTGCTGTCCCCTCTGCCACACAGGGCAGGACAGAGAGGGGACAGCAACAGGAATCATTCCAGTTAAAGCAAAAGCATCAGTCAACTGACACCAAACCCATCCCTCTACAACACTTAACTATTATTTTAGAAGATAGTGCCCTGGTGTGAGCTGGGCCAGAGCTGGGTCTGTTCAGCAGCCAGAGCAGCGCTGGGGGTTGGGTTCAGCTGGGATTTGTCAGGAGAGAAACGCTGAGAACGTCCCCATGTTGGCATTGGTGTCCCTGGCACTGAAGGACTTTGTGTTTGTCCCTCTGCAAGCGCAAGAGCTCAGGGGTGAGGAATATTGACATGGATCAGCTCCATGGGCACTGGGCTCTGCCAAGGGGCTGTTCCATCTCCTGTCCCCCATGGCAGGAGATCCATGAGGGGCTCTTCCTCTCTGGCTCTCTCTGGCTCTCGCTCGGGCTCTGGCTCTCCCGGGATTGCGGTTTCGGGTCGGGATTGTCGCTGCTCCGGGATCGTTCTCTGGGAACGGGCCGGGCTGGGTGGGCGGGTGCTGAGCAATGGCACTGGGGGTCACTCATTTGCATATTTTATTACTATTATTATTATTATCATTACTATTTTAATATCAGTATTATTTTAAGTTTTATTTTATTTCAATGTTTAAACTGTTCTTATCTCCCCCTACGAGTCTCCTTACCCTTTGCCCCCCAATTCTCTCCCCTGTTCCCTGGGGGCAGGAGTCAGAGAGCAGCTGTGTTTGGCTGCCAGCCCAGTGCCAGCCCAGTGAACCCACCACAGACAGAGATTAACAGCCATCAGTTCCCTAAATTTTATTATTTTTTTTAATGTTTCAGCCTCCTGTAGCTCTGAGATTTGCAAATCAGGCTTTTAATCAAAACAGTGCTGCTGATGGTGGTGGGATTCACTGGGCTGGAAGGGGGCCTGGAGAAGTGGTGATTCAAAGAAACCAGAGAATAAACCCTTCATCACTGTGCTCTGCTGGGCTGCTGAGCCTGCAGCACCCACTGTGGGGAGGAAGAAGAAACTGCAAGCAGCTGACTGCAACACAGCTCTGTGCCAGCTGAAAACCAGGACACAGCACCACACACACAGAACCGGGTCAAAATACCCCAAGTAAGGGAAGGGCTGGACCCAGCCGGTGAGGGTATGTCAGGAATCCCAGCAGAGCCCGAGCACTGCTCAGACACCTTCCCATTTGTAAAGAATTTGAGTTTTGTTTTCTTTCAACTACAGCACTAAAATATCATGGCCTTCCCTCAGCCCCTCCTCACATCTGACAAGGGCTAAAGAGATGTTTGTGTGCGTATTTCTTACCAGAAAAGCTTCGTTAAATTCAAAGAGGCAAGGAAATTGCTTCAGAAGCTGATGAACAGCATCCAGCCACTGGAGAAAAACTGGGCACTGCTCGTTCTGATCTTCCACCTTCTCCTGGTGACCACAGCGATCACCAAACTTGTGACCAAAGTCCAGCCAGTCTGATTCAACAAGCACCTGGAAACCCTGTGAACAAAAGCAAAACCCAGCTGCAGAGACTTTGCTGCAGCAGGACAAGGCAAGTCCCATCCGCCAGCAGTGCCAGGGACATGCCGGAGCTCGGAAGGGCTGGAGGGGAGGCTGCAGCAGTGCTTGGTCTGGGAGCTTTGCTCCCTCAATGCCAGAGGTCTCCAAACACAAACTAACAGCTGTTATTCGTACAATCACAGGATATTGTGAGCTGGAAGGGACCCACCAGGATGATGGAGTCCAACTGCTGTCCCTGCACAGGACAATCCCAACATTCACACCATGGCCCTGAGGGCCAAATGCTGCTGGAATCTTGTCAGGCTTGGTGCCATCAGCACCTCCCTGGGGAGCCTGTGCCAGTGCTCCACCACCCTCTGCCTCAAGAACCTTTTCCTCATGGCCAACCTCCCCCTCCCCTGCCACATCTTCCTGCCATGGCCTCTGCTCCTGGCGTTGGTGGCCAGAGAGAAGAGCTCAGCGCCTGCCCCTCCTCTGCCCCTGGGGAGGAAGTTCCAGACCGCCAGGAGATCTCTCAGTCTCCTCTTCTCCAGGCTGAACAACCCAAGTGACTTCAGCCTCTCCTCACACCCTTCCCCTCTAAACCCTTCACCAATTTAGTGGCCCAAGTTTGTAGCTGTTATTTCTATACAACAAGCAGCCTGGAGAACATGCACAGTTAAGAGCAGAGAAGCAGCTGAACCCTGAGCACAAGGTTTTTTACCACTGCACTTCACCAGGCCGGGCAGAGGAGTGAGGTACAGCTCAGCCCAAAGAGGCAGGAAGAGACCATGGAAAACCCCCCACCCTCCACAGCAGCTCTGAAACGCCGCTGAGCTGACTGACAGATGCAATCCTGCTTCTTTCTCCAGAGACTCAAACAAAAGCTGCCTTTCAACAGACACAGAGTGGCAGTGAAGCACAACTCGTACCTCCATGGTCCTGTAATAAGGGTCCAGCAGGATCTTTGCCAGCGCTACGATCTGCGGAGTCCTGTCCCAGCCGTCCGAGCAGTGAACCAGCACCGGTCGCCCTTCTCTGTCAACGGCACTGGACACCAGCACTGCTGCCTTCAGCATGACAGAAAGGTGCTGCAGCCACTTGGTACTCTCCAGGGCTGACAGCCAGCTAGAAGGTGTCCAAAAAACAAGGAAATGGTTGCTTAGCCCTCCAGTGAGAAAAAGAAAGATCTATTTTAAACTAAGTCGTTTTTGGAGTCCTCAGTGAAAATCAGTCTTTTCTAAAACAAGTTCATGAGGAGCCAGCCAGCCTGGGAGTAACTGCAAAGAATCCAACCCTCAACTTCATTTTTTCCCAGATACAGCTGCATTTTAGAAACCCTCAGAGGACACACACAGCCAAGTGACACTGAGACAGTGCTGCAATCCCTCTGGACTACCAGGGATCAGAACAAGCAGCATTCAAACACTGTGGGCACTTTGTCACCCCTCCATTTTCTGTAGTAGAAACCTGGGATAGGAAGAAGGAAAAGGAAGGGAGAAACTCCCAGGACATGCACAGACACGGGTAGGGAACAGTCACTTACTTGCTGGGGTCCGGCACCTGACTGCAGACGGCGCGCAGGTACTGGAAGCTGTTGCGGATGGAGTGGATGTTGGCCATGCCCATGAACACCACTTCACAGTTGGGGTAATACTCTGAGCACGAGAGAGAGAGAGAGACATTCAGAGAGAGCTGCTGCCCTGCAGCACCTGCCTGCAGACACTCAGCTCAGCTGTCCCCTCGAAGCAACATTTCTGGCCTCCAGGTGGGACATTTTGCTCCAAAAGGGGGATGGGGCCAGGCTCTTCTCAGTGGTGTCCAATGATAGGACAGGGGGCAATGGGTGTGAGCTGGAACACAGGAGGTTCTGCTTAAACTTGAGAAATAACTTTTTTACACTGAGGGTGCCAGAGCCCTGGGCCAGGCTGCCCAGGGAGGGTGTGGAGTCTCCTTCTCTGGAGATATTCCAGACCCTCCTGGACACCTTCCTGTGTGATCTCATCCAGGTGTTCCTGCTCAGGCAGGGGGGTTGGACTGGATGAGCTTTCCAGGTCCCTTCCAATCCCTGACACGCTGTGACTCTGTGTAAAGCCTCGTGTGCCAGCAGCCACAGATCTGGATTAATGGGCTCTGCAGGAGCGAGAAGGGCAGGGTGCTCCCAGAGACCAAAATGCTGACCCCACCCCAGCTGCGCTCCAGGAGCCGCTCAACAAGGCGGGTCCAAGAGGAAGATGCTCTGGGACGTGCCCAGCCCCCTGTACCTTCACATTCACAGCCTCCTCCCTTTGCCCTGTTGGCCACAGCCGCAGTGTAGGACCTGGCATCAAGAATCAGCAGCTTCTGAGGAGCTCCTGCGTTCTCCACGCCCGAACACGCGGTCAGGGACGAGTCTGCAGCGAGAGCAGGCGCTGAGCTCCCAGCACACCCCTCCCTGCCACGCCAGGCTCCCAGTGCCACCCACCCTGGCCATGACCGAGCCCAGAGACCGTCCCACACCCCGCAGTCAGGGCGGGAAGGGCCCAGGGTGTCCATGTGGACGTTGGGTTTTCAGCTCGTGTTGTCACAGCCCTGCCAGCGCCTGTGTTCAGGTGCAGGGAGCACGGGACGATCCCCAGGGGCAGGAGGGAAAGGAGCTGCTCACCGAAATCCGCATCGCTGCCCTCGCTGCCCTCGCTGCCCCCGCTGTGCGCAGCGCCGCCGGCCGCCCTGGCTCCGGGGTTCAAGGCACAGGCTTTGGCAATCGATGTCACCAGGTACTCGTCGTCAGCGTTTCGCCAGCCCCACCAGCTGATCTCGGGCTGGCTGCAGCGCGCGATCACCGCCCCGTTGCGCACGTGCCTGCAAAGGAAGAGAGAGCCTGGTGAGGCCCCTGGAGAGCTGAGGAACAACCCCAAGTCAGCACCCACACAGCCCTCCTGGTGGAACAGGGCAGGGTGTTTCAAGTGACCATCATTCTTAAGAGCAGCAGTGACCCACAGGCTGTCACCCGCGCCGCAGCAGTGAGGAGCAGAAGGTGGCTGTGAGGAGCAGGAGGGGGCTGTGAGGAGCAGAAGGTGGCTGTGAGGAGCAGAAGGTGGCTGTGAGGAGCAGAAGGTGGCTGTGAGGAACAGAAGGTGGCTGTGAGGAGCAGAAGGTGGCTGTGAGGAGCAGAAGGTGGCTGTGAGGAGCAGAAGGTGGCTGTGAGGAGCAGAAGACGGTTGTGAGGAGCAGAAGGTGGCTGTGAGGAGCAGGAGGGGGCTGTGAGGAGCAGAAGGTGGCTGTGAGGAGCAGAAGGTGGCTGTGAGGAACAGAAGGTGGCTGTGAGGAGCAGGAGGGGGCTGTGAGGAGCAGAAGACGGTTGTGAGGAGCAGAAGGTGGCTGTGAGGAGCAGAAGGTGGCTGTGAGGAGCAGAAGGTGGCTGTGAGGAGCAGAAGGTGGCTGTGAGGAACAGAAGGTGGCTGTGAGGAGCAGGAGGGGGCTGTGAGGAGCAGAAGACGGTTGTGAGGAGCAGAAGGTGGCTGTGAGGAGCAGAAGGTGGCTGTGAGGAGCAGAAGACGGTTGTGAGGAGCAGAAGGTGGCTGTGAGGAGCAGAAGGTGGCTGTGAGGAGCAGAAGACGGTTGTGAGGAGCAGAAGGTGGCTGTGAGGAGCAGAAGGTGGCTGTGAGGAGCAGAAGGTGGCTGTGAGGAGCAGAAGGTGGCTGTGAGGAACAGAAGGTGGCTGTGAGGAGCAGGAGGGGGCTGTGAGGAGCAGGAGGGGGCTGTGAGGAGCAGAAGGTGGCTGTGAGGAGCAGAAGGTGGCTGTGAGGAACAGAAGGTGGCTGTGAGGAGCAGAAGGTGGCTGTGAGGAGCAGAAGACGGTTGTGAGGAGCAGAAGGTGGCTGTGAGGAGCAGAAGACGGTTGTGAGGAGCAGAAGGTGGCTGTGAGGAGCAGAAGGTGGCTGAGGAGCAGAGGGTGGCTGTGAGGAACAGAAGGTGGCTGTGAGAAGCAGAAGGTGGCTGTGAGGAACAGAAGGTGGCTGTGAGAAGCAGAGGGTGGCTGTGAGGAACAGAAGGTGGCTGTGAGGAGCAGAAGGTGGCTGTGAGGAGAAGGTGGCTGTGAGGAGCAGAAGGTGGCTGTGAGGAGCAGGAGGGGGCTGTGAGGAGCAGGAGGGGGCTGTGAGGAGCAGAAGGTGGCTGTGAGGAGCAGGAGGGGGCTGTGAGGAGCAGGAGGGGGCTGTGAGGAGCAGGAGGGGGCTGTGAGGAGCAGAAGGTGGCTGTGAGGAGCAGAAGGTGGCTGTGAGGAACAGAAGGTGGCTGTGAGAAGCAGAGGGTGGCTGTGAGGAACAGAAGGTGGCTGTGAGGAGCAGAGGGTGGCTGTGAGGAACAGAAGGTGGCTGTGAGAAGCAGAGGGTGGCTGTGAGGAGAAGGTGGCTGTGAGGAGCAGGAGGGGGCTGTGAGGAGCAGAAGGTGGCTGTGAGGAACAGAAGGTGGCTGTGAGGAGCAGAAGGTGGCTGTGAGGAGAAGGTGGCTGTGAGGAGCAGAAGGTGGCTGTGAGGAGCAGAAGGTGGCTGTGAGGAGCAAAAGGTGGCTGAGGAGCAGAAGGTGGCTGTGAGGAGCAGAAGGTGGCTGAGGAGCAGAAGGTGGCTGTGAGGAGCAGAAGGTGGCTGTGAGGAACAGAAGGTGGCTGTGAGGAGCACAAGATGGTTGTGAGGAGCAGAAGGTGGCTGTGAGGAGCAGAAGGTGGCTGTGAGGAGCAGAAGGTGGCTGTGAGGAGCAGGAGGGGGCTGTGAGGAGCAGGAGGGGGCTGTGAGGAGCAGGAGGGGGCTGAGGAGCAGAAGGTGGCTGTGAGGAGCAGAAGGTGGCTGTGAGGAGCAGGAGGGGGCTGTGAGGAGCACAGGAGCAGCCAATGGAGCTGGCACAGCTGACAAAACGAGATCACAGAGGGGCAGGTCACTGCAGCAGCCCCAGGAGCAGCTCTGGGGAACAGCCAGTGACAGTGGCAGCTGCAGCTGGTCAGATGTCACCTCTGGGATCGATGACTGTGCCAACAGGGAGTTTCTGCAGCAAGGGGAGGCTGGCAGTGGTTTTAGCCATCACTCTACTGAATTATTTCAATATCTTTATTTCCAGTAACAGGCACATCCATATTATTATCTATCAATATAAAATACATAAAATATGCACAGTGTTCTCTATAGATACGTAAATATTTATATATTAAACCAGAGAGAAGAACTCTAATTATGGCTGTACTTGGGAAAAGGAATAGTTTCATTTCTTTTCACACTGTTCTGACTGTTCTGCTCTCCCATTCTCTTTCCTTTATGTTTTTCCCCCTCCTGTACGTGCTGGTTGTTAAACCCTTTCATTTATCCCCTGTCAGTTAGAAGGATGAGCTCACTCAGCATCAAACCAGTTGCTTTCTGGGTGGAGGCCTGAGCTGGTGTTTATTAACAACCCCTAAAACGTGAACCCTACCCTGGCTGTTGGTTATTGATGCTGGGCAGAAGGCCTGAAGTGAACACACTGGTCAAGTCATTCACAAATGGCCTGGAAAGGGGATGACAATGAGGTGACAAAGCTGCTGGTGACAACAGAGTTATCGAGGAGAGCCTGTGGTGGCTGGAAAACGTTGCAAAGCATCTTGTGATACTGGGTGATAAAAACAGAGTAGGAAGTTTAGTATGAAAAGTATTCACAGATGATCAAAACCCAACTCCAGCTGCTGACAGAGCAGCTGGGTACAAACCATCTGCCAAACCTCAAAGACCTTAAAGTCACTGTGGAGCTCCCTCAAAGCCTCAGCTCAGTGCTCAAGAGAAGCGAGATGGTTACGAATGTGACAGCAGTTATTCAGCAAGGAATAAGAGAGAGAACACGATGGCACCACGTCTCCAAAACAACACAAACCTCTCACTAATCCACCTCAAAAGGGAGAATGTTGTACCCAGAGCTCCAGAGAAGGGGGCAAGGACAATCAGAGCTACAGAAGAGCTTTGCTATAAGGACAACTTAAATAGGAAACAACTCCCCACCATGGGAGAAGGACAAGAATGGATGAGAGGTATAAAAAGTCATGAATGCTCTAAAACCCAGGAGTTTGGAAAATCAGCCTTTTTTTTCCCCAAAACACACGTGAGTACAGGAATGGCCACGCCACACGCTCCAGAAAAACAAAGAAGTGTTTTTTGGAGAGCGGACTCACAGCCACAGAGCAATGTGAAACTATAAACTGGCCCCAAAATGCATTAAAGTCATGGAAGGTGGGTCCACCAAGTGACCATGAAACACAGCCACACCTTCTCCTCAATACCTGTTGTAGGAAATCTGAGAGCTGCTGCTGCAGAGATGCACCAGGAAAGAACACCTGCATGCCTGTCCCATTGGTTACGCTTCCCTGAGGCACTGCTCCTGGTGCCTGGCCCTTCTTGGATAATAAACTAGGGAGCCCCACACCTCAGATCTTCACAGCAACAGTGCTTGCACCTCCCTATCCCACCACCCCTCATGCAGCACCTCTCTGAAGATGAGCTGGAGTAGGAACAAAGATGTAGATAAAGCTGCTGAGAAACCACATCCAAGGATTACTTTTTTGTAGGTCAGCATCTCTGAAAAGGTTGTGTTGGTGGCCAACGAGGGGATGTCATGGTCTAGATCCTAAAGCACACTGGCACAAGCCTCAACTCACCACTCAAGGGCTGTTCAGCCACCAGGGAGGGCTAGTAGAAGCACTCTTGAAGGTCTCTCTTTCTCATGCTGCCACCCTATAAGGGGCTCTGCTGTTCCACAGAGGATGACAGTGTTTGTTCATGTTATTTGCTGGAAGGCAGCACACCAAGAAAATGCATCGAGGCTTTGAACACCTTCTAACAGGGGTGGATGGTGTCTCACCAGCAGCTACTGCAGTTTGCAGGAATGGTTTTGCTTCTCAAAGACAAGGTCCTCATTCTCCTGAGGCAACTTATCAATGAATGCAGAAAATGCATTGTTGTTAATGCCATCTCATAGATAATGCTGGTGAAGGCTTTACACTGAAGACTTCCCCATGTTCAGCTAAGTCAAAACACCACGAGGACCTTTCCCCTCAGTGCCCCCCTCTGCTGCTGTTTTGTTTTGCCAGGTGACTCACAGAGCAGTCACTGCCAGCAGATCTCTTCCTGCCTGCAGGATCACTGAAGGATGGTGAATGCAGACAGCAGCAAAGGGTTTGTTTGTACCCATAAATGCAACAGAGCCAAGGTGTGGACTGAAGCACCAGCTTGGTCCTTAGCACACCCATGGTTTTGGTCTGGGCCAACCAGCCCCTTCCCAGACTGAGCACGTGCTTGTGAAACGCAGGAGCTGTGCCAGGATGGCTCCCAGCAGGTTGTTTAGATGCAGAGGTGCTGGTTTGGGGTGCAGAGGGCAGAGAAAGAGTTTCTCTGTGTGGCCACTGGAGGTCAGAGGTGGCCTGCTCTGTGCAAAGCTACAAACACTGCCCAGGAGTCCTCTTAAATTCAGAACACTTCTTGGGGGCACAAACTTCTCAGCACTGCAGCAGCTGCTGGGCAGAGGGTGGCCTCGAGACAGGCAGTTTCCAGAGACACAGAGCCATGGCAACAGACACAAGGAAATGTGGCCAGCACCGATCAGCATGACACCATCAGCAAGCAGAAAGCTGAGCAGGTTCCAGCAAACCAACACAAACCACAACTGGGCTTGCAAAGAGCTTCCCAGGCCAGGGGAAGAGCCAGAGCTGGACTCTGCATCTCTTGCAAATCTCCCCAGCACGAGTGCATGGAGCATTTCAGGGTTTTTTCCTTACTGGGGATTTTGGTGGAGGTTTTCCTCAAAGAAAACAGCTCCTTTCTTCAAACTAGAGTGGCAGAAGGTGCCATAGTGTTTTATCTCACATGGCCAAAATTACTCCTCAGGGATCCTCAGTTTAGTTTTAATGACTCAAGATCCTTTCAGAACCCAAAGCTGGAGTATGAGATGGCTTTTGTAGTTTTATAGTTTATTAGCTGAGGTTTTACTCCCAGATTCCTTCAGAGCACAAGGCTAGAGCCCATCTTGTTTGTACATGCCATTTAACCCCTAACAGTCACCCAGAAAGCATCAACCAACATCTCTCAAGTCCCCTCTCTGTTATTTGCTGGCCAGAAGAGTGCTCATCCACTAGGTAAAGTCAAGGAGCTTGGCTTAAAACACAAGAAGGAGCTGAGAGGGTTTACAGAGCTGACACCTAAAGGTTCCCAACTGCGATCACAGAATTGTTTTGGTTGGAAAAGACCTTTCAGACCATCGAGTCCAACCATGGGTGCACGTATGGGAGTGGTTTCACTTCCTGAGTCTCTGGGCTGAGCTCCTGGCTCACTCTGACATGATCTAAAAGCCTGAGACCAAGCACCCAGCCATGGGGCTGGAGCCATGTCCAGGGTTTGCCCACAGCTTCCCTGACAGCCGCTGCAGCGTGAGCATGACAAGGGTGGTGGTGGAGGTCTGTGAGGAGCTCTCTGGCTAACATCATCCCAAGGTCCTCTGAAGGTGGCTGTGCAGACACAGTGATAACGAGGAGCAGCCAGCACACAATGCCTGTCTGCCTCTGTAGTCAGCTAAATAATTAATTGCATCCTTTGAGTTATTTTAAAACTGAATTGTGCCTGGAGGCTCCTGCACCTCTGCTGTGCATCTCCACCGAGGACTCAGGGATGGAGACATGAATTTCTGCTTTGTTAACAGCTGAATTGTTTGTATTTAAAGAAAACTGACAATGTGGTACCTTTGGTGCCATGTTTTAACTGCCTGTAACCCAATGAACTCAGCCTTGTTCTCCAAAAGCTCTGCAGTCTACCACAGCCCTGTGGCTACCTGGGACGTGTGCACCCAAGCCCACTTGTCCACTCTCTCCTGAACGATGGGTGAGGAGGAGGAGCTGAGTGTGAGGCTTTTCCTTTCTTCCCTTGCCCTTCCACACAGCACCAGGCACTCCAGCAGCAGCCAAGGCCCTCAGGGACCCTCCTGGCCAAAAGACTTCAATCTCATGCATGGAAATGAGAGCTCCATACAGGCAAGCACTTGTCCCGTCCTGTAACATCGCTTGTCAGCACCCTCTAATCTGATTCCAGGTTGCAAAAGGTTGCAGCTCAGCTTGTAAATTACTGGGTACCATTATAGTGATATTATAAAAACGAGGAACAAAATAATTGTTAGAGCAGCAAAAAGAGAGGGCTTTGCCCTGGGGTGGGGAGGGACCCGGGGACAGGCCCCAGCACCAGGCTGCTTTTAGCACAAGGAATCACAAATCAACTTTGCTGACTTGGCTGCAGAGAGGGGAGGGCTCCCTGCATGAGCAGTGCTTGTTAGCACCCTGCTAGAACCCAGTTCTTCTAAAGCAATACACTGTGTTCTGCCACTGATTAACAGGGAATGGGGTAACATGAAGAAGTGGAATTAAGGGACATGCAAATGAACTGGTTTTGTTCCCTGGCTTTTACACTTCCCAGGGCCAACCTTTGTTGTGCAGCTCAGGTATTCCCAAAGCTTTTTCTATTTGGATTTAGTAATTGCTAACACAGAGTCTGAGGCTAGAAACCAGAATGATGTTACAGCCTGAGCACTGGCTGGGGGCAGCGACTCAACCAGTCTCCTCTGAGGTTCAATAAGTCAAGTCTCCTAGAAGATGTTTGATGAGAAATCACCCTTCTACACTGAAAAGCCCTGCAATGAAGCAGGGTGCTGCATGGCCTCCTGCATCCCCTGTACAGATTATTTCTGGAAGGCTGACCAGGGAGCAGGTACTCTGGACATTTACTGGTTATTGAATCAAGGTTCAGCCACATGCAAACATTTCATTCTGTCACACACAGAATCCCAGACTGGTGGGGCTGGAAGGGAGCTCAGGAGATCATCCAGTCCAACCCCCCTGCCAGAGCAGGGTCCCTACACCAGGTCACACAGGAAAGTGTCCAGGTGGGTTTGAACATCTCCAGAGATGGAGACTCCACACCCTCTCTGGGCAGCCTGGCCCAGGGCTCTGCCACCCTCACAGGGAAGAAGTTTTTCCTTCAGTGTGTCTGGAACTTCTGGTGTCCCAGTTTGTGCCCATTGCCCCTTGTCCTGTCACTGGGCACCACCCAGAAGAGCCCGGCCCCATCCATTTGGCCCCCACATTTCAGCTATTGACAGACATTGATCAGATCCCCTCTCAGGCTGCTCTTCTCCAGGCTGAACAGTCCCAGCTCTCTCAGCCTCTCCTCACACAGGAGATGCTCCAGGCCCCTCAGCATCTCTGTAGCCTCCACTGGACTCTCTCTAGAAGTTCCCTGTCTTAAATGTTGTCAAACTCTCAGAACTCTGTCAAACCAGAAGTGATTTGCACTTGGATATTAAAGGGTATGTCCAGCCCTGACCAGGTAGCTGAGAGCAGGGCCACACAGCCGGCTCATCTCGGCCAAGATTTCTTTTCAAGGTAACAGCTAGGCAAGTACCAGTCTGCAGAAACCTCCTGAGACTCAAGGAAAGAGAACATGGATTCAACACAGTGTCCTTGCTGCATCTCCCATAGGAGGAGAGCCACCCACATCTTCAGATCTAACCCAAAGCAGGGGAGAAGCAGCAGCACTGGAACAGTGTTTCTCCCTCCCTCTGCTGTCACACACTGTGTGTGCAGAGAGGCTGATGTGTGCTGGGAGCAGGAGGAGCCCCGAGAGCTGCAGGATTTCAGAGGCAAAAGGTGAGGTGACACCTGAGGGCCAAGAGGGAAGCTACTGCTGCCCATGCAGGCTCTGCTCACCCAGCTCACACCATCCTGCACAGGACACCGAGGAAAAGGGCAGCGGCTGTGGCCTGGGGAGAGCGCTGCTTTGGTTTGGTGTTTACCTGTACACCACCACAGGGATCCTCTTCCACGATCTAAACGAAGCCACGTTCTCCAGCTCCTTATCAGTGATCCAGACAGGGACCAGCAGCTTCTGGGGATAACTGGAACAAAGCCTGGGGGGAAAAAAAAGGATAAAGGCAAGATGAGGAGTGAGGAGTCAGGAAACAAAATCTGCACCAGAGAAGCTGTGCAGAGAGTGGGCAGGAGCAGCTCACACTGCCCTAAACCCAGCGTGCAGGATTCAGGCTCTTCATACCCATCCCAGCACAGCCCCAATGTAGGAAAAGTGAACCAAAAAATGCTGTCAGGAAGGAGCTGAGAGAAAACAACCTCCTTTCACCTCAGGCCCCACCTCCAGACTCATGCTAAGTACCCCTGCACTTCCCAAGGGTGCCTTTGGAACACCCTCTGGATTTAAGAATTCATGAGGGTTTAGGGGAACAGTCCTTAATTTATGTGAGGTTTTGGTTTTCTTGCAGCACTTCCAACCCCAGAAACACACAGAGCTTCTGGTAAATGATGATCTGCCACTTTCTGCCTTGCAGAAGACAGGTCACCACTGAGAAGCTTCACACATTTCTCTGCAAGGAAGACACCTCTGCCCAGAAAGGTGGCAATGATGACTCTGTGAGTGCTATAATAAAATGACAGAGGAAGATCTAAAAGGATATCTTGTTTGGGGAGGTGTCAGAAATAATTCCTGATGCACATCTGAACACATGCCAGCCAGAGGAATGGGATGGGCAAGTCCCCACCAAACCAGTTTCCTGGGGAAGAAACTCACAGCGAGCACAGCTGAGAGCAGAGGACACCCAGCTCCTCAGAGCTGCAGTTCCAAGGGAGCCCCACATCCCAGTGAACCGAAGTGTGACTGGAGCAGCTGCCCTGAGGAGAGGCTGAGAGAGCTGGGACTGTTCAGCCTGGAGAGGAGCAGCCTGAGAGGGGATCTGATCAATGTCTGTAAATACCTGAAGTGTGGGGGCCAAATGGATGGGGCCGGGCTCTTCTGGGTGGTGCCCAGTGACAGGACAAGGGGCAATGGGCACAAACTGGGACACCAGAAGTTCCAGACAAACTTAAGGAAAAACTTCTTTCCTGTGAGGGTGCCAGAGCCCTGGGCCAGGCTGCCCAGAGAGGGTGTGGAGTCTCCACCTCTGGAGATGTTCAAACCCACCTGGACACTTTCCTGTGTGACCTGGTGTAGGGAACCTGCTCTGGCAGGGGGGTTGGACTGGATGATCTCCTGAGGTCCCTTCCAACCCCACCACTCTGGGATGCTGTAAAGCAGTTGGGCTGAAAGGGAAATTCAGTAGGTGGGGAGTGGAGGAGATGGGAAAAGGCATCAAGATTGTGAATGCTTAAATCCCAAGAAAAATGATAAAAACCCAACTGCAAGTACTGAAACAGCAGGGCAGGAGGGGAGCCAAGGGACAGAGGAGGAAAGGCAGACTGTGCTGAGAGAGCAAGACAAGTAAAACGGAGCACAGGTACAAATCCAGGGGTGCAGGAGCTTCCTGGTCACTGCAGCTGCGATCCTGCCCCTGCCACTCACCACAGGCTGCAGACAAAGCACTGCTGGGTGCTGGACCAGCCCAGCTCCAGCAGCTCAGGCAGACAGAGCCCTGCACGACAAGGAACATCAAAGAGCAGCTCCAGCTCTGGGCTGTCACCCACATCAGTTAGAAGGAATGTTCCAGGGAGGTGGAAAGTAAACTGAGGGGGGTGGAACTGTCCAGCCAGGAAGCTCCAGAGGGAAACCTGAACCCAGGCTCTCCCTGCTGATGGGGACAGGCACGATACAGCCCTTGGTATCCTTTAGGTTGTGATGCTAGTGAGGGCCTGCCTGCCTGCCACACTAGAGGATGACACTTCACACAGTGTCTAGACAGCTTCTCAGAAAGCCCCAGGCAGAAGGCAAGGCAGATCTATGGGATAAAAACAACAGGGTGTGGGAGGGGAATCCAGGAAGAAAAATAAAAGCTGTCAGGTAAGAAGTTGAAGACCAAGATGTCTGTGGTAGGATGTCTAGTCCTGGACATCTCTGAATGCCTCAGATTCCATGTGCAAAGTTGGTCAGGAAATTAGAGAAGAATGAAGTGTGACTGAGAATAAAGGTATGTGGAAGAGGGTTGGCACCTATTAAGATCTGGAAGAACTTTTGGAATAGCTGAGTCTATACAAGAAAAATGGGCTTCATCGAAATGAAAACAAAATTAGTTCCCTGGACTTCAGAAGAAACATTATGGGAGATGTCTCAAATTAAACATTAGGGAGAGTCAGTACAGGAGAGGTTCAGGAGCATATCTAAGAGTTAAGTCACTAAACCTCTGTAGCCTTAGGAAAACAGTAAGACAGAATTCAATACAATTCAGGTAGGAAACAGGACAGCCTCAAGAAGTGAAGCCAAATTTAAGTGGGGCATGTAAAAAAAGGCAATGAGATAAGACAGAGACCTGTGCTTCTGGGTTAGAACTCCAAAAAATAAAGTAGAAGAATTGAAAAGCCAGGATGAATGAGTGTGTTGGCTTAACAGCATCTTATAAACATGATACAAGGAAGATTATGAGTGGTACCCTACATTTCAGCTTTGTAGGACAACTGGAAGAGGTCGAGCTACTGACCAAAGTGGGGTATGTTCCAGGAAAATGTGAAGGTAAAAAAGTGTGAGGCTGGGAGTTACCAGCATCAACAAATAACCCAGAATGTGAATGGACTCAAATCCCAAGCCTAAAGAGAAAGAGAACAGCACGGGGGCTACGCTACCCACCCCTGCAGCAAGAGCAATGGCATCCACGAGGGGCTGGCAGAGGTGCAGAAAGGCTGCGAGAGCAGAAATTGCCATGGGAGACTCGTGTTGCTTCCACATCAAACACACAAACATCAGGGTAATGCAGGAGACACGGGCAGGATCAGCTGCTTCTCGGTGCCACCTGCCAACGAATACAGAAGTACAGAACTCTTCCTTGGTCCTCAGCTGGGACCTGGGGGTTCTGGTCAACCCCAAGCTGGACATGAGCCAACAGTGTGTCCTGGCAGCCAAGAGATCCACCCGTGTCCTGGGGGCACCCAGCCCTGCACTGCGAGCCGGGCCAGGGAGGGGATCGTCCCGCTCTGCTCTGCACTGGGGCGGCCTCAGCTCCAGCACTGGGGGCAGCTTGGGCACCACGGGAGAAAAAGGATCTAAAGCTGCTGGAGAGTGTCCAGAGGAGGGACACAACACTGGGGAAGGGTTTAGAGGGGAAGGGTGTGAGGAGAGGCTGAAGTCACTGGGTTTGTGGTGGAACAAGCAGATGCAGCTCAGGTGCTGATGGATCTGGATTTTCAGGAGGTTTCTGAAAATTTGTGTGGGGTATTT
The DNA here is from genome assembly GCA_907165065.1 of Caprimulgus europaeus. The sequence continues at coordinate 11,535,870 of OU015544.1, read as the reverse complement.
TTTTTTTTTGGTTGTGGGGTTTTTTGGTAGGGTTTTTTGGGGATTTTTTTTGTTTTATTTTGGTTTGGTTTTTCACCTGCTTGTGTTTTTTACAAAATCTCTGTGTGTGTTTTTACAAATGTGTGTGTGGGGGGGTTTGTTTGTTTTTCTTTTTTACACAATCTGTGTGTGGTTTTTTTCCCCACAAAATTTGTGTGTGGTTTTTGGTTTTTTTTACAAACTTTGTTTGTCTGTGTGTTGGTTTGTTGTTTTTTTTTTTCACAAAATGTGTGTGTGTGGTTTGTTTTGGGGTTTTTTTTTTACAAAGTTTTTCTGTGTGTTTTGTTTTTTTTTACAGGTCACTCCCCAAAAACTTAAAGGAAGCTGCTCTTATGCAACCATAACTCTTGAAAAGATAAAGATACAAAACTGCCATGGTCATTTTGCACAACAAAGGGGGGTCCTGCTGGGAATCTCGCTGGCCCCTGTGCTGTGCAATACGCCCACGTGTCGGGGGGAAAAGAGATGAACACGAGGTGACGCAGGTCATGGAAGCTCAGAACACCCCTGGGACCACCCTGACCCAGAACACAGGATGAAAGTTTTGAAACCAGGAGGTTTGATGCCAGCAAAAGGTGGTTCTAACTCCACAAGCACATCAATCAGCACAGGCCACACCTATGGACTCATGCTAAGTACCCCTGCACCAACACCTTCTCACCACAGCCAGCCAGTCCAGGGTGCAAAACATGGGGCTCATCCCCAGTGGTCCTTGCAGACTTATTGTCTACACTTGGCAAATACAGGCAAGAACCTAATTATCACCCTTCCCAGAAAAGCAGGAAATAGTATTAAAATCTGTAGAGAATTGTAACAAAATAAGACAAAACATGAATTAAGAGCAGTCACAGAAACAAGAAGGAAACATCAGCTCTCTAAACCAGTAACACGGAACTCCACACAACTATTTCCTCATAAAGACAAAAATAAACAAACCCACAACTGTGAAAAGATCAAAGCTAAACAGGAGCACTGACACTGAAGGGAAGGTGAATGGTGTTTCCTTTCTGAAGGAACTAGGTGTGCACCAAACCCTCCAGCAACAAGGCTGACATGAACCATCTCGTGCCTTGGGTAGGACGGGTGCTCCAGATGGGCAGTGCCAGAACGTGGCCATTTCCCTGGCTACACAGACCACTGAAGATGTGATTGATGCAGAGATCATGTCAGAATTTTCTTATCATTGCATGCTGAAATAGTAACTTTTATCAAGATGGAAGGAGTGGTTATTATATGCTTGTGTGGCTCTAGTTTTACAAGGGCTGTCACCAGGAAGAAGATAACAGTTTCCAGATAAGGACATGAGTTGAAAAACAATGAGCAAAGTCACTGCCTTGCAGTATCCTGTCCCTAACAAGACAGTTTTGCCAATGCTGGGAAATAAAAAGGTAAAAGGACTATAAATAGTTAAAAAGTAACCTGATTCCTGTGAACAGAGGCAGGTGGGAATGACCTAAAGCCAGGGCAGCACTCAGACACACTCCCCAAAGCAGCGAGAGGGAACTGGTTCCTGAGTTGCACAAGCAAACCAGATCACCTTGGAGATCTGGGGATGTCTGCAGGAAGCTGTGTCCTGCCAGGATCCCCAGGGAGGATCTCTGCAGATGGAGGGAAGCAAACCCAGGCCTGCATCCAGCTGCTGTGGGTCGTTTCAGGTTCTTTCTTCCCTGGTTTGGTTGGAAATAAACCATCTGTCTTTAGAGAAGGTGGCTAACTGCTGTGTATGACTGGCCAGGAAGCAAACCACGGATGGTCAGTCGAGGTTGAACCTTCTGAAACAGTCAGAGGGAACCACATCCCAAAACTGAGCAGTGGAGACAGCTGGACTGCTCTCAAAGTCACCCAGAGACCCCACCCAGGGCAGGGACCTACAGGTTGTGCTCTCCAAAACTGAACAGTTCAGGAGAACAATCTTTATTTCCCATCACTGGAGAAACTGCACAAATGCCACCAAAGTCCAAAAGCAACGACGTGGTCAGTATGGTCAAGTAGAAACTGTCAATCAGCCCCCAAATCTAGTGCTGGCTGCCTGGATTCTTGAGGGAGAGAGAAGAGAACAGGCAGCAACAGTGCAAAACTCCACTGGGATTTCCCTAGAGCCAGCGTGCCTGAGGCTCTCATGGTCTCCACAAGGAACCAGTGGCCTGGAACTGGTCGATACAGAGGTGATGGGGGACACTTTTCTTGGCTGAGACATTAAGAGACAGGACTGAGGAACACCAGTTGTTTCAAGAAAAGGATTATAGGGACTGCAGAAATGAGTATGTCTGTCAAAGCTGAATGAAATCCTGTTGGCTTAATGCCACCTGCTGCAAAGAATGCAGAAACACCTCTCCAAGAGCTCCTGTGATCTTCTCCAGGAGTGGAGGACAGCCTGGAATCACTGATGTGCTGGTGGGAAAGACCTAGAGATCTCCACCACCAACCTCCTGCTCGCAGGGAACCACCCCCAACACTGGATCATCTGAGACGGAACACTGTCATGATGGAGAAGCCCCATCTCCCTGGGGTTCTGTCCCAGCACGGCACCACCCTCCTGGGGAATGATTTTTTTCCCCTCCCATGTCCAGTCTGAACCTCCCAAGGTGCAACCTGTGGCCACTGCCTCTTGTTCAGTTACCTGCCGCTGTCAGAAGAGTTTCACTCCACCTGCTCTGTAAGTGCCCTTCCAGCAGCTGTAGGCTGCCAGTGGGTCACCCTTCAGCCTCTTCTGCACAGCTCACTCATCCCCCAGACTCCTGAACATCCTGCCAGCCCACCACCACTGCCTCACCCCCAGTTTCTCAGAGCTGAACAGCTGACTGGATGAAAACTTCGTGGTTTTCACTTCTCATAGCACGAGCATTTCAGAGAGAACAACTGACCAGGAAGGTAACCCTAGAGCAGACAGTTCCTCCAAGGCTCCAGAGTGCCTTCAAGGATGAGTTATGGCCACCACATTATAAACCACTGGAGTCAGCATTTACAGTTGCTGCTAGCTCTGATGTTTCAACTGCATTACATGAAAGGCAGAAAGAAAGAAGATCTTGCTCATACGTTGACCTGCCTGAGAGGTATCAAGGCGAGGAAGGAGGATTAGCAAGGGTCTGACTCACCCACTGCTCTGCACGGGGATTGCGAAGGGAAGAAGATGAGGAAAGAGGAAAGCAGAGAGAACCTGGTGGTGAAACTCACTTGTAATTGTTGTTGATGTCAGAGACACGCCAGACGTTCTGCAAGTCGAAGCCCATCCTCACCAGCTCCATCTCGAAGCGGTATCTGACGTGGTCTCCTGGAAGAGCAGAACACAGGGTCTTTACTGACAGCTGAGCTGAACTGATCAACTCTACACGTGTTAGTGGCAGCTCCACAGCAGCTATCACAGGCTGGAGAGAAACTACAGGACAGCTGGATGGCAGGGATCCTGCTTCAGAAGCAAAAAGATTTGTCCCTCACAGGGGTTCTTCTCCTCATTTTGTAAAGTCAGATCACCTCTCAGTCTCAGGGCACAGAGCAGCATGGAAACAGCCTTCCCACATCAATGTGGAGTGGGGGCGTTAATTTAACCCACTTCTGTCCTTCTGGCAGAGATGGCTTCCAAAGGGGATGTCAGGAACCCTGTTGCAGGAGTGTGGAGAACCCACCCCAGGCAGTTCCTTCTGCCAGGCTGCTCTCTCAGAGGCTGACTCAGGGTTTGCTCTCTCATGTTTTAGTCTCGCCTTCAAATCCTGGATGTCTTTGTTGCTCAAATGCCCAATGTTGCTAATAAATAAACACTGCAAAGCTCTTCACTCATATCCTGGAGCAACAACTTCCACAGATAAGTTTGTTTATACTGGAGACAAAGCTTTCTCTGAAGGAGAGAGAGAGCAAATACCTCCTAATCACTGGTGTTTGGGACAGGTGAGAACACACAGTTTACCTTTTCTCTATCAGCTTCTTTGGCATTTCTTTCACTGTACTATTCAACCCCATCCCACCACCCCACCTGTGTTTGGACATTTCAGTCAGGTTACTGCTTCTCTAATACTGGCACATTTTTAAGTCTAAAGCCAGGTCTGGCACTCATTTTAATCCCCTTCTATCACGCTGAAGCTATTTAAAGACAAAGCAACTGCAAGTGAACTTTGTGTTCCCAGAGAAGGGAAACTCAGTCCAACCCACACGAGGGCACCATCACAGCTCTGCTCTTCTCTCCATGGATTCAAAGGCTTTATTTGTGCCTGTGTAAGGAGCCAGACACCTCTGCAGGCCTGACCAGGAGAATGTCATCACATTTCTAGGTGTGGGAGAACAGAGGCAGGTGGACTCATAATTATGCTGCCTCAAAGCTGCTGATGTTGACCATTTAGGGACAAGCCTGCTCGAGCTCTCCATCATCATGATGAGAGTACTACAGTATGGGATGTTTTCTCCATTTGCAAGGAGAAAGGGAAAAGCTGCTTAGGTGTTGCTGGCTCAGAATGCTTCTTACTGTGTTTATTACTATTATTCCTTTTATTGTGCTTGTTATCCAGCCACACCTTGCCATCAGCTGGATCTCTATACCAGACACAGGATGCCTGCCAGCAAGATCAACTTGGGCTATGGCTACAGGAGAGCTTAAGACATAGCCAGACAAAACTGCACTGCAGTGCTTCTGGAGAGAAGAGCAGGAGCTTACCTGGACGGCAGAGATGTGCATGTTGATCCTCCTCATCAACACAGACTCCTAAGCACCACGCATGGTAGGCAAATGCAAAGAGGTCCTCAGGCTTAGCAGGGCGGGCAATGGCTCGAGTCAACCTCTTCAGCCACTCCTGGCACTGCTTAAAGGTGGAAAAATGGCACCTGCAAACCCAAATGCAAATCATCTTCAGTAGGTGTGCTCATCCAGCCAAGAGGCAGAGATACAGAGCTCTGCTCCACTCCACCAGGAAAAGGAACAGAACCACAGCACCATAGGGGTTGGAAGGGACCTCAGGAGATCATCCAGTCCAACCCCCCTGCCAAAGCAGGTTCCCTACACCAGGTTGCACAGGAAAGTGTCCAGGTGGGTTTGAACATCTCCAGAGATGGAGACTCCACACCCTCTCTGGGCAGCCTGGCCCAGGGCTCTGGCACCCTCACAGGGAAGAAGTTTTTCCTTCAGTTTGTCTGGAACTTCTGGTGTCCCAGTTTGTGCCCATTGCCCCTTGTCCTGGCACTGAGTACTACCAAAAAGAGTCTGTCCTCATCCATTTGGCCCCTGCACATTTGGCTCCACAAGAAAGCACCAGGTTGTTGTAACCTTGGCCAGGAACAGCCCAGTTCCAATGGCAGCACCGAGGGAGGGACCAGAGCTGATCATGGCCACTGGCCTGCACTGACACCTACAACACAGCAGGGAAACAGGTACCTGATCACTTTGGAGTCCTTGCAGACGATGTGGAGCTGGAACATATCCCGACACTCCACACTTTCCATCATCCTCAAAGGCACCTGTGAGGGACAGATGTGGGGCATGACAAGAGACACCAGGTAACACAGCAGCCTTCCCTGCAGGGCCATCACACACAGTCATGGCTCTGTCAACAACCACGAGCCTCTAGTTCAAACCACGACCTCCAGGGTTTATGAAGCTCCATGACCCAGTGTAGAGCCTCCTTCAACAATTACTATTCCGATTTCTGCTCTGTCCCTGGGTAGTCTCCCACCTGGGGCCAGTTACTGACTAAATCCCATCCAGACAGGCACAGGTAACTGAGCCAAGGAAAAGCAGCAATAAAAGATGACAAGTCAAGACAGTGAGAGAAAGCCTCAGGCTCCCACTGTCTGGCTCATGGTTGATGGTCTCCAGATAGAAGTCTCATTAAAGCTGGACTGAAAGAGACCTTAACAGTCTCAAAGCTGCCAAATTTCATGCTTGAATTTAAAGAGAAGAGCAAAGGAAAGATCTAATTATTATCCAAAGGAAAAATCTCATCGACACACCAAAATGCAGCAGCAAAACAGCAACTGCACGATCAGCAGCAATTATAGACTGCAGCAGGCTTGGCATCCTTCAAGAGGCACAGCTCCCAGGCCACAGACCACAGAAATGGCTTATGCCACCCCCCCAAATCCCCCCAAAACACTAGGAGAGATTATGGTTCAGGCAGCAGGAACAGGCAGATCCAGACTTACATTGATCACAGAATCCTTGAACTTGATGTGAAGCCGGTAGTTGGAGATGGCGATCACAGCATCGTTTGCATGGCCAAGGTACTCCACTCCCTCACCCTGCAGCACCGTGAATGGGACCTGGAGGAGACACCACTAATTCAGGAGACTCCCAGAGCACTCTGTGCACCATAAATGCCAAGAGCCACCCTTCCTACCGCCCCCACAGTGCCTCTCCCGCAGGAAATCATTCACAGCAACGTGTTCTTCATGTACCAAGAGCAGGCAACAGCATGAAACAGCACTGGTACCCACTGCCCAGCCCCTTGAGAGGGATCCAAGGAGCCACTGAGCACCTCCTGATGGACAATTACCTACAGAGGAGGGGTGTGAGCACAAACACTCCATACACCACACCGTGCTGGGCGTCTGGCAACAAGGGTGCTGCATGGAGGCAGAGGGATTACAGTCCCTGGATAAACCTGGCCCTGGCACATGTGGGAGGATAAAGGACACAACCTCAGGCTGGCTCAGACAGGCTGGGGAGAGCTCTGCACAGCTCCAGGCAGAGCCTGACACCATCAGAATCCTCTGCCCATGGTGCTACGTGATCCTGCTGCGTCATGAAGCGCAGGGGGCTCTCAGCAGCGCTAGGAGGCTCGGTGCCTCCAATCCAGGTAAGTAAACGAACCAAAGAGCTGCCCAATTTCTGCTGACAAGGCTCTGAGGGAATCTCTGCACACAGTTATTTGTACAACTGGGGAAGCTGTGATGAAGCCACCTGTATTTTTGTTAAAAAATCCAGATAATCGAGTCTTTCTGCTCTCACCATCAGCCCGGACGCGCTGTTGCTGTTTTTAAAGCAGGGGAACCTGGCAGATGGACAAATCTGACTTTTCTTTTCTTGCATTTTAAAAAAAAAAAGGAAGAAAAAAGATAGACCAGCCTAAAATTGATCAGGGTCCTTTTTTCCTTAGCCACATTGACTCCTCATTGTTCCCTGAATGCCACCTGCACCAGGTGATGCTGGCAACCAACGATGTAAAAATGCCACAAGGATTGATCATTTCAGCCAGAGCCCTCTGCTTGCCAGACAGGGCATGTGAAGAAACAATTCATTATGCTGTAATTAGGACAAGTCAGACCACCTTGCCTTTTTTTTTTCCAATCTGTTTCTATGGCTTCAGTGTATGCTGCCTAAAAATTGAATTTCCTGGATTTCAGACTTCATGTGCAAGTGACAATTGTACTAACAACTCTGTTCTTAAGTTATCTGTACAAAAATAACCTGAGACTGGCACCTGCCTGAAAACCCTTTAAAAATGTTAATTGAGAGAACAGACTCTCTTTATTTCTGCAGTTTATTTCTGCATGCTGGCCAGAGCTGGTTTCAGTTGGCATGTGTTTCTTCTGCTTACATGGCTCTTTCACACAGCAACAGAAGGGAGACAGATTAGAAATGGGATGGTAAAAGTGCAAGAACAGAGAGGGAAAGAACTGAGAGAGGGAAATCCTGGAATGAACTGGCAGGTATCTGAATGCAGCTGGTTATCAAGCCCATGGAGTCCTTTTAACTACAGAATAACTCTTTACTGAACACAAATTACCCTTTGGGAGGGTGAACTTCACAGTCCTCCACAGAGGAGGGTAAAGCAGATCCTGCTCTTCTCCAGGTAGTCTCAGCTCAGACTCGTCTCAGAGGCTTCACCTCCTGCAGACCTGCAGCCTTGGCCCTGTGCAGCTCCTCAGCCCACGTCTGCTCTTTCCACTCAACCCTCCCATTGCCCATTTCAGTCCTTGCTCTCATCAGCAACGTTTACCAAGACAATGCCAACCACAGAGCAAACTCAAACACTGCAGCAGCAGTGAGAACACACAACGTGAGCCTGGCTCCAGCCAGAGGAGGAGGAGGATGAGCACTGGGTCAAGGCAGCAGTGGGCTACGTTAAAGGAAGCTCCCAGCACCAGGAGGGTTTGGCTCCCAGCGCTCAGAACGCCGTCCTTGCTGTGCAGCAGCAACAGCACCCGGGTGTCTTTCAAGGGCCCTTTGCAGCAGGAGGCTGGCACCAGATGGAGGTTTATCATTCCAACAGCTCTGCAGCAGGAAAATGCCAGGAGCACCGTGTCCTAGGGCCAGCTTAGCCGCGGTGACTGCACGCAGAGCGCAGCCTAGCCCCGACAGCCGATCTGTCCCAGGGAGCATCTCCCTGCTGCGCATTGCTGTGCAGGCAGCGCCACTATTTCTGGCTGCCAGCACAGGCAGAGGGCAGGGAATGCCCAGGGTGGCTCAGGTATTGCATCATGCTCCAGCCGTGTCTCCAAGCAGCAGATGCAGCGCTGTACACATCGCAGCGCCTCGGCAGGGCCAGGCCGCACGGAACTGCCGCCAGCAGCCTCCACGCACTGATCCAAACGTGACCTACAGCACCAGCGAGCCCCTGGTGTCCAGGGCATGTCCTGGGCTGGAGGACTGCTCTCAGGTTTCCCACCACCACATCCCAAAGCAGATGGGTTTCTTCTTTCCTTACCTGCAATGACTCTTCTTCCTTCACAAGCTCTTTCGGGGGGAACAAGTCCTTGGCCTGGATATACTCCAAACTGGGAGGGCCTTCCTCACCCTGCATTGCAAACAAAGCACACACTGAGACAGGCCCCAGACAGTGCATGTCAGCAAAAGACAAAGATCAAAGCTGCTGGATACTCTTGGCACCCCAACACCTTGGGGATCCCCCAGACCTGTGCACGGAAATGCCCGTCGTGCCTCTGGGCCGCACCCTCTGCATTGCAGGACCCCAGCAGTTTGCAGAACACCCACAGCACAGTGACAGAGCAAAGCAGGGCTCCAAGTCCCACCTGTCCAACTGTGTGGTATTTGGAAAGCCAAGCAGATACACCTTGACCACACACGGGGTGTTGGACTGCTGTGACAGTAATTTGTCACATGAAATGGAACCTCATTCCCCTCGCTATGGCACCGCAGCAGAAACACCGTCACACAGAGGGTCACCATCCACAGCCCAGACCCCTCTTATGCTCAGAGGCTGCTTTCTCTTGGGAGTTTTCATTTTCCCTCTTAGCCCAAAGAAATCTGGGAAGAGCCTGAAGCTTTTTGAGGAGAAAATGCAAGTGTGAAACTTAACCCTGTAACAACCGCATCGAAGCGCACCCAATTCACAGCCCGCGTTACTGAGGGGTGGCAGCGCCCAAGCAGGGTGTTCATCCTCAGGGCAGCTGAACGTGTCCAACCTGCTCTGATGGAAACCCTGGAAAGCCCACAGAGGCCTCAGAGAAGTGGTCTGAGAGGACACACGGAGCCTGGACACACCATCTTTAGAATCACAGAACCAGAGTGGTTGGAAACGACCTTTAAGATCACCAAGTCCAACCATAAACCAACACTGCCAATCCCACCTCCAAACCATGGCCCTCAGCACCTTGTCTACTCCTCTTTTAAATCCCACCAGGGAAGGGGACTCCACCACCTCCCTGGCAGCCTGTTCCAATGCTTGACCACCCTTTTGGTGAAGAAGTTTTTCCCTCACATCCAATCTAAACCTCCCCTGTTGCAATATGAGGCCGTTTCCCCTCGTTCTATCACTTGCTACCTGGGAGAGGAGACCAGCTTCCACCTCTCTCCACCCTCCTTTCCTTGGAAAAGTGGAGAGCGTGCCTCAGTTTGGGGCCTGTGAATCTTCAGTTACTCACAAAATCCTGGTCATCCTCATTTTCACCAACTCTCACCCCACACTCTGCCAAACCACTGGCTCCATGAACAAGAAGCATCTGGACACCCAGCCGAGGACACTCGCCTGCTGGGAGCCCAGGATGGTGCTAATTCCACAGGTATTTGGTGTGGGAAGGTTTTCTTCAGAAGGCCTCTTGCTCTGTAACTAGAGCTCCTCTAGGCTCCAGCAGTTATTAGGAAATACTTTGTTCTGTAAGCATTAAATAATATTTTTAAATGAATTATCTTTCTGGGTAAGTCACCCAAGCCAGAACCCTGAATTTCAACCTGAATGAAACGAGAACTCAACCCTCTTGGCTCAGTTACATTTCAAATGATGCTGAGTCCCTTTATGTTGCTGACAGCAGCTCAAGCCTTGGCACCCACAGGTCCCCAAAGCGCTCCCCAGACGGGGGCAGCCGGACCCCACACCGCCCGTCTCCTCCCGGGTGCAGCGGGACCCGTGCACACGCTGCTCGCAGAGACCACAAAACTCAGCATCAACCCCAGCTGGAGGCAAAGGCTCTGCCCCCCTCACCCAGTCCCTGTGAGGCTGTGGGGGACACAGGGCACAGCACCGGCCCCAGCAGCCGCCAGTTACTGGAGACCACGGGGGGCTCGGGGGGCTCTCGGCCAGCGGCTCGCTCCAACGCCGAGGCACTAGCCCAGGAGAGCACAAAGGACGGTGCGAGCTGGCGCAGCAGCCGGGGAGCAGAGACACCCTCCTCTGCACCCTGCAGCTCGTGAAGAAATCCCAGTGAGCAGCAGGAACTGGAACAGGGCAGCCTGAGCTCTCCACCACCCCGATGTCCTTGAGTCCCTCCTCGCCTGCAGCACAGGGCGGGCAGGAGGATGAGCATCTCCTCCCATCACAGCCCCGTCCCACGGCACCAGCGGGGCAGGGGGCTCAGGACCCCGCTCTCTTCACAAGCCAGCCATCTCCTGAAGCCCTCGGAGTCTGTTTGGCCACGAGTCCTTTTCGGGGGGGCTTTCTGCAGGACAGGGCATCAGATCTCCTCTGAGCAAGAAAACACCTTTTCCCAAAGGTATAAAGGATGCAGAGGCCACGACCCCCTCCCACGACACCCCAGCACCATCAGCACAGGGGGCCGTGCACGCCGCAGCCATGGCGGGAGCGCAGAGCTCCCCTGGGCTCAGCTGCTCTCACTCGGTAATTTTCCAGCTCCAGGCAAGGGCCGGCCGGATCCTGCGTGGCACAGCACACTGGCCAGGGCCTGCCATGTCCTTGGGCCCGGGCAGGACAGCAGGACAGCAGTGACAGGGACCAGAGCATCCTCCCATCAGCAGGTGGGAGGGAGGAGAAGGGGATCCCCCTTTGCAGGGAGGGGCAGGCCGGGCCGGGCGGATCCAGGGCAGGAAGATCCGCAGGCAGCCCGGCCTCAAGGACAGGCCTGATCTGGGGCAGCCGGCTCAGCGTGGGAGCGGGAGGGAGAAGCTGCCTCCCAGCCCCGCTGGCACGGAGGAGAGGAGAGGAGGGGGAAGGAGAGGACAGGAAAGCAGCACTTACAAAGCAGTTGAGCATGGAGCAGGAGACGCGGCCTGGCAGACTCATGTTCATTTCAGCATCTCCTTCCTCCGGCTCCCTGCTGCTGCCGGCAGCGGCTCCCAAACCGTCCCGCCGGGACTGCCGCAGCCTCCCCGCTCCGCTGCGAAGGGCAGGGGCATCCCTGCCACCGGCGACCCGAGCAGGTGCCCACGGCCACCACCGCCACCGCCGCCACCGCTCGCTGCCGCTGACAATGGAGGGAAGGAGGGCGGAGGACGCCCAGACTCCACCTACCTCCCCAGGCCGCCGAGCCCGGCTCTGCCATCTAAGTGTCTCCGTGACAGGCGAGACAGAAAATGGAGAGACCGACCGAGGGATCCCCCCCCCCCGCTCCCTGTCTCGTCCCCACACGCAGAGCCGGCTCTCTGGTGACAGGCAGGTGCCAGCGACGCGTCTCCTTCCTCGCCCAGCGCCGAGCGGAGCAGCTTGCCGGGAGATGCAGTCCCGGTCCGCGGGGCTCCTCTCCCCCGGCACCTGCCTCGTGCCGCACGGATGGCGCGTGGGAGCGCCGGGAACAATAGCGGTGAGGAGGCTTTGTGTCCCGGCACCGAGCCCCCGGCACCGAGCCCCCCGCCCCGGCACCGAGCCCCCCGCCCCGGCACCGAGCCCCCCACTCTGGCTGATGCTTTTAGATGCTCAACCAGGAGCCTCCGCTGCAAACCTTCCCCTCCGATCCTCCCGCCAGCCTGGCAGCTGCTCTTGGTCACAGATCCCAGACTGGTTTGGGTGGGAAGGGACCTTAAAGCTCATCCAGTCCCAACCCCCCTGCCAGCAGCAGGGACACCTTCCACTAGACCAGGTTGCTCAAAGCCTCATCCAACCTGGCCCTGAACACTTCCAGGGAGGAGCAGCCACAGCTTCTCTGGGCAACCTGGGCCAGGGTCTCACCACCCTCACACCAAAGAATTTCTTCCTCACATCTCATCTATCTACTCCCATCCAGTTTAAAGCCATCACCCCTTGTCCCTTGGTCCTCTCTACCTGGTCGGGAGGAGGGACAACAAAAGTGCTGCCCTGCTCCGTCCTGACTGCTGAATGCTCCCAAGCTTCCGAGTCCTCCTTCCCTGCAGCTCCCGTGTGTGCAGGGAGCAGCTGGATGTCTCTGGGTCCCACCAGCAGCCCTGTGCCAGAGCTTGGTCCCTGGTGCAGAGAAGGCTCCTCAGGGCCACCGCTCCCTCGCTGACCCCCTGGACAGTGTAGCTCCTGTGGGAAGTTTCACCACCTCTGGTTCAGCAACAGTTGCAGACACTGGGGAAATGCTTCAGGTGCAGGAAATGCTGTGGGTCGAACACTCAGCTCCTCAGCCCCCAGGAGATGACTTCTACTGCTGTTCATCAAGTCCATGAGCAAACATCAAGTTCCCCAGGTCACAGCCTGTCCCAGAAGCCACATGACAGCAACCTCCCAGGCAATGCCATCTCCATTTCTATCACCAGCCCCCATCACCTCCCACCAAAGTAAGAATGTCTTTCTTAAAACACAAAATCAAAACCCAGGCCTTCGTTAATCCTCCAGGTCCAACTGTTTTGCTCAAATCATACCAGCTTCTTTGCTCCTGGACCATCAAAACACAGCAGAGCCTGTAGTTATTAAGTTCCTCTTAGACGTGGTTGCCCCAGAGCCACCACAAACAGCTCCACCGAGCAACACCAACAGCATCTCAAAAGGTTCTCAAGTCAGACACAAGATTTGGACATTTCTCTGCAAAATCGTTAAGGGTGAGGTTATTCTGAGCTGCTCTGACCAAGGGACAGCTCTGCAACACCCAGAGCTGCTGCCCATCGTCACCGCACGGCAGCAGTGCCCAGGCAAAGAGTTGTTCAACTTCAACTGGGAAACCAAGCGCAGAGAACCCCGCAGAACGGTCACACAGGCTTCACTCCTCAGGAGAAAAGCCCTAGGAGAAAATGTAACCACACCTGGAGGTAACCCATGAAATCCCATCACCACCTCAGCTCCATCCTGTTCCACCGTTCACATGGTGCATGGTGGGCCAACATCAGGCCTTGCCCAGGCTTGGGGGCACCCAACTCCAGCTGGCACCCATGAGCCAAACCACACTGGTGTTATGTGCAAAGCCAACTCATGATGAGAACAGAGGGCTATGGACGAGTGGCAGGAGGGGCACCGCTCCCCGCAGGCTCCCCTCTGGGGTGAGGGCCAGAGGTCTGCTAAGAAACCAGAGCAGCAGAAGGTGGAAGGAACCTTTTACACTGGGAAGGAAGTGAGGCTATAAAAAAACCTGTAAAACCAGTTGGTTTTTTTTCCCCTGACATGAGGAGGAGAAAAGCAACAAAGCACGACTTGGACAGCAGCTGCAGCCCAGGAGTCTCTTGGAGTCAGAGCTCCATCGCTATGTACCACACTGAGCTCATACCACACAGGGCTGGTGTTTATAACGCACAAGACCACGGACAGGGGAGGGCAGAGCTCTGCTGCGACCCACAGCAAGATTTCTAGGACCAGAGCTCAGTTCAGGGCCTGGCACAGGGACCGTCTCCAGCTCGAGTTGCAGAAGGACCTTTGTAACCCTAAGCTGCAGCTGTGCAGAGCTAAAAGGTTGCTCATCAGATCATGACTTTGAATTTCCAACCTAAGCTGACCTGAAGATCCACAAATAGATCTTCTCCCACTTCCACCAAAACATTTTTGCACTTCTAGCATTAGAAAAAGACTGGCACACGGCTTAGAAACTCCTGCCCAGGAGCTGAGCCTGGTGCAGAGCAGCAGATCTTGCCCTGAAGTTCAGCAGCATCTCAGAGCCTCACAGAGTTTCAGGAGGAACCAGATTCAAACTCCACTGCTTTCACCTCTTCCTTCAACAGTTCACAAAATACCTGCTCTCACCAGCCAGGGGAGGACAGCAGTGGCAGCGAGAGCTCCTGGTGCCGGGCAGGCCGGGTGGGCAGGCACAGGACTGCAGAGCGCTTGCAGCCTCCTCCAGCTGGCTCAGCCAGAGGGATTCCCTAAATGCCAGCTCAGATGCCTCCTGGGCTGAACAGCTGGTGTTCACTGACCTCCACCAGCCTGAGCAGGGGAGATCAGGTTCTTGTCACACAACTGGGCTCCTCCCAGTGTCCTGCATCTGCACCTTACAGAACCCCAGAACTGTCCTGATTGGAAAAGCCCTTTAGGATCATGGAGTCCAACCATGAACCCAACACTGACCAGTCCCCACTGACCCCTGTCCCTCAGCACTGTGTCTACACGACTCCTCAATCCCTCCAGGGATGGGGACTCCACCACTGCCCTGGGCAACCCCTTCCAATGCCTCAGAACCCTTTCAGCAAAGAAATTCTTCCTCACATCCCATCTCAGCTGCCCTGGGCACAACTTGGGGCCATTTCCTCTTGTCCTGTCCCTTGCTCCTTGGTTGAACAGACCCACCCCCACCTCTCTCCACCCTCCTGTCAGGGACTTGGACAGAGCCAGAAGGTCTCCCCTCAGCCTCCTTTTCTCCAGGCTCAGCACCCCCAGTTCCCTCAGCCGGGAACTCAGCACACTTGTGCTCCAGACCCTTCCCCAGCTCCGTTCCCTTCTCTGGACACGCTCCAGCACCTCCAGGTCCTTCTTGGAGTCAGGGGCCCAACACTGAACCCAGCACTCGAGCTGTGGCCTCACCAGTGCCCAGTGCAGGGGGAAGAGAACTGCCCTGCTCCTACTGGCCACACTGGTGCTGATCCAGGCCAGGATGCCCTTGGCCTTCTTGGCCACCTGGGCACTCTGCTGACTCATGTTCAGCTGCTGTTGCCCAACACCCCCAGGTCCCTCTGTGCCCAGCAGCTCTCCCCCCACTCCTCCCCAAGCCTGTGGCGCTGCCGGGGGCTGCTGTGGCCAGGAACAGCAATGCAGGGGCAGAGAGAAACCTCCCTCATTTCCTCCCAGTCACAACAATCCTGAAGGTCTGGTGTACTTTGAGGAAGGGAGAGGTGAACATAACACAGGTAGCAGGTTCTCCAGGCAGTTGTCAGTAATTAACTCTTTTTCCTCCCACCAGCAACGCGCTGTTCATGCTGCAAGTGGCTCTGTGCTGCTCCTCCCCCTCTCCATCCACACACTGCAGAGAAACAGTTTGCAACCTTTCTTTAAGATCCCAAAAGGGATGTGGAGGCTCCAAGATAGCATGGTGACGGGCCTGGGTGCTCAAGGGGCCAACCTGCAGCCTCCAAGGGCGATGATATTCCCAACAGAGATGTGCCTGCGTGCACCAGGAGCCCAGCCTGCAGCACGGGGGGGTCACAGGGGTGAGCTGCCATCTGGTCCCATCTGCCTGGGGATCTGTACTGGGAGCTCAGGAGACGCTGAAATCTCTCAGGTAGCCTGGAGCCAGTCAGCACCCTGAACTGCATGTCCTGCCAATGGCTAGCCCAGCTTTCTGCAAGCCATGGAAAGTGTGGCTCAAAGAGAAGCTGACACCCAGCTCTTGTGCAATCCAGGTGCTGGCAGAGTCCATTGGGCACAGGAAGGTGGCAGCAAGCGGCTGAAGGGTGAGACAAGGAAAACTGGTCCCATCCACTGCAGGGAGATGCCACTGCCAGCACCATGGGCTCAGACTCCTGAATCCAGGTGCACCCTGCCCAACTGACACACCTTTATCCTCCAGTTCTTTCTGGCATCCACAAATAAAATGACTGTAAATCTTATTTCATTAGGCAGAGGGCCACCCCCACTTCTATCCCACCTAGATATTAACAAGGGTGGGCTCTTCATCACCACAGCAGGGTGCATCGCCCCGCAGGTGGAGAGGAGGGATGGCAGAGATGTGAATCCCTGGTGGGGCATCCATGGCACAGAGTGCCCTCCTCTGCCTCCAGCTGCAGAAAACCTCAGGAAAACGGGCAGGAAGGGGTGACCACTCTGGACAGGTCACCAGAAGCAAACTGAGAGGAGCCAGGGCAGCTCTGCCCAGCAGCCTGGGGCCCCGGGTCACCGAGCCTTCCCCGGGCAGGGATGCTCCCAGCAGCAGGGCTGGCAGCAGGTTACTGCTGTTTATATCGACAATAGTCAGACCTGGACAGATAAAGATCAAGGTAGGAACTGGTTATCTAGATCTTTTTACAGGTAAGGGGGGGAAGGGAGAGACTTGTCTCACTTATCTCGCCCTCCAAGTTAAAATTTACCCTTTTCCTGCTTGGCAGATGCCTACACTAAGGTGAGAGGAACTGCACCTGAGCCATTTCTATTTCTCTGCACTGCCTAGGCAGGATCTGCATGAGCTGATGCAAAGAGCTGACTGCCTGTGGCCAAGAGGGCTTGTTCTGCCTCCTCTGCTTTCAGTGCACGAAGGGCACCTTTGTTTCAGGTCCCTCTACAAAACCAGTTCATTCCCTCCAAGTCTAAAGAGGTCCTTGGGTGAACTGAAAGGCTGCTGAGCCACTGAGGTGGCCTCCCAGAAACAAACCCCTGAACTTGTGTGAAGAGAAGTGACTATTTTATACCCCATAAATCAGGACTGGGACGGTGAGTGCCACTGTTTCATCTTCACAGGGTGGCAGAAGAGGTTACAGATCTGTAATTCTGCATTTAATGTCTGTTCAGAAAGCTGCCCAGAGGCAGCACCTTACAGAAATACCAAGCAAGAGCCTTGAGAAGAGGCATGAAAGGACAGGAGTCAAGGGCTACCAACTCTAGGCCAGCAAGAGGGGATGAGGGATGGCTCAATTATTATTTTGGGGGTTTTTAATTATTATTTTGTGGTTTTTTTAATTATTATCTTGTTTGTTTGAATGACTCGTTACAAATTTTGGTTTCCTGCCGTCGTGTGAGAACATTGAAGGCAACGTACAAAAAAAACAGAGAAAAAAAAAAGAAACAATATCTGACATAAATTAAAACAATGCAGAAATTTACAGGTGTAAATGCAAAAAAAAAACCCCAAAAACCCCAAGTTTCAGCAATTCCCAAGCTGAGGAACTCAAACCCCAGGCTGGGGAGGACATGGAGGGGCTGTAAGGCTCGGACACGAGATGGTTTGTTTAGTTTTAGTTTGGTTTTTGGTTTTTTTTCCCCCAAAAATCTTGCTAAAACGGCAGCGACACAAGTGAATTCTCCAGGGATTATTTTTTTTTAAACACCAGCCTCAAGAGAAAAAAAAAAAATCTGGAATTAACTCCACACATTGGATGTAGGGCAAAAAATGACTGCAAAAGTAATGAAATAAAAGAAAAAGGAAAGAAAATAAAAGAAAGAAAATAAGAGAAATGAAAAGAAATAAAAATAAAATAAGATAAATAAAAATAAAACAAGAGAAATAAAAATAAAACAAGACCTAGACCAACAGTCACAGTCCCCTGCAGAGGGTGTGAACCATCGTGGAAGCCCAGATGTCCCCGGTATCCCCAGCAGTGAGGGGAGGAGCTGAGCTCCGCTCCGCTGGCGGAGCAGCACAGCACCTGCACTGCCTCACCTGCCAGGTGAGTGTTAAGTAACTTATTAAGGTGCTGGGTGCTCGTTAGGACTCCCATTAGCTGGAGTTAAGGATTAAACCACCACTGGTGCTGTCCCCAAGGTCATTTCCATCAGCAGCTGGTCTTCAGGGGAGCAATGAGGAGAGTGGCACAGTGAAAGCAAGCAAAGCTCTTAACCCACGCTGGACCAAGCATCTGTAGCAGCAGAAGGGGAAGGAGCTGCTGATCCACATTTGGGGTGCTCCTGAGCAAGGCAGATGATTTGGGGCCGTGCCCTTGCTAACCAGAGGGCACTGGTGCTGTGTGCTCTGACCACAGTGATCACAGGTAATTACCTACAGGCTCCACAGCCTGCAGGGAACGGGGTTTCCAGCCAACCCACCCAGCCACTGACTGAAGAAGTCCGGCCCCGAAGCACCCACAGGGCAGTGGACAACCCCACGGAGCATCCATTAACCAGCAACCCCCCTCCAGCCCTCCCTGCAGACCTGCCTCCAACCCAGAGGTCACAAAAGGACTCACAGGAGGTTGTCAGGAGTTCACAGAGCTCTCTGCCTTCAGCTGCTGCCAGGAGCTCAGGTAGGGAGATGGAGGCAAGTGCTTCTTTCTACAGCTCACAATTCTAAGTTGCTTTTTCTCCCTTGCCCTGGGAGACAAAAAGCCTGTCTTCCCAAAACAGTGGGTGAGGGGGGTGGGAGTTTTTTGTTGGTTGGGGTTTTTTTTTTTTTTCCAACAGGAAAAATATAATAAAACAAAAAATAAGCTTTTTAATAAAATAAGAAAACCCCATAAATCCTTTTCAGAAGGTACTTTGAAACTGTAAATTCATCTTCAGGTGAATTATGAATCTTAATGAATTAAGGAGTAGAAGATCCTCTTGTCTAGAAGCAACCAAACCATCTGTGGTTACAACCAGGGGTGGGTCAGGATCAGTGTCTGTCAAGACACGGGAAAGGAGCTCAGTGAAAAGGAAAAACTTCTATGCAATAAATTTTAGTAAGTCCAAAGTTCCAGTGTATGCACCCCAAAAAGAACAGGGGTCCAGAGAGGGGTGACAAGGTTGAAAGATGGCTTCTCTACAGAGAAGAATTTAAAAGGCTGGAGCTCTTCAGATGTCTGAGGGGAATGGGACTGAGACCTAGAAAACCCCGAGGGCCACGGAGATGCTCGCAGGAGCCCCCAGCTCCACCGTTACTCCCAGTATGAGAGCTGGGGACCATCACAGGAGTGACATGGGGCAGTTCAAAACCAGAGCAAGAGGGGCTCCTCTGCACACCTCAGCACAGCTCTGCCACAGCTGCAGAGGTCTACTTGGGTTTGAAAAGCAGCCAGATGAGTTCACAGAAGGGAAGGGCTGCTAAAACATGGAGAAATTGTTTCTGGATTACCAAGCTGCTGAGCTGCAGATCCTGACAGGTGAGGGATCACCAGGGATGCTCTCCCAGGCTCTCCCTGCAGCACTCACTGATGGCCCCATCAATCTGACCAGCCAGGCCTGCAGAGGATCCAGCCTGGCCTTTTCCATGTCACCTGGAGGGACTTTTGATGCATTTTCCATGTTTATTAACTTCTTTTCCCCCCACTCATACCTGTATACACCTGCATCACTCCCACCTCAACCCATAAAGAGAAGTTGTTGGGTTTTTCCACTTCCAATCTGACACTGGGGTAATTCCAACTTGAAATGTAAAACACTTTATCAGGTTATAACAAGGGCAGCTTTTTATCTCTCCACCCCAGAGTGAGTTCCTCCACCCGAAGCAGGGCAAGAAGCTCTCCCGACAGAAAGCACAGCACATCTTGAGGCAAAACCAGGGAGCATGAGGATAGAGACCACACCAAAAACGCAGGGTGCCTAACTGTTAGAGCTGGCAGTTCATTAGAGCAGAGAGCACCTTTCCTTGTCCTCTCCCAGCTGCCAACAGAGCACAGGGGGGACAGTCCCCCGGGAGACGCCGCGACTTCCCCGAGCACTCTGCCAGATTACTCTGTTTTTTTCCTTTTTAATATGTTTAACCTAAATTTCCATGTCCTCAATTTGAATTTCCAGCCCTCTGACTGTTCCTGCCGTTCTCTGCACTCCCTCCAGCACAAGGACAGGCGTGTGGCAGTGGCCAGCCCCAGGCTGATGCTGGCACCGCGCTGCTGCAGCGCGGCTCGGGCTCCCTGCCCGCCCGCAGCCCACGGTGCCGATCACCACGGCGCATGCAGAGCCCAGTCCAAACCCCCACCCTGACACTGGCAGCCCAGCTCTGAGCTTTCCTGCTCTCCAGCTTTCCTCCCCCCAGCCCACTGTGGGTGTTTTGGGTTATTTCTCCCCGGAGGCACTGGCTTGCTCCGAGTTTATCAGCGATCTGGCTGGTTTGGCTGCGGTTCAGTCTCTCCAGATTCTTTCATATCGCATTTTTCTGTGACTAATTATTGTGAAATTGCTGCTGCTTTGGTGGCACCAGAGGACGTTATTAACATGCTGTTAAATCCTCATGGAGAGGTGACAGAGGAAAAGAATGAGAAACCCCAGTGTTTAGTTTTAAAGTAAAACTAAATCAGTAAGCCACCAAACCTGGATGACTGTGTCAGCAGCCCACGGAGGCAGAAGGGGCTTCCAGTCTGACTGACTTTGATTTCCAGTATATTCCACTAACAAATGTAGGAGTAAACTGATCCTACCAACAGCATCTTGGCCACAGTGACACTCCAAAGCTCCTGTATTATATTGCTACGTAAAATACTCAATACTTGCCCACTCTTGCATTGATTCTCATCCATTTAGCAGCAGTACAAGATTTGGGCACACAGAGAAAGAGCAATGCCACCACAGGGGACAGAGCCAGCCTGGAATATGTACTCACCATCCTCAGACACTGTCCAAAGTCTCCTGGTTCAATCACAACTCAGTCTCTTCTCTTCCACGAGTGTCACCTGCAGCAATGAAGACACAACCCAGAGCAGAAGTTTAGATCAATAGTATTGATATTTTAATATGAATAAAGAGGGGAAAAAAAAATAAATGAAGAGCCCAGGAGGCCAGCAGCCTGTCCCTGTCACTGCCAGCCTCTGCTCAGGGCCCTTTCCAGGAGCTGCTGGGAACCACACTCAGCAGCACAGGGGAGACACTGAATCCCTCAGTCAGCCACTACCCACAGCGTGCAGGACTCGTTACCCACCACACACACCTGCCCAGAGGTACAACCACCACCTCAGGGCAGCATGGGAGGGAGCTGAAGGAGGAAAGACTTGGTCATGATGGTTGAAGGACCTGAGAAGGATCCTTCATACAAAACTTGAGTGCTTGGAGAAGATTGTTGTGGTCTTGGGAAGATATTGCCTCTAAAATCAAACGTTGTCCTGCCCAGGAGGTGGGGCAGGACACAACAGCCCAAAGTACCACAGAAAAACCAGCAGCCCCTTCTGCCAGCAACCCCCTGCTAGCAGGGGGCCTGGTCATGGGAGGGTTTGTAGGAGGGGAAAAGCCAAGCAGCAGGTCTTGAGCAAGGTCCTGCTCTGAGAAGATCCTTTCCAACAGCACGGGATGGTCCCACAGGTGAGCCTGGGATTTCCACGGAGGAAGAGACCCTTCCTCAAGGTTTTCAGATCTCTCCAACATGGGATCATTTGATCACCAGCATCACTCACCTGCCCAAACTCTGCCCTCTGTTCCAGCCCCACCCAGGGGACTGAATTACACTCAATTAATTGAGCATCACCACCAGAAACACGTTACAGCTCCGTGGCTGTTCTGTGCGCTCCTGGCCCCGGTGCCGCTCACAAGCAGCACAGAAATCCACACACACGTGTCCCTGGGGGCTTGAAAACTGAGAATGTTCTAAGTGAGGATGTTCATCAAGTGTAGCCTGAAGATGGCTTAGAGCTCATCAACAAAACCTGATTTCTGTGGTCACCAGCAGCCTGGCACACACCAAAGCTCCAGGAGCGCTCAAGGTCTTTGGTAAGTTTTACCACCATTTATTTTAACCTTTTTCCTCCTTAGATGAATACAAATGTGAACAAATGTGGAAGTGGAGACTGTCTAAACATCTCACACACACCCTGGCTGAGAATTACTGCTCCTTCTGCCACTGAGGAGCAGGTCAGCCACAGAAGAGTTTCTGAATCCCGACTCAAGGCTTTCCTTGCACCCAGGGATTCCTTTCCCAGCCCACAGTTAAGTGAGGTTTGACACCCAAACTCCAGAAGGCCAAGCTGCCAGCACCAAGGAGTCCTTTTTGCCATGTAACCTTCCTGGTGAGCAAGCAGCACGTCCTTCAGCACTGGGGATGGAGCCCCCCTGCCCCAGCAGCGCTGTCAGGCAGGAATTATCACCCTTGTACTTGAGAAAGGGCAGGAGGAAAGGAAGGGAGTTCAGAGAGGATTCAGAACTTGTGCACTTTCACCTGACATTTAAAACCAGATCACCAAGTTTCACTAAAAAACAAACAAACCAAACAAACCCACAATGGGCATCAACTTCTTTCCTAAAAATCCCCAGAAAAAGCCAAACACTGCAGTATCCCCCTCCAATCCCGGATCCAGCCTGTCTCTTTTCAACTGTAAAAGCCTTTTTCCCACTATTGAGCACAATGACCACACATATCCAACTCCATATAGAGAAAAAACACCCAGCAGCAGCCTGCCATGCCACCAGGAAGAGTCACTGCCACCTGGCAACTTACAGATCAGGTGAAAAGCACAATTAGCAGGGGAAGTTAAGTGTGCTGTGCTCACCAGTCTGGGGATATGGGAATGACTGATAACACCGAGTGACACACGAGTGCTTTTCCTGCAGCACGCTCTGTACCAGCATATGAAATCACTGCTGATGGCTCCTTCAGTTCCTCACTTCCTTCCTTGCAGGAGAAGTTGGTCATCACTAAAACTGCAACTCTCTCTGGCTACGTCACAGCTGAAGCTGTTCCTCCTCGCTCCCACCCCCCAAGCTGTTCCTGAAAGCCACTTGCCCAAGAAGAAGGCAGGTCATGGCGTTAGCTCAGCGGGCAGGAATGAGCTCCTCCACCCCCAGAGCTTCCTCCTCCTGGCCAGACCTGTGGGGTGAAGCTGAAGGAGCTCCTGAGGATCTGTGGGCTGAAGCTGAAGGAGCTCCTGAGGATCTGTGGGGTGAAGCTGAAGCTGAAGGAGCTCCTGAGGATCTGTGGGGTGAAGCTGAAGGAGCTCCTGAGGATCTGTGGGGGGAAGCTGAAGGAGCTCCTGAGGATCTGTGGGGTGAAGCTGAAGGAGCTCCTGAGGATCTGTGGGGTGAAGCTGAAGCTGAAGGAGCTCCTGAGGATCTGTGGGGGGAAGCTGAAGGAGCTCCTGAGGATCTGTGGGGGGAAGCTGAAGCTGAAGGAGCTCCTGAGGATCTGTGGGGTGAAGCTGAAGGAGCTCCTGAGGATCTGTGGGGTGAAGCTGAAGGAGCTCCTGAGGATCTGTGGGGCGAAGCTGAAGTTGCTCCTGAGGATCTGTGGGGTGAAGGAAATCAGAAGATACCACAAAAAGCCAAGTGCTGCTCGTACCACCAAGACCAGCCTTGGGCCTCCAGCTCTACCTGAACTACACCTGGCCCAGAGCACCCATTTGCAGGCAACTTCACTCGTGTGCTTGTGCAGCTCCACATGCCCCTCCGCTGGCATCCCAAATGCCTCCCACTGTTCCAAGGCTGGCTGTGATCCTCCTCCTTTCAAAAGCTGCTGGGTTTGACTGGCTGCTGCTCTGGTCTCCAGCCCTTGGTAGGGAGGATGGCAGCTGCCCAACGCCTCTGTGGGTTGGCACCTACCACCTCTCCTGTGGAAGTCACACATGGTTTTGCAGCTGCTCAAGGAGCTGTTTCCCATGCAGGAGGTTGGATTCCCCCCAAACTGAGGCCAGAAGCTCCCTGAAAATCTTGGTCACAGGGAATGAGCTGGAGTTGGCCACCTGCTATGTGCTGCCATGGAGGAGGCTGACGCTGATGAATGAAGTGAAAAGGTGACCAGAGACAAAGACAAGATAAAAAGGATGAAACTAGAGAGAAGATAAAAGAGCACGATGCCCTTTCATGCATGGATGGAACCCACAACCCAGAGCCCCACGCTGTTCTGCTGTGCAACCATGGGCAGAGCAGAGGGCTTGTGCCCCAGGGCTGGGGGCCAGCAAAGCCAGCAGCCCCCTGCCCTCCCCATGGCTGGGCTGGAGGGACACACAGGACAGCACAGCCCCGCTGATGGGGCTGGTGGGGTGATGCTGCCTGGCACAGCTGGGCTGGGGGGAGCAGAGGAAATAACTCACTGGAACACGTTTATAGCTGCATCCTACCCTGGAACCACCAACCTCAGAGCCAAACCCTCAAATAACAAGGAAGTGTCAGAGTTGAGAACAGTCATAAAAAAATCTTCACTTGCCCTCCCCATGGGTGCCTGGCCCGTGTGACTCACGTGTCCTTGCACACGTCCTTACACCCCCGGGGACCTCGGCCTCCCCGGGCGGAGCAGCGGCAGGGACCGACGCAGCCGTCCTGAAACCCCTGCCCCTGTTTGCTGCAGGCGCTGGGAGAGACGCAGGGGCTGCGAGAGCCGAGCCTGGGCAGGAGGACCGAGCCCTGCCCGCAGAGCTGGAGGCGCTGTGTCCCCCCCGGGATGCTCAGCCACCGCCCGAGCCGAGCGTTTCACACACCAGTGGCTGCTCTCCATTTTCTGAGCTGCAGCACCCAGGGCGCCACCCAGCTGCAAACCAAGCCCAGGTGCGATACCAACCACACGTGTGCGGGAAAACTCGACTCTGAGCAAACAATTGGGCTGTCAAACAACCAGGAGGAACTTTCCCTCTCTCTCTGCCTCCCTGCATCTCAGAGGTGCCATGGAAGTGCATCGCTGCTCCGCCAGCGCGTACTTACCACAGCCCCACGGAAAACCTGGGGAGAAGCTGAACACACAGCTTGATCACAGAACCATAGAACTGCTTGGTTGGAAAAGACCTTTGAGATCATCCAGTCCAACTGTACCTGTCCACTGCTGAACCAGATCTCTGAGCACCTCATCTGCCCGGCTCTGAAATCCCCCCAGGGATGGGGACTCCACCACTGCCCTGGGCAGCCCCTTCCAATGCCTCAGAACCCTTTCAGCAAAGAAATTCTTCCTCACATCCCATCTCAACTGCCCTGGGCACAACTGGAGGCCATTTCCTCTTGTCCTGGCCCTTGGTCCTTGGTGGAACAGACCCACCCCCACCTCTCTCCACCCTCCTTGCAGGGACTTGGACAGAGCCAGAAGGTCTCCCCTCAGCCTCCTTCTCTCCAGGCTCAGCACCCCCAGTTCCCTCAGCCGGGAACTCAGCACACTTGTGCTCCAGACCCTTCCCCAGCTCCGTTCCCTTCTCTGGACACGCTCCAGCACCTCCAGGTCCTTCTTGGAGTGAGTGGCCCAAAGCTGGACACAGTATTCAGGGGGATTAATGACAGTGAGCCAGGCTAATACAGACCAGGGGGGCTGCTCCCGTGATCACCCACCGTCAGCACGCTGCGGGGAGCCGAGGTCCTTTGGGAGGGAGAGAGGGAGGGAGGGAGAGAGGGAGGGAGGGAGGGAGGGTGCACTGGGGTGCCCGGGGGTATTTCAAATGCTCACATGGAGCTTTGGAAAGGTGGGAAAGGCAGCAAGCACCAATCCCAGCTCCAGCTCCAGCCTCGCCAGTGCCGCTGCTGGGGGGCCGCAGCTTGGGGTGCGCACCTCAGGCGAGGCGGGTGGCCCCGCTGGCGGCTCCACGCCTCCCGCTGTGAGACTCGGTTTTAATTGCTCATAAAACTTCCCCCATTGTTTGCAGTTGGAGTGAAGCTTTCTGCTCCCAGGCAGAGATTTTGTTTTAGTTTCAGATAAAATGGTAGAGTCAGTCCTGATGTACTTCATGGGGAAAAACAAGTCCCAACATTAAACAGGGAATGTTAGAAGAAGCAACCAGGAACCTGATTAGCTTCATTTTGACCCCAAAGAAAACAGAACAGCCATCTCAAGCCTCTCAACTCATTAGAGGCTAAAAATATAATTGTCAGACCACGTAGTTTCATGCAAAGCAGATTGTATGGGACAATCTTTGTTATTTTAAGCAAAATTACAGGTCTGAGGGTTGTTTCTAATGAAGGCCGCTACCAGCTGCTCTTCAACAACAAAGAACTTTTACTGATAAATAATTATTAAAAGAAGAAATTGGGCTACCAGAGCTTAGGAATGTCACAGTAGTACCAGATGACGATGACAAGCTGCCAAAGCATTCAGATGGCTCTGCAACGCTAAGCAATCCTAATTAACTGCGTACGGGTATGAGCAGAGGCAAAGGATGAATTCAGAGACCCAGAATCACCCACGAGAGGAGGAGCTGCTGCTTTCCAGGTTGTGAACCTTGAAGGACCTCACAGCCACCTCTGTGTGAGCTACTGCACAAGGGACAGGCCAAAAGCCTAGTGCAATAATATATTAAAGTGGTAAAGAGCAAAGGAGGTGAACTGATGGTATTTCTGTCCCCAGAGGAGCTGGGGCCGTGCCGTGGGTACAACTGCTTCCCGGTGGCCAGAGCTCAGACAAGAGGTTTGAAACAGGAAGATAAAACCCATCTGAGTGAGGCAAAACAAAACAAGCTCATCTATGCAGCTCAAAAAAAAGAAAGAAAGAAAAAAAGACAAGTTAGAAGACTTGCTCAATATGTTTAAGTATTTATGCAAAGTACAGTCAGCTCTGGGCAACTCTGCTGACAGGGATATAGCTCAATCCAATTACTGGGAGATGAAGTTTCAGAGTTGGATAAATTCCATCCAGCTTATGAGGAAAGCTGGCCTTTTTACTGCTTAGAGCACTTAAACCAGATCAGAGCCTGGTTTTGTCCAGGTCTGGATCCCCACAGGCCCTGAGGAAGCCGAGCTGCCTGCGATGGCCTCGGCACAGCCCAGCTCCGGCTGCCACCCGGGATCCCAGACTGAACGTCACCTTCAAAGCCAGCCTGCCTGGGAGGTGTGGGGAGGGTACGGGATGTCCTCCTGGGGTGGGGGTACCTGCCATGGCACTGCACACACATTCCCTGTCCCATGTGCCAGGTCTCAGACTAACAGGGAGCAAGTCACAGATGTCACCTCGCTCAGCTGGTGGCACAGAACCACGTCCTGCCCGGGAGCTGAATCACCCCCGGCTTAACCACAGCCGCTGGGAGAGGGTAACGGCGGGTAAAACCCTTCCAGGCCCACAGTCCCACAGGCAGTTCGTGATTAAAATTCCCTGAAAGTGCTTCCCTTCACACCAAAAAAAAACCCCAACCCATAAAACCAACCAAACAAAAGAAAACCAAACCCAAAACATTGAGACTTCTTTGACAAGTGAGGAGGCTCCTCTTGTGCTCAACTCGGGGACATCCCGGGTCCAAACAGCGACTGCACCCCAGATCAGACCAGGACACACAAAGCACTTTGCAGCGCTGCAGAGAGAGTGGGAAGAGCTGCTGCAGCCAGAAACACTCCTGACCACACTGCACCCTCCTCAAATTCACCTCTTGGACCTCAAAAGCACACCCAGGTTTGGCCAGTGCTGTGCTAGTGCTTGTGCAGGTTCTCAGCCCAGGTTTATAGAGTGCATGGTGAGATGTCATGGACCTGTTAGAACGAGGCCAGAGGAGGCCACGAGGATGATGCCAGGGCTGGAGCACCTCTCCTGTGAGGACAGGCTGAGAGAGTTGGGGCTGTTCAGCCTGGGGAAGAGAAGGCTCCAGGGAGACCTTCCAGTGGCCTCCCAGTACCTGAAGGGGCTCCAGGAAGGCTGGGGAGGGACTTTGGCCAAGGGCAGGGAGTGACAGAACAAGGGGTGATGGCTTGAAAGTGGCAGAGGGGAGATGAGATGTGAGGAAGAAATTCTTCACTGTGAGGGGGGTGAGACCCTGGCCCAGGTTGCCCAGAGAAGCTGTGGCTGCTCCTCCCTGGAAGTGTTCTCGGCCAGGTTGGATGAGGCTTTGAGCAACCTGGCCTGGTGGAAGGTGTCCCTGCTGCTGGCAGGGGGTTGGGACTGGATGAGCTTTAAGGTCCCTCCCAACCCAAACCAGTCTGGGATTCCATGATCCCATGCCAGAGCCCATCCTCCGAGCCAGCCCCGCTATCAGACACGGAGCCACGCGGGTGACGTCGGGACGGATTATCCAGCCCTGCCTGAGCGACACCGGGCAGCGAGGAGGAGAGAACCCGCGTGTGCCAGCTGCAGGGAGGGGAGCTGGACGTGTGCTGGGATAAGATTACACAGAGCAACAGGGGCAGGGAAACCAGAGCCACGCTGGGAGAGCAAATCCCTCAGGAAGCGCTGATGGGATGGCAGAGCGAGGGAGAAAACGGGCAGGGCGAGTTCAGGGAAGGGATCTCAGGAGCACAACTGCCACGGAGTGAAACCTCCCGAAGGGTGAAGCGGCTGGGGAGCATCTGGAGGTCTTGCCAAGCTCAAGGTTTCTGCACCAGCACTTTCAGGGCAGTAGGTAACGCAGGCAGAGGAGGCGAGGGACTGGATGGGCTATGGACAAGGGACTTCCCATGAAAGTGGGGAAAAAACCCCAAATCAGTCACAGGAGGTGAGCAGGAGCAGAGGTGAGCCCTGCCTTTAACAAAGGAGAAACTACACAGCACGAGGAAGGGTCCAGAGGGGGGTGAGAAACAGAGAATAAGGGGGAATGGTGCCACAGGGAGGAACAGGCAGCACAGGGTCAGAGGCAAGAGCACAAACCAGAGAAGAACTCGTGCCCGGTGCGGGGAGAGCGCCACGAGGAACGCAGGGAGGCGGGGGGGACGCTGACACAGTCGTTTGTCTTTCTCCCTCTGAAGAAACAAAGTCCTCTGCAGTAAAAAGGAATGGGAGAGACAACCAGAGAAGTCAGAGGTGTGCCCAGAGCAGCCATGGGCTTAATGCCTGCCAAAAACAAAGCCCTTGTTTGGCGAAGCCCAGAGCAGACCTGACAGGAGCCCGGAGCCCACGACGCTGCAGTGGACACGCCGCTGCCCAAGGGAGAATGAACGTGAGGAGTTCTGGAGAAGTAAATACCTGAGAGAAGAGATGGGCTGGAGACAGCAGAGCGTGGGAAGAGCAATGCAGACCCTGAGGGCAGAGGTGATGGTGGCAAGAGGGGTCTGAGCCAGAGGTGAGAGACCCCAGGACAGGAGCTGCACAGGGGCACGGGCAGCGTTGGGGTTGGTGCCAGTGAACGGTGCAGAAGTGAGGACAGACGAGGGTGGAAGAAACAACTAAAGCATCAGCCATGGAAGGAAGGATGTGGGAATGCAGAAGAGGGTGTGGAGATAGCTGGAGGGGAAAATAGGCAAACAAGTCCAGAGCTCAGAGGAGGAAAATACCACCAAGACTTGAAAAAAGCTGCACATGCAGTGAAGACCTGCGACCCATCTCTGCCCAGGGACCAGCTCAGCCTGGGGACACCATCAAAGCAGTTTAGTAACAACTTGTTTTGTAGAAGAGCAAAGAAAAAGGGGAGGGGGAGATCCTGACGGCACATCCAAGCTGCAGAACCACTTCTCCAACACCATTCAGTCCATCCCATCCCTTCCTCTGCCAAGGTTGCTCTGCCACGTCTCGCTCAGCCAGGAGTCGGCAGAGATGGATGTACAGAGGAGGCAGAAACAGCTCACACCACATGCACAGACCGAGAGACTCCAGCTTGGAGGACACCTCCAGCAAGAAGGGTCCTGCAGTGTCACCCAGATGTCACCAAGGTGTGCAGGATTAGGAGGGAAGCGAGCAGAGCCAGCCCCCTGACGAGCACTGCTGTCCATCACCGCAATGACTTCAGGCACAATTAATTTCCCCAGCATGCCGACCTGCAGCTGACTCCGCTCCGTACAGTAATGACTGTGAACAGTCAGAGTTTCAGGGGAAACCAGTAACTATGAAGCAACCCCACACACAGCAGAGCGAGGACCGTTACCTGCGCTACCCAGACCATCTCCTGTCTCTCACCAAGGCTGTGGCAGTGAAATGAGGCTGTGGCAAAGCACCCAGGGGCTGGGGGCAGCCGGTGGCACCAGGTGGCAGCAGCACACCAGGGACACTCCCCTGCCAGGTCAGACCTGCCACCTCCTTCATCTTCCCCAGGAACTGGCAGAGCACAGGGACTGGCCAAGGCTCTGCACCACGGGCACTGCCATCCCTTCACTGCCCATGGCAGCCAGCGAGAGGCTGAGGCACCAGCAGAGAGCGGGACAGACCCCTCATTCACCTCAACGGCCCATGGAAGAACCACGGACCTGAGAGCTCCCCCCGCCCCCGGGCCATCCCCACCCTCCAGGCCTTTCATCCCGAGCTGGCAGAGAAGGGATTCGAAGCCAAGGCTCCAGGCTGAACTTCACAACCACGGGACTCAGAGACAGGAAGCCCAGCTTTGGCAAGCAGTTCCAAAGCCCCCTGCAACTCCAGCCCCTTGCTCTCCAGTTTTGTTTGCTTTTCTTTAAAAAAGAAAAAAAGCAGTTAGGACATTTCGAGTCACAATTGAGCCTTTATTCAAGTCCAAACAATTGCCTGGTCCTCACCCAAAGCAGTGCAGATGGTCCCATCCCAGCTGCAACCCAGGCTCCTGCCTGCAGCCCCGCGGAGACGCGTGGGTGCCGGGATCCCTCCCGCTGGCAGCCCCGTGACCTCTCCCCACGCCACACACGGTGCACGGATTCCAACTCAATCTCAGGAAGGAAGCAGCAACGGCTTCAAGGAAACGGTGCCTGAGCTACTGAGGCCACATCCCCAGTCTCCAGGCTGGAGAAGCGCTGTCTAAACCGGTTTCTGTGCAAACACTCATTTCTTCTCATGCATCAAGAGAATTTGCTTTTTAATTCCTGTCAGCTTGCAGAGTGCCTGACAGCCACAGTTTCCTTTGAAAGGCAGGCTTTGTGACTGCAGAAAAAAGCCTGAAATCTGTGACCCAAATGCACCAGAAAGCTTCAAAATCAAAACATTAAGTCCTGAAGTGTGCTGCTCCTCGTGTCCACCCCTCCCCAGCTCCCCCGAGCCCGGCTCAGGGCTTTTCAGAGCCCTCAGCTGCAATTTGCTCCCACTCACCATCGTACTTTAAAATAATCTCAGCCCAACAGCAGCAACACAACTTCAGCCCAGCTGCTACTTCAAAGATAACTTCTGTTATTATTTTATACAGGTCTGTAAACATACTCATCTGGGATTATTTCACAAGTCCAAAGGTCTCCAAGGCATTTGCCAGCAGATAAGAGGGCAGGACCGAGGGAACCATACCCCTCAGTGAAGGCAGCTGGAAGCCAGGCAGGATACCTTTGGCATCCAAACCAGTACTAAACTGGTTCTGAATCCTCCTGGGATGCAACAGAAACTGTCTGAAAGAAGCAAACCTTGCTGCTGTTCCAGGTGATCACATGCCCTGTAACAGCTCTGCAACGCTACCTGGCTCTGACAGCCCTGAGATGGTGACAATTCCAGCTCCTCTGTGCCTCCTCAGCACTGAAACCTCCGGGTTTGTTCTGTGGGCTGCTGAGCAGAGGCAGCCCCCAGGCCAGAGTCCACGTGCCATCATCACTCACATACACAATTTCTAGGAGAGGCTGTTTTCTCCAAGGGTAATTTCCTTCCATAAGAAGAAATTTCCTCCTTGGGAAGAAAACGAAGCAGTTTTTAGTCACCTGCATAAACACCTACATGAGAAACCTACAACCAAAACTAGAGCAGGCGCAAGAGGACAACAGAGCATCAAGATTCCTTCTCTTGACTCACCCAAACCAACCCACTCTCCCTGGCAGCCTCCCTGCGACCAGCTGCGCCGACGAGAAGAGGAGGATCCCGTGCCAGGGTCTGCAGCGCCGACAGCAACGTCCAACCGCTCGAAACGTGGCCGGGCACACACGTGTGCTCAACACTCCTCCCTGCTCCTGATGGCAACCCAGCTCCTCTCCAAAACTCACAGTAATTGCACCATTATCAAACTAAGTACACAGCTCCACCTTCCACGGGAAGGACGCTCGAAAACAGAGCGGCAAACATCTGCTCGGGGTTTCTACCATCGAGCTACAGGAAGAGAGACGACCACAGGGAGAGAGGAAAGCCCTGGAGAGCTGTTAAGGAGTTAAGAGCTCACTTTCGATTACAGGTTCAACTGGAAATCCCTCCCTTGGTGCTGAGCACGGTCACCCAGCGGTCACAGCGGTCTGTGCTGTGGGAGCGCTGGGTTTGGGGCAGCTCCTCTGGATGGAGGCTACAGGGACAGCCTGGACACCCTCCCTCCCTGCACCCTGCACAGAGGGGCCCTCCTGGGTACTTGTGCTGTCACCCAACCATGCACAGACAGCACCTCATGAGGCTTTTTCTGGGGGTGGTATCACACTGCTCCCTCCCAGCACCAGGCAATACCTAACCAAGCCTTTAACAATTCCCCTTTCCCAGCACAAGCCCCCAGAATCTCTGGTTTCAGAAGGTTAAACTGGAGCCTCTGCTCTTTCACTTCGAGCCTGCAAAAATGTTCTGCACTTTAGCAGTGGGAAAACCACGTGAGGGAATGCTTTCATGAATAAACTCACCTCAACCAGCATGGCAGGACAGCAAGTTCAGGTGAGCTTACCTGCTGCCACCTCTGCTCTCCACCGCGAGCTCAGCTGTCTCCAACGCCAGCGCTGCCCGCGCCATGTCTCAGAGAGGGAACCCTGCCAGTCAATGAACGGAAGGGGAAGGCAAGTCCATATCTACAGCAAGTCCCCTGCGGATCTGGCAGCAAGAGCTGCACAAGTTCACGTGCACTGTCCCTTCCTGGTGCCAGCTGCCACCAGGGCAGGGGAGGAAGACGCCACACAAGTCGGTCCTGAAAGGAGCCTGAGGATTCACACTCATCTGCTGCAGCTCACACAGACTGCTGGGAACAGAGCCCGGGATCTCTGACCTTAACCAGCTGACTGCATTCATCACAGACTGGTTTGGGTTAGCAGGGACCCTCAAAGGCCATCCAGTCCAACCCCCTGCAGTGAGCAGGGACATCTTCACTGGAGCAGGTTGCTCAGAGCCCCATCAAGCCTGACCTTGAATATCTCCAGGGATGGGGCCTCCACTGCCTCTCTGGGCAACCTGTGCCAATGATCCACCACCCTCAAACTGAAGAACTTTTTCCTAATATCCAACCTAAATCGACCCTTTTTTAGTTTAAAACCAGCACCCCTCAGCCCATTGCTCCCTGCCCTTTGGAACAGTTCTTCCCCAGCTTCTTACAGGCACCTTTCAGGTACTGGAAGGCTGCTGTCACCCCAGAACCTTCCCTTCTCCAGGCTGAACAGCCCCAGCTGCCTCAGCCTGTCCTCACAGCAGAGCTGCTCCAGCCCTGGCATTATTTTTGTGGCCTCCTCTGGACTGGCTCCAACAGGTCCATGTCCTTCTTGTGTTGAGGGCTCCAAAACTGGCCGCAGTATTCCAGGTGAGGTCTCACCAGAGTAGAGGGGCAGAATCATTAAAACTCATTAAGGAGCAAATTCCTGCCTCTAAGAGGTTTAGGACAAAACTGAAGTGCATCAGACTCACTATATCTAAACACAAAGACAAACCTCAGGAGGCAAGGGGATTGTTATTGTCTTTGCCCAAACACGAGCGAGAGGCCTTCCTCCCTGCCCAGAGGCTGTGGAGTCTCCATCTCTGGAGATGTTCAAACCCACCTGGACACTTTCCTGTGTGACCTGGTGTAGGGACCCCGCTTTGGCAGGGGGGTTGGACTGGATGATCTCCTGAGCTCCCTTCCAACCCCCCAGCCTGGGATTCTGTGAGAACAAGCAACACCAAAACCTGCATCTTTGAAAGGAGTCGGAGTCGCAGCACTCGAGGAGCCGTCCCACTGCCCATCCTCTGCTCCTCCAGCAACTCTCTGCTCTGTGATTTCGGGGGGTGGGAGGAAGCAGGAGCAGCAGCATAGCTATCTGCAGCACGAGCACGGTGGGATCCCCCTCATCAGGCTCCCTGCTCCCCAGGGAGCTCCAACAGAGGAACCGGCTGCTCGTCCCAGCTCCGATGGTGCCTGCTTCGTCATGAGTAAAACACGCTGAAAATGTGACTTCCTCTTGCTCTGAGACCTATTGAACCTTTTCTGAGAGGCTTAAGTAACTTCCTCTCATATTTCAATAGAAGAGGGCAAGCCTACTGGCACAACAGTTCTTCTCCTACTTCTGGAAATTCCTTGAGTAGAAACATCTATTGAAGAAGAAAAGCATCAGTAGGGGAGGGAGAGAGGGGGGGAGGGAGTTTCACTTTTCATCAAGTCTGTCTTTTATAAAACAAAACTGTTAGTTCACTTTACAGGATGAAAATCCTTGCTTCCTCTTTTGCTTCATTTAGCAACGGCAACGAAAGCTCCGCGCGCTGTTTCCTAACGAGCCAGTTCCAAGATCTGCACTGAACTTCTGCATTCAACAGTTCTGTGTCAAAAAAAAACACCTCCATTTATTGTCCTTGCTGAACAAAACCTGCTCTGTCTGGGGTCACCTTATCCAGCATCCAAAGGGGCTTGGCTACCCTCTTTTCGATGGGTAACAGGCAGTAGAAAGGTACCAACCTGCCCGCTGGCGAGCCAGGAGGGGTGACACGGTGACACGGTGACACTCCCCAGGGAGCAGAGCTGGCAGACAGGAGATACTGACTTTGAAAATTACAGCAAGGGGAAAAGAGCAGAGTAGGTAAGAAATTATCTCGTGCCAGTCCAAGGAAGTGCAAAGGACAGGAGGGAGGAGTATGAGTCGCTTGCTGGCACATTCAGCCCTGGCCCTGGCACCCACTCCTCCTGAGGATCTGCAGCCAGTCGGTGCTGGCTGCCTGCCGGTACCGCGGCCTTCCCTCCCTCCCGCCGGCACCGGCACTCCCTCCCGCCGGCACCGCGGCCTTCCCTCCCTCCCGCCGGCACCGGCACTCCCTCCCGCCGGCACCGCGGCCTTCCCTCCCGCCCGCCGGCACCGCAGCATTCCCGCCGGCAGGTGCCTGCAATGTGTCTCCAGGCCGCCCTGGAACAAGCACAGTTACCTTGGGTGCTAACAGCTCCCCAGAGGCGTGAGGCAGCCACGGGCACAAGAAAGGACATTGCCAACCCTTCAGACGCCCAACCATTTATTTCTCTGACCATTTTTTTGTCTTAAAACACCGCCGGGGCTCCCCCGCAGGCCCAGCTCCTCAGTCCACCTTCAAACCTCAGCCTGAGGCAGCTCCGTAACTGTTGCCTCCTGCACCCAGGCTCACCCTCACCTTCAGCGAGCAGAAAAGCTCCTCCCCAGCACGGTTCTTCACAGCACCAACCCGCTGTGCTCCAAACAGAAAGCATCTGCTCTCCTAGGGCTGGCACCCTGGTAACCCACAGCATCGTGACACTGCAGCAGGACTTGGGGTGCTGGGGGAGGAGAAGCTCAACATGAGCCCCACCGTGCGCTGGCAGCACAGAGCCAAGAACCGTGTCCTGGGCTGCACCCAGAGCAGCGTGGGCAGCAGGGCCAGGGAGGGGATTCTGCCCCTCTGCTCCACTCTCCTGAGACCCCCCCTGCAGTGCTGCCTCCAGTGCTGGGGCCACCAACAGCACAAGGACATGGAGCTGCTGGAGCCAGTGCAGAGGAGGCCACGAGGATGATGC
The DNA here is from genome assembly GCA_907165065.1 of Caprimulgus europaeus. Next base: position 11,500,448 of record OU015544.1, on the reverse strand, counting down.
CAGGGCTGGAGCAGCTCTGCTGTGAGGACAGGCTGAGAGAGTTGGGGCTGTTCAGCCTGGAGAAGAGAAGGCTCCAGGGAGACCTTCCAGTGGCCTCCCAGTACCTGAAGGGGCTCCAGGAAGGCTGGGGAGGGGCTTTGGCCAAGGGCAGGGAGTGACAGAACAAGGGGTGATGGCTTGAAAGTGGCAGAGGGGAGATGGAGCTGAGATGTGAGGAAGAAATTCTTGGCTGTGAGGGTGGTGAGACCCTGGCCCAGGCTGCCCAGAGAAGCTGTGGCTGCTCCTCCCTGGAAGTGTTCTCGGCCAGGCTGGATGAGGCTTTGAGCAACCTGGTCTAGTGGAAGGTGTCCCTGCTGCTGGCAGGGGGTTGGGACTGGATGAGCTTTAAGGTCCCTAGAAAACCCACAGAATCAACGTCATCACTTAATGTTTAAGGCAAAGATGAATTCTGCCTGGGTCACCTCTGGAAGATGCTGCCTCTTAAAGCTCCCACTCGTTGTTCTCACCAGGCGCTGCAGACGCCCACTTGAAGGATCACAACTGCCAGGCTGAGGAACAGCAATGAAGCTGTCACAGCCGTCAGGCCAACACCAGCAGAAGGATCAGAGCAAAGGTTGCTGCAGCAACAGCTCTGCTTAAGGTTCTGTCACCGCCCTGGGAGATGGTGCAATCTGGCAAAGCTACAGGGAAAGTTTGGGACTTGCTCTGAGGCCCCTGTGGGGATTTCTGTGCTCACCTCCAATACCTGGGAGTCTCCCAGCACAGCCCCTTCCCTGACCACAGGACTTCCAACAAAACCACTGTATTTCTGTTGTTTGTGCCCTTTAGTTCCAACTGCCACTGTGATGATGCACTACAGGTTCAAAACCCCCAGAAAAAAGGGACTTCACAGCTTCAACCAGCACTTCCCCTTTGGGACTGAGGCGCTTTCTCTTCCCAGAGGCAGCTGAACCCAAAGGTAAAAGCCCAGCGTACACCAGGGACAGACACTCAGACCCCGATGCACTCCTCACCCCCCTGAGTCAGAGGCAACGATGCCCTGAGCAGGGCAGCAGTGAGGGAGCTGGAGCAGGGACGGGAAGGACACCCAGCTCTGGGTTACCCCAGGGGTGATAAAACTCATAAATCTAGTAATTAAATTATTTTATAAAGGCACTGCACGAGCTCCAGCATCAGCCTGAGCCCAGCAGGGCTGGCAGCAGCACCAAGACTCACAATCACTTGGTTAGAGACAATCAGCTCAGCAAGGCTTCACAAAGAGCCACCGCTGACCTCAGCCCTGTCCCTGTCCCTGGTCATGGTGCTGTTCCTGCTTCCTGCAAAGGGGTGCTGGAGCCCTGGGCCAGGCTGCCCAGAGGGTGTGGAGTCTCCATCTCTGGAGATGTTCAAACCCACCTGGACACTTTCCTGTGCAACCTGGTGTAGGGACCCTGCTTTGGCAGGGGGGTTGGACTGGATGATCTCCTGAGGTCCCTTCCAACCCCACCAGTCTGGGATTCTGTGAGAAGAGAAAGAGGCAGCACGCAGAGCCCCTGGCACCTGGTGGAAACCAGGTCCACAGATGGAGCAGTTGCTTTGCTGCAAGCAAAATGAGATTTCTCTTTGGCCAGATCCCCTCTCTCTATACCCACAGCTACGTGCTGGGTTTGCACACATGCCCACAGCCCCAGGTACCATCAGGCTGCTGGAGAAGGTGTGCAGAAACTGGGAGCACTGGGAGCTTTCCTTTCCTAGGGGAGTGGCCATCTGTCAGCTGCTTGTAAACGACAAGAATATGAAAAATGCAACCCAGCAGCTCCCCTGACAGAGAAATATTAAACACTGGCACCTTCTAGAAGCAGAAGATCTCCCCTCCATACCAGGCAGGTGATAAACAGCTTTCTGCAGGGGAGAGAGACACTTGCACAAGGCCGAGAAGAACCAGGCACATTGTCTGGAAGCACAAAGGATTCAAACACACAGAAGGAAAAGCTGATACCCCAGAAAGAAGAGACAAAGTTAATCACCCTGCAGGGATCCCTGCCATGATGCTGTCTAACCCACTGGGACCGTAGGGAAATGGCTGCCCAGCAGCAGAGCAGACTGGCACGCAGATACTCATGCACCAGCAGGCAGGAGCAGCTCCCCAGGTCAAGAGAACCTCAGCTTTGAAAGAGAAATGGTTAAAAAAAAAAGGCAGCACTGAACTATAGAATCCAAAGAAATAACTCCTACATACAGAGGACATAAAAGTGTCAGGCTGTGACAAACCCTGGAGTCACATCACTCATCACCCTGGAGGAGCATTGCAGAGGGAATGAGAGGCTGAGAAGGGCCCAGACCTTCCCAGGAGCACAGGAGAGTCGCTAACAGGACTCCAGGACAGGAACTGAGCTTCAGCACAGCCAGAGGGCACAGGGAACACCCCAGGTCACTGGTAACATACAGCAGCCACAGCATCCCTGGTGGTACGTAAAGCATCTCAAGAAAAACCCCTCTGGTGCTTCCAGAGGAGCTCACCAAACCCCACTTCCCTGTGCATCTCCCCACCTCAGCCCCAGGGAAATTCAGCCCACCCTGAGGGCAGGCAGGCAGGCAGGAGTGCCCTTGGAACTGGGGCAGCTGCAGCCCTGACTGCTGGGGGAGGCAGGAAGGGGGCTGAGCAGTCTGACCAGAAAGCAGAAGCAAGTACAAGCCCAAACAATGTTAATTTGGGTGAGAAGCAACAACTCTGAGCTCCCTGCATCCTCCTAAACCTGCACCAGAACATCCTGGGTCATGAGGAGCCCATCAGGTGACGATGCTGCAGGCAGCAGAGGCACCCACCCCAGCTCTGGGCTGGCACCCAGCCACGCTCTCCCCGGGTACCCTTGGTGAGATGTTCTCAGCACTGGGTGTAGGTGCCTCAAATGAGATACTAAACAGGACAAGAGCTTCTCTTGATCACATTAAAATAGCGAGACAGAGCTCCACCTGGCTCTGTCACGCTGTGTGCTGGTGCTACCAAGTGCTAGGTCCAGTCCTGCTGCAGCACTAAAGTGCACTGCCCCTGACTGCTTCCAAAATTAAAAACCAACAAACAAAGTATTGTGAATCCAGACAGCAGAGTTGAAATGAGAGAGACAACTGGATAGATTTATGCTGGATTGCCACAAGGCACTCATCCACTCAGAGAGAGCTGGCTACTTCAACAAGTTTCTAGAATAAAACAAACCAGCAAAACCCTCTGAAGCTTCCAGAAGGAACAATGCAAACTGCAGCCCTCAGCTCCAGAGACCGGCAGAGAACCACTGGCAGAGTCCAAGCCACTGAACTGACTGGAAAGCAGAAATGCTTTGGGGGTCCTTACCACCACGCTGTCACTCACAAGCAGTGCCACGTCCAGGCACGTTCTGCCAGAGAGAACAATTCCACAATTCCATTTTGCAATGCAGAACTGGTCAGGTTGGAAAAGGAACAAGAGCTCTGCTTTCCCGTCAGCGCTGCCGGAGCCAGGGGAGGGACAGAAAGCTGAGCTCTGGAGAACACCCTGCGAACACGGGCTCGAGTTCAGAGACTTTGCCCCCAGGCAGATAAGTTGTGAGCTGTGTCCCACCTACACCTCTGCTGCCAGGACAGGCTCCTCCAAAGGGGAGCGGAGCTGACAGCGCTCAGCAGCCTCAGCAAAAGTCACCAGATTTGGCTCCTTGCTCAGTCTCAGGCAGAAGTACCCAACACACAGCTCATCCTCTGCCACCAGGACAGTCCCATCCACTTTATTCCCAGATAACACCATTCCCAAGGCTGAGGCAAATCTCATCACCCCCCCTCCCGTGAACGCTGTGCCCGGCCCCCGCAGCGCGATGGGACCTGCGCCCTTGCAGGGGACAGCGCGGTGTTTCCCCCCTCAGGGAAATAAACATTGGCAGAGGCAGAGCTCAGGAGCACTGACCCCCCGGGACTGACAGCACACGAGATCAGCTGCATCACACAGGCCATGGAGCCAACACCCCAGCTAGAAGATAAGAGACAAACCACGGGGGAAGGAGCACTGGTCTTGCTCTACATCAGAGACTGAAAGGAACGAGGCGCCTACAGACACACACAGCAGCAAAGGAAGCCTCTGGGGCAGGCAACTGGATCCGTGCTGAAACAGAATACACAGACACAGACCCCTCCTCTCCTGGGACAGGCCCTGGGCAGGCTTCTCCCTCTGGCAGGAGAAACTTGAAGGCATCTCTGAACCGAGAAAGAGCAAAGTCAAAATAAAAAGTAACAACAAAGCCATTGCTGCTGCGAAGAGCGGGAACCCTCTGCTCAGCTGTGTCGTCGCTACGTGCAGTGAACCTCCCCTCCCCAGGACAGGCTCCACAGCTCCCCTGCGCAGAGCCCTCGGGGCTGCAGGACCAGTCCCACCCAAAGCCACTCCCGAGATCCGAGCCCCGGCCCCGGGGAAGGGCAGTGCCCTGGGGAAGGAGCTTCCCCAGCTGGGAGCAAACGGAGCCCCTGGGCCAACACCTGCAGGAGGGAGGCTGAGCACAAACAGTGCGAGAGCTGCTGGGGGCGGTGTGGGAAGGAGCCTCGATAGACCCCGAACCTCCACACACAGCAAACCCTCCCGCAGCCTGGCCAAGCCAGGGATCAATGAACAAACTGGGGGGAAACAGCTGGCAGGGAACAGGGGGTGGGGGTGTGTGTGCCCCAGAAAAGACTCCAAGAGCTCAGGCCTGCGGAGAAGGCTCCTGGCACCAGCACATGCTCTCGGGCTCATTTCAAACGGGATTTAACCACAGGACGTGTTTCAGTTTCATTTCAGCTCATGTTCCCAGCTAAAGAGCTGATTTTCCTGTGCAGGCAGCATCCCAGCACACAGAGCAGCACAGAGCATTGCTGCTGCCAGAGCCCTTCAGATCAGTCACAACACCCACAGCTCTGTCTGCAAAGCCAAAGCGCCTCGCACCAGGGCAGCTCCTCCCCGCAGAGATTCAGCATCTCCAACGGGAAGCACGTCTGATTTCCCTGGATTTGGTTCTGGGCCACGAGGTGCAGATGATAGAACCATAGAATCACAGGATGCTGTGAGCTGGGAGGGACCCACCAGGATGATGGAGTCCAACTCCTGTCCCTGCACAGGACAATCCCAACATTCACACCATGGCCCTGAGGGCCTTGGCCAAATGCTGCTGGGATCTTGTCAGGCTTGGGGCCATCAGCACCTCCCTGGGGAGCCTGTGCCAGTGCTCCACCACCCTCTGCCTCAAGAACCTTTTCCTCATGGCCAACCTCCCCCTCCCCTGCCACATCTTCCTGCCATGGCCTCTGCTCCTGGCATTGGTGGCCAGAGAGAAGAGCTCAGCGCCTGCCCCTCCTCTTCCCCTGGGGAGGAAGTTCCAGACCGCCATGAGATCTCCTCTCAGTCTCCTCTTCTCCAGGCTGAACAACCCAAGTGACTTCAGCCTCTCCTCACACCCTTCCCCTCTAAACCCTTTGCTAATTTGGTGGCCTCCTCTGGACACTCTCCAGCAGCTTTTGGTTGCACTTGTTGCAAAGCAGAGAGCAAGACAGCAACCAAACAACAGGCACTGGACAGTAGGCCTGAACAGGCATTTACTATTTATAAGCCGATCATCTGATCCCTCCCCAGGGAAATCCCATCCTTTCGGGCCGGGGAGCGCGGGGAACCGCACAGTGTCACAGGGCTGCCGGGGAGGAGCACGAGGGAAGCAGTGACACCGGTGAGGAGCACACTCAGAGCGCCCAGAGAAAATCCCTCCCTGCTCCGTAACAGCGCAGGCACCCTCCTGGAGCGCGAGCCAGGGGTTCACAGAATCCCAGAATCACAGAGTGTCAGGGATTGGAAGGGACCTGGAAAGCTCATCCAGTCCAATCCCCCTGCCGGAGCAGGAACACCTGGATGAGATCACACAAGAAGGTGTCCAGGTGGGTCTGGAATGTCTCCAGAGAAGGAGACTCCACACCCTCCCTGGGCAGCCTGGCCCAGGGCTCTGGCACCCTCACCCTAAAGAAGTTCCTTCTCAAATCCAAGCGGAACCTCCTGTGTTCCAGCTCACACCCATTGCCCCTTGTCCTACCACTGGACACCACTGAGAAGAGCCTGGCTCCATCCTCCTGACACTCACCCTTCAGATATTGATCAACATTAATGAGGTCCCCCCTCAGCCTCCTCTTCTCCAAGCTCCAGAGCCCCAGCTCCCTCAGCCTTTCCTCATCAGGGAGATGCTCCACTCCCTTCATCATCTTGGTGGCTCTGTGCTGGACTCTCTCCAGCAGTTCCCTGTCCTTCTTGAACTGTGGGGCCCCCACCAGGGCAGAGTAAAGGGGAAGAAGAACCTCTCTCGACCTACTGACCACAGCCCTTATGAGCAGGGGTTACGAGCAGGGACTGATCTGCTCTGCTCGTTTGCTCAGTGCAAAGTCATTTTTTAAAGAGCTCTCTCCTCCATTCATCGTTCTCTGCAAAGGGCTCGGGCCCAGCTCTGCCAGTGCTGACGTGCTCCTGCAGGAGCAGCGACACAGGAGCCTCAGGATAAGAGCCCACATGGAAATCCAGAGACACCAGCAAGCAGAAAACTGTGGCTGGATGGAGCTGCCGTGGAGGATGGAAGAGAAGGTTCAGATTGGATATCAGGGAAAATTTCTTCACTGAAAGGGTTCTGAGGCACTGGAAGGGGTTGCCCAGGGCAGTGGTGGAGTCCCCATCCCTGGAGGGATTTAAAAGACAGGTGGATGAGGTATTCAGTGATGGTTTAGCAGTGGACAGGTACGGTTGGACTCGATGATCTCGAAGGTCTTTTCCAACCAAACGATTCTGATTCCATAAAGAAAGGTTTGAGCTTTCAGAATTGCTGGAGAGTTATTAATTCCTGGGTGAACATCCCTGTCCTGGGGAGTTGAATGTGATGTCCCAGTATACTGCACTCATTTATTTTTTTTTCCTCCTGTTCACCTTTCTCTTTGATAAAAATAATCTGAGTTAGATTACGCTGCCTGCTTTCCTTGTAAAACAATGCTCAGTCACTTCTAAGGCAACTGCACACTCTGTCAGTGCAACCACACACACCTGAGAAACACTCGCATCTTCTCTCCACCCTCTTCATTTTTTTCACTTAGCAGCTTACTCCTGAGAACAACTCTCCCTCAGGTGACAGCAGCCTCTTAAGACCGATGATACAGAACAGGAGCGGCTCAGGAAGCACAGATTAGAGCAGCGTCTCTTGGAGGAGGAGATCCAGCTCCTGGAGAAACCCTCGTGAACAGGGCAAACAAGAGCCATCCCAGCCTGGCACCTGCCCTCAGGTGAGCAAAGCTCAGCAAGACACAGGCCTCCAGGATGGGGAGTCGCTGTGGACATCATCCCCTGGCTCCCACGGCCACCAGGATGGGGAGTCACCGTGGACATCATCCCCCTGGCTCCCACCGCAGCCGGGACGAGGGCGACGTGGAAAAGCCCCGTGAACAAAACCCAAGAGCAAGGCAAGAGCCACCTGGGCAGAGCCAGGCACCAGCGAGAGCTGGCACAGCGACACTCTCCAGAGCCTCCATGGTCAGGTCTAGCCCTAGAGCTTCCCTTGAATTGGGTTTTGTTTTTCTTTTGCCCTCTACAAACAAATCTGACAGTGGACTGAGCGACACTGCCACAAAACTGACAGCAATGATCCACCTGAGGAAATGTCCCTGTGCAGGCGCTCTCAGGAAAATCCAATAATTGCCAGTGCCAGTGTAAACAGATTCCTGTGAGCACAGCAAAACAAAGTGGGCATCAGATGCTCCTAGCAATTAATAACTGTAAGTAAAACCTTTACATTTATTTCCCAGTCTTTATCTGTTTGTTTACTTAGATATTCATCACGCAGCAAACACCCTGAAAGACATTAGGGCCACTTTACAAACTCCTGAGCAGAGCAGACCACAGAACTTCCCAGGCTGTTGGCTGAGCTGCAATACTGCCACTGCTCTTAGTAAAAGAAAATAAAAATAAAAATAAATATTTGAGGCTTGATGTAAAAGTTGTCAGCAAATAACAGGTCATCACTGACTTTGGGAAGTTTGTTCTCATGCTTGAATCTGTATCAATTAAAAATATAAAGTATTTAAAGGTATTGGAGAGGGTCCAGAGGAGGCCACTAAATTGGGGAAGGGTTTAGAGGGGAAGGGTGTGAGGAGAGGCTGAAGTCAGTTGTTTTGTTCAGCCTGGAGAAGAGGAGACTGAGAGGAGATCTCCTGGCGGTCTGGAACTTCCTCCCCAGGGGCAGAGGAGGGGCAGGCGCTGAGCTCTTCTCTCTGGCCACCAACGCCAGGAGCAGAGGCCATGGCAGGAAGATGTGGCAGGGGAGGGTGAGGTTGGCCATGAGGAAAAGGTTCTTGAGGCAGAGGGTGGTGGAGCACTGGAACAGGCTCCCCAGGGAGGTGCTCATGGCCCCAAGCCTGACAAGATTCCAGCAGCATTTGGCCCTCAGGGCCATGGTGTGAATGTTGGGATTGTCCTGTGCAGGGACAGGAGTTGGACTCCATCATCCTGGTGGGTCCCTCCCAGCTCACAACACCCTGTGATTCTGTAACACACCTGGGTTTCCATGCACACACTCACACACCACTGGCTGTACGTTACCCCCACAGCCCAACCTCCGCTCTCCAGGACACACAGCCCCGCCGCGGCGCGTGGAACGGAGCAGACGGATTTCTCATCATCACGTGGCGGCTCTTCTCACCTTTAATCCCACCCTCGTGCACTGTCTCTGAACTCTGCCCAGCTCTCCACCAGCCTCTGCAGCACAGGCAGGCACCACACCGGGCAGTAGCAGGGCACCAGCTGAGCTAACGCACCCTGTCCCCCTCCACAGCCGCAGTGAGGTACCCAGGACCAGCTCCCAGCTGCCTCCAGCCCTGCTCCACGTTCAGCAGTCATGAACTGGTGCCAAACCTGCTGCTTCCTGGGACAGGCCTCTCTCCTTCCTCCCTTGTTCCTCTGTCTGTGTAACAGATTACTCCTGAACACGCTGCTTTCTCTGGCAATAGCTGTGTGCCCTCAGCAAAAGCACAGCACCAAACTAACCAGGCCACTGCCCCGGAGCCTCATCTCTGTTTCCCGCCCAGCACTCCCGAGTTCCCTGTGCGCTCCAGCAGCTTCGAGCTGCAAACTTTCTTCACATCATCCACAAAACCAGCAGCAGGATCCTTCCCAGACCGTTAACATAACGTCCCAAATAACGTTCTGGGAGCCACCAACTTCACATGGGTGATTCTGAGCTCATCTCCCTGCAGTTAACTGAGCAGGAAATCCCAAAGGCACCGCATCGACCCGGGATTTATGGAATTCTGTGTTTACAACACAGCGCTGGTTGAGGCGGTCGGGTTTTTTAGGGTTGGTTTTTTTTTTTTCAATAAACGTCAAACCTGCAGCAACACCGTCTCCACACCAAACTGCAACCACCAGCAGCGTCACAGCACCCCAGAGAGCTCCGTCGGCTTCTACCCAACAAGGAGGGGAGGAGGGAGGCAGGGCCGGCCTTTGGCGGGAGGGCAGCGGCGACACAACCCTCCCGGGGCCGGGGGCGGCCAGCCGGGCCCGCAGCCGAGGGCTCACCCAGCCTGGGGGCCGTCCGCTGCCGCTCCCGGTCCGGAGGCCCCGCAGACGGGCAGCCTCAGCCCTGGGCCTGGCCCGGCGGAAGCCCCGCGCCTCCTTCCGTCCTCTTCCCGTGAACCAGCCCTCACCCCGCCGGCGCCCCGGGGCCGACCCCGCGCTCACCGGCCACCCTGCGCCGCGGCGGGTGGCAGCACAGGCCGGCCCAGGCCCGCCTCCGCCCGCCGCACCGGGACCGGACCCATCACCGCCGACTCAGCGTTGCCGCCCGCCGCCCCTCACAGACAGGCCCCGGGGAGGCCCCGCTCACCGGGCGGCGGCGAGAAGGAGGCGGAGCGGGGCCCGACCGCGCGACGGGGAGGGGAAGGCGAAGCCCGAGCAGCGCGGCGGGGCCGAGGCCGGGGCCGGTGCAAGGGAGGAACCCCCGGGGTCTCACCTGGCTCCGTCCGCGCCGCTCCCGCCTCTGCCGCGTGCAGCTCCCCGCCCTGCCCCCCCACCGACCCGCGCGGCGCAGCCAATCAGCGCCCGGCGCCACCGGCACCGCCAACCAATCAACAAAGCGAACGCGTCCCCGCCCAGCGCCACCGGCCGCCAGAGCCCGCCCTTCTCCTTGCCCGTAAGCCTATCCCGTGACCCGGCGCGGCGCGAGGCGCAGGGCGGGACCCGGGGCTCGGCGTCCAATGAGAAATCACAGCGCGTCCTATTGCAGCCAATCCGCGGCAGCTCAGCCCTTCCCCTCACAAAAGGGCGGGCGGTCACTGAGGCGCGGTGGGGGGGGGCAGAACTGGAGGGGGTGTCTGCTCACGTGACACCCCCCCCTCCGGTGCCCAGGCCCGCTGCACCCCCTGCCCCGCGGGGACGCGGCGGCGCCACCGCACCCTCCGCCCGCAGCAGCCCGGGCCCCTCCCGGCAGCGCCGCCTCCCACGAGCGCTGTCGCGGCCAGGGCGGGGGTGGGGCCGTGTCACCGGGCGGGGCCACCTCGCAGCCGCGGGGCCGCAGTTCTCCCCAGGCGGCCTGCGGAGACCTTCGGGCCGGTGAAAAGCTCTCGGGGCCGCCCTGTGTCCCCGCCCCGCTGAGCCCTGGGCAGCGCAGCGCTCCGTGGCCGCCGCCGCTCGCCTGCCCCTCCCGAAGGGCTGGAGTCCCCACCAGCCTTGGCGCCACTTCCGCCACTCCCACCCGGGTCTCACCCTGCGCTCAGCCCACCCTGCCAGTGCGGTTCTGGGGCAAGCTCGGGCTCGTACAGCCCAGAGTTCGCATTGCAGCTGGGCTCCCCTTGGAGGTGGGGCTGGAGAGCCCTGGGCCGGGTGAGGACGCTGCTGCCCGGGGTGACATCGCCCTGCCAGCGCCTGGACAGGGCAGCGCCACTGTGATGGTGGCACTGAGCTGGCAGCCAGCAGCCATTCACCCACTGACCCCCCACCCCAGGGGATAGGGGAGAGGATTGGAGGGCAAGGGTAAGGAGAGTCACAGGGTGAGATAAGAACCATTTAATACTTGAGATAAAATAAAATAAAACTTCAAATAATACTGATATTAAAATAGTAATGATAATAATAATCGTAATAAAATATGCAAATGAGTGACCCCCAGTGCCATTGCTCACCACCCGCCCACCCAGCCCGGCCCGTTCCCAGAGAACGATCCCGGAGCAGCGACAATCCCGACCCGAAACCGCAATCCCGGGAGAGTGAGAGCCCGAGCGAGAGCCAGAGAGAGCCAGAGAGGAAGAGCCCCTCATGGATCTCCTGCCCATGGGGGACAGGAGATGGAGCAGCCCCTTGGCAGAGCCCAGTGCCCATGGAGCTGATCCATGGCAATGTTCCTCACCCCTGAGCTCTTGCGCTTGCAGAGGGACAAACACAAAGTCCTTTGGTGCCAGGGACACAAATGCCAACATGGGGATGTTCTCAGCGTTTCTCTCCTGACAAATCCCAGCTGAACCCAAACCCCAGCGCTGTTCTTCTTCCCCAGTGAGGAAGGGACGAGCTGAGCTCAGCCCCAGGTGGGTCTGCAGGGTTTAGGGGTGTGTGGAGGGAGCAGATGTTGGTCCTTGGCAGAGGATGGCCACCTCTGTGCTCTCTGGCCTGTGACCTGTGAGCAGAGCTACCCTGTGCCTGGCTCTGAGGTGGGTGCTGGGTGTTGCAGCACTGGGGCCAGTGACACACATTCACGGTGCCCCAGTGTCACAGGGATGTGCTGAGCACCCCCAGGAAGAAATCAGAGTGTGGGTGCAGAGGGTGCAGGGCCTCTGGCCTCACACTTGGTGGGTCCACAAGCATGTCCTGAGCTATAGGTGACCACAGGGACTTGTGTGGGTATTACAACAGCCCTGGAGTAGGGCAAGAGTGGGGAGAAAGGAAATAACACTGTGGCAAACATTTGCTTTCATTTTGCCCCTCACAGCAGAAATAGACTTTGTGGCTCCTTCAGCACGCTGGGGACTGAGGGGTGATGGCAGGTGAGTACCACCAGCAGTGCTGGGATGGGGTCCTGGCCAGGTCCTCCTTGGTCCCTGCTCACTGTGGCCATCCCAGGGCCACAGTGAGCCTGGGGCCTGGGACCCTGCATCCCTGAGCAGCTGGGACCCTGCTCTGTGCAGATGTGTCCCCTGGGGCACTTTCTGTGGGTGTGTGGGAAAAGGGGAAGGTGAGCGATGGCAGGGGAAGCCGTGGGGTGGCAGTGATGGAGGGAGCTGCACGCTGGGTGGGCAGTCAGGGAGGGGAGCACCCAGGGTGGGTGGTGGGAGAGGCATCAGCAGCTGGGGGTTGCGGGGGGCAACAGGGAAAGGGGTAGCACCCAGGAGCAGCTAGAGGGGTGATGGGGAAGGAATCAGCACCCAGAGGAGGTGATGAGGAAGGGGGAGCACCAGAGCAGGTGGTGGGGCAGCAGCAGCCGTGGCGTGGGGACACCAGGCACTGACGAAGCTGTTTCACAGACGAGCTGCTCCTGCACTGTGCACAGCCTTTGTGCAGCGTGTGAGCAAGGCAGTGATCTCCGGGCTGCTGGATGAGCTGCTGGCCCAAAGGGTGCTGGACCTCGAGGAGGTGGCGAGGTGCAGGATGGATACCCAGTGTGTGCTGACAAAGCCGCTGCCCCATCGACAGCGTGCGCCTGAAGGGCAGCAGGGCCAGCCAGAGCTTCATCGACAGCCTCAGGAAGCGTGATGGCACCTTGGCAGAGCAGCTGGGTCTGGCTGCTGAGTTGGGTGAGAGATGTGGGGCTGCCCTCACCTGTGCTTTGGTGGGGGGGCCTGGCCCTAGCAGGTCCCCCAAGGCTGGAAGGCAAGGGGCAGTGGGTGTCCCTGGTGTCACTGTGGCACTGAATCCCTCTTGCCATGCAGCGATGGCAGGGCTGTCAGGGGTGGCTGTCCCCCCTGGGGCTGAACAGGGACCCCCAAGGGGCAGAGCCCAGCTCTGCTCGCTTGTCCATGCCCTGTGACAGTCCTCTCTTGCTGCAGGTGCTTCCCAGTGTAACTGTGGGGCTTTCTGCTTGCAGGGTGCCCCAGTGCGCAGCTGGACGTCCCCAACACTGAGGCCCCCCCTCGGTCCCCCCTCTGCATCCAAGTCCAGCAGTGGGTCTGGCAGTGCTCCCTGGGCGAGTTCCAGCACATCAGGGACGCAGAGGGAGACCAGGTGCTGCAGACAGGAGATGAGAGAAGGGCTGGAGCGTGGCCTGGCTGCTCTGCCAGGTCGGGGCTTGCTGAGGCAGAGCCACGGTCCTTGGTGACCCAGGAACAGGGCAGGAGATGTGGGGAGATGCTCCAGGCACACAGAGATGTGGTTGCTGCACCCAAGGGCCTTCTCTGCTGTTAGTTGGCTCCCAAGACAAGCTCCCTGCACCCACCCACCCACCTCCTTCCCTCCTCACAGATCTATCCCATCCATCTGCCACGGGAGACGCGAACCCGTAGGGCCCTGCTCATCTGCAACATCGAGTTTGAGCACTTGAGCTGACGGGATGGGGCCGAAGTGGACGTGGAGGGGATGACAAAGCTGCTGGAAGGGCTGGGCTATGTGGTGGACATCCATCGTGACTTAACTTCCCAGGTAAAGGGCTGCACGAGGCAGCTGCCACCGGACCCCCGAGTGGTACAGAGACCCTCCTTGCATGTGTTGAGGTGTTGAGATGCTCAGGCACCACAGGGACAGCTCTGTCCCCAATGGCAGTGGCTCCAGCCCACAGCTGGTGGCTGGGTCTCCACACAGCTGCTCACAGGTGGCTGATCTCCCTTCCCTGCACTGGTTTGCAGGAGATGGCTCTGGTCATGAAGGATTTTGCACATCACAAAGAGCACTGCACCTCTGACAGCACCTTCTTGGTCAGGGCTGGGCTCTGTGGGACCAAGAGCAGAGGTGAGACCACAGACATCCTTTCCCCTGCGAGAAATTCAGCAACAAGCGCTGCCAGGCGCTGCTGGGCAGACCCAGAGCGGTCATTGTCCGGTCCTGCCGCGGAGGCGAGTCCCCGAGTCCCGCCACCGGGTGTCTGCGAGGCCAGAGAGCCGCCCAGGCTCTCCCGGGGCACTGAGCCCCGCGCACGGGCTGGGGACGGGACACTCCATCGTGGCTGGTGGCTGCCCCTGCCTTCCTAGACAGGGTGGGGTCTGTGATGGGGAGCGGCTCCGACCACCCTGCCGTGCCGCTCCCAGTGGGGTCTGTGATGGGGAGCGGCTCCGACCACCCTGCCGTGCCGCTCCCAGTGGGGTCTGTGATGGGGGGCGGCTCCGACCACCCTGCCGTGCCGCTCCCAGTGGGGTCTGTGATGAGGAGCGGCTCCGACCACCCTGCCGTGCCGCTCCCAGCTGGGCTCACACCATCCCTGCAGCGCCGGCAGATGATGCAATCTTTGAAGTCCACCTGGAGAGTGATTTTGCCACTTGACATTCCTCCACACCAGGTAAGCAGTTCCTGGAGAGCTGCCCTGCCTGAGGGCAGGATTCTCACTCCTGGTGCCGCGGGTCTCCTCTGCATCTCCCCCTCCTTGGGGCAGTTTGCCCGGGGGTCCCTTCATTCTGGTGACTGCTTGGGCATTGCTCCAGCACAGCCTCTGGAGAAGGCAGTGTTCCCTGATGCCAGGGTAGGAGGCTGCTCCAGGACACCCACAGATTCCTCTTAGTGGCACCAGGGCCAGAGCTCTGTGCCCCTGCCTGGCTGCCTTCCCTTGTTCTAGCTCCAGCCCTCCCCAGCTGATTTATCTCGCTGCAGTGGCTGGCTGGGGGAAATTGTCTTCTCCTGGGTCACAGATGGCTCCAGGCTGTGCCAGCTAAAAGTATGAGAGAGTAGAGAAACTCGAAGAAAATAATCCTGTCGCTTCCATCTTCCCTGGCATGCCCTGTCCTCTTCCCATGCTGTGGGTTGGAGGGGCCAAATACAATGATCTCAGAGAAGGTGCCCCAGTCTCCTGCTCCAGCACCCAGCGTTAATCACTGCTGTACTGAGGGACATCAGTGAAATCACACTTGACATCTTCTGTCTCCCCAGACACTGTCTCCTGGAGAAGCTCAGTAATGGGCTCCCTTTTCATCCAGCACCTGACAGAGCGGTTTCGAAACCACGCCTGCAACAGCGACTTACGGGAGCTGCTCCGAAAGGTGAGGCTTGTGGTGAGCTGCAGGAGTGCCCAGAAACACAGCTCAGGGCAGAGCTGGGGCCAGGGCAGGTTCCCTGGAGCAGGTTCTGGCAAAAAGGGGTCTGTTTGGCCTGGACCATCAGCTGGATCTCTGGAGACATCAGCACTCTGCCACGTGGTGGGCATGCAAGAGCCCGGTGTTGGTGTGGCATCCCTTGTGCCACCAGACACAGGCCTGGGGGTGCCCCTGGGATACCTCCTGACTCCCTACACCCCTCCCACGCTGGGATCCAAGCTGCTCCCATTTCTGCCCACTGTCTCTCTCACACCAGGTCCAATATTCCTTTGGAAAATTCCCTCGGCAGTTGCCAACACAAGAACGGACTGCGATGCTCAGGAAGTTCTACCTCTTCCCAGGCCACTGATCTCCTGCCCATGGTGAGTCTCTTCATCCCACACCTCTGCAGCAGCCTGTGGTCTGTGCCCCAAACCTGGTACCTGGCCAGTGAGGAGGAGTGAGGAGAAATTCCTGACCACTCCCAGGCTCCAGACCTCATGGCTCAGACAGATCCAAAGGACTCAGGTGCTGGTGGCCAGGGCTGGGCTGTGGCCTGACTCCATCCCTATCTCCCAGCTGGCTGTAGGAGAGGCAGGTGCTCAAGGAACTCACTTCAGTTGACTGTGTCTCAGGAGCTTCTCGATCTAATATTCTTTACAGGTGAAAAAATAATAAATGGGCAGAAAAAGTGTTTGAATTTGAAGGTAACACAGCAAAAAGCTCAAGCTCAAGGTGAATGCAGCCCTGCTCCAGAGACACTTCTCCAGAGAAGAGGAAAAGCCAAGAACAGCTCTGCAGAAGCACAGTGAATCTCCAGACCAGCTACTCGTGTCCCCTCTGCTCGGCAATTACAGCCAGACCTGGAATGGAGCCCTTGGTCTCCTCTCCTCCCTTCCTTTTGTGGCCTCCAAACCACCCCAAATTGAGCAAACTCTTCCCAGGGAGCAGCAGAGACCCCTGGCTCTGGAGCACCCCGTGCAAACCCGGTTAGTGTCTCTCTTAGCTGTCCCCAGCTGTGACAGGCGATCTGTCACTCCCAGAGCCGCTCCCGCCCCGCCCCAGCTTTACCTGTCGCCTATCAAAGGGATTTTCACAGCGGCCGGTGCCGCTCCGCTGCCTTGACCCCGCCGTGGCCGGCAGGAGCTGCCGTTACACGGCCACCGCGTCCTCTGGGGGCAGCTCTCCCCGATCCTCCCGCTCCCCCTCGGGTGGAGGAAGGACACGATTCCCCCTGGGAACCATGAAAGATCCTCAAACCTGCGTGTTCCGCACGCTGCACCCACAGCTTGGTGTGTTACAGGCCCAGCCCCGCTGTCACCTCCCACCAGTATCGCTGCTGGTCAGGGACAACCCCTTCCTGTGTCCCCCACCGCCCTCCCTGTCCTCCACAGCCACATCCAAACCATCTTCTGCCTCGGCATGGATCCAGCTTTATTTCTGCAAAGTCAGCAGGAGAGGGTTCTCCTGTCCCCTCCCTGTCCCCGCAGGCAGGACAGGCTGTGCAGGAAGGGCAGTGTCCTGGGCTGGTGCCACCCCACGTCCCTGTGAGGTGGCAGGAGGGCTCAGCGGGAAGGAGGTGGCTCTCTGCTCCGGCTCCAGGTGACCCGGGTATGGGAGAAGGCCTTGCAGGCAGGAGCAAAGTGGGCAGCTGGTCCAGGCTGAGCCGCTCCTGGCAGAGCCCCACGGCACTGCCTGGAGCTCCTCAGGTGCCACGTGGTGCCTGCAGAAACCCTGGTCCCCAGCCCTACGGTGGTGGCAAGAAACTGAGGACAGCAGTGATGAATTCCTGGAATTTATCCTGGTGGACGATGTGCCCTGCACCTCTGATGAACTGCACATCCGCCCTGGGGAAGAGGCGCTGGATCTCCGGGTAGTCCTTGGGGCTGCAGGACAAGGGAGCACGCCATGGAAGTGTGGGCAGAGGTCATCCAGGTGTGTTCCCTCACCCTCCCCAGGGGTGCAAGGGCTGACCATGTCCCCTTCCCTGCTGGGAAAGCCCAGCGCTGTCCCCAGGTCCCCCCTCGCTCTCCAGCACATTGCTGTCACCAGAGGCACAGAGCTTGTTCCAGGACTTTCCCCATCTCAGGAGCTTCCTCCCACCCTGGATAGTCACAGAAGAGGACAAGGGGTCAACCCACAGACTTCAAACTGCTTCTCTCCAGTCCCACCTGATATAGGGCGAGTTGGATCCTCCCAAGAAGAGTGCAGGGCCAGGGTACGGCTCGTGGAAGGCGGGGAAGCTCATGATATCTGCCAAGTGGTGGGAAATGGCCTCCAGGTTCACCCGCCAGGCGTAGCGGCCCTCCACCTCCACCAGGTTGGTGAGGAGGAACTGCCTCAGCTGCGGGAGCTGCCACACAAGGGGACTGTACCCTCTGCAGTGAGAGCAACAAGCCCTCCGTTCCCCCCTCCACCCCCTTCTGCCTGTCTCCCACGCTGCCACGGTCCTGTGGCCCCTGCAGCCCTGGTGAGATGTCCTCCAGCTGCCTATGCCAGCAATGAGTGAGCAGGGGTGGGGTGTCATGGCCCTAAAGCCCTGTGCTCCAGTCCCAGGCATGGTCTGGGAGTGCAAACCCCATCCAAGGAATCACAGAATCGTTTTGCTTGGAAAGGACCTTTAAGATGATCAAGTCCAACCATAAACCTCACACTGTCGAGTCCACCACCCAACCATGTCCCTGAGCACCACATCTACACGGCTTTTAGATACCTCCAGGGATGGGGACTCCACCACTGCCCTGGGCAGCCTGTTCCAGTGCCTCAGAACCCTTTTGGCGAAGACATTTTTCCCAATATCCAAACTAAACCTCCTTTGTCGCAACTTGGGGCCATTTCCTCTTGTCCTGTCCCTTGGTCCTTGGTTGAACAGACCCACCCCTACCTCTCTCCACCCTCCTTTCAGGCAGCTGTAGAGAGTGAGGTTCCTACCTGGACCACTGGACGTAGCTGCTCGTCAGCCAGCTGGCGGGCTGCAGAGCGGGACAGACCGTCGGGGATCTTCACCGACTTCATGGCAGAGATGTAGGCAGAGAACTCGGAGACGGGGGCGGTTGAGACAGGGCTGATGTCTACGGAGATGAGGCGCTCCACCAGGTCTGGCTGGGGACACAAGCAGGGCAGATGGACGCCAGCTGAGATCCCTCCAGTGGGACCAGGCACAGGGCTCTGCTCCCAGTCACAATTTTCTGTAGGCTTTTAGCTCCTGCCTCAGCACAGAGCTCCACGTGCCCTCCCTCGGCACACGAGGTCTCCACGCTCCCTTGCACTCAGTGCCGGAGGGACGTGGGTGTGGGTTGGAGGACACAGACGAGCTCCCACTCACGCAGCTCACAGTGGAGCGGGACAGCACCGTGATGGAGAAAAGCCACCCCTGTGAGGCTGGGGCACGGCTGGCACCAGTGAACAGCCCCCACAGGTGCCACCCTCCTTCCTACACCCCCCTGCTCCCCAAGCCCCCCATCCCGCTCCCCCAGCAGCCCCGGGAGCCCTGCGCCTGCCGACCCGCTGCAAGGCCAGCGCCATGGCCGTCTTGCCCCCCATGCTGTGTCCCAGGAGGATGCACTTGGTGATGCCCAGGTGGGTCAGGAGGTGCTGCACATCCAGGCTCATGGCTTCGTAGGTCATCAGCGGGTGGTGGGGGCTGCTGCCGTGGTTCCGGGCATCCACCGTCAGCACCTGCACGGGCAGAGGCACCGTGTCACCCCAGCCCCGGCTGTCACCCGCCTGTGGTCCCCTCTTCGCGGCGCGGTGGCCTCACCTTGCCTGTGCCGCGGTGCGCCAGCGCCTTGGCCACCGCCTGGAAGTTGCTGCGGCTGCCGAAGAGCCCGTGCAGCAGCACCAGGGGCGGCCGGTCCCCGCCGACCCCCACCTCGGCGTGCGCCAGGGGCACGGCCCTGCGGGGAGAGGGGCGCCTGGGGGCGGGGCCAGTGCATAGGGGCGGGGCCAAGGGGTTGGGGGCGGGGTCAGTATATCTGGGTGTGGATGGGGGCGGGGCTATGGCATCGGGGGCGGGGCCGGGGCATCCCGGTAGCGAGGACTTGGTGGAGATGGGGGCGGGGCCACGGAGGGGGGCGGGGCTAAATAATAGGCCCCGCCCCTGTGAGGGCCTCATGGCCCAGGGGGAGGGGCCCGACCCCGGATAACGGCCCCGCCCCTCCTCTCCGGACCCCTCCCGCCGCCCCCGCCCCGCGTGCAGCCGGGCCCTTACGTAACCACGGAGCGGGCGGCGGTGGGCGGTGGGCGGGGGCGCGGCCGCTCTGACGGGGCGGGGGCGCGGGCGCGGGCGCGAGGCAACCGGCAAAGCATCATGGCGGCGGGAACGAGCGGGCCGTGACGCAGCGTGCGCGCGGGTGGCCCCGCCCCGTCGCTGTCGGCGAGCGCCTCCTGGCGGCAGGAGGTCGGAACTCCTCCCGGTGGGTGCGAGGTCCCGCCACCCCCCGACCCCGCCCGGCCGAGCCCTGCGGGGCGGGGCCCGCGGGAATGCGCGCGGGGCCCGGAGCGGGGGGGACACACACCGCGGGCCGGCTCCAGCCGCCTGCTGCTGCCTGCGGGGGCATCCGAGGGCACCGGGGCCGCCCGCTCCCCCTGCCCCGGGCTGCGCCTTCCCCAGAGCTGCTCCCGGGGTGAGCGGGCAGCGGGTCCGGCAGCCCCGGGCGGGACACAGGCAGCCCGGGGCAGGTTGTAGGCAGCCCCGGGCGCGTCGAAGGAGCCCCGGGGCAGGACCCGGGCAGCCCGGGGCAGGACATCGGCAGCCTGGGACACGATACAGGCGCCCCGGGGCGGTTCCAGGAGCCCCGGGGCGGGTTACGACCAGTCCGGGACAGTTACGGGCAGCCCCGGGCGGGTTGAAGGAGCTCCGGGGCGGGTTACGGGCAGCCCAGGACAGTTAGAGGGAGCCCCGGGACACGGTACAGGCATCCCGGGGCAGGTTACGGGCAGCCGGTGGCAGGTTGAAGAAGCTCGGGGGTAGGACACGGGCAGCCCGGGGCACGGTACAGGCACCCCGGGCAGTTCCAGGAGCCCCGGGCGCGTTGCGGGCAGCCGGGCAGCTCCCCTCGGCCCGGGTCAGCGCGGGATCGGGCCGTGCACCTGTTGCGGTCCCGTCCCCTTTGTCCCTGCCCGCTGGAGCGTGGCGGGGATGGCGCTGCCGGGCCGGGGCCGGAGCCGGAGCCGTTCCGCGGCGATGGGAGCGGCCGTACCAGGCGGCCTCGCCCCAGGCGCTGCTGCGGGAACGGCGGGGGGGGGCAGCGCCCCGTGTCCCCCTCCACGGAGCCAGACTTTGAACAGGGAGTGCCGGTGCCTCCTGCCGGCGCTGCCCCCCGCCCCGCCGCTACCAGAACGCTGGCCCCGAACGGACAGCGGGGATCTCCCGAGCAGGGACCCTCCCCGGGTCGGGATTTGGGGGGGGGCGGGGAGGGGTGGAGGGAAGACGGGCTGCGAAGTGAGACCCCCGCCCCGAATCCGGTGCTACTGGGATGGCTCCTGGGGGGGCGGGGGAGGCTGTACCCCGGTCCCCCCCCACCCCGTGCCCGGTGGGACCCTGCCCCCCCGCCCCCAGCTCCAAGGACACTCGTGCTACCAAAACAGGACACGTTTATTGACAAATGTAACCGGTACAGACCACGCGTAACAGGGACAGACGGTGATGGCGGGGAGGGGGACACACTGGGGTCGAAGGGGGGGGCACCCACCGTCCCCGTCCCGATCCCATCCCACCGGCGCGGGCGGGACTCACCGGCCGCCGCTTCTCCCACCGACCCGAAACCGCCTCTTGTTTCACCGAAACCGTCTCTATTGACACAGCCCGGCCCTGACCCCGCCGCCCTCCCCGGCCCCTCCCGCCCCGCGGCCGCCGTCCCCGGGCCCTGGGGAGGGTGAGGAGGGTCCCGGGGGAAGGGGGCGGGGGGGTTTGAGGGAGTGTTGGGGTATCGGGGGGGTGTCGGAGGGTCCCCGGGGTGGGGGGGGCTCAGACATAGTTCCTCTTGTCGTAGCTGGTGACGGCGGAGCGCGGGGCGGAGTAGGCCACCTTGCCGGTGGGGTACCTGTCCTCTTTGGGGGGGCAGGAGCAGCAGAGCAGGGCCCCCCCCAGCATCAGGAGGGCAGAGGCCGCCCAGCCCACGTAGAGCGAGGTGCCCAGCTCCCGCTTCTGCGCGTCGATCACCAGCGGGTTGTAGAAATCCCGGATGATGGTGTTGGCTGACCAGGAGACGGGGATGAGGGTCATGATGCCGGAGAGGAGGAAGATGACGCCGGAGACGATGGTGATCTTGGCTTTGGTGCTCTCATCCTCCACGCAGCGGGTACACTGGGCTCCCATGATGGCCACCAGTAGACCTAGGACAGCCAAGACGATGGCCACCACCAGGAGAGCTCGGGCGGCTTGCAGGTCCTGCGGCAGGGCCAGCATGGAGTCGTAGACCTTGCACTGCATCTGCCCCGTGCTCTGCACCACGCAGTTCATCCACAGCCCTTCCCAGATGATCTGAGCCGTCACGATGTTGTTGCCGATAAAGGCCGTCACCCTCCACATGGGCAGCGCGCAACAGATGATGCTGCACAACCAACCCAGCACTGACAAGGCCACCCCACCGATCTCCAACCCCATCGACATGATGGCCGGTTTGCTGCCGTTCTCTCTCCAGGTGATGGCGGAGAAGAAGAACCAACGGACCGAAACGAGTCGCCGTCACCCGTCGCCGCTCGCTGCCCTTGGGGGATCAGCTTACACCTGGGTGCACCTGCGCTTATAAGGTGCTGGCGGGGCCAACTCCAGCGCCCGCCCGGGGTGGGGTTTCACTGCTGGACGCTCCTCTCTCCTCTCCTCTTCCGTCACCCGTCACCCGTGTCCCACACCCTCCCCTTTTGTTTGCAGAGATGGCGCCGGTTACCGGAGAAGGGCGGGAGAAAGAGAGAGAGAGAGAGAAACACCACCTGCCTCAATCATCCCCTTTAGTTTCAGGGTGATGGATACCAGGAAACACATCAACCATGTTCATTCCAACTTATCGAAACCCTTTGGAGATCTTGGAAACCCTTCAGCTTCACCGTTCCCCCCCCCCCCCCCCCTCCTCCTCCTGGAGGTGTTGACGGGTCAGGGTTTGGTTTATTTCTGGAGCTTCTTATCAACGCTCACGTTTAATCGTTGTGCAAAGTGCAACCCCTTTGCCATGTTGTGATGCTCGTTGCTCCAACACCTGAGGAACCCATGGGTGCTCCCTGTCCGGCAAGGTGGGAGCAGGAGGGGGCCGGGCGGGGGGGTTTCCCCCCCGCCCGGCCCCCTCCTGCTTCCACCTTGCCGGACAGGGAGCACCAGCGTGAATCTCCCAGCTGGATGATAAATACCTTTCCTCATCCTACTCAAATATTTTGGCCTTGAAAGGAAGCAGATAACGCACGTAACCGCCCCGCCAGCGTCACCCTGTCACCCCGAGAGGGCAGCCGGTGAAGGGACAAAAAACCCAAACCCTCAAGGCAGGTGTAGGCAGTGCTGCCTGCAGACACGTTCAGACCTGGCAGCCCCATCACTATAGGGTGTATGTGACCCCCACCTCATCAGTTGTTGTCCCCCCCACCCCTCCAATATTCCGTGTTGATGGTGGGATCAACATTTCCAGCTTCTTCTTCTCCAGGAATGTGGTCACCGGCTCCCACCGGACTGGGGTTTGCTCCTGTCTGCGCTCAAATCTCTTCTACAACTTATTAACTACTGGAGAGCAGAGCGTGGTGGGATGCTGGCAGCTGGCCCCATGGGGGGAACCCTCCCTGCTCGGCCACCTACCATGGGGTGACCTCCCTGTGTCCACCTGGCTGTACCCCACAACACCCCATAGCCAGGGGGTCAGCACTGAATGCCCCACAGCACCTTGAAACCCCCCATCTGACTGGGTCACCTTCTGCTCTGCAGCACCCAGAACCTCCATAGCCAGTGGGGTCAGCACCCCCACAGCACCCTGACACCCCAAATCTGGCTGTTGTCACCCCATGTCACCCCAGCATGTTGTATTCATCCAAGTTGGCCCCTAGACCTTTGCAGCACCCTGTATCTGACCTACACCACCCCATGGCACCCCAATACCTGATATCCAGCCAGATTAGCCTCTGGCACCCCAAAACATCTGTATCTGACCAGGTGGGCTTCTGCCACCCCATGTTACCCCAAAACCCCCTGTATCTGGCCAGGGGAGCTTCTGCCACCCCATAACACTCTGTATCTGGCCAGGGGGGCTTCTGCTGACACATGGCACCCCAAAACTCCCCATATCTTGGCCAGGTGGCCTTCTGCCAGCCTCTAACACCCCCAAATTCCCTGTATCTGGCCAGGTGGGCTTCTGGCATTCCATGGCACCCCAAAACACCCCATATCTTGGCCAGGTGGGCTTCTGCCACCCTCTAACACCCCCAAATTCCCTGTATCTGGCCAGGTGGGCTTCTGGCATTCCATGGCACCCCAAAACACCCCGTATCTTGGCCAGGTGGGCTTCTGCCAGCCCATGGCACCCCAAAACTTTCTGTATCTGACCAGAGGGGCTTCTGCCACCCTGAAAAACCCCAAAACACCCTGTATCTGGCTGAGGGGGGCTTCTGCCAGCCCATGGCACCCCAAAACACCCTGTATGTGGCCAAGGGGGCTTCTGCTGCCCCATGGCACCCCAAAACCCCCCATATCTGGCCAGGTGAGCTTCTGCCACCCCATTGTACCCCAATCACACCACCAAGGGCACCCTGATCCCCTCACAGCTGACTGGGATTGGTGACTGTGGGGGTACCCAGGGGTGACCCTGTATGTGCTGCTGAGGGGGACCCCATGCAAACAGCCCCCCAGGGCCTTGTGCCCTTGTCACTGGGGGGTGCTGGGGGTTCAGGCCCTTGGGGACACCTTGGAGTCCCGTGATGTTGGTGCTGCTGGCAGGTGATGGTGGGTAGAGGATCAGATCTGTTGGTGTGCTGCTGGCACAGCACACCCACCCCCGAACAGAGCAGGGGCTGGGCTGGCCCAGGGTCCCCCAAACTCTGTCTGCAGGCTGGGGTGGTGCCAGCGCCCCGAGGTGCAGGTGCACACAGGAGCACACCCACCCACGCACACCCACTGACACCCAATGACACCCACACACCCACCCACACACAGCCACGGACACACCCCCACACACACCCCTCTGCAGGCAGGGACACCCCGACACACGGCTGCACGAGCAGACAGACACACAGACAGACACAGACAGGCACACGCCGGCAGTACAGGTGCACACGCACCCCACGGCGCACCCACGGCTGCACGGACACACGTGGGCTGTGAGGCAGGGGGGGCACCCCGAACAGGGGTAGGGGCAGGGGGATACCCCAGGTAAGGGTGTGGGGCAATGGGGATACTCCATGCAGGGCTGTGGGGTGATGGGGATACCCCAGAGGTGTGGGGCAGGGGGGGATACCCCAGGTAGGGCTGTGGGGTGATGGGGATACCCCCAGAGGTGTCCGGCAGGGGGGGATACCCCAGGCAGGTGTGCGGGGCAGTGGGGTACCCCTGGGGTAGGGGCAGCTGGGGAAAGAATGGGGTGAGATGGGGCAGGTGAAGCACCGCAGCCCCCGACCCTGCAATCAGCGCCCCACACGCAGCGTCCCCACTTCGTCATCCCAAATTGCCCAAAGTCCCGGCTGCGCGGTGCCGTCCCGGCCCGGGGCAGCTGCCGCCGCCTGACTCACGCCGGAGGAAGGGGCAAATCACCGGGGTTTCGGGGTGCTGGCCACCGCCGCGCGTCTCAGGACACATTCTTGTGGCGAGGAAACCGGCTGGATGGTGTTTATGGAAAAGAGAGGAGCGGGGCCAGCATCCCTGCGGGGTCCTGGGAGCATCCCCATCCCTCCTGCTGCTGCCTCCCCCCACCCTGCTGAGCCCCTTTGCTCTCCCCGCGCCGCTGGGAAGGGATGGGGGAGCGTCACCTTCAGCAGGTCCCATGAGGTGGGGACATGGTGGGGTGGTGACATGGAGCCACCGGTGACATGGGGACAGGTTTGCCCCCCTGTGATGTGGTGACCGCAGAGGGAGGTCACGGGAGCATCGCCAGTTTGGTGGCCTGCACCTGTGCTGATAGGGAGGGGGGGGGCACCCACCATGGGGACCCCTCTTTGTACCCAGCACCCCGGGGGCAGCGGGAGGTGACAGAAACCGCCCCGGGTGCCGCGGGGCCGCGTCCCGCTCACGTGCACCTGGCAGCCGGTGTCGGGTTTGGGGTGTTCCCCTTCCTCTGCGGTCTCGGGAGTGACGGCGCGTCCCCCCCCCCGGGGGTGCTGGGCCGGGGAGGTAAATGCTGCCTCGCCTGCTTATATTTCAGGCGCGGGGCTGCTGGCTCTGCCCCGGCCAGGGCACACAGGCACCCCATTGTTGAAGCCCCTTCGGCGGCGGCGCAGAGCAGGTGAGGTGGCTCCCAGCATCAATGGCAGCTCTGTCTGCTGCTGGGGTGGGGATGGAGCTGGCGGCAGCGCCGGCGCCCGAGAGGCACACGGGGAGTTGGGGGGTGATGGGGAGCACTGGCCGGTGGGACCTGGCAGCTGGCCCAGGGGATGCCGGGACACCCGAAATCCCGGGGCATCCCCACCCCGACGGCTTCGGATCAGCTTTGCCGCAGCATCCCGCCGCCTCCGAGCATCGCCCACGGCGGGACCCCCACTCACTTCCCCCTGCCTGAGCCGTGCCCATCATCTCCCCCATCCCTGTGGCGACCACCTCGGCAGCACTTGGGGCAAATTTTCCCCCTTTGGAACCACTTTTTCCTCAGCAAATCACGCAGGGCTCTTATTTTCAGGGCGATTTCAGGCTCAAGGTCCCGTTTCTCGCGGCGGCTGCGTCCCCCCCGGGCACCCCACAGCTCCCGGCACACGGCTCTTTGCCGGCCGAGCCGATAAGACTCTCCCAGAGCGGGAAACAACCTGACTCTGCATGTTTGAGCCGGTCGGGGGGGGTTACGTTGGGCAAGGACTTTTTTTGTGGGAACATTCGGTCTCTGGGCTGCCGGTAACTAATCCCCGGCCTCCGGCAGGGACAGGCTGCCCAGCGCCGTGCCGCTGAGCCGGAGAGCTGGTGGCCGTGCCTCGCTCGGTGGATGTGAAGCCGGAGATCCCGGCGGATCACCACTTACCGGCAAGTCTCACCCGCCTTTTCGAGACCTCGAGGTAGCCGGGGTGGCGGGTTCGTGTGGGGGACTGGGGGATGAGGGGCTGAGCCGGTGCTGGAGGGGTGCGTGAGGTGGGAATGTCACTTGTGTCCCAGGTGGGGATGTCACTTGTGTCCCAGGTGGGGATGTCCCCGAACCCTTTGGCAGAGGGTTCATGCCCCGCGCCCTCTCCCCGCGGGGTATTCTCTGCTCTGAGCAAGGTCAGGGTGACACAGCCTCCTCCGTGCCCAGCGTCGTGGTGACACCGGGTTTAATGCCACCTCCCTGCCCGGGGATGGCCTCGCTGCCCAGCTGTGGGGCTGTGGCTCGTCCCCTTCCCGGTGAAGCCGGGGCAACCGGCCGAGGGTGTTTCCTGAGCCATGAAGGGCCGGTGGGCGATGTGCCGGGGCAGGAGCTCTGCCCTCTCTGGCCCCGGTAGCGTGTGAGGGAGCAGGGACAGGATGGGCCCCTCTGTCCTGCAAATCCCACCGGATTCGGGGCAGGGCTCCCACACCCGGCGGGGTGCTGGGGCAGGTGCCAGGTGGTGACAGCTTGGGATGGGACAAAAGTGCTCCATTTGGGGTGGAGGAGCCCCTTGCTGAGCAGGTGGGCTGTGGTCCCATTACAGCATGTCCCTGTGCCACGTCCCCTTGCAGGTCGCACTGGGACAGTGCCAGGTCTGAGGTCCTGCAGGATGAATCCGAGTGTGGGCAGCTGGGATGGGGCTGTGGGGCTGGTGTCCATGCGGTGACAGCCCCGTGGCTGGTGTCGTCCATGCGGTGACGTGCCCAGACGTTGGGAGTGCCGTGGTGCCACTGTGCTGCAATGGCTTGGTGGCCGTTGGGGACAGGGTGCTGTCCCGAGGGTCAGTGGTTTCTCTTCTGCTCCCCGCCGAGCCCGTGTCCGTCTGTCCTGCTGTCTGGCTGTGCTGAGGACACGGGGCTGGCTGTGCTGCTGGGGGATGTGGGGAGGGGCACGGGGACTGTTTCTGGGTGACAGCCACCAGTGTGAATCTATGTCACGTTCCGGCGTTAATTACAGTAATTGG
Source organism: Caprimulgus europaeus (assembly GCA_907165065.1). Next base: position 11,473,070 of record OU015544.1, on the reverse strand, counting down.
CTGTCGAGGGCCCTGCTGGCGCCTGCTCGGGCTCGGAGGGGGAACGTGAGCGGCTCAGGCTTTTGATGCTCCTCGCGCGGAGGAGTCCCTGTCCCCACCTTGCTATTTGTCCCCAGCCCAGAGGCACGTCCCCATGTGCCTGCGGGGACACTGCCCACGCGAGGTGCGCACACGTAGGCGCGTGTCTCTCTCCAACCCCAAATCATTTGGTGGTTACAAATTGGGAGGTGAAAGCCGTGCCCAGCCTCAGGCAGAGCCCGGCCCCCGCGGGGATGCTCTGGATGAGGATTAAAGGGAACCCTTGACCACAAGGCTCCAGCTCCGGTGTGGGCACGCCGGTATGTGAGCAATGTGGGTGCTCCAGCAGGACAGACGGACAGATGGAGCATCCCAGAGCGACCGGGTGCCTGGGTTGGGTAGGCAGGAGCATCCCAGCGTGGCCGGGTGCCTGGGTTGGGTAGGCAGGAGCCCGGCTCATCCCCTCTGGTCAGGGTCTGCAGCGAGACCCGAGTGCTGGGGCTCTGTCCTGCCCGCTCCTGCTGTGCCAGGCACTGGCATCCCCACCCCAGGAGCTGTTGGCATCTGCCTGGCACTGCGGTGCACGGACCACCCGGCTCATCCCACCGTGTTAGGGGTGATGCCCAGGGATGTCCCGGTGTGGGCAGTGGTGGCTCTGGAACCTGTCACCCCAAGGAATCAGCACAAGTGATGGGATCGTCTTGGTAACCCCGGTGCTTGGGAGAACTGCGATTATCTCAGGCCCTGTTATCTCTCCCAGAGGCCCAGGATTAAGCCAGGGTGGGGGAACGGTGCAACGTCCACCTGTCTGTCCTTGCAGTCTGTCTGGCCTCGTGCTGCACTGACGTGGGTGCTGGGGGGACTCGGGACGGAGTGGGGAGGAGATATGTGGGGGGGGCTCGTGTGCTAAAGGAAGAGAGGTCTGGCAGTGCCCAAAGCGTCGGCTTCAGCATTGGCATCGGCATCACTGGCCAGTGGGCATGGCCAGTTGTGCCAAAATGCTGCCAGCACCATGTGGCCCTGCCTACCCCACTGTGCTGGTGGTGGCACTGGGACACCTCGAAGCCACCCCTGCCCTGACCCACTGAGCCTGGCAGTGCGGGCAGCGGGACAGCGGCAGGGCTGGGACCCAGGGCTGCCGTGTGAACACCGGCTCGGCGGTGGAGCTCAAGGTGGGGTGGGTTTTGGGGTCTGCCCCCGCCTCGCCCCGGGCAGTGCTGTCTCTCCTTCATGGGGAACCAGCAGCTGCTCCAACCGGTTTGTGGGTCTGGGCGGTGACACCTCCCTCCCGAGGCCTGATGGAGGGCTGGGAAGCGCTGGTACCGCCGCCAAGGAACAAACAAGAGCCGCTTGTGTCCTGCCGGGCACGGAGCCCAGCAGCGGGGCAGGGACCGCAGCAGTGGGGCAGGGATGGCAGCAGTTGGGGCAGGGACCGCAGCAGCGGGGCAGGGACCGCAGCAGTGGGGCAGGGACTGCAGCAGCAGGGCAGGGACCGCAGCAGTGGGGCAGGGACCGCAGCAGTGGGGCAGGGATGGCAGCAGTGGGGCAGGGACCGCAGCAGTGGGGTAGGGACGGCAGCAGTGGGGCAGGGACGGCAGCAGTGGGGCAGGGAAGGCAGCAGTGGGGCAGGGACGGCATGCTGCTCCCCCGGCACAGGGCTGCAGCATGCCAGAGGCTGGACTGCTGCTGGAGCAGCCATGCTATGAATTGGGGGAAACTGAGGCACAAAAACATGTAGGGATCCCATCCGGGTGATGGAGCAGGAGGTGCTGGCAGTGATGGCAGTCCCGGTGCCTGGACACTGGCTCTTCCCCCTCCAGCATCCCAGGCTGAGCCTTGGCATCTCCAACCTGCCCACAGGCAGTGGTGGGACACACTCCCACTCCTGGGTGGCCTGATCCCGGTCGGTCGGTCCCCTGCGTCCTCCTCCGTGGGAGCAGCCGGGATATTAAGTGTCATTGCTGCGGGGAGAAATGCAAGAGCGGAGGAATCCCGGGAAACTGGTTTTACCCCTCCATCCGGTGCCGGCGGCAGGCCGGCGGCTGCGGCTGTGCTCCTCCCTTGGCGAAGGCTTATAACACCGGCCATGGTCCCAGCACCGGCACTGCGCGGCGGGAGGCGGGCAGCGGTGCGGGCGGCGAGCGATGGCCTCCATGGGGCTGCAGGTGCTGGGCATCGCCCTCTCCGTCATCGGCTGGTTGGCTTCCATCCTCTGCTGCGCCTTGCCCATGTGGCGGGAGACGGCCTTCGTTGGCAACAACATCGTGGTGGCCCAGATCGTCTGGGAAGGGCTGTGGATGAACTGCGTGGTGCAGAGCACGGGGCAGATCCAGTGCAAGGTCTACGACTCTCTGCTGGCCCTGCCCCACGACCTGCAAGCCGCCCGTGCCATGGTGGTGGTGGCCATCGTCTTGGCCATCCTGGGCACCTTGCTCGCTGTCGCTGGTGGCAAGTGCACCAACTGCGTGGAGGACGACACCGCCAAAGCCAAGGTCATGATCCTCTCTGGCATCATCTTCATCGTCGCCGGTGTCCTCATCCTCATCCCTGTCTCTTGGTCGGCCAACTCCATCATCCGGGACTTCTACAACCCGCTGGTCACCGACTCCCAGAAGCGGGACCTGGGCTCGTCCCTCTACGTGGGCTGGGCGGCTTCTACGCTGCTGCTGCTGGGGGGGGGGATCCTCTGCTGCACCTGCCCCCCCCGGGCTGAGAAGCCCTACTCTGCCAAGTTCACGGCCGCTCGCTCGCTGCCAGCCAGCAACTACGTCTGAGAACTGCAGCGCCCACCTGGACCACCCCCCTGCTGCTCCGGGACCTCCCGGGGGGCCCCTGGCCCGCAGACCCCCCTCCCCCAGGCTGGGGGCTGGCTGGGAGCCGGGGCAGGGAGGGCTGGGAGCTGGGGCGGTGCGAGGGGGGTGCAGACAGAGCCGCCTTTGTTCACCAGGGGATTGAAGCTGGTTCTTTAATCTCGGTTGAGATGAGGAACAGGGAGATCCTGTCCTGACTGCCCCTCCGGCGGGGGGTCCCGCTCCGCCCCCGGAGCACGCAGCCATGGCATCTTCTCCGATAAAACCATCCGACCTCCCTGGAGCATCTCCTGGCTCCTGGTATCGGGGTGTGCCGTGCGGTGATGCAGCTCCCGGGTGCCCATCCCACGGGTGGCACAGGGCTCTCGCCCAGTTCAGTCCCCCAGGACGTGTCCCTCGGGGTGGGTGGCAGTGCTGGTGGGGACACCAAACCCGTCCCACGCGGTGATGGGGACGTGGCTGCTCAGCAGAGCCTGGCAGGGTGTTGAAGGGTGGCGGGAGCTCTCCCCTGCCCGTGCTCTAACTTTTGACTCTGACCTACTTTCGGGGCTCGGGGCGGCTGTGCCGACTGTGATTTCCCTGGCAGCTCCCTGGGGCGGGGGCATCATTATCCTGGGAGTGGGAAGGCAGCGGCCGGGCTGGGAGAACCGGTCGGGGAGGCGGGAGCAGAGCGGGGCTGTGCATCCCATGGATGGGGGGCAACTCCTGGACCCGATCCCATCCCATGGGCTGCACCCAGCCCCATGGCCCCCTCGGCATCCCCCGCGTGGGGTGGCTCGCGGTGCCCCCCCCCTTCCCCGCTGTGCCGTCCGTCCCCGCGTCGCAGCCTCCCACATTAAACGGCCGCTGCTCTGACCCCGCTGTGCTCCGTTTTCTTTACTCTCCAACACCCACCGTGGTGGTGGGACAGCCCGGGGCTCCTGTACCACGGACCCCCATCCCCTGGAGATCCCCCAAATCGGCTCTCTGGAGCCTCCCATGATCTCAGCCACCCCCTGATCCCGGCTCCAGCCCTGGCACCACCCACTGCTCCCCAGCCTGGGCCACCCAAGAGGTGACCATGGGTGCCCTGTGGCACGATGCCTTGGTGGCGCTGGCTGTGGCGTCAGGGTTGTCCCACCCCTGTCCCGCCATGATCTCCCCACCCAAGCAGGAAGAAGGTGATGGGTGCTGGCAAGGGTGGGTCAGGACATGCTGGCCCTGGGGCCACCCAACAGCCGTGGCTGGGAGCACCCCGGGGCCGGCGTGGGCAGCACCGGGTGCTTTGCCTATCTCGCTTCTGGCGTGGCGAGCTGTGCCAGGACACGGCTTGGGAACGTCCTTCCCTCGCGCCTCAGGGGTGATGGATGGCACTCGGGAGCCTGAGGCTGTGGGTGTCTCATCTGGGTCTGGGGGCTTGAGGGCTCCCAGCTCCCCCATCCCCTCCCTGGGAGTGGAAATGGTGGAAAATGCTCCTGTGGCCTCAAGGTGCCGGTGGCCGGGTGCAAACGTGAGCGATGCTCCAGCCACCAGCCCTGCCGGGATCCCTGGAGCAGCTGCTCCTCCCTGCTGCTGCGGGTGGTTGTGTCCCTGGTTTTGGGTGTCCCTGGTGGCCCAGGTCCCGTTGGCCAGGTTGGCTTCCCAGGTCCTGGCCACCCGAACTCCTGGGAGGCTGGTTACCATTTCTCTGGGAGAGAGGGACTTTATTTTTGGCCCCAAGGGGCTTTCCTGGCCCAGGGGAGGCCAAGCCCCAGTGCTGGGTGCCCGTTGGGGTGCGGAGGGATGAAGGGTGCTGGGGAAGGGGCAGGGAGACCACGGGGCAGGAGAGGCTGGAGAAACCGAAACCGGGACTGGAGAAACTGCGGCGCCGCGGGGTGCGGCGGGCACGGCCGATACCGGGCTCATAAAAACTCACCCACGGGTGCCCTCTGCCCACGGTGGGACCAGGGCTCTGCTCCATGTGGGGCTGGGGAATTCAGGGCTCAAGGTGGCCATGTGTGACCATGGTGGAGCCATCAGTGTCCCCCCATGCTGGTCACCCCTCTTATCCAGGGGTTATGGGGGTGATGCCTGTGGTGACCCCAGACCCCACAGCCCCTCACAGGGGTTTGTCCTTCCAGTGTGACAGAAGAGGGGGTGTCACAGCCCTGAGCTCTGACCCATCTCCAGAGGGGACCCAGCAAAGCCTTCCCGTGAGCAGGGAGCAGCGGGTGCTGCGGTGAGGGCAGGGGGCTGCTGCGCCCGCCCGTACCCCCTGGTGTGGAGCTCGGGGCATGGGGTGGGTGCTGGGTGGGCTGCCATGGCGTGGGGTGGGGGTCTGTGCTTTGGAGTGGGCCAGGATGGGGACAGGGAGTCCCTCATCCTGCTCCCCAAAAGCTGTCCCCTCCCGAACACGGCCCTGTGGGATGGGCAGCGGCAGAGGCCTGCCCTGGGCTGTGGGGACGTGGTGGGGGCGAACGTGGCACCTGGGGGCTCCTGCACCTCGGCATGCTCATGACCTGGGTGCTTGGTGCCACACGTGTCCCCATAGTGACCTGCAGCCTCGTCCCACACCATAGGTGACCTCATATTGACCTGCAGCCATGTCCCACATCACACGTGTCCCCACGCTGTCCCGCAGCAGTGCCCCGTGTCACACGTGTCCCCACGCTGTCCCGCAGCAGTGCCCCGTGTCACACGTGTCCCCACGCTGTCCCGCAGCAATGCCCCGTGTCACACGTGTCCCCACGCTGTCCCGCAGCAGTGCCCCGTGTCACACGTGTCCCCGCGCTGTCCCGCAGCAGTGCCCCGTGTCACACGTGTCCCCATGCTGTCCCGCAGCAATGCCCCCTGTCACACGTGCCCCCGTGCTGTCCCGCAGCAGTGCCCCACGTCACACGTGTCCCCGTGCTGTCCCGCAGCCGTTCCCACCCAGACAGGGACCAGGACACACCCAGTGAGAAGTCCACACTCTTCAGAGAGCCCCCCTGGGTGGGGGCCGTGTCCGTGACACCGTGCCCTGTCCCCACAGGTGCTGCTGATGGCGACGGTGACGATGCAGACGGGCGGGATGACGCTGGCCGTGCTGGGCTGGCTGGGCTCCATCCTCACCTGCGCGCTGCCCATGTGGAAGGTGACGGCCTTCATCGGCTCCAACATCGTGGTGGCCCAGGTGTTCTGGGAAGGGCTGTGGATGAACTGCGTGTACGAGAGCACGGGGCAGATGCAGTGCAAGGTCTACGACTCCCTGCTGGACCTCACCTCTGACCTGCAGGCGGCTCGTGCCCTGGTGGTCACCTCCATCTTCGCCTCCTTCTTCGCCTTCCTCACGGCCGTCTCGGGCGCGGACTGCACCCGCTGCGTGGATGACAAGAGCACCAAGACCAGGATCTCCATCGTGGCAGGTGCCATCTTCGTCCTGGCCAGCATCATGCTGCTCATCCCCGTCTCCTGGTCTGCCAACACCATCGTCAGCAACTTCTACAACCCCTTGGTGCCCGAGGCCCTCAAGAGAGAGCTGGGGGCTGCCCTCTACATCGGCTGGGCCTCCAGTGCCCTCCAGCTTTTTGGGGGGGGTATCCTGTGCTGCTCGGGACCCCCGTCCCAGCAGGACCCCTACCCCAAGAAGTACAGAGCGGTGAAAACCTGCGGCCCGATGAGCTACCCCATGAAAGACTATGTCTGAGCCACCACGCCCGGCTGCCAGCCCAAGGGACAGCACCACTGTCCCTGTCCTGCCCCCGTGTGCCACCCCCCTGCCCAGGCGCTGCCTCCCCCTGCCCGTCCCCACGCTGGCTGTGTCCCACGTGGGCCCTTCCCCGGGGTGGACCATAAACATCTTGGTGCCACCAAGGCTGCCTGGGCTCATTCTGAAGTGGCGTGGTGGGGGGAGGACGGTGATGTGTCCTATGGGTGTCACACCCTGCCAGCCTGGGGGCTGCTGTCCCAGCACCTGGCATGTCCCCATGTCCCCAGGAGGATGTGGCAGTAGCCAGCTGGGGTGCTCCTGGTGTATCTTCCAGCAGGGAAACTGAGGCAGGGAGAGGGTGCTGAGAGCCAAGGGAGGCATGGGGGGGACACACCAGGCTCCCAGAGCTTGGTCCTTGAAGCCCCCAAGGGATGGGAGGGGACCCCAGAAAAAGGCCAAATCCCCCCTCCCCAGCCACCCACCCCCGAGGGGCCGCAGCCCCACTGCTCCAGGGACGAGGCACAGCAGGCAGCAGGGGGTTTATTCAACAGCCAAGTGTGGGATGGGGACAACTGCGATCCCCAGGGGACAGTGCTGGGGACAAAGCAGGGGAGGAGCAGGACAGCTGTCCATGATGGGCACAGGGACCCCAAGACTTTGGGGGTGTGGGCAATGCAGAGGGGTAACAAGAGCCACGGGGAGGGTGAGTGTGGGAGATGTGGGATGGGGACAGACAGAGCCACCACCTCCTGCTCCTGAGGGGAAGGAACCGGTTCCCCAGGGCCATGGGAATGGGAGGAGCAGGAACAGGGCTGGGGGAAGAGAAAAGGGAAAAAGGGAAATATCCCAGCAAGAGATTTGGGTAAAAAACTTCCCAAGGGAGCAGGGGAGGAGGCAGCACGGCAGGGGGAACAGGCTGGGCAGGAGATGTGGGGTGGCTCCTGGGTGGGGAGCAGCCACCCGCTCCTGAAGTCCCTTCCAGGCTCATTTCCCACTCAGATCATTAACTGCAAAGCTGTAGGAAAATGAGAGGCTCGAGCAGCTGGTGCGGGGTGAAAGGCGGACGTGGCTCCACCGGCTGGGTGTCACCTGGGCACAGCTGCTCCTGGTTTGGCTGTGGAGGTCTCCTGCACCTCAGGGTGCACTGGGATAACTCCTGGGGAGGGTGAGGATGGGGACAGCAGGACGTGGTGATGGGGACCCACCTCTGACCGTCCCCTGGTAAAGACCATGGAGGTCTGGGTGGGAAAGATGAAGATGGATCTAGATTTTGACCATGGCCACCTAGGAAGGCTCCTAGGGAGGATGAGGATGACATGGACATCACCATGTCCTGCAGTCCCACCTCCCACAGTCCCTAGTAAAGAACATGGGGTCTGGGCTGGGGAAGATGAAGAAGGATCCAGATTTTGATCACGAGGGCTGGGAGGTGGCCATGGCAGGGAGAAGACATGGCTCTGAGCAGCCAAGTGGGTTTGTGAGATGTCATGGTGAGGGCTGAGGTGCCAGGGACAATGCCTGGATGTCAGATCTGATGGTGGTGCCCAGGAGACTCCAGTGAAACCAGGAGACCCTCCCCAAGCTGAGCAGCAGGCAAGGTCTCCAGGGCCCAGGCCCTGGGGAGAAGGAGCTGGGGAAGGGAATGGGGACGGTCCCCAAAAGCGCTGTCACCCCCCAGCAGCTGCCCTGCTCCGGGTGGGGGACACTGGGCTGGGTTTAGAAGGGGCCGTGTGGGCTCTCAGCCCTCCTCCAGGGGGGGCACGGGGCATTTCCGATAGATGTAGACCACCCCGGAGATGTAGCCATTGCCCTGGGTGCTCTCCTCCTCCGAGGTGGCCTTTTCCCAGCGCCCCACCTCCTGGGCCAGCACCTTCTGACAGGCTCCCTGTCCCACCAGCCCCTCCAGCATGGCCTCCAGCTCCGCCTTGTACCCCAGGTTGGAGGGGTTGCTCCTCGTCGTCAGGCAGAGGAACCCTCCTGCCAGGAGAGGGGACAGGTGACAACGGCATCTCCTCGGAAAGGTGGGGAGCAAGAGGGGGCAGCGAGACCCTGCGGGGAGTCAGCGGGCAGGGGGCGGACGGGCCAGCAGGCAGGGGACAGGAAAGGGACGGGCAGGGGACAGGTCAGTGGGCAGGTGACAGGAGGCAGGCAGGGGGCGGGCAGGGGGCGGGCAGGGGACGGGCAGGGGGCGGGCAGGGGACGGGCAGGGGACGGGCAGGCCGTCCCGCCTGAGCTATCACACACGGGAAGTGGCACCGCCACCTCCTGCCTCCTCCCCCTGCCCGTACCCCGGGAGCGGGCAGGGCCAGGGGCCGGTGTCACTGCCGGTCCCTGCCAGCCCCGGGCAGTGGGGACAGGGCCACATCGCACGTCCCGGAGAACCCCCATCCACCGGGAGCCGGTGTTCCCGTCCTGCCAGCCCGGGGGTCCCGGCGGGGAGGGCACAGCGGGGACAGCCCCTCACCCGGCTTGGTGACCCGCAGCAGCTCGGGCACGGCGGTGCTCGGTACCTGCCCCGGGCCCAGGGCCCCCACCACGGTCACGGCGTCGTAGTACTCTGCGGGGACACGCGTGACACCACCGGGGGGACCCTCCGGGGCAGACCCCTTGCCCCTGGCCCCGGCCCGTTACCTGCGGGCGCGGGCAGCGGCTCCGGGCCCAGCGTGCACGGCTGCAGCTGCCGGTAGAGGCCGGTGCTCCGCGCCCGCTCCAGCATCCCCGCGCTGCCGTCCACGCCGTGCATGCACCGGAACCCGTGGCGGTGGAGCTGCGGGGACAGACGGACAAACGGACACAGCCGGCACCGTTACCGTCCCGCCCTGCCCCGCCCCGCCCCGTCCCGCCCGGTACCTCCCGCGCTACGAGCCCGGTGCCACAAGCCACGTCGAGCAGCCGCGCTCCGGCGGGCGGCGCGGGGAAGGCGAAGGCGAGCGCAGCGGCGGCCAGGCGCGGGGCGCGGTACTCCAGCGCGGCCACATCCTGCAGGGACACGGCGCTCAGCGGCGGCGGGAGCGGAGCGGGACGGCCCCGGTCCCCCGCGCCCCGGTTCGCCGGTACCTGCTCGTAGCGGGCGGCCCAGCCGTCGTACAGCCGCAGGCGCTCGGGCAGCGCCCCGGCCCCGTGCACCGCCGCCACGCGCCCCGCCACCCCCGCCGGCAGCCCCATCCCGCCGCACCGGCCCGCGCCGCACCGGCCCGCGCCGCACCGGCCCGCGCCCCGCCGGCCACGCCCCCCTACGCGCCCCATTGGCTCCGCGCCACCGCCCTGGATACGCCCCCCACTTTCTATTGGTTCCGTGCACCTGCCTGGGATACGCCCCCACGTTCGATTGGCTCCGCGCCGCCGCCCGAGATACGCCCCCGCGTTCGATTGGCTCAACACACCCGCCCCGAGCACGCCCCTCAGCATCCCATTGGCCGCCGCCTCCGGCGTTCCGCTCCGCTAGGGAGAACGGCGAACCGGGCGTGACCAAGTGCACTGGGGGCGCGGGGGGGAGGGATCAAGTGGGCCAGGTAGGACCAAGTATCCCGGAGGGGTGTCCAAGTGACTTGGGGTTGGCACCAAGTGCCCCAGGGGGGTGACCAAGTGTGTTGGGTGGGTGACACCAAGTGCCCGGGGAGGGGGGTGGTCAACACCAAGCGCCCCAAGGGGTCACCAAGTGTCCTGGTGGGGTGATCAACTGTCCACGGATGGTGACATCAAGTGTTCTGGGGGGGGTGACAACAAGTGCCCCAGGGAGGTGACACCAAGAGCCCGGGGAGAGCTGGCACCATGTGCCCCAGGGCCACTGCCATGTCCCTGCAGTGTCCTCAGGCCCCCTCCTGACCCACTTCACCTGTCCCTTGCATGGCTCAGGTGCTGCTCCCTCATGTCACTGATGTCCTGTTCACGGTGACTCTGCTCCCTGGACAGGTCACCTCCTGCCCAACCCCTTGTCCCAGCTGAGCTGTCACCCCCACACCTGCATCTGCATCTTCTGCTGCTCGGACCCACCACCCACTGCTGAGCGAGTGGTGACCACCGCCTCTGCCACCACCTGAACCCATCCTGTCCCACCACATGTACAGGTGACATCCTAAGGCTGCGCAGCTCTGCGAGCCCCTGGGCAGGAGGACATCCATCTCCGGGACAGGTCCTTCATGTCCCGATGTGTCTGCCCATCTCATCCACTCCCATGGGATGGTCGTTCTGCTCTGCCCCTTGCCCGTGGAGAAGGTGTGCAGCGGCAGGCAGGGTTGGGGACAGAGGACAGGAACGTGGACCCTCGGGGCTGGGAAGGAGGAAGAACATCTTGGTTTTACCACGTTTGGGTTTTGCTCATGCGAAGCAGGACAAGGAACATCACTGAGTGCCAACACAATGCACAGGGAGGTGGTGAGACATCTTCTCTAGGTCACCCTTCTCTGGAACGGCTCACCCAGGTGCTCAGCATGTGCAATATCTAATTAACGAGGGGCATTCATCAGCTCTTGGACCCCAGCTGGAGATGCCTCCATGGGAGGTCGCACACTCGTTGCTCGCTGCGTTGGGAGTGACTCTGCTGAACCAACCTTTGATGTTCCTGGTGGGGGACGTGGGGCAAGCTCTGGCTGGTGGCACCACCCTCAGCTCTTGTGACCCACCACTTGGCTTCTGGCTTTTTCCCAGGAGTGACTCAGACAAATCCAGCGCTAATTAATGGCGACAGAAAATGAGGGTGCTCTGGAGGAGCCGCCGACTGCCCTGAGGCCACCCCGGTGGCTCCTGTCACCTCCTGCTCGGCACCTCGGGCAGCTCCATGATGCTCCACCATTGTCCCCGTGTCCCCCTGGCCACCGCTCCGGTGGTGGCTGCTTCACCGCTACCCAACAGCTCCCAGCCCCGTGGGGACACGGTCACGGTCACGCGTGGGGGCTGGTGCTGGCCCACGGCCGGGCAGTGCTGGCCGGGGGCCTCGAGAGGGAGCCCGCCACCCACGCTCGGCCACCGCCGGCCTGTCCCTGCCCCCGGGGGGACCCCCGGCACCCCCAGCCCCGGCTCCGGCGCTGTCCCAGCCCGATGTCACCCCCGGTGACATCTCAGAGCATCTCCCGGGGGGTGGCAGAGGGGACGCGTGGGGCTGGGGTGGGTGGTGGAGGGTCAGACCCACGGAAGGATGGATCATCCCCACCCACGCCATGGACATGGGCGGCTCTTGGAAGGGATCCATGGGGGGCTGCAGCCCTGAGACAGCTCCTGCCACCGCGCAGGGACAACTGTCCCCTCTGCAGCCACAGGCAGCGGTCCCGTCCTGTCCCCGGGGCTCTGCGGTGACCACCGGCCGGGCCTCTCGGACAGTTTCACTTCCCGTGACCGGTTTCGCTCTGCCAACGTGGTTCTACCACCACCTGCAGTCACTTCATTTCCAAGAGAACCCAGAGGCAGCGGGTGCCACCGGGGATGCCACCAGTGTCTCCCTGCCCTGGCTCAGCCCCTCCGGCCTGGGCTGCACCTTCCCCCAGCCCCGACCCGCGTGGATCCGGTCCCAGCCCAGCCGGTGCTTTTCCGACCGGCGCCTTCCCGGGGCTGGCTGGCTCCGCCGCTCCCGCAGCTGCGCAAACAGCTTCGCGCCGTGGCACCGCGGCTTCGGGCTGGGCTGGACCCGGCACCGGCCACCGGGGCTTGGACTGGACCCGGTGCCAACAAGGGAGGACGCGGGCTGTTCCCCGAGGGTGCGTGGCGGGACGGTGGGGACCCCTGCGAGGGGTGGCAGCGGGTTGGGGCAGGTCGGAGTGTCCCCATGGCCGGTGCTGGCCCTGAGGTTGGACTTTGTCCCGGCACGTGGCTGGGTGCTGAAGAGCTCCCACCTGGGCACGTGCCACCCTGCTGCCGTGGTGCAGTTCCTCCAGGTGCTGTCCTTGTCCCCTGCCTGGGGACAGGGGGTCTGGCTGTGTCCTGGCTGTACCAGCTGCACAGGGACCACTGCCCCGTCCTGCTGAGACCCTGGAGCTGGGGCTCTGCCAGCTCAGTGCTGGGGTGGGTGTCCCCATCACCCCTCAGCAAGGAGGCTGGGGGGATGCATGTCCTCAAGGCAAGGGCTTGGGTGGCCACCCTGAGCCCACAGACCTCTGGCATGACCTCAGCTGCCCTCCCTCATCAAGAAGATGGTGGAGGGGTGGGAGGGCAGCTTAGGTGGGTTCCTCACCCTTGAACCTGCTGCTGAGCTGGGATGGGCAATGGGAAAGACCAGGTCTGAGCTGGGTTTGGATCCTCTGCAGGGTCAGGTGTCTCCAGGTTGTGCTCTGCCAGCTCTAGCAATGTCATCTGCCTCCTAACCCACCTGCAGGTCCCACATCCAAGCCAGACCCCGGGGTAAGGTGTGTGGTGGCAGTAGGTACACCAGGCAGGTGGGTTTGCACATCCCAGGGCTTGTGCAGGTTGTCCCAGGCAGGCCCTTGGCCCTTGGGGTGGGACTAATGCTGTCCCCTGCACAAACCAACGCTGGTGGGAAGTTCCCAAGCCTCTTCATCAGAGTGGAGCCACAGGGTGGCAGGTCCCACGACCTTGTGTACCCCAGAGAGTTGCTGGGTTGCCCACGCAGCTGTGTGTGAGCCCAGTGGCATCAGTTAGTGATGGACAACTGGTTCCCAGGAGGAGCTCAGAGGGAGACACGTGCTCCAGGCTTGTGCTTTTGTGGGCACCCTGGCACACCCAGGTGGTTGGAGGTGACATCCATCACAGGTGCCCCTGTGTCCCAGGCCATCAGCAGCCACGACGACTGTTGCTCATGGGGTGAAGGATGGGATGTGAGCTGGAGGCTGCTGTGACCATCCCTGTCAGTGCCCTGTGTGTGTCCACTTCCTGCTCTGAGCATCTGCTGCTGGCACCAGCTCCTGGGAGCTCACAGGAGCCACAGCCAGCCTGAGCCCAGCTGCTCCCCTACCAGGGCTGCCTTGGCACCTGCAGCCATCTCCTGAGCTCATGGAGCAACTAGAACCCATCAGCTTGTACTTTGCCAGCCCTCCCAGCTGCCTCCCCTGCGCTTCCCCCACCCCAGCACCCCAGCCTGGTGCCTCACCCTGCCATGGAGCTGCTCTGCCCCACACAGCCCCTTGGGACCAGGGCTCTGCAGGTCCTGGGTACCACAGTGGCCAAAGGACCAGTCATGATGACTGTCACTAAAGGCTGTCAAGGTCATGGGCTGCATCTCCATACCCTCTTCTTACTCCAGTTCCCCCTTGGTGGTGTGGGGAGGATGCCAGTGCCAGGGAATGTCCTCAGGGCACCCCACGGCACGCACAGATCTGGGAATCACAGAGTCATTAAGGTGGGAAAGATCTCTAAGATCCTCCAGTCTGACCATCAGCTCATCACCACCATGCCCACCAAACCACGTCCCTGAGTGCTACATCTACACGTGTCCTGAACACCTCCAGGGGTGGTGACTCCACCACTGCCCTGGGCAGCCCCTTCCAATGTCTGACCACTCTTTTGGAGAAGACATTTTTCCTCATATCCAACCTGAACCTCCCCTGGTGCAACTTGAGGCCATTTCCTCTCTTCCTAAATGAGAGGAAGGGACCCCTCATGGTCCTCTGAGCTCTCTGCTGCACATCCCGAGGCTGGGGCAGCAAGGACAGCCATCCCGTGGGGCACTGGAGCCCCACAAGGTGCAGGACTTGTCCTGCTGAAGTGGGGTGCTCTGTGGGGTGCAGAGCTGAGCTACGAACAGGGCAGGGCAGGAGAACCTCACTGGGTGCCAACCAGTGGGACCTGGAGAGGCAGAGGCAGGAGGGGGCACCTCCCCATGGCCGAGGGGGTGGTGGACAGCAGGATGGATGAGGTGGCTAGTGGAGTTTCACACCTCAGCGTGGTGCAGGCTGGGGTGATCCCATGCAGCATTTTCCTTTCCCAGTTTCCAAACATGTCCAGAGTGGGTCAGGCCTTGAACTGTCCAGTCCTGCCCTAAACCCAACCCTCTGGTGGCTGGGGACAAGTGGATTTTTCCCCCTCACAAACATCACTGGGCACCACGAGCCCCTCGAATCGCTGGGCACCTGCCTGACCTCTCAGTTTGTAAATCCAAGGGTTGCTGTGGTTGGTGGTGGCCAGGACTGTCCCTAAACCATCTGCACTGTCCCCTCACGCCGCGTGGCAGCAAGAAGAGGCACAGGCAGAGCTGGATGGAGACCAGACCGGTGGGGCAGGCAGACGGGAGGAGTAGCTCACACAGCTGGTTTGGGACCACTCCTGTGCCTGGGAAGGGTTGTCCTGCCATGGAGCCATCCTGCCCGTGCCACACACAGCCCCCGGGGACCTGACGTGTTCCTGGCTATGGGCTGCCACCCTGCAGGGCTCTGACCACGGCTCCTACATCCCCTCCCTCTCAGCCTTTCCCCTAGCCAGGCACCCCACACCTCCCTGCTCCCACGCCCACAGGCAGCACCATCTCATGGTGAACACCTCAGCAGACCTCAGCCCCATGACTCAGTGTCCCTTGTGGGACAGCACTCCCGTGACTTGGTGTCCCTCCCCAGGCACACCCCGGAGCTCCCCGTTACCGCCCCGAGACACAGCATGACCTGGTGATCACATCCCAGAGCGTGTCCCTGGGACTCCAGGTAGGGCTGCAGACCACAGCCCCGTGGCTGGGTGCAAATCCCCCTGACCACCTCCCCTGCCACCAGCCTGACTGCCCCGATCGACCCCCTGAGACCCAGCCCGGCGCCCGGATCTCACCCCCGAGGCTCCCTGGCTTGCCCGTGTGTCTCGGGAAGTGACTGCCACCTCCTGGGAAGCACCAGGGACAGGCTGGAGGAGATCCAGGGGGTGGAAGCTGGAGTCAATAGAGTTGGCTCAGCAATAAGGTGTGAACTTTCACTGGAGCAGGAATTAATGAGCGGATTAGTGGCCACAAATAAACAAAGGATTTCTGGTGACTTGTACGAGGTGACTCAGTGCTTTCGGTGAGGCTGGGTGTAGCCCGAGCAGGCAGCGTGGTGAGCCCTGGATAGTCTGGACCTTATCTGTTGGGGTTCATCTTGATCACCCTAAAGCACTTCTGAACATACAGTGAGGTCAAACCACTTCAACTCTGTCTACACAGGGACTTTGGTGGCATTTGGGTGTCTGGATCTTAAAAAGCAGTTTGTAATTCCCTCCACCAGCACCCAGCTCTGCAGACATTCAGGAGGGAGGATGGGCTCATGCACCCAGTTGCCCTGTTTGTTTTATCCTCAGGCTCTTGCATTGTCTCCTGGAGCCCAGGTCTTCCTTTTGCAGGGGGATCTGTGAATCTCAGCCCTGCTGAGCCCAGCAGCTTGCCTTTGGTAGGAGGGATGGAGGGTCCCTCAGTTGCTTCACCCCCTGCCCTTCCTGGCCAAATGAGGACTGTGGGGTTCCCTCGGGGAGTGGAGCCAAATAGGTCAAACCATTAATATTTTTCTTGAATGGAGCTGAACTTGAGCTGAGCTTTGCCAATTCCAACTGGAACCAAATCACCAGACATGGACATTGAGGGAAAACATGCACAGAAGGTAAAGAAAGAGGGGGCTTTGTGTCTGGGTTGAGCAGCAGAGAGCAATGGGCTGAGAAGGTGACAACAGTTTGAGTGATGGTGACCATGGGCTCAGAGTTCATCCATCCTAGAGCTTGATGACATTCTTTAGTGGCTGAAACGCTGTCAACCAAGCGCTCCTGGCTGTTGAGCCTCGCTCTGCCTGTGCCGGAGGATTGCATCTTTGGATTTCCTGGCTGGAGCTGCTGGTCTGAACGTTCTCCAACCCACCCTGATCCAAATGACCTGGTTAGGCAGTCGGGTGGTGGGTCTATCCTCACTCACAGTTGCAGCTGGAAGAGGATGTGCAATTAAGGTCTTGGAAGAGGAAGGAGGGAGAGCAGAAAGGCGAAGGCTACGGGCAGAGAGCTGCTACGTAAGGGCGCTCGGGGAGCACGTGCGCGGGAGGACACCGCGGGGCAGCTGCCTGGTCCTTCAGAAACAGCTCTCAGGGAGTAAGTTCAGAGAGAGGCCAGGAATCTGGCAAAATGGAAATCTCTGCAATTATCTCAAGAACGAGGAGGAGGAGCCCAGACAGCGGAAACAGCATTAAATCATCGGAGCCAGGGTAACGGGAGTGCACGGGCAGAGGCAGCACGGCCTGCTGGGGATGCCTGATAGATTCCCAAGGGTCTATGGGGGAGGTGAAGGTGGTCCATGGGGGTCCCAGTGATCCTGGGGAGGTGTGACCATGGCCAGCTCTGGGATGGCTGGTTGGTTACTTCCCTTTTCTGCTTTGGTGTTGAGTGAAGAGTGGAGCCGACGTCCCCCCAGCAGGGCTGAGGTCTCAGCCTGGGGTGGGCTGGAGGTCTGAGGGTGTCTGGATAAACCCCCTGTTTTCAAAAGCCTGATGGTGGCCCTTGGTCTTGTGGTGCTTTGAACACTGGCTGAAGAAATCTCATCTGTGGATTATCTCTGAGAACAAGAAAACCAGGAGCTCATGTGGGTTCAAAGGGTGGGTTCAGCTCAAGTTCATGGAAGAAAAATCCACCAGGGATTATCACATACAAAGGCTCAGCTCTGGCTCAGGAGATCCATGGACTGCAAACTGCTGTAAGCTGAGAAAGCATTTGAGGACGTGTCACCCTGTGTGGGTCCTGTGTTTCTGCTGCTGGTGGTGAGGCACAGGGGGGCACAGTGCCTTGGGGCACCGCTCCCACCTTTCTGCGCAGGGGAAAGGCGCTGAACCTCCTTCTGCAGCAGGTGACAAGGCAGGTGGAAAGAGCACAAGTCTGATCCTTGACCTCAGGAAGGTGTTAGATGCTGTCCCACACTGGCCAGCAGGGAGCATGGATCATCTGGGACTGTTATAACCTGTGTGCAGATGTGGTTCCCAAAGAGCAATCCTCAACGCCCTGGAATGAAGACCACGCACTTGCAGACCCCACAGCCCTGTGAGGGGCCTTGAAGGACCAACTCAGGGTTCAAAATAATCCTGAAATGTTGAAGAAATGATCTTATAAAAAAAACCAAACCATAACCCATCTCATGAAGGGAGATGCTATAAAAATAAACCACTGGGCAAGAGGCAGCAGCCAGGTTGACGGTGGTGGAAAGGAGTGGGGCTGGAGGACCACCATGAGGGCTGGAGAGCAGTCAGGAGGGACCTGGTCTGATTGGCCTCAGCAAGGGTAGGACAGTTGCTCTGCTGGTTGGACTGGGATTGGGGGTAGAGGTGGCAGCAGTGAAGTACCAGTGTTGGAGAAGACTTCTGGACAGTTGCTCTGCTGGTTGGACTGGGATTGGGGGTTGAGGTGGCAGCAGTGAAGTACCAGTGTTGGAGGAGACTTCTGTGCCCGAAGCCCTAGGACAGTGTCTCCAGGTCCATCCTATCTCTGCTTTTGAGGGCTGGTCTCTTGCATCCCACTTGGCATCACGTGCTTGGCCAAGCCAGAGACAGCCTTTCCCTTCCAGACCGAGCAGCACTCATGTCTGCTCTCCCCTGGAGCTGTCCTGCCATGAGGCTGGGGCAGGGAGGTCACTCCTTGGTGCCACTGCCAGGTGACCTTCACCAGGTCTGATCTGCAAGGAGTGAGTCTCCAGCTGGCACAGTGGGCCTTGGAGGAGGATGTCTTATCTGGGGTTGATCATGAGGTGTCCAGGATGGACAACAGAACTCAATACTCATTGTCTCTGAGACAGAAACGACAGCAGAGCTGGGTGGAAGAGACCTCAGGAGGTCCCTGGTCCAACTTTTACTACTGCCAACACCAGAGACCAGCCCAATGCCTGGTCCTGTGCTGGGGCTCAGTGGACTGTGGGCACCCCCCACCCCGTGCAGGAGCAGTGAACTTCTCTGTGGTAGTGTCCTGGCTCCTGTCTGGGACAGGAGGAGGCACAAAGGCTCTGCAGCTCCTGCTTTGGACCTCTCTCCTATGGTGCCTGTGGGCAGTGGAGGAGCCTGGTCCCTTCTTGGGCTGTGGGCCAGCAGATAAATCAGGTGTTGAGGATGTGAGGGCTGTCTGACCCTGCCCCAAGGTGGGAAGGTGGCTGGAGCTCTGTGTGCTGGCTTGCAACTGGCTGGAGAGCTGGGTGGATGGAGCTCAGTCCTTCACCTCAGGACACCCCACACGTGCTGGCTGCTCACCACCAGTTCCCAAAGTGTTGGCCACATGTGGGGGTCCTCGCTGTGACCCACCACTCCCTGGCAGGCACGCAGACACCCGCAGCCCCGGGTGCTCGTGAGCTGAGTGCAGCACAGATGCTGGGGGTGATGCCAGATCTGCTGTGTTCCTTGGCCGCTGGTTCCTCGGCCATCTCGCCAGGTATGGAACTATCCCAGCTATTTCCTGCTGTACTGAGAAGAAAAAAAAGAGGAAAAATTAAATATTACAACCCTGATATAAATACCCAGGGCAGCTGCCCAGCCCCCTGGCTGGACAAGCAGCATTGCAGACGGATTGCGTCTGGCGGCGGCACAGCCAGCGCCCTCGTGCCCGGCTTGTTCCCCTTGGCTGCCACGGCCATGGCTGGGCCCCAGCTGCCATCACAGCTGCAGTGATTAATGGTTCGCTTCCCTCCCCCTGATGAGCACATCCTGGGACGGTGTGCTGCTGCACCGAGCACGGAGAGGGGAGCTGGTGGCTGTCTGGGGCTGGTGGTGCCCTGAGGAGCTGCCCTGTCACCTCACTCTGTCCCTGTCCCTCTGCTCATGGGCAGAGTGGGGCAGCCTCACAGAACCCCAGAACTGCCTGGATTGGAAAAGCCCTTTGAGCTCATTGAGTCCAACCATGAACCCAACACTGACCAGTCCCCACTGACCCATGTCCCTCAGCACTGTGTCTACACGACTCTTCAATCCCTCCAGGGATGGGGACTCCACCACTGCCCTGGGCAACCCCTTCCAATGCCTCAGAACCCTTTCAGCAAAGAAATTCTTCCTCACATCCCATCTCAACTGCCCTGGCCACAACTGGAGCCCATTTCCTCTTGTCCTGTCCCTTGGTCCTCGGTTGAACAGAGCCACCCCCACCTCTCTGCACCCTCCTTGCAGGGACTTGGACAGAGCCAGAAGGTCTCCCCTCAGCCTCCTTTTCTCCAGGCTCAGCACCCCCAGGTCCCTCAGCCGGGAACTCAGCACACTTGTGCTCCAGACCCTTCCCCAGCTCCACTGCCCTCCCACCACTCCTGGGATCCTGGGGGGGTCAGGGATGATGAGGAACCCCCCTCCCCAATGTATTTCCCCAGAGAGTAGTCTATGTTCTCTGTCCCATGAGGAGAACACCAGGAGTCTCAGGTTTACACCCCATAATCCCAAAATTTCAGCCCCTTTGCTGCCCTGTTCCCAGGCTGGGGTGATGGGTGCTTCCCAGCCTGGAAACCTTCCCAGCTCTGGAACCCACCAGCTCTCTGCAGGAGTCTGTCCCCACCGGGATGGGAGTGACAGGCTGTGCAAGGGTGCACTTTGCTCCAGGACCTTTGCTATGTGGGTGCTGTGCTGTGGGGCTGGTGGGCACACGGACCTGAACGGTGTCCTCAGTGGATAAAACCACCAGTGATGTACAGTGCAGGGCAAGGCATCCACAGGTGACCTCTTGGAGCAAAGCCAGCCAGTGGGATTGCTGTCCCTGGGCTTGTCCTTGATGGCCTTCTGCAAGGGTGAGTGGTACTGGAGAGGGAATGGGTTAGTGGTGGGACACAGCAGTGGGACTGGTGGAGAGCAAGACCTAGAGACCTGATGGACACTGGGGTTGCTGGTGTTTTGAGCTCTCTGATGGGGCTGGGGGTGCGAGCAGCCTGTTGTCCCACATCCATCCCAGCTTGAGGCAACACGAAGGCCAAGACAGACTCCAGCTCAGGGCGGTGTTCCTGGGTGCTTGAGGTCAGTGTGGAGGACAGGCTCTCTCCTCCTTGTGTCTCCAGCTCTCACCCAGCCACTCACCCCCTTGGTTGTGCTTTCTCCTTGCTGACAGGAGGGCTCAGTGCCCTGGGTCTCCCCTGTTGGCCCCTCAGCTCCTGTTTGTGCAGGAGGAGCGGTGATTTCTACAGTTACAGGATGCAATCTGGGAGAGGGACCTGCCTCAGGTCACCCCTCATGGCCAGGGATGGATCCTGCCAGGGCTCAGACCCCACCACTGCAGCTGGTTCTGCAAAAACAAAAACCCCCCAAACAAACAAACAAACAAAAAAACATTAAATATGAGAGCTCCTGGGCACTGTTTGCTGCTCTGCTGTGAGGGGCAAAACTGGGGAAGTGTTGCTCCTGCGGGCACCCAGCCCTGCCCAGCCCTGCCCTGCCTGCCCACCCCCACCAGACCCCTGCCTCCAAAGCACGGTGGGTGCTGGCCCCAGGGCATCTCAGAGCCCTCTCCTCCCCGCCCGAGGAGGGCAGCAGACACAGCCCCAGGCTGACAGCGAGGTCAGATACCCTAAGTAGCCCCATGAAAGCATCTGCAGGTGCCACCAGCCCCCTCCCACCGTGGCCCGGACCCCCTGCCCTGGCTGCTGCCGCGGCCGAGCTCTGGGGGCGGTGCCCGGGGCCGTGTGTGTGGGGCAGGGCTTTTGTTGTTTTGTCTGCTCTTTTCCCGGGCTGAGGCCGAGCAAGCCATGGTTTAAATTCCAGTTTCACTGTAATTATGCTGTTATCTTCCCGCCAGAGTCTGGTTTCACTCACGCTCTGGGTCGCTGTCTGCTGTGAATGGATGGCTCCGTTAGCAGGGGCTGTTCCAAAGCTTTCCCTGGCTCTGCCCTTTTCCACTTCCCGTGCTGCCCTCCCAGACCCCCGTGCTCTCCTCGGCATGGAGCCTGGAGCCCCCACACCGTGGGCAGGGCAAAGGCTCCTGGGGACGATGGCACCTGCAAACCTGGACCTACCACCAGGGCAAGTGCTCCCACCGCCTGCCCACCCCTCAGCAGGGCACGGGTCTGCTTTGGCCAGGAGGTTGGCCAGGGTGATGTAGCAAGACCATTGGGTTGAGGAGGATGAGGGGAGCAGCAGGGAAGGGGCACCGTGGTGTGGTGCCCTCGGCTTGCTGGGGTGCAGCAGGAGAACCCGAGGTGATTGGTATCGGCTGCAACGTGGGGAACTGTCATTAGAGTTTTTCATGGTGGACATTTTTTTTTCCCTTGTGAGGGTGGTCAAACATGGGAATGAGAGGAGTGGTGGGACATCTGCTCTTGGAGATGTTCAGAACTTGGCTGGACATGGCTCCAGCCAACCTGATCACTTTGAACCTGCTGTGCTGGGGGGAGGGGGGCTGGACTGGGTGCCTCCACAGGACCCTTCCAACATCCATCATTGATTTATTTGATGATAGCAGACAGGGACACTTCCCCAGCAAGGTGACAGTCATTCCTGAGAGGCTGAGGGTACTGAGAGATGGCACCACTGGGGGCTGCCAGAGAAGGGGCCAACATTTGCAGAAAAGGCATGGAGGAGATGCAGGGTGGGGGCTGCTCCACAAGTGTCCCCTGGGACCCTGATCCCGTTACTGAGCCCTGAGCTGCTCATTGCAGCTTCTGGTTAAAACTGATTTTCCAGTGTACTTGTCTGTGATGTGACCTTCCTCCTGGCTCCAGCACTTGACCCAGCACCAGGAAGGTCCTGACCCACCAGCATTGCTGTGCTGACGGAGCTGCACATCCTCTCCCAGGTACCAGAGCTGGTCGTGGTGGGCTGCTCCTGGGCACGCTGCCTCTGGGCACAATCCTGCTGCCCCATCACCATGCAAGCTCATCTTTCCTCACTGTCCTTTCCACAAGTCAGGGCCACTCTCCACAGTCAGTTCCAGCCCCTGCAGAGGATGGACCAGCTGTGGGATCCCAGGTTCGAGGGCTTTGCTTCACTGCTCTCAGGTCTCTCTGTGCAACAGCAGTCCAACCCTCTGGTCCCGGTGTCCCTGGGGCACAGGAATGGACCCTGCATCCCCTCCTGGTGTGACTGGTGACCATCCAATCCAGGACACATCTCTGTGCCCCCCAGCAGCTCCCAGGCATCGCTCCACACTCTGGGCCAGAGCTGGTGTGCCCCTGCTCGGGACACCGAGATGCGTGTGGGTGCTGATCCTTGGGGCCATCAGACCGGGCACCGAACCAAAACCCAGCTCTAATTGGCCTTGTCCAGTAATTTTTCCTGACAAAACAATTAAGTTTCTCAGGCGAGAGCTGTTCTTTGCAAACAGGCCGTGCCAGATGCTTTTGCTTTTTTTATCCGTGGTATTTAAGGATCTTTTCCTAATACTCACTCACTATTTTATGAGGCACAGAGCAGCTCTGCCTGCCCTTTTGAAGCTCAGTATCACACTCATGTTCGTTTGTTGTCTCAGGGCTTCCCTAGCTCCGTGTGACGGTTGTGGGTTTGGGTTTTGTTGTGTTTTTTTTCCCAAATTATTTTAAAATAAACATTCTTGATTTGCAAAGGGCTGGGCCCTGCGAGACAGGGCAGGGAGTGGGACCGGCTCCAGCCCTCCCCAGCCTGCCGAGGCCGCGTGTCCTGCAGCAGGACTGAGGTCAAAGCTGGAAGAACTTGCAGGACCAGCTTGTGGAGGAGGCTGGGGAGCAGGGCAGCCTGGCTTGCAGCTGGCTGGGGAGCAGGGCAGCCTGGCTTGCAGCTGGCTCACCGGGGAGATGGCGGCGTGGGGACAACAGGAGCTGGGGTGGCTGCGTCAGCCTGAGCGGGCTGGTGCTGCCCATGGTCTTCATTCTCCTCATCCTCACCCACTTCTGGGAATCATAAGATGGCAGGGCTGGTGAGGGACTGGCCATCCTCTGTCTCCTCACCTGGGAGCTTTACGACTCCATCTTCCTGACATTGACTTTTAGTGGCTCATCCGTTCCTCCCTTGGGATGGGCCATCCTTTGCTTTCCCAGCCTGGGTGCCCAGTGAGGCTGCACATGGATCATCACAGAACCACAGGAAAGGACCTGTAAGCTCATGTAGTCCAACCATGAACCCAGCACTGACCAGTCCCCACTGACCCATGTCCCTCAGCACTGTGTCTACACGACTCTTCAATCCCCCCAGGGATGGGGACTCCAGATGTGTTCACATCTTGATGAGCTGTTAATCCGAGTGCTGCCAACACCTGCCCTTCCCAGGGCCCCTGTCCCAGGGGTGTTCACACCCCACCCCACACTCACCCCAGTCGTACCAGTCTCAGTGCTGCTACTCCTGATCCTGGGACTGGGAGGGGAATGGCACCCCAGGAGGGTGCAGCACTGGTACCATTGGCCCCTGCATCTCTTGGAAGTGGTGTGTTAGCAAAACATCTGCATGGTATGTGGTATAGAGTGAGACCAGCCGGGTTCTGGGGTGAATCTGTGGGGTGTCTTGGCACTGGTGCTGGATTTGCCCTAGTCTGTGTAGTCTCTATATCTTTCCCAGTGACTCCAGCCCTGCTGCCTGCTCGTTGCAGAGGATCTGGGCTGGGGTGGGTGCTGTTTGACCAAGGAAGCCCCAAGTGTTGCTTTGCTTGGCCTTTGCTGGAGCCAGGAGGGATGTGGGGAGCCAGGGAGGGAGCGGGGCTGTGGGCCATGACGATGCCAAGGGAGGATGCAGCCAGTGTGCAAGGTGTGCACTCAACAGGAGCATCTTGACACAGCAGCTCCAGAGCAGGTCCCAGCTCTTGTGCCACCAATGCCTTCCCCTGGTCAAGGGGGAAGCATCTCTGAGGGAAGGGGCAATGCCATCCCCCCTCGATGCATCTCCATCCCTCCCAGCCTGCGGGAGAAAAGAAACCCAAGTGACCGTGTCCATGGCAGGTGCTCCTGCAGCTCGAGATGACCTTTCCCAGTGGGCTCCATCCCAGGGATTCAGTCAGTCCATAAATCTCCCTTCCACGGCGAGGCAGCCCTGACTCAGGGCTGGGAGTGTCCAGCTGCGGCCGTATCTCAGCGGAGGAGCCGTGTGTGGGGGTGCCAGCATTTCCAGGCGAGAGACAATCGCGCTTTATTTCCCTGCCACAAAGGAAAAATAATAAACATTCCTGGGGTTTGTTTGCAGGCTGCTCCGTGGAATCAGTCTCAGACTGTTGTTGTCTCCCTGGGCTCCCCGGGCCCGCAGAACTGCCTGTTCTCACTCCATGAGTCACCGACGCCTGCGCTGCCGCTGACGGCGCCTACGGAACCCGCGCGTGGTCCAGGACTTCTCCATGTCAGATGTGCTGTGGACACCCAGAGCAGAGCTGCTCCCTGCCCTTGGGGAGCTCAGGTGGGCACCAGTGTCCATCAGGATCAATGAGACCCCCTGGGCATCTCTGTCTGCTGCCAGCCGCAGTCTGGATAATCCTTGCCACCTTGTCCTCTGGCCCTGGGTCTTCCTTCCAGGGTCTCCAGGTGACAGCATGACACACTGCAGATCTCCCAGGTGAAGTGTCTGTCCTGTAGGACAAGGGATCTCCTGGAAGAGACCAGCATTGTACTGGAGCCAATGGCTTTTCCCACCCCCTCTGCCTGGGTGGGAAGGAGATTCAAGAGATGCTGTGGCTTCTGTCCTCCTACCTGTGGGAACATCTGTCAGCAATGCCCATTCTGATGTGGTGGGATCTGGCCCTCCTCCACATGGTGCAGAAAGGTTGGCCTGAAGTAGACCCTGATGATGAAGATACAGCTCCATGGAGGAGGAGGTGACCGTACCTCTGCCCTGGCTGGTCTCCATGGAGGCATCTGAAGGAGGTGCACCACAGAGGTGCATTGAGAGGGAATGGTCCATGCAGTGTGCTTGGAGCCAGGTTCACACCACTGCTCATGGACCAGTCACTTGTGCTGTTGCATGGGGCAGACAGCAGGCAGCACTGAATTGGCACCTCCTGCAGCAGTGGTTCTTGGTGTGACCAACAAGTAAGTACTACCTACACCATCTCCAGTGCCTAGAAAAGTGTGCCCAGTGCCCAACTGCATATGGAGACCTCATAAACTTGGCATCCAAACCTTGCCAACTTTCCTCCTGCAAGAGCTCCCACCACCTGGGAGATCAAGGAGGTCCCAGGAGCTTGGTGTGGACCATATGTGTGAGTGAGGGCAGCCTGGTGGGCACAGGACCCTGTCTCAGCTGCTGCTGGATGATCCCCACTGTGAGAGACCTGTGCTGGTGAGCTGAGCCCTTTGGCATAGGTTTGGGGCACCTGGGTGTAGAGCATGTCCCATGGGGTGGGCTGGAGCAGAGGAGTCTCCAGGAGGTCGGTGTGTGCACGTGGCTGGATGATTGACCTCAGCTGCAGCATCACCACACACATGTCCCCAGAACAGCCAGGTTTAGAAACACGAAGTGTCCTCGTGGTATTGCCCAACCCTCGGTGCAAACACAGCGGCAGCGCCCGCGCCGGTGACACCATCGCCAGGAGCCGTGTGAGCAGCCCTGCAAACAAACCAGCCCCGAGGAGCAGAGCCAGCTGGGGGGGACACGGTCCCTGGGGCTGCCCACAACGTGGCACAGGACGGGTCCAAGCTCAGCGCGTTGGCAGAGCTGCCCGTGGCGGGTGACGGGAACTCAAACAAAGCCCAAAGGGAGAGGATTTCACTGCCCCACAGGGAGGGGAAATGGGACGAGGAATGAATGAAGCGCTGCTGCCAGGAGGGGTTGTTGGAGCCCTGGGACAGCCGATGAAAAAGCTGGGTGAGCGCCGTGCCCCCGCGTGCAGCCCCCAGGGCGCTGAGCTGCTTCGGGGGTCGCCCAGGGGAAGCGTGGTGGCAGCAGGCAGGAGAGGCGTGAGGAGGGAGGGAGGGAGGGAGAGCTTTCCCTGGAGGTGCCTGCCCGGTGCAGCCAACTTCCCTCCGAAATCACAGATAAGAGAGGGTCATTAAAAGCTCTGGACACTGTCAGGGTAACGAGCGCGCGGGCTCCGCTTCGCTAATGACAGGCTAATTGCTGGGCTGGGCGCGCGGGCTCCGCTTCGCTAATGACAGGCTAATTGCTGGGCTGGGGCGCGGGGGATCTGGAGGAACGGGGCAGCGGCGTGGCTGCCCTGGACATCAATGAGCTGAGTGTTTATTTGAACATCTCAAAGGTCAGCTTGCTAAAATGCGAAACAATCGCTGGCGTGGCCGGCTGGGGCTGTAAATTTAGAGTGGGAGGTGTTAGCAAAAACTGGGGCTGGTTCAAGGACATCCCAGCAGTGCCCCAAAAGCCATGATTTCATAGACCAAAATAATTCTCCCAGGGAAGAAGCTGTCAGAGGCGGTTTGGATGTGTAAGCGTGGTGGCCCGCAGCTGGAGGGGGAGGACGGCTCTGCCCTGAGCGATGCCGCAGGTGGGACCCAGGCGGGCGGCTGGCTGGCATCTGGGTAGAAGGAAGGAAGCTGGATGAAGGCTGAAGTGTTTCCATCTGTTTTGTTGGCTCAGAGCGGGCAGCATGCCTTCCCCTCGTCCTCATCCTCTTTCTTCTGCTCCTACCATGGATTTTGGAGGGGTGACTCATGCTGAGCAGCCAGAGGCAGATGATGAGAAGGCTGATGGCATGGAGTAGAGTGGTCATCGGACAAGAAGAGACCTTGGTGGCACCTCCTGGGACTGTGGGACGATGGCAGCTGGTGAAGACCTTGGAAAGGGTCTGCTCTTAGACTCTGAAGAGCAACCAGCCTCAGGGATGGGCTGTCCTGTCCCACCAGGGAGGTGTGGTTGGACAAGGAGAGCCATGGCTTAAGCTCTTGTCCACCTTGGGAAGGGCTCTAGTGGTCTGGCTGTAGACAGACACAGGGGCTGTTGCTCCCATTGGTTGATACTGAGCACCAAAATGGTGCAATTCAGTTTCTCAAGATCCCTGAAAATTGGACACAGCTCTGCTGCTGCCCAAGAGAAGGTTGTAGGTGCAGCAATGAAATGCCCAGGGTTCGCATTCCGAGAAGAGTCTGTCTGGTCCATGGGGTGCTCCTATCTGTCCTGTCACCTCTTGTGCAGAGCAGGCAGGAGACAGCTCCTCCTGCATGGAGAAGGCTTCCTGCCAAGAGCCTAGGATGTGTTGAAAACCAAGGTCCAACCCATGGGCTGGAAAAGCTGGAGCAGTCCAGGGAGGATGGGGAAAAGAGAGGGCTGCAGCAACATGAAGAACTGCTGGATAAAGTGTGCAGGTGGTAGAAGGGGAAGCCAAAGAAATCAACGAGCTGTGGCTGGCTAATGGCAGTGAGAAGGCTTTGAAAATATACATCTAGGATGACCAAACCAAGCCAACCCCCAATCCCAGCCCTGCACACAATAAATGGAGTCAAATTATAACAAAGAAAACCACAAGTATTCAATAGATGACTCCAGGCTGCTCTTGGGTCAAAGCACAGACACACGTTCAGTCCTGGAGGGGGGAGGTTAAGAAATTAACATCTGTAACAGAGGAGGCCGTGCAACCACAGACCAACAGGCTGGGTCAACTCACACCCTCGAGCTGGGAATGAGCTGCTGGAAGAGTCCCTGAGATGCTGACACTGACACTGAACAAGTCTCTGAAAGACAGGACAATACAGAGGGCTTGGAGACCTGCCAGGAGCCAGGGCTTGATGGCCCAGGGAGGGGGACGTACAACCAGGTGTGGTGTCCACTCATCATGGACCCCTGGTCCCACGGGCTGGGAAATGAACTGCAGGATGCCAGGCTTGGTTTATCCTGCTCACTTAGAGAAGCTTGGGAGATGACATGATCGTTTTTATAGGTATTTGCACATAAAGCTGTTTCCTGCTGGGGGAGGCTTTCGAGGGCGTTGACAAATGCGTGCTACGGTCCACTGACTGGAAACCTAATTCAGACAAATTCAGCCTTGAAATGAGCTGCAGTTTCCCACTCCTTGAGGGTCATCAGGCACTGGAGGAGACTTTTGGATGCTGGGAGGATTCACTGTTGCCTGGAGCTTTGGCACTGCAGCACAATGTCTTCCTGCAAGCCAGGCTTTGGGCCAGCTTGTAGGAGAAATTCTCCAGGTAGCCTTTGCTGATGCAGATCAAATCATGATGTTCATCCCACTCCTTCATGAGCCTTGTGGGGAACTGGCTGGTGTGCTCATGGTGTGCAGAGCTTCTTGTGAAAGGACCATTTCTGGTCAACCTCAGGGCTCCAGGCATCACCAAGGTGGAAGACATGGAGACAGTGTTGTGGTTGAACTGGAGGATTTGGGACCACGTTGCAGCTCCCAGGGCTGGGAGGACACCTACTGTGACCCAGGTCCATAGGAGGATGGGACACTGGTTGTCACCTTCCTGCTGTCATGGTTCACATGCAAGGCAGCGCAGGCACATGAGCTGCCAGCTCTGGCCCCTGAGTGTGGAACTGGAAGAGGATGGAAGAGCCTTGGCCAGGTAGGGCAAAGCCACAAGCTGCAGAGGAGAAGGAAGCATGGTGTCTGCTCACAAGCCACAGCACTGTCACATCACTGAGAGCTACTCCAGGCTGTCCAACAGGACGTGCAAGACCATGCATGGAGGAGATTCCCAGAGCAGAAGCAAGTGCCTGCTTGTGTCCCCTTCCTCCCCGGTGAGGACAGGCTGCCAAGAGGGGACAGGGCAGTTTTAATGGGGGGAAAAGGGCTTTAACCCGGTTGCAGGTGATATCCAGCTAAGCTGAGGGGCAGAGCACTCACAGGAGAGGACAAGGGACCAGGATGATGGTGGACATTGGAAATGATATAGGAGAAGGACAAGACAGTGGAGAGGAATGGAGGATGCTACAGGATAGAGAGATATAAGCCACCAAACATGATAATGCAGACAAGGAGCAGATGAGGTTGGGGAGAAGGGTACATGAGATCCACCAAGATGCTCAGAGGCTTGCCCATCTGCCCATCTGCCTGGGGACATCCTTGCTGTCCCAACTCTTCCCACTCCTCCTCATCCTCTGTATCCTACAGCCTGACCTCAAAAATCGAGGGAGGGTTTGCTGGTGTTGTGCATCGCTGTGGCTGGGGCACAATTCACCTCCACCCTGCGGGTGCCCCTTCCTCCAGGAGCTCTGGGGAAGGGGAGGGCTCTGGCCAGTCTCTACAGAGCCTGTTTCAGGGCCAGGATAATACTGGGCACTTTGCCTGGTGCCATTTGCACAGCTCGTGCCTTGGCCGGGCCCCAGAGCCGCCCAGTGCTGCATTTCCGTGGCACTGGTTCAACGGGCGGGTGGGAGCCATGGAAATAGAGGCTGAGAGAAGAAGCAGAGGAGAAACCACACCCTGAAGAGGAGGGGATGTGGTCAGAGCAGCACACCTGAGACCCGTAGGGCACTGTGAGGGGAAGCTCACAGCGCTGGATCTCTGGCTGGCACCGAGTGGCCCCGGCACTGGGGCAATGGGACCTGTCCCGAGTGTCCTTTGGGGATGGGACCAGATGAGCTTTGACTGCCAGCGACTGGTACCGCTGCTTTGAAGTTCTGCCAGGCTCCTGGGCAGATGTCCTGGCAGTATGGGAAGGGCTGGGAGTGGGACTGTGGCTCTGCAGAAGTGTCACCTTCCAGCTGAACGAGGTGGTGGTCCCAGGGGACATGTGCTGGGGAAGGGCTCCTTTTCCACCAGGGGAAAGGTCTCCTGGGGCACGGGTTTGGTGGCATCTGTGCCAGTTCACCTGTGTGGATGCAACCTCCTGCCCCTGTCCCCAACTGAGTGATCTGTGCTACCCCCAACCTTCTGCTCAGCCTGGGGTGGGACCTGGGGGAGTCTTGGTGACCACCCTACTGAGGTGTCCCTGTGCAGGTCTCCAGGCCAGGTGGCTGCCATGGCCAGGCTGTCTGCCCAGCCGGGCTGCTCTCGGCTCCATCCCCTTGTCGTCCCCAGGGAGCCAGCTCCACAGCTCCCATCCATCCCCTTCCAGCCCCAGGAGAGGTGTCCACTGCCCACTCTATCTCACTGTCTGGGAATTTCTCCTGAGACTTTGTCTGCATTTCGCTGTCCTTATTTGCACCTCTTTAGGCTCAGTTATACCCTTGCATCCTCTCCTCTCCTCCTTGGTGCATCTCCTTCCCTCTGCCAGCTGCCCTCGAGGACCCTCTTGCTCCTGGACCTCTTTTGGTAGCCCTGGGGCTATTATCCAGCACTGGTGAGAAGGACCATCACCTCTCCCTGCTGACCCCCACCTCCAAGGCTGGTCTGTGAACCCACAGAGGTGCCTCCACCCCCAGCCAGGTCCTGTCTGCCCTGCTGCAAGCTGTCCCCAGTGTCCCGCACCCAAGCAGCTTGTTCCTGGCCTGGCCCTGCTCCAGCCCCTGGTTTGGAGGCTGCTTTTTGTTTGTCATTTGTTCCTGGGGCCAGCTGGGTACCTGCGCTGTCAGGGTGGGCGCAGCCTGCACGTGTTTGCCTGTTTCTCATCCCTCCCTGCAGCTCTGGGCTAATGCAGCACATCTGGATTCCTTGCAGCCAGCCCCTGTCTGATGTGCCACATCTGGATTCCTCGCATACAACCCCTGTCTAACAGGCTGTGTCTGGCTTCCCAGCGTGTGATTCCTAGATAACAAGTCACTCCTGGATTTCCTACATGTGATTCTTGGATAACATGGCAGATCTGGATTCCTTACATTCAATTCCTGGACAATATGGCACATGTGCTCTTTGGCCCAGGCTGGGGCTGGAACAAGACTTTCTCTTTACAGTTTAAAGGATTTTTTTTTCTTTTTTTTCTGGAGAAAATGAAGCTTTGACCTGAATTGCTGGCTGCCTCCCCAAATCTCCCTTCTACCTCGGCTTTGGCTGCTCTTGGCTGGGAGCCTGGCTTGAAAACAAAGATCCTATCTCCCCCCACCCCCTGGGCTTTGGGACTGCTGGCGGTAGACACACCGCCCCTCGCCAATCAGTGCTTGCAATAATATTTTTCTCTAGGATTGAGCCTGGAATAACTTTGCTTTGACATAATCTGCACGAATGTCTCCCCAGCAATGACAGTAAACACTCGACAATCAGTCGCAGCGCAGCCCCGAAGCTCTGCAGAAGGGGCTGCAGTGGCCGGACAGGAGGGACAGGGTACAGGGCACAGCTACAGGGGAGGAGCTGGTGGTGGCAGGGTGGGCCATAGCCCCAGAGGTCCACTTTGCACCCTTTTCCCTCCAGCCATATCCCTCACTTGCTCCGCAGAGAGTGATGGAAAACGCAGCACGGGGTCGTTGCTAATCAGCTCCTGGGGCACGAGGAGTTATTGTGTCTGCGGTGGTGGCAGCTCCAGTTCAAACACTGTCACTGCACTGTTGATGGCCCTGGCGCTGGCTGACTCAAGAGCTCAGCCTGGGACTGAGGAACAATGTTTGTGCAGCCCAGAAATTGCTGTTGAGCTTCAGTCTGGGTCTTGTGTCAGCTGTGCCCAGCTTTCTCCTGTGCTGTCCCCATATGCTGGTGTGCTCGGGGTTGGCTGGTATTCCCACTGCACACCACATCAAGGCATGGTTCCTCTCCATCCCATCCCTTCCAGGGGAGGACCCCAGGAGGTCTCACCTTCATGAGGCCAAATAGCACCCAACGAAACAGCTGCAAAAAGGCTTTGCAAACACAGAGCATCCCCTGGAGACCAACTCACTCTGGACCCCTTGGTCCAGCATCAGGGGAGAGGGTTGTGGTGGGAGAAAGACACGGGGCAGGGGCTGGGTCCTGTGGGGAGCGAGCAGATAAGGACAGGAGAGCCTGAGAGGTCCCTGGAGAGAGGGACACGTGGGAAAGTAGTGGTGGGGACAGGTTCCTTGCTAGGATCCTTCTCGTGTCCCCATCTTAGCCAACCCCCAAGGGCACACTCTGCCATGTGCTCCCTTTTGAGTGTCACCTGCATTGAGCAGCAGATGGACCTGGACCTGGGCATAGAACTGGACCAGGACCTGGACCTGCTGTTAGCCCCAGGGTTGCACACAGGGCAGTGGAGAGCTGCCCCTGTGCCTCTGAGGTCTCCACGTGCCCCAGAAGCTCCTGCTCCTCAGGACCAGGCAACCTCCTGCTGGTGCTGGTCCTCTCCTGTGTCTCCCCACTGTGCTGGTCCTGTGACCTGGTCTCCCATGGGATCTCTCAGGTAGCACTGGTCCCAGACTGACAGCTCTCTTAAGCCCATTTTGATTTGTTTTATGAGCCAGCAAAGTCTGTCCAGGGGCTAAAGCTACTAAAAGGGTCTCTGACCCTCCCTTGTCTGCTTCCCATCCATCCCACCTGCACCTCCTTGTCCTGAGACAGTGCAGGACAAAACCCAGTCCTGATAGCAAACAGCTTCCTGCTGGTTCACCTCCCCTTCTCAGCTCCCCTTTCTGGTGTCATTCAGACACTGACAGCACTTTAACAAAGCGTCCTTCAGGTCTGTGCTCTGCCCATGCTCTGCTGCTCTCCACGCAGGCGGTGTTGGCTTTGGACAGTGCAGAGATGTTTCTGTCCCCATGGTCCGTGCCTGGCTGCAGCACTGCTGCCTGCAGGTGGGAACCAAGGGGGAAGTCCTCCCTCACCCCTCTCTTGTGAGCCAGACATCCCTTGCTGTGGGCCTGATCCTCACAGGGAACAGCAGCTCTGAGCTTCCAAGCAGTGTGGTGACTTCAAGTCACTTGAGAGTGGGTGACACCAATAGACCCATCCCTGCCTCAGCAGCATCTGGGCTGTGTGGGGGAAGGCAGAGCTGCAGATGGCAGGTCCATCAGGGCAAACAGCACTTCAGGCTGCTGAGGATGGCTCTCCTAAAGATCCACAGCTCCACTCCTGCTTCTTGCTGGGGACCGTGAGGGTTTCCACAGCCCAGGAACTGGAGCATCACCCCTGCACTGCAGTGTGGAGTTTGTAGACCAGTTCTGAACATTTCCTGAGGGATGTGAACTGCTCTCAGCATCCTCCTCCAGTGGGCTCCTGGGGTACACCTAGAGCTGCAGCTCCTCTGGCTATTCTGGAAGACCACAGGTTGCCCTCTCTCTTTTTTTTTTAAAAGCCCCAAATTTTTATTTTTTAATGGATGAAACCATGTGCTTGATATTGGGGCAGGGAAAAGGAGCTGTGGAACAATCTCTAGGAGACTTCTTAATGTCAATGGAGTGAGCCCTGGAAGACTGGAAGACTGGAAGACGTGTTTGATGTGACTGGTGCTGAGGACAGTAGAAGCCTGCCCTGGGCTGCACGTTTCCTTCAGAGAAAGCAAAGCAGAGTTCCTTGGGGAGGACACAAGAAGGGCAGGAGGCACATGCAATAGCTGCAGAACCCTTAGCTGCTCCGAGTGGACAGGGCAGAGGTTGGGGAGATAAGGAGCAATGTCCCTGCTGTGCAGAAAGATCTTCCCTGATGCACTGCACCGAGTGGTTTGTCTGACTGCATGATCCAGAGGCGAGGAACAGAGGGGACAGGCAGGCAGTGACAGTCTGGCCACAGAGCAGGTGCTGAGGTACCACCACCTCCAGGGGACAGTGGTACCAGAAAAGCCTGGAACCTGTCTGGGTGGCCTTATTCATCCCTGTCTCCTTTTCTTTCCTTTTTGTCATGGTCCAGGAATCCTTTCATCCCCGTGTTTGTTTTTCTTTCCCTCTCCTTGCAGATGCTCAGTAATTCTTTGAGCAGATCAGATGGGTTTGTGTATCCCTGTTGTGTGGCTTCCCCCCAGAGAGGGAAACAGGCACCTCTGGAGCATTTTGCACACTGGCCTGAGGTCATGTCTAACAGCAGCCTGGCAACCTCCCCCTGGAACGCCTGCTCTGAGCAGAGGGCAGGCGGGGAGCCCGAGGGGAGGGCGATGCTGCATCTGGGAGCACTTTCCGAGGTGAGGAGAGATGGTGGGCGCTGGTGGGAATAAACATTGAGGAGCAGAAAGGAGAAGGTGGTGGTGGCTTGTGAGTGCAAATGCCCAGGGCCATGGTGGAGCCATGGACAGGTCTGGCAGCTCCTTTGGAAAAGTGAATTTGCAAATCTCCTTTCCCTGGATGCTTTGTGGAGGATCAGATGGTGGCTGTGGGACATGGTCTTTTGTGTGGGCACATCTCCCCTCCAAGGCCAGCCTGGCCCAGGACCATCTCTGCCCATGGGTGAGTGCCAGGACACCACGTCCTGAGGGTCCCTCTTGGCCACACTGGGTGTTCCCTTTCAATGTCTGAATGAAGAGATGCCTCAAAGTGAGAATCTGATCCCTCAGAAAGCCACAGGCACACAAGCTCTCCAAACATTGTCCTTCACGTGTCCCAAACCAGCTGCTCCATGCACTGTGGGCCCTGTGTCAGCCCCCACTTCTTCATTTTGTTGGGTCCTCAAGTACCCTGGTGACCATGAGCACCTGAGCAGCTCAGGGACCAGGGTCCTGGGGGTGTGAAGTTGAAGGAGTTCAGAACAAGATGAATGAATTCCATGTGGCTCAGTGATAGCTGCTGCCCACACACTCCTACTGCCCTGGAGTGTGGGGCCTTAGGATGTCCATGGGCAGTGGAGTAGATGTAGGATGGCAGCATGATGAGCTGGGCAGCTGTCAGGGGTGATGGGGATACTGGGGAGCACTTGGAGGATGTTTCTGTGGACAGTGAACCAGTGACCCCTACTCTGGCATGGTTAAACCTCGCTGGATCTGAGCCAGTGTCTTGCCAAACTCTTAGTTGCCCCCAGATGCCATCTGCTGCCCAAGAAAGCTTGTGGCTGGGTGTGTTGGGTGAACCTGGAGGCAAGGAAATCGTGAGCAAACTGATGAGGAGACAGCTGCTAAATCCTGGGGTCCTGCTGGGCTGTGACAAAAGGGCGAGACTGCAATGTGCACAGGAGGTTTAGGACAACAGGGTGACACACCCAGCCCCAGCCACAGCCAGTCCCTGAGCTCTGCACCCCCAGGCACAGCTGGGTTCAGACCAGTGAGGTCAGGGGCTCCTGTGGGCAGCGGCTGAGCTCCCCAGTGGGGTTTGGAGAGGGGAACAGAGTCCATCTCAGCACAGGGAGGGATCCTGTGCAGATGCCACCAACCCTGCCTGCCTGGGAGCTGCCTCATGGGACCCTCCAGGGTTGGGGTCCCCTCCCTTGGAGCAGCCTTGAGTGCTTTGCAGGCAGCCTTGAGAGCTTGGCCAGTGCTACCCAGTCCTTCTCTCACACCCCATCCCTCCTTCCTGCCCACATCCCAGTTTAGCTCCCAAGAGACTTCCCTTGCAGGTTGGTCCTGCACTGCCCATCACCTGCACAGGGCAGGGACCCATCCTGCACATGCACACCCAGCACCGTGTGGATGGAGCATGTGGTGGTCACTCTTAAACACGGGAGTTTAACAGTGAGGGGGGACCATCACCAAGTCTGTAGTGGACAGTTTATGGTTGGAGTCAAATGATCTCAAAGGTCTTTTCCAACCAAGCAGTTCTAATGATTCTGGAGAGCTGTGGCCACAGGATTTCTAGAGGGGTCCTGCAGGAACAACTTCAGAGGGACCCATGGATGGAGCTTGAGAGACTTGTGCAGACTTCTGCATCTCTAGATCTGAATTCTGCAGTGAGGAAGCAGAGGGAACCTTATTGCAACCCTGGCAGCTGCTGGTGCAAGACATGTCTTTGTATAAAGTCTCCTCTGAAGACTTCCATCTTTGAGGACTTTGGTATTCTTGATGGCAAAATATAGAGGTCCTCCTGCCTGTCACATGGAGGAGACATCACTGTCACAAAGAGGTGACCAGGAGGAGGATGAGGACAGAGTTACTGGTGCTGAGGGACATGGGTTAGTCAGGGACTTCTCAGTGTTGGGTTAATGATTGGACTTGATGATCTTAAAGGGCTTTTCCTGTTGAGGTGATTCTGTGATTCTATGACCTGTCACCAAGGATGGGATGTGCTTGTTGGGGCTGACCAGTGGCCGCAGGATCAGCTCTGCAGCCACCTCCTTCCCATGGCCATGTGATGGCACAGACAGAGCAGGATCCACTGCAGCAACCAGGGTCTCCTCAGCACTCATGAAACCCATCTGCAGGCTGTGGCCCCTTCTCCTGCCTGCTGGAAGGAACAGGGTGAGCGAAGCATCCAGGAGCCCGCCCCTGCCCAAGCGCAAAGGAGGCCTGAGGACGTGGATGGGGAGGGGGGAGCGGAGGGAGGCAGCACAGAGGAACAATTGAAAAGAGGAAAAAGGAAATCCTCCTGGAGCTGTGAAAGTGTTTTCCCAGACTGTCTGGCCCACAGGATGACCTCATTCCCTGGGGTGATGTTAATTGGGCTGAGAGACTGGAGAACAGAACGTCCAAGCCCACCAGCCCCACCGCCACCTGCGCAGCCCCTCGTGCCCAGCACCTCTCCCTACAGCCCCCAGCCAGGCTGTCCTGGGTGAGGACTCTGAGCCCCCAGGCTCCTGCCAGTGGCCATTCCTGAGGGTTAAGAAGCCACAGATTTCCATGAGTTCATCTCAGCTGTTTATCCTGGAAGATCCCCTCTGCAAAACCCGGTGAAGCGCGCTCAGATCTGGAGGGAGCGGGGAGCAGCCGAGCGCGGTGCAGGCAGAGACCCTCTGCGAGGTCCCCACTCATCCCCAGGCACTGGGCCTCGGGGTGTGAGTGTCTCCTGTGACAGCAAGGCTCAAGGGACCTCCCACCGAGGAGCAGGAGCTGGTAGTGGGAGCTCTGGCTGCTGGGCTGGGAGGGAGACTGCAGGACAGCTCGTTGCTGGTGATGAGGAGCTCGTGGGGTGGATGTCCTGTTTCAGGCACAGTGGTTCCAAGGGGTTGTCTCCTGGTGGGTCAATATTTTAACTTGAGATAATGGAGGTCTGAGTTACAGATCCCCTCCCACATCATCTACTCAAGAAAGATGTGGACACCAAGGAAATATTTTTCCATATCCTTCCCTGGAGGAATTTTATGGGGATGGAGAGAAACCAGCAGAGCTCTCCTCCTCCCACACGTGTGCCTGATTTAAAAAAATCCTTAAAACCTCCCTCCCAGGGCCACTGCCTGGCTGCCCAATCTGCTTGCATTTGCCTCACACCTGAGGAGGGTGTGAGGAACAGACACCTGATTGCATAACACTCCCTGCCTTGCAAAATCCAAATCCAAAGGGTGGACTTGGGAGCTCTTTTATTTAGCAGAGAAATTCACACCATGAGACCCAAGGGCTGGGAGTTGAAGCTGGACCTGCTCAAGGGTGGACTGGCACATGTTTCAGTACTGACCAAGACTGGAACTGATTGCAGAGGGCAGAGGCCAAACGCTCCTCAGCACCCTCCCAAGTGGACTGGCTGCCTTTCTGGCAGGAGATCTTAAGCCAAATGCTGGTTCCTCATCTTGACAGTCACAGGGCAACATCTCCAGGCCCCTGATGTTCAGGTCATATTCAAGGCCTCATGGCCATAAATTCGATGCACCTGAAAGATTGTGAACACAGCAACACTGCCCTGCTGCTGGCTCCTGCTCAGTGGTGCTCATCAGCCACCTGGTTGCATCCAGGTAGCCAAGCAACCACCTCAGTGGCCATCTCGCCTCTCTTGTGCTCTCTTTCCCTCCCCAGGCCAAATGTGGGTGTTTTTAAGGTGGGAAAAGATTCCAATGGGCTTTATATTCCCGTTAGGGAGGGCACAGTCAGAGCCAAGCCTCTAGGAGAACTAGGAGAGTAGGGAACTGATAGGCCTGGAGCTAGTGCTGAGAGACCACATTCCCAGCTGGACGAGCTCTTCCATTGTTGCCAAGCTTCAGGCACCACAGGAGAAGCCACAATGTTTGCTAACCACAGTCTTCACCTTTGTGCTTGAGTCACTCAAGCCACCAGACAAGGACCAAGCCTCCACCTTGATTTGGTTTTCTCCAGGAACCTGCAGTCACGCCTCTGGGGATCTGTGGGCAGCAAGAGCCTGGTCAGGGTCTCATGGGGGCTGGACCTCCCCACTCTGCAGGGCTACTGGAAGGTCCTGTCTGCAGACATGAGGGCTCAGGATGAGAGAGAAAACCAAAACCACAGACCAAATCCACAATTACGAGTGTGACTCAGCAGGGAGAGGAGCCCACCTCGTGGTTGCACCACACGTGCTTTCCTCTGGCCTCTGCTCACCCTGGAATGAAGGTGAGCAGGAGCCAGGAGAGCATGAGCTGCTGGAGCAGCAGGTTTTGGGGGAGCAGTGGGCTCAAGCAGGATCTGCAGCAACCCACGGAGGGGACCATGGAGGGTGGGGGTGGCTCTCTGCTCCCACTCTCAATGAGTGCTGATGGGCAACCTTCACCTCTGCGCCCTTCAGTGTCCTGTTTGACTTTTCTGCTGTCCACTCCTCTGAGATCAGCCCTGTACCTTCTCTGAGAGTCCCTCAGCACAAAGACTTTGGTGCTTTTCTGTGCTTTACTTTCTGCTCAGGTGCAAATGTGCTGCAGGCATCTGCCCTCAGGTCAGGATGGCTTATTTCAGGGTCTTCCCACACAACCATCTCAGTTGTTCTTCTTCCCACACCGAGAGGTAAGACATGAAAGTACCTACAAAGTGTTCCAAACAGTTTCTTTTCACTGTTTGTCTTCCAAGACTTAAAGAAGTTTTTGGGGTTTTTTTGTTTTGTTTTGTTTTTCCCATCAGTGTTGCTGATAAACAAGCTCTAAAATGACAAATGCCATTTATTTGTAGCTTTCTTCAAAGATAGGAGAGAGTTCCCCATGGTACTGGAGACTCCATTCCCACCCCCACTGGGCTGCAGTACCATATTTGTCCAACCCAGACTGCTGAAGATCTCGATATCTTCTCCAATGCTGGCACCTTGCTTAAATGCCAGCAGTGAGCAGGGACTGATTGTGGCATTTTTGGTGGTGGAGCCTCATCAGCTTTTCCTCCAGGACAGATAGCAACGAGCAAAGCCAAGAAGTCCTCTTGGGACACTCTGCCAGACATGAGCCACGTCTCGGTTGGAGCTTTGGAGTAGAGATCTGGCTTGCTGAAAGCGAGCTCTGATACCCTGACAGCATCACAGTGCCTCTCACACCCATGGGAGTGGAGCTGGAGGAGACACTTGTGTCACATCCATCCAGAGCCATTGTACTCATTGGGCAACAAGAAGTCGCTCTGCAGAGTGCCTCATCCATCTGCCTCCCTATTTCTTCCCATGGGACACACCTGTGTCTGCCAAAGTGGTCGTAGCTCTCATCCCATCAATCCCAACTTTTCAGATAGCTGGGAGGCACCTTGTTAGCCAGACATTTCCCTGTCCAGACCTTCCTTCTTCATCCTTAGCTCTCACCTCCTGCGTGGCACTTTGCAACCCCTCCTTGCAGGACTGCTTGGAAAGTTTTGCACACAAAGGTGTGAGGAAAAGATTTAAAGACAAATCACAGACAAATCACAGATGCCAACTGGTCCCAGTGCCCCCAAACCCCCGGCCTTGTCTTTGCTGCAGGATCTCTTAACCATTTCTGTGCCAATCTTTAGGTTGTGTTTTCTGAGTATCTCCTTAAGTGTTTTTAAT
The DNA here is from genome assembly GCA_907165065.1 of Caprimulgus europaeus. The sequence goes on along the minus strand of OU015544.1, from coordinate 11,433,384 downwards.
GTGGACAACACTGTTGTTGTGCTCAAATTATTCTCTGGAACTGGGTAATCTCTTCCCAACCTGGGAAGTTGTCATTGAGACAGCAGGGCTTGTGCTGGAGATCTGGAGTCAGGATGGTGCTTTGGGACATGGTTTAGTGGCCATGGTGGTGTTGTGTTGATGGTTGGACTTGATGATCTTAAAGGTCTTTTCCAACCTGAATGATTCTGTGATTCTGTGATTCTGGGATCTGCTCCTGCTGACCTTCAAGATGTCTTTTCTGTGGTTGGTAGTAGGGGGTGTTTTGTCCACAGGACTGGATTCTGCTGCAAGAATGTACAATTCTGGACAATATTTTTGACACTTGTCTTAGTTCTCTCGTGACCATTTCAAGTTGTAAGACTTCCACATACTTTTTATTTCCTACCAGTTCTGCTGTTATTCCCTTTGGGAATCACTTTAGGTTGAGACTTCAAACCTCCTTTTTTTCTTCAGGATACCTCTGATTTTTCTTATGGGGTGACTTTAGCTGATGAGTTATGACTTTATCTGCCTTTTTCAAACTACTTGGGAAGCAGCTGATGTTAATTGTTGAGTCTTAGTGATGTAATGGGGTTGCATTTGGCACAGAGCTCTCATTATGCTCTGTCTCAACTTAAATTACAGATTCTAACAGCGAAATCTTGCTGTCCTCTTTGCTGTCCAAATGTGTTGGAGAAGTCTCTCGCAATACCGATGAGTCCATCTCTTCCTCAAGGATGTCACTGAAAGCATTGTTATTAGGCATGGGGGTATTGACCTCTGCATCTGGTTTTGTGTTGTTTTGAGACATAACTTGAGATCCAGATTCTTTGCTAATAAAATCATCATCTCAGGCAGAATTTAGAGCTGGCATATTTTGTCCTAGTACTTATGTTTTAATTTTCTCTATTTCTGAATAAACAAACCAGACCTGAATATGGTATTTCTTCTTTTTCCTTTTTTTTTCTAAAGTTTATTTTTCAGGCTGTTTGAGCCAATAACTTCACAGGGGCCCAGCCCACGTTGTTACTCACCTCTCTTGCCTAATCTAGATCTGAACTAGTTGAGAAGAGCCTTGCTTTCCCTAATGAGCTACTGATGTTTTGTTAATGATGTTTTGTACTCTGGGACACCACTCCCTCTCTCCCCTTGCCTGGCCAGCTCCTTGGTGGGCAGCAGTGGGTCCTCTCTGGCTGGAGAAGGGCTGGTGCTCAGCAGATGCTCTGGAGGTGGTCCAGCTGCTGCAGCAGGCAGCACAGACTCCACCATGTGCACAGGCAAGAGCCTCCCTGAGCTGTAGGTTGGCAGAACTTGGCCAGACTGACATGGAGAAATGGTGTGGATCAAGCTCCTTTGCTCTAAAGCAAACTTCCATGCCTTGGAGAGGGTGGAGGGAACGCCTTTAAGGTGGTGGAGCCTGGTAAGGAGATGCATGGGGGCACATCAGGCACTTGGCTCATCTGCCAAGAGGCAGAACAGGTTGATCTGGGGTTTGCTCGGCAGCAAGACCAGGAAAGGGGATGGAGTTCACCTCTGGATCTGTGCCCCATTTCAGGGTAACTGGTGCTTTTGCCTGTTTTACACAGAGGTGCTGCTCGTGGCACTGACAAGAGCTGACAGACCCTTCCTCCAGCATCCAGGAGGACACCCAGGTATCATCTGCTCTGGGGGGGCTGCATCATCCCCTGGTGGAAGCTGGTATGGGAGGACACTGACCGGCCAGTGGTCTTGGCCAGAGGGAGGGGTAGGTTGCCTAGAGAGGGATGGTGGAGTGGGAGGGCTGTGCTGGGGGTCTCCACCGGGCTGCTGGTGGAATTGCCAGGCAGGAGTCAGTCTGAGACATGTTCTCTTAGTGCTGGTGGCCTCACTCACCCACATGCCCCCTCACCATGGGGTGACCATCTCCAGGAGATGCTCCAGAGCCAGCCTGAAGTCTTCCTGGCTTCTTGCTTGGGAGCATGCAGGAATCCAAGGCAAAGTACACAGGCTGCATGTGAGGAGGATCTCAAGGTCCACAGGGATGGCTGATACTAATGCCCAGGTCCAACAAGACAAGGGGCAGCTGGGCTGCTCTGGCTGACCCTCCTCAACCAGTCATGGCCACATCTCGCTGCCATCCTCCTTCCACAGTCCACTCGTGTCCTTTGCTCCTGTCCACCCATCCTGTCTGTCCCTCTAGGAGACACCCATGGGCAGTGAGGGGGTGCTGGCAGAGCAGCCCATCCCTCCTGGATGGGGCAGCTGGCAGGGGACCCTGCCCCAGCTCTGCTGCTCAGCGTGTCCCTGCAGCCCAGCCCTTGTGTGCCGTCCCAGTGCTGGGGAGAAGGGATGGGACCCTCAGGGGTTGGGGCAGGGGAGTGTGTGGGGACAGCAGCATGTCCTGCTGTGGCTGTAGTGGGGTGCAGAGCAGCAACACCCAGCCCTGTCCTCGCTGCCGAGCACCCCGTGGGCAGCTGCCTGGACCTGCCTGAGCGCCTCCAGATGTGCGGGCGGCCGGCGAGCCAGATGTGCGCTGCTGCCGGGCGTCCTCAGCCCGGCTGTGTCTGAGGGATGCTGCCAGCACGTCCTCCCCCCGCCATGGCAGGGGGCTGGGGGCACAGCCCCTGGGCACCCCCTTGACCCCCAAGCGCTGCCTGACTGCGGGGAGCCCCTCTGCGCGGGCGCGGGACGGACCGCGCCTCCCTCCAGATGTTTGCGTGGCCCTTGACCCCCTGTTCCCTCGCAGCAGGGCCTGTCTGGGTCACACCAGGGGCTGAGGCTGGGGCTGGGCAGGCTCCGAGAGCGTCGGCTGCTTTGGTTGTTGGAGCAGAGATGAGAGGTGATGTGGAGCTGCAGCAGCCATGGCCTGGCAGGCGGTGGTGGCCCCAGCAGCCCCAGTTTGGCAGCAGGGAGCGGGACCCCCAGGGTGCCGTGGGGTGAGCATCCCTCCAGGATGTCCTGTAGGGACATGTCAGGTGGAGCAAACCAGTCTGTGGTGTTACCAGTGGGTGGGAACCTGGAGAGCAGAGGGGCAGGAGCCCAGTTGCCAGGGCCAGGCAGGGCATGGAGCTGCCCTCTGCACTGCCCCCGGCTGCCTGACCCACGGCTTCAGCATCAGCCAGTGTCATCCTGCTGGGGAGCCCCTGGGACAAGTGCCAGCAGGTTCTCACCTTGGCTGTGGTCTCACTGTGGTGCCCTGTGGGTCTCAGACCAGCATCTCCCCCCAGCCCCGGTGTCCCATCTGCCCATGTCGAGGATGACAGGGGAAACTGAGGCACACAGGACCAGTGTGATGGTGACAGACCATCCCTTTCCCGGGGGAGTGAGAGGCTGAGCACACCCAACTATTGGTGTACTGGTTGGCCATGGTCAGCACAGCGCTGGGCTGGGGACATTTTAGGAGCATGTTCATAGAATGATCAAATGGTTGGGTTGGAAGGGACCTCAAAGCTCATCCAGTCCCAACCCCCCTGCCAGCAGCAGGGACACCTTCCACTAGACCAGGGTGCTCAAAGCCTCATCCAACCTGGCCCAGAACACTTCCAGGGAGGAGCAGACACAGCTTCTCTGCCCAGCCTGGGCCAGGGTCTCACCACCCTCACACCAAGGAATTTCTTCCTCACATCTCATCTCCATCTCCCCTCTGCCACTTTCAAGCCATCACCCCTTGTTCTGTCACTCCCTGCCCTTGGCCAAAGTCCCTCCCCAGCTTTCCTGGAGCCCCTTCAGGTACTGGGAGGCCACTAGAAGGTCTCCCTGGAGCCTTCTCTTCTCCAGGCTGAACAGCCCCAACTCTCTCAGCCTGTCCTTCTTCAGTGGAGCCCAGGAGGAAGCCTTGGACTCTGGTGTCCTGGACAGCCCAGTGCTGCCCTGACTCCCCAAGCGAGGCAGGTGCATCTGAGCCAGCCCAGGCTGCAGGGACTCCTTCCCTGGAGAGAACACCATGGTCCCTTCCCACCAGGGACAGGCAGGCTTGTGTCTGTTCCCCTCCCTCACCTCGTGGTGCTTTGACCCCCCCAAGCCAAGATCCTCGTGTCTCTCACCCTCCCTCAGCTGCTGCTGGCCCTGGATCCCAGCTGTGACCACGGCTCTCCTTGGGCAGCCCGGAGCCAGCCCCGTGTCCCCACCCTCCCTCCACACCCTTTATCAAGTTCCTGCAGCTTTCCCCCCTGCCTGCCTGGGCCCTCTGCCAGGTTGGACTGGGACAGAGAGCATGGCAAGCTGCCTGCAGGACACCTGGCCACCCTGCCCGGCCACCACCGGCCCTTGGCTGCTCACCATTTCAGTGTGCTACCTGCTGTCCACCTCAGCTTCTTCAGCAGCGTGCAGACCCATGGGGAATGGATGTCCTGGGCATGAGGGGGTCCAGGCATCTGGGCAAAGCACAGCCATGCTGAGGTAACATGGGAACTGCCTTCAAACAGCTCTCCCAGACGTGTGATGGAGCAGCAGAGCAGTCCCTGTGCTCGCTGCAGTGCTGGGGCCGTGCTGACGGGGCTGCTCCCAGCACAGGGGTCTGGCTGGCACTGCCTGGGCACCGCCAGTGCTTGATTGTCCTCACAGATGCATGGAGGAACAAAGCCAGCCTGGGTGTAGGGGACACCTTGCATGGATTCAGCCTCTCTTCCTCCTTGCTTGTGTCCCTCCAGACCACACCAGCTTGGCACACTCTGAGCCCCAATGAGCAGTGCCAGGACAGGGCTGTGCCAACATACTGGAGGCCAAGCAGTCCCGTGCCCACACTGGAGACCTCTTGGCGTTTCTTCCTCCTTCTTGAATCTCTTCTCCTTCCTCAGGTAGCCCTGCAGCCTGTGCCCAAAGCCTCCCTGCCCTGCTCCAGCCCTTTGCACCAAGGTTGTTAACCCACCCTGCAGACAGTGACAGGCAGAACCATGACTGTGACCATCTCAACAAGCTTTTGGTGGCTTTGGGGCAGAAGGGTTGGGCAACAGGATGAGGAAGCTGTTATCTGCATGAGGGGACCTTTGGGGACAGCAGCCTTGGAGGCACAACTGCCTGGAAGAAGATGGGTCTTTCAGGCTTTCTGCTTTCCCACGGTCCCTTGGCTATCAGGGGCTGTGCAGGAAGCTCTCCCTGGCCAGGAGTCACCTCGACTATCAGGAGTTGTTTCTGGATGAGAAATTGTCCAGCAGTGGCTGCCAGGCGGGATGGGATGGGCAGTGTTCAGAGGAAGTGGAGATGGGATGGGATTGGATGGGTTGGAGTGGGATGGGATGGGGTGATGTCCCAAGTGTGCCAGAAGGACCAAGCACTGCTGGGCCACTTCTAGCCCCCTAAGATGCCCCTGGCAGGAAGCAGATGCTGGGCTGAGCCAAGATCTGGTGCTAAAGGACACATTCCTGATGCTGAAGAGGGAATGAGTAGCTGGAAATACTGTGTCAAGGCAAGGTGGGGTATGTCTGGACCCACCTGCCCAGGGATGGGGCAGCCCAGAGTTTGGGTCCCTGGCCACTGCCAAATGGGTGCTGCAAGGCAGTACCCAGAGAGCAGAGAGCTGCTGCTGCCCTTGGCCTTCTGCTCATGGTCACAGAAAATCCCAGTTGGAGAACCAGAGAGAGACCTTGCACCTTGTGGTGACTTCCACCACACTGTTGTCAGATGGAGAGAGTCAAGAGCAAGTCTGAGCACCCAGCTGCTCAGCTGTAACGAGACCTGCAATACAAACAGTTTGCAATCACTTTTTTCCCAACTGCTGATCAAAACCCGAAGTAGCCACCAAAACTGCACCAGATGTGTGATGAGAAACAACCTGGAGCCCCACAGGTCACTTTTTCCATGAGATGAGCCTCTAAACAGGCACGGCCCTGGGGAAGATGTGGTCTGTGCTGGCTGGGTTCCCTGCACCTGGTCCTACCCTGGATTTTCCTCATGGCTCCAGTCCGCCCATGGCTGGAGAGGGCTCAGCCCACCCAGGGCTTTCTTCTTCCTCCAAACCCCACTGGTGCAGGGCAGTCCTCCACCCAGCATCCCTGCTCCCCCCGGATGGCACTGAGCCCCCAGCCCGTGCTGTGCTCAGAGGGGTCCTGTGCTGCTGCCAGGGGCTGAGCCTCTCTCCCAGGCACGGTGCCTGTTGCACACCCCAGGCAGCTCCCTTGGCACGGGGACACTCCTGTCCAGCTGCAAAGATCTTGCTCAAATCCCAGAATCAATCCCAGAACTGCCTGGATTGGAAAAGATCTTTAAGATCCTTGAGTCCAACCATGAACCCAACCCTGACCAGTCCCCACTGACCCCTGTCCCTCAGCACTGTGTCTACACGACTCTTCAATCCCTCCAGGGATGGGGACTCCACCACTGCCCTGGCCAATCCCTTCAGATTACTCCAGGTCACTTGCTGCAAGGAGGTGGGAGAGGTGGCCAAGCCCTGGGGTCTATGTCTGTGCCACAAGCTGGGAGGCAGAGGCCAGCAGCAATGGCTTCTCCTTGCTTCTCAGCTCCACTGTCCCCTGCTGCCCTCCAACCTGCTTTGCAGCCTACAGCCCCAGCAGGACACAGGGGACACTGCAACAGGGTGTCCTTGTGTCTCCAACAGCACTAGGGCATGGGGAGGATCTTCCCTGGCCATGAACTCCCTGTTAAGGACAAGGTGTCCCTCTGGAAGGTGCATGTCCTGAAATCTCCTGTCCCGGTGCCTTGGCAGCTTTGGCTTCGCTGTTTCTTGCGTCTGAGCCCCTTATCTCGCTGCCCCACCCAGCACCGTGCTGGCCCTGGCATCCCCGGTGCCAAGGCTCTGGGCTAATCACAGCCCCGTGCCCAGGCCAGCACCGTGGCTCAGGGACAATTGGAGGAAGCTGTGTCCCTCAGCAAACCCTGAGATTTCTTCTGGAAGGGACAACTGCCGGGAGAGCTGGCAGGGGATGAGGCCACACGAGGGGACTGGTGTGGTCCCAACCACCAGAGCAGGAGCTGTGCCCTCCCCTGCCCCACGTGCAGCCCCCTGCCCGGACCCCCAGAGCAGCCAGAGGGTTCAGACGTGGTGGGACCCCGGGTGTGCACGCTGCTCGCTGCAGGGCTCCCACAAACCCACGTGCACCGGGTTCACGCGGCGATGGCAGAGCCACACGCGTGTGCTCACCCGTGAACCTGCTCGCACAGACCTGGCACGGCAGAGCCACGCGCACACGTGAACACAGACACAGGAAGGCAGCACCCACCTTGTCAGCACAGGTACGAGTCACACACAGGTGTCTCAGGACACAGCCACAAGCCAGGGCTGTGCATGGGAGCACCCAGACACACGTGCACCAGCGGGACTTGTGCACACACACACACGTGTGGGAGAGGAGGAGGTGCAGCAGTGTGTGCACATGTGTGTGCGTGTGCTCACGTCCAGCCACGGGTGCCCTCCTGCGATGCCACCCGGAGCTTTTGCACCCACAGCCCCACCCCAGCAGCCGTGCACTCTACCTGCACCCACTGCAGAGCCCAGCGGGGGTGACACACCCCAACACCTTCTGCGTGTCCTCAGGTCTGGAGAGCCCTCAAATCCCTGCCCAGGCTCTGTCCCACCCAGCAGTCCCCTCGGCTGCCTCTGAAGCCCCCCAGGTGCTGTGGGGTCCCTGGCTCATCCTGCCTGTGACTGGCAGGGCAGGTCCCCGTGGCAGGGCTGCCAGCCTGGCAGTAGGTGACGTGCTGGAGCACAGCGGCCGTGCCTGCCCTGCACCGTCCAGGGTGCTTGGAGAAGGCAGAGGGAGTTCAGCTGTGGAGGACAAGCTCCTTAAAAGGCTGGAGACTGCAGGCAGCCCCGGCTTTCCCAGGCAGCCAGGAGTTCCTGGAAGTTGGCTCCCGGTGCCAGAGAGTCAGTCCTGGAGAGCTGGGCGGGTGAGCCTTCCTGGAAGGAGTCACCCTCTGCCAGCTCTTGCCCAGCCATGCTCTGCCAGCGTGTCCCCTGCTTGCTCCCATGGGCAAGGGCTGTGTGCACAGCCAGCACCACCATCTCCACCACAAACTCGCCTCCCAAAGGAAACTGACCCCTTGTCCAGGCTTTGCCTTGGCAGACGTGTGGCCAAGAACAGATGTCATCACCATCCCCGTCCCCATCCCCAGCCCGGTGCCTCTGCTGGCCCCAATCCCCAGCTGGGGTACCTGCCAGCCAGGATGTCCTATGGCTGATAATGGCCCTTAGCTCATAGCCTTGTAGCTCCTTCTCATGCCCTGTGTCCTCTTGGGCTCCAAGTAGCAAGGTGGGTTCTCACAACTTTCCTTCTGAGTGGGATAAATGTAGATGTCTCCTTCTGTTTTAGTCTCCCTGTGACCTGGGAGCTGTCCAGCTCGTCTCGGCCTCACCACATGCTTGGGATGTCCAGCATGTATCCTCCAGGAGCCTGTCCCATGGGTCAGAGACACCTCCAGTCCCACATGGACACTTGAAAAGTGCCTACTCCCCATCTAAGACACCCCTTGGCAGTGGCCAAGGCACTGTTTCCTTGGAAGCTGTGATGAAACCCCAACCATCAGGTCCCTCCAGCAAGCCAAGACCATGCAGTACTCCTGTCCCCTCCTCTGAGTGGTCCTGATCCCCCCACCACCAGCATCAGCAACCAGTTCAGCACATGGCTGACAGGAGATAGTAATGAGAGAGTGGACAGCCTCCAGGACCTCAGAGAACTGCATGGAGACTGGTGCACAGCTCCTCTCTCTGGGCTTCCCAGGAAGGGAGAGGACAAGGCCACATGGTGGACAAGCAGCAGCAGAGAGGTGGCAGATCCCATCCCCCAGGTTCCCATCTCCTTGATCCCAGAGGCCCAGCCTTGGTGACCCCAGGATCCTTTTGACCCTTTCATCCTCTTGACACATCCATGACGTGTTTCTGGCTTAGGGTTGACATCTGCAGCCTGTCTTTGCCTTGGGGCTTCCACCAGACAGTCACCTCTTGCAGCACAGCTCCCATGGATGGCTCTAAGTGCAATAGCTTCTTGCAGCATCATGCCATGCCCGTTTTCTCTTCCTCCAGTTCTCAGTGTCACTCATTCACTGCTCTCCTGCAGCCTCCAGACCCACCATGTTCTTTGCTCTACCTTTTGTTCTCCAGGGATGCTGATGACCTGGCCCCAAAAACGCACTGTAAGAAGCTCTGCCAACTGCTGTGTCTGGTCTCCAGCACACCCTGTCCTCTTCTTTAGAGCCCAAATGATCTCGTGTCACCCTCCTTCTCCTCCAGCCTTCCCTGTAATTACCTCTTGTCTAAATAAAAGAAAAAACCTCAACGCGACAACGAGCTTTGTTGTTTTTTCAGCGATGCCAAGTGACTCTGGTACAGTCTATCCCTGATAAGCAGCCCTCCCCCGGGCCTCCTGGGACCACAAACAGCGCAGGGGCTGGAGCACACATTCCTCTCGGCACACACATGTCTGCTTCCCCTGGCCGCCGGCAGCGCGGCTGTCCCCCGGGGGGACCGGTGCCACCATCGCTCCCTGCAGGTCCCGCCGGTGTGCGGGGAGGGGGAGCTGTCCACCTCCGGGCGGCCTTTCCTGTGACCAGGCTTGGCCAGGCTCGCAGATTCTGCAGGGAAAAACATTTATTTATTAAAGCGTGGCCCTGAGCCGTGACAACCCCCGAGGGGCGGCCGGTAAAGCCCTGCTGGCCCACGCCACGCTGGCCCACGCCACGCTGACCGGGCCGTGGCTCATGGCTGGTATGTGCTGCTGATCCCCCCGGTCACCTCCCGGGGGAACGGTCACTGCTGGAGCTGGGTGGACCTCAGATGGTCCCATGGGCTCCTGGGGAAGCAAAGTGTGACTGCTGGGGTGCCCCCGTGGCCATGGGGCGCTGGCGTGTGGCCACTGCTGCACAGGGCACTCTGCTCCAAGGGGAGCTGTGGGATCCTGCCTGGAGCTCAGTGTCAGGACAGATCCCTTGCTGGGACCACTCATAGGGCACTGGGACCAACCCAGTGCTCCCAAGAGGAGCTGCCTGTTTCCAGCCCTTGCAGCACTGTTGGGTGAGAAGCTGGTGTGTTTCACTCAACACTCATTGCTCTCTGAAGCCTTGTCCTGATGGTCCTTCCAGAGACTTGTGGTTTTCCATGATTTCTGTCCCCTTTACCTCACCAGGGTTTCAGCACCCACAGCTAACCATGATGAGCTGGCCCTTCCCAGCTCCCTGCTGGGACATCAGCGTCTGCCCACCTTGCTGTACTTGGGACCTTCCCTCCCTGTCACTCCCTGGGGACAGTTTCATCGTCTCCTTCAAGAGGAGCTGCTGAATGCAATCAGTCTCTTGAAGGATTGCAAACACAACTCCATGAATAAAGACAGGGAGCCCCCAAACACCACCCACCACCATCACTTTGTGTGTGTGGACATCACCAAGTGTCCCTTGTAGCTCAGTGCCTCCTGATGCTGTCTGCTCTCTCCTCTACAATAATTTTTTGAGACTCTTTGCTGACCTTTCATCCAGTGATGGATGTGAGCTGAGCGCAGCCCTCGGTGGGGGCACACCAGGACACTCACAGCCTTCCCACTTCTGCTCCAGCTCCCCTGTGTCATGGCTTTAGGGAGTGTGATCACAAATTACCTGCCAGACCCCCAGTCTGCCCTCTGGGAGGGAGACCCTCACCCATGAAGATGGGGCTCAGGACCCTCAGTCTGCAGATGTGGGGTCAGAGCCCCTGGTCTGAGCTCTGCTCCTGCCAGACGTGGCTAGAAACACTCTGCTGCTCACAGGGCACAGTGGTTACTCTCTCCCACCACAGCCCGTGACATCTGTAGACAATATTAATCATGTTTTTCAACCATTAATCACTTCTAACATTAATCATCTTGTCCTCATGTTCAACAGCAGAGGACTGGGACTGCAGGAACTCACTCGCGAGTGATGGGCCTCATCTCAGCTGCTTCTGAGAGCTGACAGCCAGCCAGCGCTCAGTTCCACCTCACGTTTGCCATGTGGCTTTTGGATTGTTTAGTCTCCCATCAGAATCTGGGGCTGTATTGAATTACCTGGCCCACAGCAGCCCCTGCCTTGACACAGCGGCCGCCTCTCGAGCTGCATCGCAGGGCCCTCGTGTTGGCTGGGGGAGATCCCTCACCCGCAATTGCACAGCATCTGCTCGTCTCCTGAACGTCTCTCTGCCTGGTCTGTGGCTGCCTGTGACCACAGTCAGGCTGGCAGGAGTGGAGAAAGTGTGGTATGAAATGTGGTCCTCAGCCTGCATGCAGAGCACCTGCATCTCCTGGCAGGAAAGGTCTAGCCTTGGAAAACATCCCCTTGGGGTGGTTCTCTCAGAAACCCCCGAGGTTTGGTGGAAGGGAGGCTCTGCAGGGCTCTAGTCCAGTCTCTGACTCACAGCAGGACCATCCCCAACACTCAGTCAGGGTGACTGTGGCTTTGTCTACCTGAGACTTGAAAGCCTCCAAAGATGGAGATCCCTCAGCTTTTTTGCTTGTCCCCACACTGGGAACCTTCCCAGAATCAATATTGTACCTTGGCCACAGAAATAAACATCCCAGATCTTGGCCACAGAATGCATGGCCTCTGCTTTTCAACCAAGAGTGGAGAGATCTTTCTCCTGTGCTGCAAAGTACCTCTGGTTGAGGATCCAGCCCAGCTTTCATTGCCACAACAATGCAGATACCTCATCTCTTCACGTCAAAAGGGGTTACACAAAAACCTGCTGCTCAGCACAGCTTTTTCCCACCTGTTACTCAAAGTTTGTCTCTGAACCTGCCAGGGGAGGAGTGTCCTTCCCTCAGCAGACAGACAGGGGAGGCAGCTGTCTCCTATAAGGTCCTTACACTTCTCCCTGGGGATGAGCTCCTGGAGCTGATGGAGCTCCTGGAGCCTGGTACCAACACAGCACCCACAACAGCTGGGCCTGGGGACAGCAACAAGCCTGGTTTCCCCCCCAGAAATGTGACATTTGGAGATTTGGTTTTATTTGGACACAGAATGAACCCAAGACACCACTTCTCCAGTCAACAGATTTTTTTTGGGAGCGGGGGGCTTGGATCTGAAGCTGGCTGCCCTGCTGCCCAGGCCCAGGGAATTCCTGGGAATGCTGACTTCACGCTACTCCTCTTGCTGCTCTGTCCCCCAGCCAAAGCCCAGGCCAGCCATGGGAGCTGAGCTTCTCATGGAGTGGTGAGTGGAGACCTGGGGCTTGCAGGCTCTCCAGGCTCTTGGGTGGGTGCCCGTGCCCCAGGCAGCTGCTCAGGAGCAGGGGGAGGCGGAGGATTGCCAGGCAGCAGGTCTGGCAGTTTCTTGGCCGTGTTTGACTGCAATCAAACAGTCTCCACAAAACATTGCCATGAGCCAGCACATTCCAATGGAGAAATGTCTTGTCTAAATGTTTCTGACCAGCTCTCGTGCGGCGGCTTTCTCACTTTTCTCCCTGGCTGTGTTTCTGAAGGAAAAAACTCTTCAAAGGCACAGCCCTGGCTAAGGACACGGTAGGTGTGACCATGCTGTCTCAGCCCAGGTCCAGATGCTCTACCTGAGGTATGATGAGCCTCAGGAGAATCCTAGCAGTGCTGGGCTGCTCAAGGAGCTCTCGATGGACACGAGAGGAGCATGGCATGCGTGCCTCATGAGTCAAGCAGCCCCACCAGCCCTTCTTGCAGTGGAGGGCTGCATGGACCAAAGCCCAAGGAGCCCCAAGGTTGGGCTCAGTGGTGTGTGCACGTGACCCAAGAGAGCTGAGGTAATGCCCAACAGCAGATGAGAGCCAACCTTGAGGTGCATTGGATGTGTGGAGGACAAGATGCCATGTCCACAGGAAAACAAGCCCCAGCTTTTGGTGCTGAGGTCTTCTCTGGTGGAGGGTATGGACCTGCTTCTAACCTCTCACTGAAGGGTCAGCTCCTCTGCATTCATGTCAGAGGGACTTGAGGTTTCATCCTCTGCATCCACATCAGAGGGACTTGGGTTTTCCTCCTCTGCTGAGAGCTTCTAAGGTTCCTCAAGCTCCTGCTGTTTCTCCAGAGAGGTCCCTCACCCCTGTTGTCACTCCTGGCATGGGCAGCAGAGCAGGGCAGGGTTGGAGACTGTTGGAGCAGGTGTCCCTCACCCCAGGGATGGGTGATCCCCGCCACACCAACCACAACAGTGAGCAGAAAACCACCAGGACTCTCCGAGGGCACCTCCCAACCCCAGCCTTTGGCGCTGCCAACACAAGGGAGCTGGACAGGAGATGTCACCACATGGCGAGCAGGTCCACCATCAGCACGGGGCTGGCTGGAGGTGTGCACGCTGCCAGAGGTGACGAGGCTCCCGGGGACACAGAGCGTGCTCGCGGGGAGCGCGTCGGGCAGCGTGTGCCCGGCGGGGCGTGCGTGCGCGCGCACGTGTGGACGCGCGTCTCCGGTGGCGGGGCGTTGTGCTGCTCGGCGCGGGGATGGGCGTGTGCGCCGGCCAACATGTGGTTTGTGTTTGGAGCGTGTGTGTGTGTCTGGTGGTGCTTTGTAAATGAGGTGCACTCGGCGATGTGTGTGTTCATTCTGGCACGCCGCGGCCGCTGGTGCCGCGGTCCTTGGCCGGCCGCGCGCTTGTTTGTATAACGGGGCATGTGGTTAGCAACGCGGGGATGCGCGTGCACGAGCGCTCTGCCCGTGCGCGTGCACGGCTTCGTGTGGCAAAGCGTGCCTGCTGCGTGGCCGGCCCCGTCGTGGGACTCATTTCGGGGGGGGGGGGGGATTTGGGGCTGAAAACCATTTTGCCCATGTGGCTGCCATTCCCAGGACGGTGGTCCCTGCTCCCTCCCTCCGCCGAGCTGACCCCGACCGAGATGTGTGAAAGGGGGAGGCACTCCCCCGACACCCCCCACCACGCCGCGCTCCCCGGGGAGCTGATGAAGTGCGATGTTTTGTGTCTGGTGGCCACAGCCGAGCCCAGCAGACAGCCTCTCCCTCCCCAGCACCCTTTCTGCATGCGAGAGCCGAGCGAAAACACCTGGAGCCAATTCCCAGCCCCGTCGAGCCGGCAGAAAAACGAGGCGTCCGAGGCCCCGCTCGGTGAACGCGCGGTGGCTGGGCTGGTCGCTTTCCCCCCGAGGAGGAAGGAAGGGCGGTCCGGTGGGCTGGCGGGATGGTCCAGGGATGCTTGGAGCGAGATGAAGGGCGGCGAGGCTGCGCTCAGGGCATCTCCGCGCCGCGCCGGGGGATGCGTGGGGCTTGGACAGAAAGGGTCAGTCTGGGAGTCGAGCAGGCGGCTTTATAGCGCTTTGGAGAGGAGGAAGCGCTGTCTCCGTGGCGGTGAAGCCGTTTTCCAACGCTGGCGAAAGTTCAGCCATCCCGAGCCCAGGCGGGGAGAGCAGCTGAGGGAAGAGGAGAGGGTGGGAGTGGAGGGAGAGATGCACCTGAATAACCCTAAAAAAAGCCCCCCACCTCTCCTGTGTGCTGCAGAGAGGCAGAAGGCTCACCACTCCCTGGGTTTGGGGCACAATATGCGAGTCCTGAGGTATCAGCCACTGATGGTGCGGCATGGGGACCACCTGCTTCTCCAGGGCCAGGACAGGTTGACACCTTGGGGACACAGCAGGTGCTTGGCACCTGGCATGGACAAGCTGGGGTGACTCATCAACAGGAGCAAATCCTTCTCTGGCAGGAGCAATCAGGGAACCCACCAGCTCCTTGTGTTTGGCTCAGGAGGGGGAACGGGGCTGTTGCACAGTGTGGCATCTTCTGTGCTTCCCAGTCAGGTCTGGGTGGCATCGAGCTGTTCTCCTCCTGGCTTGGACAGCGGGCAGGGTGCCAGAGAGCAAACCTGGCAGATGGTGGGCATCACCCCAGTGTGGCTCAGCAAGGCCAGGCACAGGCGTTGGAGGAGCACAGAAACTGCCCGAGGAGCCGATGGCTGCACTTGTGTAAAACCATGAGCAATGGCGAAAGCAGCAGAACGTGGGAGGGAGGCTGATGCGGAGCAGCTTCAGAAAGAGTGAGGGATGGAGAGAGAGTCTGGCAACCCACATCCGACTTTTATTCCTAGTTAAGTAACAGAGCACGTTGTATGAGAGAAAGTCATTAGGTGTCCAAGAGCCAGATTTTGGAGGAGCTCAGTGCCAGGTTTCCCAGTGCTCTGCACCACAGCCGGGGCCAGGCTCTCTGTACAGCCAGCTCCCACTCGGAGCTGCCGCCGTGTCCAGGCTGGCAACGGGGCTGGCTGGGGCTCTGGGGGGACACATCTGGATGGGTTTGCAGAGGAACCGTGGGTCCAACCTGCTCAGCTCTTCTCCGAAATGCCGGGCCAGTGGTTGCTGCCGAGGGGACGGTCCCCAGCACTGACCCTGCGAGGTGCATCGTGTGGTCCCCACCGGGCGAGTGGAGTTGTGTCACCTGGAGGGCTGGGGTGGTTTCAGTCCCTTGTCGGACTGGCTGAGGCTTTTCAAGCAGGAGACTGACAAATTGTGGGTTGTCAGCTTCCCGTGGGAATTTCTAAGTGAATAATCATTGTGAACATCATGAAAAGCATTTTAATAGTCAGAGAATACCATCTGGATGTTCACAAACAAAGGCGATATAAATCCACCACTGACAGCGCGCTGAACTCACTGCTTTTATAAGTAAAACTATTTCCAAATTGTTTCCCAAATTATCTAAGCAAGTCTTTCCTCTAATGAAATTCAGAAAAGATCCTAACACAGGCAACCAGCACAGACTGAGCACAACAGAGACTTTATACAGAGGGATTAACGGTTGGGTCAGATGTAATCAGATGACATCCCCTGCCTACGAATGCAGTCCGTGTTCCGAGATAAGAGGAATCCCAAACACTCCTGCAATGGGAGGAATAAATCTGGAGGTGCCAAAAGGGAACTGGAGGAAAGAGTGGGGAATAACTCAAACCAGTTTTTGTGGGTGTGAAGGCCTCGCATGACAGCGGCGAGCACCGCGGGGCTCGTTTGAGAGCGTACCAGGAGGGATGCGCTGGGTCTGATCACAGCTGCCTCTGAGGTCCTCACAGTGGGGGTCCCTGGGAGGGGTGGGAGGGGAGGGATGCTGCAGATAAGAGGAGAAGCTAGCCAGGCATAAGGCTGCTTTGCAGGGAGGAGAGAGGTGTTAACAGCTCAGCTGGGTGTTGGCTCTGAGGTGATGTGCCGTGGGAGATGGAGAGGAGAGGTCTCAGGAGGAGAAGCTGGAGGGGACAGATGTGGGGTTGTCTCCAGCAGCAGGGATGGATCTGGCCACCCACAGGCTTTGGGTCAGAGGACACAAACCAGCATGAGATGGGCTGGACTAGGGGCTGCAGGGCTCCCATCTTGTCCTGGATGGTGACATGCCCAGGGCTGCTGCTTTCCTGGGCAAAACCCCAGGAAATCAGGCAGGAGATCCTGCCCTTTGTGTCCTTACACACCGCAGTGCAGCTCCTGACAGCCCAGAGCGGCCGCTGAGCCAAGGGCTTCATTCAGCGTGGGCCTCTGCAGAGAAGGAGCTGGGAATGGAAGCGGTGATCTGGAGCCAGTGGAGGCCACATCAACAGCACAGCAACCTCAGACACGCTGGAAGCAGAAACCAGCCAAACCAGGCTGCGAGCTGGCCGCTGGTGTGCTGGGGTGGCCACCGGAGAGGTGATTTCACTGGCAGCACCTGGGCGGCTGTGGCTGGCAGCGTCACTTTCTGACTGAGCGTGGCCCGAGGACAACTGTGCCCCTGTCACTCTCAAACCCTGGCCAGACTTTAGGATCCTGGCAGACCATACAGATACATCTGCTCTTGCTGGCTTTTCCTGATCCAGCTCTTGCAGCAATGGTTGAGGATCCTCCAGCCAGCAAGGACTGGAGAAAGTTCTGGGCTGAGGATGAGGGATCTGAAAACACTCGTACCATGGCATTTGCCTGCAGATGTACCTTGAAAACATGGGTCCCTGTCCCACCCTCCGTGCAGGAAGCCTTGGAGAAGCCTTGGTTTGAAAATGGCAGTCCCCGACCCCACCGAGGCACCTCAGCAGTCCACCTCCTCCGCATCACCTTGGAGCAGAGGACACTCTGCTGTCCAGGGAGGCAGTGAATGCCAGTTCCCAGATTTCATCTGAATTAATCTTGTCCTGTGGTGCTGGGCAGTCTTCTGAGTGAAAAAAGGTCATGTTTATTCATCACTGTTCCAGGCCAAGTTCTGAACAGGCATGGGTACAAGGTTTGGAAGCAAAATAAGTTGCTCACAGAAAGAAACAGGAAATAAAATCTGATCTCTCCACCGTGATGGGATGTCTGCTCATGACAGGACACCTGCTGACAGCTGCACACTGCCCCTGCCAGACCCTCTCTGCTGGGGTCAGCCCCCTCTCCTTGCCCAGATGCACCACTCATTTCCAACGTGAGCTTGGCCGAGAGAGCGGCTCAGGGCAGGAGCACAGGAGGAGGACATGGCGTGGGGTCGTTAGGTTGTGCTGCCTCTTGGCTCCCCGTCCTCCCCACCTCCCCACTTTACACCAGGGTTTGCTGCCTCCACAGGGCTTGCAGGAGGTTCCAAGAGCATTGCAGGTTTCCAGCCACGTGCCTCGAGTTTCTCCTTGGAAACACCAATTGTAGGTGTCTTGTGCTCAGCCCGTGGGCTCCAGCATGGTCTTGGCGTTGGACTGAGACCACGCTCCGTCTCTTTGGACGCATCGGAAAGATTCCAGACACAGGGATATAGTGTTTGCCCAGACACACTGCTGAGGGCAGGCTGCCCCATGCCAGACCAGCTGCCAGCTCAGGGGGTGCCATGTCCCCAGCTGGCCCCAGAGCAGGTTTTTTGTAGGTCCCAGCGATGAGAACAATGACTGGACCGCTCCTGCCTGGAAAATGGGACAAGAGGTGTCACCAGTGATGGGGACTCAGAGGAGCTGTCTGTTTCCTTGCAGTCACTTTGCTAACATGCCCCTAAACCTTCTCCCAGCCAGAAAAAGCATGAGTCAGTGTTACAAAGGCAGGATGAGCCGACAGAAATAACAAGCGCGTTCGTCTAGAGCGTGTTCATGCCAGGCAAAATATTGTGGCCGGGACTGTTCTGCGCTTGTTCTGGGGAAGGGGCAGAGGAACTGCTCGGTCAGAGTGGGCAGCAGGGCTCATGGTGCATCACCTCAGCACCTGGCCAGCTGTGTGGGGCACTGGTGACTGCTGGAGCTGGCCCTGCCCACGACCTTCATGGGTCTACAGAGATGGACCGACCTGGCAGAGGGGCTGATGAAGTGGTTTGGCTCCTGGGACTGCAGTGAGATGAAGCAGGACTTGGGGAGGCAGAGCTGTGACCTCCTGGCCCTCAGAGGCTCTCTGGGCTAGCTCATGTCCAATCATGAGCTGTTGGACATTTTGGAGGGGAATGCAGCTTGGGACCTCCTCCATCCCACATCAGCCCTGTCCACGCTACCAACAGCCTCTCCCCACACTGGTGCTGGGGGCACGAGGGCAGCAGGCTGGCTGTGAGGAACTGGGCAGCCCACCCCACCTGGGAGACCCCTGCCCCTCTAACGTGTCCCATCCACCAGCTTCAGCATCACCGCAGAGGAGCAGAGACTCTGGGAGTGGGACAAGCCAGGACATGGACACCAGCCAACAAGGGGAGAGGATGAAGGGAGGTTTGAAGTGGGTGTGTGAAAAAGGAGAGCAGCGAGGATGCGGCTGGGCGCTGATGGTGGGGGTGGCTGCAGACAGTATCGCAGCAACGTGCTGGCATGGAGCAGGGGCCAGTCTGAAGTCAAACACAGGGAACATTTCTACCAGACGGGACAATTACACACTGGAGCTGCTTGCCAGTGAGGCCCCATCACGAGTGGAACAGATCCCATAAGATACTTCTAAGTTTAGAGTGAAGGAGCTCTCTCCAATAGGGGAGGATGCGAGACCGGAGAGCTAAACCCCGCGTGTCGCCGCCAAACCGCACTCCCCGGAGGAGCGCGCACGGACGGCTCTTGCAACACTCGAGTGACGGCTGAGACACACATTCCAGCCGAAACCCCTATTTTCAGTTGTTTATACAGAGCTCAGAAAATAGCCTTTTGGATTGGATTTGTTCATGCTTGATCTCAGCCCAAAAAAACCCGAAGAATTATTTGGGGATGGTTTGAGCAAAAATCTGTTCAGCTGTTCCCGTGTTATGTAAGCAGCAGAATAAATATTGTTTTCCTCTTTTCAAACATTTTTCTCATCCTCGCTGGTTGTCAGATAGCTCAACATCAGCTTCATGATTTGGAAGGGTTGGAGTTAGCCCATGCCTGGCGCTCAGTGAGGGACCAGACTGTTCATCAGCCGGACAAAACAGATGAGGAAACCAAAAGGGACTGCAGCTCTGAAGTGTAGCTCTTGACATCTTTAAAGATGATCTCCAGGGGCATCACATCACAGCTGGGCACCTGCCGAGAGTGCTTGGCAAGAAGGTGTTGGCAAGCACCAGCTGAGGGTTAAATAAATAGATATTGAACAAGGATGTGGAAAAGAGCCAGGGGCATTTGTGCAGAGGGGAGGTAGCCACTGCGCCGTTCCACAAGCCACGCAGCAGGAGGAGGGCTCCTGGGCCACTGGTTTAACTGGGGCTGTGTGTGTCTCACTGCCCCATGAGCTCTCACACCTCACTGGTTGGGCTGGAGCTGCTCCTTGCTTCTTGTGTGCTGTGCCCATGCTTATTGGTTGGTCGGTTGTGTTTTCAGGAGAGGAGAAGTGAGGGAGAAGAGCTCACAGACTTGGAGAGACTCTTTCACCCCAGGATCATGCCCAGGTGCAGAGAGGTGGTTGGTGATGGGCGTTGCAGAAGGAAGCCCAGTCCTTGGTGAGGTGGATGAGGCAGATGTTGGGAAGACTTTGTGCCAGCGTCTTTGGAGTGGGACAGAGCTGCTGGAGGTGAATACAGAAGGATCCTTAACATACAGCTCCAAGGCTGGAGAATACCATTGCCCAAGCTTTAGGAGTTCACACCAAGTCAGCACAGAGGTGATGTCTTGAACCAGCAGATCCCTGTGCTCGCAGGATTTACTTACTCCTGGATTAAGGGATGAAGAGGCAACGTTCAACCCCATGATGTGCTCCACAGGAGCGAGGGTCTCCAAGACATGTGGGTGCTTGCCACTTCCCACTCTGAGAGGTGTTAAATACCCGAATGCCTGGCAGTGTCTGGGATGTCATTGCTGATCCAGCACCTGCAGAAACCAAGGGAAGTCTGTCCAAGTGCTGATTCTTAGCTACGGGGCATTCGTTCAAGGACTGACATTCAAGTAACTACAGACACAGTGCTATGGCAACGAGAGCTGAGCTGCCAGGAGCAGACACTCCAACACAGTGTCACATGTTTTGGGGAGAAACCATGGGAAAAATGAAAGGGATCGTTCTGAGCTGGAGACAGGGAATGTTCAAGAGAATCAGGAAGCTGATAAAAATGCCCTAAACACAAAAAGAATTAAATTAGAGTCCTTCAGCTGAATGTAGAGGCTGCTTCAGCATCTGGACAAGCCACTAAGGGCTCACAAAATTTAAGTGAAGAGAGAGGACAAGAACAAGAATCACTTTAAGTCTGTCAGGAGGGAAAAGGCTGGGAAACCCTAAGCAGCTGAAGGAAAAAATGGTAATGGGGGAAATCCAGAAACATCTTGACTTTGACTGAAGTCCCCAACACATGGACTAGAGGAGCAGGAAAGGTACTGGTAGTTAAGGGAAGACCTCAGTGATTCCAATGGTAGAGCATGAGACTCCTGGAGCTGGTGTAAGCCTGAGATGCCTCCTTAGAGCAGAGGCATCACTTGGACCCACAAGAGGGTCTGATCCCCTCTGAAAACTCCCAGCACCTCTAGGCAGGCTGCACTGGTGAGAAACCAACATCTCCAGCCTTCTGGGGCAGGAGGAACGATCTAACTCAAGAGGCAGCATTGAACACTTGCCAGGACTGAAACGAAATCATAACCAGAGCTAGGTGAAGTCTGCCTCTGTCTCCTTCTTCCTTCCTCTGGAGGATCCTGTCAATGGCTTCAGCAGTAGGACAGGACCTGTGAGCACCCCTAGAATTTCTGCAGGGCAGCAGGGACATCTGGAAACCCAACTATTTCCTTTTGAGAGTTCAACTTAACCTGGGTGACTTTGCACTGAAGCAGAGTTGCTTCCATGATCCATCCTATGAGCAGGGAGAAATATGTTCTTAACCCATCCCAGGTGTTTGCAGAGCAGATGGATATTTTAGTCCTGAGCTACCAGAAGAAAAAGTGCTGGAACAAAACGATGCATTAAAAAAGAAAACACCAGCTCCACATGGTAGAACTGAGAGTGCTCAGTGAGACCAAGAATGCAGCAGCTGCTCTGTCAAGTGAAGCAGGCAATTTAACATGAAAGCTACTGCTTTCCAGAAGTCTGGAGTGAAGCAAATGTTGTCTTGGTCTGCAAAAACCAGCAGCAGCAATGATCCTGGGAATAGTCCGGCAGCCTTTGTTCAGGAGAATGCTCTGGGAGGAAGCAACCACTGAGGTTCAGATAAAGCCAGCCAGAGGGACCTTGAGGTCCCCGTGTCGTGTTGGCAAGCTGGATGGATGGGACAATAGGAAACTTGTGAAGTTTGTGTCCTGTGCCTGGGATGGAGCAGCTCGATGTGTCAGGACAGGCTGGGGACCAAGCAGCTTGTGTGCATTATCTCTGCAGCAGAGGACGTGTGGACTGGGTGGACAAGTGGGCCATGAATCAGCAGAGCGTGTCTGCGGCGATGAAAGCCAACTGGTGCGCTGTGTCAGCAAGAGCATGGCCAACATCTGCAGGGAAGATGTGTGAGGAGAGGCTGAGGGGGCTGGGGTCGTTCAGCCTGGAGAAGAGAGGTGGGAAGGGGGATCTGATTGCAACCTCCCCTGCCTAAAGGGGAGCTGTAGAGAAGACAGAGCCAAACTCTTCCCAGAGGTGAACAATAAAGGGAAAAGAGGCAACAAGCAGAAGTTGCAAGCAAGGAAGGTACCACTGGACACAGGAAAAGAAGTGTTGTGCAGCCCTGGCACAGGGGCCAGGTCAGGTTGCTCATGGACAAGGTCCTGAGCAAATGGATTTGGCTTTGGAGTTAGCCCTGCTCTGAGCACGACTGAAGACTTCGTATGTTTCTCCCAAACAAAGTTCTTATCTGATTTTATGGTTTTCTGACAGAAGAAGGTCAAGGAAAATCCCATTTTTCAGCCTATAACACAGCTTTGAACAGGTTGACAGAGCTGTTTGGAGGAAGGCTACGCTTCAGGGTGTGATTGTGCCAGCACTGGAGAACACCCAAAACTGCTGTGAGACTCTGTAGAAGTGTCTGTGTTGGTTGAGGCCAGGACAGCAAGTGGTCTGCTCCCTCTGCATCATGATGGGCTGCTGCCTGGGGGGAGCATCAGGGCCCCTGGTTCTAGGATGTCTAGAGCTTCTTCTCCTTTTCAAGTTCCTCCAGGCTGCAGCCTGGAGAGAGAGTTTCTGAAGATGCTCCAGTCTTGGAAGAAGAAGGGAACACATGGCCATCGTGCTTTCTCTGCTCAGTGCTTGTTCAATTTATGCACAGCCTCTGAGAAAGAGCTCTGGCATTGCCAGAGGAGAGCTTGGTACCTCTTGGCAGCACAGAACAAACTCTCTACAGAGAAACACTTCCAGGCCTCTTTCCCCATGCTCTGATTTCTCTACTTCTTGAACAAGATTGCCACCCCATCACCTCTCCATTGCAACCCTGGGGAGGAGCTGATGCCACCCTGAGCACCCATCACACATCTAAGCAGCTGGTGGATCTGCACAGGTTGCATCCTCGCTCCCCTGTGTCGACTGGGATGGCACAACATCCCTGCAGGCATCTTGCATGTCGACTGCTGCTGGCCTTATCTCCAGGATCAAGACCATATTTTTCTTCTCGTTCCAGGAAGGACGAGTTTTAAGAGGCCCAGAATTGGAAACAGCTCCCCTCTCTTCCCAAGCTTCCCACACATTTTTTCCTGTGGGGGGTTGTTTACTGCAGTTGTGCAAGCGGAGGAAGAGGGCTGGGGTGGGAGCGGAGTCCTGGCTGCTGGGCACAGCGCGGCTCCTGCACATTCCTCTGGCCCCTGCATCCCAGCATGGCCATGCTGCACTGTGCTGGGGGTGCCTGGGTGACCAGAGGGAGAAGGAAATGTCCCACTTCCTTGGTCAGAGGGGACAGCTCTTTGGAACTGGAGAGGACTGGATCCCAAGGTGAAACTCTGGGATGTGGGCTGCTGCTTCTCCACCACCTCCTGGAGGTGGAAGCACCTGGCTTTACTCCTTCCACCAACGGATTTACCTTCCTGATAAAGTCAACTTCCAGTTAGTGGTACCCACCTGCACTTGCAGATGTCCAAGCACCTCAGGTTATTCCCTGAGCCCCGTGGAGGGGGTGCACGCAGCATTTCTCCTTCATCTCAAGCCAAGACAGGGTGCAGCTTGTCCTGGGTGGCAGGATGAAGCTCTCACACCATGCCCTGGTGCAACCAGCATGGGGAGCCCAACTTCCTGGGCCAAGAAGCAGCTTTGCAAAAGCAGATGCTGCCTGGGTCTCCTTCAGCCTCCATTTGAGCACCCCACTCAGACCAGCTTTCTCCTACTACCATCACACCTGGTTGTGTCTGGAGGGTGTCAGGGCCATGAGAGGCACTAATAGGCCTTAATTGCCCTGACCAGCCTCTCCTGAGCCCAATCCACACCCCTGGCAATGGCCCAGGAGCACCATTTAAGCTCAGTCCTGGGTGTCCAGAGCTTTCCTGAGCAGTGTTGTAGGTGTGCTTGTGTTCTGCTCTATCTCCTGGATGGACTTTGGACCTCACAGAGGAGAATCACAGAATATTAGGGATTGGAAGGGACCTGGAAAGATCATCCAGTCCAATCCCCCTGCTGGAGCAGGAACACCTGGATGAGATCACACAGGAAGGTGTCCAGGAGGGTCTTGAATGTCTCCAGAGAAGGAGACTCCACACCCTCCCTGGGCAGCCTGGCCCAGGGCTCTGGCACCCTCACAGGAAAGAAGTTCTTTCTCAAATTTAAGCTGAACCTCCTGTGTTCCAGCTCACACCCATTGCCCCTTGTCCTATCATTGGACACCACTGAGAAGAGCCTGGCTCCATCCTCCTGACACTCACCCTTCAGATATTGATCAACATTAATGAGGTCCCCCCTCAGCCTCCTCTTCTCCAAGCTCAAGAGCCCCAGCTCCCTCAGCCTTTCCTCATCAGGGAGATGCTCCACTCCCTCCATCACCTTGGTGGCTCTGTGCTGGACTCTCTCCAGCAGCTCCCTGTCCTTCTTGAACTGGGGGGCCCAGAACTGGACACAATATTCCAGATGTGGCCTCACCAGGGCAGAGCAGAGGGGAAGAAGAACATCTCTCTACCTACTAACCACACCTGTGTTGTAGATAGCTTGTCTCCAGGTGGACATTGGTGCTGTGCTGTGGTTATCTTGTCTCTTGAATGGTTTCCTTGAGTGTATGCTGTAGCCTTGTCCCCTTTTGCTCTTGATGGGACTTCTTGGATGGGTCCCAGACCTGCTTCATTGCTTATGTCATGTTCCCACCATGTCAGGGAAGTGATGACTGCTCAAGGCTGGGGTATTTCCCCATGCTTGCTAGAAGAGTGTGAAACCCCAAGATGAGGACTGAGAGGCACTCATTGCTCATGGGGCCATCACAAGGTGCCTGGTTTGACACCTCTGTAAAGCAGGGCAGAGCCCAACTGAGGATGCACAGAGATGATGACGTTGAGAGAAGCTGTGGGGATGAGACATGGTGGGGATCTTGTCCAAGCAATGGAAACTGGAGTCTGACTTCCTCAGGCTGAGGAGGCTGTGATGGTGTGACCATGAGATTGGCCACAGATTGAGCCACCATGTGTGGTGAGACTGTGTCCCCTAGAGGAGTTGTAGAGATAAAGCCAGGCTCTTCTCAGGGGTGCATGGCCAAAGGAAAAGCAGGAGACAAGCTGTGACAAAACCCAGCTCCTGCTGGACATAAAGATGATTGTTCCCATCCTGAAAGTGATGCAGGAGGACAGGGACCACCTGGTGTGGCTGTTGGTGGAAGGGGCAGTGGAGTAACAGCTAGGGCTGGCCTGGTTTTAGAGGGAGAAAAGGTGGCTGTGGATGGAAGCTGCCTGAGGACATGGCTGGTCTTGGCACAGGAAGAATGAGTGTTAGCTGTCCATGAATAATCTGATGTGGAAAAGGAAGTCCATAACCCTTGGGTGTCCTGGAGCTTTTCCTTGGGGAAAATGCTCAGGTGAGAGGAGATGGCACTTGCTGCCGAACAGTGAGGTGGTGTGGGGCTCAGGACCACCCCAGTCCTGCATTCCCAGGAGCGTGGGGATGTACTGGATGTGATTAAAGGGCACACTGACCCCTGTCCCAGCTGTGGAGTTGGCCCTGAAGTCTCCAGAGGTGGCCTCCCTGGTGATGATGAGGACCTCCCTGATGTGCTGGCCATACTCTTCCTCACGCAGCCCAGCCTGTGGCTGTTTCCTTCACACGAGGAGTGCAGTGCTGACCCATCTTCAGGGCTGACAGCTGGCTTCAGCTGAGTTTCCATCTGCAGATCTGCTCCATGGCTGTCTCTGCCTGCCCCGGTCCAGAGGGTGGCACAGTGTCCCAGCCGTGGAGGGGACACCAACCCTTCCAACACCCCATTCACCTCTCGGCTCTGAGGAGCTCTCTGTAGCACCAGGCTCTCCAAACTGTTTCCCTTCAGACACCCACTCCCAGTGTGGTTTGTGTGGAAGTCCAGCTCTCCCACCAGCACCCAGCACCATCCCCCTGCCCACATCCTACCCATGCAGCCTTGTGTCCATGCCCAGTGCTGCATTCATCCTTCCTGGGGGTGGTGGGTCTTCACCTGTGAGCGTGTTCACAGTCCTGCTTCTGGGGGGTGCCTCAGTCCCCTGCCATGGGCCAGTATTCCTCCAGAATTCTGATCAGCACAGTGGTCACCAGCTCCACATGTTGTTCTGGGGAAGGTCCTGGGGCACCATCCCAATCTCCAGAGCTGCATGTTGTCTGCCTGACATCCACCTGGAGCTGGACATGGAGGGGGGGGATGAGCCAAGCCCCTCGGCTGCTCTTTGCCTGTGATTTTCTGGCTTTATGGGCTGCATCTGCACAGCCAACATCTCCTCTCAGAGCTGGAAGCAGCTGTTCACAGATGGCTGGACAAGGCTGACCCCGTGCTTCGGGTGGGCTGCTGGTCACACAGGTGCTGACAGTCTGCAGAGTCTTGGTGGGCTGTGATACAGCTGCTCCCGGGACCAGCTCTCCTCGGGCACAAAGAGGAGGTGTCCTTGCAGCAGGAATTGAAGCCCTGTGAGTGAGCTATGGTGAACCTCCACACCTGGCTGAGCTGGGGTCTTGGAACGCCCCCACCCCACTTCCCTGACACACACATCCCCCCTCCGCCTGCAGTGTGGCTGGGGATGGGCTGGGATCTGCCTCCTGCAATGTGATGCTCTTCTCCCTTCCACCATCCAGCACTTGTCACGGTGCCTCCTTGCCTCAGTCCCCTCCAGCCAGCTCTGCTCATCGGTCTGGGCTCTCCAGGGTGGGCAGCACCCACAGACCACCTCTGTTCTTGCAGGGAGTGTTGATCTGCCTCTGCTCCTCATCTGGAGGAGAGAGCAGACAGTGTCAGGGCAGGACTTTCTGCACAGCATCGTGGGGACCATCTCAGACCCAGCAAGCTTCACCCTGACTCCTGCAGTGGGCAACACTTCCAGCTTGGTGCTCAGGACTTGTCATCAGCCCAGGGGGTTTTGGGGGCTTCAGGCTTCCTAAGGGGTTGAAGGACACAGGGTTGTGAAAAACCTGCCATGGTGGGGTAGTGCTGGGGGATCAGGTGAAGGGAAGGGTGATAGGGTGATGACTGCATGGCAGTACCTGTGGGTCTTGGCCTCTGAGCCCTGCAGGGGCCAGAAGAAGCGGTGACCATAACTGTTGGGTCTCATGTCCACAGTCCTGTGGTGGGGAGGCGAGCAGAGCTCGTAGGATGCTTGAGAAAAGGCAAGAGCTCTTGGCAGCCCTTCTGCAGCCAGAGCAATGGCTGACATCACGCTTCATTTGAGAGGGAGCAGGGGAAAAAGAAATCTCGACCAGCAGGACCGTGGCCCCGGAGCCCTGGAAGAGACAGAGTTTATTTTTCCTGCCTGCCGGTTCCTCTCGCGCTCCCCCGGCCCTGGCCGTGGCACAGCACATTCCTTAGCTGTGATCTCCTCCCTCCCATGCAACAGCACATTCCTCCTGCGCTGGCTGCCTCCTTCTGCTGTGACCATGTCCTAGCCCTGCTCTGGCCACCGTGGCATGGCTAGGGTGAAGGGGATGGTGGCCACCTCTCCTCAGTGCCTGGGCACGGCTGGAAGCTCTCTGTGTTCCACCATCGTTGGAGCTCAGGTTCAACCATGGTGCATGAGGCCGTGCACGGTCCTGCTCATGGCCCAGGTGCTGCTCCACCCCATGCACCAATGTCTGTCCTGGTGCTGGCTTCTACATCCCTGGAGGGTGTCCTGGAGAGATGGGTTGAACTTCACCACCTGTGTGGTCCCCTCTGTTGTTGTGGGCCATGGTGCCTGCTGCTGTGGCAGTCACGTTGGACTGGAGGGGGTCCCAGAGACATGGGTCAACCTCTCAGGTGGGGGTTCCCGTTCACCCCAGCCTGATGGTGCCAGGAGAGCACAGCATGGCTTGTTATCATCCCATGCTGGGTGGAGCAAGACCAGCCTGGGCTTGGGGTCATCTGTTTGGATCCCAAACAGGCAAGAGCATGAGAAGGTGCCTGCCAGCTCTTGTGAGCAGCAAGGAGATGAGCTAATGCCTCACAGGGCTGAGTTCATGGGACTGTCAGCAGCTCCCAGCACAGGCCAGGTCACCCCAGAGGGTCTGGCCAGACCTGGGTGCTGCAGTGGATCACCCAGGGTCGTGCTCCCCTCCCAGGAGGTGTGGGGTTGAGATGG
Source organism: Caprimulgus europaeus (assembly GCA_907165065.1). The sequence continues at coordinate 11,405,562 of OU015544.1, read as the reverse complement.
CTGGGCTGTGGGTGCTGGTGCACCCGTGCTGGAGCAGCGTGCCCTGTGCACCCAGCACACCCAGCCCTGGCACTGCTGCTGGCCTCAGGGGGTTTCACTGGCAGTACACTGCGGTGTCCCTGTCCCCTCCCGACACACTGCTGTGAGCCCAGACACTTCCCTGGCTGCTTCTCTGCAGCAAGTTTCCAGTGTGATCAGACAAACCCGAGGTGTTACCTCCTCCCAGGACACGGCTCTGTGCTCACCCCAAAGCCCCTTCCCAGGCCTTTGCCCTACACCCAGCCATAGAGGTGACCAGCCATGTCCCCATGCAGCCCACCGGGATGTCCAAGAGGTGGGAAAATCCCATTCTCCCATTTTTTCCACCTGTACCAGCTCTGCTTTGTTCCTGCTCATGCTGGGGGGATGCAAAGGGGAGAGCTGGGGGTGCTGGTGCAGGTTTCTGGGGGTCACTGCAGGGGTCAGAGCCAGACCATGAGGGGCTGAACTGGGCCACGTGTGCCCCAGGTCCTGCCAGGCTGGGCTAAGCCAGGGTTAAGCAGCTGGGAGCTGCCACATGCCAGGAACGTTTCCAGGCTGGGGAAGGGCTGGACATGAATCACCCGCTCCCGGGGCCAGACGCTGCGTGCAGGCTGGGCTCTGCGCTGTGCCCTGGCACGTCCTGCAGCCAGCCAGGGACCCCTGTGCAGATGAGGGGGGACACTCCCTCCAGCCCCACCAGTCTCACTCTTCCAGGTGGCTCCAGCTGAGTTTTTGTGGCTGCTGGGGTGTCCCAGTTGGATCCAGGACCCAGCACCCACCTCTCTGCTTTGGGCACTGCTTTTCAGGGGAGCCCACGTGCAGATGTAGGTTGCAGCCCTGTGTCAGGCAGCTGTGGGACATGGTCCTCCTGCCCTGGCTCTGCTCTTTGCCTCTACCACTTGCATTTGTACTCCTGAGCCTGCATTTCTGGGAGCTGTAAATCATTCTCTGGAGATCTCCACTTCTGCTGGTTGGTCGTATGACCTTACTGACCCCAGTGCTGACTCTCTTGCTGCTCATCTTGCTGCCTGCTCCAGCCCCAGCGTCCATCACCATGGGCCATGTTCTCCCTTCACCTCTGACTGACACCAGCCCAGTCCTGCTGTGACCCCAGGGAATCCCAGCAGCTCAGGATGTGGGATATCTGCAGCCTTCCCACAGCCAACAGGCTCCTGGAGAACCAGTGCTGGGGAAAGGCTTTGCACCCTGGGGTGCTCCTCTCCGTGCCAAGCACTGCTGTCCTGCCCTGGCTGCCTGGCAAGGTGTGTGGCTGGTCCCACTACAGGCTTCAGAGATGCCCACGCTCCTTAGTGCATCCCAGATCCAAAACAGCTTCGAGAAGGCAGGCAGTGCCACGCCTGCTGATGTGCTGGGGAGCCAGACTGTCCCCACAACCTCTGTCCTGGGCCCTGAGCAGCAGCTGGTGCTGCAGACAGAGACCTCGAGTCACATCAGGGGAGGTTTAGATTGGATATGGGAAAAAATGTCTTCACTGAAAGGGTTGTCAGGCAGTGGGGCAGAGTGCCTGGGGAGGTGGTGGAGTCCCCATCCCTGGAGGGATTTAAAAGACATGTCCATGTGGTGCTCAGGGACATGGTTGGGTGGTGGACTTGGCAATGTTGGGTTTACAGTTGGACTTGACCATTTTAAAGGTCTTTTCCAACCAAAGAGATTCTATGTGCCCTTGCCTTCACCCAGGGGCAGGAGGAGCAGGCAGAGCTGATTATGCAGCAGGGACACGGTGCCCTGTGCCCTGGCAGGCAGGGACATTGGTTGGCATTAGCTGGTGGTCCTGGAGCAGCTGGCTGCAGGCTTCAGCTGGTGGCATGGGCTTTAGATGGGGCACATGAACTCCATCCATCATTTATATTTCAAAGTGAGTGTAGCACAGGGACCTGGAGAAGTGCCACTGTCTGGTGCACACCAACTGCATTTCAGCAGCGTGGCTCTGGGGAGCAGGTTGGCTTGGAGAGGTCTCACTTGGTGACAGACTCTCTCATTGCATCCTCCCCATGTGTGACAGGCAAGGGGACAGTGGCTCTTTGTGCCTCCACCTGGTGTCATTGCAAGGCTTTGGGTGGCAGGTTGGGGTCCCATGCTGCACACATCATTTCACCAGTACCAGCCCAGAGGTGATGCCCTTTCTCCCCAACCCCCGTCATTTCTGTGTGGCCTCCTGGGTTTATCCTGTAGATAAATCTGCAGATCCTTCAGAATAACAATGGCAGGGGGTTAGGGGCAAGAATGAGGCTACTTTGGACTTACTTTCAAAGGGCTTTGCCATGGTGAGGCCACATCTGGAGTACTGTGTCCAGTTCTGGGCTCCCAGTTCAAGAAATACCAGGGACTACTGGAGAGAGTCCAGTGCAGGGCTGCAAAGGTGATGAGGGGACTGGAGCATCTCTCTGATGAGGAAAGACTGAGAGAGCTGGGGCTGTTCAGCCTGGAGAAGAGCAGCCTGAGAGGGGACCTCATCAATATTTATTGATATCTAAAGGGCGGGTGTCAAGAGAATGGGGCCAGACTCTTCACTGGTGGCCAGTGACAGGGCACAAACTGGAACACAGGAAGTTCCAGCTGAAGATGAGGAGAAACTTCTTCATTTTGAGGGTGCCAGAGCCCTGGGCCAGGCTGCCCAGAGAGGCTGTGGAGTCTCCTTCTCTGGAGATGGTCAAATACTGCCTGGACATGATCCTGTATAACCTGCTGGAGGTGAACCTGCTTTGGCAAGGGGGTTGGACTAGATGATCTCCAGACATCCCTTCCAACCCTGAACCTTGTGTGATTCTTGGCAACCAGAAGTCCCCTGGCACAGTTCCTGCAGCTCCTGGTGCACAGATGTCTCCAATTCACCTGCCCACCATGAACAGTGAGGGGTTCTGAGCACCAGACCAGCCACAGAGATGTCTACGAGGCAGTGGCTGAATGAAGGGAGCAGGAAAACCATGAGGAAGAAGAACTGCTGCTGCCCAGCGCCAGGCTCCTCTCCTTGCCAGCACGCTGGGCCGCTTCGGGCTAATGCCAGGCTAACTCCTTTAACTCAGAACATCTCCATTTTCATCTGGAAAAAAGAAAAAGATGTTTCTGTGTTAGCTTGAGTCTTGCTGGAGCTCTCTGGAAAGGCTCTCCCTGCGGACCATGCCAGGGAGCGGGTCCCTGCCCGGGGATGGGGGGATGCTCCCCTCGGATGCGGCGTCGCTTCCTTTGCCGCAGCAAGAGCAGAACCGCGCCGTGTCTCTGCAGCGAGACCTGTGCTCACAGAGTTGTGCAAGCACCACGACTGGCCCCGCTCCCTGTGCCTGGTGACCTCGCTCCAAGGTTTCTGGCGAAGGATGTGGTCTCCAGGACAGTGTTTTTCCCTGGCTTTCCAAACGAGCTCATCCGCGAGCGTTGGCTCCAGGGTTTCAAGGAGCTGTGCTGAGCGTAGAGACACGCGGCCGGGGAGCGGTGCCTGCGCCTTCGTCAGCTCCTCGACTCCAGAAATAAACAATAAGTGAAGCAGATCCCTAAACATCTGGTGGAAAGTAGGAGCCTGTTCCACAATCTGAGTGTCTGCAGGATGAGCGGGGCTGGACCCACTCACAGCTCCTTTCTTGTCCACCTTGCGAACGGGGCAAGCGTGATATTTACAGCCTGCAGTGACGCTGTGACTGCAGCCTCTTGGCACTTCTCTTGCACCAGCTTCTAGGGGAATAGTGACACGTGTGAAAAACATGCTGCTGGGGCACCAGGTCCAAATGGCAGCAGAGACGGGGAGGGAGAAGCTCTGGGGACAAGCTGAGCTCTTACCCGCAAACGTGATGGGGCAGGGCATGCTGTGCTGGGAGGTGAAGAGAAGCTGTGAGTCTTGGATTGCTGCAGCCACTTGGAGAAGATAGAAACCAGGCAGAAAGTAGGCTTGCAGGCAAGTTGGCTTGCTTGCCTGGCACTATTGCTGGAGAAGACTTCCCTCGAGGTGGGTATGTAATACATGGGCCTGAGCAGGAGCATGTAAGGGAAACTGTAGTGAGCTTCTCAGTGCTCAGCCCCATAGCTCGGTCCTGCACCTTCCTTGTGTTCATGGGTTTGGCTGAAACAAAAATAAAATTAAAAAAAAATGAAAATCCTGACCTTGAGGATCACGTAGCCAAGGAGCTGGACTTGGACTCTGGCGTGGAAATAAATAACCCAGTGGGTCTGGTGATCCCTGCCTGGGAGTTAAGTGCGTGAGTGGTCCCACTGAGTTCACTTAGGGAGGAGTGTGCACTTAAGTGCTTTGCTGGATGAAGGCCTAGGAGATGGGAGGGCTGAACTCCAAGTGGAGCTGGGCAGGAAAGAGCCTACGCACTTCGCTGCAGTGGTTGGGATTTCCAGCCTGGAGACAGAGAAGCAGGGCAGGGAGAGTGTGGAAATCCTGCCCCAGAGCCCCAGGCGGGGCAGGGGCTGGAGGCAGCATCTCAGATAGTCCAGCTGGTGGTTCCCAGCATGCCTGGGATGGGGTTGGGAGCTCTGGGGTGCTGTGCTGTCCCCTAGAAGGCACAAAGATAGTCAAGCAGGTCAGACTTTTCTCCATCCTGAGAAATTTCTCCTTCCAGAAGCTCCAGCACAAGTGATAACAAGCTGGGCATGGGTGAATTTTCTGAAAAGACATAGATAAGGAAGGCAGAGTGATGCAGAACCTGTTCCCACCTGCAGAAGAGCAGGGACAGTCCTATTGAGGACAGCATGAGGAGGACAGAGCATGACCCAGGAGAACCACAGTTAGCCAGAACACTGGTGGAAAGACCCCAGCAAGGACACTGATGGGGGCTGTGGCTAGGTCCTCACCTCTGTGAGTGCCTGCACTGTGCAGCTGGGAAGCTGTGGGTGTCCTTGACGCTTGGCCATGGCACTGTCCCATGCCCAGCAGTGGACATCTCCAGGTGACCATGGTCTCCAGGTGACCCTGGTAGCTGAGCAAGTGGAAAGTGATGGGAGGAGGAGGCACCACTGGCCTGGGGAAGGGACAATGTGGATTGGGCAAGGGTGAAAGGAGATGATCTAGTGTTTACTGAGATGGAGCCAGGCCTTCCTCAGCTGCTTTGAAGGTCAACCCATCCCGGCAACTGGAGTGCTTCTTGGAACTTCAGGAGATGCACCTGGAGCAACAACCCCTGCTTACAATCCCAGATCTGGGGCAGGGATCTCACATCCCTCCCACAACCACCGGGGACCAAGAACAGCCTCTGCTGTGAGCCTGTCCTGTCAAAAGTGCCAGCCCCTTCCCCTTGACCCCTGCCCAGATTCCACCAGACCTCCAGCTGCCCTGGGGCCTTGGACCCTGGCTGTTTCCACCACAGCACCAGTGTGCCAGGCAGGAGATTGGATGGGTGGCATCATGGGAATTTGGGGAGCATGTCACCATGAAATCCTTCTTTTGAGCCACATCTCTGCTCACATGGGCCAGGAGAGACCAACCCACTGCCACTGCCAAGACTGGGGACAGGCAGGACATGCAACGTGCCCATTTGTTGGGCTGTGCCCAGCAGCATCAACGTGCTCTGTGGTGCATCCTTCCAGCAGGGGTGGCCAGGGTTATCCCTGATGAAGTGCAGCAAGTGCCAGAGACCATGGAGAGCTCCTCCACAAGAGGTCCCCGAGTTCCTGAGACCTCTTCAGAAGGGATGTTGCCCATGGGGAGCTGGACAACAGCTCCACCGACCCATCCACCAACGCCTTGGTGAGCGCTGGGCTGGCCGTGCCCTGGACATCCAAGCAGCCAAGGGATGCTTGTGCGTACGGGGGAGAGGGAAGGGCTTCCTTGCAGCTGGGCCTTGGCAGAAGTGCAATCTCCTGCATGGTGATGATACTCAGATATCATCTCTGGTGATTTACGGCTGGAGCACTCAAGAGCTGCTCTGGGAAGATCCTCGTAAATAGCTGCGGCGTGACAGAGGGCCTCCTGGATAATGGAAACCCGAGGGGTCATCCCCCGCCACGGCTCTGTGCAGTGTCTGCTGGTTAACCCCACCGTGACAGCACTTGCTTCAACTCTTCCCTGTGGGAATCAGGTCCTTCAGGCCTCCCCCAAGCCAGGCACGAAGCCATGGGTCACCTCACGCTGTAACAGGCAGGACAACATTTTGCCATGCCAGGAGGCAGACCAGGTGCCACCGTGCCATGGTGGGTGACACTGTTGGGCCAGGCAATGGGCTGTAGGTTGTGCCCCACCACACTGAGCTCCTGCGGTCATGCCGTGCTGGGTTGCATTTCTCATGCTGCTCTGCTCCTTTGCTGCCACGTGTCCCCCTTCTTTCCAGCTCCCTCTTGCATCCCACGTGGATTTTGGAGCTCTGGTATGGAACAGTTTTTGTCTGGAGGTTCTGCCACCTGTTAGCAAAACTTGTTGGAGCGTGGGCTTTCCCTTTAAAGCCAGTCATTGTGTTTGCCCTGTTATGTCCTTCTTGACAGCTTTCTGCTCCAAAGCTCACCTCCTGCTGCTGGGGAGGGCCCATCCTTTGCAGGACTTGCACAGGACCTTGGGAGGTCTCCCTGACCAGCTCCCCACCGACTTCCCTGCACGTTCACAGCTGAGCCACCTCCACAGGCTGGTCCCATCCCTGTGCACTCTGGTCAGGACCCATCCAGGTGTTCACAGCCTTGACATGGACACTGGATCTTCACCCGAGTTCCCATTCATGCTGTTGAACCCTAGAGAGGTGGTACCACAGCTAAGCCAGAGCAGAAAAGGGAAACTGAGGTCCCACAGTAGTGGAACAACCTACAGCCTTCCCTGCAGCCCCTCACAGCAGCACAGCACTCCTCCCAGGTGTCCCCCCTTCCCAGCATGAACCTGAGGCTGGTGGCCACTGTCTGGGCTCTGCTGTGAGGAAGAGGAAGCATGGGGAGGGGGCACAGGCAGACCTCCTCTCTGATAAAGGGTATCCAGTGCCCGCTGGGCACATGCCCAGGCAGCTGGACTGAGCTTGACAGCGTCAGCTCTGGTGCTGAGGGAGGAACAGATGGGATCCATTAGCAGAGATTATTTAGATATCTCCAAAGGGCTCAGTCACAACCCATTAACTTGGACAAGCAGACATAATGAGGGCTGAACACCGCCGGCTGGGCAGCGTGCCTGGCACGGCTTGGCACCAGCGGAGCCGCTCGAGGACAGCGGTGTGCACGGAGAGCCCCTTCGGACCCTGGGCTCTGAGCACATCTGGACAGCCATGAGTGTCCAGTCCCAGCCCTGAGGTGCATCTCTTGCCCAGTCCTTTGATGTGCACCTTCACTCCCTGGGAGCCCTCAGGATGGGGTGACATCAGCTCTGGATGTGCCTTCCTGCCCCAGCCTCCACCCTTCCTCTTCTCCAGCATCGCCTCTCTGTGGAGAAAGGAGAGGACACTGCTGTCCCACTGCTCTGGCACTGGTCTTGCTCTTGGCCCCATACTGGGCTAACACATGCAGGGTGTGCCCCATCTCTGTGCTGAACCTGGGAGCTGCCAGCCACCCTGATGGCTCAGCCCCTGCCCTGCCCAGGCTGGCTCAGTGAGTTTCTGGACCCCTCCACCCTCCACCGTGGCTCGTGAGACCCCCCCACCATCAACCTCCCTGACAAGCCCAGGCGCCCCTGACCGACGGCTGGAGGAGCTGCAGCCAGGACAGGCAGCTGCCTCCGGTGCCGTTTCGCAACGCCCATAGCCCAGCGGGGTGGCTGGACCCTGCCCCGCTCCCGCCGGGCTTCCCAGCAGAGCCGGGGTGGTGCCGTGCACACCAAACCCTTCCAGCCCCGGTGCTGCTCAGCTGCCTCCCCATCAGGTCCCTGCTGCCACTGGCCATGTTAAAGGGACTAATTTTTGCCATTCTCTGCTTTCCCAGAGCATGCCCTGTGCTCTGGGAGTGCTGTACCTCGGAGGGAGGTCTCCTGCCACAGAGAGGGCTCATTGGCCTCTTCTGTGGAGGGTTTGGAGACCAGGCTGTCCCAGGAGATGGAAGGAGGACAGGACATTCCCTGGGGATCTCTACAGAGGACTGGACCTGTTTTCATTAACAGCTGCCCTGCACTGGACCTTCAAGCAGCCTTTAATCTAACAGCAATTAGCAAATATTAGAGGGAACAGGCTGGGAGTGGTTGGATGCAGATCCACCACACCACCAGGACAACCTCCAGGACACTGAAGGAGCTGGTGCATGTTCAGTCCAAACTCCCAGTGATCCTATTCCCAGGGGTGCAGCAGAAAGCCCTGGGGGACCCATGAGGACCACAGATCACATCTCCCAGGTGTCACAGGGAGTCACCTCCGCAGCGTTCTGCCCCGTTCTTCCCTTACATGGTGCCTGCAAAGCCTGGGGGAGCTGTCTCCCACCAGCACGTGCCTTCTGCTGGCTTTCCCTGTGGGGTGGGTGAGGCTCCCCAGGTTCCAGCTGTGGTGGATTTGTAACTGGATCATCTGTTTCTCAGCCTCTGTGAGTGACTCAGTGTGCTCCGGGTGGGATGGCTCAGGCACCTGAAGGTATCTCAAGCTTCCACTCCAGCATCTGCCAGTGTTTTCCATGAGCTCATTAGGCTGAGGATCGTTAGCTGGGACTCTGCAGAAGCTGCTGCTGGCAGTGGTGGCTCCCTGCCTGGTGCCAGCACAGTAGGTGTGTCACGTCCAGCGAGCGCAGCGTTTTCATTCGCCATTACATGGCTGGGCCTGGCAGTCTCTAATGATGCTATTTCTGGATTGCAGTGATGATAATTGAGACCTAGTGTGTCATTAATTACACAAATGACTTGATGCCAGCTCTGGATTGTGTCTCTAATTTCTGGAACTACTGTCCTCATTTATTTTGTTTGACAGCTTCTAGCATTTGATGTCTTACACTATTTAATGTTTTATTCTACAGTCAGAGCCAGCCCAGGCCAGTGGGTTGACTATGGTGGGACAGTCACCCCACGCCTGTCCTCGAGGCTCATCTTGCTTCTGAGCTCAGACAGCCTGGGATCTCTGCAAGAGCTCCTGCTTGTAGGTGCTCTCCTCCCACGCTGCTGTACACATGCTGCCAGGACAGGCAGCGTTACCAGGTTGGCATTTCACCTTGTCGTGGTCTCTGCTGCCACAGGACACCTCTGCCCATGCCAAGGGACACATCCTCCTCTGTGTTTACTGTCCCCTTCTCCCTCACTTCTCCTTACAGCTCTGAAGAGAGGGTCAGCCAGCACAGAGACCTTCCCAGGTCTTAGCCTGGAAAGACAGTCTGTGCCCTCTGGATAGGGTAAATAGCCCAAATCTTGAAGCTCCCAGTGTGGCTCCAGGTAGAGGGGCTGGTAAGGATGGTTGTGTCCCTGTGCACACAGCCTGGCTTTCTTGCAGGGGTGCTCCCCAGAACCATGCTGGGGGGCTGCCTCCAGTGAGTGACATCGTCCATTTTTGTACATTTCCCAATGGGAATGAGATGGATTCGGTCTGGGATTACCCAGCTGGTTCAGAAAGCGCTGCTGGTTTGGACTGGTACACGGGTGGGCGACCAAGTGATGGCACTGGGACAGCAGGCATGGTCTGGTGGGCAGACCAGGCAGCTCCTGGGGTGGCTGAGGCTTAACCTTTGTTCCACCACTTTTATTTATATGTTATTTCTTTAACCTGGAGTATTTTCCTGTGGCAAGTCCCTCCCAGAGCTTTTCAGGACTCTGGTTCTGTTCTCCTGGCGTTTTTCCCTGTAGTATAACGTGATCCCTGTGAACTCCACTGCCTTCACTATCTCAAATATTTGTAGTATCTTTTTTTGTGAAATATTTTGGATGCACAGCGTAGCCCCAGGGAGTCCCGGGAAGCACCTCCCAGATAAGGCATTAGGAGCACAGATGCAGGAAGGCTTGGGCTGTGTCCAGGGGAACCGGTGAGGATCCAGATGAAACATCCCACAGGAGAACATCTGACCCCTGCCACTTGCTCCAAAGAGTCTGCCCTGCCAGGCACACAGAGCGTGCCATTTCCACACCAAATTTACTCACAGACTAAAGAGCCTCCTCTTCCCCATGCTGCACAGACCCTCTCTGCCGGGCTTTGCTATCCAGCACCATCCTCTTGCCAGCTGGGTCCCCTGTCAGATCTGCTGCAGTGCCAGAGGGACGTTTTTACCCGGTCTTATGAAAGGACAATGTCATTTTCTAAAATTACACATAACTGATGGTTTCCTCAGCTTCTACAGCCCTGTCCCTCTCTTCCCAAAGAGCATACAGAAGGCAGGTCCAGGCATCACCCCCAACCCTCCTCTCTCCCCAGGGGCTGGCAGGGAGGTTGGGTGCCCAGTGCAGTTGTGTGGAGCGCTGCTGTCCCCCTCTGAAGGTCAGCGTGGTCCCACGCTGCCATCTGGCATATTCCCCACAAAACAGTTCCCAAAGCAGCCTCCAGCATGATCTTTCCGTGCTGCCTCTGTCTCCTCTGCAGCCACTGCAGGATCAGACCCCATCCAGCTGGGGCCTGGTTGTGCTCCACGTGAGGAGTTTTTTCCAGCGAGCTCCTTTCCGCGGCTTTGTGAAGCCTGCCCGGGTCTGGCTCACAGACAGGCACGGTGACAGGGGATGTTCCAGTCCCTGCATGTCCCATCGCTCTACAGTGCCCACAACGAACCCCTCACTGTGAGATTGTCCTCTCTCCAAGGAGTCCTTGTTTGGGGTTTCCTCTTTTCTTCTTTTCTTTTCTTTTCTTTTCTTTTCTTTTCTTTTCTTTTCTTTTCTTTTCTTTTCTTTTCTTTTCTTTTCTTTTCTTTTCTTTTCTTTTCTTTTCTTTTCTTTTCTTTTCTTTTCTTTTCTTTTCTTTCCTTTCCTTTCCTTTCCTTTCCTTTCCTTTCCTTTCCTTTCCTTTCCTTTCCTTTCCTTTCCTTTCCTTTCCTTTCCTTTCCTTTTCCAGGTCATGTTTTTCCTGGGACAGGCAGTGCCATCCAGGTGCATTCTCCAGGCTGGCAAAATCAGATTGTTCCTGTCAGGACTCTCCAGCCATCTCTCTCAACTTTGGTTTTGGGATCATCACTAATTTCTGGACTCAATTAGAGATCCCAATACCCTCCAGTGCTCCCTTTGAGCACTCAACAGCCTCCAGTTTCCTGAACATCTCTAAAGTTTCATCCTCTCTGGGCTGCTTCTCCCTCTCTCCTGCATCCCAGCGCTCTCCACATTCCCATGGCGCTGCTCCAGCCTTTCCCCCTTCCCCATCCCAGCAGGGTCAGCCCTGAGCCTCCATCTCCACAGTTATCTGTTGAAGAGAGCAGTGAGGAGTCCCAGGAGACCTGTTGGTGTGTGGCTGGAGAGGTGGGACCTTCCCAGGGGCTGTGGTCTCTGCTCCCTCTCCAGAGCTCACCCCTCTTTCTAACCACACGCCGTATGCACAGGGGTGATGAGCAGGAGCTTGTAACCACCAGTCTGGACTAAAACACTGAAGAAGTGGAGAAATACCAGTGTGGAGGGTTTAGGAGGGAGCTAGCACTCTCTCTGCGTGCAGTTGATCCCAAACCTCTGGCCCAAACCTCGTGCATGGACTATCCCAGGAGGTCTGGGAAGGGACAGTCCCCTTTGCTGAGAGGGAAAACCGCTTCTGTGCCCCCAGGGCAGATGAAGAGGCTCTGGGAAGCACATCAAGATGCTGGCAGGATCTGCAGGGAAGTTTCTGAGCTCTCCCTTGCAGGTTAGAAAGCTCTCAGAAAGTCCAGCTTAAACATCACTGTGAAGATGATCTGTGCTTGAGGCTTCTATCCGTTAGAGAGTTTCAAAGTCCAAATATTGTACACTCCACAGTCTTGCTGAGAAAGTTTAAGGCCATGGGCTGAGGACCATGGCCTTAAAGTTCATCTCCATCACTGGAGATGAACAAGGTGCTCAGAAGTCTCAGGCTCCCTTACTGTATGTCTACTTACAGACAATGCCACTTCTGAATCAAGGACCCTCAGCAACCAGCTCCAAGTGCCATGGTGTTTGGTGACAAAGCTGAGGGCATCTAGAAAAAAGATGAGGTTGGAGAAACAAGTGGATTCCATTGCACTTTCTTGAGATATGAACTAGAAATCACTGTGCTGATCTTCAGACAGCTGCATTCCTGTGGTCCAGGTCACTGGTGGCTAGTGATGTCCTCAGAGGGTTGTGTTGTGTCCCCATTTCAGATGGATGATCCCAAAGGTATCATCCACCTCTCCAACCTCTCCACCTTTCTGTAACCTATAAGTAACTACACCAGGGCTCCTGTTTTTGCTGTGAAGTGCTTCCTCTTACTGTATGGACACAAGCACACGGCCTTGTCAGCACTGCCTTGGAGGTTGGCCTTTGATGATCATAGAGGTCTTATCCAACCTTAATGATTCTATGATCATTCAAAACCCTTGGTCTGAGACATCTGTGTGCTGTCCCAGGAGGACACCCAGAATCCAACAGCATTAAACTCTGGGCTAATCATGACCAGGACCACCGCTGTTTTGAAACTCATTTGTGCAACATCTGTCCAGAATAGTTTGAGATTGCACTGAAATACTCTCAAGAGCCCTCCAGCTGAGGCTTAAGCAGGAATAAAACATGCATACCCGTGATGTCAGATGAAAGAGAAAGCACTTCTCCTGGGGAGGGGACGTGTGTAATTGCAGAGACGCGACCTCGATCTGGTTTTAATCCCACTGGACAGATTGAGCGCTGTCAAGTGCCATTTCTAATCTCAGTCCTGCTCCGCTGCGTTGGAGTATGGCTGAAGGTGTTTTTCAAGTGTTTAGGAGCCTTTCCAAAGACAACAGGATCATCTGGATAACATCAGCCTCCAGGCTGGTTGCTGCGAACGGGACGCTCTTTGAAAAGCCCTCGGCGCTGATGCAAGCCCATCTGGCCCGTGTTTAACCTGGGACACGGCCATCTCCCATCCATGCCACGAGGTTCCTGTGGCTCTCGTGCCCTGGCTCGACCACACTCAGCCAGTGCAGCACTCAGTAAGTGCAGCACAGAAACGCTGTCCCCTCTCCCACATCCCACAGGACTTCTCTGACCCAGGGATGTGTCGCAGAGGTCTCCTGCTGTGCTGGGTCTCGAGGTGCAGCCTGAAACCTTCCAGGTCACCCCAGCTCTCTGTGCAAATGAACCCACCCAGCTTTTCCATGTCTGCAGCGTGGAGCTGGTCTCTGCCCTGGAGCTCAGCATCAGCACCCCAGGAGAGCAGAAGTGTGGACAGAAGTGTGGACTAGTCATGGCTCTGCACGGCCACAGGCTCCTCCAGGGATGCCCTTGGTGGAGCCTGGGCTTGAGCAGTGGCAGAGTGTGGGTTCAGGGTGCTCAGTGTCAGCTCAGAGCCCAGGGAAGATGGACAGTGTTCTCTGTCCACTTCATCTTTCCAAGCTCCAGTTTCAGGCACACAGATGATGTCCCTGCCTCTCCCTTCACCTTCATCCCCACGACACCCCAGCACCAGCCTGGGGTGGATCTCATCCACCCCCCAACCAGCTCCTCCTGCACCTGCAGTGCTGTTCCTGCCCATACCAGTCCTGGTGGACACAGAGCTGGGAATCTCTGCCCTGGGATGGAGTCAGCAGCCACCCCTTCATCTTCCAAAAAACCAGTGGGTGATACCAGTGTGGGGGATACCCCACCCCCCACTGCCTGAAGCAAAGGCACAGGGGGGTCAGCATCCTCGAGGTGTGGGGCCAAGGGCTTGGTCTGGCTGCATCTCAGAGTCACACAGCTGATGTTTGCAGGGAAGAGGATCTGCTCCTCTCTAAACAACTCCAGAGGGGCTTTTTCCTCTGTCCTGCTGACACTTTGAAAGTCCTCACGCTTGGCCCAGCCCCGCAGTGGTGCGTTCCTGGGTTTCAGTTTTCCTTTTGCTGCTTCTGTAGCTCTTCCAGAGGTGAAGAGGTTTGGAAAAGCTGCGGGTGGAAATGGAAAAGTGCAATGAACACAGATCCTAGACACTCTTGATTTTTTATGGCCATGAGAAGTGGAGGGGAAGAAAAGAAAAATGGGTGTATGTTCCTGGCTGGAAACTTCCAAGCTGCAAGTTACAAGGAGGTGTTTGAGGAGAGCAGGAAAAGTGCCACAGTGGTTTGCAAAGTTGTTTTCTGACTCGCTTTAGCACACAGCCTGTCACTTCAGACAGCTCAGACTCGGGGTCTCGCCAAGAGCAGGGGGGATCAGCTATACAACGCCTGGCACTGACCACCGAGGAGCAGAGCTTTACTTTCCAACCAAGAACAAGGACTCGAAGCGCAGTGAGCTGAGGGAGGTATGGAGAAGGGCTTAGATCAAACATCCACACTTCCCAGAGCTGTGTTGGGCTGGATATTGGCACAACTGCATCAGTCTGCTGGGACACCAGCAGTGCCTGGCACTGGTGCAACGAGCCTGCAGCGAGGATTAACCTCGTGTCATCAGAACGTCAACCTGCATTTAGGTACCCGAAATAAATCCCGTCCCTACAGAGCAGCTGAGTGAGAGACAGATCTTTGCAGCTCCTCTTCCTGTTTACTTTCATTCTGGTGTCTCTTCCTGACAAGTGTCTGGTGCACGTTTGCAGGGGGAGGACAGGCCTTGGTGGAGCACACATGGGCAGCAAATGCTGCAGCTGCACAACGGATGGTCAAGCTCCGGTGTAAAGAGATTTCCAGACGCAGGTGCTAGCACTGCTCTCCCCATGGAAAGGTGGAATGAGGGTGCCCTGAGCCTTGGACTCCTCTGTTCTACCCAGGCTGGGTGAATAAAGCACCCCTACCCAAATCCCATCAGCCTCAGAAGGGAGGTTTCCTATGAGGCCTCCCAGGAGAAGCACTGGGAAGGGACCCTTGTTGATGGCTGGCCACCCACCCCCTGCCCCAGACCTGCTCCTGGGGTGACAAGTGACAGCACTGCAGTGCTGGAAGCCACCATTCCTGCCTCTGAACAGCACCCAGTGCTCCCTGCACCCGTCCTTGTGCCATGGCACCATCGCTGGGAGGGAAATGCTTGACCATCACCGTTGCACCTCAGTTCCTCCAGCTCCCTCTCCCTGCAGAGCAGACCTGGCTGTATCCCAACCCAGATGGGTCTGCAGTAGTGATGGGTGGAGGAGCTGGATGTGAGGACATGGCCACTGCCATAGAGAACAGCAAAGGCAGGGTTGTTCATGCACTGGCAGCTCAGTGGCCTCTGAGGGGTTGTTTGGGTCTGGCCTGAAACGAACTGGTTTTGCTTTTGGAGAAATGAAAAGTCTGACAGCATCTCTTTAAGGGCCTGAACACTTCTCAGCTCCTTCCTTTCATTTTAATATCTCAATAGAAATTAATTCAATCTTATGGGTGAAAACCTTATATTGCCTTGGGAAGGTCAAAACATTCTGGCTTTCTCCAAACAAAACAAATACTTTTGGCAAAGCAGAGGAGTGTTTTTCTGTCTCAGCTCACACAGGTTCTGCCTGACACGGCCCTTCTCCCCAGGAACTGCAGCTGGACACCCACTGGCTTCATGCTGCCCCTGCCTCTACCAAGCTCTGGATAACCCACAGCCGTCTCATACAGGTACCAGGGGTAGAAATGAAGCCCAGAGCAGTTTTGTCTCCCCCAGTGCCCACTACGGCCTCTCCATGGTGGCACCTGGGTGCTGCTCCCCTGGCCCAGCTGGGTCTGGATGAGCTGGCTCCCCACCATTGTCCCCAGGGCTGGTGTCTTTGTTCATTTTCCTTCCAGAATATGGTGCTGAGAGCTAAAAATTTATCTTTTCCTCTCTGTCACAGGATCTCTGTTTGCTGTATTTGCATCTGCAGCTCACAGATCAGCCTGCTCCCACTGAGTGATGTTGCATCTGCACATACACCCCAGTGTCCAGGATTGTCCTGCTGTGGTGGGGCTGGTTTGTTGGCAAGCAATGGTGACACTGGGTGGCTGGCAAGTGTCCCTGGAGACAGGTCAGCTCTGCTGGTACCTACTTGTCCAGGTGGGACACCCTGGGTGGTTCCAGTCCAGCGCCCCACTGTCCTGGACCTGTCCCCACTCAAGCTGGCTGTGGGGCACAGGTCTCTTGGGGCTGCCTGGGAGGTGGGAGCTCTGCAAACAGGAGAGCAGACAGAGCCAGGGGATGAGAAAGAGGATGGCAAAACACAAGAGAAAACATCCCCTGCTGCTGCTGTTCCTCCTAATGAAGAGCAGGGCTTTGCCCAAGCCTGAGGGCATTGAGGGAGGGCTGAGCAAAACGCACTGGAGAAACACTTTCCATGCTGCAGAGCTGGTCTCCATGTGGGAAGGCTTGTGGGAGGGGAGGGGAGGGGGGCATCAAACTCACAATTTTCATGAACCCCTGGGGGCAAAGACCTGCTGGCTGATGCTCCTCAGAGCCCCTTTCCCTAGAAAGCAGACAGCGATCCAGGTGGGCACCATCCAGATGGGCACCATCCAGATGGGCACCAGCAGAGGAGCCCTGCCAGAGTCTGGGCTGGGGGGGAGAGGGATGTGCTGCCAGGCTGGGGAGGTCTGATGGGTCTCACAGAGCTCTGCACCGCTGCCCCAGCCAACACTGGGGCTCTTCGGAAAGTATTTCTGAATGGTTCCCAGCCATCGCTCCCATCCTGCTCTGTTTCAGTTTTTCCTCCAAGACAATCTTGCTCGTAATTGTTCTCAGATTTAGGAAACTGGCTCTTCCTGAGGCCCAGGAATCATCCTTGCTGTTTCAGACAGTATCCCTCTTGCTCACAGTGAGCTCCCCTGAACCACGCTTGTGCCTCTGGCTAACCCCAGGCCAGGAGTGATCTCCTTTTTGCTGTCACTGTGAGGTCCACGCTGCCACCACCCCATGCTGGGCAGATATGTTGTGGCTTCAGAAATCAGCTCTGGCTTTTGGAGAGCCACAGCTATTTCATGGGGATGGAGGGACCCTCTGGTGCACTTCTGAGCATCTGCAGCACAAGGGTGCTGCTGCAGGTGCTATGGGGCTGTCTGTCCCTCTCCCAGGGACAAAAAGACCTCTGCCACGTGGCTTCCATGGCAGGGGGGTGATGCAGCAGCATGTGATACCCGGAGCTTTCAGCAGTCCTAAACTGATCTTCCCATGCTCTGATTACATCATAAGCTCCTTTCCTTTGAAAAATGGATCCTGCTCAAGGATCTGGGCCCAAACAGCTGATCAATGCATTGCCAAATCGCTGGGGGGTTTGTTACCACTGCCCTTGGTCTCTTCTTCACCACACTAAACCAACCCAGGTCCCTGGTCTTCCCTTAGTGGCTCCCATTCTCCAGGATGAGGACTGCTATGAGGGGAGGTTGGGCCAGAGACATCAGTCCCCTTCTAGCCAACACCTACTGGGGGATACTGGGAACCAGTGTTGGAAGCCCAGTGTCTGCGTTAGTGACCGGGAGCACACGTCACTTGGTCTAGAGCACATGGCTTATGAAGGAGCAGCTGAGGGAACTGAGGGTGTTGAGCCTGGAGAGAAGGAGGCTGAGGGGAGACCTTCTGGCTCTCTCCAAGTCCCTGCAAGGAGGGTGCAGAGAGGTGGGGGTGGGTCTGTTCCACCAAGGACCAAGGGACAGGACAAGAGGAAATGGGCTCCAGTTGTGCCCAGGGCAGCTGAGATGGGATGTGAGGAAGAATTTCTTTGCTGAAAGGGTTCTGAGGCATTGGAAGGGGTTGCCCAGGGCAGTGGTGGAGTCCCCATCCCTGGAGGGATTGAAGAGTCGTGTAGACACAGTGCTGAGGGACAGGGGTCAGTGGGGACTGGTCAGTGTTGGGTTCATGGTTGGACTCCATGATCTTAAAGGGCTTTTCCAATCCAGGCAGTTCTGGGGTTCTGGGGGAGCCAGACCTCCTTCATCTCTCCATCTCTGAGGCAAGACACAGAGATGCCCGCTCTCCCTTTGAGCCTCCAGGACAGCCCGGTGCAGGAGGCTGCTCACACTCCCCAGCAGCGCTGTGGTGCCGTGCTTGCTGCATCTGCCTGGGGTTGCTGCCAGGATTTGTCCATCTGCCCTTCATTTGGCAAAGTGTGTGAGAAAGAGCTGCATGGAAACAGAGTGGGAAGGTGGGGAAATGGGCACAGAGGTTGGACTGTCGGATGGGGAGGGACTGAACAAGGGAGGGCAGCTGAGGGATGAGCTATGGTTTGAAGGCAGATGCTGGAGCTGGTCCTGAGACTGTGGCCTTGCTAATGAAATTAGCTGGAGTATGGAATGGGAAAGAGTCATGGACACAGAGAAGGAGCAAAATAACCTTCTGGAAAAGCTTGGTAGGGAGAAATGTTGGTAGGCAAGGTCAGGTATCTGCACAGCACACCCAAAGGTATCCATGAAAGTCAAAACAGAAATGGAAGAGCAGTCTGGGAACACAGGAGCTGCCAATGTGGCCTTGGAAAGGACAAACCTTGTTGGCAGGTTGCTTGCAGTTGGGACTGGTTTGTACCCACATCATTGAGTGGGCACTGCCGAGAGCTGCCTCAGTCCTGGCTCTGCTCACCCATGGGTGTCATGAAGGGCTCAGCATGGGGAGAGGTGGGATGGGTGGGTGGAAGGAGAGATGGTTTTATGAGAGGAGCCTGAAAGAGCTTGGCTTGTTTAGTCTAGGAAAATAAAGGCCAGGAGAGAGTTGGTCTATAAATACATCTGGGAGTAAACAGCAGGAGGGAGAAGAGCTATTTAGGCTAGAGGACAGTGCTGGCAGAGAAGTAGATGGCTATCAGCTGGCTGTGAACATGGTTACACTGTGAGTGAGAGGAATGATCCCCTCCCTGCGAAAGGCAATCCTCTGACAGCCTCTTCTGGGGTCAGTCAGGGCCAAACCCCACAGCCCAGGAGAAACCTTCATCCCAACAGCCTTCTTGAAAACCATGTTGCATCTTCATAGCCCCAAATGCCTCTGTGCCATCAGGGTGGTGATGGAAGGGGAGATCCATGAGGGGACCAGTCTGGGTGGGTACCTGGCAGGGTCACCTGAGAGCATCACTGGGATGATGTTTGGAGCACCAGGTGTCATCATGGCCAAGATCCCACCAGGCTCATTGCTGGTATGAGCCATGAAGTTGACAGGCACATCAATCCACCGAGCAGCTGTAGAGCTGGGAAGCTTGTGGGTCACCGGAAACTTAAAAAAAAACCAACAAAAAAGGCTGGTGCAGATCCAGTTTGGCACCGGCCCAGGGGGAAAAACCAAACAAACACGACATTTCTGGTGAACTGGAGACCCTGGAGCCCGGCCAGCCCTGCAAACAGCCCGACTGGTTTCAAGATGGAGCTTGAAATATTTATGAGGAGGATTACCCGAGCGGCTGCCTGTGGTAGCAGGGGATGGGAATGGGTCCCCCAGGAGCTCTTCCCGGGCCAGCGTTCGACCCGCGGCCGCAGCCCGGCGTGCGAGGACACCGACACCCCGCCACAGCCTCCTGGGAGCAATGGCCTGGCCACCCTCCTGCAGGGCTGCTCTCCTCCCTCCTGTGCCACCCAGCCCTGTTCCTGGCCCCAGGGAAATGCTCCTCTGGAAGGCAGAGAGGGAAAGAAGAGGTGTGCGAGTCCCGAGTGCGCTGCCCGGGCAGGAGATGCTGCAGGCAGATCTCAGAGCTGATGTAGCTGATGCTCAGGAGGGGCTCAGGGCTGGGCTCTGCAGGGCCATGCTAAGGTGACTCTCAGGGACACCTTGCACATTGCTCCCACTCTCCTTGGTCCTGTTTTTTCCTCCACCTCCTTTCTCCCATCACCCCCTTGCTGTGCCCAGAGCCTCTGTTATCCTGGTTCCCTTCCCCACGTGCTCTGGATCAAACCTCCCTTCACTTTCCCTCTGTCTCCTGACTCAGGGGCTCCCACAGCCTTTTGCCACCTAACACCCATGGCTGGAGAGGACTCAGCCCACCCAGGGCTTTCTTCTTCCTCCAAACCCCCCCTGGTGCAGGGCAGTCCTCCACCCAGCATCCTTGCTCCCCCCGGATGGCTCTGAGCCCCCAGCCCGTGCTGTGCTCAGAGGGGTCCTGTGCTGCTGCCAGGGGCTGAGCCTCTCTCCCAGGCACGGTGCCTGTTGCACACCCCAGGCAGCTCCCTTGGCACGGGGACACTCCTGTCCAGCTGCAAAGATCTTGCTCAAATCACAGAATCAATCCCAGAACTGCCTGGATTGGAAAAGCCCTTTGAGCTCATCGAGTCCAACCCTGAACCCAGCACTGACCAGTCCCCACTGACCCATGTCCCTCAGCACTGTGTCTACACGACTCTTCAATCCCTCCAGGGATGGAGACTCCACCACTGCCCTGGGCAACCCCTTCCAATGCCTCAGAACCCTTTCAGCAAAGAAATTCTTCCTCACATCCAATCTCAGCTGCCCTGGGCACAACTTGAGGCCATTTCCTCTTGTCCTGTCCCTTGGTCCTCGGGAGAAGAGACCCTCCTCTATTCCATGTGCTCCTTTCCTCTCCTCCCACCACAGCCATGTTCTGGTGGGATGCTGACAAAACCCCAGTGAGGGCAGCCCCCCATAAGTCCCACCACCCCTTCGCTGGGCTGTTCCCTGCCCATGGTGAGGGTAAGAGATGAGATGTTGTGTGGAATTTGGGGCTCCCAGCAGGTTTTTGGCAGAGTGCTGCAGTCCCAGCTACTGATTTGTTCTCAGGGGGTTCAGTACCACCACTGGTGTCTTTCTCAGCCATCATCAGTGATGCAGAGGTGGGGCAAGAGCCACACATGCTGACAGAGGGAGCCTGCACCTGATCCTCACCATGCCTGTGTTGGGTAATAGAACCACAGACTGGACTGGGTTGGAAGGGACCTTAAAGCTCATCCAGTCCCAACCCCCCTGCCAGCAGCAGGGACACCTTCCACTAGACCAGGTTGCTCAAAGCCTCATCCAACCTGGCCTTGAAGACTTCCAGGGAGGAGCAGCAACAGCTTCTCTGTAGCCCCTTCAGGTACTGGGAGGCCACTGGAAGGTCTCCCTGGAGCCTTCTCTTCTCCAGGCTGAACAGCCCCAACTCTCTCAGCCTGTCCTCACAGGAGAGGTGCTCATGGTGATCATGATCATCCTCATGGCCTCCACTGGACTTGCTCCAGTAGACTCCAGGGTCAGGCTCACAGAGCCACCACTCCCTTTTCCAGGGCCATCATTACCCTCCTGCCAGATTGTTTATGTTTCTCAGGCTTTCCACAATCACCCTTCCCCACTGCGAGAGCTCCCCAGGCACGATGGGAGGACATCTCTCCTTGGTCCTCTATGTTCAACCCCTCCAGATGCTCAGTGGGAGTGGAGAGCAGGTCCTTACTCACTGTGGAGGCTGATGCATGATGTATAATGTGACGAGCAAACCCAGCACAAGTGATGTGTAACACCATGTGTACTCCTGGTGCAAGTGATGTGTAACACCATGTGTACTCCTGGTGCAAGTGATGTGTAACACCGTGTGTACTCCTGGTGCAAGAGATGTGTAACACCGTGTGTACTCCTGGTGCAAGTGATGTGTAACACCGTGTGTACTCCTGGTGCAAGTGATGTGTAACACCATGTGTACTCCTGGTGCAAGTGATGTGTAACACCGTGTGTACTCCTGGTGCAAGAGATGTGTAACACCATGTGTAACCTGACGTGCACACCCCCTGCCCGTGCAGCCAGCTTCCACCCCCAGCCCCTGAGGAAGGGGCTGCCCATCCCGAGGTGCTCCTGGTGGCACACGCTCCTGATGTGTCAGTGGGGGGTTTCCCACCCAGCTTTGCCACTCACAGCTCTCTCCATGTGACCCCATCGCTTCACGTTTCTTATCCATTTCCTCTTCCCTCCCAGCTGGTTTGGTGGCTCTGTTTTATTTTAAGGCCTTGCCCCTTCCCCATCCCTCAAAGCCCAGGAGAAGCCTGAACGAGCTCCTCTGATGCTCTCAGCCAGACAGTTGTGGTGGCTGCAATAAAGTGTTGTAAGAGAGATTTGAAGTCCTGAGGGACTCGGGGCCTCGTTCCAGCTGGTTGGGCTTGGAGCAGGTTAAAGCTCTGGGAAATGGGGCCGTTTCAAAGTGTCAAACTGTGCTTTGGTGTCCCAGAACATGGAAGACATAAACCTGCTACCCAAGCACGGCAAACCCCCATCCCCATAACGTCATCGCTCTGAGACCCCCCAGGGACCCTTCTTTGGGATGGGCTCTGCCTGTCTTGGATTCGTTGCTCCACAGAGTTCCCAGGCACAGTGATGCCAAGAAAGAATTTTATCTCCCGTGTAGAAATAAAGATTTTATCTCCTACCAGTGCTCAAGCTCCCAATGGCCTGTGACCATGTTCTTCCTTCCCTGGGGGACCTTCAAACATCCCTGTCCCATGCCTACATGATGTACTTCAGCCAATATCCAGCCCAAGAAGCAGAGAGCAGGGTGGGAAAGGATCTCAGCTGGGTTTTGGAGTCACCAGCCACTCCTGTCCCTTGTACCAGCATGTCAGTGGGCTCTGCAAGCCCTGACAAGGTGCATGAGTCCTGACCCTCCATGCAGGAGGACACAGCCACCCCTTGGGGGACAACCAGGCACCCTGACATCCTGCCCCAAACTGCTCAGGCATCCTCAGCTTCACAGCCCAGCTCCAAACCTGCAGCACTGGGGCTGTGGCAACACCATCAGCACTGGTGAGTGTCTTCTCCACAGAAGAGTGCCCTCAGCATCTCCAGCTCCTCTGGTCTCCTGCACACCCAAAAGGACCCTGGACATCCCAGGCTCAGGATTTGTCCCAACACTTTTTGCACCTCTCAAACCACAGCCTGGGGTCCCATGGGACGGTATCACTGCGTTGGGCTGGGTGACCACCACTCGCCAGGGTGCTGGCCCTTCTCCCCAGGCTCTGGGACGGTTGTGTCTGCTCAGCTGGGTGCTCTGAGTCACTGCTGTGTTTTGTCTGTCCGAGGCAGCTCTGCTGGATTCAATTAGGGGCTGTGCTGCATCTCTCCTGCTTGGGAAAGCACCCGGGGCTTGGCCCACTTGGTGTCTGCTGCTCCTCCTCGGTGCTCCTCTGCCAGGGTTTCTGCACCAGGGCTGGGCAAGGTGGCTCCAACTGCCCTCAGAGCCACACACAGATGAATGCCAGCCAGGACACTGCCAGGGGAAGCTCGCAGCTCTGGGGACAGGTGTGCTCTGCACAATGGGCCACCTTGGGTGGTGACATGGGCACAGCTCTGCCCCAGCAGCACCACCTCTCCTACAAAAGCTTCAGCCTTTCTCCTGAGTCAACCTCCCACCCCATGATGGGCTTGTCCTGCTGCCCTAAAAGCCCTTGGGCTGTGCAGCCAGTACAGGAAAGGCTGCAGTGCCTGGTGTGTGCTCCAGGACCATGCCATCCCCTGCCACCGCTCTCCCTTGGGACAGGGCAGCTCCTGTCCCCACACGCCCTGCAGTCGGGCATGGGTGCCATGGGGTGCTGTCACCTCCACCAGCCAAACCTGCCGAGGCCCGGGCTGTGTCCGCAGCACTCTGCCTGGGGAAGTCGTCTGGCTGCTCGGTGCCAACCTCCCTCTTCTATGTGCTAAGATGCAAAATATTTTAATCCACGATTCTCTTTCGTGTTTCTCTGCGTTCCCATGCTGGATTCCTAGAAGACAGGGAATTTATGGTGTGACTCCACTCCAGCCGCTGAGAAAGCCCAGCCAAGGTCAACACCACGAGACGGGCGGCTCCTGCCAAGGGGGGAAAGAGCGATCGCTCAGTGCTTGGCCCAGGAGGAAATCAAACCAGGACCTTTCCCAAAAAATCCAGATATAAAACACCCCCCCACCCCAAAACCCTCTGGTGGAAAAAGACCAAAAGCCGTGAGGACTGTGCATGTGCAGCTCCCCCCGCCCGGCCCCAGCCTGGTCCCGCTTCTCCTCCACCCCCAGCCCTGTCCCCTGGCACCGTGGCAGAGCGCGGACGTGGTGGTGGCACAGGGATGTCCCCACCACCGTGCCCAGCTCCATCACTTGCCTGCGGGTCAGGCAGCTACAGAAGCTTTTAACACCCAGTGTCCAGGCTGCCTTTGTTAACTGGGAGCTGTTCCTGGGTGGCTGTTGGGTTCAGCATCGCTCCCAGCATCCTTCCCCACGTCCCACCATGGTACCTCTGCCTGGCACCGCCCATGATGCTCTGGGACCTGCAGGTGTAGGGGACAGATATTCCAGTTTCTGGTGGCACGGACGCTCTCAGCCCAGTCTTGGCAGCCCCGGGGAGTTCAAGCCACGTTCGATGACGTTTTGGGGTGTTCTCCAGAAAATGTCCTCTGTGCCCTTCCTGGGGGGTGCGTGCACTGTGAGCACCCTCGCCCGGCTCTGCCACATGGACCTGTGCGTGTTGGTGAGGCTGCGTGACAGGAGAGAGGCTGCGGTGCTGCCTGCTCTGCCCACGCTGCCCACCCTGCCCATGCTGCCCACACTGCCCACGCTGCCCACGCTGCCCGCACTGCCCACGCTGCCCTCACTGCCCACGCTGCCCATGCTGCCCACCCTGCCCACGCTGCCCACGCTGCCCACGCTGCCTACACTGCCCACGCTGCCCACACTGCTCACACTGCCCACACTGCCCACACTGCCTACACTGCCCACGCTGCCCACACTGCCCACGCTGCCCGTGGTGTGGTGTGAAAGAGAGAGGAGAGAGTGTTGGTCCGTGGGGTGAGCAGCTCTGGGGGTTGGGATGGGGCTCGCAGAGCCTTGGCGAGGGCAGACGTGCTGGTCCTTTCAGAGACAGAGAGCAGGTCCGGAGGGGACGGGAACAGCCTGTTCTCCCGCCCGTGGCAGGCAGGACAGCAAAGGGGCTTGAGTTATAGCGGGGGAAGTCAGGTTAAACACCGGGCAAAGCTATCGGAGCCAGGCAGCCAGCGCAGCTCTGCCGGGGTGGAAGGGCTCAGCCCTGGGTCTGGGGCAGGGCGGGATGCCAGGACATCCAAGAGCCCTCCTGGACCGTGTACCATCCCTCTCAGATCCCGTGGGCATCCCTGGGCATCAATATGGGCACTGAGCTCTGCCCCCCTCCCAGTCTGGGCCCCTCTCCATCCCCTCTGTTCTGCTCACGTTTTTCTTGTCACCCCTTCACCTTGCCAGGGGAGGTGGGATGGGGTCCCTGCCTTGGCTAGGGACCTACTGGAGATGGCAGGAGGATCCCATTGCCCATGGGAGTGGTGGGGGGGGGGGGTGGGATGAGAAGAGGCTGGGGACACAGAGATGTCCCATGGCCAGATGAGCAGTGGCTGATCCAAAGCAGTGAGGGTTGCGGCGTTGGCATCACCACTGCTCCTGGCTCCCCTCCCTGCCTTTACCCCTTTGCTGATGCCAAAGCCTGGATCTCCATCCCAGTCCCAGGTGTGATCCACGCAGTGTCCTGAGGCCACTCTGCAGTTCATGGGAGCCATTGGGAAGGCAAAGCCTGTGCTGTGGTGACTGGGATGTTTCTGTGCCTCCCACATCTGCTCGCTCAGGGCCCTTGTCACCACCAGGAGGGACTTGGTCAGGCAGTGCCCGCAGCTTGCTGGTCCCCTGTGTGCCCCTAGCCCCTGGAGAAGATGCCTGTCAGGACAAAAGGGCTGAAGAGCATGGCTGGGCAGTGTCCTGCTCTCCTTCCACCTCAGGACTGCCTGTGTGCTGCTCTCCAGGGCTTCTTCTCTGAGGACAAGCCTGGGGTGATCCACTGGGCAGGATTTCCACAACCTGCCCTGAGATGCCAGCTCCATCATTTCATAGGAGATGTTTTCTGGAAGCCAGAAGACACTGTCCTTTCTCCAACTTTGATGGGTCCTCTCCATAGCCTTTCTGCTTGCCCAAACCAAGTCCCAGGAGCACATGCAGGAAGAGCCCCAGGTTGCCCAGACTGCTGTTGTGCAAGCTCCACTGGACCAATGACCAGTGCTGGAAGTGTCCTCTGGCCATGGATCTGCTCAGGGACATGAGGGATGCCGAAGGGACATCTGCACACATCTAGGCAGATGAAGATGCAGCAGATGAGCAAAGCCATGATCTGGGCCAGCTCTGAGGGTGCCAGTGGTACTGGTCTTCTCTGTGGGTTTTGCAAGGAGGTAGAGGCTGCTCATGCTTGTCCATGGTGGGGGGGTTGACTGCTCAAGGCCTTCAGTTCAGCATGCACATGTACACCGTGCTTGCTCAGCTCCAGTAGAAAGCTGACCTTTTAATATACATATATTTTATATATTTATACATTTATATATGACCTGATATATTCCTTCCACCACGTGCAGCTGAGCAGTCTGAGCTGGGCACTGAACCCAGCCCAGTGCAAGACATCTACTGTAAGAGAGGTCCCGTGGAACCCACCACCTCCAGTGCAGCACATCAGGACCAATGATACTGGGCAAAAATCTGCCACCTTCTCCAGCTGGCTCTGCACTTGTGTGTGTGCCCTGCACTCAGCAGCACTCGGGACAACCTGTGCCCATGGGCTGGTGCCAACCTCTGCACCTTATCCAGGGGAAACGGTGTTTCCTGCGGGTGTCCTGCCCATCGGCTGTTGGCCACCGCGGTGACTCATGCAGCTGGTTTCCTCTCCCAGCCCCTTGCACCTCCCGGCCTCTCCAGCCCACTCCCACCCTTCCTTGGCAGGGAAGGGTGTGAAATACCCAGCTTATCGCGGTCCCGCTCCCCAGCGATTGCTGTGCTTCTCGTGTGCAGGCACCTCCCTGCTCCACACCACCCAGGCCATGGAGCTGGGGGGACCAGAGCAGGCGGTGGGTCTCCAGCCTGGCCGCACCCTCCTGCTGCTCCCCAAGCACCCTGAGCACTGTGAGCACAGGTACCTGCCTCCAGAGAACAGTCCCTTGGAAAATCCTCAATCCTAGAGTCTCCCTTGGCCATGTCCTTAGAGAAAGCCCCTGGCACAGCCCCACACCTGGAGATGCCCCATGTCTGTAGGGGGGGATGGGGACTGAACACCCAGCTGACAGCTTGGGCACACAAAGGCAGGTCTGGTGGCAACCACACACCACCCATCTGGAGGAGCAGGCTCGCTTGTGCTGGGAACTGCCTTTGGTGTTTCACGGTGACTGCTCATCCCATGCCAAGCAACTGCCTTGGGGAGCCAGGGAGGGGAAGGCAGGAATTTCCAGCAGCAAGATGCGTGCCATCTCAACACAATTCATGAAGAGAAGAAAGGAGGCTTTTGTGGTTAAAAGTTTGATGTCTAAGACATTGGCTTCCATTCCTGCCTCTGCCACGCTTCAGTCCCAGGCAAGTCACATGAAACCCTTGGGGCTCCTCTGGAGCAAATGCTGTGGAGCAACTGCTCCCCACCACCTTGGTCTGCAACGGGGCTGGTTACACCGATGCTGTTCAAGGTGCTTGGCCATTTGGGGTGACAGAGTCCCCCCACATTTGTCCTAGACCGAGGAAGGGACTATCTCCTGTGTTTACTCTATTTGACTTCTGAAGCTGACTGATGTCTCCCTGTTTGAGGCCCCCTCAGCTCGGCTCCATTTAAGGGGCTTAGGAAGAATTGAACATTGCTGGAATTCTTCTCTTGCTAACTTTAAACATTCATTACTTTAAATGCTAATCCCCTGGGATTATCCCATTGGAGAAAGCGATGTCAAGCAACGGGAGAGGGAACAGCGCGTCTTCTCGCCCTCTGCACACCAGTCCATGGCTCTTTTGGGGAGGGAAGTGTGGAAATGCCAATGTGAGCTTCTCCAAACCTGGCTTGGTTTTTACACCTCGGTGTGGACTCTCAAACAAGCCAAGTCTGAAGTCTCATGCTCCAGCTGGTTTTGAGTTGTACATGTCCAAAGTGTCTCCGTGGAGCGCGAGGGGGAAATGTGTGTTTTTCCATGTGTGTGACTCAGAAATGACTGAAGCCAGTCGGTTCCAATTGCTTGAAAAATCTGCTTTTGGCTTGAGCCCAAGAGTGGAAACTTTCAACCAAAAAAAAAGAGTTGATTCGAGCTCTAAATAACATTAAAAAAGACTTAGAAGGGAAACTGGATTTCAACCATCATTATGGCAATCACTTCTCATGGCCCATTGACAGCAACAGCGGAGAAAGTAGTGAAAGTAATTCCCAAGGAAAATTCGCTTGGATTCCGCGGGCAGATCGGGACTCGGCTGCAGACGCTTTGTACCGGCCGTGCACGAGCAGGAGAGAGCTCAGCCCTTGGAACAGCGGAGGAACAGGAGTGCTCAGCTCCAAAAAGGACGGGGGTCAGCCCCAGGCCTTGGCACCGGCCGAGAGCGGGGCAAGTGCTCTCGGACAGAGCCACAACCCTGCCCGGGGAGATGTTCCTCTCTCCCCCTCTGCCTTGTGCCTCCGCTGCAGCACGCTCTGCTCACTGGAGGAAGATTTATTCCCTGAATAATTTCAAGCCACAATTAATTAAAGACTGCTGCAATCTGCTCGCAAACAGGAAGCGAGGCAGAGGCAAAAGACACAATCTCTAGGAAAGCGCCGTGTCTGTGAATGAGCTCTGATCAGGCTAAGGGTGATGGATGCGCTCCCCCAGCGGCTTTCATCTGGGAGCTTATCACGCCCATGGTCGCTCGGGCCCTGCACTGGATGGGGATGAGATGGACCAGCTGATAGACCGGGTTCCTCCTGCATTTCGAGGATGCTGGATCTCGGCACGGAGGCGCCGGCCAACTTGGCCGTAGTCACACCAGTAAATCAATGGCCGGGCTCTAACCGGCACCGTGGCTCCCTGGCTCTGAGGAGAGGCCGGCAGATTTTCCTGAAAAGAGCAGACTGTTTATATTTGGGGAAAAAAGCTCCATGAATTGGAACGAAAGCCGAGACCGTGCGTCGCTCACCAAAGCACGCGGGACATCGTAGTATGGCACGGAGCTGCAGCCTGGGAGGGATCTCTGGTGCCTTCCATCCAACCTCCTCCTCAGAGCAGGGCTAGCTCCAAGGAGAAACCAGGTGGCTTTGAGCTTTGTCCAGGCCAGTTGTGAACATCTCCAAGAAGGATTTTCACCCTTGCTGTGAAAATCTTCACGTCACGGTGGATTTTCCCTTTGCCGCAACTTGTGCCGGTTGCCCCTGGATCCTTCACCGCTCTCCTCCAAGGAGAGTCTGGCTCTGTCTTCAGAACTCATTGGGAAGTTGAAGACAGCAATTAGATAGTCCCTTAGCTGGAGAATCCCACTTCCTTCAGCCTCCCCTCATGCACTGTGTGCTCCAGCCCCTCATGACCGTGGTGAGCACTGGGCTCACTCTAGCATGTCACTTTTTTATAGTCATCCCAACCCAAATACAACACCAAGTCCCACCAAGAGCTAATCTGGGCTTGGCACAAATTAGTGAAGGTACAAATTGCCGTGACTCTGTCCCACTGGTGTCACCACCTGGTGCCCATGGGTTTCTACTCACAGCAAGTGTGGTCAACCAAGCGCCCAGCTCAAGGGGATGAGAGCCTGGGCAGGTGCTTGGGTTAAGGGGGGGACAATGCTGGGCTCATTGAGCAAATATAACTGAGGCCAAAACCATGGAGAGATGCATGTGCTGTGGCAGGAGCCTGTGTAGCTCATCATAGGACATCTGGTGTGGGACATGGTTGTGTTGAAGGGAGATGCCCTGTGTGGTGGTTTGACCCACAATGGGACCATTCAGTCCTGAACTCACTCCCCCCACCTGGTGAGATGGGATGGGAGACACAACAAAGGGGACACGGGATGAGGATGGGGACAGGGAGGGCTCCCTCACCAGGGATGGTCACGGGCAAAACAGACTCGATTTGGGGAAGAAAAATCAATTTAATTTGTTGACATTCATCTGAGTAGCACAGTGAGACACAACAACCACATCTGACACCACCTTCCCCCACCCCTCCCTTCTTCCCGGGCTCCCATCACTTTGCTCCCCATTTCTCTACCTTCTCCCCCAGCAGCACAGGGGACAGGGAATGGGGGTTCACTCAGGTCACCTCTGCTGCTCTTCCCAGCATGAAAGTCCAGGAATAAAGTGTTCCAAGTGAGCTTCCCATGGAGTCATGGGCCTCTTTGGGCTCAGCTCCCAGCTCTGGCATGGGGACATCCACGGGCTGCAGACTCAGCCCCCAATCTGGGGGTGCACCCCCACTCTGGCAGAAGTGACTCTTGGGGTCCCAATTCCATCACACTTGCCCTCAGGCTCAGCTTCTCTGCTCCAGTGTGGAGTCCTCCTTGCCCCACACGGGGGTCTCTGCTCTGCCGTTGAATCTCCATGGGCTGCAGGGGACTTTGTCTTCTCCTGCTCCATCAGGTGAACTGGGTGTGGGTCTCTGTCTTTCCTCTGGCAACGAAGCTCTCTCTGTGTCTGTCTGTCCTTTGTTCAGGCCAGTGGTCTTTGTTCAGCTCAGTGGCCTCTCCTCCAGGTTCTCTCCACCTTCTCCTTTCCAGGACACTCCTTCCCCTCACCACTATGGATTCTCAGAGGTGTTTCTCTGGTGCTCACTGGCCCAGCCTGGGCTGGGGGGTCTCTGCATTGGAGCCAGGGGAGTATTTTGCTCTCACAAGGTGGTCCCTTTCCCCTACTACCAACCCCCCGCCCTGCCTCAAACCCAACACACCCTGCCTGTGAGGGGATGAGTGAGGGGCACAGGATGACCCCCATGGTGGGCAATGTCATGCAGAAACATAATACATCAGTGTGGATATGCCAGAAACCTGCTCAGATGAACGGACTTTGGTGGTGTGTCTGGTTGAGATTTGACTGACTTTGGCTGCAGGCTCTGCTTTGGGAGAAGGAGAAATATCTCCAGGACTTTGTAGAGAAACAATCAGCTCCAGAGCAACGTTTCTGCCTCCAGACTGAGATCTGCAGCTTATAAAAAGGAGGTTGTGGACTGAAACATTCCATGAGCACGGTGCTCAAGTGGTGCTCAAGTCAACTCTGGGTCAACTCAGAGGCTTCCTATGCTGGAGCCACTGTGGAGGAAACGTGATGAGTGGGATGGAGTCCTTGTCTCTGTCCCCTTGGGAGCTGGGGCAGAGAGGCCCTGTGGAGGGATGCAATGGCTGAGCTGTGCTTCTTCTAACAGGGGCCCACAGAGCAGGAGTCCAGAACGGTCTGGGGGGCTATTCACATCAGTTGTGCTCAAGTCCTTTTTAGGCACCAGAGCAAGCAGCCTGGATATGTCCCTTAATCATGACTGCTCATAAATCTTGCTGTCACTGTGGGAGCCTTTCACTTCCAGATATAGATTGGAGAACAAATGCTACTGACTATTCTGGGACATGGCAGCTGGTAGATGGCTCCAGAATTTACTATTTTAGACTTGGTCTTTGCTGTTGGGGAGACACGATAGGAAAGTGGGCTGCAGAACGTGCACGTTGACCACATGGGTTTCACCTAAATCAAAGTGAAGGATCATCCCTGCCAGAGTGGAGGTTCAGGTGGGGTGCTTCTCTTTCCCATATTGGGAGCATTTTAGGGACCCAGCCATTGAAGTCAACTGAACTGAAGAGCTCAGAGGCTGAATGTGCCAGGAGATGACAGGGTTTTCGAGACAAAAGTATAAACCTATTTGGTACCCCCTGCAAGAAGAGTGGCTTGTCCACTGCAAATGACAGTGAGAATCACAGAATCACAGAGTCACAGAGTGTCAGGGATTGGAAGGGACCTGGAAAGCTCATCCAGTCCAACCCCCCTGCCAGAGCAGGAACACCTGGATGAGTTCACACAGGAAGGTGTCCAGGCGGGTCTGGAATGTCTCCAGAGAAGGAGACTCCACACCCTCCCTGGGCAGCCTGGCCCAGGGCTCTGGCACCCTCACAGTAAAGAAGTTCTTTCTCAAATTTAAGTGGACCTCCTGTGTTCCAGCTCACACCCATTGCCCCTTGTCCTATCACTGGACACCACTGAGAAGAGCCTGGCTCCATCCTCCTGACACTCACCCTGCAGATATTGATCAACATTAATGAGGTCCCCCCTCAGCCTCCTCTTCTCCAAGCTAAAGAGCCCCAGCTCCCTCAGCCTTTCCTCATCAGGGAGATGCTCCACTCCCTTCAGCACCTTGGTGGCTCTGTGCTGGACTCTCTCCAGCAGCTCCCTGTCCTTCTTGAACTGTGGGGCCCGGAACTGGACACAATACTCCAGATGTGGCCTCAGAATGAATAGAGCTTAAAGAGATTAAGCAGATCTGCAGGAAAAAGCAGGTCTGAGGACCTGGAAGTGCCCAGTGTAAATGAGAACTGCCAGAGGCCAAGCTGAGCTGGACCTTGCAAAGGCAGCTCAAACAAACAGCCAAAGACTCTCCAGCTAAGTCAATAAAGAGAAGAGGTTGGTATGCAGGGAGAGGGATGGAGATGAAAGGTAATCTCAGGGTGGCCCCCATCCTAAATGCATTGCATTTCTTGTGAGGTCAATGGTGCACCCACCACAGGTTGGCTCATGGTGATGTCCCCAGGAAACCAAACCCAAAGGTGGTCTTAGTCCAGGGGGACCCACCTACCCCAGTCCCACAAGAAGGATGGCTCCAGCTCAGTGCAGTGGGAATAGGTTAGTGTGGGCTGGGGAGGGCCAGCAAGGGTGAGGAGCTCCTCAGCTCCCCCCAACCCTGAGATGGATCCCCCTGGAAGTCTCCCAACACTATCCCTGTGAGGAGGCTTTCTCAGGACAGCAGCTTCTGGTGATGGGGTGACGCTGTGCAGTACAAAGGACAAAACCCTGCACTGGGTGATCAGCAGGAAGGATTTTGGATATGGGATATGGAACATTTTGTCAGTTGTAAAATCATTCAGGAGAAAGATTGGGGACAGGGAGCAGCATAGCATTGGCTAATTGCACATGGCTGTGAGACAGGAGCAGGTACCAGGAGAGTCAGGACAGCTGTGAGTTGTACCAGGGGCTGTGTGAGCTTCTCAGGCAAGGTGTGACTTCAGACAACAGCTCTGCAACCCAGGAGTCATGGATGGGGCCACCAGGGGAGAGATCACTCCTCACCAGCACCCAGTGGAGGAGAATGGCTCTTCACAGAGGCTGGGGGGACCTGACTCTGCCTGGCAGCAGAGGGGTGGGCTCTGCAGCAGCTGGAGGATGCTGCTGGAGAGGACACAGAAGGATTCAAGCTGATGGAGGACACCTCTCTGCTGCCTGGGGGTTAGGAGAAGGTAAGGGCTGGAACAGACCTTCCAGGAGAGCGGTGGGAATGGAGAGGGCCATATTGATTTACGAGATGCTGATGCTGCTGAGAGGCAGCAAGGTGTGGCCCATGAGATCGTGGGGTTTTTAGTGTGGTTACCAAATGCACAGACACTGTGGATTTCAGTGATGGGGATTTTACACGCAGGGCTTGTGGAGGACACGGAAACACTGAGCTAGAGGAGCCATTCTGAAGGAGCCAGCTGGTGATGAACTTTAACTGTTAAGGCAATAAACAGGGACGCTTGCACATCCTTGGGAAGCTCAGGCACTGCCAGGAGTGAGCATTTTGTAGATGCTGGGAGGAGGAAATCTCTTCTCAGTGTGCAGCAGGAGGCTGAATCCTTGCTGGAGTTGTGAAGGAGGGGGACCAGAAGGTGCAATCTGCCCTCTCTCCCCTTGGACCAGGCTCAGCTTAGCTCTGTCCCTTGCTCTCAGCTCTGTCCCTTCCAGCATCCCAGCAGGGCTTTTCAGATTAGTGAGACCCTCGTTGCTCTCCCACCACAGCTCTGCTGCGGGACTTGGCCCCACAGCCTCCACCCCATCGTGAAGCAGAGCTTGCACCAGGGTCCAGGCTGGGTCCCATGTGGCCCCCGTGCACATGCACATCGCCTCCAAGGAATGTGCTTTCTGGGTGGAAACTGTGTCATCGGAGAAATATTTCATATTTTCATTCGTTCACATTCCCCAAATGAAAAATGAATCGAGAAGGCTCATAAATAAGGGGCCGAGTTTCTCATTTACATATTTCTGTGGTTGTTGGAGCAGGGGTGGCTGCAGCTCTGCCAACCATGTCCTAAGCCTCCCCCCCCTGCACCTTCACTCCCGCTGGCAGCTGCCTGGAACACGCCACCCCCAGCCCCGCACGCTCGGACGGGCTCCGGGGTCACCCTGCCTCCTGCCAAGCATCCACGAGCTGCTGGCATGAGCATGGCGGGGAAGGCATGGGCAGCTGGGATCCTTGCAGAAAACTCAGCCCCAAGAAGGTTTTGGGGATTGAAAGAGGGGTTTGCATGGACCAGGAGGGTGTGCTGGGGAGGGGAAACCCCATGGTGTGGTCCCAGCTTGGCTCTGGTGACAGGGCACTGGGATGAGGACAGGTGGTGGCATTGGAAGGGGCAGTGGAGAAGAGCGTGATGGAGCAAGTGGAAGAGAAGAGAGCAGGGAATCACAGGGCAGGAGGAGGCGAGTGAAGGGGAGAGGGAAGGAGGGTCTGGGATAGACACAGCCCACAGCAGCAGGCAGAGGAGCAGAGGCTGATGTGGCTCTGCCTTCACAGTGGAAACCTGTGGTTGTCCCATGGCTCCCTCCTTGGGCACAGCCAACCCCTCTGCCCTTGGTCACCATGGTCCAGCCCATCTCCATTTCCACCCTTCACCCTGATCATCTCTCCTCCCACCGTGGCCAGGGCCACTTTGCAATTTGCCTCATCCATCCTGCTCAGCCCCACTGTGGGGACTCCTCACCCTCGGGCCTGAATGTGGCACTGCCACCAAGTCCCTCCTCTGAGGTCCAGCACTTGACAGGTTGGAGAGAGGAGCAGGTTTCTGGGCATCCCCTGTGGATCCCCAAAAAGTCTGCAGCAAGGTGTGCCAGGGCTTCTATCTGGGGCCTGTTCTCCTCCCAGTTCCTCTGAAGAGGTCTGTGGGTCTCCACAGGGTCTCCAGTGGGTGCAGGGCAGCAGGGAGACCTTCTGGGTGCACAGTGAGTTCATCCCAGGACATGCACAGGGCTGGGAGCTCTCCTGGGCTGGGAGATGCATCTCCCCTTTGGGATGCTGCTGACCCCACACCATGCACACCAGCAACTCCACCTTGCCCTGGTGCACACCTGGGTTTGGGGACAGGGCTTGCCAGGCATGGCCATGGCTGGACCTCCTTCTCCCCAGGCCATGGTGAGGGTTTCAGGTGGACCACCTTCCCCTGGCACTGCGAGGGGAGGCCGGTATGTGTCACCCAAGGGTTAATGGCTATAAACTGTGCTGCTAAAGCCATCTTCTGGTTTCAATTTAACTCTGCATTTGTGTGTGGATTAGACTCAAGGATGTTCACATTCACTTAATAATCTCCCCACTTAGACACCGCAGAGCCGAGCGCTCAGAGCCAGGGAGGAAGAAGAACATTTAACACTTGTCTCCCTGCAAGGTGACCTCACTTTCCCAGGCCTCAGCAAGGAAGGAGAGCCAGACACCTGGCCATGAAGCTCTAATGATGTTCAAGGGATAGACACGAGCTCGACAGGGCCCCTCATGCAAGGGCTTGGGAGAGATGCACCCCTGAGGTCTCCACCAAGGGTGCATCAAGATCAAGGGATGTGGGGTGGCCACAACCTCCCTGTCCTCCTGCAGTGCTCCATCCAGCAGATCACGATAGGATGCCCCAAGCCCTGGCAATGCCATGTGTGAGATGGAGATTATCCACCCAAATCCACTGAGAGAGGATCAAGCTGACCCTGCTAAGCCCAGGGAACCCCAAAGCCAACATTGCTCACACTGTCCCCCCAGGCACACAGACCTCAGGAGCTTGCCTTGGCTTTCACTGGCCCTTCTCTCATCAAGCTTCAGAGTTCTTGCAGAGAAAAAAAAAAGCTGTTTTTGGAGCAGGAGCAAGCATGTCCTGCAAAGTTGTCTAAACATAGCACAGAGAGACAGGAACACGGGGCAAGGCTCTGAGAGCAGCAAAAATAACACGGGGCTCTGCTCACAGCTCAGCCCCTTGCTTCTCTACAGCCCTGTCCCAGGGATGCTGGGTTGGCAGAGCAAGCAGGGCTGTCCTGGAGCAAGGAGCACGCTGGGTGCCTGTCCAGGCAGGGACATAGTGTACAGCTCTCCCCAGGCCTTCTCTGCTGTGGTGGGGATTGGTCACCACTGTCCCTGGAGACTCTGAAATCCGTGTCCATAGGGGTTGCAACGGCACCAGGAGTGTGTTTGGGCTCTGCTGGGCTCCTCAGCGCTTGTACATCTTCCCAGCAAGACTGGTGCTGTCACTGATGCTGTCCCTGGAGAAGGACAAGGGAGTGAGATCTCTCCTGCCCAGAGTCCTCCCCAGCAAACCAGCACTGGGGACATTCCTCCAGACACTGATCATGGCCCTGCTGCCACAGCAAAGGGAAATCACAGTGCCATGGGCTTGCAGGCAAGAAAGCTGCTGGGAGCCCCACACAGGACCAGGAGGATTAGCTCCACCAGAGGATGTTGTTCTGGTCCTTCTAAAGTGCCCCAGACTACAGTTCCTCTCCATTATCCAATTAGCAATGGGACCTGGGCATGTTCCAAGCCATGGACACAGTCCAATGGATGTGGTCCATGGGCAACTTGCTCTAGGTGACCCTGCTTGAGCAGGAGCTAGTCAAGATGGCATCCAGAGGTCTCTGCCAACCTCAACCAGCCTGTGATTCAGTGACTTTCCCTCTCTCCAGCCACTGAACGTGCCTTTCTCAGCACTATCTCCATCCTTCAAGCCCAGGTTCCTGGTGGATGGACCAGCAGGTGGTTCCTATCTTCCCATCCTTCAGTGCCAGCTCAGAGGACACAGGGAATATGTGCTGTGGTGGACCCCTGCCAGGGTGGCCCTGCCATTCATCCTGCTGCATCTGGGCTGGCAGCAGGGGAGCAACAGATGCAGCACTGGGAGGATTTTTCCCAGTTCAGATCCCTGTGCAGGTGGCTGCCAGGTCCCTGGTGACCTCCTTGAGCCACACAGTCCCAAAATACCAGTGATTGTGCCCAAGTCTGGGCCTCTTGAGGCAGCCACTACAGCTGGCAGGGTGCTGCAGGCTCTTTCTGCAGCTCCATAAGTCTCCTGCTCATCAGATGTGCTGTGCACAGCTCCCACAGATCCTCATCGAGGGCTGTGCTCCATCTCATGTTCAAATTTGGGGTTGATGGCAGCCTGGATATGCCTTATGCCAAAAAGGACCTGATCAGATTAGGTGGTCCTCAGCAGAGCAGACAGGGTCCTCACCTCCCCGTCTGAGACTCTTTAAAGAAAGCGGAAAGGAGAAAAAGGGAGTTTTTAACATAAACCATCTGGTATGTTGTTCCTCCTTGCACACTAGGATAGGAGAGAAATGTGTCCTCCAGGCAGAGGGGAGGGAAGAGGAGATCTCTGGATATCTACAGTGACTGCCACAGGAGCAGCTGGACCAGCTGTCTCCCTGTGCCCACTGCTCCTGTGTTCCCTGGGATGTGCCCAAAGCCACGGCTCAGGGATGTGCCCTCGGGGAGAGCAGGTTGCAGGGTCCCCGGCCATCTGGAAGAGCCTGAAGCTATCTAAGGACCAAAACCAGGGACAGACCTGCAGACCACTGCCACGAGACGATGTCAGGCGAGGTCCCGAGTTTCTTTTGGGAGATGGAAAGTCAGCACCCAGGGTGGGTGGGAGCCAGGAGAGTTAAGCAGGGACAGGGAGGCTGTAGGAGGGGGTTAGAGAACAAACCGTGCCTGGGAGAGAGCTGTAAAATACTTGGTAGTCTCTCAAGCGAGCTGGCAGGCGAGCGAGTTCAGATGGACTCAGACACGGTTTCCACCTGGTCTGAGAGCGATCCAGAGGAGCCGGGCAGCGCCGAGCCGAGCTGAGATCAGAGCCCTGCCGTGCCCCGGGCTAATGCTCCCTTTTATCGCCCGGCTTTAAACAGGCGCTTTTACGATGTGCGAGGAAGGGGCAGATGGTTCTCTAATTAACTGGAGAGTGCTGAGTTGTGAAGTGCTGCGAGGAAAAGCAGCTACAGCAGGGATGGCAGCGCGCGTCCCAGCGCAGCCCTTCCCGCTGCCGAGCAGCCCCGCTCCGCGCCGGGGACTATGCCTTCACCCACGGGCACTGCCTGCTCCCGGCACGGCAGCTCCGGAGGGGCTTGGACAGCCATTCCCCATGTGAAATAGCTGCCTTCAAAAGTGCCACC
Organism: Caprimulgus europaeus; assembly: GCA_907165065.1. Next base: position 11,367,691 of record OU015544.1, on the reverse strand, counting down.
TGACAACCTCTGTCTGATGAAATGACATTGATACAGAGGACAGAAGTCCCCTGGGAAGTTCACAGCGTGGCTGTTTCTTCTTTACCCTCATTTTGCTGGGACTTGTGTGTGTGTGTGTCACTTGGGTGTGTGTCCTTTCTCCCAAGGAACAAGTGATAGAACAAGAGGAAATGGCCTCAGGTTGTGCCAGGGGAGGTTCAGATTGGATATCAGGAAACATTTCTTCACTGAAAGGGTTCTGAGGCATTGGAAGGGGTTGCCCAGGGCAGTGGTGGAGTCCCCATCCCTGGAGGGATTTAAAAGCCGGGTAGATGAGGTGCTCAGAGATCTGGTTTAGCAGTGGACAGGTTGGACTCGATGATCTCAAAGTTCTTTTCCAACTAAACGATTCTGTGGTTCTACAACTTTGTTCTTCACTTTTGCATTTGGATGCTCTTTGCATCCAGCTGGATTAACACAGGACAGCAGCAGGGTGACCTGGGCCCTGTGGTGTTTGCTGTGGGTTGTCTCTCACCTGTCACATCTGCACGTGAGGAGTTGGTGGGGACCTTCTTGAACCCACTGCAGAAGTCACCATCCTTTCATCTGCTCAGGCTGGGGCTCCCCAGACCCAGTACTGGGGCACCTCTGGGACTGGGAAACACCCTCAGCATTCCCAGTGGAGCTGAGAGCCTGATGTTCGTCTGCTTCACCTAAACCCAGCACTTCTGTGCTTTCTGTCCCTGAAACAGAAACCAAATCCCTGGTAATCTGGATTCAAAGTGAAGTGTTTGTTTCAGTCTGAAACGTGATGTCTGGGTTTGCTTTATTTGTTCAGCCATGAAACACAACCCAGCTCCATGCTAGAAGGAAAAATCCCCCAAATTTTGCTTTGAAATGGTGAAATATTTTGTCAATATTCTTTTTGTCTGAAGCTTCTTCAGCGAGCAACTCATCTGGCCCGAGGCAACATTCTGCAGCAAAAGAAGTATTAATTAAATTGAAATATTATCCAGAGTTACATAGTTACAGTTACAAATGACATCTTAATTGGCTGAGTTCAGCCAAAGAATTACTGTGGGCAACGGATATGGGTGGCAGAGCAGAGGTGACGCTGAAAGCTGTTCAAGAGCTTCATCCATGCTTATCCTGAGGCAAATGTCCCCTGTTTTGGGCACACGGCTGATGCCAGGGCACTCACACCATGGGGAGCGGGAGTTACAGACACCAGCTTGTAGGAGGGCGCAGCAGGAAGAATTCTCTCTGTTCAGACCCTGCTGCTGGGAATAAATGAGATGAGGACAGTGAAGCCTCTGTTATCTCAGCAGGAATAAAGGACTTGAGGGATGGAGACACCATTGCTCCAAGCAACAGGTGGAACGAGGCACGTTTAGTGATGGCTGTGGCCTTGAGCAGAGGGAGATGTGCAGGTAGTGTCTGAAAGTGGGGAAGTTCTGGAGAACTTCCAGAAGTGAAGTGCCCTAGAGAAGTGCCCCAAACACCAGGGGCTGCTGGTGAACCTCGGTGAAGGATCAAACCAGAGACAACCCAAAACCTGGAGGAGGAGATGAGCTGCAGGACCTGCCAACATCAGTTCCCACTCCTGCTTGGTGAGGCTCATCCCTGGCACCATCCAGCCGCCGAACCCAGCCCGGTGCCCTCTGTTCCCCTCCGCTTCCCCTGCGCCTGCCTGCACTCCCGGCTCCTCTCATGTCCTCATCTGACTCCTTCTGGCCAGCCTGCTGGGAGGAAACAGCGTGCGTTGGTGGAGGGCCAGGGCTTCGCTTGTGCCGGCGCTCGCTGCCAGACTGCACGGCGAGCGGCCGATCCCTCCCGGGGGGCTGTGATTTGGGGCTCGCTCCTCAGCCCAGACATGCCGATGGGAACCGAAGGACGTTGAGACCTGCCAGGTCTGAGCAGCAGCTCGCAGGGCTCTTCAGGAGAGGAGCCAAACCCCAACAGACGGACAAAGTCATGACTTCCCCTGGGAAGCTGAGACCTGTGGTGGGGCTTGGTGGAAAGAGAGGAGTAATTGAGTCAAACAGCCCCAAAAATGCAGTGCATGCTGCCCAGAGGCTCTTGCCCACCCTGTTCCCCCACACCAGGGGTCTAGCCATGTTTCTCACCTCCATCTCCAGGAGGATATAGCCAGAAGAGGCTCTGGATTAGCCCTCACACATCCCTGGGTGAGATACAGGGGCAGCTCCTCAGTGTGATCACTCCTGACTCTGCCAGGTGTTGGGGGTCTGTAGGCTGAAAGCAAACTGGCTGGGGTCCCTCCTCCCTTCCCAGACCACAGAGTGGACACTCAGAGGGACACACGGGCTGGGGACATGTCAGGAGGGACATTTCCAGCACCTCTCACAATCTCTTGTCCCTTCTCACTCCCTCAGTTTCCAGCTCTGAGAGCTGGACCCTTCCATCCCACGTGGTGTTTGACCTCTCCTCTTCACAATCCCATCTTCATGCTTCCATCTTGAACCAGACCCTTTCAGGGCTGCTGTCTCCTCCTTGGTCAGTGCCCTGCAACACCAAGTGACCCATCCCTATCCTCATCCCTCCATGGTGCTCTCCTTTCCCCATCTTCCCCTTGATTTTGGTGCCTGGTTCCCCCTACTCCTTGTCCCACTGATCTCTCCTGCGTTGATGACCCCTTTGCTGCTCCAGACAACCCAACTGGCAGCACAGGCTGGGTCTCCCTCACTGCAGGTCACACCAGTTGGCTGCCAGCTGCAAGCCCTGCTCCAGCTCTCCTTCCCCTGGTCCAGCCACCTTCTCAGCCCAACCCCTGGTCCTCTCCTGGCCCCACACCTGCATCACTGTGGAAACCCTGTCCCACAGACCCATGACCTCCTCCATCTCTTCTCCTGTTTCCTCACCATGTTATTTTGCTCCAGCCATCAAACCCCACGGTCACGTTTCCAGGTGCCTGGGCAGAACCAGGACAGTTGTGGGTGACCACCCTGTGCTTCTCCAATGGGAAAAACAGTGGAGAAACTCTCCATGGGGGAGCCACATGTCCCTGGGCAGCCCAGGGAGGGTGACAGAGGGACTGAGCCATCAGGCTGCACATATGTAACCAGGTGCAGCCCCAATGGACAGCACATTTTTAGCTTTTTTGGAGGATTTTTGTCATTTCCCAGCAAGGAGATCACAAAATGCCAGATCTGAGGAGTTCAGGGCTTTGAATCACACATGTGGTGCCTCTATGGGAGTCAGACAAGAAGGCTGGAGATTACTGCTGAACCAAATCCCCCCCTTGACAAGCGTTTTGGCACGAGGAACTTATCTCAAGGTCACCCCACGGCTGAGCCGGTCCCTCCAGCCTCCAGATCACCTCAAAGCAGGACGGGCTGGTGTCCTTCCTCCAACCTCTGTGGGGAGGGACAGCTCCCTGCAAGGGGACCTTTTGGGAAAGGACATCCCCAGAGCACAGCCTCTGTGGATCCACAGCCTTGTTGCTGTTTGTGAATGCATCCCTTGCCTTGCAGGTTTTTGTAATCCCCATCTCCCGGAGTCATGTGCCTGAGGGAGATTCAGATTTCACTTCGCTGAAAGGAAAATGCTAAGCCCTTCTGGATGCATAGAAAAGCTGGAAACATAAACCTCAGGGCTTAAAAAGCAGAACACAAGAAACCATACCCAGTCTGTGCTTTGCTTTCCTTTCTTTTTAATTTATTTTTTTTTATTAAGTCTTAATTCGAAGCTCTGCTCTTGATTTTTGGGCTCTGACTCATGCTCAGGATTATCAGAGCTCTGGGAGCCATCGACTGGCATTTGCAGGGTGCACTGGGAGGGGAGGGAGCCAGCCCAGCCCTGCCTGCTATATGTTTCCCCTCAACACCACAAGGATCTGGCTGCGAGATAATAGAGCTCCACCGCCTTTTCCTTAGGGCCCCTCTGTGCTACAGACACAAACTGGAGCACAGGCAGTGTCTAAAGTTCATGTTCTGGCTGAGTGTTACCAGTTACATCTCTGTGCTCAGTTGCCCACAATTTGCTTTAGTTTTCCCTTTTTCTGGGCTGATATTTTCCAGCTCCAGCCCCTGCACAAAGGAGATTTGAGAGGGAAGTCTCTGGACATGCTTTGGCCATCTCGGAGGACAGGGGCAGTACAAAGCAAGATCTCCACAATAAACATCCCCCCCAACCCCCCTTTTTTTTTTCTTTCTTTCAAGAATACAAAACAATCTTCCAATTTTGAAGCAGCTCTACTGCTGAAACTGCTGGGGGTCAGAGCTGACATCTGGCAGGGAACCAGTCCTGACCGAGAACGACCGTGGCGTGTTCCCGTAAACACTGTGTTGCAGTTGCTGAGAGCTCCATCCACCCAAGCACAGCACGTTTCCCAGTGATGGTACCTTTTAATCAACATTTGGAAAGCTCACAAGCAGCCCAGAGAAGGATGAAAACAGCCACTGGAAAGATCTGCCCAAAGGTCCCCAGCAGCAGGGATGGTGGCAGGTGGAGGAGAAGTTTCACCTCTGAGATGGGAGTGGGGCTACACCATGGCCTGAAGTTACCTATGGCAGCAGATGTTCAGCTGTCCTTGAGGAGGACAATGTGAAGGAGATATATGGAGCCAGGACCACTAAATCCCTCCTTGGCCAGCACTGGATTATAGCTGTTCAACGATACATCACTGAAGGCTTCCCAGAACTTCATAAATACTAAGGAGAATTCAACATAAATCATTGAAGGATTTAGGTTGGGAGGGATGTCTGGAGGTCTCCAGTCCAGCCCCTGAGCAAGTGAGCACTCCAAAGCTGGGTCAGGCTGCTCAAGGCCTTGTCCAGGCATGTTTTGAACATATCCAAGGATGGAGATCCCACCACCTCTGTCCCAGGGCTGCACCACTTACTGCACAACCTGAGCCTCACAGGTGCTGCACATCTACGTGTCTTCTCTGCAGGAGGAGAGCTGGTTACCTGCAGGGGAGAAAAAGAGAAAGGAGACAAAGCCTGAGGAGAAGAGACCATCACAAACACCCCCCAGTTGCTCATGCATGGCAGAAAACAGGGGCGCAGGTGAGGTGTCCAGCCTAGGGACTGGGGATGGTGTCTCCCCTTCTCTCCTTGAGGAGACTTCGGTGACAAATTGGACATCTCCATGTCTCTCCATGACTCTGGGAGAAGGATGCTGTTCCTGTCAGTCATGCCAAGGAAGAGCATCCCACCACTGGCCATGGCTGCAGCTCCAGCACTGGTCCCACTGAGCAGCACCCTTGTGTTGGCAAAACCTCTTCCCATAACAACTGTGGGAAGTGACTGCCAGAAGGAGAAGAGCTGATGGGAGGTTAAGATGGGGTGGGGTAGGGCTGGGGTCACACCAGCCTCATTAGTTACTCAATCAAACCCAACAGACACACGTACAGTGGGACCTGCCAGCCAGGGCTGTCCCCCCACCACGCTGGCAATGCCTCTCACCCTTTGAGAAACACCCCAGCACTGCAGGTGTGTGGGGATAGCTGAGAAGATCTGGTCCATGATGCTGAAACCCTTCTCTGTGGTGGCTTCCAGCCTCATGCTGGGGATGGGCTGTGCTGGGTGGGTGGCAGGTGGACATCCCGTGAAGCTGAGGTGTGAGCTGCACGTGAGGTGTTTGAATGTGTGGGGTGGGTGTGATGGGATGCACAAGGGAGTGAGAGGTGGAGACCCCATCCCTGGACCACACTCAGAGTACCCAGTGGTGCTCAAAAGGGATGTTGATGTTTTAACCCATCTGGCACGGTTTGGAGACCAAAGCCATGACACTTGGGTGGCTGGTGTGAGCTGAGGGGTGATGTTCTTCTGCTGCAGAGCTCCTGCCTTGCACCAGCCCAAACACACCCTCCACCTTGACCTCCTCCCCAGAGTACCCACCGGTGGACAGGGATTATCCAGATTTCTGGCCAGAAAACACCAGAGCTGCAGCCACAGCCACGTGCTGGGGTGGTGGCTGGTCACCTCCCTGCTGGCCATCGCTTGGACCTGGCTGCAAATGGCAGAGCTGGTTCAGGAGAGAGCTGTGGAGACAGCTGTGGCTGGTGAGTGAGGGACTTGACAAGCCTGAAGGTTTCACTTGCCAAAATTAAGACACAGACTTGACTTGATTCCCAGGTATCTGTGTGGGTGCCTCCAAACCTGCCCCCTCCTGCCCCCTGCCCTGGGAGATGTTTCTCTGCAGCAGGCAGACTCACAGAGGTCTCCATTTCAGAGTCTCTTCACTTTGGAGCTTTCTTTTTGCAGCATGGACAAGAGTGACGACCTGTTAGTTACCAATTAACAGCTGGTGAACCAAGGCAGGAGATAAGGATGCTCAGCCATGGGAAGATGCAGCTTCCCTGTCCCTTGGTGCTTTAGATGAAGACTGCACTGCCTTTCTGGAAGACATGCTGAGGCCACTCATGAGGCACTTGCTCAGTAGAGGGATGGGCAAGTGACATGGAAATTTTGGCTCACACGATGCCAGTCAGGCTGGCTGGGCCAAACCCATGTGACACAGAATCCCACAGTTGCCTGGATTGGAAAAGACCTTTAAGATCATCGAGTCCAACCATGAACCCAACACTGACAAGTTGGACAGAGCCAGAAGGTCTCCCCTCAACCTCCTTTTCTCCAGGCTCAGCACCCCCAGTTCCCTCAGCCGGGAACTCAGCACACTTGTGCTCCAGACCCTTCCCCAGCTCCGTTCCCTTCTCTGGACACGCTCCAGCACCTCCAGGTCCTTCTTGGAGTCAGGGGCCCAACACTGAACCCAGCACTCGAGCTGCGGCCTCACCAGTGCCCAGTGCAGGGGGAAGAGAACTTCCCTGCTCCTACTGGCCACACTGGTGCTGATCCAGACCAGGATGCTGTTGGCCTTTTTGGCCCCAAAATCATGACAAGGCCACATTATTTCAAGTCCAGTGTCAGTGCCTGGCAGCAGCAAGGACCTGCAGTGGCTCCAATGTGTCCCCAACCTCTCCCTGCTCCTCAGTCTCTGCAGCTGCACCTCTCCTGGCACTGGCACCAGCTGCTGTGGCTGGTCCCTTGCAGAAACACAGCTGAAGGACACCACTGTGATGTGTCCTGGTCATGGCTGTCCACTTTGGGCTGTGCAATCCTCTCTCCTCCAGCTTGCCCTCAATTTTTTTCCAAATGCAGAGCACTGGGCCCCTTCTCCACCATCACACACAGCACTGACCTCCCCTCTGCCTCTTCTCTCACGGACTGGTGCTGGGCAGGGCTTCCTGTGGGCCTTGCCCTGGGCATTTCGGGATATTCCCAGCTGCAAACACATCTGAGGTCTAGATCAGGACAATTTCTTCCCCAGGAGGGTGGTGCAGCCCCGGGACAGGTCCCCGGAGAGGTGGGGGATCCCCAGCCTTGGAGGATTTGCAGTTGAGAGCTCCTCGAGTGGTGACGGTGCTGCTGGGGACCAGTGTTGGGGCCGGACACCTCGCAGGGCCTCTCCCCCCGCGTTGCGGTGCTCTGCCCCCCGCACATACCTTTCCTTTGAGCACATCCCGTGCGCCCCGCGCAGGAGCCGTAAAGCCCCGTCACACCCCGTTACCGAGCGCCGTTTCCTATGACAACGCCGTCAACAGCGCGGGGCGCAGGACCGGGCTCCCGGGGCGGGCAGGGGTGGGCTCCCCCGTAGCTATGGCAAAAGGATGTTGATTTCTGTATTTTCCTGTCGGTGTAGCCCCCGGGACGGCCCTGCGGGGTAAAGCTGTTTGGTGTCTCGCCCAGCAACTATGTCAGCGTGTAGGGGAGCTGTGTGTGACCAGCACCTGCCAGCCACCACACTGGGGACTGGCCACATGAATCATCCTCCCAGGAGCTGCCATGGCTCCCAGCAAAGCCCCCACCCACCTCCATGCTGGTGCAGGTAGGTCCTAGATGCAGGCCCAGGTGCTCTTGCTGCAGCTCTTGCAGTGGGTTTTCTCATCCACTGTGCAGCAAACTCCACATTTTCCACATGGACCTTCCCGCCAGAAACATTTTCTGCCTTCTCCTTTTCTCTTCAGACCCATCACAAGCAATGTTCTAGACCCTGGAGAGAAGGAGGCTGAGGGGAGACCTTCTGGCTCTCTCCAACTCCTTGAAAGGAGGGTGGAGAGATGTGGGGGTGGACCTGTTCAACCAAGGAACAAGGGACAGGACAAGAGGAAATGGGCTCCAGTTGTGCCCAGGGCAGTTGAGATGGGATGTGAGGAAGAATTTCTTTGCTGAAAGGGTTCTGAGGCATTGGAAGGGGTTGCCCAGGGCAGTGGTGGAGTCCCCATCCCTGGAGGGATTGAAGAGTCGTGTAGACACAGTGCTGAGGGACATGGGTCAGTGGGGACTGGTCAGTGTTGGGTTCATGGTTGGACTCCATGATCCTAAAGGGCTTTTCCAATCCAGGCAGTTCTGGATTCGCTGTGTACCCCCAGCTCTGCCTTCCCGCTGTGGACTCAGCTCCACGGCTTTTCCCCGACACTTTGCAGGCTCCGGGGAGCGCTCCCAGCCCTTCCCCTCGGGCAGCTCGTGCAGCGCCGGGCTCTGCCCCGGCCAAGTCACAAAGGGCTTGGATCCCGTTCCCGGCACGAGTGCCAGGGGCGGGGAGATGTGGCCTCGCTCTGTTCTTTCTAGGTACAGAACAGGCTTTCAACAGTCAGAGCCGTTTCTCTGGCAGGAGCTGGGAGCTGCTAGAGGCAGCCAGCTGCCCCAGTTACCATTCCCAGTCAGGCCACTTTCCCAGCCCTGCTCGCTGCATGTTCTGCAGACACACACACTGAGGATGCATCTCCTGGAGGACCTCTGGCCATCCCTGACTGGGGGTCTGCATCCCCACCAGCCACGTCACAGCCCTGAGGCCACCGGAATGGCTGCAAGGCTGCTTGTCCCCACATCCATCCGCTCCCACGTCGCTCCTCTGGAGCAGAGCTCGTGTTTAATGACCGTGTGTGTGCTTTCACTCGAGCATTACGTCACTGGGACACGCCAGCCGGGCGGATGGACAGGCCAAGCTCTGTCCCTGATGATGCTCACCCCCCACTCCATGCCGTGGGGTGCTCCGTGCCCCCCCAGCCTTTCATGAGGATGCAGATGAACAGAAAATCAACATCCATGCACGACCCACCAAGGGGCCAGCAGCTCCTACACGGTCCCCTTCATCTCCTTGACATGTCCCAGCACTGGGTGTGGAGGGCAGAACGCTCCATAATTTCCACCTCCCAGATTTCCTGCAGCTGTAGCCATCAGCACTTTCCCTGAAATAAAGTGGGAGCTGAGATAAGCCAGACAGGCGGGCTCCAGAGGGGCTGTCCTGAGCCTGGATTTAGCTCACACTTCTCTAAGCCAGCGGCCAGGTTCGGGGCTTCGCACCTCTGGCGGGCGGAGAGGAACTGGGGGGATTTGCCGGTAATTGCAGCCAATTTCCGCAGCCGTGGGAGGAGTGGGGGGAGGGGGCTGCTCACGGGGACCCCCGCGGGAAGGGGGTGCAGACAGGGCATTTCCTTGCACGTGCTCTTGATCCCGGGAAGCGGATTTGGGCTCATGGGGAATTGGATACTGGGATGAGCAGCATCCCAGCTCCTGGCAAAGGGGGGAAGGTGCTGTGTTGGACCTGCAGTGAAGGCACACAGCCCCCGAGCGTGGCCAGTGCTGAGGGCTGCAGGGAGAGGGGGTTTATTCTTATTTTTTAAATGTTGTTATTTATTATATGGTGTTGAATGTGCTGCCTGCCCTGCCTTGCTCTACACTCCCTGACACTTGCCCAGCGATGCCCCATGAGAAGGTAGATCTGGTGGCCAAAAGGGACACGCGGTGCCTGAGTTTGCACCAGCCTCAACCCAGAGCCTAGGGGCTGATGGGGGGTCAGAGCCCCAGTGACCCCGAATGAACCGGGGCTGGAAGGAGGGGATCAGCCCAGCTCAACTGCGAGAATCCCCCCCTGGCAGCTGGCTGGGGATGCGGGGGCCAGCACTAGCCACTGCCGGGCTGGGGGCTGCGTGTCCCCGGGACACCCCGGGGCCGGGAACCGCTCCCGGGGCCCAGCAGTGAATTTTGCTGTCAAAGTGGCCGGTTTGAGGCTCCCGCCGCCGGCCCGACACCCCGCGCCCGCCACCTAACGGCCACCGCCGGGGTGACCCGGGCCATCGCCACCGGGACAGGCACCGGCATCGGGACTGCCACCTGCACCGGCACCGGGTCCGTCCCCTCGCACCCCGAGGCTGGGAGCGGCTCCTCGCCTGACACCCCACAGCCACCCCCTCACCCCATCCCTTCACCCAGCCGGTCCCCACCTGCCCCCCACCCCCCTTCTGCACGGTGCCACCCGCCACATGAGACCCGCCAGTGCCACCCGGGATGAGAGACCCCCCCAGTGCCACCCGCGACGTGAAACCCCCTGGTGCCACCCAGGATGCGAGACCCCCGGTGTCACCCGGGATGCGAAGCTCCGCCCGATGCCACTCGAGATGTGAAGTTCCCCTAGTGTCACCCGAGATGCGAGACACTCCCTGGTGCAACCTGCGATGTGAAACCCCCTGGTGCCACCTGTGATGTGAAACCCCCTGGTGCCACCCGGGATGAGAGACCCCCCGGTGCCACCTGCGATGTGAAACCCCCTGGTGCTACCCGCGACGCGAGACCCCCGGTGTCACCCGGAATGAGAGACCCCTGGTGCCACCCGGGATGCGAAGTCTCCCCCGGGACGCGGTGACCCATCGAGGTGGGCTCAGCACCCCCTCCCCCGCCTTGGCAGCTCCCCCCCCGCCCCCCTCCAGCTTTTTTGGCAGCGGCGCCCGGATTGGAGAGAGCAGCGAGGGAGAGGAATTAAAAAAAAAAAAAAAAAAAAAAAAAAAAGGAGAAAAGGGAAAAAAAATAAAAAATAAAAATTAAGCAGCCAACCCAATCGGCTGGAGAGGCGCGTGTGTGTTTGCCCTTTCCTCATGACGTAGTGTCCTGTCCCTCTCTCCCCCTTCTCCCTCTCCTTTTCCCCTCCCTCCTCCGCCCCCCCCCCCCCCCCCCCCCCCCCCTTCCCCTCGCATCCTTGGAAGCAACAATTAAGCAGCTCTGGGATAAAACTCACCGCCCGCGGGAGCGCGGGGGCATTGCTGCGAGAGATGGCAAAGCAGGCAGCTGCACCCCTCCTCCCCGGAGTCCTCCTCCTCCTCTCCATCCTCCCGGCTTCTCAGCAAGGAGGTAAGGACAGAAAAACCTCCGTCCCCTTCGTCCCCACCGGGGTTTTTCCTTCCCCGGACAGCCCCACGCTTGTCCCGGCTGCGAGGCCCCCCGCTAAGGACAGGCGACCCCCTTGTCCTGCCTTGGGGACATCGCTGAGGGTGGGTGGGCAGCTCCCCTGGGTGCCACCTTCCCCAGAGGGCTCTTTGCCCCCCCAAGCTGGTGGGTAGTGTGTGCCATGCCTGGGTGGGGTGGGATGTCACTGAGGGGAGGTGACACAGGGAGGTCTGGGAATGGCACCGCTGCGAGAAGCACTTGTAGGGGGGGAGGATCTGAGGTGCAGTGTCCTGGTGGGGACACCAGAGGCTTGGGGACATGAAAGGCTTGGGGACACAGGAGACTTAGGGACACCAGAGGCTTGGGGGGACAGAAGGCTTGGGAACATGAAAATCTTGGGGACAGGGCGCAGGACAGGGGAGCAGGGGGTGGCTGCCAAACCCCCATGGGGATTGCAATTGCGAGGGACCAGGGGAGCTGGCACTTGTCACCCCCCGGTGCTATGGGAGGGTGAGGTGGGGGGCAGTGGCGGGGTGCACCCAGCAGTCACTGTGTGTGAGCTGCTGCGCAGTGTGTGGCCGTGACGGAGCCTGGGGTGCTGCAGAGCTGCTCCACCTACCCCAATCACAGGCTCTGGGTGCCCGGGGTGTCCCCACACTGTCCTCCTTCCACTTGTGTCACCGTGTCCACCCAGCAGCGCATGGCACGGGCCGTGGCTGTCTGGCAGGGGCTGTGTGACACCCCCAGCACATGCACACACATGTGTGTGTGTGACAGGGTGGGGAGGTGAGAGCCAGCGCAGCGGCGTGGTCCCACGGTACCGCGTGATGAAACCGGAGCGGCCAACGCAGCAGGTGCCTGCCCGTGGCTCGTGTCTCGTGCTCGGGCCATGAGTGTGCCCAGAGTAGGGGGGGGAGCAGCTCTGAGCACGGATTTATAGCCCACTGCCATGGGCAAACTGGGCAAAGCTCTGTGAGGTGGGGACAGTGGGGTCAGGGATGGGACAGCCAGCTCCGGAGCCAGGCTGTGGTCACCCCGTGTCGTGCCACGGATGGGCAGAGGCAGCAGCAGGGATGGGGTGGGTGACACGGCCATCAGGCTGGGCCACCCCTGGCTCCGGGCAGAGTCCACAGTGTCACCTGCCAGTGTCGTGCAGCTCCTGCTCTGTCCCGGTGCGGTGGGCTCCTGGGACCCCGACCACGGGCTGCTCTGTCCCCAGCCACGCAGGCAGCGTGTCCCCGGAGCGGAGCCAAGGCAGGCAGAGCCGAGCCACGGGCAGTGCCTGGTCCTGAGGAGCTGCAGCTCGGGGTCAAGGTGCCGTCTCGATGGTGCAGCTCAGTCCGGGGTGCTCTCCATCCCTGGTAGTGGTGCTCCACACTGATTTGCTGGACCACGGTGGCAGGACCAGCTGGGACAGTGGCAGGAGGACTTTGGTGACAGTTTCTGAGCAGTCTGGGGCTATTGGCCCGGCTCCAGTTCCTGCCTCAATCTCCAAGGGTGTTTGCTGGTTTGGGAAGCAGCTGACAGAGGAGGTGGCCCGGGAGATGGTCCCAGTGCTGATGGGGACACTGGTGAACATTTCCCCATGGAGCAGTGACCAGTGTCTCTGCAGCCTGGAGTGCTGCATGGCACCAGGTGGGCTCCGCCGTGCTCCCTGCCCTGCCAGCCCCTGGGGACTGAGTTGGGACAGAGGGACAGTCAGTGGCATGGGGTGAGGGGGAAGCCAGGGTGCTGTGGGATGCACCCACCTGGGGAGGACTCAGGGCAGCACCCAAACCAGCCTGGTGGGAAAGGGACTTTGGAGAGAACCCAGGGTCGAGGGAGAAAAGGGGAGACCCCCCTGTACACACAGCCTGTGGGGCTGAGCCCCGAGCTTGCAGCAGCTGGTGGCACTGGGGAAGCTGCCGTCGGGTCAGGATCAGGCCCCGGGGGAGCAGAGTTGTGCTGGGCACCGTGGGGACGTGCAGGGCCGGGTCCAGGTCTCTGTGTGAGGAAACTGCTGAATGTTTCCCTAAAAGGTGCCAAGTGCAGCCTGTCCCACGTCCGTCTGTCCTTCCACCCATCCCTCACTGCAGCCCGTGCCGGAGCACAGGGGGTCCCCTGGGAATGACACCCCCAGAGAGGGGACAAGAGGGTCCCCGGGGGGTCCTGCAGGCTGTGGGATCACGGAGGGCAGGTTGGGTGGGCTGCTGGCATCATCCCAACCTGGGTGCCACCGGGACCCTCCTCAGAGGACACCCAGAGTCCCCAGGGCCGGTAAGTGCCAGTTGTGGGACTGGGATGGCATCTCCCTTCCCAGCTGAGCACCTCCCCGAGGCACTGACCTGCTCTGGCTGCTGCCTCTGCAAACAATTTTCGGGGTGCAGCTTGTCCACCAGCGCCCAGGGAGGACAGCTGAAGCCTTGGGGGGCTGGAGAGGAGCCAGGGTCTCCCTGCAGCCCCCCTGCTCCCCCCGAGCTCTGGCTGGGATGCAGCACAGCTTCAGAGTTGCCTGGAGACTTTGTGTTTCCAAAACTGATTCTCCCAAGAAAAAGCAAACAGCGGCGTGAGGAAAGAGGGGAAATAGCTGTGGTGGTTACGTGCTGGGTCTCCTCCAGGAGTGGGCACCCATGGGTGCAGGGAGGTCTGCTGGTGGGTCCCAGGTTTGGCTGCCCAGTGAGGGTGTGAGCTCATGTCCTGTGGTGGATCCTGGTCTCTGTCTCAAAAGGAGGAGGAAAGAAGCTGTTGGGTAGAGAACACATCTGCATTCCTGGCTTGTGAAGAGAGAGGCAGGCGGTGATGAAGGTGGAAATGGTGCTGGTGACACAAATAGTGGTCACCCAGAAACAGCCCAGGTGATAAAATAGTGCAGATCACCCAGAGAGTGACCTGCTGGCACAGAGCTGTGGAGAAAAATGTCCAGTCTCGCTAAATAAAGCTCCACACCGGATCCCAAACACCTCCAGGGGTCAAACCCTACCACAGCTGGGAATGCACATGTGGAGGCAAATCATCCTGTCCCTGGCTTGAGAAGACATCCTGGCCTGGGTGCTGGGGGCCAGCCCTGTGCTCTGCTGCCTTACAGCCCACCCAGACCAGGAGACACTGTGGGAGACAGGAGAAACTCCCTTCCTGGAGAGCCCCAGGCTGGGACCTTCAGAGCTCCTTCGGTCCTGGGAGGCCGTGACTCAGTTTCCCCGTGTGCCAAGGGAATAGAGGATAGAGAGGCCAAAGCAGGGAGCAGATCCTGAGCTGGGCTGTGGGCTCCTGTCCCTGAGGATGAGGAAGGAGAGGGCTGAGGAAGGACAGAGACCAGCTGGAGAATGACTGCCATAGCCCGGTGTGGCTCTGGGGACTCCACGGTGTAGCTGGTGCGGAGCGCGTGGGCTCCTGTCAACACCCCAGCCATGGTGGTGCTGCTGATGAGTGGGACTGGTCATACTGGGGTGAATTTGGCTGCTTGAGGCTGGTCCTCAGCCAGAGAGCTGAGCGGGTCAGAGACCCCCTGGCAGTGCCCACACTGGGGAGCAGACCCCGAGCTGGGCTGTGGCCACTGCCACCCTACTGGGACGAGCCCAGCTCTGCTAGTGCTAAGACAGCTCGTAGCAGAGCTCCAGGAGGAGAGCAGAGCTGGTCATGTTTGGCAGCAGAGCTGGTCAGGGAGAGCAGCAAGGGGGGAGCAGCCTTGGCTCCCAAAAGCCACATGGCATCCCCCCGGCCACCCAGGCTCCTGCCAGGACTTGCTGACCCTGTCCACCTCCTGACCTGGGCATGGAGATGGTTGATGGACCAGCACATCCTCCAGCAGGCACTGGGACAAGCCCTGGGATGGTGTCTGGGCGATGCCCGGGGTGGGGACAGTGACAGTGGCACTGCTGTGGGACCCTCTGCCAGCACCCAGGAGGGTGACAATGACCAAGGGCTGAATATGGCAGCTGTGGCTGTGGGCAGGTGTCACCTGGAGCTTTGGAGGGTCCCCACACCCCCAGGAAGGCTGTGAGCCATCCTGCCTTGTTCCAGCATCCCCGGGGGTCTCTGCCAGGCAGCGCTGGCACTGGGGACAGGAGGGTCAGGGTCCCCAGGGTGCCTGGCATCACCCCAGCACCAGGGACTTTGCCTGCCCACGGGGGGCTGAGGCTGGGGGACACCACGAGGCTGAGCACAGCGGTGACCCTCCTGCTTGGGGGGGGTGGGGGGGACAGTCCCTGGTCCTGGTGGTGGTCCTGGGGGTCCTGGGCCTGATCCTGGCCATGCAGCGGCGATGGGGCGTCCCCTCCCCGGGGGCCGGGTGGGGGAGGACCGGCCATGTGTGGACACTCGGGCTTGTTTGGAAACAGGCAAGAAGTTGGGATTTGTTTTTCCAAGTTGGTGGGGGGAGGAGCGGGGGGGGGGGCGGAATGTGCCGGGAAAAGGAACTGCTCCGAAAAGCCCTGGCCAGCAGCCGGGCCGGGCTGTGCCGTGCCAGAGGGGTGAGCCAGCCGGCCCCAGCGGTGACCCAGGACATGTCCCCTCCGTTCCAAGGGACATCAGCTGCTCCAGGGTTGGATTTGGCCCCTGGCACTGACAGGACCCTGGGAGGTTGTTGGGGATGGGGGGGGGCACAGGGTGAGCCCCACTCTTTGGCACCACGGGGACAGGTGGGGGCTGTGTGGTGGGTCCTGGAATGGGACACGTGTGCACCCCCATGGGTTTGGGGGTGTGTGTCCTGCCACCTTCTGTGCCCACACAGCCTGACACGCCTCTGGCACACGTGTGTGTGTCCTGACACATGTGTGGGTCCATCCTGGTGCCTGGTCTTTCTGTGTGACTGAGCTGGGGGGTCCATCCCAGCTGTCCTGGGTGGCTGGGGACACATGTGAGCAGGGCCCAGGGGACACACTTGTCCCTGTTGGGGTGAAGTGGGGGGCTATGAGTCACAGTGAGGGGAGACCCCCCAAGTTTGCACCTCAGCTGAGATGGAGAAATGTGCAGCATGATGTGTCCCCCACCCTGGTGTGACAGCTCAGCCACCTGCCTGGCACCCCATGGGCATTGCCAGGGCTGTGTCACTGCACGCACCCAGCTCCTGGGGGTGCTGAGCCCCCCCACCCTGGCCGGGGTGCTGGGGAGGCCACTGCAGCCTCAGAGCAGGACAGCGGGTCCCCAGGTCCCAGCTATGCCACCACAGTGTCCCCAGTGCCTGTGCACCCCAAGCTCCATCCCCTCTGCACTGCAACCACCTTGTGCCACCAACCCACCTGCAAACCTTCACCCCACCCATGGAGCAGGAGGGAGCACCCAGGGGATGGTGGTCTGCAGGTGACAGACCTTTATCGGGGTCCAAACCAGCCAAAAACCATCACCGTGGTGTCTGAGCGTGACCTCTGAGCGTGAGCTCCAGGGGAAAGTGGTGGGACCCTGGTGCTCAGCTCAGCTTTGCACCCAGGAGGTTCTAATGGGTCCTGGCCCCAGTCCCACACCCCACTCTTGCTGGTGGCTCTTCCCACTGGCAGCTGAGCAGGCAGGGCCAGGCAGGGCAGGGCCAGGCGGGCATGGGCAGCCACAGCCAAGGGTGTTCAGGCTTGGCTGGGACCAGTACGGGCTGTGGGGATGAACTGGGACAGCCTCACCTCTCCATGCATGACCATGGCTGGACCTGTCCCCCCCAGAGCCAGGTGAAGCTGGAGGTGATGGAGATGGTGCTGGCTGTGCCCCGGGCCAGGGTTTGGGAAGCAGAGCTGGACACCAGCCTGTGCCAACCCCCTGTACCTCCCGCCCATGCAGGACCGAGTCCTGCTGACACCTCCACTGTCCCCCCTGGCTCCCTCCTGGGGCATCTCCAGGCCTCCTCACCACTGTCATGGTGGGGAAACTGAGGCATGCCAAGAAAGGCAGGGACCCAGGGGCTCTGAATCCCACCCTCTCCGCAGGGGTCAGCTCCTCATCCCAGGAGGTGCCCCCTGCCCCAATGTGCTGGGGGGATTTTAACGAGGGTCTCTTCTCTTGCAGGGGTCCCTGGTGCTATCCCGGGAGGGGGGGTCCCAGGAGCAGGGTTTTTCCCAGGTAAGGGGGTGCGGACAGCGTTGGGGGGGCATCACCCTGCTTGCAGGGACAGGGCAGGTGTTTAGGGGGTCCCTGGGTACCTCTGAGCCAGCACAGAGTGGACTGGGGACCTGCCAGCTGGGATGAAGGGACATGGAGACACCCTACCTGGCTGCCCAGCCCTGGGTGGCCACCCCAGTGACATCCCCACAGCGTGGGGACAGGAGTGGGTGGCAGTGCCAGGCTGACACGGGGGGTCATTAGCCCAGGGCTGGCACCTACACCCTGCCCAGCTCTGGGCCCAGAGGTCACAGCCTGTCCCTAGTGTCTCAGAAAAAAGCTTGGGGACACCCCAGGGTGTGGGTCATCCCCTTGCACCCCTGTGACCCTCTCTGCCACCCCATGGACCCCCAGGAGCCTGGCATGGGTGGGTGGGTGGGTGAGTGGTGGGTGCTCACAGGTGGTGGGTGCTAAGCGTGTGCTGTTGCTCACAGGTGCTGGGGTTGGAGGTTTGGGAGCAGGTGAGTGCTGGGACCCTTTTCCCAGGGGGGGCTGGGATGGGGAGTGGGGCAGCACCCCTGGCACAGCTGCCTTGTGCCAGGCAGGGGGTCTGCCCTGGGGCTGTCCTTGTCCCACATGGTGTCCCCCCACTCGGGGGACGCTGGGAGGAAGGATGGCTCTGACCCCTCTCCACTCGCTCTCCCCTAGGACTCGGGGCTGGAGCAAAACCTCTCAAACCAGGTAAGAAGCTTTTCCGTGGCTCCTTCACCATCTCCAGCCGTGCTGGTGGCACCTTGTTACCTTCATGTTCCTCCCACATGGTCACCCCAACACCCTGGGCACCCCACGGCCAGGGCACGCAGCAGCTGGCGCTTTCTGCCCTGCCCTGCCACGCTAACCCTGCCAAGGGAGCCTTCCTCCTGCTTCGGCGCACTGCCCTCTGCCCTCCAGCCCCCAAAAACCACCTTTTTGGGGTGCTTGCTGCCTGCAAACCCACGCCAGACCTCCTCAGAAGATGCAAAGCTGGGTGATGCTCGCTCAGCCCTGCCTGGAGCCGGGAAGCTGGCAGCCCCTCCACCTGCCCGAGCAGCTTTTGCTGGGGCTCCTGCTGCCCATGCTGGGGTGCATCTGGCCTAGAAATGTGGGGACAAGGGACATCACTGGGAGAGGGGTGAGATGAGATGAGATGAGATGAGATGAGATGAGATGAGATGAGATGAGATGAGATGAGATGAGATGAGATGAGATGAGATGAGATGCTGGCATGAGGATGCACAGCCTGAGGGCACCAACCCTGGGCCATGGTGAGAAGGTGCTGGAAGATGCTGGGGCAACAGGGACCAAACATGCAAGAGGCAAATCTGGTGCCATCGGTGATGCCTGGTGCCCATCGAGACCCAAGGACAGATGCTCTTTTAGGCCAAGACCCAGATGTCCCCTCCTCACCCACCCCAGGGGTACCCGCAGTGCCCAGGGCAGGGGCACCCCGCGCTCCCCAGCCCCCCGCGCCAGCCGGTCTGCGCGGCGGGAGCGGCCGCTCCAGGCGGGGACCAGCAACCTCCGTTTACTCAGATTTCAACTCGTGGAAAGAAAAACAAGGCCCTTTATTTTGGCGTAATTAAAACCAAACGCGGGGCGGCCGCGGAGCCCCAGCCCGAGCGCTGTCCGCGCCCTGAGCCAGAGGCACTGGAATTTGCGCCTGGAGGGAGCGAGGGCTGATTGGCCCCAGATGTTGGAAGGCAGCGCTGGCCGGAGCCGCGGGGACTCATTCCTCAGCCATAAACATTTCGGCTCCATCCCCTCGTGGCCTGGCGGGGTGGGGGGGCAGGAGAAGCAGAAA
This sequence comes from Caprimulgus europaeus, assembly GCA_907165065.1. The sequence goes on along the minus strand of OU015544.1, from coordinate 11,348,686 downwards.
GGGATGGGACCTGGATGTCATTCCATCCCGCTCCAAACCCGTCCTGGTCTGTGATCCTGTTTGTCACCCATCCCCGGGCCACGCTCCTGTCCCAGGGGGATGGTGCAGGCAGGACACTCCTGCTCCTCTGGCCCCACACCTCAGCCCACTTCTCTTTCCAGGGGTTGGAGGCCTCGGGGGACTCGGGCCACTTGGCCTGCCGCCAGGTGAGCACAGACCCCCGGCTCTGGACTGTCCCCAGGGTGATGTCCCCAGAGACCGACCTTAGGGACATGTGGCTTGTCCCCATCATGTGCTCTCTGTAGCCTGTCTGGTGGGTCCCATCCAAGCTGGGTGTCCTTCCCAGACCTGAGGGACTGGCAGCCACCAACAAGCAGCTCTATGGTCCCCCAACATGATGGCACCAGCCATGGTGGGGTGACCCCAAACAGTGGCAGATGAGGAGGGACCTGGGGTCCCCGTGGGGTCTGCAGCAGAGGGACATGTGGCTGCAGGTGACCCTGGTGTGTGCAGCAGCCGGTGACACCACAGAGTGGCCCTGGGTGCTGTTGGCACAGCTGGTGAGGGGTGGGATGTGGCTGGCAGCAGGGATTTGGGGGGGATTCAGGGAGAAGCGGGTGCAGGACAGGGCACTGCCCGCTAACCGCCGCCTCGCCCAGCCTAACGCCAGTCCCCGGCACCGCCGCGCTGCCCCCCACGGCTCACCACCCCCCGTGCCCAACGTGCCTGGCATGGAGGGCAGGTCACCTCCTCACCAGGGCTGCTCTCTGGGGGACACTGACGCTGGTGACTCTCCCCCCTGCAGGTGCTGGGGGTCTCTTCCCCGGAGGTGCCTTTCCCGGAGGTGCCTTCCCAGGTGCTGCCTCTGCCGCGGCGCTCAAGGCTGCGGCGAAAGCTGGTGAGTGCCAGGGCGTGGGGCTGGGTTGGGCAATGATGCCAGGCAAGGGAATGCTGGAGCTTGGGCAGCTCCTGGGGACTCCTGGTGTCTGAGCCTGGGTTAGGAGACCCTTCCCCATGTAGCTGAGGAGCTGCTGTCACGGGGATCCTCACCGATTTGGATGGACCCTGGCACATCTTGGTGTGCCAGGAAAGGGACGTTGGCCAAACCCAAACCCTCACCAGCAGGAAGCACTGAGCTGCCTGGTCCTTGTGCCCAGGTCTGGGGGACCCATCCCTGGGACTGTCTCGGGGTGTCCCCATCCCTGGTACTGCCCTGGGGTGTCCCCTTTGCCCCCCAAGAGCCATCTTGAGCTTGTCCCTTCCTTTGGCACCGCTCCGGTGACCCAGCGGTGGCATCACACACTGGTACACTGCTCTTCCAACACCCCCAGGTGCTGGCATTGGTGGTGTGGGTGGAATTGGTGGTCCTGGTGGCCTCGGGGTCTCCACAGGTAGGAAACACCCCTCATCCCCAGCATAGCCGAGCCTGGGGTGGGCTCATCCCCGTGCCTGCCAGGGTGGGCAGGAGCCGGTGCCCGGGGCTCAGGGGGTCTCTGCTGCCTGCAGGTGCGGTGGTACCGGGCGCGGTGCAGCCCGGGGTTGGTGCGGGAGTGAAACCTCCCAAAGTACCAGGTAGGTCCATGGCCCCAAAGCAGGGGTCAGGGCGGGGAACGGCTCCGGCCGGGCGCTCATCCCTGCCCTTCTCCTGTCCCACAGGTGCTGGGATTCCTGGAGCTTTCCCTGGTGGCGTGCTCCCCGGTGCAGGTGAGTTGTGGTCCTCATCCCACCAGCAACACCTCAACCTCTGAGGTGGTCCCAATCCTACCAGAAGGTCCCCAATCTCTGAGGTGGTCCCAACACCACCAGCAGCACCCCAACCTTGGAGGAGGTCCTCATTCCACTATAGCAGCACCCTGACCTCTGAGGTGGTCCCCACCCCATCAGCAGCACCCCAACCTCAGGAGGTCCCAACTCCACCAGCAGCACCCCACCCTTGGAGGAGGTCCCCACCCCACCAGCAGCACCCCAACCTTGGAGGAGGTCCCCATTCCACCAGCAGCACCCTGACGTCTGAGGTGGTCCCCACCCCATCAGCAGCACCCCAACCTCAGGGGGTCCCCACCTTACTAGCAGCACCTCAACCTCTGAGGTTGTCACCACCCTACCAGCAGGACCTCAATCTCCCAGGAGGTCCCCATTACACCAGCAGCACCCCAATTTCTGAGGTGGTCCCCACCCTACCAGCAGGACCCCAATCTCTGAGGAGACCCACATTCCATCAGCAGCACCCTGACTTCTGAGAGGGTCCCCACCTGGTGCCTCTGCCCCAGTTTGAGTCAGTAGCCCTGTGGCCACCTGCCCCCTGGGCATGATAACACCTCCCCTGCCTGCAGCCCCACGGCTGCCCAGCTCCCTGCCCGCCCCACCCCTGCTGCCTGCAGTCCCCAAACCCTCTCCCTGAGGCCGTAGTGACATTTCCACCGTGCCAAAGGCGGGGGGGACGCGGCGTCTCCGGGGGTCCCGTGCCAAGCTCGGCGGGAGCGGGCGGCACCGGCGGCGGGAGAGGAGCTGGCACGGAGCACGGCCTGGGAAGGAGGGGGAGGAGGTGGCGGGAGCAGGGAAGGAATTCCTCACTGCAGAGTAATTTTGGGGGAGGAAAACTTGTGAAAACAAGCTGTTGGGACACTGTCAGAGGGAGAAGGGTGTTCTGGGCAGGAACGGCTTTGCCGTGTCTGAGAGTGAGGGAGTTGTAATGAAAGACATTTGTAAAGGGGAAAAAAACCCCAACAAACCCCAAACCAAGCAACCAAACACCAAAACCCAACACAGACACCCCCGAGGCCAAAGCGCTCCCTGTTGCCCCGGGAGGGGTGGGGTTCAGTGGGCAGGACCCCCCCTCCTGCTCCCCAAATTGCCTCGGCTCCGCACGAAGCCGCTGCACCTCACCGGGGCAGAGAGGGATGCCCGGGCTTGGCTGTCCCATGGCGTGTCCCGGTGCTTTGCTGTCACCAGTGGGACCCCTTTGTGGGTGCCATCTACCCTGCAGGCACCCTGAGCTCCTGCGTGGGCAGCTTGACCCACCCAATAGCCCAGGGCTGGAGCAAACCCCTCCCCGGGGTGTGGGGATGCTGCACAGGGGGGTCCCAGCACCCCCCCGGGGCTGGAGATACCCTGTCCCCAGGCACAAGGGTCAGTGCTGAGCCAGTGATGGGTGACAAGGATTTGGGAGCTGGGTGCAGGGGTCTCAGGTACCAGCAGTGTCACCATGTCCCCCAGTGCTCAGCTGTCCCCTCCTGTCTCTGCTGCAGGTATCCGCTTCCCCGGGGTAGGGGTGCTGCCCGGAGTGCCCACCGGTGCTGGAGTCAAGCCAAAAGGTCCAGGTAGGTCCCCTCGACCCCATGGGGACACCAGGGTGGAGGGTGGCTCCAGGGTTGGCTCCAGCTCTGCCCTCAACCTCATCCTCTTCCAAGTCCTAGAATCACAGGATGGTTTGGGTTGGAAAGGACCTTAAAGATCATCCTGATCCAACCTCCCCCAGCTGCCCCAGCCAGCTCTTGCTCTGTGCTGTCCCCACTCAGGAGGTGGCCCTGGGGTCACCCTGCTCGCTGGGGGCTCAGCCTGAAGCTGTGGCTGAAATCGGGGTCCCACCCAGTGCTGTAGGGATGGGGACTGCTCCCCAGTGCCTGCTGTGCTGGGGTGGCACTGGTTTGTGTGAAGCCCTCCCATGCCAGCCAGTGTGGTCACCAGCCCTGAGCCCCCCTGCCATGCTGGTGACATCCCCGTGCTGGCACAGGGTGGGTGCTCCAGCTCTGCTCTCATCCCCAACCTCCCAGAGCTGGCTCCAGCCCATCCTGGGGGGGTCACAGCCCCACAGGGCACGTGGGCAAGTGAAGCCAACCTCGGGCTGAGCCCACATAGGCTAATTTGGACCCTGAGGACGAGCCCCCGGGCTCACACGGGTCCCTTTCTGTCTCTGCCCAGGTGCAGGAGCCTTCGCAGGAATCCCCGGTGAGTGTCCCGTCTCTCTCGCCCGTCCTTCTCTTCCTTCCCAAGCCTCTTCAGCACAGCCATGGTCTCCCTACGCCAGAAGATGCCTAAAGGCTTCTCTCCTCTCCCGGGGTGCCCCCCGGGGGGGTCCCCTCTCGTAAGGACCGGTGGCAGCCGGGGCGCGGGCTCCAGGTGAGAGTCTGCTGTTGGCTTTGCAGGACTGGGAGGTTTTGGAGGTCAGCAGCCCGGTGTCCCTCTGGGGTATCCCATCAAAGCTCCTAAGCTCCCAGGTAAGCTGCCTCAGCCAACGGGGCTGGGGGTGCAGGACCCCCAGCAGTGCCAGGAGAAGGACCCGCCGTTCCCCAGGGCTGAGCCATGGTGTCCCTGGGTCCCCTGGACCTGGCAGTGCCGGTGCTGGCCCTGGGACAGCAGGACAGAGCCAGGGGTGCTGGGCAGGAGAAGATGGCAGAGCCCTGCCTGGATGCTGGTCTTGACCCCAGCCCAGGAGGATGGTGCTGTTGTAAGGTAGGAAAAAGCATGTTCTGGGGACATGCTTTGGGCCAGGCCACCCCGGGCTGTCCCTGCCAGCTTGTCCTGGCACGAGGCACAGCCCTTGTGGGGACCCTCTGCTTTCTGTGGCTCCTGGGGTTGTGCCACTCATCGCTGGGTGTTCACCTGGGCCCAATGTCCTGGCTCAAGAAGCTCTAGCCAAGGTCACCAACACAGGCAAGTGGTGGGGATGGAGCTCTGGGCAGGTCTCCCTCCCCACTGCCCACCCAGATGAGGCTCAGCCCCAGCCCAGGGAAGCCTGGGGGCACTCAGCACCCCCTTCCCAAGGCTGGGCTGCTCTGGGGACCTCCAGCCCTGTGCCTGGTGCCAGCTCTGCCTGTCCTCAGCTGGCCATGCCCACGCAGGGACAGCAGTGGGACGAGCAGTGCCAGGGAGCCAGTACCAGGTTCTGTGCCCTCTAAGCACCACACTGCCAGCTTACTGGTCCCAAGAGCATCCCTGAGGAGGAGGGCAACCAGATCTGAGTGAGGACCAGCATCCCTGGGGCGCTGGGGAGCGAGCAGATCCACCGGCATTTTCCCACTCACCAACACAAGCTGCTGCAGGCAGGGAAGCCTTGGCGGGGGGATCCCACCCCAGGGGAGCAGATCCCACCCCCAGGGAGCAGATCCCATTCCAGGGGAGCAGATCCCACCCCAGGGAGCAGATCCCACCCCCAGGGAGCAGATCCCATTCCAGGGAGCAGATCCCACCCCAGGGTTCAGATCCCACCCCAGGGAGCAGATCCCACCCTGGCATGGGCACCAGTCGTGGAAGCTCTGATGGCTTCCCCTTGCTGAGGGCCTGTTGCTGTAGAAACACTTGGCCCACGCTGGCTTCCTCCCGCGGGGATGGGGTCATACTCGTTAGGGTGACGTGGCCCCATCTGCCCTCCCCGCCCCTGCCCGGCCCCAAAACACCTTTCCTGGGGTGCCCGGTGTGGTGAGTGACCCGCCAGCTCATGGTGTAGCCGTGGCTGGCTCCATCCCATGGTGGCCCCACCAGTGGTCCCCAGCCTGGATGGCACAGCACTGCCAGCTGACCCGCTTTTTGGGGACTCTTCGTTAAATAATCAGGGGAGGACATCCATCCCCTTGGCCAGGGAGCCCTGTCCATGCATCATGCCTCTTACTGGGACCAGTAGGACAGTGGTGGTGCCCCCAGCTGTGGCTTCAGCTGCTGGGTGCTGCCTGGCACCCTGGGGTGCAGGGGTTGTTAGTTTGTCACCTCTGAGGGCTCAGGGCTGGCAGTGTGGGGACACGCTGGGCTGGATGGTGAGGCTCTTGGTGTGATGCTGTGGGCAGACTCGGTGGCTCTCACACATCCCCGTGTCCCCTGTGCTGTGTCCCAGCTGTGGCAGGTTCAGGTCAAGAGGGGACAAGGGGACAGCAGGGAAATGAACATTTTCAGTGGAAAGTCTCCTTTTTGGTTGGCTTGCTCCAAATGCCAGCTCTTGCTCTGTGCTGTCCCCACTCCGGAGGTGGCCCTGGGGTCACCCTGCTCGCTGGGGGCTCAGCCTGAAGCTGTGGCTGAAATCAGGGTCCCACCCCATGCTGTAGGGATGGGGACTGCTCCCAGTGCCCGGCTGTGCTGGGGTGGCACTGGTCTGTGTGAAGCCCTTCCATGCCAGCCAGTGTGGTCACCAGCCCTGAGCCCCCCTGGCCGTGCTGGTGACATCCCTGCGTTGGGTGCTCCAGTCCCAGGGCAGGGGCTGCTCTTGTGTCTGGCTGGGGGTGGTGGGGAGCTGGGCTTGGACCTGGCAAAACCTTCAGAGACCCAAGAGCTGAGACTCTTGGAGTCAACTCCATGTGTGTCACCCAGTGCTGGACCCTCCCACAGCTTTGAAGTGAGGAAGGTGCTGATGAGGTGCCCCAGGATGGGCAAGGAGGGTCCCCAACGTGGGGGACACCCGGCACGGCTCACAGCCTGGAAAGCATTCGCCTTCCAGCAACGCTGTGGTGGTGTGCGACATGATGGGACAGCCTGGCAGGGTGGAGGGAAATCTGGTCCCCACATGGTGGCTGGCAGGAGAGGACGGTGGCCCACGCTGAAGGAGATGCTTTGCCATGAGCAATCCCCTCCTAGCTGGAGGCAGGAGGGCTTGGTGCCTGAGACACCCTCCACCCTACGTGCTGCTCGAGATGTCCCCATCGGGGACGTGTCAGCCCATCACCCCTCCTCAGGCCACTGCCAGCAGTGATGGCAGCTCGGTGCTGCTGGCTGCCAGGCTCATGGTCCCCGCTGAGTCACGGCATCGCTGGGCCATCCTGGGCGGTGGGACCCTGCCCTTTCACAGGGAGACATTTCCCCAGCCGTCATGTTCCCGCTCGTCATCCCTCCCTGTCCCTTCACACCAGCCTCCTAACGAGGTCACGCTTCAGCAGAGACTCCCAAGCCCTGATTCCAATTAACACCTCGTGTTGGGAGCCAGCCATGGGTACAGCTCTCGCCGCGGGGCTCCCGGGGGACCCCTCACTAACGCGGGATCACAGGAGGCTCCTGCAAAACCACCTGTGGGTGCCACAGCCCCCGGCGTGGGGCTGAGAGCGGGTGGCTCTTTGTGGAGCCGCTGCTTCCAAGGTGCTGGAGAAGATCTCCTGGCCCAGCTCCACCACGGGGGGTTGTATCCTGGAGGATTTACTGCCTGGATGGAAGGAGCCCCGAGGGCTGGTGTGGCACAGCCGGTTGGCAGAGAGGGGCTACACCGCGGGGCAGAGGGGGCACGGCCACCGGCAGCCAGGTGCTAACCCGCCACCTTCTCTCCTCTCCAGGTGGCTATGGATTGCCCTACAGCACGGGTAAGCTGCCCTACGGTGAGTGCTCGTAGCCCTCTCTCCGCGGTTGTAGCTCCTCACGGCACCGGCTGCCACCTTGGCCTCATGGCCACCAACCCCCGGGGCGGTGTGAGGGGCCTCCCGCTCCCAGGGTGAGGTGGTCTCTCAGGGGCCATGTGTCTGGTCCTGCTGTGGTGCCTGTGGACCCAGCTGGGAGCATCCTGGCTCTCTGGCATCCCGCGCCACGGGGCTGGTAGCCATCGGCTGGTTGGCTGGCTCTCTGGTAGGACACGTCCCGAGCCGTGGCCAGCTCCAGACAGGGACATTCTGGCATCTCAACTGGGAGGAGCTGGAACCCCCCTCATCCCTCGTCGCCGGAGTGGGGAGATCCTTTGGGATGAAGGAGCTGCTCCATCTGCCTCAGCCCCTGCCCAGGGCAGCGCCTGATGCCGCCGTGTCTCTGTTTGTGATTCCAGGGTTCGGGCCCGGCGGGATTGGAGCCGGCATCGGGGCAGGAGGGAAGGCAGGGTACCCCACCGGGACAGGTACGACCCCTTCCCCGGCAGCTCCGGGGCGTGGTGGGGGATAGGGCACCACGGCCACTTTGCTGGTCCTTGGGTGGGGTGTTGGGCACTGCCTGGTGGCCCCAGGGTGACAGTGTCACAGAACCATAGAATCGTTTGGTTGGAAAAGACCTCTGAGATCATCGAGTCCAACCGTACCTGTCCACTGCTAAACCATCACTGAGCACCTCATCTACCCGGCTTTCAAACACCTCCAGGGATGGGGACTCACCCACCTCAGTGTCACCCCAGGGACAGCCTGGAGAGGTGCATCACCTCCCAGATAAGAGGTGGGGTGGATGCTGACAGGAGGGGCTGGTCCCCAGGGTCCCTGTGGGATGGGGGAGCTGAGGTGGGAATGGTCTGGGGACCTCAATGGCTGCCCATGTCCCTCCCCAGGAGTCGGAGCGCAGGCGGCAGCGGCTAAAGCAGCAGCAAAATATGGTGAGTCACCCACCATGGGCACAGCCATCGCCCGTGTCCCCATGTCCCCTCCCTCCCTCCCTCCCAGGCTGGGGGGGACACTGGTTGTGTCCCTGCATCACCCAGTTGACCACCCCCTTCTCCCCTGTGCCAGGAGCCGGTGTCCTGCCCGGGGCTGGTGCCATCCCAGGAGTTGGTGGAGTGGTACCCGGCGTCGGCGTTGTCCCAGGAGCTGGAGGTGAGGTGGTGGCTCAGCCCTGGGGCTCGGGGAGGGTCACCCCATCCCCCACCCCTGACTCTGTCCCGCCCCCCCGGCAGTTGGAGGGCCGGCAGCGGCGGCAGCGGCGGCGGCGAAGGCGGCGGCCAAGGCAGGAGCTTTCGGTGAGTTCCCCGCTGCCTCGGGCAGAGCCGGCGGCTCCCCGCGGCTCTGGGCTCATCTCGGAGCTCAGCAGAGCTGTGCATTGGTGCTGGGACCGTGTGGCTTCACCGCCTGCCCCACCACCTCCTGCCCCACCACCTCCTGCCCCACCACCTCCTGCCCCATCTCCTGGGGTGCTCACCCAGCCCCAGAACCATACCCCAGCTCCAGCTGTAGTGGGTGGAAGGCAGCAAGGTCTCAGGGGCTTCATCCCCTTGGAGAAGCTTCCAGGAGAGCGTTGGCAGAGCTGGGCTGGGCTTAGCAAAGCCTGGTTGGCAGAAAAGCAGCTTTTTGGGTGGTGGCTGGAGGGCTGGAGGGTCACCTCGCAATGCAGCAGCCCGACACGGGGCACTGCGTCCCCGTCACCTGTGGGTTCTCCATCAAAGATGAGGTTTTGCCGTGCTGGGCTCTGGGGGGGGGGTTGGGGGGTGGTGGCTGTAACGAGCCGTGGTTCGTTAGCGCAGGGATGCGCTCGGTGATGCAGATCTGGAGTTCACTGCTCCCCTCCAGGGCTGCTTGGTGGGAGGAAAGCGAGTAACCACCAACTGCTTGTTGGAGCACCCAGAGAAAACGTGTCAGCCCTGGGCAACCACAGCTTTGGGGGACCTCAGGGGTCCCCAAGCTCCTGGGTGGGCTCCAGACCTGTGGATTTGGTGTAGGGAGCTGGAATCCCAGTCCTGGGTGCATCCCAATTCCCCTGAGCTGCTGGTGTGGGAGGTGTGGAGACCCCACCTCAAGGCCAGGTGTCCCGGAGCCTCCCGTGATGCTGGGGCAGACTGTGTCCCCACCAGTGTCACAGGGTGTTTTTGGGGGGGGTCTGACTGCTCTGCTTCCCTCCAGGTCCAGGAGTTGTGCCCGGGGTTGGCGGCGTCCCAGGTGCCGTGCCCGGTGTCGCTGGTGTCCCTGGCTTGGTGCCCGGTGTTGGAGCTGTCCCCGGGGTGGCAGGTGACTGTTCCCAGGAGCCCTGTCCCCACCACCTGGCTCTGCAGGGATTGTGGGGGGCGGTGGCTGAGGGTCCCTCTCTCCCTTGTCCCCAGGAGTCGGGGCACCGGCGGCGGCGGCAGCGGCGGCAGCAAAGGCAGCTAAGTACGGTACGTGCCGCGCGGTGCGAGGGGCTCCCAGCAGCTCCCTGGGACCCCTGCTGACCTTCTCACCCCTGGGCACTCAGGGTGCCCCCGGGCAGGGTCTCCCCTGGGGACCACTCCTCATTATGGGGCTCATTAGGGAGATGGGATGTGCCCAGCCCAGCTCCCAGCTTGACTTCATCCCCAGGGTGGGATCTTCTCCCTCTCTGGGGTTTCTGCAGGCTGCTTCATGGAGACCAAACTTGTGTCTTTGGACCTTCTCTGAGTTCTTGGGTTTTGTCCCAAATCCATTTTTCCAGCAGATAATCTGATCCAGGGTCTGGTGCCTGTGGGCTCAGCCCTGATGTCTCTTGGCAGAGGGACTCCTGCCAAGGGTCACCACCTTCCAAAAGCCTGGTGGGATCTAGCAAGTACATCCAACTTGGTGTAGCAAGACCCAGGTGTCCAGCAGCCATAACCACCCCAAGGGAGCTCCAGCAAAGAGGAGCACTGAGGGGACAAGGGACAAGCAGCAGGGAAGCTGGGAGGCTGGGGACAGAGTGGAGGCAGAATTGGCCCCAAGGCTCCAGGCAGGGCTGGGGGGTCCATGTGCTGCTCCAAAGGTCAGAGCCAGGGGTACACGACCAGGTGCCAGGATCTCCTCCTGCCTCATCACTGCAGAGCCCTGGGCACCCCTGGGAGCAGCCACGCTCGGTGGTGGGTTGTCTTTGAGGGTTAAGCCATCTCTGACCATTTCTTCCATTTCTCTTCCACATCATGGAGAAAAAAAATCCCAGCATGCGCCCAGGGAAGGGTGGGATTCAGGGAGAAACTTGGCAGTGAGAAGTTAATGGGTGTGTGCTCTGGGCCAGGCACCTGCTGAGCAGGGGGCCATGAGGACAACCCCTCTAGCCCTCAGCCCTGCCAGAAGTGACCTGATGTTTGTCCCTGTGGCACTGACAAGTGCCAGTGGGTCAAGGCTGCCACTGCTCTGGGCAGCTTCCCAGTCTGACCAGTGTCCAGGGCACCCAACCCTTCCAGGCAGCTACTGGGGACCACCAGCCAATTCTCCTCCATGGCTTGTTGGCTGCAAGGCTTGATGTCCCCATGATGAGGATGATCTGGAGCCCTCTATGATGATGAAGATCATCATGGTCCCCTGTGCTGGTGGCTTCTCTTTACAACAGCAGATTCACCACCCTGGCTGGAAGTGATGAGACCAGTCCCTCCCCTGCACCACTGTGCATCTGCTGGGATGAGGTGGTGGGGTCATGGCAGGACGATGACAAGAGCAGACCTGTGATGAGGTCCCACCTTTCAACTCTTGCTCCAACAAGATCAAACTTCCCCCTTCTTGTTGCCTGCAGGAGCTGGTGTTGGTGTTCCTGGCATTGCTGGTGTTCCTGGTGTCCCTGGTGTCCCCGGTGTCCCCGGTGTTCCTGGTGTTCCCGGTGTTCCTGGTGTCCCCGGTGTTCCTGGTGTTCCTGGTGTCCCTGGTGTCCCCGGTGTGCCTGGCGTGGCTGGGGTTCCCGGTGTGGTCCCTGGTGTTGGAGGTGAGTGGATGGGCTGGCATGAGTTGATGGGGTGGTGCTGGCCTCGCCGGTGCCCTGACTGTCCCTTCTGTCCCCACAGTTGGTGTCCCAGATGCTGGGGCGGCCGCGGCCAAGGCTGCAGCGAAAGCCGCGGCGTTTGGTGAGTCACCATCATCCTCTCATGGAGAAGGAGGAAGGAAGCTTGAGAATGGGCAGGGCAGTGGGACCACCTGAACCTCTCTGCAGGAGCAGGGCGCGTGCCCGGTGTCGGTGTCCCTGGTGTCCCCGGTGTCCCCGGTGTCGGTGTCCCTGGTGTCCCCGGTGTCCCCGGTGTCGGTGTCCCTGGTGTCCCCGGTGTCCCCGGTGTCGGTGTTCCTGGTGTCCCCGGCGTTCCTGGAGTTGGTGTGCCTGGTCTGGTGCCTGGTGGAGTCGTACCAGGTGAGATGGTGTCCAAAGGATGGGTGGGATGTCCCCAGCAGTGCTGGCTGAAGGGTGCCAGCGTGGCCACCATGGCCCATCGCTGCTCCTCACGCTCCCTCTCTCCCCCAGGAGTTGGAGGTCCAGCGGCCGCCGCTGCTGCCAAAGCAGCCGCCAAAGCAGCCAAGTACGGTAAGCCAGGATCTCCCTGGGGTTATCCCACCACGTGTCCTGTCTTCTGCCACCTCCCCACCCAGGCTGCTCCTCTGATGGGTGCTGAGGCCCAGCACTGCACAGGGTCCTTGTGGGTCGGGGTGAGGGATGAGCTCTCACCTGGGCTGTCCGTGGGATGAGGTCCTGGCTGTGTCAGGGGGTGTTCTGCAGAGAGCTGGTCTGTGTGGAGGGTTTGGGGTTCATCATCCATACATCTTCTCATACATTAGTCCATCCATCCTTCTTCTACCCACCCACCCACATCACCAGCCAGCCAGCCACCTTAGTATCCATCTGCTCATCCATCCATCCATCCATCCACCCCTTTCCCCCCACCCACCCCAGCCTGCCATGCCTTTTCACACAGCTCCTTCCACCACCTCTCTTCTTGAGCTGAAGCCCAAATCCTTCTCTCTCTCCTTGCAGGAGCAGGTGTGGGTGGCTTGGCTCCTGGTGTAGGTGGCCTTGCTCCTGGTGTGGGTGGCCTTGCTCCTGGTGTGGGTGGCTTGGCTCCTGGAGTGGGTGGCCTGGCCCCTGGCATTGGAGGTGTCCCAGGTGAGGAGGATGAAGATGGGTGGTGGTAACAACCTGGCTGGTGTGAGGGCAGGACAAGCATGAGGAGAACCTTGGTGGTCTCCATCGACTCATGGCCATCCCTTGGGGGATGCAGACGAGGTGGGAGGGAGGGGGTCTGCCCAGCATTGCTGGAGAGGACCCCTCTGGGGACACTGACCCCCCTGCTGTCTCTGCTCAGGGGTTGGAGTTCCAGCAGCAGCAGCAAAAGCAGCAGCCAAGGCGGCCAAGTTCGGTGAGTTGGGTGGAGAAGCTCATGGCTGGTGGCCCGGCTGGTGGCCCAGCTGGCAGCCCCACACACCCCGAGGGCGTATGGGGTCCCCCCGTGAGCCCCAGCATGGCCCAGTGCTCCAGGGGGAGCTGGGGGGCTTCGGGAGTGGGCACCCCACATCCTCCCACGGGAGCGTGGGGATCACCCGGGGGTCACCCCACACTCCTCACCCTTCTCCCCGCAGGTGCCGGGGTCGGAGGGGTGCCAGGAGCGGTGCCAGGCGCGGTGCCAGGCGCGGTGCCCGGTGTCCCCGGAGTGCCAGGAGTGACGCCCGGTGTCGGCGTGGTGCCCGGGCTGGTGCCGGGTGTGGGGGTACCCGGTGCCGGAGTCCTCCCTGGGGCAGGTACGTGCTTCATCACACCCCCACTGGGGACCTGCTTGGGGACAGAGGTGGCTGGGGATGCGGAAAGCCACGTGGAGGGGTGGCAGGGGTCGGATGCAGGTGGGATGGGGACAGTGGCACACAGGGGGGGTGACTGTCCTCACCGTGGTGTCCCCGTTTGCTTTGCAGGCATCCCCCAAGTCGGGGTGCAGCCTGGTGCTAAGCCTCCCAAATTCGGTAGGTACCTGTGTCACCCTGCCCCACGCCACCTCTGCTGGCCGAGCATCATGTCCCCTTCATGCCCACTGGTGGCCCAGGCGTGGGAGGTGGCGTGCTGTCACCCATGGGTGCAAAGTGCCACCTGTGCCCCCTGGACTCTCTGGGGACATTTTTCTCCTGCTCTGCATTGCCTGTGGCAACGTAGGGGTGACCCACCTGCAGGACTTCTTGCTCTGGGTGCTGTGAGATGGGTGCTGGGGACACCCAGGATGGGTGCCAGGGCCACCCCAGTGGGTTGAACACTGGCTGGGGGTGCCCCAAGCTGTGGGGGGCTGGGCTGTGGGGGGACTGGGGTTGATGGTGTCTCTCTGACAGGCGTTCCCGGGGCTGGAGTCCCAGGAGTTGGTGGCATCCCAGGTAGGTGCTGGCAGGAGCTGAGTGTGGGCAGAGGGACGGGCATGGGGGGTGTGGGGCAGCCCGAGGGGTGATGGGCACATGTGGGGCTGGGTGAGGAGCAGATCAGATCCTGCCCCACTGCCTGTCCCTCCTGGTGCTCACCTGGGGTCCCTGTCACAGGTGGCCTTGGAGTTGGTGGCCTCGGAATTGGTGGCCTTGGAGTTGGTGGGCTTGGTGCTGGTGAGTGATGGTGGCCCCTGGCATCGGGGCTCCCCAGGGCTGGGGGGCAGGGAGTGGCACTCTGGCTGTGCCAGAAGGGAAAGGGGATGTGTGAGATGCAGGGGACATAGGGTGGCTTTGGTCCCCTCTTGGTCCCACGCCATGGTGCCACCCCACCCTGTCATGGTGTCCTGCTCCTGTGGGGCCACTGGAAAGGAATGTCACCACCGAGCAGGTACCGAGGCCATAGCACTGGTGTTGCCCTTGCCATGGGGACAGGGGACAATACTGTACCATGTCCCCAACGTGTGGAGATGCAGGTCCCTTCCTGGGGACCCTCTGGGCTCGTAGCAGGGTCCAGCTGTGGTCTTGGGGACAGGGAGCCCCAGGGGGGCTGCACTGATGTCCCTCTCTGACACAGGGATCTTGTATCCAGGAGCTGCTGGGAAACCTCCCAAGCCAGGTAAGGAACTGGGGCTGCTCCAGCTGGAGGGTGACCCCATCCCTGTCCCCACCCTGTCCCCACTCCATCCCCACGCTCCCCACCCTCACCAGGGCTCTCCCATCCCACAGGGCTTGGTGTTGGGGGGCTGCAGCCAGGTGAGTGCCGTGGTTTGGGGCTGGGGTGGGACTGTGTCCCCTGCTGTGCCACACTTGTCCCTGCTTGCTGTCCCCACCTTGCTGCTGTGCCCCACTGGACATGTCACTGCCTGGGAGAGCACCCCAAAGCCAGGCGGGTACCCCAGTGGGGACAGGAGCTCTTGTAGTGGCTCCTATCCTTGCAGTGAGCCAGGGTGTCCCCAGCTGACATGTCCCCAGCCAGAGTGTCTGCAGCCAGGGTGTCCCTAGCTGAGGTGTCCCCAGCTGTCCCTCCCCTACACGCTGGAGGGACAGGACACCATCCAGAGGGACTTTGACAGGCCTGAGAGATGGGTCTGTGCCAACCTCATGGAGTTCAACATGGCCAAGGGCAAGGTCCTGCACCTGGGTCAGGGCAACCCCACAGGTTGGGTGGAGAATGGCTGGAGAGCAGCCCTGAGGAGAAGGACTTGGGGTGCTGGGGGATGAGAAGCTCAACATGAGGCGGCACCGAGCGCTGGCAGCACAGAGCCAATAACCGTGTCCTGGGCTGCACCCAGAGCAGCGTGGGCAGCAGGGCCAGGGAGGGGATTCTGCCCCTCTGCTCCGCTCTCCTCAGACCCCCCCTGCAGTGCTGCCTCCAGTGCTGGGGCCACCAACAGCACAAGGACATGGACCCCCTGGAGCCAGTGCAGAGGAGGCCACGAGGATGATGCCAGGGCTGGAGCAGCTCTGCTGTGAGGACAGGCTGAGAGGGTTGGGGCTGTTCAGCCTGGAGAAGAGAAGGCTCCAGGGAGACCTTCCAGTGGCCTCCCAGTACCTGAAGGGGCTCCAGGAAGGCTGGGGAGGGACTTTGGCCAAGGGCAGGGAGTGACAGAACAAGGGGTGATGGCTTGAAACTGGCAGAGGGGAGATGGAGCTGAGATGTGAGGAAGAAATTCTTTGGTGTGAGGGTGGTGAGACCCTGGCCCAGGTTGGCCAGAGAAGCTGTGGCTGCTCCTCCCTGGAAGTGTTCTCGGCCAGGTTGGATGAGGCTTTGAGCAACCTGGTCTAGTGGAAGGTGTCCCTGCTGCTGGCAGGGGGGTTGGGACTGGATGAGCTTTAAGGTCCCTCCCAACCCAAACCAGACTGGGGTTCTATGAGGTGTCCCAGCCAGGGTGTCCCCAGCTTAAGTGTCCCCAAGCCAGGGTGTTCCTAGCTAAGGTGTCCCAGCCAGGTTGTCCCCAGCCAGGGTGTCCCAGCTGAGGTGTCCCCAGCCAGGCGGGGTTGGGGTGGCACTGCTGTCACAGGCTGTCACTGGCTGTTGCTGTTTCCCCAGGGGCTGGAGTTCCTGGCTTTGGCGTGTCACCGATATTTCCAGGTACCATCTCCAGCTCGGCACCTGGGCACACGCTGGGTCACATCTCGGTGTCCTGCTGCCGTGGGGACACGGTCACAGCCCGGGGAGGGACCCAGGGGAGCGTGTTGAGCCGGGGGTGGGGGGCAGAGCTGGGGGTGGGGGGCAGAGCCGGGGGTGGGGGGCAGAGCTGGGGGTGGGGGCAGAGCCAGGGGGTGCCCCATGGGTGCTGAGGGCTTCTCTCTGCTTTCAGGTGGGGTCGCCGGCCAGCTGGGATTCGGTGGTGAGTGTCCATCCCCTGAGTGGGACATTTTTGGGGTGTGGAGTTCATGTCCCCCCCCTTCACCCAGCAGCCAAGCAGGGTGGGGGTCCCACTCACCCCACTCTGTCTCCCCCACCCCAGGGAAACCCCCCAAGACCTTCGGAGGAGCCCTCGGTGCCTTGGGCTTCAGAGGTGAGCACTGCCACCCAGTACCCACCACCTTACACCCCTTCCCCTCCTCCCAGCCACCCCCTCCAAGGGGTGTGGGGGTGCAGGGGTGTGTGGGGGGGCTCACCCTCTGCACCCCCCGATCTGCAGGCGGCGTGGGCTGCGCACAAGGGAAATACTGCGGGAGGAAGAGGAAGTAACCGCTGCCATCACCCGTGACCTCATGAACTTTGGTGCTACTGCATGGTCCAGAATGTACAACCTGAGCAAAGCTGAGACACCCCCCAGCCCCCCCAAAAAACAACCCCAGACCCCCCCCTCCTCATGCTGGGGTCAGCCCCAGGCCCACGTTCCCAGGAGGGTCCCCCCCCCACCACCCCCAGCCCCTCCAGCCTGGCAGGGAGCGCGGAATAAACTGCGGGGAGCAGCCGTCCCCCTTGGTGCTATCGCTCCCTGCGGGATTTGGGGTGCAAGGGGGGGGGGGTTTGGGGTGTCACCCCCCTCCCAGCCCTAGAGCTGACCCCGTGGGGTGGGGGTTGGGGGAGGGAGAAAGATGAGGGGCAGCCCAAACTGGAGGGAGGGAGGGAAGGAAGGGGGTCCCAGTGGTGAGGGGCTGTGTGTGGGGGGGTGTCCCCATCGCCCTGGGGTCCCCCCCCACCCTGGGTCACTGTGCTCCCCCCGGCCCGGGTTGGGGGGGGGCTATGGGCGGGGTGGGGGGCTCGGTCCCTTCATGTTACTCACTTTGCTATAACTGGGTGGGACGCCCCGTGCAGAGGGACTCGCTTCCGACAGACTAATAAAGGACAAGTTTCTAAAGGACTCTGCCTGGTGTCCCTGTCCCCCTGCCCCGGGTGCTGGTGACGGGTGGCACTGCCCCTGGCCCCATCCTCGTGGTGTTGGTGGCGGTGGTGACGGGTGGTACTGCCCCTGTCCCCCCTCCCTGCAGTGGTGGTGGTAGTGGTGATGGGTGACACTGCCCCTGTCCCCCTCCCCATGGTGGTGGTGGTGGTGATGGGTGGTGGTGACAGGTGGTGGCACTGCCCCTGTCCCCCTCATGCTGTTGGTGGCAGTGGTGACAAGTGGCACTGCCCCTGTCCCCCTCTCTGCAGTGGTGGTGGTTGTGGGTGACACTGCCCCTGTCCCCTCCCCAGTGGTGGTGGTAGTGATGATGGGTGACACTGCCCCTGTCCCCCTCCCTGAAGTGATGGTAGTGGTGATGGGTGACACTGCCCCTGTCCCCCTCCCCATGGTGGTGGCTGTGGTGGTGATGGGTGGCACTGCCCCGCTGTTTTGTGCCTGTGGCTCTGCCCAATCCCAGGGACGTGCCACGTCCTTGGTCCAGGGATCCATGTGACCCACTACAGCCCTGGGACACAGGGGATGGGTGAGGGGACAGCCTGGGGACCCAGGGGGTTGCCCACATCCTGTCCCACAGTGACAGCCTGAGGAATGAGGGGGACATCCGTGTCCTGTCCCATGATGACAAACCAGGGGATGATCAGGATGTCCACACCCTGTCCCACAGTGACAGCCCAGGGACCCAGGGGAAAGTCTGTGCCCTGTCCCATGGTGACAGCCTGGAGGATGAGGGGGACACCCATGTGCTGTCCCATGGTGATGGCCTGGGGATGCAGGGACATGTCCATGTCCCACCCATGGTGACAGCCTGTGGTGGACGGGGACACCCGTGTCCTGCCCCATGGTGACAGGGGACACCCGTGTCCTGCCCACGGTGACACGCCCAGCCCCTGCATCCCCCAAGTCCCCTGGCCCTGCCCTCATTCACCTGCAAGCCCCGCCCCTGCCACCTTGACCACGCCCCCTCCAGACCCCATCACTGGTCCCCGACCCCGCCCTCATTGACCCGCAGAGCCCCGCCCCCTGTCATGTTGGCCACGCCCCCTTCCATCTCCCGGCCCCGCCCCATTCACCACAAGCCCCGCCCCTGCCCTTCTGACCACGCCCCCTCCCCTGACCCCGCCCCCATAGTGCTGGCCACGCCCCATTCACCACAAGCCCCACCCCATCTCCCTGACCACGCCTCCTTCACCGCCCCCGGGTCACTGGCCACACCCCCATTTCCTGCAAGCCACGCCCCCGCCCTCATGACCGCGCCCTATCTGGTCCATGGCCACGCCCACATCCCCCACAAGCCACGCCTATGTCACTGTAACCCCGCCCCCTCCCCGACCGCCGGCTCCATGGCCACGCCCCTGCCCTCATGACCACGCCCCCTCTCTTGGCCCCGCCCCTTGTCCCGCCCCCTGGCGGCCGCGCCGGCGCGCTGTTTCCGGCCGGCGCTCGCCGCCCGCGGAGCCGCAGAGGCCGGTGCGGTGCGGGGGGGGGCAGGGCCGGGGCCTGGCGCGGGGCCGGGCGGTGCGGGCTGCATGAGGTTGATGCTGCTGTGCTGCACCTGGAGGGACGAGCCTATGGGAGAGGACGAAGGTGCGTGACCCCCCCGCACCCACCCCCCGCACCCACCCTCCGCCTGACTCAGCGCTTCCGCCGGCACCGGGGCCCCGCGACCCCCCCCACCAGCTGTAGCCCCCCCGCATCACCCCTGCACTCCCACATCTCCCCCGCATCCCCCCCACACCCTGACAGGCCCCGCATATTCCCCTTGCACCCCAAAATCACCCCACATCCCTCTGGCGCCCCCACATCCCTCCCGCATCCCCCCCTGCACCCTTTCTTGCACCCCAACATCACCCCACATCTTTCCTACACCCCCACATCTCCTCCGCACCCCAACATCTCCCCTGCATCCCCTCTGCACCTCCACATCTCCCCCGCATCCCTCCTGCACCCCCACATCTCCCCCACATCCCTCCTGCACCCCAACGTCTCCCCCGCATCCCTCCTGCACCCCAATATCTCCCAGGCATCCCTCTTGCACCCTCACATCACCCCCACATCCCCCCTGCTCCCCAATATCCCTCCACATACCTCTCTGCACCCCAACATCTCCCCTACATCCTCCTGCACCCCAACATCCCCCCCATATCCCCCTCACACTGCACATCCAGCCAGCATCCCCCCTGCACCCCCACATCTCCCCCCTGCACCCCTCTGCCAGCCTGCATCCCCCCACATCCACAGCATGTCCCCCCAAATCCCTCTGGGCACCCCTCATCCAGCCTGCATGTCCCCTGCACCCCAGCTCTCCCCCTGCATCCTCTGTTCAGCTGGTATCCCCCCTGCACCCCCAAATCTCCTCCTGAACCCCCTGTCCAGCCTGTATCCCCCACTGCATCCCCCTGCACCCCCAAATCTCCCCCTGAACCCCCTGTCCAGCCTGTATCCCCCACTGCATCCCCCTGCACCCCTAAATCTCCCCCTGAACCCCCTGTCCAGCCTGTATCCCCCACTGCATCCCCCCTGCACCCCATGTGCCCTGGCACCCCTCCTGTACCCCCACATATCTCTCCAGCCTGCACCCCTCAGACACCCCAGTATCCCTCCCTGCAACCCGATATCCCCCCTGCCTCCTTCCCTGCACCCCCAAATCCTTACTGCACCCCCTGGGCCCCCCCAGCACCCCTGGTACATCTGCAGCCGTCCTGTGTCCCTGCACCCCCATATCCCCCCACTGCACCCCCTGTGTCCTGGCACCCATCCCCTGTCTGCATCCCCCAGCACCCTGCGCCCCCCTGCACCCATCCCACACCCCTCGGTGTCCCCCTGGGCACTTTGTGTCCCACTGTGTCCCTCTTTACACCCGTCCTGTGCCCCTTCATCCCCCCCTGCACCCACCCTCCACCCCCAATGTCCACCCTGCACCCACCCTGCACCCCTTCATCCCCCCACCCTGCACCCCTTTACCTCCCTTGCACCCTTCTCTATCCCTCCATGTGCCCTGCACCCACCCTGCACCCCTTCACCCCTATCCCTCCCAGTCCCCATCCAGGACCCCCTCATCCCCCCAACCACTGGGTCCCCCCCTCCCCATCCCCGGCACCCCTCTGTCCCCCAAACATCTGTCCCTGCTGTGTCCCCACCCCTTGTCACCCCTGCACCCCTCCAGCACCTCCATGGGACACCCTGGGTCCTCCACACAACCATGGGCACCCAGCACCCCCGTGGTGACGTGGGCACCCACAGTCACAGCAGTGTCCCCAGGGGACAGGGGCTGTGGAGGTGTCCTGGCACTGTGCCAAGCCCTGTCCCCAACCCTGGGGACATCGGCGCCACGACCTTGTCCCCATTACGGGATCGATGGGTGGGGGCTGGAGATGGGGAAGTGGGGGGGGGGGGGGTTCATCACCCTGGGCAGAGGGACTGAATCCTGGGGGGTGTCCCTGGGTGCTGCTGCAGGGAGGATGGGGACAGGTGACAAGGTGACAGTCCTGTCCCCCTTTTGTCCCCCCTTTTGTCCCCCCAGGGACCGAGCTGCCGGTGTGTGCGAGCTGCGGGCAGAGCATCTTCGACGGGCAGTACCTGCAGGCGCTGGGCGCTGACTGGCACGCTGACTGCTTCAGGTGGGAGCTGGGGTGGCCTTGGGGACACCAGGGTGGCCTTGGGGACATTGGGGTGCTCCACAGGGACAGCGGAACCCCATTGCTGTGGTCTGGCTGTGACACAAAGCCATGTCACATACCCAGAGGATGCTCACTGGTGGCAGTGAGACACAGGGACCCCACTGCTGCCTGCGCCCCACTCTGTCCCCTCCTGCTGGTGACAGTGACAGGGCGCCGGGCTGATGTCACCCGGCCCCCTCCCTCCCGGTTCCTCTTTCACTCCCGGCAGCTGGAGCCGTGGGAGCCCCGAGGAGGAGGAGGAGGAAGAAGGTCGTGGGTTGGGGGACACAAGGGGTGGCCAGGACCTGGCGGTGGTCCCCATAGGGCTGGGGGTGTGGAGGGTGGCAGGGCACCGGGGTGGCCCCCCCCCGTCCCGTGGAGGTCCCCTGTGTCCCACGGAGGATGCTGGCGGCGGTGCTGAGGAAGAGCCGTGTCCTGAGCGCTGGAGCCAAGTGAGTGGCAGTGGGAGTGGGGGAGTGGGTCCGGACTGTGCCCCCCCGGACCCCCGCGGTGCTCTGTGTGTCCCCCCCGCGGTGCTCTGTGTGTCCCCCCCGCGGTGCTCTGTGTGTCCCCCCGCGGTGCTCTGTGTCCCCCCTTCCCTGGGCCACCAGCCCCAGTGAAACCACTGCGGGGACCACGGCTGGATCCGCCCCCCGCCCCCTTCCGCCCCCCCCTACGCGTGACCGGCTTCCGGCAGCCCGGGGCTCGCTGGTGCCAAAACCTCCCCCCCCCCCCCCCCCAATCTTCCTCCCCATCCTCCTCCTCATCTTCCTCATCCTCCCCCCCCCTCACACTTGCAGCGGCGGGCAGGGGTCCCGCGTGGGTGGAGGGGGTCGTGGGGCGGTGGGGGGTTCGTGACCACCCCCCACATTGCCCACTGCACCGCCCCGCCCCTCCAAATCCCTCCCGCCCCCCCCCCACCGCCCCAGGCCAGGGGATGCTTCGCGCTGCGCAATCGGGTGGTGGAGTCCTCGCGTGGTGACGTCATGGGGTGGGGAAATTCCACGCCGTGATGTCACGCCTGGTTGGTATTCCACCCGCGTGGGGACCGCCCCCGGCTGAGGTGGGCGGGGGAGGGGGCGGGAGGGGACTGCGGCAGTTCCTGTGCACCCCCCCCCTCACCACAGCCTGGTACAGCACCCCCTGCACAGCACCCCCTGCACCCACCTGTGCACCCCAAAATTCACAGCTCTCCCTGCACCCCCCACCCCCCTGTGCCCCCACCCCCCTGCGCCCCCATCCCCCTGCACCCCCATCCTCTGAGCCCCCATCCCCCTGCACCCGCCCGTGCACCCCAAAATTCACAGCTCTCCCTGCGCCCCCACCCTCTGAGCCCCCCATCCCCCTGCGCCCCCCCTCCTCTGTGCCCCCATCTCACAGTCCCAGAGCACCCCCCCCACACCCCATTTGCAGCACCCAGGGCATTGCACCCCCGAGGCTGGCACATCTGTGACCAGGGTGACATGTCCCTCTCTGTGTCTGTGACCAGGGTGACATGTCCCTCTGTCTGTCCATGACCAGGGTGGCACGTCCCTCCATGTGTCTGTGACCAGACTGGCACATCTGTGTCCAGGGTGGCATGTCCCTCTGTGTGTCTGTGACCAGGGTGACACATCCATGACCAGGATGGCATGTCCCTCTGTCCATGACCAGGTTGGCATGTCTGTGTCCAGGGTGGCATGTCCCTCTATGTGACAACGTCCCTCTATGACCAGGGTGGTGTGTCCCTCTATAAGTCTGTGCCAGGCTGGCACGTTTGTGAACAGGGTGACACGTCCCTCTTTGTGTCTGTGACTAGGGTGGCACATCCATGACCAGGCTGGCACATCTGTGACCAAGGTGACACATCCCTCTCTGTGTCTGTGACCAGTCTGGCATGTCCTTCTGTGTGTCAATGACCAGGCTGGCATGTCCATGCAGGGCTGGCACCTCCCTCTCCATGCCTCTCTCTGCCCTGTGTCCCCTGCCCTGTCCACCCTGGTGTCCCCACACTGCCAGCCTGTCCTGGCACCTCTGGAGCCACCAGCTGCCACTATGGGGATGGTGCCACATGGATATGGTGGCCCTGCAGCAGGGTAGGAAGCGGGGGAAACAGTTTGCTCAGAGAATTGTGGGGTGGCTGCCCCTGGGGTGATGATAGGGACAAGGTGACAATGGGGACAGGGTGACAGAGGGGTCCCTGTCCCCTGCCACAGGTGCTGCGAGTGTGGGACCTCCCTGTCCCACCAGTACTACGAGAAGGATGGGCGCCTGTACTGCAAGAAGGATTACTGGGCGCGCTTCGGGGAGCTCTGCCACGGCTGCTCTGAGCAGATCACCAAGGGGCTGGTCATGGTGAGCACCAGGGGGGTCCCCAGGGAGGGGACACGGAGCCCTGACCTACATCTGAGCTCCTTGGAATAGGGGTGAGGTGGGGAGGGGGTGCAGCCCCCCAGCACAGGTTGGGCTCTGGGGTTGGCAGGGGTGTCCTTTGTGTTTTAGGGGGACTCTGGTGGGGGGGTGTCCCCATGTTGGGGGTCAGGCTGATGGGGACATGTCCCACCCAATGGCATGACCGTCCCCCTCCATGCCATGATTCAACCTGCCCTTCCTTTGGCCCTGGTGCACCCATGGGTGCTCCCTGCACTATGGGAGCCCCGACGTGGGGGTTGTCCCCAAGGCTGATGGCATCTGCCCGCAGGTGGCCGGGGAGCAGAAGTACCACCCCGAGTGCTTCAGCTGCCTCAACTGCCACACGTTCATCGGGGACGGGGACACCTACGCGCTGGTGGAACGCTCCAAGCTCTACTGGTACGTCCCAGCGTGGGTGGGTGGGTCAGGTCGGGGGCGGGGACACACACCCACGTGTCCCTTGTCACCCACCCAACCCCCGCTCTGGGCCCCGCAGCGGGCACTGCTATTACCAGATGGTGGTGACCCCGGTGATCGAGCAGCTGCTGCCGGAGTCGCCGGCGTCCCGCATCCCGCACACCGTCACCCTGGTCTCCATCCCCGCCTGCTCCGACGGCAAACGCGGCTTCTCCGTCTCCATCGACCAGGGCTGCGGCACCGAGCACCCCCGCACCGTCCGCGTCCGAGAGTGCGTCTGGGTCCCTCCCCTCTGACACCGTCCCCTCCCCAGGGATGGGAGTGGCCTGTGTCCCTTCTGCTGGTGGCAGCCTGTGTCCCTTCTGCTGGTGGCATCCACCCCACACAGGCTTTTTGGGGTGGGAGGGTGAGGGATGGAGCTGTTGTGTCCCCAGCAGTTGGGGATGTGCCACCACGGTCCCTTCTGGCAACCCTCAGCTGATGGTGACACACCGTGGTTTGTGGGGACTGTGCTGGTATGTCCTCAGCCATCAGAGTGGCTTGGGGGTGATGTGTTGGTGTTGTCCCCTCTGCCAGGGTGGGCTGTGGGTACCAGGCTGGCATGTCCACACATATGTGGGGTGGCTTGTGGGTACTGTGCCAGCATGTCCCCATCCGGGAGGAGTGACACATGGGCAGCATGCATGTGTGTCCCCATCTGGTAGGGGTGACCCACAGACAGCATGCCTGCATGTCCCAGCTAGCTGGAGGTGACCTGTGGGGACCATGCCTGCATGTCCCCATCTAGCAGGGGTGACTCTTGGGTACTGTGACTGTGTGTCCCCATCTTGGAGGGGTGACTCATAGGTACCATGACAACGTGTCCCCATCAAGCAAGGGTGACTTGTGGGCAGTGTGCCTGTGTGTCCCCATCTAACAGGGGTGACTTGTGGACAGCGTGCCTGTGTGTCCCCATCCAGCAAGGACAGCTTGCTTGCGTGTCCCCAGCCAGCAGGGGTGACCTGTGGGTAGCATTCCTGTATGTCCCCAACTGGTAGGGGTGACCCACCGTGGGAGTGTGCCTACGTGTCCCTGTCTAGCAGGGGTGGCTCGTGGGCTGAGGTGACTCGTGGGTACCGTGACAACATGTCCCCATCTCCTAGAGGTGACTCGCAGGGGATGTGACAGCCTGTCCTCTTTGACTGGGGGTGGCTTGTGTGTCCCAGCGTGTCCCCACTCATGACGGTGTCAGGGGGCTGACCCCCTGCTGTGTCCTCACCCCACAGGGTGGATCCAGACTGCATCAGCCCCGACATGAAGAACTCCATCCACGTGGGCGACCGCATCCTGGAGATCAACGGCACCCCCATCGGCCACGTCCCCCTGGATGAGGTACCGCTCCCCCCGGGGGTGACCCCGTAACCAACCCCGCGTCCCCACCACCCCACCCCACCCCTGCCATCCTTGTGTGCCCCCAGATCGACCTGCTGATCCAGGAGACCAGCCGCCTGCTCCAGCTGACCATCGAGCACGACCCCCACGAGCCCCTCACCCGCGAGTCGGGTCTCGCCTGCAGCCCCCCGCCCGCCCCGGGCAGCCCCCTGTGCTCCCCGCTCCCCCCCCCACCCTGCGGAGAGCCCGGTGCCATGCGCCAGCGGACTGTCACGTAAGGCCACCAACTCACCCACCCCTCCCCTTGAGGTCTGTCCTTGGGGTTGACCCTCTGTCCCTCTGTCTGTCCGTCCCGCAGGAGGAGCTGCAGCACGGACAAGTCCCCGGGCTCGGGCTCGGTGGGCTCCCCCGCGTCCCAGCGCAAGGACATCGGTCGCTCCGAGTCGCTGCGCGTCGTCTCCCGCGCCCATCGCATCTTCCGTCCTTCTGACCTGATCCACGGCGAGGTGCTGGGCAAGGGCTGCTTCGGCCAGGCCATCAAGGTGGGGCTGGGTGGTCACAAGTGTCACCAGCCTGAGGGTCTCGGCTCCTCAGGAGTGTTGTCACCCTCGGGGTGTCCCCAGCGCTGGGGGTGGCTCAGCCCCTGTGCTCCCTGGCAGGTGACACATCGGGAGACGGGCGAGGTGATGGTCATGAAGGAGCTGATCCGCTTTGATGAGGAGACGCAGAGGACTTTCCTCAAAGAGGTGAGTGTCCCCTTTCTTTAAATCCCCCTGGTTTTGGGGGGGGGGGACATGAGGGGTGGGGCTGTCCCATCCTGTCCCCCACGCTGACAGTGATGCTGGGCATGGCACATGGAGAGGGGGTGGCCAGGCACCACGGGGTGCAGGCAGCCCTGCCTGTTGAATGGAGATGTGAGAGGTGGATCTATCCGGGTGGGTGCTGAGTACCTGGGGGTGTCACAGGCACGGGGGGGTCCTGCAGGTGAAGGTGATGCGCTGCCTGGAGCACCCCAACGTGCTGAAGTTCATCGGGGTGTTGTACAAGGAGAAGAGGCTCAACTTCATCACGGAATACATCAAGGGCGGCACCTTGAGGGGCCTCATCAAGAGCATGGTGAGCACTGGGGGGGGCAGGTCAGCCCCCCACCACCCCACAGCCCTGGGGGGGTCAGGGGGACCCCTCTCCTCTCTCCTTCTCTGTGGCAAACCCCTCCTCCTGCCCCCAG
Organism: Caprimulgus europaeus; assembly: GCA_907165065.1. Next base: position 11,322,537 of record OU015544.1, on the reverse strand, counting down.
GACAGCCACTACCCCTGGAGCCAGCGGGTCAGCTTCGCCAAGGACATCGCCGCCGGCATGGTGGGTGCCACAAGGGGTCGGGTGCCTGGGATGGGTGCTGGTGGGTGGGGGACTGTGGGGTGGGGGTGCCCACAGCTCTCAGCCCATCCTTCCCCCCAGGCCTACCTCCACTCCATGAACATCATCCACCGTGACCTCAACTCTCACAACTGCCTCGTGCGGGAGGTGAGTCCCACCTTGGTGGTCTCCTCCCCCAGCCTGGGTGGGGGGTCTCAGCCCCCTGCGTGGGTCCCCCCATGCCTCACCACTCTCCATCCACCCAGAACAAGAGCGTGGTGGTGGCTGATTTTGGGCTGGCACGGCTGATGGTGGATGAGAAGAACCAGCCTGAACATCTCAAGAGCCTGAAGAAACCGGACCGCAAGAAGCGGTACACGGTGGTGGGGAACCCGTACTGGATGGCCCCGGAGATGATCAATGGTGAGCCTGGTCGTGGTGCCAGGAGGGGGAATGGGGCCAGACAGGGCCCTGTCCCCAAGCAGGGACAGGGACAAGAAATGACAAGGCCTGAGCTATCCCTCCCCACAGGGAGGAGCTATGATGAGAAGGTGGACATCTTCTCCTTCGGCATCGTCCTGTGCGAGGCAAGTACCCTTGGGGTCTTCCCTTGGGGTCTTCCCTTGGGGTTGAGGTCCTCATTGTGTTTGGGGTCTTCCCCTTGGGGTTGAGGTTGGGGTCTTCCCTTGGGGTTCAGGTCCTCATTGTGTTTGGGGTCTTCTCCTTGGGGTTGGGGTCTTCTCCTTGGGACTGGGGTCAGGATCTCCCCTTGGGGTTGAGGTCCTCATTGTGTTTGGGGTCTTCCCCTTGGGGTTGGGGTCTTCCCCTTGGGGTTGAGGTCAGGGTCTTCCCTTGGAGTTGAGGTCCTCATTGTGTTTGGGGTTGTCCCCTTGGGGTTGAGGTTGGGGTCTTCCCTTGGGGTTCAGGTCCTCATTGTGTTTGGGGTCTTCTCCTTGGGGTTGGGGTCTTCTCCTTGGGACTGGGGTCAGGATCTCCCCTTGGGGTTGAGGTCCTCATTGTGTTTGGGGTCTTCCCCTTGGGGTTGGGGTCTTCCCCTTGGGGTTGAGGTCAGGGTCTCCCCTTGGGGTTGAGGTCCTCATTGTGTTTGGGGTCTTCCCCTTGGGGTCTTCGCCTTGGGGTTGGGGTCTTCCCTTTGGGGTTGAGGTCAGGGTCTCCCCTTGGGGTTGAGGTCCTCATTGTGTTTGGGGTCTTCCACTTGGGGTTGAGGTTGGGGTCTTCCCTTGGGGTTCAGGTCCTCATTGTGTTCGGGGTCTTCCCTTGGGGTTGAGGTCCTCATTGTGTTTGGGGTCTTCCCCTTGGGTTTGCGGTCAGGGTCTCCTCTTGAGGTTCTCATTGTGGTTGGGGTCTCCCCTTGGGCCTGAGCCTGCTCCTCCCTCCCACCACCCCGCAGATCATCGGCCGGGTGAGCGCTGACCCCGACTACCTGCCCCGCACCACTGACTTCGGCCTCAACGTCAGGGGCTTCCTGGACCGCTACTGCCCCCCCAGCTGCCCCCCCAGCTTCTTCCCCATCGCCGTCTGCTGCTGTGACCTGGACCCCGAGAAGCGGTCAGTGGTTGGGACCCCCCCTCCCCACCCCAACCCAGGGGGGACCACTGGGGCTGGTGCCAGGAAGGGGACAGGGTGCCATGTGTGTGCCCCTCCCCACCATGTGTCCCCCCTCTGCCATGTGTCCCCCCTTCTCGCTCAGGCCGTCCTTCAGCAAGCTGGAGCAGTGGCTGGAGACCCTCCGCATGCACCTGGAGATCCACCTGCCCCTCAGCTCCCAGCTGGAGCAGCTGGATCGAACCTTTGGGGAGACGCACCGGCGGGGCGAGGGGGGGCTGCCTGCACCCCCCCGATAGACCCCCTCTACCACCACCCACCCATCTACCTGCACCCCCTCTGACCCCATGGGAGAAGGAGCTGCACCCGCTGCTGGCATCTCCTCCAGCTGTCACCACCCCGGGGGCTGGATCCCCGGCTGAGCCCCCCCCACCCCGTCACCCCCCCACCCCGTCACCCCCCCACCCTGTCCCTGGGAGCTGGCTCTCCCCAGGGCTGCACAGCCCCTGTGCATCCCCCCACACACACACCGTAGCTCTTACCCCCAGGACAGACCCAGCTGGCCACACCATGGGGGCCATCCCCACGTCCCCCCCATGGGGACTGTCCCCATGTCCCCCCCATCTCCCCCCGCCCTGGCTCGCTTCGCCTTTGCACGCCCGGGGGCTGCGCGGCCGCCGCACCCCCCCGAGCCCCGTGGGCTCCCCCCGGCCAGAGCCGCGGCCTCGCGACGGTGCCTTGGCTTTCCCTGAACTTGCACTGCGACACCGGAGGGACCCCCCGGTTCTTTTTTTGGGGGTGGGGGGACGGGGACAACCCCCAGCCCCCCTGGGGAGCGTGTGTCCCAGGGCAGCCCCGTAGCAATGTCCCCGTCCTCAGCCGGCCTCTCACGCTGCTCCCGCTGGCACCCCGGGTTTGGGGGGCTGCTGGCACCCCCGGCTGAGCGAGGGGTCTGTGGGGTTGGGGGGGGGGACACACCCCAGTGACGTGGGGACAGGCACGTAGCAGTCCACACCCCACCCCCCCCCCCGGCTCCTCCGTGGCGGCGCATCCCTGGGGGACAGGAGGGACGCGGGGATGTGACTCATCTCGGTCCCCTTCACCTTTGCGGGGGGTGGGTTCAACCTGGTGGGGTTTTTTTTGGGGGGGGGAGGGGGGGGTTGCGCCACGCGGTGCTTTTCATGCTCTTTATTCAGGTTCATTTTTCTGTAAGATATTGAAAAAGAGAAGAGTTTGTATTATTTTTTCACACGAGGTAGCGTTTGCCATTTGTCACCCCCCCCCCCCCGCCCTGCCGGGGTTCTGCGTCCCCGAGGCAGCGAACTGTGAAGCTTCTCCGCGCACTTTTTTTTGCCCGGGAATTCCAAGGCGACGTCCTCCGCGGAGGGGGGAAGGGAACTCAAAACTGTGATGTACCCTGAGCCCTGCGTCAATAAATCCTTCCCTGCTCGCTGCCCGGCTTGCTTGGGAATCACTCACCTCCCTCCCGCGAGCTTCTGGGGAAACTGAGGCAGGAGGAGCTGGACGCTCTGCTCGGGGCAGGGCGGTGACACCAGGCTTGGTGGCATCCCCCAGGCTCGGTCACCCCTGTGGTGACAGAAGTGTTGTCCCCCTTTGTGCTGTTCTCACCTCAGTGTGGGTCCCTGCCAGCCCTGGGGCTGGTGCCAGCTCTGCCACCACCTGGCTGGGTCCCCCAAGCCGCATGTCCCCTCCCTGCCTGGCTGTGCCCACTGTCACCTCACACCCCAGGTGGTGACAGGCAGGTTATGGAGCTGCATGACCATGGGTGCCATAGAGCAGCTTTGCCTTCAACGTAAAGCAATCCCCAGGGGACAGGGAGGTGGCCCTTGGCTGTCCCATGCTGTCCCTCTGTCCACGTCACCTTCCTGAACCAAATGAAGGTCCCCAAGGACGGGGATCTCCATCCTCAGAGGGGTTCGAGCTTTGGCTGGAGGAAACCTGGACCCCATGAATCTCACGAGGGGGTGAGAGGGAAGGGACTGGAGAATGTCCCCAAAGATGTCCCTAGGGATGCTGTGGTGTGGGGAGGGGACAGTGCAGCCTGAAGGGGTCCCAGGATCCAGGCTGGACCCCCCACCAGGAAGACCTCATGGTTTATTGCTCTGGGGATGCTCAGCCTCAGCGCGGGAGGGACCGGGGGGTTGGGGAGGTGACAGTGGCTCAGTGCCACCCCCAGAGTGGCTCCTTCATCTGACTGCCTGTCCCACATCACCCCGGTGAAGGGACAAACACCCCACCAGTGTCACTGTGCCACCATCACAGCACCAGTTCTTTATTCCAGGAGCCGAACACCATCACTCCCCTGGGAGCCACCATTGTCCCCAACCCTCTGCCACCATGGGAGAGCAGGACCCTGGGGGACCCCCAGCCTGGCAGGGGGAGCCCCCGGTCCCCTCTCTGCTGGTGGCCCTGTGGAGGACCCTTGGGGGAGAGCCAGGCAAGAGCTGGCCACAGCAGGGACAAAGCGGTGGCAGCTCGGTCACCCCCATGACCAGTAACTGGTCCCAGACTGAGTCACTGACTGGGGCCCCCCATCACTGGACAGGGAGGTGGCCCTGGCACAGCCCCAGTGACCCCACGCTGTGGCTGTCACCCACCCAAAGTCCCCTCCCAGGGGTGTGCAGCACCCAGACCCAACCCAGCTGGTGACATCATGGCAGGGTCCTGTCCTGCACAGCCACTCCAGCCCGGACTGACACCAGCACGAGGGGCTCAGCGCTCCCAGCACCCAGCTGTCCCCACAGCTGTCACCTCCCAGGAGGGACAAGGGCACCCAGACCAAGTGTGGTGGTTTGACCCACAGTGGGACCATGTGGTCCTGCACTCACCCCCCAACCTGGGTTCACCTCTGCTGCTCTTCCCGACATGGAAGTCCAGGAACAAGATGTTCCAACATGAGGTTCCCATGGAGTCATGGACCTCTTCGGGCTCAGCTCCCAGCTCTGGCATGGGGACATCCACGGGCTGCAGACTCACCCCCCACTCTGGGGGTGCACCCCCACTCTGACAGTGAGTGATTCTCGGGGTCCCAATTCCATCACACTTGCCCTCAGGCTCAGCTTCTCTGCTCCAGTGTGGAGTCCTCCATGGGCTGCAGAGGACTTTGTCTTCTCCTACTCCATGGGGTTCAACTGGGTGTGGGTCTCTGTCTTTCCTCCTCTTTCCTCTGGCAGTGAAGCTCTCTCTGTGTCTGTCTGTCCTTTGTTCAGGCCAGTGGTCTTTGTTCAGCTCAATGGCCTCTCCTCCACGTTCTCCCCACCTTCTCCTTTCCAGCACACTCCTTCCCCTCACCAGTATGGATTCTCAGAGGTGTTTCTCTGGTGCGCACTGGCCCAGCCTGGGCTGGGGGGTCTCTGCCTTGGAGCCAGGGGAGCTTTTCCCTCTCACAAGGTGGCCCCTTCCCCCACTACCAAATACAGCCCCCCATGGGGTCCTGCTCTGTCCCCATCTGAGGTGGTCCCCAGGGACATCCCCAGCAGGGCTCTGCCCAAGCTCAGCCCCAGCTCTCTGTGGTGGCTCTTGCTGCAGGTGGGGACCCCAGGTGTCCACATGTCCCATGTCCCTGCTGCTGAGCCATCAGCCAAGTGATGCCAAGGTGGTGGCCAATGGCACCGGTGGCTCTGGCAAGGACATGGCCAAGCTGGTGCTGCTTGGCAGATCCTCCCCCACCATCCTCCTGCACAAGGCCCAGACCAAGAGCTCCAGCTGCTGGTGGGGACGAGCCATCAGCCACTGTGTTTTTCACCTTCTTTGTGGGTAAGTTTGGACAACGGGGTGGGCAGGAGAGTGTGGCTTCCCCTGGCATCTCAGCAGGGTGGGCACCAGTGCTGGGGAACCCTCCTGGGGGGAGAGTGGCTGCCTGTGGGCAAGGAGGTGATGGGTCCTCACAGGGCTTGAGGAGATGTGCAAAGAGTGGAGGTGCAAGGGTCTGGTCAGGGCACCTAGCTCCATAGGGAACTCCAGAGCTGGAGGGAAGGGTTACTGGGGTCTCACCAGTGTGCCCAGCTCCACAGGGACATGGGGAGTGGGAGAGGGATCATTGGGGTCCAGTGAGGGCACCCAACTCCATAGGGACATGGAGAGCTGGAGAGGGGACACCGGGGTCTGGCCAGGGTGTCCAGCTCCATAGGGACCTGGGGACAGGTCCCCACCCTTGGCTGCAGGGAGGTTTGCCTACACTGGAGGATTTTCCAGTGGTGAGCAGGAGGTGGCAGTGGGGACCTCTGGAGCCCTTCCCACCAGCGTTTCTGTGGCTCTGCCCACCCCTGCTTTGAGCTGGAGGCTGGACTGGAGATGTTCCAGCCTCTGATCCACCATCCTGCTGCCTGGCTCTGCAGGACCTCTGTCAAGGTTGGCACTGTCCCCAGAGCATCTCTTTGTCCCCTGGGCACAACATCCATCCTTCCAGCTCAGGACCAGGGACTTTGCATGATCCAGGACCAGCCTGAACCCTCCTGTGATCTGAGCAGAGAGGTGTCACTGTCACACCCCTGCAGCACCCTGGGCTGGGACAGGAGCCACCTCCTTAGGTTACACATGTCACCAGGACCTGGTGGCTCCACAGGGTGAATCCAGACCCCAGAAACTCCCACAGGGTGCTGAGACCGATGCTGGTGGGTCAGTACCCTCCTGCCTCAGTTTCCCCTCTTGCCAGGACATGGGATGGGGGTGCTGGATATGGGGATGAGAAGAAGGAGCTGCTGCTCCAGCTCCCTGTCCCCACACACAGACAGGGCTGATGAGAGACACATCAATGTCCTCTGGTCCCTGAGAGGTGACTCTCACCCTGGGCAAAGCCAGGGAGGTCCCATGGGGCAGGGACATTCCGTGGGCCAGGGAGGTCCCATGGGGCAGGGAGGTCCCGTGGGGCAGGGGGGTCCCGTGGGGCAGGGGGGTCCCATGGGCCACGTGTTGCCACGTCACTTGCTGGTGGTTTTTGTAGGATCTACATAAATGTGACACTTGGAAACACAGCACCAGGGACCTGGCTCCTCAGTGTGTCCCTCTGCCACAACTGGGGGCATGTGGGTCCTGGTGGGGGACACAGGACCTGGGAGGGGACAGCCAGGGCTTAGGGGTTGGGGCCTGAAACATCTCACCTGCTTCTGAGGGGAAAACTTTTTTCTCCTCCACCGGCTCCGGTCCAAACCCCTTCCCGTTGGTGGCTCCAGAGTAGGTGAGTGATGGGCTGGGGCTGCAGGGTGGGAGCTGGAGGTGACACCAGGACACTCCTAATTCCCTGGTGCCACCAGGTCCCCAGGCCTGGCACTGGCTGGTGAATCTCTTGCCAAGGGTTTGCTGGGGCTGGGGACGTGTGATGAGTTGTGGGGGGGCTCAGTCTGAGGGGTGGGTGGTGCAGGGACGAGGGCTGCGTGGCTGGGGCTTGGGGTGGGACCTCCTGGGCTTGTGGCTTTGGATGGTTGTGACTCTCTGTCCCCACTGCTGTGCCATGGAGCTCACCCTGTGCCCTGTTGAGGGGCTGGCACTGGCTGGACACAGGGGAGCGTGACCCCAACAGCCCCCAGACCCCCCTACCCTGACCAGGGACTGGAGCTGCTGGGAGAGAGATGGTCTGGGGGACTTGGAGTGACCAAGGATGGGGTGATCTTGGCATGTGGGTTTGGGGGACTGGGAGACCCCAGTGTGTGGGATTAGGGCTTGGGAGACCCCGGTGCATGGGTCTGGGGGACTGGGAGACCCTGATATATGGGTTTAGAATTTGGGGGACCCCAGCCCATGGCTTTGGGGGCCATTTACTGCCTCGCAGGGATGCGACATGGGGAGTGACCCGGACATGGGCAGCCCTCGTGGGCTTGGATCAAGGGGCAGAAGGCAAAGGCAGGAATCAAATCCCAAGCTTTTGGGGTGCCACCCCATAGACCCTCAGCCCACCTGAGCTCAGGAGGGGCTGGAGCAGATCTGGGGGGCACCATACTGGGAAAAAATGAGTTTATTCCCAGTTTGGAGGCTGTTTGGCTGCTTCAGAGATGGGAAAGCACAGCCTCCCTGCCCGGCTGCCGCCTGCCCGTCCCTCGGGGTGGCTTTGGGGATGGACCGCTGGGGTTTCTGTCCCCTGGGGGTTTTATTTGGAGCAGGCGCGAGGTGCTCGGCTCCGCCTGGCATTCCTCAGCCCGGCCCCTGCGCTGGGAACGTCCCAAAACGGGACCCGTCGCAATAGAAAGAGCTAAAAATAGCGATTCTCACGGTGGCTGTGGGGCAGCAGCCCAACGTGTGGGCTCTGAACCTGCCCCCCAGCCCTGTCCCATCCCCACCAGACATCCTCTGCCCTCTACAACCCCAAATCTTCCCCCACTGAACCCCCTCTTTGAAACCCCCTGTGGTGGTTTGACCACGGTGGGATCCTGTGGTCCTGCACTCACCCCCCCACCCGGTGAGATGGGATAGGAGACACAACAAAGGGGACACGGGATTAGGATGGGGACAGGGAGGGCTCCCTCACCAGTGATGGTCAAGGGCAAAACAGACTCGATTTGGGGAAGAAAATTCAATTTAACTCATTGCAAATCATCTGAGCAGACACAACACCCACATCTGACACCACCTTCCCCCCACCCCTCCCTTCTTCCCGGGCTCCAATCACTTTGCTCCCCATTTCTCTACCTTCCCCCCCAGCAGCACAGGGGACAGGGAATGGGGGTTCAGTCAGGTCACCTCTGCTGCTCTTCCTGGCATGAAAGTCCAGGAATAAAGTGTTCCAAGTGAGCTTCCCATGGAGTCAGGGACCTCTTTGGGCTCAGCTCCCAGCTCTGGCATGGGGACACCACGGGCTGCAGACTCACCCCCGACTCTGGGGGTGCACCCCTGCTCTGGCAGCGAGTGACTCTCGGGGTCCCAATTCCATCACACTTGCCCTCAGGCTCAGCTTCTCTGCTCCAGCGTGGAGTCCTCCATGGCCCACACGTGGGTCTCTGCTCCACTGTTGGATCTCCATGGGCTGCAGGGGACTTTTTCTTCTCCTGCTCCATCAGGTGAACTGGGTGTGGGTCTCTGTCTTTCCTCTGGCAGTGAAGCTCTCTCTGTGTCTGTCTGTCCTTTGTTCAGGCCAGTGGTCTTTGTTCAGCTCAGTGGCCTCTCCTCCAGGTTCTCTCCACCTTCTCCTTTCCAGCACAGTCCTTCCCCTCACCAGTATGGATTCTCAGAGGTGTTTCTCTGGTGCTCACTGTCCCAGCCTGGGCTGGGGAGTCTCTGCCTTGGAGCCAGGGGAGCTTTTCCCTCTCACAAGGTGACTCCTTCCCAAACTACCAAAAAAATCCTCTCCCCACTCCCCAACCCACCCCACCCCCTCAGTGCCACCAAAGCCCCCAGGACCCACCTCAGCGCTGGGGCAATGCTGGGTGCAGGCAGGGGGTGTGGGCAGGGGGGTAAGGGGTTAAACCCCCCCGTGCCTGCCGGATGCAGCACCCTGGGCTGGGCTCTTTCCATCTTGTTTTGGTTTGGAGGAATAAAAGCTCTGGCAGAGAAGCAGCCGCTTCCCAAAATAACTCGGCCTCCCATGGTAATTACAGGGCTCTGCTCCCTGGTAGCAGCTCGTGGTGGCTCCTCAGCCCTGTCGTGCCGTGCTGGGACATGGTGACACTGCTGCCAGCTGGGTCCAGAGAGACCAGGGTGCCTTGGGGACCTTGGGGACACCACTGATCCCTTTGCGTCATCCCCTGGCCAAGAAAATCGCAGCTCCTTGCATCCCCCCCCCCGCTCCTCAGCTGATCCCTTCAGCTCTTAATGCTCTAAATAAAGCCCAGGCTGCTCCTCACTGGCCTCGGTGGCCACCGGGCTACTGGAGCCAGGATGTGGCAAGCTGGTGGCTGCTCTAAGCTGTGCCTGCTGGCCTGGCTGAGGACAGACAGCTCGTCACAGCAGTGCCCAGCCTGCCATGCCACCCCCTCGCTGGGGCTCCTTGAAGGGCAGGGGGAGACGGGGCTGAGCTCCTGGAGCAACCCCAGCCTGTAATCCCGTAATCTCGGAGGCTGCGGGGATTAGGGATGCAGAGAGCCACTGTCACCTGCCAGCCCCTGCCAGCCCCTGCCAGCCCCTGCCAGCCACTGTCACCTGCCTGTCCCTGCCAGCCACTGTCACCTGCCAGCCCCTGCCAGCCACTGTCACCTGCCAGCCCCTGCCAGTCCCTGCCTGTCCCTGCCAGCCCCTACCTCTCCCTGTCAACCCCTGCCAGCCCCTGCCTGCCCCTGCCAGCCCCTACCTGTCCCTGCCAGTCCCTGCCTGTCCCTGCCAGCCCCTGCCAGCCCCTGCAAGTCCCTGCCTGTCTCTGCCAGCCCCTACCTGTCCCTGCCAGCCCCTGCCAGCCCCTGCCTGTCCCTGCCTGCCCCTGCCAGCCCCTGCCTGTCCCTGCCAGCCACTGTCACCTGCCAGCCCCTGCCAGTCCCTGCCTGCCCCTGCCAGTCCCTGCCTGTCCCTGCCAGCCCCTGCCAGCCCCTGCAAGTCCCTGCCTGTCTCTGCCAGCCCCTACCTGTCCCTGCCAGCCCCTGCCAGCCCCTGCCTGTCCTTGCCTGCCCCTGCCAGCCCCTACCTGTCCCTGCCAGCCACTGTCACCTGCCAGCCCCTGCCAGCCCCTGCCTGCCCCTGCCAGCCCCTGCCTGTCCCTGCCAGCCACTGTCACCTGCCAGCCCCTGCCAGCCCCTGCCTGCCCCTGCCAGCCCCTGCCAGCCCCTGCCTGCCCCTGCCAGTCCCTGCCTGTCCCTGCCTGCCCCTGCCTGCCCCTGCCAGCCCCTGCCAGCCACTGTCACCTGCCAGCCCCTGCCAGTCCCTGCCAGCCCCTGCCTGTCCCTGCCTGCCCCTGCAAGTCCCTGCCAGCCACTGTCACCTGCCAGCCCCTGCCTGTCCCTGCCTGCCCCTGCCAGCTCCTGCCTGCCCCTGCCAGCCCCTGCTAGTCCCTGCCTGTCCCTGCCTGTCCCTGCCAGCCCCTACCTGTCCCTGCCAGCCCCTGCCTGCCCCTGCCAGCCCCTACCTGTCCCTGCCAGCCCCTGCCTGCCCCTGCCAGCCCCTACCTGTCCCTGCCAGCCCCTGCCAGCCCCTGCCTGCCACTGTCACCTGCCAGCCCCTGCCAGCCCCTGCCTGCCCCTACCAGCCCCTGCTTGCCCCTGCCTGCCCCTGCCAGCCCCTGCCTTCAGCCCCCTGGCCAGCAGTGGGTGGAGAAGGGCTGCCAGCTGGGACTTGGTGGCCACCTCAGATGGATGGGGACTTGGTGGCCACTCCAGCTGGACAGGATCCTGGTGGCCACCCCAGCTGGACGAGATCCCAGTGGCCACTGGTGTCCCCCACACCGCGTTGAGCCTGTGTCGGTATTTATGGGAATAGAGGGAACACGGAGCCATCTGGTCACAGCCTGGACCTGGCGGGGGGTGGCAGGGGATGAGGCGCTGGGTGGTGACAAGGCTGGGGACAAGAGGTGGTCCCTGTAGTGTCACTCAGCTTCGGTGGGAATTGCTGTGAGGGGCCGGATCTGGCTTTTCCTGCTGGGAAATTCCCACTGGCTTTGTTCCATGGGTAGGGAAACTGAGGCAGGGAGGAGCTGCCTGTGAGATGCGTGTGGCCTGGCTGTCCCCTCAGCATGGGGTGCATTTGTTGGGGACAAGGACAGCCCGGATGGGCAGCTGGATTTTGGGGATGGCTGAACCTCTGCCAGCTGCTCACTGTGGGGAACGGTCACCACCGGCCAAGACTTTGATGGTCCCTGTCACAGGCAGGAACACTTCTCCCCATGCCACCCCGGCCGGCTGTGCCAGCGTCCTCCCCTGCCCTCGGTGGGGACAGGGACACTGCCACGTGCCACTGGCACTGGCTGCCTTTGAGAGCACTGGTCTTGGCTGTGGACATCGCGGGGAGGGGCTGCAGCCCCTGGCACAGGGTGGGGACAGGGACATGGCCCATGGGGTGGCTGGTTCCCCTGCCAGGATTTCCAGGCACGATCACCAGGCACCGGCCCCGGGAAAGGCTCCGGGAGTGGGAGGCAGCTGGGATTTTGCAGAGGGAGCACTGGGAGTGACTGGGATCTGCTGCCCCGTGCCCAGCGCAGTCCCCAGTGCCCAGCCTGTGGTGTGTGACGTGTGGTGCCAGCACGTTTGCCTGGTGCCCAGTGCCTGGTGAATGGTTCCCAGTACCTGCTAACTGGTGCCCAGTGCCCTGTGCCTCCTGCCCAACACCTCGTACCCACTGAGCAATGCCCGGTACTGGTGCCCGCTGCTGGGAGGTGACTCCCTGGTGCTGGGGCTGCTCCCTCTTACTGGTACCAGTACCCGGTGCTGGGGCCTTGTACCAGCTGCCCACTGCCTGCCCGTGCCTGTACTGGTGTCCTGTGCCTGGTGCCAGTGCCCTTGTACCAATGCCTGGTGCCGGTACTGATGCCCGGTGTACAGTGCCCGGTGCTGATGCCGGTGCTGATGCCGGTGCCGGTGCCCGGTATGCAGCCTGTCCCCGGTGCCAGCGCTGATGCCGGTGCCTGGTATACAGCCTGTCCCCGGTGCCAGCGCTGATGCCGGTGCCCGATATATAGCCTGGCCCCGGTGCAGGTGCCCGCTGCCGGTGCCCGGTGTACAGTGCGTGGCCCGGATGCTGGTGCTGATGCGGGTGCCCGGTGCAGTGCCCGGTGCCCGTGCCCATCCTGGCCGCAGTACCGGTGCCGGTGGTGCCGAGGGCCGCCCCCGCCCCGCCCCGCCCCGGGCCCCCCCCCCCGCCCTCTCCCGCTGCTATTTCAGCTGCTCCCGGCGGCGGGGCCGGGCCGGGCCCATCGGCAGCCGCCGCCGCTCCCGGACGGCGCCCGGCGCCGCAGCCATGGTAAGGCCGGGGGCAGAGGGGGGGGCGCGCCTGCACCGCACCGCACCGCACCGCACCGCACCGCACCGCACCGCACCGGGCCCGCTCCCGCAGCTCGGTGCCCTCCGTGAAGGTGACGGTGCGGGGGGGGCGGAGCGGGCCGGGGCTGCCGGTGCCGCAGCGGAGCGGGAGGGGCAGCACCGGCGTGGCGGGGAGGAGGGTACAACGGGCCCGGCCCCTCACCGTGGCATCGCCGGCACCTGCGTGTCCCCCCCACTCGCGACACCCCGGGGCGAGGAGTCCCTGCGTGGGCATCGGAGGCGGGGGAAGGCTGCTCCCGGGTGGCTCCGAGCCGAGCGTCGGTCACCCGGCCGGTCCCCCGCGCTGCGGTCCCGGTGGCACTGCCAGCCTGGCCGGGCCCTCCCGCGGGGACTGTCACGCCCCGGATCTGCAGGGTCTGGGGCCACCAGCGGCCTCCCCGGCTCGGTGGGACCCTGTCCCGCATCTCTTGTCCTCACCCCCCCTGGCTGATGGCAGGTCCCCAGAAGCCACTTGTCAGGGCCACGTCTCCACGGGGACATCGAGGCACTTGCTGTGCCCAGAGTGGGGATGAGGATGGAGGGTCGTGGCCGTGGCTCGCGTGGCACCAGGGTTGTGGCAGCCCTTGGTGTCCCCTTGGTGGGGACCATCGTGGTTGTCCTTCCCCAGCAGCCACCGTGGGAACGGGATCGGCACATTCCTCTGGAGTGGGACGTGGTGACACCAGAGAGGACGGCGGCTGGTGGAGCGTGTCCCAGCCAGCTCCGAGCCTTCCCGAAAGGCTCCAAACCCTGTGGCTTTGGGGACGGACACATCCAGGCCTGGGGACATCTAAGGGGGAGGACAACAGCAGCAGCTGGGTACCGGAGAGGAGCTGGGCTCCTGTGGCCATGGGGTGAGCTGGAGTTGGAGGTGGGGGTGGACACATCCGGAAGGACCCGTGGGGGTGGAGAAGGTGCCCTCTGACACCAGTGCCACATTCCTCTGTCCCCAAAGTGAACCATGGAGAAGTGGGATGAGCAATGGTCCCCCCTCAGCTCTGCTCCTGGCTCTTAGTGGGCTGGATCTTCTCACCCGTCCCCACATGCTGACACTCCACCTTGTTCCTGGACAGTGCCTGCTGTCACTTGCCAGCTCACAGGGAGCCACCACATGTGGTCCCATCCTGGGTTCCCTGTGTGGGCACCTGCAGGTCCTTCCAGCCAGGGCATTCCAGCAGGAACGGGGCTGGAGCTGCTGCGCTGCGGGATGTGCTGGAAAAGCTCTTGTCCTGCGTCCTCACCCGCCTGGTGCTGTCACCCTGCCCAGGCCAGGGACCCGTGCCGTGGTGGCCGTAGGGTGCCCAGCACCCTGCTCCTGTTGAAGCTCTTGGTGGACTCAGTTTCCCAACAGGAATGCTGTCCATGGAGTGGGAGGGGGCAGCTGGGGGTAAGAAGCCCTGATGGCAGGGTGCTGGAGGGAGCACCCTGAGCATCCGGAGGCAGGTGGGTGCTGGCTGCCCTGGGGAAGAGCCAGGCTGGTCCTGGCTGAGCTGGGCTTTGGTGGGGCCACCGTGCCCTTGTCCCATGTGGAGCTCGTGCCTTTGGGACACAGTGTTTGTCCCTGGGAACCTGGGCTGTGGTGCTGCAGTGGAGCGGTGTGTGCTGTGTCATGGGTGGCACAACTGGATGTCACCTTTGGGTGGGCTGGGGACACCTCGAAGAGGCTGGCTGTGGGGACAGCACCTCACTGTGACATTCCCTTACTTTCCCTGCAGAGACAGGCTGGGAAAACACATCCCATGGGAATGTGGTACCAGGCAGAGGGAGACTAAGAGGCAGCTGGGGACTTCCCCAGCTCAGGCTTTGCCCACTGCACCCTGTGCCACCAGCCCTGGGGCTGTCACCGCTCGGGGAAGGAGTGATGCAGGGTGACAGGCGGGGACGAGGCAGCTCGTGTGCCACCTCGCAGGAGCTGCTGGGCCGGTGACAGCCGTGGTGCCGGGTGCCGGCTCGCGCACGGCCGGGCGTGTAATCGGCTTAGGAGGGCACGGGCACCGCCCCCGGCTCTGCCTGCCGCAAATCCCCGCTCCTGCCGCGGACGCGGGCTGGGACGGTCGGGAAGCGGTGGGTGAACTGTGCTGCACTGGGTAGGGGGGTTTGGAGGGGCGAGGGGCACTGCTGATGGGGTGCAGAGCCTGGCTAGGGTGGTGGGGGGGTGCTGGAGCCTGTGGTGACTGTGGAAAGGGGCTGCAAAGCCATCGAGGAGATGTGGTGGCATCCAGGGGTGGTGGCACCGCTGTCCTGGGACCCGGCTGAGGCTGGTGGGGACAGTGGGGTCTCTGCCACCAGGGTTTGGTGGTCTCAAAGCTGTGTGGGGGGAGATCCAGCGCTGGGGTTGGGAGCGTGACTGGGACCCAGGGATGCCGGGGACGGGCACAGAAGCACCCAGGTCCCTCTCGGCGCCCGCAGGCTGGCGGGTCACGGCACCTGCCCCGGCACAGCCCGATGCTTTGGGGCTTTTTAGCACTTTCCAGGCGAGCGCAGCCCTTCCATGGCCCAGCCACCCCAGCTCCAGCCTGAGCTGCACTGATGCATCTCGACATCCATCAAGGTGAATCACCATCCGTGGTGACCCTCCACAGTGACACCTCCCACCCATGGCCCCTCCTGGAGCACTGTTAACCCTTCCCCTCCCCAAGGATGAGCTGGGAAAGCCGAGGCAGGACTGCTGGAGCTTCTGCCAGGGATCCCTGTGGTGGGCATCATCCCTGCTTCTCCCAGCCCAGTGCTGGGTCCTTCCCAGCCAGACCCATCAGGCCCAGCTGGAGCAGCAACTTGGAGCTGTGTGGGGAAGCTTTAATTGTCAGGCACAAAAGTGTGGAGTTTTCAAACAGTCCTTCATGGAAAACTGGGTTTCTCTCCTCAAAGATGTTGGGGAGCCCTACTCCAGTGGCTGCAGGGTGCTCCAGGGTGGGGAGCAGGAGAGGACCTGGTGTGCACTGGGCTGGAGGAGGTTTTTGTCCTGGGCTGGAGGAGGTTTTTGTCCTGGGCTGGAGGAGGTTTTTGTCCTGGGCTGGAGGAGGTTTTGTCCTGGGCTGGAGATGTTTGCAAGGGCTGAATATCCTCCTGGGCTGTAGCCAAGCTGTGTGCTCAGCCCTGGGGGTCTGCTGCTGGTGGTGGTGATGATGATGATGGTGATAGTAGTGGTGGTGATGGTGGTGGTCATGCAGCCCCCTGGGATCTGTCTTGCCACCTCCTTGGCTTTGCTGGTCCTTGACATCTCAACAGCTGGGCAGGAGCTGGGCTTGGCTCTGCCCTGGGGCTCCGTCTCCCCTCCTGTGTCCTCCAGCACCCGTAGGGGCTGTGCCTGGCTGCTGGGTGCTGTGGGTGCCCAGGCCACCGTGCCTGCCCAGGGTGGAGTTATGCTAATGCTGCTCCCCACCCCTGGGCGCAGCCGGTGCCACTTGGCATCTTCTCCTGGCCACGGGTGACACCGGCTCGGCCATGGCCACCTGCCCTGAGCCACAGCCTGGACAAGAGGTACGGGGACAACGTCCAGAGAGAGGGGACAGATGGGGATGGGGGACCTGGAGCACCCCAGAGCTGAGGGGAGGTGTCATAGCTGATGCTGTGTCCTGGGACACCCTTGCTGGGGGATGTTCTTGCTGCAGGACCCCCCAGGATGTGGTGCAGCACAGGGTGGGCTGCAGCATCACCAGGGTCATTGGTGTCTCTGGGGTGGGGGACAAGGGGGAGCCCCAAAGGGCTGAAGCCCCATGGGATGGAGTAGGGCCAGGAGGACTTGATGGTGGTGGTATCATCCCCCATCCCAGTGTGACCCCTGGCCGGGCTGTGCTGTGGGGGGGTGCTGGTGCTGAGCCCCCCAGGTCAAGGTCGGTGAGGAAGGGGATGCTGCGGTCACACAGACCCACTGAGCACCATCGACCCGTGGGGACGAGGGGAGTGTGGGGTCCCTGCAGCCCCACCATGGGGACACCCGCTGTCCCCCCCAGCTTGGCACCGGGGTCCCCCGTGCCGGTGGCCGCAGGGGTGGCGGGGAGCGGGGCGCAGGCGTGTGAGCACAGCCCCGGCAGCGCCGTGACCTTGTTTCCAGCCCGTTAATTCGGTGCATCTCACCTCGCCGCCGGCACAGCTCCCTGCTGCTGGCGTGGGGACAGGGGACAGGGGAGGACACGTGTCCCCATGGAGGGGGCGTGCCTTGGGGTCCTGATCTGGGGGGGCACTGACCGCTGGGTGTGAGCCAGCAGGGTCGGAGGCTGCCCCAGAGCCTGTGTGCCCCCCATTTGTGGGGGTCTCCCTGCCCATGGGGCTGGGGTGTCCTGGCAGTTGCCGTGGTGGGGTGTTGGGGACCCCAGTGCCTGCTGGCGGGGAGGCTGGGTCCCACGGAGCCGCGGCCGGACGTGCCCTTGGGAACACGCCTGCTCCCACCAGCGCTTGTAAACAGGATGTGGAGCCGTCCCAGTCCCCGTGTCCCCACCCCTGGTCCCAGCCCCACCACCCCACTGGGGCACCAGGGTGAAGTGGCCTTGGGGTCTGTGGCCCCTTTGCACGAGGGGTGTCCCCTAGTCCCCAAGCCCCAAGCACGTGGGGTTGGTGATGCCTGGGAGTCGTGTCCCCTGCCCTGGCTGTCCCCAGGGATGGGAGCCCCTTGTGCCATCGCTGAGCCCCTGTGAGCGGGCAGGGAGGGGGCACAGGCAGACCCGTGCCCACCATCTGCCTCCCCCCTGGCTCTGCCCCCCTGCCAGCTCCTCCACCACTGCTCTTCATCTCTTCTTGGTGTCTCTCCCCCCTTCCCGGTGCCCCCTCCTCATCCTCCCGGCAGGCCATGGGGTGTGTGGGGGTCCCGGCTGCCCCAGAAGACCCTGAGGAGCAGCAGGGTGCCCAGGGGGAAGGTCCCTGTCCCTGTCCCCAGGAGTGCCAGGAGTCGGCTGCTGTCCACACACCACAAGCTGTAAGCTCCTGGAGTGCACAGGATCATGGTTGTCCCTACTGCCATCCCCACAGCTGTCCCCATGGCTGTCCCCAGGGTGGTGGCGGTCCCCTGGGGTGGCCGTGTCCCCCTCTTCTTCCATCCCTGCCGTCCTTGGGGTGCATGTGTCTGGCTGCTGCAGCTTTGGGGGCTCATGATGATGAGTTGGGTGATGCCACCTCAGTCTGGCACTGCCACCATCGCTGTCACCTCCTCCCTTGGTCCCCAGATAAAGCGTTTCCTGAAGGAGGACTCGGAGGAGGCGGAGCTGGCCCAGCTCCTGCGGGATTGCCCACCGGCCGACAGCCCCAGGAAGGTGGAGACCCCGGAGAGCCGGCGGGAGCCCGGCCACCCCCTGTGTGGCGTGGGCAGGGTCCCCCCTGACGAACCCACCGACGAGAGGGACACCAGGATCTTCTCCCGACCTCGGCCCTTGGATTTCCAGCAGCACATCACCGCCCCCCCACCCCCCAGCCCCAACCGCCCACGGAGTCCCTGGGGGCAGCTGGACCCCTACGACTCCTCCGAGGTGCAGGCTGGGTCCGTGGGGAGGGGACACGGGGCGAGGGGCTGCAGGAGTCACGGGGGAGCATGTTCACCTCCAAAACCAAGGGGTTTGGGCAGGCATGGCCATGTCTCGTGGTGCTCCAACCCTGGGGGACACCTCAGGAGGGCAAGGGGAAAAGGGGTGGCCTGCCAGGTGGTGGGGTGGTGATGCCCCCTGTCCCCTCTGCCCACAGGATGACAAGGAGTACGTGGGCTTTGCCACGCTGCCCAACCAGGTCCATCGGAAGTCGGTGAAGAAGGGCTTTGACTTCACCCTCATGGTGGCAGGTACAGGGCTAAGCCTGGCACGGGGGGTGCTGACCCCACTCTGGATCCCCAAAGTGATGGAGTGGGGTGGGTGGGGGTACCAGCTGCCCCCCACCCTCACTCTTGTCCCTCTGTCCCAGGGGAATCCGGGCTGGGCAAGTCCACCCTGGTCAACAGCCTCTTCCTGACGGACATGTACAGAGACCGCAAGCTGCTGAACGCCGAGGGTGAGGGGGGGCAGTCCCAGGGACGGGGTGTCCTGGGTGCCTGGGACAGGGGACAGAGCCCTGTGTCACTCCTGGGGGGCTGCAGCCCCTCTCCCTGCCCAACTGGGCTCCTCTGGGTTCTCATGAACTTCACTCTCAGCTCTGCATGTGTCACGTTGCCAAGTGCCCGCAGCGCTGGGGACTGCGCCAAGGCAGCGGGGACCCCCCTGCCCGGCACGGGGACCCCCCGTGGGGGCTTTGTCCCCACTGGGAAAACAAGTCCCAGCTTGTTTGGGGATCAATGGGAGCTGCAGCCAATGCGGGAGGCTGTGGGCAGCCGGGTCCAGGGCCCAGCGATGATCCAGCCGCTGCCAGTTCTGGAGTTAAAATCACCCAGACTGGCCCAAATCCCCAGGGGCTCGGGGTGGTTTGATGTGTTTTGGGGGTGGTTTGATGTGTTTTGGGGGTGGTTTGATTTGTGTTTTGGGGTGGTTGGTTGATTTGTTTTGCAGTGGTTTGATGTGTTTTGGGGTGGTTGGTTTGATTTGTTTTGGGGTGGTTGGTTGATGTGTTTGGGGGTGGTTTGATTTGTTTTGGGGGTGGTTGGTTGGTTGATGTGTTTTGGGGTGGTGGGTTGTTTTGGGGTGGTTGGTTGATTTGTTTTGGGGTGGTTGGTTTGATTTGTTTTGGGGTGGTTGGTTGATGTGGTTTGGGGTGGTTGGTTGATGTGGTTTGGGGTGGTTTGATGTGTTTTGGGGGTGGTTGGTTGATGTGTTTTGGGGTGGTTTGATGTGTTTTGGGGGTGGTTGGTTGATGTGTTTTGGGGTGGTTTGATGTGTTTTGGGGTGGTTTGATGTGTTTTGGGGTGGTTTGATGTGTTTTGGGGTGGGTGGTTGATTTGTTTCCGTTGCTCGGAGCAAAAGCCAAAAGGCCCGTGGCCACACGCGCCCGACTCGCCGGGAGCATCCTTGGGGTGCAGGAACGTGGAGGGATCCTGGGGTGAAGGGATGTGTGTGGTCCTGGAGCTGTGGGGTCACACGTGGGGGTAGAGGTGACACCCCACAGTGACAGACCCCCGTGCTGCTGGAGCTGGGTTGTCACAGTGTGGTGGTGACACAGCCACCGTGTCGGGATGTCACGGAGCACCCCATCGTGGTGATGAACCCTGGTGCTTGTGGGGGCTGATCCTGCAAAGCCACCCCAGCCCCTCAGGGTGGAGGGTGACACCTGGGAGCTGCAGCATCTCCCCACGTCACCCCCATCATCCCTCACCCGGGGTGTCCCCTGCCATCCCCGTGTCCCCCGCCGCTGCAGAGCGCATCACGCAGACGGTGGAGATCACCAAGCACGTGGTGGACATCGAGGAGAAGGGTGTCAAGCTGCGCCTGACCATTGTGGACACACCAGGCTTTGGTGACGCTGTCAACAACACTGAGTGGTGTGTCCCACAGTTTGGGGTGGCAGTGGGGTCTCCCTGGGGCCGGGCAGTGCTGCTGTGGGTGCCAGTGGCTCTGAGGGTGGGATGCCCACAGCACCTCGGGGTGGGATGCTGAGCCATGGGAGGTGTTGAGCTGGAGACAGAGGGAAAGGCCAGAGGTCCTGTGGGGACTCTGAAGGTCACCTCTCTGTCCCTCCAGCTGGAAGCCGGTGGCTGACTACATCGACCAGCAGTTTGAGCAGTATTTCCGTGATGAAAGTGGCCTCAACCGGAAAAACATCCAGGACAACCGTGTCCACTGCTGCATCTACTTCATCTCACCCTTTGGCCATGGGTACGGGCAGCCCCTGCCTGCACTGCCGAGATCACAGAATGACAGAGTCATTCAGGTTGGAGAAGACCTCTAAGCTCATCCAGTCCAACCACCAACTCATCACCACCATGCCCACTAACCCATGTCCCTGAGTGCTACATCTACACGTTTCTTGAACACCTCCAGGGATGGGGACTCCACCACTGCCCTGGGCAGCCTGTTCCAATGTCTGACCACTCTTTTGGAGAAGACATTTTTCCTCATATCCAACCTGAACCACCCCTGGTGCAACTTGAGGCCATTTCCTCTTGTCCTGTGGCTGGTTGCCTGGGAGAAGAGAGCAGCCCTGAGATGGGGGGTGCTGGGGAAGGGGCTTGGTGGGACAGTGCTCACCAAGTTTTCCCCACAGGCTCAGGCCCCTGGACGTGGAGTTCATGAGAGCCCTGCACCAGCGGGTGAACATCGTGCCTGTGCTGGCCAAGGCTGACACCCTGACCCCCACCGAGGTGGAGCGCATGAAGAACAAGGTAGGGGGGGCTGGTTACCAAGGTCCCTGGGGATGGGGGTGTCCTGGGGGTTGGGGTCCCCTCTCAGCTCGGGGCTGTCCCCATCCCCTTCCTGGACTTTTCCATGCAGTGTCCTCCATGCCCACAGCACTGTAGAGGGTCATGTTGCCCACATGGCCACCAAGGACACATCTCCTTGGTGCTCAGCTGGGGGCTGGAAGGGTCTGAGGGCGTGTCCATGACATCTCATCTGGTGGGGACAGGCTTTTGTGGGTCCTTGGGGGACACTGGTGCTGTGTGGTGCTTCCCACCCCCTTTCCAAGGGCCAGAGCCCTGCCTTCAGCCTTCTGCCTCCAGATCCGGGAGGAGATCGACCACTACGGCATCCGCATCTACCAGTTCCCCGAGTGCGACTCGGATGAGGATGAGGATTTCAAGCTGCAGGACCAGGAGATGAAGGTGGGTCTGGCTCCTCCAGCTCCATCTTTGGAGGAGCAGAGCCTTGTGGCCAGGAGGACATGTCATCCTGGGGTACCTTTAGAGGACTCTTTGGGGCCACACAAGCTTTCTGGCAGCCCCAGCATGGTGGGGTTGGTACATATTGCACTATCAGGACGTGCCACCAAAACCCCATAGATGCCACCTGCAGCTGGGTGGGATGAGTCTGGGGTGCAGCACATGGAGAAACCCATGCCATGACCACTGCCATCCCACCTGGGACCCTCCATGGCTGGATATCCCAGCAAGTAGGTGCTGGATACAGCTGAGGAGATGCAGGTGGAGGGATGTGGGCCACAGGGGACAGGACCAAGCCCTGCTGACCCCCCCCATCCCCTTGCAGGAGAGCATCCCCTTTGCCATCATCGGCAGCAACACGGTGGTGGAGGCCAAAGGCCGGCGCGTCCGCGGGCGCCTCTACCCGTGGGGCATCGTGGAAGGTAACGCTGGGCCACGCCCCCCTCCTGGGGACAGGGACATCGTGTGCCCCATCTCCACACTGCTCAGCCCCAGGGGGGTGTGGGGGGAAGCTTGGTGATGCCCCCCCTGACCTCGGGCTCCCCCGCAGTGGAGAACCCGTCCCACTGTGACTTTGTGAAGCTGCGGACGATGCTGGTGAGGACCCACATGCAGGACCTCAAGGACGTGACGCGGGAAACCCACTACGAGAACTACCGCACGCAGTGCATCCAGAGCATGACCCGCATGGTGGTGAAGGAGAGGAACCGCAAGTACGGGGCCGGGGGCGGGCTGCCGGGCTGGGGGTGGGGGTGGAATGGGTGGGAGGGGTGGGGCAGGTCCCTTCTCCCTTCTCCCTTCTCCCTTCTCCCTTCTCCCTTCTCCCTTCTCCCTTCTCCCTTCTCCCTTCTCCCTTCTTCCCTTCTCCCTTCTCCCTTCTCCCTTCTCCCTTCTCCCTTCTCCCTTCTCCCTTCTCCCTTCTCCCTTCTCCCTTCTCCCTTCTCCCTTCTCCCTTCTCCCTTCTCCCTTCTCCCTTCTCCCTTCTCCCTTCTCCCTTCTCCCTTCTCCCTTCTCCCCTGGTGACCCCCAGCCCATGGCGAGTGGTGATCTCGGGGGGTTGGGGTTGTGTGTGTGGGTCCGTGCTGGGCTGGGTGAGGAAGCCTCAGGGGTGTCCCAATGTGGTGGGGGGCTCTAATGTGGTGGTGGGGAGCCCTTCTTGTGCCATTGGGCTGGGACTGGCTGCAGGGGGATGTTCTGGCAGCAAGAGGGACCATGTGTGTCCCCAAAGCTTGGTCTGGCTGTGGGGGGGACACTCCGGCAGTGAAGGGGACCCTGATTCCCCTGGGGGCAGCTTGAGCGGGGGATGTTCCAGCAGCAAAGGGGACCCTGTGTGTCCCCAAGGCTGGGTCTGGCTTAGGGGTGACACTCCAGCAGTGAGGGGGACCCTGATCCCCCTGGCTCTGGCTGTGGGGGGGACCCTCCACCCCTACAGACTCCAGGGTGGGAGCAGGAGCCCAACAAGCAGCCTGTGCTGGGGCTCTGCTGCCGGTACCAGCCGCCTTCCTGCCCCTCCCACCCCCTTCAGCCACCCCAAGATGCTGGGGGGGAGCCCCCCACAGTGGGATCCCTGGTGGGACCCTCCAGCCTTGGGGCTGGAGTGATGGGGGAGCAAGCAGGTGCTGTGGGGTGTCGAGGTGGGGGCTGGCCATGGCCCCCCCTAAGCTGCTCTCTCCATCGGTGCCGCCGGAGAAGGCTGCGCCCCTCGGTGCTGGGGCTGTGCTGCGCCGACTGCTCCACCGACTGAGCCGGTGTCTGGCCGGGGTCCTGCTTGGCCCCCGCTGTCCTCCTGTCCCTGCCTGTCCCCCTGACCCCCAGATAAAGCACTTGCTGCCATCCAACCCTGTCTCGCTCCTTCTGTGCCCGTGCAAGGGCTGGGCAGTGGCTCTGGGGGAGAGCTGGCCCCGTGGCCACCCACCGTTGCCCACCCACCATTGTCCTTGGGGTGCTGGCACTGCTGGCAATGCCAGGAGGATGCCGTGTGCTGGTGGCATCACCTTGGCTCACCCAGGCAAGGTGGGGCTGGGGGGATGTGTCACCATTTGGTGGCACTCAGCCAAGGGCACCCCATGGTACAGCCCGTAGCAGGGGAAGCGATTTGGGGTGCAGGAGGCAGTGACAGCCTTTCCTGGGCTGGGGAAGCTCCTTCCCCCATGGCTGGTGCCCAGCCCAAGCCTTGTCTTGCTGCCAGGGATGGAAGGAGCTCGATGTGCTCCCCCCGTGTCCCCCACTGTGTCCCCCCAGGGCGAGGAGCCGTGACAACGGGCAGCGACTTCCAAAGCGGCTCAAACCATGGCCAAACCCCGTCCCTTGCTGTGACACGCTGGCACGGCCACCAGCACAGAGGGACCCTGCAGGGCAGGGGTGGCCCAGCCTGCCCCTGCCACATCCGCTGTGTCCATCACCCCTTTGTGCTGGCCGTGGCACGTGGCGGCAGGTGTGACCCCTGCCAGCTGCCATGGCCCAGGGTGATGGTGGCACTGGGCTGGCAGCCAACAGCCATTCATCTACTGCCCCCATGCCAGGGGATAGGGGAGAGGAGTGGGGGGCAAGGGTAAGGAGAGTCGCAGGGTGAGATAAGAACCAATTAGTACTTGAAATAAAATAAAATTCCAAATTAATACTGATATTAAAATAATAATGATAATAATAATCATAATAAAATATGCAAATGAGTGGCACCCAGTGCCACTGTCACCACCCACCCACCCAGCCCAGCCCGTTCCCAGAGAACGATCCCGGAGCAGCGACAATCCCGACCCGAAACCGCAATCCCGGGAGAGCCAGAGCCCGAGCGAGAGCCAGAGAGAGCCAGAGAGGAAGAGCCCCTCATGGATCTCCTGCCCATGGGGGACAGGAGATGGAACAGCCCCTTGGCAGAGCCCAGTGCCCATGGAGCTGATCCATGTCAATGTTCCTCACCCCTGAGATCTTGCACTTGCAGATCAGCAAAACACAAAGTCCTTTGACTTCCAGTGACAACTGAAAACATCGATATGTTCTCAGAGTTTCTCTCCTGACAAATCCCAGCTGCACCCAAACCCCAGCACTGTTCTGGCTGTTGAACAGACCCAGCTCTGGCCCAGCTCACACCCAGGACAGGGGGTAGCATGTGTCACCCACAGGGACCAGGACAGGGGCAGCTGGTCCCTGCCCATTGCCCTTGGCATGGGAGAAGCCATCGCTCCAGCTGGCACAGGTCTGCCTGGTGTGGTGGCCCCAGGGGACACCCATAGCTCCTTCCAGCCAGGATGGGAGCTGATGCTTGGGAAAGGGGGTGAGGGCATCCCTGGGGCTGCTGGGCCGGGGGGTGCCTGGGGAGCCCACCCTGCAGCAGGGCTGTGGCTGTGGGAGGTGCCCAGTAGAAGATGGTTTAAGGCAGCAGGGAAAATACTGCTTGAGGAGAACCCAACTCCAGCTCATAGCACCCAGCAGGATGCTCCCCAAAACGGGAGAGCTTGGAGAAAACCAGGCAGGGCTCTGGGTCTGGGGGGTCCCTGGCACCCTTTGCTGTGGTGGTGCCTCCCTGGGTCCCACCCCAGACTGGTGGGTGGCAGGTGGGGGGTGCTGAGGTTTGGAGGGGGGGGGATGTCTGGAGCTGCTCATATCCCCCCAGCCTGGCAAAGCCCAGTGTGATGCTGGCCAGGGGTGGGGTCAGTGTCTGTGCAGGTGGGTGCTGGTACCTGCAAGGTTTGGGGTGTCTGGGGTTGCAGCACCCACGGGGGGATGTCCCCTTGGGGGGTGGCAGTGTCCTCACCTCCTCTCTGTGCCCACAGCAAGCTGACCCGGGAGAGCGGGACGGATTTCCCCATCCCCGTCATCCCCCCGGTGCCGGACGCGGAGACGGAGAAGCTGATCCGGGAGAAGGACGAGGAGGTGAGTGTGGGGGAGGGCTGAGCCCCCCCGGATCACCCCCTCTCCCCCCATGTGTCCCCAGCCCCAGTGAGGGCACAGCCACCAAGGGCCACCCTTCCTGCAGCGTCCCAGCAGCTGCTGCTCCTCAGGCCGGGGTGAGGAGGTGCTGGGGGGACATCAGAGGGTTCCCCTGACCCCCCCCCCCCAGCCCCCAGCGCTTGGAGATCCCACTCCACCTGGGATACTGGCCCCACATCCATTTAGAAGGGAGCTGGTGTGGCTTTGGGGTGCCAGCACCCGCCGTGACCCCTCCTCTGCTCCCTTCCAGCTGCGGCGGATGCAGGAGATGCTCCAGAAGATCCAGAAGCAGATGAAGGACTCGCACTAGTCCCCTCCTCCTCTTCCTCCCTCCCCATCCCCAATCAGAAATGTTTACATCACGCTCCACCCCCGCTGTGTCTCGGTACCAACCCCGCAGCCGCCGCCCCGACCTGCTGCGGTGTCGCCTTATCCAACCGGCCAGTGCCCGTCCCCTGGGGACAGCGAGGGGACAGCGAGGGGACAGGGCACCCAGCCTGGGGTCACCTGTCCCGGCCAGATTGCTGTCCCAGTGCCCACTCCAGGCTGGGGACAGCTTTGCCCCTGAGCTTTGGCTTTTCCTCTTTCCCCCACAGCTCTGGGGAGGGCCACCGGCCAGCCTGCTCCCCACATTGTGTCCCTTGTCCCCGTGTCACCTCGGGCTGCCTGCTTACAGCCTTCAATGCTCAGCTTGGCTCTGGTTTAAGGGAAGAGGAAAGGAGGGGACCCCAGACCCCCAGCTGCCCTCCTGTGGGGGACAGGGCTGGTCACCCGCCGGCCTTGGCTGGCATAGAGGGACAGCAGCACCTGGGGACCACAGGTGACCAAGGGGATGGAGGGACAGCCACCATCCTGGCCAGGGTGGCAGCCAGCACTCAGTGGTGTCCGGCCCTGTCTCCTTGGCAGGGACACTGTCCCCACCAAGCATCACCCCTTGGAGGCACCTTGTGTCCCCAGCTGGTGGGGACAGCACTGCAGCCTGTTGCTGCCCTGCAGAGCGCTATGTCATGTCCCTGTGTCCCCCCAGGATGTCCCCATCCCTGTTGCTGCCCTGCAGAGCGCTATGTCATGTCCCTGTGTCCCCCCAGGATGTCCCCATCCCTGTTGCTTCCTGGCAAAGCACCTCTGTGTCCCCAGGGTGAGCCCTGGCACGGGGAGCACTGGGGAATCACAGTCCCCAGAGAAAGTCCCTTGAACCCCAAATCAGAGGCCAGGTCCTCCAGATGTTGGCCCTGTAAAGCAATAACGACTGTCCCACTCCGCGGTGACAGCATCGTCCCTCGCTGGCCTTTCAGTGCCACTTGCTTATCTGTGGTGTCCCTGTGTGTCCCCAGGATGTCCCTGCTGCTTCCTGGCAGAGCATCGCTGTCTGTCCCTGCGTGTCCCTCAAGGATGTCTCCATCCACGTGTCCTCCCAGCAAAGCACTGCTGCATGTCCCCGTGTTCCCCCGTGATGTCCCCGTCAGCGTTGGTGTCCTGCAGAGCACTGTGTTGTGTCCCCCCAGGATGTCCCCATCCCTGTTGCTGCCCTGCAGAGCACTATGTCGTGTCCCTGTGTCCCCCAGGATGTCCCCATCCCTGTTGTTGCCCTGCAGAAGCACTATGTCATGTCCCTGTGTCCCCCTAAGATGTCCCCATCCATATTGTTGCCCTGCAGAGTGCTGTGTTGTGTCCCCCCAGGATGTCCCCATCCATGTTGCTTCCTCTGTGTGTCCCCAGGGTGAGCCCTGGCCCACATCTCCTGGCCAGTGGCTTCCCTGGGGAGATGGACCTGAACCCCTGACCCAGCTCCCTGCTCCCCCCCTGGGGACAGGGAAAGATCAAAGGGGACAGGGAGGCCACAGGGTGGAGGCAGAACTGGGAGCAGTGGGGTCACTGGGAGTTGGCTGGCATGGGGACACGTCCCCTCCCTGGTACAGCCATTCAAGCTGGGGTCCCCTGGGCGGGTTCACCCCTGGGTGAGGGGTTTGCACCCTTGGCTGATGGGGTGGGTGCTGCAGGGTGCTGGGGCAGAGGCCAGCATGTGCCACCCATGTCCCAGTGCCAGGCAGAGGGTCCCTTGTCCCCAGTGGGCAGGGACAGGTCCCCACAGGGGGTAGTGGCCCTTTCCTTTCCTTTCCTTTCCTTTCCTTTCCTTTCCTTTCCTTTCCTTTCCTTTCCTTTCCTTTCCTTTCCTTTCCTTTCCTTTCCTTTCCTTTCCTTTCCTTTCCTTTCCTTTCCCCTTTCCTTTCCCCTTTCCTTTCCCCTTTCCTTTCCCCTTTCCTTTCCCCTTTCCTTTCCCCTTTCCTTTCCCCTTTCCTTTCCCCTTTCCTTTCCCCTTTCCTTTCCCCTTTCCTTTCCCCTTTCCTTTCCCCTTTCCTTTCCCCTTTCCTTTCCCCTTTCCTTTCCCCTTTCCTTTCCCCTTTCCTTTCCCCTTTCCTTTCCCCTTTCCTTTCCCCTTTCCTTTCCCCTTTCCTTTCCCCTTTCCTTTCCCCTTTCCTTTCCCCTTTCCTTTCCCCTTTCCTTTCCCCTTTCCTTTCCCCTTTCCTTTCCCCTTTCCTTTCCCCTTTCCTTTCCCCTTTCCTTTCCCCTTTCCTTTCCCCTTTCCTTTCCCCTTTCCTTTCCCCTTTCCTTTCCCCTTTCCTTTCCCCTTTCCTTTCCCCTTTCCTTTCCCCTTTCCTTTCCCCTTTCCTTTCCCCTTTCCTTTCCCCTTTCCTTTCCCCTTTCCTTTCCCCTTTCCTTTCCCCTTTCCTTTCCCCTTTCCTTTCCCCTTTCCTTTCCCCTTTCCTTTCCCCTTTCCTTTCCCCTTTCCTTTCCCCTTTCCTTTCCTTTCCCCTCTCCCTCTCCCTCTCCCTCTCCCGTTTTTAGTCTCGCTATTTTCTTACCGCAGCAGTGACCCCCGCAGGAGGTCACAGAGCCGTTTCTTACAGCAGAAGCAGAGTTTTAGGTTTATAAATTCTTACAGAGCTAGTGGAAATATTTTTATCCCTCCACAACCGTTCTCAATAAATCCAGCTGACCCAGCTTGTCTGCAACCCCGAGTGGCTTCCGCAGGGGTGGTGGCACCTCGTGTCCCCAGGCAGGTGGGGACAGGGGCTGATGGGGACCAGCCCCCGTGGCCTCTCCTTGGCTCCTGTTTCCCTGGGAAAAGCTCAGAATGGATATTGGGGGGGTTTGTGCTGCACCCAGCTTGGGGTGGGGTGGGAGAGCCCCACAGGGGACAGCTCTGGGGATGTGAGGGACACAAGGATGAGGTCCCACCTGCCTGCTGCTGGCTTGTCCCCCTCTCAGGTGCTGCCCTGGGGTCCCATGGCCCCGGGGCTGTGATGGGAACTGGGGGGCAGAGCGGGGATCCTGACGCAGGGGATGGAGTTACCCTCCATGTGCTGCCCCACGGTGGGGTGAGCTCTGCCTGGAGACACCAGCATGGCTGAGCCTCCCCTGCCAGTACCAATGCCCAGTTACCCCAGTTTGGCTTTAGGAGGAGCTGGTGGGGTGGGCAGAGTGGCAGTGGGATGGATGAGCTGTGTCTCTACCTGCCTTCCAGTGACCATCACCCACCTGCACCCCGTGATCCCACCCTGCACCCCGTTACCCCTCCCTGCACCCCACTATCCCCCCACACCGCTGTCAGACTGATCCAGCCCAGCACAGTGTGGGGTGCCCCACGGCTCTCCCTGAGCCCCCCAAATCCTGCTGTGACCCAGCAGATCCCAGCACAGCCCAGTCCTGTGGTGCCTGGCTGGGGGGAAGTCTGGTGAGCAGGGGGGTGCACAGGCAGGTTGGGAGGGTACCCACACTCTGGGTCCCCCACAGTCACACCCCACAGCAGCCACCCTGTGCAGGGCTGTACCTGCCCCACTGGGCTGGGGGGAGCACAGCCCCAGGAACCCCCGAGCCCCCCACCACAGCCCCCTCCCATGGGCACCCCTGGTGCCTTAATAGAATCACAGAATCATTTAGGTTGGAAAAGATCTCCAAGATCACCCAGTCCAACCATCAACTCATCCCCACCATCCCCACTACCCCACGTCCTGAAGTGCCCAGGCCACACGGCTCTTATGGGATCATGGAACCATCGAGTGCTGTGAGCTGGAAGGGACCCACCAGGATCCTGGAGTCCAACTCCTGTCCCTGCACAGGACAATCCCAACATTCACACCATGTCCCTGAGGGCCTTGGCCAAATGCTGCTGGAATCTTGTCAGGCTTGGGGCCATCAGCACCTCCCTGGGGAGCCTGTGCCAGTGCTCCACCACCCTCTGCCTCAAGAACCTTTTCCTCATGGCCAACCTCCCCCTCCCCTGCCACATCTTCCTGCCATGGCCTCTGCTCCTGGCGTTGGTGGCCAGAGAGAAGAGCTCAGCGCCTGCCCCTCCTCTTCCCCTTGGGAGGGAGTTCCAGACTGTGAGCTCCAAACCGGCCGGTTTAGCCCGGTTCTCCCTCTCCCAGGAGGATCAAACCCAGCGCCGGGGCTCCGGTGCCGGACCCAGCCTGTGCCCGCCCCTCGCTGTGCTTCATTCCACGCGATTTTGGTCACATCGTTACAAACAAAACCCCCCAAACCGCCCGGACCCCCGCCCCAGGCACAGAGATTTCCGCACCGCGACCGCTCCGGCGCGAACCTCCGCGTGCCGCGTTCGGTTCCTCAGCGGCACCGGCTGCGCGCGCCCGCGCTGGAGCCCCCGCCCAGCCCCCGGCAGGAGCCGCGCTGCGAGGAAACGAGGCTTTCTCAGGGCAGCGAAGGAAATCTGTCCCCTCCTTCCCCTGTCCCCTCCGTCCCCTGTCCCCTCCTTCCCTGGGCTGAGCCGGCCCGCGCCCGCCAACTCATGAGACCCCGACGGCTTTGCACTGCATTGCATTGCCCTTCCCTCTCTTCTCTCTCCTTCCTTCCTTCCTTCCTTCCTTCCTTCCTTCCTTCCTTCCTTCCTTCCTTCCTTCCTTCCTTCCTTCCTTCCTTCCTTCCTTCCTTCCTTCCTTCCTTCCTTCCTTCCTTCCTTCCTTCCTTCCTTCCTTCCTTCCTTCCTTCCTTCCTTCCTTCCTTCCCTTCCCTTCCCTTTCCCTTTTCTTTCCCTCCCCTTTCCCCTCTCTTTCCCTTTTCTTCCCCTTTGCCCTCCCTTTTTCTTTTCTTTTCTTTTCTTTTCTTTTCTTTTCTTTTCTTTTCTTTTCTTTTCTTTTCTTTTCTTTTCTTTTCTTTTCTTTTCTTTTCTTTTCTTTTCTTTTCTTTTCTTTTCTTTTCTTTTCTTCTTTTTTTCCTTCCCTCCCCTTCCCCTCCCCCCCCGCCACTGTTCATTCCATTTTCCCACCCTGGAGCTCCCCGTGCGGCTCCATCTCTTCTCCCAGCGATGGGGACGTGCGCACGGGGTGACCCCAGCCTGGAGACCCCTCCCATGACTCTCCTGCCCCACGGTCTCTGTGGGGTGGGGACAGTGCCCCACACAGCCCCCCTGTCCCTTGCAGGCAGGTTGGCCCAGGCAGGGGTGTCCCGTGTGGCTCAGGGGTCACTTGGGCAGGAGGACATCTGGGTGCTGCTCCTGACCCTGCTGCTGCCTTCCTGGGGCACCCATGGGTGGGTGAGGGGGGGTTTAACCCAGAACCCTGGTTTCTTCCCACCCTTGTACCTCTGTCACTTGTCACCTCCACCCATCCCGGGTGCGGGCAGGGCAGCAGCAGCCGCTCCCACTGCCCTCTGCCCGGTGGGGATCCCACTGTGTGGCTGGGAGCTGCTGGTGGGCGGGGGACACGTCCTGCCCTGGCCTGGCAGAGGGGACAGGGTTTGGAGATGCTGTGTCTGAACGCTCGTGCTGAAGCCTTTGTACCCTCTGCTCAGGACTGGATGACTTCAGCAGACCCAAACCCCCAAGCTATTGGGTGCTGTTGCTCTTCCCCTCCTTTGGAGGCACCTGAACCATCCCAGAATTACCCTGAGCTGGCAAACGGACCCCAGACCAGATTCTCCATCCAGCTGTAGCAGGAAGAAGTCTTCCACATGTTTCATGGCTTCTCTGTTCTCCACAGCTGGAGAGTGAAGACCAGACCCAGAGCTTGAAACATTTTCCAGGGTTTATCCCAAACAACGGGGTAAATCCCCCTGGTCAGGCTGGGGGGTGGTGGTTCTGCTCCTCACCAAATGCCTTTTAGATGCTGAAGAGGAAGGAGAGGAAACACCTCAGCATATGGAGGTCTTCCTCAAAGCTTTCCAGTGTCTCTTCTTGCCCCTCTGTACATCAGAGCAGGGCACAAGGGACGAGGCACCACCACCACGGTGGAAAAAGTCATCCTTCGTTTTGACCAACCACAAAACACTTGTCTGCTCCTTCTCTTCTCCTTGGCCTTGGGGCTTTTAAATACCTGGAACTGGGACCTTCTCAATTGTTGACCAGCAGACATGGGATCTTTGATTCAGTGGTGTCACTGCTCTGAGGTGGGCTTCTCAACTACCTGAGGCTTTGGCAGATCTCTGGAGATGTTCAAACCCACCTGGACACTTTCCTGTGCAACCTGCTGTAGGGACCCTGCTTTGGCAGGGGGGTTGGACTGGATGATCTCCTGAAGTCCCTT
This sequence comes from Caprimulgus europaeus, assembly GCA_907165065.1. The sequence continues at coordinate 11,290,837 of OU015544.1, read as the reverse complement.
CCAACCTCACCAGTCTGTGATCTCTGCTCAAGCCTGCATTCTTGGTGAGGGATGACAACCTTTGCTTCCCCTTGTAGCACCTTTGGGGTGTACACTCATTTCTGCATCACCAAGAGAGGAAGGGAACCCTTTCAGAAGGTCCTGAGGACACCACAGGAGGAAACCACCCCCATGTAGCTCGACATACAAAGCTGGAGTCTCTGTTTCATCAGCTGGCTTCCAAGCATTGGGATTGAGTGCCGTGGTGGCTGGTGTCTAACAGACACCTCCTGGAGCTGCTGCTTCTAGGCCAGTTGGGAGAAAATGGGATGCTCCATGGATCACCTGGGCAGGAACATCCCCAGGTTCCAGTATAGGTTGGGAAATGATCTAGAGAGCAGTGTAGGGGAAAGGGATCTGGGAGTCCTGGTGGGCAGCAGGGTGACCATGAGCCAGCACTGTGCCCCTGTGGCCAGGAAGGCCAATGGCATCCTGGGGGGCATTAGAAGGGGGGTGGTCAGTAGGTCCAGAGAGGTTCTTCTTCCCCTCTGCTCTGCCCTGGTGAGGCCACATCTGGAATATTGTGTCCAGTTCTGGGCCCCACAGTTCAAGAAGGACAGGGAGCTGCTGGAGAGAGTCCAGCACAGAGCCACCAAGGTGATGAAGGGAGTGGAGCATCTCCCTGATGAGGAAAGGCTGAGGGAGCTGGGTCTCTTTAGCTTGGAGAAGAGGAGGCTGAGGGGGGACCTCATTAATGTTGATCAATATCTGAAGGGTGAGTGTCAGGAGGATGGAGCCAGGCTCTTCTCAGTGGTGTCCAGTGATAGGACAAGGGGCAATGGGTGTGAGCTGGAACACAGGAGGTTCTGCTTGAACTTGAGAAGGAACTTCTTTGCTGTGAGGGTGCCAGAGCCCTGGGCCAGGCTGCCCAGGGAGGGTGTGGAGTCTCCTTCTCTGGAGACATTCCAGACCCACCTGGACACCTTCCTGTGTGATCTCATCCAGGTGTTCCTGCTCTGGCAGGGGGATTGGACTGGATGAGCTTTCCAGGTCCCCTCCAATCCCCGACACTGTGATTCTGTGATCTGCTGCACCAGACCTTGTGAAGGCAAGCACCAGACCTCAGCTGGCTCCTCCAGCCTCCTTGGAGTTGAGACTGTTTTGGCAGCAGCTGTAGACAGCCTCCAAAGAGAGAAGGGATGGATGGTCTGGCCAGAAGCCCACGGATGGGCAGATTTTCCATCATTCCTGGTCAATATTGCCATCCCTGCCCCTGTGCTGTCCCAGGGTGCTTGGAGGGCACCAAGAACCTGGGGTGCAGCCATCTCAACATGACCTGGTGGCCCTCTGGACCAAAAGCAGAGATGTCTTCTGCTCAAGTCAGCAAGAAGAGCAGTCAGAGTAAGCTTAGGTGGTGGTGTGCAGGTGTTCTTAGTGACAGGTATTTGAGAGCAGCCCACCCAGCACTGGCTGAGCTTCTTCAAACCCTGGGGGAGTTGAGTGTGGACAGGTTCCAGCACCATCCATGAGGTGTGCAGGGTGTTTTCAGACCTCTGCTGCCGTGACCAGGTTGCTCCTCACAGCAGAGAACTCCCTGGCCCAGACCTCAGCACACACCCCAACTGTGGTGGGCAGGTGAAAATGGGATGGGGACAGGAGATGGGTGGGTGTCATTACAGCCTGGTCTCTAATTGCAGCCACCTCTGGGGCTGTGGGTTCTGGGAAGCTCCAGCAGATGAGCTCACCAGCACGTCACGCTGCTTCTGGAGCTTCCTTTCAGAAACACAAGTTGGCAATGAATCCCCTCACCTGTAGTCACACAGATCCCACCAAGAACACCTGGTGTGACCTGCCTGGGTAGAAACAGCCAGTCCTTCCCCCAGGTGGTGATGTCACAAGTGATGTCAGCATGAAGCACAGGGACCCAGCAGAAATGGCAGTGGAAGCTTGGTCTGATGCTGCTGTTCCCCTGCAGCAGTGGAGGAGGTGCCACTCTCCTGGGTCTCCAGCCAGGACCACAGGCCATGGCCAAAGCCCTCAGTGGTGGCTGTGCTTGAGGAAACAGCACCATCTATGTGCAGCCCTGGTTTGTGAGTAGAGAAGATGTGGCCTGCACAGTCGGGTGTCTGTGACCCACCAGCAAGGCTTGAGATGCCATCCTGGGGCCAAGGGCTTGGTGTAGCATCCTCTGCTGTCCTAGGTCACCTTGGGCTAGACCTCACCTGCAGGCACCCCCCTGCAGCCCACAGGTGATGCCTGACTCGATGATCTCAAAGGTCTTGTCCAACCAAACGGGGTTTGCTCCAAGTTCTGGGTCATGGGTACAAGTGTGTGCAGAGACCAGGGGAGGGAAGAGGCACAAAGGGTCCACAGACAGGTCAGACAGCCCCAGGGGCTCCATCTCACCCTCTCCAAGGCATGGTCTGTCCTGCCACTCCCACGCATGGACACGAAGCCATCACCCTGAGGTCTGACACCTGCACAGGGCTCAGCCCCTGCCCCACATCTCCCCATAGCTGGCTCAGCCAGATGCCAGCCCGTTGGGGTCCCAGAGGTGTCTGGGTCAGGCAGAGGTCCCAGGAAGGTGCTGGCCCCACAGGTCCAAGGGGGAGAAAGCCAGTGTGACCTCAGCTTTGCTCTGGCCAGGACAGATGTCCCCACCCCAGCCCATCTCCACCTCTGTGGGGAGAGTAGCTGGGCCAGGGGCCAAACTCCAAACCCAGCTCAGCACCCCTCAGGATTTGACCTCCATGCCTTCTAGGTGACCTAGGACCCCCCCCTTCCAGCTTTACCACAGGCTTGGGAGAAATGGAAAAGATCTTCTCTATTGAAGCTGCTGGAAAAAGGGTACAACGGGTGGCCTGGGACATCCAAAGCTCTCGTGGAGCAACGGCTACTTCTTCTTGCTGCTTTTCTTCTTGCTCTCAATCAGGTGCAGCCCCTGCTTCTTGATGTCTTCCCGGCTGAGGACAACACCGTAGTCTTTGTCAGCAAAATCAAAGGGGTCTGGAGGAAAGAGTAGAGAGGAACAAGCTGGGGAGGGTCTGCAGGGCCACCTCTGGCTGTTCCTGTGTCCCAGGGGAGGGCTGGTGGCATCCCAGAGAGACCCCACACAGAGGCCTTAGGCACAGGCACTGGCTCTTCACCCACAGTGACCTGCAGGACCTGGTGAGGCCACTGCTGTGGCTCATCTCCAACACTGCTGGGGCTTCCCATAAAGGTCTGGAGCTATGGGGTGGTGGGTACAGCTCCTGCTTTGTTAAAAAAAGGTGGTCAGCTGCCAAAAGCTCCTTGTGTCCTCCAAGAACATCCCATAGGAAGAGGCCACAGGCAGAGCCAAGCACTGGTTATTCTTTACAACCAGGTAATTTTGAAGATGAGGGTCTTCCTCCTTGCCCCACAGCATCTCTCCTTGTTCCTGCTGTGGTTTTATGCTCACCACCAACCCACCAGCTGCCTTCATTCTCCCACATCTCCACCTAAAACCACCACCTATCCTCAAAGCCTTGGAGACAGCCAAGGTCAGTCCCAAGGTCTGGAGGCAACTCATGGGATGGGGTCTGCTGGGACAGTGGGAGACAGGCCAGGACACTCAGAAATCCCTGTGGGCAGGGGTTGGGACAGCTGCTGTGGGACGTGTCCCCGTTGTGCTCTCCCACCTTGGACCCTGCTGCCTACGTCCTCGAAGGAAATCTTCAGGTTCTGTGGGTCATTGGTGCTTGTTTTCTCCAGAAAATTTCTGACCTTCACAAAAGTCTGTGAAAGACACCCTGGGTCAACTGCTGAGGGGAGGGTGGGTGTTACAACCCAAGGGGTGCCCCACCTTGATGTCCCCCTTGGGGGGACATCCCACAGTGCCCAGTGCCACCTGGGGCTGAGCTGCTCCATGGCTCTTGCCTGGGGCCACCTCTACCCTCCCAGCCGGGAGGACAGCTTGGGATGAGCCATCCAGGTGAGCCCTGTGTGGGTCCCCAAAGACCACAGCGGGGATGGAACCCAAGTGCACCTTGCTGTCCTCATCAGGGCCTTCCCAGTCAGGGGGCAGGTCGGCCATCCGCTGCATCAGGTACTGCAGCTTCTGCTGACAGTGCTGGAGCTTCTCCTCCACCGTCCTGGCCTTGACAGGATCATGCTGGAGTCAGAGGGAGAGAGAGAACCACCTTGGTGGGGAGAATGAGCCACTCAGAGTGACAGTGGCTGCACCAAGTGTCACCACGTTGTGCCACTGCACCACCAAGCACTGGCCAGGGCCACCCCAGCACCTGGCAGGTACCTGGCCAGGTATGGTGACCCCATGCAGACGGACAAAGAGGTTGTTGATGCCGTTTTCAAACTCAAGCACGAGTTCCTGGTTCCTCAGCATCTGGGCTCGCATCTCCTCCCTCCGAGTCTCCTCCCTCTGCAGGTTCATCCTCAGCTCCTCCTCCAGAATCCTGGAGCCAACCACACTCACATCCACACAACTGCCTCACGCTGCAGGGACACCCCACAGCTGTTGCTAAAGCTGCTCAGGTTGCCCCCACCCCAACTGCTGCCTACAACCCATCTCCATGCTGGTGCCCCTTCCCATGCCAGGCCAGGAGCAAGGGTCCTCCTGCTCCCACAGCAGGAGCTTCGGGTGCCCTGCCAGGACCAGAGCTGGGGGAGCACCCTGCCCAGAACACCTCCCGGTGCAGGAAGGGTGGTAGCTGCAGGGGGATGGAGGAAGGGGTGCCCCACTGGGACACCCATGATGGATGTGTCCTCTCCAGGGGTGGTGGCCTGGGTGACACAGCTGTCCCAAGGTCAGCAGCACCTGTTTGTGTCGGGGCGCTGGCGAAACTTCAGCTCAGCCTGCTCCAGCTCCAGCGCCTTCAGCGTCTCCTCCAGCGTCTCCTTCTTCTTCTTGCAGTCCTTGACGTACTGCTCCAGGTCCACCAAGGATCTCTGGTGTGCCAGGAGCCTGCCTGGGATGTCCTGGCCAGGGGAGAGCACAAGGACTCAGCCCACGGTGCTCCTGCAGGGCGCAGGATCCAGGCCGTGGCCTCGGGAAGGTTTCTGCACCATGGACCAGCACAAGTTCATGGCATGGAGAGAAGCAGCTCCATCCCTGCTCATGCAAGAGGAGCTTTGGGGTCTGCAGGAGCAGAGGAGAGCAGAGGTGAGCAGAGAGGTCTCAGCCCCCCACGGCTGGAGCAGCCCCGGGTTCCCCCAGAGATGGGTTTCTCTTACCCAGATGCGGGAGCACTGCACCGCAGCCTTGGCCTTCTCCATCTTCTCGGTCACTTGGGCCTTGTGCTCCATCTCGGCTTTGATGGCATCTGGCTCAGTGCCTGGGGAGGGAGGGAAGTGGCAGGGAAGTGTCCCTGGGGCTGCACCCACGTCCCACCCCCCTGCATCCCACCAGGCACTCACCCGCTGAGTCCTGCAGGTGCAGGGGTGGAAAGTCCACGGTGAGCTCGTACCTGGCTTGCTGCAAGGACATTCATGGTCACCCTCTGAGCTGCTGGCACCCTGGGGGAGCTGGTCCTGCAGCCCCCACAACCCGTGGGGGTGCTGGGACCGATGCCACCCGCCCGCAGCCCTGCCCACGCCGGGACCCCCGCTCACCGCTCGCAGATGCTTCTCACTGGCCTCCTTGAGCCAGCGCCGGTCGATGTGCACCTTCTGGGCGGCCAGAGAGTGGTACCTGAACTCCCTCTCCACCAGGAACTGGTTTTCAATCCTGGCCATGTCTTTCTGGAGTAGATCAGAGAAGGGAGAAGTGGCTTCCAAAGCTGGAATGGACCTTGGTGAGCCAGTGGAGCTTCTGGGATGGTTAATGCCAAAAATTACCCCTCTCCTATGGGGTCCCACAGGCTGGGAAGGAAACTGGGCAAGGATGGCTGGAGGATGGACCATGCAGCCTTCACCATGGCTGGTGCTTTCAGCAGGCTGTTCCCAGCTCCAGGGCAGCCTGGCCCAAGAGCGAGACCCAGGAGGAGCCATGGAGGCATCTGGGTGGGCAAGCCCAGCTCTGTCTGTTTTGGTCTTTATTGCAGGAAGACTCAGCAGCCTGGCCCATGGTGCTGTCTGTGGGCTCTGAAGGGTGGAAGGGGGCCCCAAGGTGCCCTGGACCATCTCACCTTGACTATATCAGCAGCTTTGAGGGCATCCAAGGCCATGATCTCTACGTCTTCCAGCTCCTCATGGTATAGCCTGGCCATCCCACATAGGAGGTCCAGGTGCAGAGGCAGGTGGGTCAGCTCCTGGGACACAGGGAGCCACATGTCACCCCACCAAGCCCCAGGGGTCCCCTGTGCTGTGACAGGTGATGGAGGGGAGCAGGAGGACCTCAATGATCCAGGAGGGCATCCCACTGGTGCAGCCCCTTGGGCACCTCATTGCCTTTGCAGGGGGAGGGGGTGGGACGATGGCAGGGTGAGGAGAAGCTCACCTGCTTCAGGGCATCCCTCACCACCAGGTACAGGGTGGTCACCCTCTGTCCAGCGTGGACTTTTGTGAACATCTTCTCAATGTTGTTCTCCAGCTGCCGAATTGTCTGGGGCAGAGACGGGAGGGGTGGACATGGATTGACCCCATGTGCCAAACCTGGCACCCACACAAAGGGGTGCAGGGGTTGGGTTAAAGCCCCCCATGGGTGCTGCCACCCTGGGAAGGGGTCCTGGGTACCTGCACCTGCACCCAGAGCCGCTTGTCTTCCAGCTCAGCATCCTGCAGCTGCTGCAGCCGCCGCTGCAGCTCGTCCCGCGCGCGGCTCCGCTGCCGCAGCTGGTACAGCAGCACGTCACACTTCTTCACCTGGTCATAGATCTCATCCTGGAGCTTCTCCTGGGCCACCTGGGTGGACGTGTGAGAGTGCACCAGGATGGAGGGCAGGGCTCGCTGGGCACCCGTGGGAGAAAGGGTCCTGCCTGGAAAACTCCTCCCAAGGTAGAGGTGGGGACGCTGGGACGTTGCCCCAGGACATTGTCCCTCTCTCTGCAGGATGGGGTCTGGCAGAGCTTTGCTCCAGGGGGCTGGTTGGGGTAAGGCAGAGGTGGGCACGTGCTGATGGCAGCGGTGGGTCGGGCTCAGGGACTCTGCACAGCGCAGACCCGGGGCTGGGGATCGATAAAATCCATCGGTGTCCCAGTGACAGCACCGCTCTGTCCCTGCAAGAGGCCCCCGGGCAAAGGCAGCTCCATGGGACCGGCATCTCCATGGGCTTAGAACCAGGTCAGGACCTTGGGACAGGCACTGAAGGGCAGAGACAGTATTACAGAATCCCAGACTGGTGGGGTTGGAAGGGACCTCAGGAGATCATCCAGTCCAACCCCCCTGCCAGAGCAGGGTCCCTACACCAGGTTGCACAGGAAAGTGTCCAGGTGGGTTTGAACATCTCCAGAGATGGAGACTCCACAGCCTCTCTGGGCAGCCTGGCCCAGGGCTCCGGCACCCTCACAGGGAAGAAGTTTTTCCTGAAGTTTGTCTGGAACTTCTGGTGTCCCAGTTTGTGCCCATTGCCCCTTGTCCTGTCACTGGGCACCACTGAGAAGAGCCCGGCCCCATCCATGTGGCCCCCACACTTCAGGTATTTACAGACATTGATCAGATCCCCTCTCAGGCTGCTCCTCTCCAGGCTGAACAGTCCCAGCTCTCTCACCTCTCCTCACACAGGAGATGCTCCAGGCCCCTCATCATCTCTGTGGCCTCCCCTGGACTCTCTCCAGAAGATCCCTGTCCCTCTTGAACTGGGGAGCCCAGAACTGGACACAACACTCCAGATGTGGCCTCACCAGGGCAGAGCAGAGCGGGAGGAGAACCCTTGTTCTCCCAGGGATGCAGCTGGACCCTGCAGGACCCCAGGCAGCCCCAGGGACATGCTGGGTGGAATGACCAAGAGCTCTGCTGGGGTAAAGGATCTGCTGAGGGAGCCGACCCATGGATGGGTCCCGTGGTGGAAAGAGACCCATGAGACCACAGAACACTCCACACCTGGCCACACCAGCCCTGTGGGGCTGTCCTTGTGCTGGCACCAGGTCCCTCCACCACACACCCTGTTCTCTGGAGCACCCCTGGAGCCCAGCCCCCTGCGAGCAGCCCGTGCCCACCAGACCCTGCCGTTACCTCCACCATCTTCCTGGCCAGACCGACGTTCGCATCCTGTGCCCTGCAGGAGATGCCGAGCTGCTTGTTCTGCAGGCAGGAGAGGGACAGAGAGAACATCACTGCCAGCCTGGGGACAGTCACTGCCTGCTCCTGGGGAGGACCTGGCTCTGCAGGACCAGCACCAGGCAGAGATACAGCAGGTGGGACCTTCTGGTACCTTCTGGATGCTGTTGAGGGCATGGAGGTCCTCATGCACCACCTCCCGCAGGCAGGGGAGCAGCTCCCTGTTCTGATTGAGCTTTTCCTCACATGACAGCGTGAAAAACTTCCTCCCTTGCTCTGGAGGACATCAAGGTGCTGTTGGTACCATGCAAGACAATGGGGGTGACCGAGGGCCCCCCACCCACCCTGGGCCATCCCCGGGAAGCCCAAGGGGCAGCACCTTGCAGGGCGAGGACGCTGTGCAGCTCCGGGACGCGCTGGCTGAGCTTTGCCTTCCGCTCCTGTTGGTCCCCCAGCCCCCCTACGGGCTCGGTGGTCACGGTGTCTTCACTGCCTGAGGGTGACATCAGGACGCTGCCACCTTGGGTGCCACCACGCTCCTGCTGCCGGTGGAGCTGTCGCCGCTGCACACCGGGTGCCTCCTGCTCTGCCATGGCTGCGCGCAGCCCGGGAGCGGAGCAACTCCCCTCCTGCAGGCGATAGGTTAATTAATGAGCAATTAGCGAGCGCGGGGAGGCAGCCCCGGGCAGGGTGGGCAGCTGGGACCCCGGATTTGTTTCCCATCACCATGGCTACGGCAGTTGGGACCCGCCCAGCTGGGGACTGTTCCAAGCCACACCAGGACCAGGGTGAGGACAGCTTCGGGGAATAAACGCGTCCCCTGACACCCAAACTCGCCACCAGCGCTCTCCTGGAAGCCACCAGAGCTCTCCTGGAAGCCACCAGCGCTCTCCTGGAAGCCACCAGCTTATTTCACACGGCAGGAGGAGTCCATCACCCCCCAGACATGCACCTTTGGATGTTTAACTCGTCAGGAAGCAGCTGTGCAGAGAGTTTTGCTTGAAACACCCAAGACCAACCCAGCTCCCGCTACTGGTGTTTATTTTGATGCTACTGGTGTTTATTTTGATGCTCACCACACGCTCTTGAATGACAAAACTGACACAGAATGTAAGCATGGAGGTTTATTTGGTGATAATTGAATCCAAGCTCCCTCTCCCAGAGAAAATCCTCAACTTTTGATGTACAGAAAAAGACTTTTTTTTCTAAGGAAATCGCCTTCCCAGCACCAGGCTCGTAAATCAGCTCAGACTGAGTTCCTGTAACTCAAGATCTCCAACCTGCAGCCATCCTGTTGTGCTCTAGGTGTTGAACACAGACAAGAAATAAGTGACAGGACTGGGAAATCAATTATTACCGACACAGAACCAGCTGAGGCTCCTCCTCAGTGTCTCATCTGCAGGTTGATGAATTGCATGTCAGTGCTAATTGCCAGTGACAAGCCAAATATCAACATCATCACCCTCAGTGCTCCAGAAAGCATACATGAAGAGATGGGCATTGGAGAAGCAGTGAAGGGTTTGTACACACGAGGAATCCTGCCAATGTTTCCATGCACACAGAGATCTCCACATTGAAGCTGTGTCCACATGGCCAATGGAGTTAATTATGCACCTAAACTTTCCTAGGCAGCATTTAAACACCAGGGAAAATTACCCTGGGGGCAAGAGAAAGCATTTTAAAATGGATGAAATGGTTCAAGAATCTTAATTTCACTGGCTCTCAGCAAAACTCAGACTCTGTAGCTGCAAGTGTTTCCAAAATAATGCTATAGAAATTGAACCCAACCTTGCCCAAGCTCAGAGATCGGCCTCAGAGAGGAAACCTCTGACTGAGGACCTCGTCCCGCTGGCCCTCTGCTCCCGCCACGCCACACCTCTCCCCCTCCAGCCGACTCCAACTCTCCCTGCTCCAGGTCTAGAAAATTCACACTGTGTTCATGGTACAAAGGGAAAGGTCGAGAGCACAACCCAGAGCTTGGTTTTGTTGAGTCAGGCAGAGTCACACACTCTGGCTGTGGAACAATGAACACAGCAGAGGCTCCTCTGGCTCCCACCGGCACGGGAACGGCCACGCGGTGCTAACGGCTCCGGACACTCCTGCTGCCTTAGGGCTGTCACCCCAGGCCACACACTCTGCCTGGTGCTTTGTATTTTTAGTATCTCCTTCTCCAGTTGTTGTTGTCCTCTCTTCCCTTCTTCTTTGAAATACCCAGGTTCAACCTGAAAGCATTTGTTTAACACAGCTGAAAAAAGATTAAAGAGAATTCTCAGAAACTATCTATGGTGCCTCAGGAGCTGGCTGGAAATTCTGAGCATGTACTAGAAAGCAGCATAAAAAGAGAGAGGATAAAGGACAGCTGCCAGGATTGTTCTCCATCACCCTAAAAAGGGCACAGTTACCTCCAGGGAACTGGGGTCCAACAAAAGCCTGTCCAGCTCCATGGCCAGAGGCCACCACCGCCTGCTCCAGATTCATTTTACCCCATGAAGGAGAACAGCTCTGCAGCAGATATTCCTTCAGCCCACAAAAAGCATTGCCATGGCCAGAGCTACCTCCTAGACTATTAACAAAAATAATTATCTTCTTTCTTTCTCTATCTAGAATATATAAATAGATGATAGTTCATTTTTATTAATGTAGCTAAATATATTTTTATGAATAAGTTATTTGGAGAACATTTTTTCTAAGTCAGCAAGTACTGTTATACCCAGTGAGGGAAATCTTAATGAATGGTCCTTTGAAGTACTCTAATTATTAAGCACCTAATTATGGAACTTTTTATGCTGCCAGGAGATCGGTTTAGACACGATCCACGCTCTGCACCTGCTCACAGGTGAAAATGCAGCTCTCTCTTTTCCTCAGGTTCCTCTCCTCACACACAAACCCCAGCAGCCCTCAGTGCCCGATGCAACCTTCCACTCAACACTCACAACTGAAAGCAGAAATGATTGGCAGGGGATCAAACACCCCACCAGCAACCCCTGAAATAAACCAAACCTAGAGTAAGTGCCACACGGAGCCTGAACTCAGCCCTCCTCAGAGCAACTCTGACACCCAATGTTCCTACAGGCAAACCCAGCTGTAAACCAAGCCAGTGTAAAATGATTAAAAAAAAACCCCAAAACAACCCAACACTGCATGGAAAAAAAATCCCAAAGGATTAGTGTCAAAATATTTGGCAGCAAGAGATTGGAAAAACCATGAAGGCCTAAGAGAAGAGAGCGGCGATCGCCGGTGACGCCGCAGGACGCTGCTGGAGAGGAACCGTGCCAGGAAGGCTGTGGTCACTCGAGCTTCTCATCCCCCTCCTCCACGTCCTTCAGGCTGAGCACTTCCAGCGTTCCCTTCCCTTTTGTCTCACTCCTGATCAGCTCATCAATCTCTCTGAAGCAGCCTGGGTCAATAAGGCACACCTGAAATATTGCACAGCTCATCAGTCAGGCAATAGCACTGGATTTCCATCAGCCCCTTTACAAGGTAACATTAATTTTCATTTAAAAAAGAAATTGTTTAGTTACTAAAAAGAACTGTGCAGAGTTGATAAGCAATTTCTATCAAGAAATCTTCCCAAAAACATCCTGCAGTTCCATTTACACGTGCTGGACATGACCTTTGACAGCTGGATTATCATCTGTTCTCAGAAAGATTTTTACCAATACCACATTTTATTACAGACTATTTTTAAAACACTAATTAACCACTGTCAAAAACCAGGCCTGACCCACCAAATAAATAAGATTAACATTCCATATCTGCAGAGAAACTTCCCAGTGCTGTAGGATAACCACTGCTAAGAGAAATTACACCGTGCTCCTCCTCAGCTGGAAGCAGCAAGCTCTGTAGAATAAAGGCTCCTTTCAAGCTTCCAGCACTAGGACTGTGTGAAATTAAACACTACAAATAACAGCTCTGATTTAGAACCCCTGGTAAACTTGCAGCTTATCTAAACTTAATTCATCCTCTAGCAAACCACCCAGGTGCAGTCACACCAACGGTGCCACCCGAGGATCGCTTTTATCGCTTACGATTTCCAGCTGCTCGTGGAAATCTTCATTCTCAATAACTTTGATCAGGGGCTTCAGCTTCTCTTTCAGTTTCTTCCCCTCCTTTGCTGGCAGAATAAATCTCAGCCTCATGTGAGCTCGTTCAATCTGCATGGTCTCCTTCAGCTGCCTGATCACCTCCAGTGCCTACAGAGACATGAAGAAGAAAGATAATTTACACACCTGCTTAAAAACCACCACACAGAGCACAGATGGGCAACAGGGGGAGAGGAGCAAAACAGTCACTTGGAAACAGAACCCAGTCGGTACTGGGACCAGTGTTATTCAATATATTCATCAGTGACCTGGGTGAGGGCACAGAGGGCACTGTCAGCAAGTTTGCTGGTGACACAAAGCTGGGAGGAGTGGCTGACACAGCAGAGGGCTGTGCTGCCACCAGAGAGACCTGGACAGGCTGGAGAGCTGGGCAGGGAAAAACTTGGTGAAATAGAATAAGGGCAAGTGTGGGGTGTTGCACCTGGGCAGGAACAACCCCAGGTTCCAGTACAGGTTGGGAGATGATCTCCTAGAGAGCAGTGAAGGGGAAAGGGATCTGGGGGTCCTGGTGGGCAGCAGGATGACCATGAGCCAGCACTGTGCCCTGGGGGCCAGGCACCCCAATGGCATCCTGGGGGGCATTAGAAGGGGGGTGGTCAGTAGGTCCAGAGAGGTTCTCCTTCCCCTCTACTCTGCCCTGGTGAGGCCACATCTGGAATCTTGTGTCCAGTTCTGGGCCCCACAGTTCCAGAAGGACAGGGAACTGCTGGAGAGAGTCCAGCACAGAGCCACCAAGGTGATGAAGGGAGTGGAGCATCTCCCTGATGAGGAGAGGCTGAGGGAGCTGGGGCTCTTTAGCTTGGAGAAGAGGAGGCTGAGGGGGGACCTCATTAATGTTGATCAATAGCTGAAGGGTGAGTGTCAGGGGGATGGGGCCAGGCTCTTCTCAGTGGTGTCCAGTGGTAGGACAAGGGGCAATGGGTGTGAGCTGGAACACAGGAGGTTCTGCCTGAATTTGAGAAGGAACTTCTTCCCTGTGAGGGTGCCAGAGCCCTGGGCCAGGCTGCCCAGGGAGGGTGTGGAGTCTCCTTCTCTGGAGACATTCCAGACCCACCTGGACACCTTCCTGTGTGATCTCATCCAGGTGTTCCTGCTCTGGCAGGGGGATTGGACTGGATGAGCTTTCCAGGTCCCTTCCAATCCCTGACACTCTGTGATTCTGTGATATCAGTGCTGGGGCTGGTTTTCTGGTCTTCTTCACAGCACCTATTCCCTGGAACCAAATACTTCTAGGGGGTATCACACTCTGCCTAAACTAACAGCCAGCAAGAAATCCTTTCCAGCTTTAATTCAATGTCTTGGCTGCCTGTCAGCACTCAATTCCATTAATGACATTGCTGCCAAGGGATATGGGAGAGGTATCTGTGGGGAAAAAAAGCCTGGAGCAGTGAGCAGACTGTAGCATGAAGATCAATCACTCTCCTGAAAAGTGGGGCCTGAGTCTGGTGTTCACCACTTGTCCCATGGGTTTGTTCTCAGTGTGGGCTGGCTGGGAAATCAAGCTCAGAAATTTTTCCTTGACAGTGAAGGAAAGATGAAAGAAAATCAGTTGATTTTTATCAGGGAAGGAGCAGGGGGAGAGAGGAAAGCTGGAAGGGGTGATATTGTGTAAAGGGCTGTCCCAAAATGGACAAAAATCAGCTGTTTTCCATGGACACAGAAGAACAGGGAGGAGACATGAGGGTGATTTATTGAGACACTGGAGAGGGTGGAGTGGAGGGCTGGCAGCCGTGCAATCCCAGCTCAGAGGTCATCAGGACATGGGTGGGCAAAGCAGAAACTGCCCTGGGCTGTGGCTGGTGCTGGTCCTGCTGGGGCAGCTCCCCTGCAGCCCATCCTCCTCTCACCCCACTTTCCTGGGGGGATCTTGAGGGTGGTGAGACCCTGGCCCAGGCTGCCCAGAGAAGCTGTGGCTGCTCCTCCCTGGAAGTGTTCTCAGCCAGGTTGGATGAGGCTTTGAGCAACCTGGTCTAGTGGAAGGTGTCCCTGCTGCTGGCAGGGGGGTTGGGACTGGATGAGCTTTAAGGTCCCTCCCAACCCAAACCAGTCTGGGATTCTATGATCCCAATCTCAGATCCTTTGCATCACCTTCAAACACATTCTCAGAAAAGGCAGAGTGCTTGTTCTTCATGGGCACTCAGACACTTCAAAACCTGCCTGAAATAACATTATTATTTAACTGCAAACAACAGTGGCTCAGCTCTGAAGCCTGATTTACTACCTCAGGGAAAATAAATTATCAGATTTTTATTTCTGTTCCAGGCACATCACTGTTGGTGCTTTTATTAGTTTCTTCCTTTCCCCATTCCCTGAAGGGTCAGAACTCTCTCCAGCTCCCTGAAAGGAGGGTGCAGAGAGGTGGGGGTGGGTCTGTTCAACCAAGGACCAAGGGACAGGACAAGAGGAAATGGGCTCCAGTTGTGGCCAGGGCAGCTGAGATTGGATGTGAGGAAGAATTTCTTTGCTGAAAGGGTTCTGAGGCAGTGGAAGGGGTTGCCCAGGGCAGTGGTGGAGTCCCCATCCCTGGAGGGATTGAAGAGTCGTGTAGACACAGTGCTGAGGGACAGGGGTCAGTGGGGATTGGTCAGTGTTGGGTTCATGGTTGGACTCCATGATCCTAAAGGGCTTTTCCAATCCAGGCAGTTCTGGGGTTCTGTGGAAACCAGCTGCAGGAGTTTCAGGAGCTGCCTGTGTCCAGCACTCAGCTGCCAGCTGAGTCATCGCTCTGAGGGCTTTACCACAGGGCTTTGTGGATCCCCCGTGACAGCTCCCAGGGAAATTACACCTCTGAGCTGATTTCTGTGAGAAAACCAACCTGCTGCTTGGTGCTCTTGTGTGGTTTGACCGAGTAGTGAATGTCCTTCATGGCTCTCTCTATGAGGATCACGGTGTACGGCCTCTTCGTCTCGGGGTTCACACATTTGTCAGCCACGATGGTGGCGATGTCGCGGAACATCTGCTCCAGCTGCGTGTGGCGCTCCTTGTCCGACACCTGCAGCTCCCCTTTGGACAAAATCTGGGCAGGAAAGAATGAAAACAGCAGTCAATTAATGGCACAGAAGAGTGAAAACCCCAGCAAGGGTGTGAAATGGAACAACTGCTTGAGTGGTTTGGTCAGGCATGAAGAGAAATTGTGTTAATAATGTGCATTGTGGACAGACAACACTGGGGAGGTTTCAGAGAACACTGGGGAGGTTTCAGACAACCCTGGGGAGGTTTCAGACAACCCTGGGGAGGTTTCAGAGAAAACCCCCACCATACAAACACTGCACCACAAAAAGTGCAGCTTTACTCAAATTCTCTTCACCCACAGGCCCACAGTTCCCATCCTACCAAGGATTCAGGAATTAGATCTGTTGGTAGCATTTAATTGGACTTTCTGAAGGAAGGAGCTGTCCTTTCCCTTTCCTTAGTAACAGATCTCAGGTGAGGAGCTCTCCAGGACTGGTGAACCCCTGACCTGGTGTCTGTAGACATCAGCCCATAGAAGCTGTACATCATATCTATGTGTCATGCACATTACATGTCTCTTTTCAGCCAGACACATATATAGATTTTAAGATCACACCAGTTACCACTCCTTTCTACCCACTTCTTAACAAATAAATCATCTTTTTTTGCCTGCAGCAGCCCTGCATCCCACAAAACCCTCCCAGGACCAAACTGAGCCACCACATCCCCGTGACCCTGCTAGAACATATTTAGAAAGTCTCCCCCAAGGTTTTCTAAAGCTGGTCAGTGCCAAGTGGTTGAGACCTACCATCTTACAGATTTCTGTCTGGTCATCAGTCCCAAAGGCTCGAACCAGATCCTCCTTCTTTGCCACCTGCCCTTTGGAGACGTTGACAAACACCGTGTGTGTCTGCAGGACCTCGTCCAGGTCCTTCTCCCTGGAGAACAGGCCTGGGTTAGAGAACTTGTGCAGTCAGCAATGCCAGAGGGAAAACACGAGTTTTTGGCAAGGCAGAATGAGTCCCACTGCCAAAGTGGGGGGCCTGGAGAGTTGCACTATTGAAATGGCACTGCCCAGGGAAGGGCAGAGGCACCCACAGCACCTTGGGGTGCTCCCCCTTCCCGGCCCCACATGGGCCTCCCCCCTGCCCACCACAGCCGGGTCCCCCACATGCACCTGGGTCCCCACACAGGCCTCTCCCCCAGCACAGCAGTCACAGACTGGTGGGGTTGGAAGGGACCTCAGGAGATCATCCAGTCCAACCCCCCTGCCAAAGCAGGTTCCCCACACCAGGTTGCACAGGAAAGTGTCCAGGTGGGTTTGAACTTCTCCAGAGATGGAGACTCCACACCCTCTCTGGGCAGCCTGGCCCAGGGCTCTGACACCCTCACAGGGAAGAAGTTTTTCGTTCAGTTTGTCTGGAACTTCTGGTGTCCCAGTTTGTGCCCCCCTTGTCCTGTCACTGGGCACCACCGAGAAGAGTCTGGCCCCATCCTCTTGACACCTGCCCTTTAGATATTGATAAACATTGATCAGGTCCCCTCTCAGGCTGCTCCTCTCCAGGCTGAACAGTCCCAGCTCTCTCAGCCTCTCCTCACACAGGGGATGCTCCAGGCCCCTCATCATCTCTGTGGCCTCCCCTGGACTCTCTCCAGAAGTTCCCTGTCCCTCTTGAACTGGGGGGGGGGTGGGGCAGAACTGGACACAACACTGCAGATGTGGCCTCACCAGGGCTGAGCAGAGGGGGAGGAGAACCCCCCTGGACCTGCTGGCCACATTCTTCTCAATGCCCCCAGGAGACCATTGGCCACAAGGACACAGAGAATGACAGAACAGTTTGGCTGGAAAAGACCATTCCAATCATTGAGTCCAACCATGAACTCAGCATTGCCAAGCTCACCACTAAACCATGTCCCCGAGCACATCTACCTGTCCTTTTAAATCCCTCCAGGGATGGGGACTCCACCACTGCCCTGGGCAGCCTGGTCCAATGCTTGTTAACCCTTTTTTTCCCTGATATCCAACCTAAACCTCCCCTGGAGCAACTTAAGGCCGTTCCCTCTTGTCCTGTCACTTGTTATTGGAGAACAAAGCCCAACACCCACCTCACCGCACCCTCCTTGCAGGGGGCTGGACAGAGCCAGGTCTCCCCTCACTGCTGGCTCATGGCCCACTGGTCACCCACCAGCACCCCCAGGGCTGCAGGTCCCCCCCAGCCTGTGCTAGTGCCGGGGGTTGTCCCTCCCCAGGGGCAGGACCCTACACTTGCCCTTATGGAACTGCACCAGGTTCCTCTGGGCCCAGCTCTCCAGCCTGTCCCCGTCCCGCTGAACGGCCGCTGCCTTCCGGTGTATCGGCCGCTGCTCCCAGTTCGGTGTCAGCAGCGAACCGGCTGAGGAGTCCCTGCACAGCCGGGTCCCTCCCGCACAGCCGGGTCCCTCCCGCACAGCCGGGTCCCTCCCGCACAGCCGGGTCCCCACACGGCCCCCCCCCTCCCCACAGCCAGGCCCCGCGCGGGCCTGTCCCTCACACGGGCCTCCCCCCCACCCGCCCCGCCACGGCCGCTCCCCGGGCCAGGCCCCGGCGGTGTGTGTGGGGACGGGCGCGGCACTCACGCTCCGCTCCGCCAGCCCATGACCTTGTTGCGGTAACAGGCGATCTCGAAGCGCTTCCCGCCGCGCCGGGCCCGCACCACGGCCACATTGGTCAGGCGGATCTGGTTGGTGGGGGTGAAGATGGACATGGCGGCGGCCGCTGCTGCGCCACCGGCGGGCGCGCGGGGGCCGGGGGGCGGAGCCTGGGGGGGACGGAGCCTTGGGGGGGTGGGGCCGACCTGCCCTGCCTCCTATTGGCCGCCTCCTCATTAGCCGCCTCCTCATTGGCCGCCTTCTCATTGGCCGCCTTCTCATTGGCCACCTCCTCATTGGCCGCCTCTGAGTGGCCGCCTCCTCATTGGCCTCCTTCTCATTGGTCATCTCTATTGGCCGCCTTCTCATTGGCCGCCTTCTCATTGGCCGCCTCCTCATTGGCCGCCTTCTCATCGGCCGCCTCCTCATTGGCCACCGCTTCCTCTTCCCCTCCCTGCGTGGCGCCCGCGATAGCCGTCCGGGGGGAAACAGGCAGCGGCGGCGGCACCGGCACCACCCGGTCTGAGGCGGGGGGCGCGGAGGCTCCGGCAGTAACCGCGATAGTGTGTGTGGGGGTAATAACTGTAGGGGGGGACGTATTTGGTGGGGGGGGGGGGGGGGCTGGGTCAATAACCGTGAGGATTAGGCGGCGGGGGGTGGGGGGGGTAACAATCGTGAGGGGGTAATAACTGTGAGGGTGGGGGTGTATGGGGGGGGGGGGGTAATAACCTCGAGGGGAGCAGGGGGCTGTGTGGGAGTAATAACTGGGGGGGGGGTAATAACCGTGAGGGGAGAGGGGTGTGTGTGGGGGTATTAATCAAGGGAAAAGCGTAATAACCGTGGGGGAGGGGGGGTGAGTGCATGTGTGGGGGTAATAACTGTGAGGGGAGGGGGTATTAGAGGGGAAGGGTAATAAACTTGCGGGGGGTGTGTGTGTGTGAGGGGGTTTAATAACCGTGAGGGGGTTGTGTGTGGGGTAGTAAGCAAGGGGGGGGGGTAACAACTGTGGGGTGGGTGCATCTGTGGGGATAATAACTGTGAGGGGGGAGGGGAGGGGTAATAACTGTGGGGTGATTACTGGGGGGGGTGTCAGTGTGAGGGGTAGTTACAGGCGGGGGGCTGAGTACAGAGGAGGAATGACAAGGGCTGAGCTTTGGGGGGGTGCAGAGGGGCAGGTACTGGGGTAGGCACAGGGGTGAGGGATGGGGAGCAGCTCCTGGGTTGGGGGGGGGGGGGGTGCAGTGGGGTCCCCGGGCTTTGAGGGGTTTTGCCGCTTGCATGGGCTGGCAGCGCTGTGTGGGGACGCTGTGAGGGGCACGGAGGCTTTGGTACCGTTAGTAACGACCCAGGGGACGGGGAGGTGACAGAGGGTCCAGCCTTGTGGAAACACCCAGTCCCTGTCCTCTTGTCTGAGAGATACAGACCCTGGCCCAGGCTGCCCAGAGAAGCTGTGGCTGCTCCTCCCTGGAAGTGTTCTCGGCCAGGTTGGGTGAGGCTTTGAGCAACCTGGTCTAGTGGAAGGTGTCCCTGCTGCTGGCAGGGGGGTTGGGACTGGATGAGCTTTAAGGTCCCTTCCAACCCAAACCAGTCTGGGATTCTGTATCTGGAAAAACAAGACCCAAGAGGACTGCAGATAACAGCAGGGGGTCACCTGCGTTTCTTGGTCAATAAGTGCCTCAAACAAACCTTGTTTCAACTCTTAAATGTTTTTATAAGATGGGTGATTGCAGGGAGTGCACAAGTGTGCTCAGCGTGACGTGCTCTGAATCTTCAAGTTGGTTCAGAACAATCTTTTGGGCCCCCCCAGTTCCAGAGGGACAGGGATCTTCTGGAGAGAGTCCAGGGGAGGCTACAGAGACAATGAGGGGCCTGGAGCATCTCCTGTGTGAGGAGAGGTGAGAGAGCTGGGACTGTTCAGCTGGAGAAGAGCAGCCTGAGAGGGGATCTGATCAATGTCTGTAAATACCTGAAGTGTGGGGGCCAAATGGATGGGGCCGGGCTCTTCTGGGTGGTGCCCAGTGACAGGACAAGGGGCAATGGGCACAAACTGGGACACCAGAAGTTCCAGACAAACTTCAGGAAAAACTTCTTCACTGTGAGGGTGCTGGAGCCCTGGGCCAGGCTGCCCAGAGAGGGTGTGGAGTCTCCATCTCTGGAGATGTTCAAACCCACCTGGACACTTTCCTGTGTGACCTGGTGTAGGGACCCTGCTCTGGCAGGGGGGTTGGACTGGATGATCTCCTGAGGTCCCTTCCAACCCCACCAGTCTGGGATTCAAACCTCACCCCCTTGACAGAATTCTGAAGTACTTCTGATCGAATCCCAGGTTTCATTCTGGCCCTGAAGCTTGGTCCAGGCTGCTGTTGAACTCTGCGTGGTGCCAACAGACAAGCGCTGTGTTCAGCTGTGAGCTCTGGGCAGGTCGTTTCCCCCTTGCAATGGAGCTTTTGGCTCCAGAGATGTGCAGGTGTCACGTCGGTGCCAAGGCCAGTGTGATACTGTGACAGTTTCCCAAGGACTTGCACAGCACCAGGATTTTCTGCCTTTCACCTGCTCTGTCTAAGGAAAATCCAGAGTTTCCATATGACAGCCTGAAATTAGTGACCTTGGTGGATGAAGCTCAGCTTACACACCTCTGAGGAGACCAAGGCTCCTGGGTTCAATTGTGTTTTCTCATCTTAAGCCAGAAGCTGTTTTCTGCAGAGCCTGAGAGTTGCCAGTGCTGTGTTCCCGTGGTCCTGTGTGGTTCTTTTCTTCTGTGCTTCTTCTAAATTCATTCTGTAGGAGCCTGGGATTTAAAATATATTTAGATAGACTCGAGTAAAGTAGAATAACTCTATGATTTGTTCTAGATTTGGATGTCTCAATGGATACATGGGACTTTTTCTCCACTTCCCTGGTGTCCCTATGGCTGCACAGATTTTACATCTATTCTGTGGTCGCTTTGGGGATCAGCGTTTGGATCCTCGCTCAGTTCCTCACCACCAAACCCCAAAACAAGGTAAGTGAACGTGGCAGTGCTTTTTTTGTCTGAGAAGGCCCCGAAATCTGTGTCTGGAAATGAGCAGTTCCTGGGTGAAGGCACCCACTGGTGCGGTGAGATGTTCTCCTTCACTGTGGGTCGTTGCACGTCCCACCTGTGATTCACCTGAGGGTTATGACCCCCAGTCTGGGTGGGCTCCTCTTTGTGGGTCACTAAAGGCCCTCGTTGATCTGATGTTGGAGCAGATCTCAGCTCAGTGCTTCTCACTTTAATGAGAGAATGTGTCAGCCTGGGTTGTTCTCTCACTTGGAGTCACTCTGCTTGTGCCTGGTGCTTTCAGGCTCATGTTCCCGCTGATGGGGGTGAGGTTGGACTGGTTTTACTGGGATTAGGCCCTTCAGGAAGTTAAAACCTCCCTGTGCAGGTCAGTGAAGCTCTGCTGCACGAGTTGGGAGGTTCTTGGATCTGGCTGGATCCTGCTGTCTCCCTCTGTGTGAGCCTGATGAGGAGAGGCTGAGAGAGCTGGGACTGAGAGAGCTGGGACTGAGAGAGCTGGGACTGTTCAGCCTGGAGAAGAGCAGCCTGAGAGGGGATCTGATCAATGTCTGTAAATACCTGAAGTGTGGGGGGCAAATGGATGGGGCCGGGCTCTTCTCAGTGGTGCCCAGTGACAGGACAAGGGGCAATGGGCACAAACTGGGACACCAGAAGTTCCAAACAGACTTAAGGAAAAACTTCTTGACTGTGAGGGTGCCAGAGCCCTGGGCCAGGCTGCCCAGAGAGGGTGTGGAGTCTCCATCTCTGGAGATGTTCAAACCCACCTGGACACTTTCCTGTGTGACCTGGTGTAGGGACCCTGCTCTGGCAGGGGGGTTGGACTGGATGATCTCCTGAGGTCCCTGCCAACCCCACCACTCTGGGATTCTATTCTAGCATGGCCTAGTTCTAAGGAATAATTGTGTGTTTCTCCAGGAGTGAGAAGCTGAAGTGCTTTGAGGTATTTGTGCAGATCTCAGTCTGGTCACAGCCTTTGTGGTTTAAATGTTTTTGGGAAGATGTGGTCAGATCACTGTGAAAAGGAACTGACTGAGGCAGTGCTTGTTTCTTAGGGCCAGAAATCCAGCAGGAATCCAGCTTCTGAAGGAACAGAAGACAAACTAGTGAATGGACATGCCACCCTGCAGGCAAAGGAGGTCTTTGTGGCTGGGGTGAAGATTTTCTACGGGTCTCAGACTGGCACAGCAAAGGTATAAGTTATTTTCTGTTTTTTTCCCATACAAGAAGTTGATTTGAAATATTGTTGAGGTCCAGGTGTGTTGCTTGCCTTAGCCCCACTGCACTGTGTAAACATCTGAAGGTTCATCAGAAAGTTTGTTAGCTCAGTAGAAGTTAGCTCATGACTTCTAATGGCATGAAAGATAAAGGGAAATTATATAAAAATAACATTTCTTGCTACTCCCTTTCCGTGGGGCATGCAGTAGAGGCACTGATTATGAAGCTTAAAGTTGACTCTTCCAACATACTCTTAATTTACTAGCAGGTCTTCTTAGAAAGAAGTGCTGTTTTAGGTGCTTTCTCAAAAATTTAATGTGTGTGTATAAATATAAAATTAAAATTCATTCTTTCAGCCAGTATATTCATTTTTTTGATGTGAGGAATTACAGGTTCTTGGTGTCCTTGTTCTTTCTGTGCTGGGAGAAGTCTCCTGACTGGGCCCAGTGGGGCTTGTTTGAGTGTTATGACAGTTGAGTTGCAGGAATTGATTTTATACATTTCTTTTTACAGAGATTTGCCAAAGATCTGGCTGAAGCAATTGTTTCCTTTCATTTACCTGTGGAAGTCATTAGCATGGGAGACTATGATCCAGATGATTGTTTGGCAGAGGAGGTGGGTACCTCAGAAATACCCATAATAAATACAAATCTCTCCTGGGATTGTGAGGGTTGTTTTCCTCCTGTGCTTCTCTCCTGTTATCTTGGGAATCCTCAAAGCTGTGTGTTGAAAATCTGCTTCCCTTCTCTGTGAGCAATTCTAAACCATCAGCCCTCACCAGAAAACACCTAAATTTTGAAAATTACCAGGAAAGGACCAGGGAGAATATTTTGATGCTGACAGTGACTTTGTATGAGCTAATTCTGTACAGGCTAATTGATTAATGAGCTCTGTGTGAGCTAATTCTGGTGTGAGTTGTGTGAGAGTGGCTGCACCAGGTCCCCCTGCTCTGTCTCTGGCAGTGTGCACCTGGGCACAGGTTCAAAAAGTAGATGATGATACTTCTGCCACCTTCATACACTTCTAAGTTAAAAACTTATATTTAATTACATATTTATATTGATCAATCCTTGATGGATTTATTTTCTGTGAGTATTGATAGCTGCTTTTTGACTCCATGGGAGACTGTTGCTGCAAGAGCCTGTTGAGGAAGCTGTTGATTGGGGTGGGGAAGGTAGATGTCCAGTTCTGTTTGACCAGTGTATCTCTGTTAGGTGGAGGGAACACAGCTTGATCTCTCTTAGCTGATTTAGGATGGCTTTGCAGAGAGGATGGGGTGGTAGTTTAACTCAGCTGGCAGCCAGACAAGACACAGCCACTTGCAGCCCCCCACCCCAACCAGGGAATTGAGGAGAGAACTGGAGGGGTAAAGGTGAGGAGACTTGTAGGTTGAGATAAGAACAATTTAATAATTTGAGTAAAATTAAAATAATAAGAGTAACAATGATAACAACCATACACATGTGAGTGCTGCAGAGCACAGTTGCTCACCACCCACTGATAACGATCCCGGAGGAGCAACAAGGAACCCCAAACCTGAAATCACAGTCCTGGAGAAGTGAGCCCAAGTGATTCCTGAGAGAATCCCCCCCTTCCCAGTCAGTCCCAGTTAATCCACTAAAGATGACATAATCTGGAATATCTCACTGGCACATCCATCTGCCAGTTCTGGCTTTTACTGACCACTGCACTTTTCTTCTCCACTCCCCCCTCCCAGTCCTCTGCTCTTGGGAGCTGCCCCAGCACAGTGTCCTTGGAGTTATCAACATTGTTCTCATCACAATCCTCCCTGAAACCAACACACAGCGCTTTCTAGCTGCTAAGGAGAAAATTAACCCTGTCCTAGCCAAAACCAGGACAGATGGCTGTGCACCACTGCTGGGATTGTCACCTGCAGCGTCCCACACCGAGGACTATTAACCCACTTAGCAAACACCTCGTGTTTTGACTTCAGCTGCTGTGTGTCACAGCTCTCTCACTGACATAAAGTGTGCTGAAAAATGCAGTGATTTTTGCATTCTGTTCTCTATTTTCTTAGACAAGCAGCAGGAACATTTGTGTGTTCTTGGTGGCTACGTACACGGAGGGACAGCCGACCGAGAGCGCAGCCTGGTTCTGCAGGTGGCTGGAGGAGGCAGCGAGTGACTTCCGCTTCGGGCAGACCCATCTGCAGGGCCTGAGATACGCTGTGTTTGGCTTGGGAAACTCGGTGTATGTTGATCATTACAACACAGTGAGTAGCTACCAGGCACCTCTCCTTGATTTCTGCTCCTCTGGAAGGCCAAGCTTCCCTACATGCTGCAAAACTGAGTGATGCTGGTGGTTGGTGTGGGTTGCAGCTGTGGTGTGGGCTTGGTTAGGGACTGGGTTTAGGGCACAGGCAGTGCAGTTCTGAAGCTGCCCTCTGAAATGGGGAAGGAGTCCCATAAGCGCTGCAGTAGTCTGGGAGGTGTGGTAACACATTGGGTAAATCCTCACTGGGTTAATTTCCCAGCTTTGAAAGCTGTCTGAGTGCAGGAGGGCACGCTCCTGGAACCCCCCTCACATGAGGGCACGCTCCTGTGACCCCCCCCTCAGGTGAGGGCACGCTCCTGTGACCCCCCCCTCAGGTGAGGGCACGCTCCTGTGACCCCCCCCTCAGGTGAGGGCACGCTCCTGTGACCCCCCCCTCAGGTGAGGGCACGCTCCTGTGACCCCCCCCCTCAGGTGAGGGCACGCTCCTGTGACCCCCCCCTCAGGTGAGGGCACGCTCCTGTGACCCCCCCCTCAGGTGAGGGCACGCTCCTGTGACCCCCCCCTCAGGTGAGGGCACGCTCCTGTGACCCCCCCCTCAGGTGAGGGCACGCTCCTGTGACCCCCCCCTCAGGTGAGGGCACGCTCCTGTGACCCCCCCCTCAGGTGAGGGCACGCTCCTGTGACCCCCCCCTCAGGGGAGGGCACGCTCCTGTGACCCCCCCCTCAGGGGAGGGCACGCTCCTGTGACCCCCCCCTCAGGGGAGGGCACGCTCCTGTGACCCCCCCCTCAGGGGAGGGCACGCTCCTGTGACCCCCCCCTCAGGGGAGGGCACGCTCCTGTGACCCCCCCCTCAGGGGAGGGCACGCTCCTGTGACCCCCCCCTCAGGGGAGGGCACGCTCCTGTGACCCCCCCCTCAGGGGAGGGCACGCTCCTGTGACCCCCCCCTCAGGGGAGGGCCCGCTCCTGTGACCCCCCCCTCAGGGGAGGGCCCGCTCCTGTGACCCCCCCCTCAGGGGAGGGCCCGCTCCTGTGACCCCCCCCTCAGGGGAGGGCCCGCTCCTGTGACCCCCCCCCTCAGGGGAGGGCCCGCTCCTGTGACCCCCCCCTCAGGGGAGGGCCCGCTCCTGTGACCCCCCCCTCAGGGGAGGGCCCGCTCCTGTGACCCCCCCCTCAGGGGAGGGCCCGCTCCTGTGACCCCCCCCTCAGGGGAGGGCCCGCTCCTGTGACCCCCCCTCAGGGGAGGGCCCGCTCCTGTGACCCCCCCCTCAGGGGAGGGCCCGCTCCTGTGACCCCCCCCTCAGGGGAGGGCCCGCTCCTGTGACCCCCCCCTCAGGGGAGGGCCCGCTCCTGTGACCCCCCCCTCAGGGGAGGGCCCGCTCCTGTGACCCCCCCCTCAGGGGAGGGCCCGCTCCTGTGACCCCCCCTCAGGGGAGGGCACGCTCCTGTAACCCCCCCTCACGTGAGGGCACGCTCCTGTAACCCCCCCTCACACGAGGGCACACTCCTGTGAGCCTCTCCCTTGCTGTGTTTCAGTTCAGAGTGCTTTTCCCAGTGTTAAAGGAGTTTAATTAACTCAGTGGGTGGTGACTCTGGGTTTGCTTTATTGACAGCTCCGAGTCGGGCCATCACCTCAGTGAGTGGCAGAGGCTTTGCAAAAACCAGGTTCTATATTTCTGCCAAATTTAACATTACACAACAGATATTCTTTTCAGAATTTCTTGGAGTTTTCTCATGAATTCTCAGTTCCAAATTTCTAATTAATCTGAAATTCTATGGAAGTCCACAGTGATCTTCAAATGCAGCTGATTCTTCTCGTCTCAGTGCCTGAAGCTGCAGCCCTGCTGGTCCCACTCTGGTCTCTGTAATCACTGATCTTGAATAACCATCCTGGCTGCTCACCTCCGCACTTCTAAGAACAACTGACATACTGACATTTAACTTGTGTCTATTTAAAATATGGAATCTTTCCCAATTTGCTCACTCCAAGTTAATCACTTCTCCTCTGTAATTGCTCTGTCTCTAACTTCTATTCCTGTTGATTCAGCTGGATTGGGTTTAAACCAGCATGGAGAGGGCTGTACAGGGGACAAACTGAGCAGCAGCGTGGCTGTGTGGTTCATAAGAATGATTATTATCCTATTATTTCATAGCACTCATCTCTAATTTTTCATCTTAACCATAATACTTCTATGAATCAATATAATTTTACCTATAAGCTTTCTCTTAGAGAGTCTTTTCCTTTTACACTCAACATCTCTTGTACTTTGCTGTGTTCTGTGGATCTCAGCTTTCTTTCCTGGTATAAATATGGCAGTGTCACTTGTCACTGGGTTGTTATGTTTGTATAGCCAGGGCCATGGGAAACACTGTGATGCTTGTTGGTCAAAAAGTCCATGTGTGCAAAGCAGTTGTTCCTGGAGCTCACCTCTTCCTGCATCAGTGTGGTAGCAGAAGTGAGGGTGTGTGGTGGTGTTCAGACTGCTCTGTGGCCGTGCTCTGAACCCACAGGGGAGAGGGAGTCCAGAAATCCCTGCAGTGCAGCTCTCTAGCTCTATTTCCAGGCTTGGGCCTTGCTTTCTTAGTTGCCTGCTTTGTTTAACTTGGGCTTCATTTACTTTCCCTTTCACTTTCACCTTGTCCTAGGTTGGAAGAAACGTTGACAGGTGGCTGTGGATGCTGGGCGCCAGCCGGGTCATGACTCGTGCCGAGGGGGACTGCAACGTGGCCCAGAGCAAGCGGGGCAGCATCGAGGCTGACTTTGAAGCCTGGAAAGCCAAGTTCCTCACTCGGCTCCAGTTACTCTGCAGGGGGGAAAAGAAACCCTGCAGTGGGAAGTG
The DNA here is from genome assembly GCA_907165065.1 of Caprimulgus europaeus. Next base: position 11,263,713 of record OU015544.1, on the reverse strand, counting down.
CAAGAAAGGGAAGTGCAAATCTCCAGGGAAGCAGAACAAGGAGAGCTCCAGTCACGAACATGGGGCATCAGAACACGAGAATACTGAGGTAGAGCCAGAATCTGTGGGACCTTATTTCTGGTGTAGTGCCCCTTGGAGCACTGTTTGACTCATCTTCTTCCTCCTACAGTCCAGAGGGGTGCTGTGGGAGCTTAATGCTTCTTAGCTGTGGAATGGAGAGGGAAGAGGGATGAGATCCCATGGTTGAGTAATGGGTAGAATAATTCTTCCAAAAAGAAGGACCAAAGAATTAGTGCTGGACCTAGGCTAGGTAAGTGATAAGGGATCTTCCCCTTGAGCAGGAGCAGGTATGTGTGGTGACAAATGCTCCAGGGAGCTGCTCTGGGTTCTTTGCTTTGTCTCATGGCCAAGTGAAGCATTTGGTTCCCTGTGAGCAGTTAACCTGCTGTCAGCTCAACTCAAAGCTTGGTGCTTTGCCTGCATCCCAAAGGCAGTTGGGGGAGTGTTATCTTGAGCAAGTCCTGTACCTCCTCTGAATGTGTCTGCCTGTAATCACTTGTGTGTCTCTTGGAATGTTGGATTGCAGGTTTTGAGTAAGAAATCCTCTCTCTTGCTCTACAGTGCAAGACCCAGAGCTGCTGTGGCACCTTAATCTTCCTTGCAAGTTTTGTTGTGGATTTGAAATGCTTGCTATGGCCATGCTGAATTTGGTAGGAAAACAGGGGCTCTGCTGGCTGAGTGAGAGTGCTGGCTGCTGCAGGAGCAAGAGGAGCAGATCTTGCTGTTCCAGCACTGCTGTTGTGCTGTGCCTTGGCTGTGTGCTGAAAGGGAGATGACTTTTTTCTGCTCTGTGAAGAGTTTGACTTGGAAAGCAGATCTCTCACTCCCTGTTCACTCAGGCAGGGGCACTTGGAGGAGTTACAGGGGTTTAGGCTTCCAGGTGATCATAGTATGGAGTGGGTGTTGGGCTCCTGTGTCACATCAGATGGGCACCAGAGGAAAACAGAGCAATCTGATGGCAGAACACCTGGTGGTGAAAAACACAGTGGTTTGTGTGCTACTGAACTCTTTTTTTTTCACACATTGATAAAAACACCACATTTAAATGCATCTCATGTACTTTACACAGGTTACTGGTAGACTGCTCCTTGTTTTTCAGTAGTCTTTACTGGTTGTGAGAGCTGATTTCACTGGTTAGTGCAAGGCTTTAAATCTGGAAGTGTCTGTAAGACTGTAATCTGTGAGTGATCTTTAGTGTAAGACTAAATGTTTAATATTCAGATACATTCCTGATTTTTTTCCCCTCCTATCTCTCACACAGGCAGTGGAGTTGTTTGAAACCAGTAGTGAGGAGGAGGCTGATGCTGAGGAAGCTGGAGGCACAAATTCTGTCATTGATGTTGAAGATCTTGGCAATATCATGAGCCACATGAAGAAAGCAAAGGTACTGCTGTTACAGCAAGTGTAGAGCTGTCAGGTCTTGGTCACTGAGCAGCTGAATTAAAATATTAACCTGCTGGGTTTGAATCTGTAGGGTTGAGTTAGAGGGAGAGTGAAATATGAGCTGTTGGAGAACCTGTCCCAGAAAAGACAGGGAGGTGTTGGATGTAGTTACTGGTTAACTGGGACTTGTTTACTGAGCAAATGCTGCAATAGGAACCTGTTACAGAATATTAGGGATTGGAAGGGACCTGGAGAGCTGATCCAATCCAACCCCCTGCCAGAGCAGGATCACCTGGATGAGATCACACAGGAAGGTGTCCAGGCAGGTCTGGAATGTCTCCAGAGAAGGAGACTCCACACCCTCCCTGGGCAGCCTGTCCCAGGGCTCTGGCACCCTCACAGTAAAGAAGTTCCTTCTCAAATTTCAGCAGAACCTCCTGTGTTCCAGCTCACACCCATTGCCCCTTGTCCTATCACTGGACACCACTGAGAAGAGCCTGGCCCCATCCTCCTGACACTCACCCTTCAGATATTTATAAACATTAATGAGGTCCCCCCTCAGTCTCCTCCTCTCCAAGCTCAAGAGCCCCAGCTCCCTCAGCCTCTCCTCATCAGGGAGCTGCTCCACTCCCTCCATCACCTTGGTGGCTCTGTGCTGGACTCTCTCCAGCAGCTCCCTGTCCTTCTTGAACTGTGGGGCCCAGAACTGGACACAATATTCCAGCTGTGGCCTCACCAGGGCAGAGTAGAGGGGGAGGAGAACCTCTCTGGACCTACTGACCACAGCCCTTCCAATGCCCCCCAGGATGCCATTGGCCTTCCTGGCCACAAGGGCACAGTGCTGGCTCATGGCCATCCTGCTGCCCACCAGGACTCCCAGATCCCTTTCCCCTACCCTGCTCTCTAGGAGATCATCTCCCAACCTGTACTGGAACCTGGGGTTGTTCCTGCCCAGGTGCAACACCCGACACTTGAACTTATTATATTGCATCAAGTTTTTCCCTGCCCAGCTCTCCAGCCTGTCCAGGTCTCTCTGATGCCAGCACAGCCCTCTGCTGTGTTCTTTTCAGTGTGAGGAAAAAATTACTGGCAGAGCTGACAGTGAGATGTGAAGGTACATCTCTGCCCCTGTGATTCACAGCCCAGTGTCAACACAAATCCTGTTACAGTGTCTGCCTGTGGGTACATCAGCTGGAATGCAGCTGTGGGGTGTGCTGGGGGGTTGTGCTGGGGAGCAGAGCTGCTGGTGGAGTGGCAACCTGCTGCTGCTGCAAGAGGTTCTGTGCCTTGCTTCCTGCTGCCTTCAGGTGAGATGCTGTGCTTGGAGAGCAAGCCAGTGGGCCTGATCTGACCTGTGCAGAGCCTGTCAAAGACAACTGTGATCCCTGCTTTGTTTCAGGGTGTGACTCTCTGCTTCTGTGTGGTTCCATTCCTGTTTCTGTGTTCAAAGAGTCTGCAAACAAGTTCTATCGAACTGATTTCTTTGGTTAACACACAAAAAGGACTCAGGATATAAATAGCTACTGGGCTAAGACTTGGTGTGCTCCCCATGCTGGTTGCTGGCTGCACAGTTGGCAGGGGAAGGGTTGGCCCCAGGATGGACCTGTGATGTGCTGAGTTGCCATCTGCTAATTATTCCCCCTTAGTGATCTTTCCCTGGTGGTGTCTTTCCTCCTGAACACTTGAGCCACTCTCCATCCCCCTCTCAACAAGCCTAGCTCTGTCTGTAATTACACCTTCCTTATCTTGCCTGCTTCTGCAGTGTGGGCTTCTCACAGCTCTCCTGAAACTTAACAATCCCCTCAGCAGCCTAAGCCAAGGTGACACTGCTGGGCCACAGCAAGGCAGGTCTTGGCTCACAGGAGCTGTGTGCTTAGGGGGGAAGGGGGTTTCAAAGCGTGGGGGTCTGTGTTCTGCACCTTAGGGAGGGGGAAGGGGGCAAAAAGCTTCCTGCTGGTGATGCTGATGCTGGGAGAGTGGCCCCACTGGCCTGGTGACAAGGTACGTGCTGCTGTCCCTGAGCTTGTATCCTCTTGTGTGCTGTAGCTTGAAAGAGAAGGAGGGATGAACTGTTCTGCTTCTCTTTGTTGGAGGGAGAAAGGTTCAATCTTTCTCCCTGTGTTAGTGAGCTGGGAAGTGCTCCTCTTCCTCCTCTCCACCATGTGCTCACCACTAGAGGTCACTGACAAAAAGGGAACTGTGTTTCCCGGAGCAGCATTGCCCTGGGAGATGATTTAAACCAGGGAATGGAGGTGGTTACAGAATCCCAGAATTGCCTCGATTGGACCTAGAAAAGCCCTTGAAGCTCATGGAGTCCAACATGAACCCAACACTGCCCAGTCCCCACTGACCCATGTCCCTCAGCACTGTGTCTGCACGACTCTTCAATCCCTCCAGGGATGGGGACTCCACCACTGCCCTGGGCAACCCCTTCCAGTGCCTCAGAACCCTTTCAGCAAAGAAATTCTTCCTCACATCCCATCTCAACTGCCCTTCTCCAGCAGTGTTATGAAAAACTAAGCATTGAGTTTTCACTGACTGACAGAACATGGCAGTACCATGGTCAGAGTGTAGTGCAAACCAGGAAAATCATGGATCACAGTCCAGTTTGTGAATACAAAGTGAGCACAGCAATAAAATACTTCCTGCTCTTGCCTTCTCACACTCATTGCTCTGTGGTGAGCATGGCTGGAGTCAGTGTGCTGTGGTTTTATGTTCAGACAGTGAAAATTCACCAGTGTCTACAGCTTTGGCTGATGCACCATTCAACCAACTGCTTTCTCCTTAGCTTGTTGCTCTGCTCGAGCAGTGAGAGGCCTCTGTGTTGTACCTGCAGTTTACTACAGGAGTGCAAACACCTGTGTGTAGATCAGGTTTTTGTGGCTCTGACTGAAGCCACCTCTCTGGGACAGCTTCTGTCTGAGCACAGACACTCACCTGCAAGCTGCAGTTCCTCATCTGCTGCCTGTTCCTCAGAGGAGCTGCAAACACAGGTTCTGCCCTGGCAGGTGAGTGCTGCCCTTTTGCTTCTGCAAACAGTTAAACCCTGAGAGTGCAGATCTGTGTGGGAGGATGGTGAGGACTGGAAGCACAGCTCTGTGTGTGGAAGTGTCCTGCCCCTTCTGGACAGGAGCTGTTGTCAGCTGATGAGACAGGAGGCCCTCGAACCGTGGAGCAGCCTTTCCTTGTGGCTGATGCCACTGGACTGCGCTGCTGTAGTCATGTCCCAAGGCTTCTGAATTAATTTTGAAACCTTAAACAATGTAGTTCTCATTATTGGCCCCTTTATTCCTGTTGTGCATGGCTGATCTGCCTGGCTGCACTCTCTGATTGTGGTTTCATGCTTCTGTAGCCAGAGCAGGTAGTGCAGGAGGGGCTCTCAGCCCTCGGGGTAACTCCTCAGCTCTCCTCAACGGGGGTGTCGCTTCCAGAGTGATGGTAAGATGTAGCTGTGTCAGTATGTCATGAGGGAGCTGGGCTGATGGTTGTCTGTGTCATCAGCTGAGAGAAGGAATGCCTTTGGCTTGTGGTGAACCTCCTGGGGAAGGTGCAGCAGGTTTCTGCCAGCACTTGAGTTGTGAAGCGGCCCCGTAGGTGCCGTTATTCCCGTAACGGGAGTCCACGCTGCAGCCTGGCTGTGGAACAGCAGGGTGATCTGTGGTTGTGAGTAATTTATCATGATCACACCCTCTTGCTCCCAGGTGGGAAGTCAGAGTTGTTTAAATGCAGTGCATCTCTGTTTCTGAAGTCATATCCTCACTTTGGTGGCTGTGGGTATGTGCAATGAGCTTTATTTCTCGGATGGGTTGCGTTGTCCCTTCAGCTGTTTCCTTCTCTTGCTGTGTGAAATCAGGCTGATGCTTTTGTCTTACACTGATGGAATCTGTGATCTTACAGTAATTGCTGCCAACACAGCCAAGGGCTTTGGGTTTTTGTTGCTGAAGTACCCATATACAAGCTAGCAAGTTTAACAAACCCCTGAGTATTCCGGGGTGTTATCACAGACGCTTCTTCCTACCCAGGGTTACTTGGACTTGACACTTGCCTGGCAGTTTCCAGCGTGGGTTTGGTGGATTTCAGTGTTGTGTGTTAACTCCTTTGCCTGTGGGAGCTAGAACAGCAGGTTCTGCCTTGTGCAGTGCAGTTCAAGCTGGACCCTTAAACATTTCCAGTGGATCTCTCTGCAGGTGTGTGTTGTCTCTCCTGAGAATCACTAGCAGGTAAGACAGATGTGGAGTCACAGAGAGTCATAATTCCTTGTTCTTCTGCCTGTTTATAGAGTGGCAGAGTGAGGCTGTGGAGGCAAGTATATCTAGTGAATGTTTACCCAAATTTCTGCAGCTGATCTCAGTTTTGTATTCATCTACTGTTGCTTGACTTGCTGGAAATCAAGGCAAGTTTTGCTTTATGGCTTTTTTTCCCCACCTTGATATCCTCCAGCTTCACTGCATTCTACAAAGTGTTGTCAAAGGGCCTGGGATAGGTAGTGGATTCTTGCAGTCATTTGGACCAGGCAGATGGATTCAGGAGCTCAAGGTGAATGCCAGAACCTCTCTTCCTGGTGTAGTTGTAGCTATTACATATTCTCTCTTGGAAAAGAGATGGATTTTTAAAGAGCTGCTGAGGGTACAGGTACACAGTTCAAAGTGATGGTGCCTTCTGCACATCTGAGCACAAAAATGAACACAAGGTTGGGTGGCAACAGGAAATAATTCACATGATAACTGCTACAAAGGTAAATTCCACACTTGGTTTACCAAATCTCGTGCTGTGTGGTGTTGACTGCTTCAGAGCTGCTAAAATCCAGCCCTTTTTTCTGAGTAATTCAATTTCTGGAACTTGCTGCAGGAGGTACAGTTGAAGGTGATGCTTCTTAGAGTCCTGAACTGGACTCAAACCTTTCCATCAGTACAAATACTTGTACAAATACACATGCTTGAACAAATACACCTGTGCTTTCACAAAGGGAACTGCTAGACATGGAAATCCAGCAGTGTATAAAGCATCCATGGCCCACAGTAGGGCTGGGGAGGTCAATCTGTTACTGTCAGCTCTGAGGTTGTTTCTCTGGTGCCTGATGGTCCAAGGTTGTGATGCTGGGCTGGCTGATGTACAGTTAGATGGGTTAAGGTCTGGGTTTTCATAGAATCATTAAGGTTGGTAAAGACCTCAAAGATCATCAAGTCCAACCATCAACCCAACACCACCATGCCCACTAAACCATGTCCCTAAGCTCCATGTCTACTTTTAAATCCCTCCAGGGATGGTGGCTCCATCACTTCACTGGGCAGGGAAGGAAATGCAGTTTTCTCTGCATTTACAACCCTTCCAGCTTATTTTTAAGCTGAGATCCTGGGCCTGTTCTCCAAACTGCTTTTATTTAGCAGCAGAAGGCAGTGGTGGTTCTTAGTGGATTAAATAACTAAGTGGACTTTTGAGTTGTACAACTGAGACACAATTTCCCTGTCCTCCAAAGTTACTCCCCTGAAATGTACCTGTCAGATAAAATGTGAAATCTAATGGGTCTGTTTGTGGCCTGCAAGAGTGTGATTAATCATCAGGACACCATTTCTTAATGTAGATTATCTTCCACAGCTGGGAGATTGTGATAAACTAAACAGACAGATCAATCTAGGCTGGTTCCCAGGGAATGAAATGGCTTTATTAACCTTCATATTTATAAACTGCAGGCATGAGTAGTAATAATAATAATAATAATATCTTGATTTTTTTTTTATGGGTTGAGAAGTAATCAAATGGGCATATTTTGTTGACACAATTTTGAGATTAATGTTCTTGTTTTCTAAAACAAAAAGTTTAATGATGCTGATAGTCACATTTGCAATGTAAATACAAGAGGTGTGTGTGAGAGAGCAAGACCAAGACTGAGTTTACAGGATACAAAGTGAACATGTTGGAATTCTCTGTTGATTTCTCTGTCTGTCTGGCACAGGGGAGGTTTCCTGATCCCCTTTGGCACTAAAAAGTCACCCTGCATCAGCCATTTGACTGCCACTGGGACTGTAAATCAGACTATTCACAGTGTTTCCTAAGAGCCTTCTGTGAGCAGGTGAAAGTCCAAACCCTGCTGACACTGAGTCAAGAAACTTTTAATGGGGTTGGTTGGAATTTCATTGGAAATGGGACAGTGAGTTTCATGATTGACAAATTTAAGGTGTGAGGTTTGCAGACTGAGTGTTACTGCAGAAACTTCTTGAGCAGGTGAGAATTGTTAGCCATATTTTAACCCAAATGAATAAGGCTGGGTATGCAGCTGGTGGATTTAGAAGCAGCTAAAAGTGATGGGCACATTTAGAGCTGTCCAAAAACTTTCTCTTTTAATGGGTGAGAGATTCCTGTAGGGAAAATGTGCTCTTATCTGCACCAGCTCAGTCTCTGGGCTAGGTTTTGACCTCTGCTACTCTCTCAGAATTCAGCATGATCCTCCATTTTAAAATAAGCTTTAAGAAATACCATTTAACCATCTTGGAGACTACTTCTAGCATTAAAATCTGCATTTGTCACAGTGACACTTCCCCCTTCCCCCCTCCTGTGTTCAAATCTTTCTTCTCTAAACCTTGGCTATTGAAAAGAATTACAAGTCATAAACAACATTGCAAGAGATCTGGAGGCTTGTCTTTTCCATGGAGGACTTGGGTGTGCCCAGTGAAAAACAGGAAAAATATTAAAATTACAGTAAAGGTGACCTCTGGCTGGACATTGTGTCTTCACCACGTGCTGGGATACTGACTTCCCTGATGGGCCTTTGTAAAGGGCTTTGAGATCTATGAATGAAGACTTAATTTTGCCCTGGGTGGTAGATCCCATATCCCTTGCTGTTCTTTAGTTTGTTGTAAATTATTTAATAAATGGGTAGTGAAGCAGAGCTGGTAGATTTAAAAAATTCTGGGAGTCTGAAGTCCCCTTGACTATTTGGCTTCCTCTTCATTTGCAACCTGTTGTTGGAGGTGCTCAGGGCTGAGCCTGCAGCAGTCCAGCCCATTTATTTACCACTTCTCACAGACTTTATGCTGCATTTCTCAAGTGTTTATTTTTCAGTGCCTTGTTTGTTTTTTAAGGTTCTTGCCAGCCAGATAACACAGTTGAACAGAAACCCACAAATGGATGCACAGAGTAATTATCTGCTGATGGTCATCAGGTCCTGGGAGAAGCAGGGGGGGAGTGGCCTGTTGATGTTGTTGCTGTATTGAAGGAAAGAGTGGCACAAGCATGTCCTGTTGCCAAATAAATGTTGTTTGGATCAGGTGTTATGAGGTACAGTAGATGTGTCCATGTTCTCCTGGACAAGCCCTGCAGGTTGGTCATTCAGCAGTGCAGCTGGCAGTGAGCCTGTCCACACCTTGTCTCCAGTCAAACCTTCTCATTTGTCTCCTTATTTGTTGCAGCTGCCCAGTGGTCAGTGTAGTTTGTAAGTGGTTCTCAACTACAAAAACATAAATCTTCATCTTATCAGTGTCCTGCTCCTCTGCCTGAAGGGCAGCACCGGGTATGGACAGTGGGGGCTGCTTTTTTTTCCCTGTTAGAAGGTGAGCTGCAGTTTTGCTTCTCCAGGTTCATGTCAGAGCTGATACTTGCACATCCCTCTCTTGCTGTTGGTTGCAGAGGCTTGCCATGAGATGGGGATTGGATTTTGCTAGGTTATATGGATATGGAGAAGAGGTTGACCCTCTCCAAAAAGCTTTCCCAACAGTATAGTGTGGTTAAAGAGAATGGCAGTAGCATTATCTCAGCTCTGCAGAGGGAGCTGGACACTGTAAAATGGCATTAAACTGGTTTTGTACTGCACAGGGTACTCACACAGGTGCCAAACCAGACTGGATTTTCCTTGTCATAGTGCAGTTAAGCTTTTGCATGAGGAAATCGTGTTCCTTTTTGCCACAGGCATGGCCAGAGCTTCTGCACCAGTGGTTCATGGCAAGGTGGTCTGGGTCTGTGGCTGTGCTAGCAAGTGATCCTCATGCAGGGGTCATTGTGACCCAGCTCACTGGGCTGGGTCCCTGTGATGATCAGCACTACCAAAAAACCAGTGGGTTGGTACTTTCAGAAGGAGGAGCACTCTTGTAGGTCATCTCCTGTACAGAAGTGTGCAGAAGGCTCAAGTGTGAAGCACAAGCTTTGCTGGAACAGCAGCTTCTGTGTTTGTGTGCGTGGAACTGGGCTGTGGCCCCTGGGAGAGGGTGAAGCACAGAGTCATTTCTTCATGACTCTTCTTTGGCCTGTCACTTTGGAAGGTGGGGCTTTGGCTCTTGAGGGATGCACTGCAGGGCTCTTGGAGATCTCTCTTGGTCTGTTTTCCCACTGGACTACTTTATGTTATCTTACAGTCAATGGAGATTAATTATGGTAGAAACCAGGCAATTTCCTTTTGCTTTTAATAATGCATTCTTATGATAATCCTGTCAGCTGTCATCTAATGGCTCTGGAAAGCTGCTTGATGCTATGGTTGATTGGGCTACTGACCAAACTGTTAATTTGAGTGCTTGGAAGGCTTGTGTGCAGCTCCAACTTGAGGAGGAGGCAGGTGGAGAAGGTGCAAATAGGGCTTTCCCGTGGTGCTCTCCCCTAAGCACTGACTTCTGCTGATTCTGAGCCTGAGTGTAGTCTTTGGCAAAAGAGTCTTGCTGGGAAGACTAACCCAAGTGGGGAGTTGTGCTTGGGACTCTCATTATCCTAGGAAAAGCATCGAGCTCCTCTGCTCAAAACTTCTGGTGTTTCATACCCTGTGTTAACGTGTTTATGGTCAGATGCTTCCTGCCTTACAAGAATGCTGAAGGGCAGTGAACGCTGCATCTCAAAGGCAGATGGGAGACCTGGCTGCTCCTTGCTGCTGTCTGAGTTGTGTCAGTGTCCTGGTGTGTCGTAGGTGCCCTCCTGTGGTGGTTTCACTGGGCTGGCACTGGGCTGGCAGCCAAACCCAGCTGCTCACACACTCCCTGCCAGGGGACAGGGGAGAGAATGGGGGGCAGGGTAAGGAGAGCCATAGGGTGAGATAAAAACAAATTAGTGCTGGAAATAAAATAAAACTTAAAATAATAAAGATGCTAAAATAATGATAATAATAATAATAGTAATAGAATATGCAGATGAGTGACCCCCAGTGCCAGTGCTCAGCACCCACCCACCCAGCCCGGCCCGTTCCCAGAGAACGATCCCGGAGCAGCGACAATCCCGACCCGAAACCGCAATCCCGGGAGAGCCAGAGCCCGAGCGAGAGCCAGAGAGAGCCAGAGAGGAAGAGCCCCTCATGGATCTCCTGCCCATGGGGGACAGGAGATGGAACAGCCCCTTGGCAGAGCCCAATGCCCATGGAGCTGATCCATGGCAATATTCCTCACCCCTGAGCTCTTGCACCTGCAGATCAGCAAAACACAAAGTCCTTCAACTTCCAGGAACGATTTAAAACATCAGTATGCTCTCAGTGTTTCTCTCCTGACAAATCCCAGCTGAACCCAAACCCCAGCGCTGCTCTGGCTGCTGAACAGACCCAGCTCTGGCCCAGCTCACACCAGGACAGGGTGGCAGCTGCCTCAGAATAATGTGGGAGACTTCTGTTGTTGTACAGCATAGTAAGATCCCTGTGGATGGAGTTTTCCTTCCAGCTCCTCAGTGAAAATTCACAGGGGTTTCTATTCCAGGAGCGGGGTGGGGGGGAGGAATCTCACTTCCAAGTTTTGTTTCAGGGGCTTTCCCCATTTTAGGAACACTCCCTGCAAAGAGATGCCAGGACTCTTGCTTTTCATCAGGCCACCTCCTGTGTCAGCCATGGCCCAGCTCTCCCCTCTCACTGTCAGGAGTTCAACCCTTGGCTGCCTTCTGCTTTGGCTCAGCCTCGTGTGCGTCCCTGGGCAGCGATGTGGGGCGGGGGTGTGCCCTGTGATTATCCAGACTCCAGCAGCTATTTGCAATAAGATTTCTTGTGTTAGGTTGTTGCTGGTTCACTGATCACTCAATCCAAGTTTCCCATATCCATCTTTGTGCTGACTTGCAAATGTTCAAAGCCATTTTTACTGGTGACTGGCAGCAGTCAGAGTATCCCACGTTGCGGTGAGATTGGCGGGGAGCTTCATCCATGGACTGGGCAAATTGCAGTTGTGTCTCACAGGATCCCAGACTGGTTTGGTTGGGAGGGACCTTAAAGCTCATCCAGTCCCAACCCCCTGCCAGCAGCAGGGACACCTTCCACTAGACCAGGTTGCTCAAAGCCTCATCCAGCCTGGCCGAGAACACTTCCAGGGAGGAGCAGCCACAGCTTCTCTGGCCAACCTGGGCCAGGGTCTCACCACCCTCACACCAAAGAATTTCTTCCTCACATCGCATCTCCATCTCCCCTCTTCCAGTTTCAAGCCATCACCCCTTGTTCTGTCACTCCCTGCCCTTGGCCAAAGTCCCTCCCCAGCCTTCCTGGAGCCCCTTCAGGTACTGGGAGGCCACTGGAAGGTCTCCCTGGAGCCTTCTCTTCTCCAGGCTGAACAGCCCCAGCTCTCTCAGCCTGTCCTCACAGCAGAGCTGCTCCAGCCCTGGCATCATCCTCGTGGCCTCCTCTGCACTGGCTCCAGTGGGTCCATGTCCTTGTGCTGTTGGTGGCCCCAGCACTGGAGGCAGCACTGCAGGGGGGGTCTCAGGAGAGCGGAGCAGAGGGGCAGAATCCCCTCCCTGGCCCTGCTGCCCACGCTGCTCTGGGTGCAGCCCAGGACACGGTTATTGGCTCTGTGCTGCCAGCGCTCGGTGCCGCCTCATGTGGAGCTTCTCCTCCCCCAGCACCCCAAGTCCTTCTCTTCAGAGCTGACCTCAAGCCAGCTCCTTTTGTTACGGTTGGGTTGTGCCAGCCAGAGCTTTGTACCTAGAGCAGGAAGGTCCCACAGCTCCCTAGCTCCTCTTCTGTTGCGTTCAAGAGTATCTGTGTGGAAACCTGGTCCCTGTCCTGTCCATTTTCTGTGTGTTAGCCTTGCAGGAAGGTTGCTTTGTAAGGAAACAAGTGCTGTTCCTGTGAGCAGCCTGATGGCCACTCAGCTTCCACAAAGCCCCACCATGGGTCTTGCTTGTGGTGCCACCAACAGCTGAGCCTGGACTAGGGGAAAAGTGTTCAGCTTCTCTAGCTGCCCTCTGGCCACTGGAGTGATGCTTCCAGAGCTGACTTTGTGTGAACTCTCAACTCTTTGTGTGAACTCTCAACTCTTTGTGTGAACTCTCAACTCTTTGTGTAATTCATGAACTTTAAAACTTCATTTAATCACTCCCCCTGGGAAAGTTTCACTAATATTTCTGCCAGGCAGTCTTTTCCTGATGACCTTGCCAACATTTGCTCTTAGCACTGATTCTGTTGGTCCTGGCTCCAGCCCCTGATGTATTACTGTTTTCTTAATGTTTATGCTTTTCATTTGTTAAAAGATCTTGGAGCCTTTGGATGGGTGAGGCTGTAAAGCATGATAAGGCCAGGGGTTGCCTCTTGATTGACCACTGGGAAGTTAAGTAGGGAGGAAGTTCAGTCAAAATTGGGATATTCTGGGTGTCATTTTCTTTATAAATAGAGCTGTGAGGCTAAAAGTGCTAAATTAAGGTAGTTTAAGGATTACTTTTTTTGCATGAGTTTATCTCTTCTAATTTTCTCATCCCCACATTCTTAATTTGAGGAGTATTTAATGTAATAAAATAGAAGACACAGGGGGGGATGGGGGACATTGATGCCCTGAAGAGAAGTGGCAGTAGCAGGCCCTGTTGGTCGTGTTTGGATGTGGCTGTGGAGAGGTGTATCTGCAGGAAATCCTTTTGAACACTTGAACTGTGATTTGTCAAAGGGGAAGGAGCTCCTCTGCCTTGCCAGGGAACACTGAGGTTCTCACATGTGTCTGTTGGGTACCCTCTGCTCTTGACCCATCAAAAATGGTCTTCCTGTGCCTGCCCATGAAGCATGTGCTGCCTCTGCCTGTTGTGCTGCCTGTGTGGCAATAAAAAGGAAGGTAATTTGGGTTTTTGCCTTCACTTGTAGAGGAGGTGATCCTGATTCCTTACCCTTGAGGTTCAGTTGCTTGTATTCAATGACCAATAACAAAGAAAAACTCCATCAGGCTGCAGCAAGAGCTGCACTGAGCCTTGTGGTACCAAGAACTTGGAGTGTGCTCCTGGGTTTTCTCCTCTGTGGGCTCTCTTGTTTGTGAGCACAGACCAGAAGATGACTCTTCAGGTTTTTTTTTGGCAGTGGAGTATTTCAAGGGCATGAAAAGCTGGCTCTTGTCACTACTTGCTTGATTTGTTATGGAAAGACAGTAATTTCCCTTAGATTTACTACTGGGCTTTCTGCTAAATCACCAGAACTTCAGAAATTTGCTGTGTGCAAAGTTAACTTTGTTCTCTCTACTCAAACTCTTAAATAATAGCTATGAAAGGTTTATTAAGCAAATAAGTAAAACTCCCAGGGCTGTGAATTCCATTTCCCACAAGAAAATACCTGAAGCCAATCACTTGCCAAACTGAACAAGTCAGGTAGTGCAGTTCAGAGGAAAACAAATGGTTATTTTGTTTATAGGCTTTCACATCAGGTTGAGAGGAGGGAAAAAAATATTATCATCTCTGTGAGGGGGAAAATGCTTATTGAAACAAATGTTTCTGTCCTGCCAGCAAGGCAGTTTTATTTGTTCTGCTGTTCCTTCCCTTGGCTGTTGCAGTAACAGGCACAGCAGGCAGGTGGGAATTGAAGCCCTTCAAGTTCAGAAGGGCTTCTGCTGTATCTGAAGGTTGTCTTGGATGGGATGTCTCATTTGTACTGAATTGAAGTAAATTGCTGTGTTTTTAATATTATCATGTGTCCCATAATGCAGATTTAGTTCTTCCAGGAGAATTAACCTGGTATGAGACTGTAGAGCAGATAGACTGGGTAAATCCTGTGTAGCATTTTGCTTTCAACAGCTAAGAAATTTGTGCTAAAACAGTGCCTTTCTCTTCCAAGTGGATGGCTGGGCGTGGTTCTGGGTGAAATGAAGGGTTGTAGGAGGAGAAACTCTTTATTTTTAATACTTAATAGTTAGAAGATGAGGATTTTATCTCCTTCCTTCCTTATGCATGAGACTTTTCCAGTAATATTAATATTTTACTGTTAAAGCATCTTGCTGATAAATGAAGATCAAGTCTGAAGAAATGAGCTTTTAAACCCAACAAAGGACAAGCACTTAGCAGAGCTGGCCTTTGGGGGAAGGTTTGCTGTGTTACAGAAATCAGTGAATTTCTGCCTAAAAACTCAACAGGCTGAGTGAAAGGAAGTGGAAGATGGAAACAGCTTTCTCCTTCTGTGAGGTTCATGTTGTGGTACTGGTCATGAGAAAATACCTTCCTGCATCACCTCCCTGAAACTGAGAGCAAAGCTTCACTCAAAATGAGTAGGAAAGGCAATATCCCCTGTCTGTAAAGGTTTTACTCTCCTCTTCCCATCTCAAGTGGGAACTCAGTTTTGTCCTTGAACCTCCTGAGTCTGTGTGGGGGTTTTTTAATGTTGGTTTTGGTTTTTCTTTTGCTTCTGAGGCACTTTTATTTTTCAGAAGTTTTGCTCAGGTACAGCAGAAATCTGCCTGTGTGTCTGGGAACAGCTAGGTGACTTCCCCTGCTTGTGAAGAGCACAGTTTGGCAAGTCCAGAGCTCCTGTTTCCTTAGTGGTGCTGACAGTTGGTGGGCAGACTCCAACTGGAAGCGTTTGCAATGAACTTCTTGATGTCTTTGGCACAAAAGAGACTTGGATGTGAAATAGCCTCAGTTTTGTGAAAACAAAATGTCCTCTGGTTTTTGTTTGTTGTTTATCTGGAACTCCTCTATTATTTCAAAAAAAAAAGCCATAAAGAGCTGACAGATTACAAGTTGCTTGAAATATCAAAGTAATTATTTACACTTTCATGCTTCTTTGTGCAGACATGAAACAATAAATACCCATAAAGTCTGAGAAGTGACACTTCTGTGGCGGGGGATTCACAATTCCTTACGTGCTCCTGTTTCTCCTGCCTGTAACCTTCTGCCAAGATGTGATATTCCTGCCTTTGGCTTTAAGTAAGCTCCTCCAAGGGCTTAACCATGCCTTATAAAGCAGCATTTGCTGGAAGCTGAGCTCAGGTGGGATGCTGGAGCTCATGTGTCTGGTGTGGACTGCAGTGGAAGGAGAACAGCCTCTTCTTGCAGGGCCTTTGGTGATCACTGAGTTTTGGTGGTGCACTTGGCTGCCTTTTTAGGTGGCTTGTGGAGAGCACAGCTTCTACTCTGTAAACTCCTGGGCTGTCTGTCTCACTGTGGTGATGGGGCTTTCTTCCCTGGCCTGTCCCAAGCAATTGGGACAACAGCTGCTTATCAATCCAGGCAATTGTGTGGCAGGCACTAAATGGTTTGTTCCCTCTGGTTTGTGTTCTGGTGAGAGATGAGGTTATTGTGCAATGGTGAAACACTGGGGCTTAAATCTTGGAGTCTCTGTCTCTCTTAGATGAGATTCAAGCACCTTGTTTCTTAAAATGTCCTAGAGAATTTTATTGCTGTGTTAGTGAAACTAATACAGTTTGTTGTGTGCTTTTTTCTTTTTAAATTTACTGTCCTAAATTACTGGGAGGTCTGTGTCTGCTGGGAGGAGGGATAAGATGCAGAATTGCACAGATACAAGAATTCATGTGTGGGCACTTGTGTCAGTTTTAAGTTCAGCAGATCCATGGCTTAACTGTGCCGTGGTGTTTGGAACGTGATGCTTGAATCTAACCAGCTGTAATTCACTGTCTTTAAACAGAGAGAACGTGAGCTGGAGGAAGATGTTGGAACAGGCTTGACTGGAGAGAACACTGGGAGGAAGGAGGAGAGTGAGAGGAGAGAGATGATCACCCCGGCTCTGAGAGAAGCGCTGACAAAGCAAGGTGAGGTTCTGCAAAGCCCAGGTGGTGGAGCAGGCTTTGGAGTCTTAGTGGTTGACTTTTAACAGAGCAAGTCAAAGATGTTGTTCTTGATCCTAAAGCCACTACCCTGAACCCTCAGTCACAGCAGGCTCTAACCAGAGGCAGGGCAGGGGTTAGGCAGGGGCTGTTTGTACCTGGTTGGTGCACGGGAAGGAGCTAAAGCCGGGTGATGTCTCAGCATGGTGCACGCTGTAAAGTGCAGGGGGTGTATCAGAGTTCACAGGGTTTAATGTATCTGCTGAGGCAGCTTGAGAGAGAGAAGATGATAATCCTATGTGCCCAGAGTGTAGGTTTCTCAAAGAATATTTGTGATGGTTTCACTGGGCTAACCCTTGGCCAGCAGCCAACACAGCCCTTCACCCACTGCCCCTCACCCCAGGGGATAGGGGAGAGGACTGGGGGGCAAGGGTAGGGTGAGATAAGAACCATTTAATCATTGAAATAAAACAAAACTTAAAATAATACTGATATTAAAATAGTAATGATAATAATAATCGTAATAAAATATGCCAATGAGTGACCCCCAGTGCCATTGCTCAGCACCCACCCACCCAGCCCGGCCCGTTCCCAGAGAACGATCCCGGAGCAGCGACAATCCCGACCCGAAACCGCAATCCCGGGAGAGCCAGAGCCCGAGCGAGAGCCAGAGAGAGCCAGAGAGGAAGAGCCCCTCATGGATCTCCTGCCCATGGGGCACAGGAGATGGAACAGCCCCTTGGCAGAGCCCAGTGCCCATGGAGCTGATCCATGGCAATATTCCTCACCCCTGAGCTCTTGCGCTTGCAGAGGGACAAACACAAAGTCCTTCAGTGCCAGGGACACCAATGCCAACATGGGGATGTTCTCAGCGTTTCTCTCCTAATGAGTCCCAGGCTGAGAAGCAAAACGCAGCACTATTCTATCTACTGGAAAAGAAATCCAGCTCTGTTTAAGCTAAAAACCAGGACAATATTTAAAGCTCAGCTTTGCATCTGTTTTGCTTCTCAATCCCCTGCTTTTGTTTCCGTTTCAGACTCTGGTTTTGTTACTGAAACTTCATTTCCAGAAAAGGAAGTAATTCCACTAACTTCAGCAATCCACTAGGTCATTATTAGCTTTCCTATGAGCTGTAGAGAACAGATTTAATGAACTTACTGCCTTTTTAAAAACAAAGGGCAAGCATGGGAAGAGCCAGACTGACAGCCCTGCAGTTCTGAAGCCTCAGTTCCGAGTGACAGAGCCAGCAGGGTGATGTGAGCTCCCCTGTGCTGCCCAGTTAGGGGCTGAAGGAAGTTTAGTCTGACTTCTTTTATCTTGTAGGATGAGGGCACACTCAGTTTTCTTGCCTGCTGAATAGATGCTTCTGAGAAGGCACTTGTGGTTGTTGTGGTGGAGGCACCTTGCTACAAAGCTGGGCTCTGGAGTTCAAACCATGTTCTGTGTGAGTCCAGCAGCTGTGGGATCCCAACACCTTTGCTCCCCAGAATTCTTCAGCCTGAGCTTCTGTAGGTGACTGATGTTGCCTTCTGCTCCCCAAGTGTCTGACACGCTTGGGGGTTTTTTCATTCACCTTAGCACAACTATAAAATAAAGAGCTATTCTTTACATTCAGAGTCTGAAGGAATAAAGCAAAGGTTTAGCAAGGACTTTGCCTCCTCTTCATGTCTGTGGTGGTGCTGCTGCTGGCTGGGAGCAGTGGAGGGATCAGAGGAGGCTGCTTCAATGCCTTCCCAGCTTTGATTCTGCAGTAGTGTGGAGGCAGTCACGCTGCAGTGTGCTACTGCAGAGCAGCTGGAGCTCTGGTACAGCCTTTTATTTTTATTTATTCATTTAGTTAGTTACTACTGCCTGTGTTGGATCCAGAGGTTTGAATTGTTCTGTCTGCCTGCAAGGAAGTTCAGGGGCCAGGTGGGTTTGGCTAGCAGCCCTGGGGAGCGGGCTGCTGGAGACACGGCTGTCTAGAAATGAGCAGCAGGGAGGTAAGAGTGCTTGTCTGCTGCAAGTCCCTTGTTTTGAGAGGTGCCACTGACCCCATGGAAGGGTCCACCAGATCCCCCAGCCATCCCAGTTGTTGCTTTGGGACCCAGGAACCCTCGATGGGCCGTGCAGGCTGCCTGTGGCACTGGTGTCTGAGCGGGGAGCAGCGGGTGGTGTTCAGGGCGCTGCCCTGGCTCTGCTGTGGTGCAGGGCTCTGTGCTGGCTCTGCCTTGTGCTGTGGTGGTCACAGGAGTGTTTCAGACTGCCTCACTTTCTGACCCAGGTTGGATTGGTTCAGGTTTGGGGAGTGAATGAGGCTGTGCTTTCCTAACAGTGTATAAAGTATAAGAAGTGGTCACTTGGAGAATGGAAGCAGTGCTGGAGGGGAGGTCACCTCCCTACCAGAGTCTTTTGGGGAGTTTTGGGGTTTTTTTGGACACAAAGGCAAACTCCCCAGAGAATTCAGATTTCCTTGTGATGTTCCAGGGACAAGAATTCATTATCCAGATGAGTAGTATGTATTTCTCCCTCCCTTCATTGCCAGTCAGGGTAGTGCCAGCATTGGACCAACTTGTAGGATCTAAAAAAATCTGCAGTTTCAAAGGCTGAACACGATTGTGTCTCTGTCCTCACAGTTACAGCTGCCTCGTGCTGCACAACCCTCCCCTCCTTTCCTCTGCTGCTCACCCAGTTCTTTCATGGTCACTCAACAGTGAGGAAGAGAAGCTGCCATTCTCTTTTCACATCTTGTGTAACACTTTTTTCTGCAAATAACACACCAAGACAGGCTTGTGTGTCTATAAAAATCACCCAACTCCCTCCCTCCTTCCCTCAGTAACAAATGCAATGTAGTCAAAAAGTAATCTGATTTATTTAGCAGCAACTGGTTGCTTTGGGTATTGGTTCAGTGGCTTTTCAAGATTATCCCTGAGGGCATAATTAGCTCCAGAGAAGGAAAAACCAGTCCTGGTGGTTCAGGAGAAAGCTGTGACTGTAGCTGTGTAACAGGAGTTTGAACAGCAACTCTTCAGACTGGTGTAATACTCACTCCTTTTATTTTGATTTACCTTCAGACAGATTTACTTTCCTGTGGGTAAATTGAATCTTGCTTAAACTACAGTTTTAATTCAGCACTGGTGTTGAATTTCAGGTAAATACATTTTGGGTTGTGTAGCTGTTAGCCCTGGTAGCTGCCTGGCTGCAAACACCTTTGTGAAAGATGCTCTGTGATAATTTGCTTTTTAAAGTTGTCACCAATCTTGTGTTGTGAGAAGATGCTGATTCCCTTTCCAGCAGGGTTCAGTCTTGCAGAAAATACAAATACAGCACCAACTATTTAGTGCCTCCAAGTAACAGGGCTGGAGGGAGCGAGGCTGACAGGTGAAGTGCTTGGCTGTGTTGTATTTGCAGTGGGAGCCATTTGCTACATTAATGCTTCAGTAATTTGGTCTTTTTAGGGAGATGCCATGAAATAAACTGAAAATAGAAGCCAACTTTTCATATTAATATTTCCTGCAGTGATTAGTAGATACAGCCCAACGTTCTCCTTTGCTTTCTGCAGTTGCTTGTAAATTCTTGTAACAATCCCTGCTGGGCTGGAAGGGTTTTTTGCTTGGCCAGGGTACCAGGAGGATTTTGTACATGGGGAAGTTTGCCTTTCCAGAGCTCCTGATTTATCAAAAAGTGAATTTAAATCCTTCTATAGCATTAGAGCGAGTCTCAAGCTGCTGTTTCAACAAGAAAGGTGACTGTAAAAACAAAAACCAACCAGAAAAACCCCACCCCAGTGTGAATCCATGGGGTTTAGTGTCCCCTGTGTCAGCTGTGCTTGTTTTATGGGTACAAAATACTGACTCACTTTTGTGTTTCCTGCTGCTATAAAGTCAGGGCAGCAATGACACAAAGACCTGTGTTGTGTTTGGGTTGTTAACCATCACTAGTCCTAACTGCTCTTCCATTTGCCAAGTGTTTCATTGATAGGGATGGTCAGACTGAAAGCCAGACAGATTGTCAAGCTGAATGTGACAGCAGAGGCTGGCACCTGGGGAATCGTGGCTTTACTGCAGCTGACCTCTTGGGATCTGTGGAGGTCAAACGTGGTGTCACCCAGGGACAGGCAGTGTCCTCATCTCTGTCAGGTTACAGCTGGATTTAGCCATGCTTCAGGTTGGCTTTGTGCTTCTGTTAAATGTGCAGGAATAAAACAGAGTAGGGATAAAAAAACCCCAAAACTCCAAACCCTGCAAGCTGATGGTTTGCTGAGGTGGTTCCAAGGATCTGGATTTCTTAAGTTGTTCATACTCATATTTCCAACCTGCTCTCTGTGTCCAGTTCTGGGCTCCCCAGTTCAAGAGGGACAGGGATCTTCTGGAGAGAGTCCAGGGGAGGCCACAGAGATGCTGAGGGGCCTGGAGCATCTCCTGTGTGAGGAGAGGTGAGAGAGCTGGGACTGTTCAGCCTGGAGCAGAGCAGCCTGAGAGGGGATCTGATCAGTGTCTGTAAATACCTGAAGTGTGGGGGCCAAATGGATGGGGCCGGGCTCTTCTGGGTGGTGCCCAGTGACAGGACAAGGGGCAATGGGCACAAACTGGGACACCAGAAGTTCCAGACAAACCTAAGGAAAAACTTCTTTCCTGTGAGGGTGCCGGAGCCCTGGGCCAGGCTGCCCAGAGAGGGTGTGGAGTCTCCATCTCTGGAGATGTTCAAACCCACCTGGACACTTTCCTGTGTGACCTGGTGTAGGGACCCTGCTCTGGCAGGGGGGTTGGACTGGATGATCTCCTGAGGTCCCTTCCAACCCCACCATGCTGGGATTCTGGGATTCTTTGCTTTGTTCTTTCCTACTGCAGCACTATTAAATCAAACTGTGCTTTTTGTGGTAGGCAACACAGTGGGGATGGATTAATGATACCCAAAGACTGACCCCACTGACATTGTATAAATTACCCTGTTATGTCTCTGCTAGCACAGGTTCTCTTTTGCTGCAGTCCAGTTGGGTTGTTCTGTCTTTACTGGCTAAGAGAGCCTACAATTTAGCACTGGGGTGTCCAGGATATCTCTATTTTCCTGTACCCAAAGGCAGGTGGTGTTAGGAGACAGCTTGTGTCTGAAACAATATGGGCTGCTTCAGTAACTGCTTGTGTTCCTGCTTTGACTTCATGGCTGATAGAAAGCTTAGGGCTGAGGGACATGGGGTAGCCAGGGGCTGCTCAGTGGTGGGTTCATGGTTGGACTTGATGAGCTTAAAGGGCTTTTCCCATCCAGGCAATGCTGGGATTCCATGGTAAAGATAAACTTTGATCTGTGTGTTTTGGTGTCTATGGGCAATCAAGAGCCTGACTTCAGAAAAAAACATTGCAAACTGGGCTTTTTCAAGTGCTTACCCACCTGGTTTGAGATTAGTTTAGTTTATTTTAAAAGGACTTGGTGGCTTTTGCTGTCCATTCATGGACTGAGGTCTCCAGATCTGCAGCTCTGAGCTCTTCCAACCATTCCAGCTTGGCTCACTGTGCTGACACACACTGTGTTACAGGCTTTGGGAAGGAGATCATTGCACAGAGAGGTGGCCCAGAGACTGGTGCTGCTGGATTTATACTTTTGGAAGCTGTGTGTTCAAATATTGGCCTGCATCTTTGGGATTTGGTGTGCTCTGTGTAGAGCTCTGAAACTCCAGGTGGCACCAGCAGCTCACAGCTGGGTCAGGGATTAGTAACACTGGTGCAGTCCCTGAAATGTACCACAGAATTCAAATAGTGGCCCATGGGAAGGTTAAAAATTAGTTTGCAAAATAGCAAATTCTTCTTAGTAAGCAAAATAAATATATTTTTCTTATTTATAAATATATTTTATATATAATATATATATAAATATATTTTATATATATTCCTTATATATTTTATATATATATTTGGATATATTCCTACTGCCAAATACAAAGACTGAAACCAGGCAAAGTTAACTCTACCAAACTTTCTTGCAGTTCCTTAGGAAATATCTGTGTAAATAAACAGGGAATATGTAGTTAAAGGAGAAGCATCCAGGGAGCAGGAGATGCTGAAGTCCCACAGTGTGGAAGCTGCCAAGAGCTGCTGGTGAGCTGACTGCAATCCTCATTTGCTGGCACAGATGCAGCAGCTTATCAGGAGCAGAGGAGATGGTGAAAGCTCGGTTCTGCAGGCCTGATCCTTCCCTCCTGTAGTTGCTGGAGCTGGCAGAATTAACCCATGTATAATAGAGGAAAATAAGCATAAATGCTGCCTTCTTTCCCTCTTTCTTTCCCTCTTTCTTTCCCTCTTTCTTTCCCTCTTTCTTTCCCTCTTTCTTTCCCTCTTTCTTTCCCTCTTTCTTTCCCTCTTTCTTTCCCTCTTTCTTTCCCTCTTTCTTTCCCTCTTTCTTTCCCTCTTTCTTTCCCTCTTTCTTTCCCTCTTTCTTTCCCTCTTTCTTTCCCTCTTTCTTTCCCTCTTTCTTTCCCTCTTTCTTTCCCTCTTTCTTTCCCTCTTTCTTTCCCTCTTTCTTTCCCTCTTTCTTTCCCTCTTTCTTTCCCTCTTTCTTTCCCTCTTTCTTTCCCTCTTTCTTTCCCTCTTTCTTTCCCTCTTTCTTTCCCTCTTTCTTTCCCTCTTTCTTTCCCTCTTTCTTTCCCTCTTTCTTTCCCTCTTTCTTTCCCTCTTTCTTTCCCTCTTTCTTTCCCTCTTTCTTTCCCTCTTTCTTTCCCTCTTTCTTTCCCTCTTTCTTTCCCTCTTTCTTTCCCTCTTTCTTTCCCTCTTTCTTTCCCTCTTTCTTTCCCTCTTTCTTTCCCTCTGTCTTTCCCTCTTTCTTTCCCTCTTTCTTTCCCTCTTTCTTTCCCTCTTTCTTTCCCTCTTTCTTTCCCTCTTTCTTTCCCTCTTTCTTTCCCTCTTTCTTTCCCTCTTTCTTTCCCTCTTTCTTTCCCTCTTTCTTTCCCTCTTTCTTTCCCTCTTTCTTTCCCTCTTTCTTTCCCTCTTTCTTTCCCTCTTTCTTTCCCTCTTTCTTTCCCTCTTTCTTTCCCTCTTTCTTTCCCTCTTTCTTTCCCTCTTTCTTTCCCTCTTTCTTTCCCTCTTTCTTTCCCTCTTTCTTTCCCTCTTTCTTTCCCTCTTTCTTTCCCTCTTTCTTTCCCTCTTTCTTTCCCTCTTTCTTTCCCTCTTTCTTTCCCTCTTTCTTTCCCTCTTTCTTTCCCTCTTTCTTTCCCTCTTTCTTTCCCTCTTTCTTTCCCTCTTTCTTTCCCTCTTTCTTTCCCTCTTTCTTTCCCTCTGTCTTTCCCTCTGTCTTTCCCTCTGTCTTTCCCTCTGTCTTTCCCTCTGTCTTTCCCTCTGTCTTTCCCTCTGTCTTTCCCTCTGTCTTTCCCTCTGTCTTTCCCTCTGTCTTTCCCTCTGTCTTTCCCTCTGTCTTTCCCTCTTTCTTTCCCTCTGTCTTTCCCTCTGTCTTTCCCTCTTTCTTTCCCTCTGTCTTTCCCTCTGTCTTTCCCTCTGTCTTTCCCTCTGTCTTTCCCTCTTTCTTTCCCTCTTTCTTTCCCGTATTGGTTTTGAAATTGTCTGTTAAGCTGGAACAAAATACAAGATGTGTTCAAGCAGGGATAAAATTTCCTGTCCTTCCTTTATAACATGGCACTCTCCACGAGCATGAGGACAGCTCATACCAGTGGAAACGTGGAGAAAGAAATGTGCCTGGAGTGACTGAAAAAGAGAGAATCAATAAAGCACAAAGAAGATCTTGTCTGTGGCAACTTGTAGTCCTGTCTCTCACTCTTTGTGTATCTTGTCTGGGTACTTGATGGAGAGCTGTGCAGCCTGGCTGCCTTCTTCCACCTGAAACTTTGCAGCCAAAGCTGACACCAAGGTACAGTTCTTACAGACATTCAGTTCCTGCAGATCTCCTGAGAATTTTCCTATGAATAAAGAAGAGAGACTGGGGCTCTTCTCCTCCTCCCTAAATGATGTGACCTCTGAGTTCTGACCTGTCCTGTTTGTCCAGCTGGTTCCTGCCAGTTGGGAAGGATGAGATTCTAGTCTAGGCACACACTTGCTGTCTCCTAGAAGATGTGAGGGGAGCTGGAAATAAGAGACAGGGCTACAGAAGGCACTGGAGGGACCCAAAGGTCCTCAGTGGAGGAGTAGGTGAGTGAGGGGATCCTGATGATGGAGCTGTTGCTTTGGCCCCAGGAGGGCAGCTGAGGCAGTGCAGGGCATGTTTGTGGGAAACTGGTTCCTCTGTGAGACAACTTCTTCCAAGAGTCCCAGCGTGTCTTCTTTTGTCTGCTTGCTTTACAGCCTGCATGGGAATTGTGTGTCTCCTCCTCAGTGGGGCCTGTGGGGTCTCCTCCTCAGTGGGGCCTGTGGGGTCTCCTCCTCAGTGGGGCCTGTGGGGTCTCCTCCTCAGTGGGGCCTGTGGGGTCTCCTCCTCAGTGGGGCCTGTGGGGTCTCCTCCTCAGTGGGGCCTGTGGGGTCTCCTCCTCAGTGGGGCCTGTGGGGTCTCCTCAACCTCCCAAACAACAACATAGGGATTTCTTTGCTATTCAGAACGTTTGAGGGACTTTGATCTTGCAGGTCTTTATCTTGGATGCAGTGCCTAGGAGCAGTTGGAAGGTGGCTTCTGGAGATGGCTGGCTAGTTCTGTTTTTTTTTAGGATTATTATTCTGGTGGATGGTGGTGGATCTTTGCTTGCTAAGTCCTAAAGATCCCTTTTTGGGAGTAGGGGAGCTGCTGTTTTCTCCCTGAGATGGCAAAGCCAACATGAAACTTAGTGAAGCTACTTGGGATGAGGAATGAACGTCTCTTCTCCATCTTGCCTTGGGTGAGAGGAGGTCTCAAGAACTTGCAGTTGATTTGGGGATGGATTAAATAGGAGGGACTGCCTTGTTGTTGCCCATGGCCTCACTTCTGTAAGACACGCGTTGCTGTGGTTGCTGCTAGAGAGGAGGTCACCAACACGAGGTGTTCAGGGCAAACATTTTGCAGCAGCTCAGCAGATGGTCTGGCTTACCATGCTGCTCTTTGTCAAAGGTGCCAGATATTGAAAGTTTTTCTTTTGTTTTTTCTTCAGTACTAGTTGATGTAGGTGAAAAATATCAGTGATGTCTCTGGCAGTTTTGGTCAAAGGCATAGTTTGGCAAGAATCATAGAATGGTTTGGTTTGGAAGGGACCATAAAGCTTCCAACCCCCAGTCCCAACCCCCCTGCCATCAGCAGGGACACCTTCCACTAGACCAGGTTGCTCAAAGCTTCATCCAACCTGGCCCAGAACACTTCCAGGGAGGAGCAGCCACAGCTTCTCTGGCCAACCTGGGCCAGGGTCTCACCACCCGCACAGCAAAGAATTTCTTCCTCACATCTCATCTCCATCTCCCCTCTGCCACTTTCAAGCCATCACCCCTTGTTCTGTCACTCCCTGCCCTTGGCCAAAGTCCCTCCCCAGCCTTCCTGGAGCCCCTTCAGGTACTGGGAGGCCACTGGAAGGTCTCCCTGGAGCCTTCTCTTCTCCAGGCTGAACAGCCCCAGCTCTCTCAGCCTGTCCTCACAGCAGAGCTGCTCCAGCCCTCAGATATATTCCTGCTGCCCAGGCAGTTGTGTGCTGCAAAGGAGAAGGTGCTCTTGGATTCAAAGGGCCGCGTGGCTTGAAGTGAAAAGCCAGGTTTTAAGCCTGTTTTAACTCTTTTCTGATCAGCTGTGTTAAGGCTGGAATTTATTCGAGCTGCTGGCATTCCCACCCTTGAACTTTGCCAGTCTCATGTTGTTGATGCTGGGTTGGGTTTGGTTTGCCTGCTGGAGCAGCTGTAATTCTGTCACCAACCTGAGCAGGCTTTTACTACATCTTGAGAACGTTCAGGTTATTCTCTGTGAGAAGGAGCTGAAGCAGCATTTCAGCAGCTCCACTGAAACACCAAACTGTCCATCCTCCGGTGTGGAAGGACAGTATTTTTGCAGGCAGGGTACAGCCCTGTAATCCTTTCCTGTGTCCTCACTCCTGCTCTGAGTTCATGGAAGAAAGTCCTTCCACACATCCTGAGCCTGTTGTACTTTATAAGAGTGTTTTCTTCTTTGTCAAAAAAGAAAACTTAAGGAGTAGGTCTTGCTGGGCTTGGCAAGGGTTCCTTAAAGACTGAGCAATGCTAGGAATGAAACTGGAGGTTTCTCCTGTCGTGCTTGGGCAGTTGGAAAGGTTCCACTGCCCACATTCCACTTCTTTCTATTTGGGTATGAAATGCTGATTTAATTGGTACCAGGTTCCTCTCACCAATGGCATTTCTTGTCAGGTTTTTTTTCCTTATTAATTTTCTAGCTCTAGGCAGAACCTTTTGGGTGGTGGCTCCAGTGCAGCAGTTGTGTTACAGCTTCCAAATGGTCCTTTGTGGTGGTGATGGATGACTGCTGTGTGCTGACCTTTGGCTCTGGCCCTTTCAAACCACTCTCTTGCAAAGTGCCAGGAGATTGTTTACGGGAAGAAGAAGGTTTCCATTCTCCTGGGGTGAAGTTCCCCTTTCAGCACAGAGCTTCAGCTTTAACAGATAATCATTGCTTCAAACCAGAGAGCTTTTGTGTAAGGAGATTGCTTGATAGAACCATAGTGACTTGCCAGCTCTGTATTGCTCTTCTCAGAAGAAAAGCCTTCTGGAAGTCACTGGAGTTTGTGAAGCACAATGTGACATCAGAGTGGCTTTCACCAAGCTGAGGGTGACTGCACTGGCAGAAGGATGGCTCAGGCTTTTCTTGTCCCTTCTGGGGGATTTTTCAAGCACTGATCTACTTCATTCTTTTGTAATTAAATCTTTTCTTGCATAATTAAATCTTTTGCTTTGTGCTTTCAAAGTCTTCTGTTGAAACAAGCTGTTGGTGGCGTAGATGTCTGTCCTGGAAGGTGCCTTTGGTTTTTCTTATGGCCATTTTGCCACGTTGAGGTAGTCAGGAATTTTTGGAAGCTGTTCAGGATGACTCTTACAGATGCTTTTAAATGATTGTGCAGATATTGTGATACTGCTTCTGATCTGGACACCTGTACCTGTAGAAAATTGCTTTGTCTTAGTTATGTCTGTTCTGCCTTCAAAGTTAAAATAACATAATCATGGAATCACAAACTGGGTTGGGTTGGAAGGGACCTTAAAGCTCATCCAGTGCCAACCCCCCTGCCAGCAGCAGGGACACCTTCCACTAGACCACGTTGCTCAAAGCCTCATCCAACCTGACCGAGAACACTTCCAGGGAGGAGCAGCCACAGCTTCTCTGGGCAACCTGGGCCAGGGTCTCACCACCCTCACACCAAAGAATTTCTTCCTCACTTCTCATCTCCATCTCCCCTCTTCCAGTTTCAAGCCATCACCCCTTGTTCTGTCACTCCCTGCCCTTGGCCAAAGTCCCTCCCCAGCCTTCCTGGAGCCCCTTCAGGTACTGGAAGACCAATAATCACATATGTGCACACAATTCATCCACGTTCAGGAGCTTAGAAGGACCTCTTATGTGTAGGACACTGGGGAACTAGCAAAACCCCAACCAGAATACCTTGATTTTCTGGAACATGATGTGGGTATGTAGATAGCAGTGTCCTGTCCCAGTGGCTGAGAGCTTGGTTGGGTCCCTTTATGAACTGTTTGAGTTTCAGAGTGGCCTTCTAAATATTTACATGATAGAACTGAAATGCTGCAATGTGGTTTTAAATGGTTGCAGAAGAGTTTTGCCCCAGACAGTGGAGCAGTCTCCATCTGCCACACTGTCCCCTCTTTGGTTAAAAGTCTGTCTGTGGTCTGTTAAACTCCAGTTGGATTGTCAGGGTGAGCCATCACCCAATGTTTCTCAGCCCCGTGTTTTTGCCTGGTAACGCTCCTTCCACCCAGGAGCTTGGTGAGAAGCTTAATTCATGTCTTCTAGTTTAAAATGACACCATTTCAGTGAAGCTTGGCAGGCTTGTAGGTCATTCAAAATTGATCATCTAGAGCAGGATCAGCTAACACAGAGGTCTCATTGGACATTCTTGTGCCTTCAGTCAGGAGCTGAGCTGATCACTTTGAGCCTGCTTATTATTTAAGGAATCCTTTGAATATTAGGCTGGAGAAATAATAAATGGATTGGTTTTCTTCAGCCTTGGTGTCTGAAGAGACACTGTGAGCAGAGTCCCATCAAGACAACACACTGTATTGTTTGGGAGATGTTGTGTCCAAATATTCACTTAGAGTTATTGCTCATGGGTAATGTCTGAGGAGCAGAGAAGTGAACGTGTTCACAGTGAGTCCTGCCCCACGTTAGGAGCAGATTTCTGAGCCATCATTAAGGTTTGATTCCACCACCATTTGCCTTGGCAGAGCCACAGTGAAGCTGTGGCAAAGCTGGTGGAAGAGATCAGCCTGAGCTTTCCAAAAGGTTGCTCAGCAGAAGCTGTGATGTGGAATCAGAGCTGAGAGGACCCTCAGACTGGTTCTTGAACACATTTTCTGCCATGTTTAGTTTGAAACTGTGATTGCAGCCCTGAAGGCCAACTGTGTCCTGGGCTGTATCAGAAGAGAGGTGGGCAGCAGGGTGAGGGAGGGGATTGTCCCCCTCTGCTCTGCCCTTGTGAGGCCCCATCTGGAGTGTTGTGTTCAGGCCTGGAGCCCCCAACACAAGAAGGATGTGGAGCTGTTGGAGTGGATCCAGAAGAGAGCCAGGAAGGTGACCAGAGGGCTGGAGCACCTCTCTGCTGAAGAAAGGTTGAGGGAGCTGGGCTTGTTTAGCTTGGAGGAGAGGAGACCTCGTGGTGGCCTTCCAGTACTTGAAGGGAGCTTCTAAACAGGAGGGAGAGCGACTTTTGACATGGGCAGCTCGTGATGGGGCAAGGGGAAATGGCCTTAAACTAAGAGAGGGGAGATTCAGGTTGGCTCTGAGGAGGAACTTTTTCACCCAGAGGGTGGTGAGGCACTGGAACAGGTTGCCCAGAGAAGCTGTGGATGCCTCATCCCTGGAGGCATTCAAAGCCAGGTTGGTTGGGGCACTGGGCAGCCTGATCTAGTGGTTGGCAACCCTGTCCACAGCCAGGGGGTTGGAACTGGATGATCTTTGCATCCAGTTTTGGAGCCCTCAACACAAGAAGGACATGGACCTGTTGGAGTGTGTCCAGAGGAGGCCACAAAAATGATGCCAGGGCTGGAGCAGCTCTGCTGTGAGGACAGGCTGAGAGAGTTGGGGCTGTTCAGCCTGGAAAAGAGAAGGTTCTGGGGTGACAGCAGCCTTCTAGTACCTGAAGGTGCCTGTAAGAAGCTGGGGAAGAACTGCTCACAAGGGCAGGGAGCAATGGGATGAGGGGTGCTGGTTTTAAACTAAAAAAGGGTCGATTTAGGTTGGATATTAGGAAAAAGTTCTTCAGTGTGAGGGTGGTGGATCATTGGCACAGGTTGCCCAGAGAGGCAGTGGAGGCCCCGTCCCTGGAGAGACTCAAGGTCAGGCTTGATGGGGCTCTGAGCAACCTGCTCCAGTGAAGATGTCCCTGCTCACTGCAGGGGGTTGGACTGGATGGCCTTTGAGGGTCCCTGCCAACCCAAACCATGCTGTGATTCTGTGATCTTTAAGGTCCTTTCCAACCCAAACCGTTCAATGATTCTATGACTCTCAGTGCTGCTCGGCTCTAGCTCAACCTTTTTTCCTTTCTTTTAGCCCAGATTAGTTTGGTGCCTGTGTCACCAGCCAGCAGTAAAGCAAGTATGGGAAGAAACAGCTTTACAGGGCTGGAAGGACTCTGCTCACCTGGAGTAGATGTGTGAAGAGTGCTCAGCCTTGGTCATTGGTGTTTGATCTAATTTCTAAGTCTAAAACAGCATGGCATGGCTGGTGTGCACTGGGATGGCTTAGCAGGTAACCACACTTTCTGCCAGAGTTACCTTGGTGAAGGCCCAGATTCAGCAGCTTCATAAAGTGCTTTTAAGGAGTTCTGCAAGGATGTGCTGTTTCTTCCTGGAACCGAAGCTGTGACTCCTGGCAGCAGCAAACAAGATGAGTAAACTCCTTCTCGTCACTAAAGCTGGCTGAGGTTGGTGAGACTCTCTTCTGATGTTGAACATGTGCAATTTTCTTGGCCTTTAGAGGAAGCTGTGGGCGCTCCACATGGTGGAAGTTGATTTCAGTAACTTAAGAGAAAATGCCTCAGCTTTGGGCTCTGGAGCTTGGCACCTGGCTCGGTTTAGCTGCTTCCTCTCTTCTTTCAAACAGCTCAGTAGCAGATCTGGGCAAGCATGTCCTATTGCCAATTTAATTTTTAATTTAAACCCCCTTTTCAAGCACCATATTCCTGCTACTGACAAGTGATCTGTGAGAGAATGATCTGCCATGAGTGCTGCTGCTGGCTTCTGCAAAATGGAAACAACATCTGGCTGGGGCTGTGCTGGTTGATAGCAGTGAAGAGTGGCTTGGACAGCTCTGCTAGAGGAGGAATGTGTCACCCTTTTCCATGCTGGTCAAGAAATCCTGTAAGGACATGAATTCTGGGAGTGCAGGAGGGTCTTGGTTGAGATTAGACCTTGCTGGACAAACCTGCTTGCACAGAAATGGAGAAGAAATAAGCAGGACAGAGCCAGACTGGGAGGAGATGATGTGATGCAGCTAGATGCCGTTGTGTGTGCTTGGTTGTGCTTCTGGCCAGTGTCAGGCAGAAGTTGCTGTGAGGTCTTGTGGGTCTCATCCTGTCCTAGGTAAAGGTGTCCATGACAATATGTGGGATGATCAGTTCTTGTCAGCAGTGCTGAACGGGGTTACAGTGGTGCTTTCTCCAGGGAAGGACTAGATGGTGTGAAACACCCAGGCTCTGTGGCTCACAGCAGTTTGTTCTTCCTTGTGTATCTGCTTAACCCTACAAATGCCTGTGAGGCCTGGGGAGTTCCTTGTGTAGGGAGGAGAAGGTTGAGATGTTGTCCAGTCCCACTGAGCTGGAGGGGGAGCTCAAGACATGGGAGCAGCCTGACACTGAAGTCACCAAAGCCTCACTTCATCTTCCAATTGTCCCCTTTGCCATCTAACAGAGGGTCCCTTCTGCTTGCTCCTGCCAGCCACCACCCCTGTGCTGGCCCGAGTGTCACCACAGGCTCCTGGAGAGTCACCCCAGGGAACAGATGTGTCCTGGTTTAGGACTGAGTTAATTTTCTTCTTAGTAGCTAGAAAGCGCTGGGTTTTGGTTTCATTGAGGGATTTGTTAGGAGAAGAATGTTGATAAGGTACAAGGACAGGGTGGTCGGGCAGTTTGTGAGTGTAGAGGGCTGGGAGGGAGAAGCACAGTAATTAGCAAAACCCCAAATTGGCATTTGGCTCTGCCAATGAGATGTTCCATCTCATGTCATGTCATGGTCAGTGTATTGACCAGGATTGTCTGTAAATCTGGAGATCTCTCGGGAATCACTTGGGCTTGCTCTTCTGGGATTGTGGTTTTGGGTTCGGGGTTCCTTTTTGCTCCTCTGGGGTTGCTGTTGGTGGGTGGGGAGCAGTTGCACTGGCCATCACTCATAGATGTGTTTAGTTAGTCAGTTGATATTGTTGTTATCATTATAATCATTACTATTTCAATTTTATTTCTCTCCAATTATTAAGTTGTTCTTCTCTCAACCTCCAGGTCTCCTCACCTTTACCCCTCCAGTTCTCTCCCCTGTCCCCTGACGGGGGGGAGAAGGGGCAGGGGGGTGTGTGAGCGGCTGTGTGGTGTTTGACTGCCAGCCAAGTTGAACTCCTACAAGATGCCATTTTAGGCTGATGTGTCCTAACCACCAGCAAGGTCAGGGCCAGCGTGAGGGGGCAGGAGCAAACATCAGCTCAAGAAGAAAGAGGAGGTGGGGCAGATCCCTGCTGTTCTAAAAGCTGTATGGTTCCTTGTTAGCCACGTGTGTCTTCACTGGTTTGATTTTTAGCTGGTGTAGATGTGGTGGCATCTGCTCTTGCTGTAGTTGGTGCCTGTGGAGGGGACTTTGGGACACAGTGGCACTCCCCTGGGATCTTGCTGTGTGAGGGACACAGGATGACAAATGAGCAGGGCAGTTGTGCCACCTTTCCTTGTAGGAGATGAAGGCCAGTTCTGCTGAGCAGAGGCTTTTTTTCCCCTGCTAAGTCCATGCTGGTTGGCAGGAAGGAGATTTGATACCTGAGACTTGATTTCCCTTGAAAATGGTAATATTAACAGCAGCCTAAAGTTGAGACCTGCTGGGTTTGGGGACAACCAGGCCACTGATGTAGAAAAGCTCCTGTGTGAGTGACATGGTGAGGCTGCTCCAATCCCTCTTATTTTTATGCTGATTTTGAAGTGACTTTTAATCCTCCAGACATTGGTCTCTAAGCACTTCTTTCAAAGAGGAAAATACCCCTGATCAAGCAGTTGAGGTAATAATAGTGCTTAGTGCTTAACGAACGCGGTGGAATTAATCCTCCTGGACCAATAAATTCAAATGAAATTGCGTTGATCTTGGCTGGGGAACAGGGAAGTGATGTGAAATCAGCTTTGCTCTGGGCACGGAGGAGCAGCTCCCTCACCGTGACTCCACCACAGCCAGTGGAGATGGGAGTGGTGGGAACCTGGGCAGTTTGGGTTCAAGCTGAGCCCTGCATTCAATTCTTCCACTCTCACAACTGCACTGAGAGTCAGATGTTCTTCTCCAGGCTAGGTTAGACCTGCTGAGGAGCAGTGGGAATGTGTCTCCTTGGTCCTGCTTAGGGCCAGGGGGATGTTTCTGGTTCCTTGTGCTGCTTCTTCCCACGTGCTGTCCCTTGGGATCAGAGCAGATGTCTCATGTCACTAGGCTGGACCTGTTACTCTGCTGTCCTACTACATGGAAAAGTCTTGTAGCCACCCTTTCTTGACTCAAACAAAACTGAGGAATAGAAATAAATCTCATGAAGAGAAATAGTCTCAAGTTGGCCAAAGTCCCTAGGGTGGCCACAGCCTTTGCTCTATGGACCCCCAGAATCAAATGGAGAGTGCTGTGGGTGGACACTGACACCTTCTTGGTGGCCAACAGGGAAGAGTGGCATTGAGATGGTGAGGCTTAATAATTTTGTGTACCAATTGATACACTTTGTGTATCAATTATTGGGAGTTAAAATTGATAATTTGATTTATTTCTTGTTTTCAGGTTACAAGCTGATTGGAAGCCACTCGGGGGTGAAGCTCTGCCGATGGACAAAGGTATGCTCTCTTTTCTTTTCTCATTTTATAAATGGGAAAAAAAAAGCTAGAGACTTATTCAGGTGATTACAATTTCCAGCTGAAGTATCCTTTAAAAATGGGTTATTACTTGCACAACACCAAAGTTCATCTTCCCAGCTGTAGTTGAACATTTCAAGCTATTAAAATCCCCCTGCAAGGAGTGAGAATGTGACCACGGCACAGAGCTGGGAACATCATTTTCTGTTGGGTTTTTCCTGTTATTCTGCTGTCTGCTACAATATCTCCTGCCCAGTGAAATACATGGCAGGAGCAGAACACTGTGGAGAAAAGTGGGAAGGTTCCATCACCGGTGGGAGAACTTCAGAAACAAAGCTAACGCGGGCCGTCATGACACTCAGATGGGCATTGGAGCCCGTGGTTCAGTGACTGATGGGTCTGGTGTGCAGCAGTCAGAGCTCCTCTGCAGCTTCTCAGCACTTGTCAGGTCAGATTTAGTGAAGTGACTGTCCCTGGTTAATGCTGGGACTGGAGAGGAAAAATGACTCTGTGGGAGTGTGTGTGTAAATGTATAGGGGTGTGTGACAGTCATGGAATGGTTTGGGTTGGAAGGGACCTTAAAACTCATCCAGTCGCAACCCCCCTGCCAGCAGCAGGGACACCTTCCACTAGACCAGGTTGCTCAAAGCCTCATCCAACCTGGCCTTCAACACTTCCAGGGAGGAGCAGCCACAGCTTCTCTGGGCAACCTGGGCCAGGGTCTCACCACCCTCACACCAAAGAATTTCTTCCTCACATCTCATCTCCATCTCCCCTCTGCCACTTTCAAGCCATCACCCCTTGTTCTGTCACTCCCTGCCCTTGGCCAAAGTCCCTCCCCAGCCTTCCTGGAGCCCCTTCAGGTACTGGGAGGCCACTGGAAGGTCTCTCTGGAGCCTTCTCTTCTCCAGGCTGAACAGCCCCAACTCTCTCAGCCTGTCCTCACAGCAGAGCTGCTCCAGCCCTGGCATCATCCTCGTGGCCTCCTCTGGGCTGGCTCCAGTAGCTCCATGTCCTTGTGCTGTTGGTGGCCCCAGCACTGGAGGCAGCACTGCAGGGGGGGTCTCAGGAGAGCGGAGCAGAGGGGCAGAATCCCCTCCCTGGCCCTGCTGCCCACGCTGCTCTGGGTGCAGCCCAGGACACGGTTATTGGCTCTGGGCTGCCAGCGCATGGTGCCGCCTCATGTGGAGCTTCTCCTCCCCCAGCACCCCAAGTCCTTCTCCTCAGGGCTGCTCTCTCAATCCACTCATCACCCAGCCTGGATTTATGTTTGAGGTTACCCCAACCCAAGCGCAGGACCTTGCATTTGGCCTTGTTGAACTTCGTGGGGTTTGCACGGGCCAAGCTCTCAAGCCTGTCCAGGTGGCTCTGGATGGTGTCCCATCCCATATGTCTCTGTGTGTGTACATACACACCCATATATAAATATATGGTCAGACCCTGGCCCAGGTTGGCCAGAGAAGCTGTGGCTGCTCCTCCCTGGAAGTGTTCTTGGCCAGGTTGGATGAGGCTTTGAGCAACCTGGTCTAGTGGAAGGTGTCCCTGCTGCTGGCAGGGGGGTTGGGACTGGATGAGCTTTAAGGTCCCTTCCAGCCCAAACCACTCTGGGATTTTATATGTAAACCACCCCCCTCCCAGCCCTGCAGCTGGGCTGTGGGGGCTCTCCCAGTAGTTTGCAGAATTCAAACCATTCCCAGCAGAGGCACCAAGCCTGAAGTACAAACTTCAGCCACTTCAATGCATTGATGGTTTTGACTGTCCTGTGCAGGTCCCTGAGAAGCTCAGAAGCTGAAAGCTGGTCTGTAGTGTTGGACATTTGGGGAGTAACATTGATACCACATACTCAAACCTTCAGCATCTGTGGGATGATAAATGAGGAGAATCACCCCCTCATCACAGTGCCAGCGCATCTGATGCTGGCGCTGTGGCAGTGATCAGGTCCCTGCTCTCTGGGCTCTCTTTTGCTACATGATTAACTCTGTTTAGTTTGGAAAAGAGCTCTTTGAAGGGCAATCACCAAAGTGGGTGGTTCTGGGGAGGTTTTCTTATTGAAATGCCTGGTATCAATGAATTTGTTTCATCAAAAGTCTTGTTCTCCTGAGTGATTTAAAGAGCCCACCGCTGTGTTATCATGAATATTTGTGAGACATACTGATCCCACTGATGCTTCTGTGGTTTACTCTTACAAATATTTCCCTCTTCTATAATTTTTATGTCAGGGAAAGCCATGAAATGTTGAGAGAAAAACTTGTCAAACTTCATCAGAGCTGTAACTGAAAAAAAGAGAACCTATTTTTATTAAAGAAGCAGGATTTAGTGCCACGCTGTAAAGCCATTTTACACAATAAATAGCAGCTCTGTGTGCTTAGATAGGACCAGGCTATTTTTAGCTTAAGCAGGAATTGAATGTAAAGTGTTCTTAATAAATGGAGCTGAAATTGGTTACAGGCAGTGGCTTTGACTGGGATTCACACCAATATGTGAGTGTCTTCAGGAAGCTTGTTTGAGATCGGTATCAGTGGGAAGCAGGAGCAGGGCTGGGAGGATTAGTGTTAAGTAGAGTTTCATAGAGTTATCTCAGATGAAAATGATTGTGTCTGTCCTGTCCTGGAAAAGAACATAAAAACCTGCAAGTTTGAGGAAGAGTCTGATTTGCCTGTCTTATGAAACCCAAAATAGAACTTGCTCTCCTAGAACTTGTGTATCTCCCCAAATCTTTATTGTTTGAGGAATAGGTAAAACTTGTGTATCTCCCAAAAATCTTTATTCTTTGAGGAATGGGTAGAATAAACAGCATTTTCCATCTTGTGGAACAAAGCTGTGCATATATTAGGGGTTACACATATATTCTATCCCTGCTGCTTTTAGTGGAGACTCTCTTGCATCACCAGGACTCTCCAGGTAGAGGAAGGTAGATTAAAAGACTATGTCATATTTCAAATTTGCTCTTGAGAGTTATAAAGATTCTCTCTCATTTATTATTGAACTGAAATAATGGAAGATAGTCTTTGCTCCAAGCAACTTGCATGCTAAATAGGAGCTGCATCCCGGTGGGAAGGCGGCTGTGCTGCTGCTGAGAAGACAAATGCAGCGTCCTGCTGGAGCCGCTGGCTGGTGTGAGCGAGGGTTTTATAAGGTCAGGGTATTTATTTAATTTAGTGCTTGAAGAAATACTCTCCTAGACAAATGAAAAGAACGGAGTGTTCAGTAGTTCAGCCTCAGAATTGATCCTTGTTACTCTTTAGTGGCCTTTTACAATGATATTTCTTGCAGCTTAAGTGACTTTGCCTGCTTTTTGTTGGCTGAGTCGGTTAAGAGCTTCAGGAAAGCACGTTGTTATTGATTATGTTAAAAGTTTCTCTCCTCTGAAGCAGTTGTAAAATTGACATCATCAATGCCCTGTTTCTCTAAGGACCTCTATAAACAATCAGGCTGTATAGTGACCTGCGTGCTGTGAATGTCTTTGTGTTGGCTGAGAGCCCTGCAGAGAGATCTGGAGAAATGAGAGAGCTGGGCAGGCCCCAACTGGGTGAACCTGAACAGGGGCAAGGGCCGGATTGTGCACCTGGGACACGGCCACCCTGGACACCCCCAGCCTGGGGAACGAGAGGCTGGGGAGCAGCCCTGAGAGAGGGACCTGGGGGTTCTGGTCAACCCCCAGCTGGACATGAGCCAACAGTGTGTCCTGGCAGCCCAGAGGGACCCCCGTGTCCTGGGGGAACCCAGCCCTGCACTGGAGCCGGGCCAGGGAGGGGATCGTCCCGCTCTGCTCTGCACTGGGGCGGCCTCACCTCCAGCACTGGGGGCAGCTTGGGCACCACGGGAGAAAAAGGATCTGAAGCTGCTGGAGAGTGTCCAGAGGAGGGACACAACATTGGGGAAGGGTTTAGAGGGGAAGGGTGTGAGGAGAGGCTGAAGGCACTTGGTGTGTTCAGCCTGGAGAAGAGGAGACTGAGAGGAGATCTCATGGCGGTCTGGAACTTCCTCCCAAGGGGCAGAGGAGGGGCAGGCGCTGAGCTCTTCTCTCTGGCCACCAACGCCAGGAGCAGAGGCCATGGCAGGAAGATGTGGCAGGGGAGGGGGAGGTTGGCCATGAGGAAAAGGTTCTTGAGGCAGAGGGTGGTGGAGCACTGGCACAGGCTCCCCAGGGAGGTGCTGATGGCCCCAAGCCTGACAAGATTCCAGCAGCATTTGGCCCTCAGGGACATGGTGTGAATGTTGGGATTGTCCTGTGCAGGGACAGCAGTTGGACTCCATCATCCTGGTGGGTCCCTTCCAGCTCACAGCACTCTGTGATTGATTCAGACCTGCAGCCATGACCTCTCGTGCAGTGTCTGGCCCAGGTGACTCTGAACACCAGAATTACTCGGGACTGAAAACTGCAGATGTGCCCAGTGGGAGCAGATTTCAAACCTCTGCACTCAGTTTGGTTACAGGTGATGTTTTAACCTCCTTGGTGTTTGTCTGTTCTTTCTCTGCTGTCAGTCCATGCTTCGAGGCCGAGGGGGCTGCTACAAGCACACGTTTTATGGGATTGAGAGCCACCGCTGCATGGAGGCCACGCCGAGCCTGGCCTGTGCTAACAAATGTGTCTTCTGCTGGAGGTAAAACACTGATGCACTTCTACTTTGGGGTGGGGGCTCTGTTCCACTCTGTCCTTCTGTTCCTCAAACCCAGGGCAGTGGTACCCGTGTGTCCTTTTCACTTGGGAACTGGGGGAAGAAGGGTTTGAAGGGAGCAGTGGTGTTCCCCCTTCTTACCTCTAATCCTCCCCTTTTGAGAGCTGCAGAACCCATGGGTGAGGGATGGTGGGAGGTGAGCTGGGTGGGTGGGCTCCACAGCTCGGAGGCTGGAGAGGATCTGAGGGCTCCCCAGTGCTGCCTCCTCTGGAACTGTCTCTGCTGAAGCCAAATCTTGGGCCCTGGCAGGTTCAGACTAGGTGGGCACCAGTGGAGGGAGGAATCAGGGAGGCAGGAGATGGACACCTCTTCATCTACTGCCCCGTGAGCCCCACCACCACCTGCACTGAGCACTTGGTGGAGGTTTTGTTCCATCTGGAGATCATTGTCTGGGATTCCTGGTGCTCTGGAGACCATGGGCTGTCTCATGTTGTGCAAAGCCACCAAGGTGCTAAGCAAAGTGTTTATCTTTGTTCTGAAATGGGGCCATTTTTCTTCTTTAAAGTACCTTCACCCCCACCAACTCAGCTGCATTCTCAGTGAGTGAAAAGTGATGACTTAGTGACCCTTGCCTTCCTAAAACAGGAGCTAATAATTGATTTTCCATTTCAGTCAGTGAAATGACCTGTTTTCTCACAGGAATTATTCTCGTTAATTCTCTAAAGGAAAGGAGCTCTGCCTGGAGCTGGGAGCTGCCCTGGCACTGCTGACTCACCCAAAGGCCTGGAGTTCTGAGGGAGGTTTTTGCTCAGCTGGGGGAATGCAGGATGGGATCAGTGAGAGGGACTGAGAGGCTCAGCAGAAATAAAAGCAGTGATGTGAAGGTGTTCTGAGAGGGAGAGACATGCTCTGTCCAACACCCTGAATGGAGGGTGGGGAGAGCTGGGGGTGGGTCTGTTCAACCAAGGACCAAGGGACAGGACAAGAGGAAATGGGCTCCAGTTGTGCCCAGGGCAGTTGAGATGGGATGTGAGGAAGAATTTCTTTGCTGAAAGGGTTCTGAGGCATTGGAAGGGGTTGCCCAGGGCAGTGGTGGAGTCCCCATCCCTGGAGGGATTGAAGAGTCGTGTAGACACAGTGCTGAGGGACATGGGTCAGTGGGGACTGGGCAGTGTTGGGTTCATGGTTGGACTCCATGATCCTAAAGGGCTTTTCCAATTGAGACAATTCTGTGGGATTCTGTGTGTGAGGTCATTCTTTGGCCTCTTTGGTCTCCTGCCTGGCTGGCTAATTCAAACCATGGGTGCTGTGCTTCCTTTGATATCTGTACCTACCCCAGGAGGCTGGCTGCCAGTAACACCCATTCCATCCCTAAACCTGCCTGTCCAGCATCTCAATATGTCCATGCAAGACCAACCAAATTCCTCTGAGTACCACTTTGTCTTTCATAGTCTTCAAGTTTTAATAATGCAAATATTTCATGAGAATATTTAAATGCCAGCAAAAGGCCTGCTAGAGTTTTGAAGGCACTTTGAAGCTGCCTCCCATGTTGGTGCTCAGTGTAAGTGTCAGACACTGGTCATCCTGTTAAGTTTGCATTTGGGAGTCTATTCTAAAATGTTAATTGGTGCTCTTGATGAGCTTTCATCATATCCTGCCTTGAAAGGACACCACAAATGGCATGTTTAATGTGCAAGTTTTACTGCTTTTCTTCAGAGCAATCTAATAACAGGGAAGAAAAAGGTCCTGCTTGTTCCTTCTCTCCCATGGATCAGCTAGCCAGGGTGCAGTTCATTCTGCAGTGGTGGCTGTGCTGGTAGGGAGAAGATTGCCACACATATTATCCCTCTGTCCCTACATAGAAGGTAGATAAATGCCAAATAAAAAGCAATAACATCACCAGAATGAGACATTTTGCTCCTGGCATTGCACTGCAGACCATTTAACACTGCTCCCCTTCAAAATGCCCCAGATTGGTATTTCTTGGCAGCAGCAGCAGCCTGTGTCTGGAGTCTGGGACTGAACTGGGGAAGTCAAACAAGTGGGAATGGAGAAGTGCAGTAATTGGGATTAATTGCCATGTGTGATACCTTCCATGTGCCTCTAACTCCTCATCCTGTGGCTGTCATTTGTCACTTTTTAAGAGGAATCCTGGGAACAGTAGCCCTGATGATAATGAATGCTGGAATGCTTATTTTACTGGTGGTGACAACTTGAATGCAGGGAAACAGCTTTTCAAGGGACTGTGCTGCAAAATGTTCTCATTTCTTTAGCTTCTGTGGGTGAAGTAGGTTGCAGTTGTTGGACTTTTCCATATGGGTTGCAGCTTGTCTGTCTTCTCAGACCTCTGCTGAGTTGGAAGGCTTAAGGCTCATCCTAAGGTTCACTTTATTGTACCCTTAAGCCTGGCTTAAAGCAGAGCTGAAAGCAGCTTTCTGTGCTTTGGTTGCTTTTCCA
This sequence comes from Caprimulgus europaeus, assembly GCA_907165065.1. Next base: position 11,223,163 of record OU015544.1, on the reverse strand, counting down.
GACCCTGTGCTTGGGCTGCTACAGCCTTTGTGTGCCTGTGAGCTGTTAGCCAGGTTAATTTGGTGTAGGAAGAGAAAACTTCATACCTGCTCTTCATATGCTCCCTACCAGTTGCATATCAGCACACTTCACAAACCCTGCAGCCAGGAGTATCTATATATATATATATATATATATATATATATATATTTAAATTTTATTTTAAACCCACCATCCCTTGCAGGTTCTCAAGCACGTGAGGCTAAATGGAGACTCCCAGGCACTGCTGGCTGGGGAGGATAAGCACGTTACCTTCTTATTAGCAGTTGCCATCTGTGCTGTTGGAGACAGAGGAAGAAATAGTTTTGATCTACTCTTGGCAAAATGTTTTAATGCAGGTTTTAGGCCTCACTGGTCTCCCTGTGCAGCTCTGCACACTCAGTTGCAGATAAGGCTGCTGTGAGTCTTTTTTTTTAAATTATTTTCTTGATCTCTTCTTCAGGATTTTTGACATTTGTAGAGTCTGCCAACATTTCCAACTGCATAACCACTGCAGCTCTCCCGGGGTTGCTGAGGAAAAGGCCAAGGAGCCTGTTTGTTTTCTCTTCCTCTCTTTGGCAAGAGGTGCTGTGGTTCAGCCGCTGTCCCTGGGAACTGGATGTCAGCGTAGCTGGCTGGCTGTGACTGACACATTTTTGGCCCTGAACCAGGAATCATGGGTGGAGCCAACCCCCAAACACCCTCACAAAGTTAGGCTATTTGTAAAAGACCCAGCTTGGCTCTGCACTGGAGACTTTCCTTCTCCTCTGTGGTGGTTTCACTGGGCTGGCAGCCAAACCCAGCTGCTCGCTCACTGCCCCCACCCAGGGGATAGGGGAGAGAACTGGGGGGCAGGGTAAGGAGACTGGGAGGGGGAGAGAAGAACAAGTTAATCATTGAAATAAAATAAAACTTCAAATAATAATGGTATTAATAATAATAATAGTAATAAATTATGCAGATGAGTGGCACCCAGTGCCATTGCTCAGTACCCGCCCACCCAGCCCGGCCCGTTCCCAGAGAACGATCCCGGAGCAGCGACAATCCCGACCCGAAACCGCAATCCCGGGAGAGCCAGAGCCCGAGCGAGAGCCAGAGAGAGCCAGAGAGGAAGAGCCCCTCATGGATCTCCTGCCCATGGGGGACAGGAGATGGAACAGCCCCTTGGCAGAGCCCAGTGCCCATGGAGCTGATCCATGTCAATATTCCTCACCCCTGAGCTCTTGCACCTGCAGATCAGCAAAACACAAAGTCCTTCGACTTCCAGTGACAACTGAAAACATCAGTGTGCTCTCAGCATTTCTCTCCTAACAAATCCCAGCTGAACCCAACCCCCAGCGCTGCTCTGGCTGCTGAACAGACCCAGCTCTGGCCCAGCTCACACCAGGGCATCCTCCGTGTCCCTGGAAGCAGTAAGTCCCTGGTAGCCATCAAACCTGCCAGTGCCCCTTCACGGCAGCAGCCACTGGCTTGTGCTTCCCTGCTCTCCCCTTCAGAGCTGGCTGAGAGTTTGTTGATGTGGGTTTATAAAGTGGCAGCTTCTCTGGAGGGCAGGAAGAGCAGATCACTCATTTGTGTGGTGTCCCCCCTGCAAGGCAGCAATGGTGCTTTGTTGAGCTCCCAAAGATGTGGCATCAAGAACAAGGAACACCTTAATTACTGCAACATCCCAGAGTCATCATTCTCCCACAGCAATGGTCTGTCACTCCCCATTGTTGCTCTCAGCTGGGCTCTCTGTGTCTGTAGTATCTCTTTAGTTTAATTGTCTAAATGGCAATGTGCAAGTGACCAAATCTTTTAATCAATTAGAGCGAGTGTGGGGACCGAAGCTCTAACGCTGGATTGCAGCACAGTCGCCAGGCAAACCTGATTTGATTATGTTGTCTGGCAGTGACTAAAGCCCAATCAATTACTGGGGAGAGATGGAACAGCTAAATAAGATTTAAATTAATAGGGTTTATTATTTTTGTATCTGAAGAGGAAGCAAACCAGAGTGAAATATCTAGTAATGAAATTGGTTCATTTTTCTTCTGTAACTGTGGGATGTTTATACTCCAAGGTCTCAGCTTTAACTGCAGGCAGCAGCTGAAGTTCTGTTTGGATGAGCTGAAGAAGTGTGTGGCCAAAAGCCAGTGATCACAGTGAGCCCTGCAAAATGAAGAGATTAATTATCTCCCATAGGAGAGCTACTTAATAAGATCTTTAAAAAATTAAGAAGACACTGAAAACATAGATTAAAACAAAAGCTTCTCATGAAGTAACCTGACTCCAGAGGCTCAGTTCTTCAGGGAAATGTGAAATATTGTGGTATCAAAGGGGTTGACACTGCAGGCTTGTAAAGCTTGGAACCTGAGCCTGTAAGATCAGAGAGTCTCTCTGTGTCTCCAGCCTCCTCTCCTTATTCTGCCAAGTTAATGCTCTCTGCTGCCAGTGTTTCAGTTTGGTTATTTCTTGTTTACAGAATTGATGTATTGTGACCCAAGGTTCATTGTCTTCTTAAGACTTGATTCTTCATTGGGGTTGTTGTCCCTCAGGCTTGTCTGTCTTCCAGGAGCTCTTGACGTGACCATATAAATGGGGTGGGGAACAGGATATCATAGAATAGAAATGGTTCCTGCCCCTGTCAGTGCTTTTGGTTTGGGTTTTTTTGGTTACATCTTGGTGCCATTATGTACTGCTGTGCCAGCACTGTGATAACCTGAGGCATTCTAAGGAGAAAATGTTAACGTGGTCCATTGGGTGAGATGGGAGCAGACCCTGGGGAATGTCTCAGCTGGGTGCTTATGTGCCAGCTCGTAGGAACGTTGGCACTTAGTGAAGGTGCCGTGTCCTGGTGTGAGCTGGGCTGAGCTGGGTCTGTTCAGCAGCCAGAGCAGCGCTGGGGTTTGGGTTCAGCTGGGATTTGTTGGGAGAGAAATGCTGAGAGCATACTGATGTTTTCAGTTGTCACTGGAAGTCGAAGGACTTCATGTTTTGCTGATCTGCAGGTTCAAGGTCTCAGGGGTGAGGAATATTGACATGGATCAGCTCCATGGGCACTGGGCTCTGCCAAGGGGCTGCTCCATCTCCTGTCCCCCATGGGCAGGAGATCCATGAGGGGCTCTTCCTCTCTGGCTCTCTCTGGCTCTCGCTCGGGCTCTGGCTCTCCCGGGATTGCGGTTTCGGGTCGGGATTGTCGCTGCTCCGGGATGGTTCTCTGGGAACGGGCCGGGCTGGGTGGGTGGGTGCTGAGCAATGGCACTGGGGGTCACTCATCTGCATATTTTATTACTATTATTATTGTTGTTGTTATTATTATTATTTTAATATCAGTATTATTTTAAGTTTTATCTCATTTCCATTCTCAAATTGTTCTTCTCTCCCCCTCCCAGTCTCCCTACCCTGCCCCCCAATCCTCTCCCCTGTCCCCACGGAGAGGGAGTGACCGAGCATCTGGGTCTGGCTGCCAGCCCAGTGCCAGCCCAGTGCCACCATTACAGCTGGCAGTGCTGCTGGTGCTTGATGTTTGCTCAGGGCGAGGTCGCATCAGTCACTCAGCTCCAGTGTCTCCTAAACCCGTGGTAACTCATCTTTTGATTGGTTTTCCACCCTCATTTGTGCTCTTACAAACCAGTGCTACTTACACCTGCCCATTTCTTTGGGCAGATTATGAGAACATTGGGTAAGATGGTGTCAAAGCTCCACCTCTTCTCCTTTCCCTTTGCCTACAAGGACCAGGGGTGGTCTTGGCATGAAACATTCTCAGCAGGTTCATGTTGGCTGTTCCTATCTCAGTGCTGTGTTTGGGGGTTCACAAACACTTATCTCCATTCTTCCCATTGCTGTCAAGGGAAAGCAGAAGAAAAGGTCCAAGCAGGTTTCTTGTCAGCATGGAGGAACATTAAATATTGTTTACTTGTGCATTGGACAAGCTTTTTCCTTGGTCTTCCTCTTATTCCTCACATCATTGTGGGGTTGTTGGGAAAGTTGTTCCTGTTAGCCCTTCTGGGTGTCCTCTGCTAGTTGTATCTGGGGGGTTTTGGGGGGTTTTTTTGACCCTGTGTCCTTGTGCTCTTCCTTTTATTTTCAGCTGGAGGATCCCAAGGTTGCAGAAGAGCCTGTGCTTCTGCCAGATTGGCTTCTTGTGACTCTTCCTATCTTTGCTTTTTGATGCTGCAGTTTGCACTTCTGCCTTAACAGGGTTTCAAAACCTGCCAGTTCTCCTGAACCCTCTGCCCTTAAACTCTTCTCTGGGATCTCACTCACCAGTTCTCAAGGTTCACTGAAGTCTCCTTCTTGAACTCTCTTGTTTTTATTCTGCTCTTTCCCTCCTGTGTCTTCCTGGATAGGGCTGGGTTGGAGGCAGTCTTGGTAGCCAGAGGAGAGCTGGAGTGAGCTGGGAGCTCCCCATCACGATTGTGGAGCCTTGGATCACTCCATGGTGTGGGGGACTGTGGCAGTGATGGCTCATCTCTGAAATATCAAATCAAACCTGTTTCATAGAATCATAAGATGTTGTGAGCTGGAAGGGTCCCACCAGGATGATGGAGTCCAACTCCTGTCCCTGCACAGGACAATCCCAACATTCACACCATGGCCCTGAGGGCCAAATGCTGCTGGAATCTTGTCAGGGTTGGGGCCATGAGCACCTCCCTGGGGAGCCTGTGCCAGTGCTCCACCACCCTCTGCCTCAAGAACCTTTTCCTCATGGACAACCTCAGCCTCCCCTGCCACATCTTCCTGCCATGGCCTCTGCTCCTGGCGTTGGTGGCCAGAGAGAAGAGCTCAGCGCCTGCCCCTCCTCTGCCCCTTGGGAGGAAGTTCCAGACCGCCATGAGATCTCCTCTCAGTCTCCTCTTCTCCAGGCTGAACACACCAAGTGACTTCAGCTTCTCCTCACACCTTTCCCCTCTAAACCCTTCCCCAATGTTGTGTCCCTCCTCTGGACACTCTCCAGCAGCTTTAGATCCTTTTTCTCCCGTGGTGCCCAAACTGCCCCCAGTGCTGGAGGTGAGGCCGCCCCAGTGCAGAGCAGAGCGGGACGATCCCCTCCCTGGCCCGGCTCGCAGTGCAGGGCTGGGTGCCCCCAGGACATGGGGGTCCCTCTTGGCTGCCAGGACACACTGTGGGCTCATGTCCAGCTTGGGGTTGAGCAGAACCCCCAGGTCCCTCTCTCAGGGCTGCTCTCCAGCCTCTCCCTCCCCAGGCTGGGGGTGTCCAGGGTGGCCGTGTCCCAGGTGCACAATCCGGCCCTTGCCCCTGTTCAGGTTCACCCGGTTGGGGCCTGCCCAGCTCTCTCGTTTCAGGTTTCAGGTTTTCAGGTTAATTCCAGGTTTCACATTGGAATCTCTAATAAAATCAGGGTTTTCTGGTGTGTGTGGATTTGGGTGGGATTTGGGATTTGGGTGGGAAGGAATGCCATGCACAATTACCTGCTCAGGCCTTGAGTAGCAGGTGAGGCAGATGCAGGGGGTGACAGAGTCTGCAGGGGAGTAGAAGGTGACATTGAAGTCCTGTCTGTGCCAGGGACTGTGAAACACTGACCACAAGACACTGCTTCTCTCCCTGCTCTCAAGAAAACCTGCCTTTTGCTGAGTAAGCTGCTTTGTAGCCATGACCTGGTGTGTTTATTAAACAGTTAGAATGTGTTAAAAATTCAAGGACTGCTAGGCACTAATAATTAATAACTGCCCAGTGTCTCTCAAGAGCCTATTGATTTTCTGCCAACTTGCCCTATTAAATATAAAAGCTACAAGTTCTGTAGTTAAACATGTAAGGGTTTTATAAACACCTTTTTATAGTTGGTGTTCAGAAAACTTTCCGTGTTGGCAGACAGGGGGAAAAAAATAAAAAGGAAATGAGAAAAGCAAAGCTGTTTTAGCTGAAAGATGTCTGAGGTGGTAAAGGAGTTTGAGAGCAGCGTTTGGATCTTTGCTCTTGAAGTGGATGGAGAAATGTTGGAGTCAAAGGGTTGGTTTTATGGATGCCAGGTCTGGAATTGGTTGTTTTAGTGCATTTCAAAGTGTGGAGCTGCAGAAGAAGTCAGTGGGAGTCTTTTGATTGTCTTCAGCAGGCGCTGCTCCATCACTTCATGCTGAGAAAGTGCTTCCTTCTCTCTTCTCTGTTGGTGACATGCTGGGTGCCATGTCCCAGTGCCTGCAGCTGGAAGGCTGCCTGCAGCAGGTGACCTCACAGTTGTCTCCGTGACTGCCCTTCAGGGGTGGATGATGGAGAGCACTATCAGATCAGCTGCTCAGAACAGACTTTCAGGAGTATATATTGCTTGTTTTCCTCCCCAGAGCTGTGCTAATCCTAATCCAATGGTCTTGTTTTAGAAGACACTGCAGAACACGCTGGGTTGTTTGGCCAGGTGGGAGCATGATGGTACCACAGCAGCTGCTGGTAATGTTGCCTTTGCTAGGCAGGATGCATTTTTTTTCCCCAGATGATTTACAATGGCTTTGTCACATCCTCTCATCCTCATGAAACAGGGAATGGGGAGAAACTCCACCTATCTTCCAGGTGCTTGGGTGGATTTGCCTAGGTCGGCTTTTTCTGGTTTTGAAGAAGGGGTGATCTTAGAGCAACCTTCCAAAACCTGGAGGGACCTACAAGAAAGGTGGGGAGGGGCTTTTTATAAGGACAGTTAATGATAGAGCAAGGGAAAATGGCTTGAAACTGGCAGAGGGGAGATGGAGATGAGATGTGAGGAACAAATTCTTTGCTGTGAGGGTGGTGAGACCCTGGCCCAGGTTGCCCAGAGAAGCTGTGGCTGCTCCTCCCTGGAAGTGTTCTCGGCCAGGCTGGATGAGGCTTTGAGCAACCTGGTCTAGTGGAAGGTGTCCCTGCTGCTGGCAGGGGGGTTGGGACTGGAGGAGCTTTAAGGTCCCTTCCCACCCAAACCATTCTATGATTCTATAAAACAAAATATGGGTCTGGTGGTCCTCTCTGGGTAGGCAAAGTTGACTTCTTCACCCAATGTGACACGAGCTGTCTCTCAGATGCAAGATCAATATTTTTTATCCCGCAATCTGCTTGGCTCAGAGAAATGAACACTTTATTTTTACTTTGTGCATTGGGGTTTCAGTAACGTGGTAGCCAGCAGATCTCAGAAGGGTTGAGAAGCCCCTGGTGAGTGAGTCTGGGAGGTTAACCAGCCCCACCAGTGCATCCCTGGCATACTGCAGGCTTCCCAGTCTCTTCCTATATTTTTGAAGCAGTCTTCCCTCATCTGTCTTGTTACTAGAACATTGCACAAGTGTTTGGGTTAGAAACAAATCCTTTCCTTCTCAGGGTGGCAGTTAGTACCTTCACAAAGGAACTAAACATCACTGAAGACTTTCCTTTTTGAGTGCTTTGTGCAGCTGTGGTCAGAAGAGGAGGTAGAACCAGTTTTCCTTTCTTTACAGATGTCTTTCTGGCTGCAGAGCATCATTTTAGCTTCAAAATCTTTTACCTGTGATTCAAAATAAGTCTGTTAGGTTTAATATAAACTGCAAGGTCTGTTCTTCCTTCCTTCTGGGGAGAGCAGAGCCTGGAAGGAGAGGGGTATGAGAATGGTGTTCAAAGGTGACACCCAAAAGCTGTTTCAGAAGCAGGATATTGCTGAGAATTTCTTGTTGCTTTTAATATTATTAAACAATGGCAAGGTCCCCAGGGTGACAGATGGGTTCTTCCATGTGTGTTACAGGTGAGAGTGAGTAACTCTGTCCCTTGTTCCTTCAGACATCACACAAATCCAGTGGGCACAGAGTGGAGGTGGAAGATGGACCAACCTGAAATGATCTTGCAAGAGGCTATTGAGAACCACAGGAATATGATCAAGCAGTTCAGAGGTAACTTCTCCCACTTCTTCCCTGTTCATGGTGCTTTTTAAGGATAACCAGCAGTGGCATCTTCAGAGCATAGATGGAAACACTCTAATCATCTGTGAAATGCTGGGAAGGAGGCTTGAGACTTATAATAACAGCAAGATGGGTAAGTGAGAAGAATTGTGACACACTTAGTTGTTTGCTGAGATGTTCTGCTTTGTTTCTGATGTTAGAACATGAGGCAGCTCTTGGGCATCTGCTGCTGCCTTGAGGGAGTGGAGTTGCCCCTTGTGCATCTTGGTAGTTGCTGTATCCTCTTCCTTGGTGTGCACAGAGGCTTCTGCAGTGGTTAAAGCTGCTCTGGATGACGAGGAGGCTTGGTTCTTATGGAAAAGTGAGGACAGGTGAGGGCAGAAGGAATCAACCTCTACCCTGATGGGCAATATACTGCCCAGCCTCAATCCCCTGGGAGCTTTTGTGTTTAGCTCTGAAACTTCTCGATGGCATTTGTGTCAGTGAGGAGTGAGCATTTGGAGTCTGATTATTTTCAGGAATTATTCAGTAACTCTCTTTGTGACTGAAGCTGCAGTTTCTCAGCACCTCTGAAAATGACTGTGCTTCCCTTCCCATATGAACTCCTTCTGAGTTCATTATTTATTATTTATATATCTCTATATGTAGATGGTTGGGGGGTTTTATTTTTTTTTCCCCAAATGTGATAAACTTGGTTATTCTGCCAAGGTCAGCTTTGTGTGCTGGGAGGACTGGCCAGCTTGGCAGGACAGGTCTAGGATTCTGCTCTTCCTAACTGACACTGGAGGCTGTGAGAGCAGCAGGAGTGGAATGAAGCATCCATAAAATGTCCAAGATGAGCTTTAGTCTTGGCTGTCATTTTTAGGAACCCCTTTGTTTATGTTGGCTGGGCACAGAGAGAACCCAATGGTTTAAAAATGTGACCAGCAAAAAACCCCTTCTGTCAGCAGAGCAGAGTTCCTCTGTCTCATTCACTGAGGTTTAGGTGGAAAAATAACCACGTTAGGGCCTCATGAGCTTCACTGGAATCAAGTGGCTGGTTTGAATCATCTTATACTCTCAGGCCAGCAGCTCCAGTGAAGCCAGTTTGTGCTGAACTGGATGTGGGGCAGCCAGAATAGCTGGGCCTGGCCTCGCTCTGCCTGTGCAGTCTGCTGGTTGGATTGCAGCTCTAGAGCTCATCCAGGGGAAAGCAGAGAAGGTGCAGAAGTGGGAAAGGGGAAAAGGATGTTAATTTGTTAGGGGAAGTCCTCCTTAAGGGAGAGGTAATGACATGGGGAGTCTGAAGGAGGTAGTTGGTTTTAGTGCAATCTTCCTTCAGTTGAAGTGTGCTGGTTTCACTGGGCTGGCACTGGGCTGGCAGCCAAACCCAGCCACTCGCTCACTCCCTGCCCAGGGGACAGGGGAGAGAATGGGGGGCAGGGTAAAGAGACTCGTAGGGTGAGATAAGAACCAGTTAATCATTGAAATAAAACAAAACTTAAAATAATACTGATATTAAAATAGTAATGATAATAATAATAGTAATAAAATATGCAAATGAGTGACCCCCAGTGCCATTGCTCAGCACCCACCCACCCAGCCCGGCCCGTTCCCAGAGAACGATCCCGGAGCAGCGACAATCCTGACCCGAAACCGCAATCCCGGGAGAGCCAGAGCCCGAGCGAGAGCCAGAGAGAGCCAGAGAGGAAGAGCCCCTCATGGATCTCCTGCCCATGGGGGACAGGAGATGGAACAGCCCCTTGGCAGAGCCCAGTGCCCATGGAGCTGATCCATGGCAATGTTCCTCACCCCTGAGCTCTTGCGCTTGCAGAGGGACAAACACAAAGTCCTTCAGTGCCAGGGACACCAATGCCAACATGGGGATGTTCTCAGCGTTTCTCTCCTGACAAATCCCAGCTGAACCCAACCCCCAGCGCTGCTCTGGCTGCTGAACAGACCCAGCTCAGCCCAGCTCACACCAGGACAGTAAGCAAAGCTCAGCTCAGTGCTCAAGGCTGGGCTGTCCATAAGGACGTGGGGATCTCATTCCCTGTCCCTGCTGCTGTTCCTTCTGCACTGCAGCTGTGGGGCAGTGCAGGGAGAGCACTGAGGTTAGGGGAGATGCCTGCAGCAGGTCTGACCTGGGTGGCTGGGCCAGAGCTACTGCAGGGTTTCATGGGTTCCTGTTGACTCAGCTGGGGGGATGCAGTGCCAGCTGAGCTTGGTGTGCATGCCTGAGGAGCAAGTAGGATGTCAGATGTTCTCTGGAAGGCTGTAACCACCACAGGAGACAGTCACAGCTATGAACACAAGTATTCCTGTTGAACACTGAAGGCACTGAGCACTGTCCAAACTCTGCTGTTTTATTCAGTCTCTTCTGCATAGCCAGGCTCTCAGGTGAGTTGAAATGTGACTGGGCCTGCCAGAACAGTTGTGATCCATAGCTTGAGGTGTGTTTGGTGGCTGATAATAAGCAGGATACTCCAGGGCTTGGTCTGGACACCAGTGTTGTACATTTCCATCAAGAGATGACACACCCTCAGCAACTCTGAGGTGCTCACTCATTCAGGGGGAGGGGCAGGCACACTCAGCAGCAGGGCTTTACTTCAGTGACATCTTGAGAAGGAACTTCTTTCCTGTGAGGGTGCCAGAGCCCTGGGCCAGGCTGCCCAGGGAGGGTGTGGAGTCTCCTTCTCTGGAGACATTCAAGACCCACCTGGACACCTTCCTGTGTGATCTCATCCAGGTGTTCCTGCTCCAGCAGGGGGATTGGACTGGATGAGCTTTTGAGGTCCCTTCCAATCCCTGACACTCTGTGATTCTGTGATTATCAGGACAATTGGTGCACGTGGAGTTCAGCAAGTGGAAGGTTCTGCATAAGTGTGTTAAACCCCATGTTGGTCCATGATGGGAGACCCACCACCTGTTTCTGTTTGTGGGGTTCAAGTTAGACATCAAAACAAACTTGTTCAACCCAAGTGGTGCTCAGAGAGCTGGCAGACCCTCCAACCTTGGAGGTTTTCCAGCCTTTTAAGTAAGGTCATTATCACCCTGGTCCAGCGTTGACGATTGTCCTCTCTGAGCAGGAGGCTGGATGACAGACCTGCAGGAGCCCCTGCTAGACAGTAAATTCTGTGACTTTTGTTGTGGCTGTTAAAATTGAAAGTCCTAAAACCAATAACAACCTCATTCCTCTTCATGGGGCAGGACCTGACTCAAAATAGTCATTTATATTTGCTTAGGAAGAAGCTCCTTGTGTAAAGTGCTGACTAGATGTTCCTGCAGTGGCTGGTAGAGTTCTGAGGGTGCTTGTGGAGGCAGGACTTGTGGAGTGTGATGGAAGTGTTGCCCCTGTATGGCAGAAATCTGTGTTGTTTGCACTAAAGAAAGGTGAAAAGCAAAAGTTATTTTCCTTTTGCTGAAAGCTTGAGTGCAGGAATCTGTTTAAACCCAACTTCAGACTCTGGAGTGACCCTCTCCATCCCTTACTGCCTTCCCAAGTAGGGTTGAGAAGAGGAAAGAATTATAGGTGGATTTGTCAGCATCTGAAAATGTTCCCCAAGTGTTGAGAGGCTCTCTCAGATCTCTCTTTTAGAGCTTTTTTTTCCCTTTCAACCAATTCCTAAATATTTCCTGAAACTTGCATGCACATCCTCAGCACAGTTACCCTTGAGCTGGAACTGGGCAAGGAGAAAGACCAAAGATAAAAAACCAAGGGCTCTGGACTAGAACTGTGCTGCAAAGTGGGAAAAGAAAAGATGTGTTGCTTTTTCAGAGTGATAGATGGCAACAAGCTTCCTGCTTGGGAGCCTGAGAGCAAAAGGTTTGTTAAGGAGAGGAAAAATCAGTACGAAAAGCCCCGTAGCTGGCTGTTAGATTTTGTGAATTGTACATTGGTGCTTCCCTGAGGGCTGTGTGAAAATACTGTTAGAGCAGGATCAGTGACAGCAAAATCGAGGTGAAACACTGTGTGGTGAGCTGGAGCCAGGTTAGATGTGCAGTGTCCTGCAGGATGAACGTCCTCTGCGGGCCGTGCCAGTGCCTTGGGCAGAAAACACGACTGTCTGCTTCCAGCAAACTCAGCAGCACTCCCCAGGTAGTGGGTTGGGTTTTATTGTGATTGATTTTAAAAGAAAAAAACCCAAAAAACTAACAAAACCAAACCACCACCACCAACAAAAATCACACAAAAAAACCCAACAAAAAACCAGACACTGGCCCAGGTTGCCCAGAGAAGCTGTGACAGAACAAGGGGTGATGGCTTGAAACTGGATGAATGGAAGAGGGGAGGTGTAGATTAGACATGAGGAAGAAATTCTTTGGTGTGAGGGTGGTGAGACCCTGGCCCAGGTTGCCCAGAGAAGCTGTGGCTGCTCCTCCCTGGAAGTGTTCTCGGCCAGGTTGGATGAGGCTTTGAGCAACCTGGCCTGGTGGAAGGTGTCCCTGCTGCTGGCAGGGGGGTTGGGACTGGGTGACCTTTAAGGTCCCTCCCAACCAAACCAGTCTGGGATTCTATAACCCAAAACTCCACAAACCACCCCAAGGCTTGAGCAGTGAGCTGGAGCAGATTGCTGGGTTGAAGAGGGGGGAGAGGTTGGGGTGGGTGCTGCAGCACTGGCAGGGCAGCCACAGGGGCTCCAGAGGATTTTCCATCAGGGAACACGTTCAGGCACCTCAGCACACGTCTGCTCAGGTGTTTGAACACTGACTCCCAGCGTAGAGCAGAGCCGTCTGTTCTGGCTACTGGAGAAGAGAAGAATGGAGGAAATCTCTTCCCCATTGTCCTGTTTTGGCTAGGATGGGGTTAATTTTCTCCTCAGCAGCTAGAAAGCGCTGTGTGTTGGTTTCAGGGAGGATTGTGATGAGAACAGTGTTGATAACTCCAAGGACACTGTGCTGGGGCAGTTCCCAAGAGCAGAGGACTGGGAGGGGGGAGTGGAGAAGAAAAGTGCAGTGGTCAGTAAAAGCCAGAACTGGCAGATGGATGTGCCAGTGAGATATTCCAGATTATGTCATCTTTAGTGGATTAACTGGGGCTGACTTGGAAGGGGGGGACTCTCTCAGGAATCACTTGGACTCGCTTTTCCAGGACTGTGATTTCAGGTTTGGGGTTCCTTGTTGCTCCTCCAGGGTCGTTATCAGCAGGTGGTGAGCAACTGTGCTCTGCATCACTCACATGTGTATGGTTGTTATCATTATTACTCTTAATATTCTTATTATTTTAATTTTACTCTAATTATTAAACTGTTCTTATCTCCTGCAAGTCCTACAAGACCTACAAGTCTCCTCACCTTTACCCCTCCAGTTCTCTCTTTGCATACCAGTTGCATTCTTCCCTGGGATCTTTTTCGACGTTATACCTTTCCCTGACGTGTGACCAAGGCTGGTTTTTGATTTCTGGGTTACCTCCAGTGATTATTCCCCAGCTAGAGAGCCCTCCAGGCTCTTGAGTGTCTGGTAATGCTGCTCAGATAACACCCAAAGCTGTCTGAATAAACTGGTTGCTCTTCCTAGTACCGGTACCATGGCTTTGCATTCAGGTACACACACACAGACATCTTCCTGCACCAGAGGAAGTGGGGAGCAGATCTGAGGCTTTACTAAATCCATGCATTGTGGGAAAAATGAGATCTTTGAGAAGAATTCTTGGGGACCCTCCATCCTATAGGATATCCTAAAGGATAGCCCTCTGTCCTGTAAAAGTCCCTGTGCCTGCTTTTAGAGATGACCCATCATCTTCTCTTTTACTGGTGCTGTAGTTTGTACTGGTTTTGAAGACCATAGATGTTAGTTAAGGTCACATAATTCTCTTGAGTAAGTGATGGAGGGACACCTGGCTGGCAGGGAGCCAAGGTGGGGAGGTGTGAAGCAGTTCCTTTGATGTTTGTGGTAGTGACAGGAAATCTCCGTGCCCTTGCGAGGGGCACACGCAGGATGGGAACATCAGGCGAGGGGGAGGGTCTGGTGCCACAGCCCTGCTTCAGCTGGGGGGAAATGGACAAACCAAACAAAAAGGCATGACCTGAACTAGGACATCCCCAGGCCACCTGTGTGTCGTGCTGGAAGGGTGGGTGAAACAGGTTCCTTGTCTCCCAGGCACTTGTGCTGACTGCTGTACGGGTACTTGCTGAGGGGCACCCAAAGGCAGCAGCCATCCTCTCCAGGGTGCTGTGCCAGATGATGCTTTTCTGTCCCAAACTGAAGTGCACCAGCAGGAGAGCAGATGGAATCAGCTTTTCCAAGGAGGCTTGGCTGCATGCTCTGTGAGATCTGAGCTCGGCAGGAGCTGGAAGCTGGATGCCACTGCCTCTTGCAGAGGCCTCTCAAATTCCTACGGCTCCAAGCTCCTGCACCTGCGTTGGACCTCCTGCATGGCATACCAAACCTGCCCAGGCTCTGAACTGGGCTGAAGTTCACTGAGTGAAGAGCAGCAAAGCTGATGATAGGTCTGGAGCACAAGTGTGCTGAGTTCCCGGCTGAGGGAACTGGGGGTGCTGAGCCTGGAGAAAAGGAGGCTGAGGGGAGACCTTCTGGCTCTGTCCAAGTCCCTGCAAGGAGGGTGCAGAGAGGTGGGGGTGGGTCTGTTCAACCAAGGACCAAGGGACAGGACAAGAGGAAATGGGCTCCAGTTGTGCCCAGGGCAGTTGAGATGGGATGTGAGGAAGAATTTCTTTGCTGAAAGGGTTGTCCAGCACTGGAACATGTTGCTCAGGGAGGTGGTGGAGTCACCTTCCTTGGTGGGATTTAAAAGATGGGTAGAAGAGGTGCTCAGGGACATGGGTTAGAGGTGGAGTTGGTAGTGCTGGGTTCACAGTTGGACTTGATGATGTTAAAGCTCTTTTCCAACCACTGTGATTCTGTGATCCTGTAAGACAGGAGGCTCATCTCCAGGAGCAGAGGTTGAGTTCTGCAGGGGTTTGGGGGAGAGTTCCTGCACTCCCTGTTACAGCCACTAACCCTGTTTGGTTTGTCCCTGTCTAGCTTGTGACTTGTGTGGTCAACTGATGGCACCCACAGCCTCTGCCCTCCTGGGGGGTGGTTACTACTGCCAGATTTGCTGGGAACTTTTGAGACAGTTACTCTCCAACTTGACGTGGTGTTGGAGGGTTTTTTGTCTCTTATAAAGCTGGCACAGTAATTATCATAGTCCAATTGCAAGATGCTGAGAGAGACAAATTAATTAGTTCAAAACCAGATTTACAGTGACTTTAATAATAGGAGAGTTAGTCCTTTCATCTCGGGTTGTGGCTGTGCTGCTGCTTTCTTCTCAAATGAACTTCTCATTTACTACTGTCAGGTTTCTGCAGAAGGACCATTAGTCCTGTGGCTTTATTAGTCCTGTGGCTTTATTAGTCCTGTGGCTTTATTAGTCCTGTGGCTTTATTAGTCCTGTGGCTTTATTAGTCCTGTGGCTTTATTAGTCCTGTGGCTTTGTTCAGGGCTGAGCCTGTCTGGTTCAGGGTGCACTGAGCTTGGCTCTGACTGGGGAGCAGCTTTTCCACAGGAGGCTGAAGCCACCAGCACCTCTTTTCATCTTGGCTTTGCAGCATAGCATGTCATTTTCTGTACTGCTTGAGCTCCAGCATCTGGGCAGCGAGAGGTGAGCTGAGGTTTCAGACTCAAATCTTTGGGGTTTTTTGGGTTTTTTGTTTGTTTGGGTTTTTTTTTAATAGACCAACCCCCAGTCTAAAACCTCAGCTATTATTCCAGTAGATCAAGGCACATCAAGGGAATGTGAAGTGACATATTGGGAACAAAAGCTCATTTGGAGTCAGATGGTTTCATATGAGGTCCTGAGCACTTGGGTGGGTACGGAGGGGCTGGAGGAGCATTTGCCTCGCCCCTGTCCTCCCACAGCTGTAAGAAATGGGACTCAGGTCGGTTCCACCTGCAGATAGCATTTGCACATGGGTGCCACAGTTGAGCTCCTTGGGTTTTCTCTCTGTTCTGAGATGTTTCTCGCTGTTCAGGAGGGGGTCATGTGTTGGGTTTTCTTTTTTGAACACACACTCTGTGGAGTTGCATTTCATGTGGTTGCTGATCCGGGTTCAGACATGGCTGGTGGTGCTCTGGTTGGTGAAGTGTACCTGGCTCTTCTGGGGAGCTGATCTTCATGGGACTGGGGGACCATGGAGGGTCAGCAGTGGAGAGAGACTTAACCTGGTATCTTTTTTTTTTCTTCTTTTTTTCCTCCCTTCTTTTTTCCTCCTTCCCCCGTTCTCTTCCCCCTTCTCTTTTTTCCTTCCTTCCTTCCTTCCTCCCTCCCTCCCTCCCTCCCTCCCTCCCTCCCTCCCTCCCTCCCTTTCTTTTTTCCTCCCTCCCTCCCCCCTTCCTCGTTTTTCTTCCCCCCTTTTCCCCCCCTTCCTCGTTTTTCCTTCTCCCTTCCTCGTTTTTCCTTCTCCCTTCCTCGTTTTTCCTCCCCCCTCCCTCGTTTTTCCTCCCCCCCTCCCTCCCTCGTTTTTCCTCCCCCCCTCCCTCCCTCGTTTTTCCTCCCCCCCTCCCTCCCTCGTTTTTCCTCCCCCCCTCCCTCCCTCGTTTTTCCTCCCCCCCTCCCTCCCTCGTTTTTCCTCCCCCCCTCCCTCCCTCGTTTTTCCTCCCCCCCTCCCTCCCTCGTTTCCCCCCCCTCCCTCGTTTCCCCTCCCCCCCTCCCTCCCTCGTTTCCCCTCCCCCCCTCCCTCCCTCGTTTCCCCTCCCTCCCTCGTTTTTCCTCCCTCCCTCCCTCCCTCCCTCCCTCCCTCTTTTTTCCTCCCTCCCTCCCTCCCTCCCTCCCTCTTTTGTTCTCCCTCCCTCCCTCCCTCCCTCCCTCCCTCCCTCCCTCCCTCCCTCCCTCCCTCCTTCCCCCCCTTTTTTCCTCCTCCCCCTTTCTCTTCCTCCCTCTTTTTTCCTCCTCCCCCCCTTTCTCTTCCCCCTTCTCTTCCCCCTTTTCTCTTTTCCCCTCCCCCCTTTTCTCTTTTTCTCTTCCCCCCTTTCTCTTTTTCCCTTTGAGGTGCTTACTTGCAGCAGCATTAGGCTGCCTCTCGTGTTTCAGTCTCAGCATTCAGGCAGCATCCCTGGGGTCTGGGTGCACAGCTTGACTCAGATGTTACCAGCAATCACTGCCAGAATCACCAGGGCACACGAGGCCCCGAGCTCCAGATATCTGCGTGTCCACTGCCTTGTGGCTTCCTGTGGAGCTGGCTCGGTGGCCACTGGCCCCTGGCCTGGTGTCCCTCTGCTTCAGGGGGGCTCCAGCTGGTTTTGCTCAGGCTTCCATGTGCCAGGGAGTGTTTTGGTTTGGGGTGCCTGGTTTGGGGCAGGGTTGCAGTGGATTGAAGGCTGTGTTCCCTCTGCTTGCAGGTGTGGCAGGAGTGAAGGCAGAGCGCTTGGAGGAGGCGATGACAGCCAAGCACTGCGCGCTCTCGCTGGTGGGGGAGCCCATCATGTACCCCGAGATCAATCGCTTCGTGAAGCTCCTGCACCAGCACAGCATCTCTACTTTCCTGGTTACAAATGCACAGTTCCCAGATGAGATTAGGTAAGAGCTGGATAAAATATCTCCCTCCTAAAACACCTGAGTGCTGACCTGGGTTTGAGTTCCGTTTTATCGCTCATCACAGCTCTGCATGAGCACTGCCAATGAACAAACCCACTTGGCTTCTATTTGGTTTAAACCTTCATCCCCTCGTGCTCTTTCTCATCTCTTTCTCTCCCTCAGTTTGACTTTCTTTTCTCTCTCTCCTAAACAAAGCTTGAGAGCATGATGACTGCTGAAAGTGGAGAGAAGGTGATATAGTACCCCCCGGAGCTGTGAGGGAAGGAGAGCAGAGAGTGAGCTGTGCTTCGTGCTTGGGGACATGGGTAACTGGTGTGGGTGTTTCTGACAGCTGGGGCAGGGGACTGAACACATCAATTGCCTTTCTGGTTTGTGTGCTTCTCTTGCAGTCTGGTCTTTGCTCTAACTCTGTAAGAGCAGCTGTGATGGCTCAAACCAAAGATCTGTACAGCCCAGCATCTCCAGTAGGACCTGGGGTGTGGAGTAGGAGCAGGTGAACTCTTTCCTGGGGAAAAGGAGGCTGAGGGGAGACCTTCTGGCTCTGTCCAAGTCCCTGACAGGAGGGTGCAGAGAGGTGGGGGTGGGTCTGTTCAACCAAGGACCAAGGGACAGGACAAGAGGAAATGGGCTCCAGTTGCACCAAGGGCAGTTGAGATGGGATGTGAGGAAGAATTTCTTTGCTGAAAGGGTTCTGAGGCATTGGAAGGGGTTGCCCAGGGCAGTGGTGGAGTCCCCATCCCTGGAGGGATTGAAGAGTCGTGTAGACACAGTGCTGAGGGACATGGGTCAGTGGGGACTGGTCAGTGTTGGGTTCATGATGGGACTCAATGAGCTTAAAGGTCTTTTCCAGTTGGGGCAGTTCTGTGGGACTCTGTGACAAGCTCACACTCATCTGCAATAGTGGCCTCAGTGATTTTTAACCTCCCTGTCAGAGGGACTTGAACTCAACCTTCAGAACATGTTAATGAACTCTGAAAGTTTTTACAAATGTGAAGAATCCCTGTTCCTGATGTTCTTGAGCATCCAGGCTGCCAAAACAAAATGTGAAGCCACATAGGAAGGAGCCGCAGCGTGTGGTGGTGTGAGCTGCGGGGCGGCTGGTGGCAGAGGGCAGCCCTGGAGTTGGGTGAGCTGTGGGATCTGTGCACAGGGTGGGTTTGGTACCTCCCTCCACTTGTCATTCCAGCTCAGTGCCTCTCTGTTAGCACTTTGTGGCAGAGCTTCCTCTTCACTTCCTTCTCCTGGTCTGAATATGGCAGTGAGGGGGGGAGGAGGTGCAATTTTTGAGTGAGTAATTATACACTACAAAGGCATTCCAAATGATTGGATAATTGTGTAATCAAGTTACTTTTAAGTCATGTATTATGTGCCTGATAGACAGAAATTGCTCTTTCCTAAAAATAACACTTTAAAAAGAGAACACAGGCTCTATTTGGAAGCTGTTTCTTAGGATCTGATGAATGTTTTTAAAAAGAAACAAAAAAGCAAGTGAGAAAATGCTCGTCTTGCTGTCTTAAAAACTGCAACTGATCTTTGCCTCCTCAAAGCAAATGATTTGCTTAATATGGGAACTGAAGCAGGCACCAAGCTCAGCTTTTCTCTTGTCAGCAGAGGGGAGCTTCAGTCTAAAAGTTACTCCTAAAATAGACAGCGTGACCTCCAGCATCCAGTGTGCAAATGGGGAGCGTGGTCTGGGTTTGGCTGGATCTCCAGCGTGGTGCTGCCTGTGCCTTCCTCCCTCCTCTCCTTCTCCTCCTCTTCCTCTTCTTGTACTTGGACTGCAGCTTCATCCTCCCCCAGACACACACATTTTCAAGTGAGGGAGGTTTTGTAGCACGTGAGCTCATGTTGACAGTTTCCTGGCTCTTGTTCTCTTCCTCCTCTTGTTTCTGAGGAGTGGCTGTGAACAGGAACCCTGGGGTATGTGTTTGCATGTACAAACATCAGTAACAATCACAGAATCCCAGACTGGTTTGGGTTGGAAGGGACCTTAAAGCTCATCCAGCCCCAACCCCCTGCCAGCAGCAGGGACACCTTCCACTAGACCAGGTTGCTCAAAGCCTCATCCAACCTGGCCCAGAACACTTCCAGGGAGGAGCAGCCACAGCTTCTCTGGGCAACCTGGGACAGGGTCTCACCACCCTCACAGTGAAGAATAATAATGAGCAGTTGCTTATTATTGCTCATAAAAATGACCATTTACTTATCCAATTGATATTTGTATCACTGACTAGGCTGTGTCCTGTCTGGCTTGTGAAACCTCCTCGGGGCTGATGGTCTCGAGTCAGTTTATTGCCCTTGACTTGTGTTACTCTGCTCAGTCACCATTTCTGCCCAAGTGGTGCATACCATGAACTTGATCTCCTGGATAAGGATCTCTGCTGTCTAAGCTAGTTCAGAAATTACAGCCAAAAATTCAGGAGGAATGTTGGAAAAATCCATCCTAGTACCATGCAACGAAATTTCCTGTGAATTATAAAATGTAGCTGTGTTCTGAGGACATCACTTTGTGCTCTGCTCC
Source organism: Caprimulgus europaeus (assembly GCA_907165065.1). Next base: position 11,203,287 of record OU015544.1, on the reverse strand, counting down.
TCCCTGGTGCTGGCTGGACCCATGACTGCCCTTTCTACTTGTTCCCCTTTGACTGAGCACCCACGAGGTTGTCTTGGTCCAGTCCTGGCCGTGGCAGAGCCCTGTGGACTGTTGTGTTTTGGAGCCATGTGAGGCAGAAATCCCTCCCTGGGATCTCTTGTGATTCTTTCATTTTCTCCACTCTAACAGGCTCTTGCCTGTCCTCAGGACTGAGATCCTCAGAGAAGAAGTGATTTTTCTCAGCTCATGGTTTGCAAAACATTTGCTCCACCTTCAGTGGGGCCTCTTTTAATTAGGCCAATGCAGCATTAAGGAAAGAAAAGAGTATTTTGGCTATGTTCTTTGAAATGGAATACTTCAATGCACTTAGGCCCAGAACATTTGGTCATTTTTGGAGATTGTGGCTTTGGGCTGCCAGTCCAGACAAACTTGTTTACAAAATAGTTTGGGGTTTGTTTTTGAACTTAAAATGTTAAATTTGTTCTGGGCTCCTTTATTCTTCTGTCTAAATACATAGAGAGTGAATATATTTAGCTATGCTGTTTGTATTTGTGACAAGTAAGTGGATTTTTCTGGACACTAAGAGCTCTGCTCAGGCTCATTCTGGATAGTTTTTGTCACTTTATCACCTTTTGGGCAGGGCAGGGTTATTTTTAGGTGGCACTGTTTGGCAGCTGAACAATAGCTTCTAATTTCTTCTCATCTTCTAAAGAAGCAAATCAAGCTGGGACTACAGCCTGCTCATTAACAGCCTTCACAAAAAACCCCTTGCAAAGTGTTGTCCTAAAACTGGTAAGAGCTAAAGAGCTCCGTGGTGCAATTAAGATGCTGTCACTTCATTTTGGAGACACCAGGCTGGAAGTTGCCATGAGAGGTGGGATGTGTCTCCTTGGCTTCTATCAGTTTTGTCTGTGGCAAGGGAGCTCCTTTTAGGTTGTTCCTCTTCATTATCCCTTTGCTGATGGACTGCAGCTTCTCCTTGGTACCCCTGGGGTTCATGGAGGGGATTAAACTCAACCCAGGTTCTTCACCCAGCAGAGGAGGTTTAATCTGTTTAGAAGTTAGGGATGTTGGGCTCACAGATGTTGTGTTCACCAGACCAGAAAGACACTACTGCAGGATTTAGATGAAGTAAGAGCCTTGGAAGTGGGAGGGGGACATGTTGGGGGATTGTGCTTGGTTTTATTTTCTGAACAGCTTTGATTTACCTTCAAAAAAAATGATTTGACTGCTGCCAACTGCAGGTCAGGTAAGTTCAGCAGGTCCAGCAGGAGAAACTGGCTGAATTATGAGTGTGTTTCTCTTGAATGGGATTATTTTTCCATGAGCCAGGGCAAAGAGAGCTTGGGAAGGGGCTGAGCTTGATGGTTTTTATAAGCAGAACCTTTCATTCTTCACGTGAAGCCCTGGCTGCCCACTTTGGGAAGCCTTTCTGAGTGTGTTACAGCTATGCTGGGGTGAAATATGTTCCAGGTCAGTGAGGAAAAGATAATTAAAATGTCAGAAACGGCCTCTGTGTGTGACATTCTTCGCTTTGGGGTGTATTATTTGCTGAAAATAGGTTGCAGTGTCTTGCTATTAAGGATGATGGTGACTTGACAGAGATGAATCGCTGAACTTGATAGTTTCCCTGTAAATCCTGCCTAGTTCCTGTCTCTGTGGGACCAGCAGAGCAGCTTGGTTGGAGATACTGTATTTTATGTGTGCTTTGGTAGGAAGACACTAATTCAGCTAGCAGGAATGTCTGAAAACAACAATTCCCTCCTTCTTTCTCTTTGCAAGGAACCTGGAGCCAGTAACGCAGCTGTACGTCAGCGTGGACGCCAGCACCAGGGAGAGCCTGAAGAGAATCGATCGACCCCTCTTCAAGGATTTCTGGCAGAGGTTTCTGGACAGTTTAAAGGCTTTGTCTGAAAAGGTACCCAGCTAAGAATAATTTTTAAATTTCTTTTTTTCCCTTTCTTCTGCATCTACCTCCTCAGATCAAAAGTAGAAGAGGAAGAGGCTTAAGATGGACCTTGGTGTGTGTTCTGGATGTGTTGGGAGCATATTTCCATGCTTTGTACATTAAAGGATATAAAATCCAGCATGTTTGATCAGATTTCCATGTAGAGAGGAACTTAATGACAAGAGGAGAGCAGAATGTGTGTCAAATGGGACAGTAAACTTTCCTGTGAATGGAAGATGTTAGAGATTAAGAGATTCTAAAAGAACAGATTTCCTAATGAAGCCTTTACAGTAAAAGGCTGCTGGAGGAACACTGGAAATTCAGGGGAGCCTGGGAAGAGTCACAAATCCCCACGTGGCACTTAGCACTGCTTCTCAAAGGTTCCCTTGAAATTGCAGTACATGAAGGACAATAAAATGTGTGTGCTGGAGCTCACTAGCTCTGGTCACCCTCCTGCTACATAGAAATCTGCTTATTTCTGCAAGATTTAGCCAAAACTGCAGATTTGAGCATAATAGCAAGGGTGCCCTTTTAGAGCATCAGTGGTTTGTAGTGGTTTGTCCATCTGAGGCAGCTGAACAGTGACCTGAAGGCCCATGGGCTCATGTCTGCTGCTGTCAGCTCAGAACTTGTGTACTGTGTAAGAGTTTTTGTAGTAATCAGTGAAGCACTCGTGGTCCTGGCATCACATGGATTAATAGGAATAGAGCTTCATGAGGATCTCTTCCCTCTCTTTACTGATATTGTGCTCTGATGGAAGCAAGTCCTGTTTTGGCAGAAGCTGACATGTTACCTGCTGAGCTGAACAGAGAAGAGAGACTGTTTCATGTGAATAATGAGTTTTCCTGTCTTCTGGGTTGAGAATGTGGGGCTGTTCTCTGCCAAATGTTCTTCCATCAGTAGATCTGGGAGACTGGGTGTAACTGAGCCACGCTTTCTTCTGCAACGGTGTGTGAGCAGCTTGATCAAGCTGTTGGCCTGCAAGTGTGCTGGCTCACATGGTTAGGTAAAATCCTGGGCCTGACTCTGAGCTTGCTGAGATCAGGGACCAGCTCACTGAGTTCTCTGTGCAGGTAAAGGAGGCTGGGAAAGAAGGTGAGCTAAAATATTGAAGGCAAAAATACTAAAAAAAAGCCTTTTGGGAGCTTTTGTCCATCACAAAGAGGAAGAAATTCTTTGGTGTGAGGGTGGTGAGACCCTGGCCCAGGTTGGCCAGAGAAGCTGTGGCTGCTCCTCCCTGGAAGTGTTCTGGGCCAGGTTGGATGAGGCTTTGAGCAACCTGGTCTAGTGGAAGATGTCCCTGCTGATGGCAGGGGGTTGGGACTGGATGAGCTTTAAGGTCCCTTCCAACCCAAACCAGTCTGGGATTGATTCTGTGATCACTTCTTTCCCCCTGCCTCTCTTGATCCTGGATAGACACGGTTCATTGCTGTGCAGTGTCAAAAGTTTCCTTGCAAAGAATTGAAGGTGAAAGTGTTGGCAAGTCTGTCCACAGAGCTAAAAATACTCTGGTCAAGGTGAAGAGGAGAGGGAAAAACAGCTCAACTAGCTGGTGCATTTTTCTCCTCAAAGCAACTGCACTTTGAAGGGTCCTTGAAACACTGATATCACAAGAGGCAATTAGCAGTTGCTCCAGTTGGTGATGCACTGTTCTGCCAGCCCCTGCTCAGCTGCCGCCTGCGTCATCGCACGCGGGGGACAGCAGGAAGTCTTGAGAAAGCTGCTGTTTGGTAGGTTTTTCTCTTAATATTATACATGGTTCTGGTACCCAGAAATTATCCTGACCTGCTTCTGGGCAGAAGCACCTTTCTGTTTTCCCCCTGAGCACGTTGCTTGGTGTTCACCTGTGATGTTGAGCACCCTTCTGCAGGACTGTGATGGATGGAAGGTGGTGAAAGCTTAATGCATCTGCTGGTTCCTGAGAAATACAGCTCCTGTTTCCACATAGGTGGGGAAGTGTTGATGTGTTGTGTTGGGAAAGTGATGCTCATCTATCTGGAAACAAAATCCAAGTCCCATATTTTCACCCTGCCTGACAAACCACCCAGCTTGGACAGTTCTGCCGAGACAGGGACGAGCTGGCACCGCGGCCGACACGAGTCGCTGCTGATGGGAATCACAGAGAGGTTTGATCTCTGAGTGTTTAAAAAAATAAACAAAAATGGGAGAAGGGAGAGTTATTAAAAACACAAGCTGTGTAAAAACACCCTGCTGTGCTTGTCCTCGTGGTGTTTGGTAGGTGCTGCACCATTACCCAGCTCGCTTGTGTGCCCACCAGCAGGTAGGGAGTGCCTGGGGCTCTGTGCTGGGTGCTGCAGGATGGGGAGGTCGAGACAGGTCCTGCTGCAAAATGTTGATAATCCAGTGGGAGAAAGGAGGAGGAGAGGACACAGTCCTGGGTGAGAAAGGAGTGCAGATGTCCTTCTCAACTGTTCTCTTTCCTGCCACCAAAAACCAGGCTGATTCTTAAAAAACTATAGAAATGGAAGGGCCTGGGCAAGGAGAGGTGGGGTTCAAAAACCTGTTGGCTTAGTGAGGTGGTTGTACTGATAACGGTGCCATGATTTGAACTGAAGTTCTGCCCAAAGTTCTTGAGCCCTTAATAAAGGAGGAAAGTTAATGAAGTGTTCCCAGTGTGATCTGACAGCATCACACAGCTTGTTGGTGATGAGATGCTACAGCACTTTCAAAGGAAGCTCAGGACTAAAAGATAAAACCCTTTGGTGACAGTTTCTTCTGCAGGAAACAGCAAGAAACCTTCTCTTTGTCCACTGCTGTTTGGAGCAAGTTTTATCCTTTCTAGAATGATTCTCAGTGAAGTGATCTCTGTTTACAAACCATTTCTCAGCACAGAAAATCTGAGAGGAGTCTCTGTTCAGCAGTAGGTCGGCTCCCAGAAGGCTCCATTTGTTTCTTGTCGTGTGTCTTCTGCCCTCCAAGTTAAACTGAGAGCATAAAGACAGACATTAACATGGGCAATTTAGAAAGTGCCCTTTCCAAATGTCATGTTTGAGAAGTCTTGGAGTCTCATCCTCTGACAGCTTGAGTTCATCAGAACGATGGAGAGGTGCCTTGACTTGATGGACAAGGGCTTGGAGGAAGCACTAAGGGTGTGAGTCCTTATTCTCGTTGTAAGGATGAGGAATCTCTGATCCACTGGCACTTCTTCCAGTCACTGCTTCTTCACAGCACTAAATCCACATGAGAAGTGAGGCACCAATTAATAACAAGGGTCCAGAAGCTCAGAGGGAAGAGGTAGATTTTCTTTTCCTTGAAGTTTTATGATCAAGTTGATGCTTTTTTTAATTTATCAAGAATGACACTAACCAAGCATGCTGTCTGATCATGGAAACAAGGAACCAGGGTTCTGTGAGCTCTCATCCACCAGCATCACACTGAGATCCCTTTGGGTTTTGACTTTGTGCTCCATTTCCCTCAGTGTCACTAGACCAGATTAGAATCATAAAATCAGAGTGGTTGGAAAAGACCTTTAAGATCATCAAGTCCAACCATAAACCAACACTACCAATTCCACCTCTAAGCCATGGCCCTCAGCACCTTGTCTACCGGTCTTTTGAATACCACCAGGGATGGGGACTCCACCACCTCCCTGGGCAGCCTGTTCCAATGCTTGACCACCCTTTTGGGGAAGAAATTCTTCCTCAGATCCAATCTAAACCTCCCCTGGTGCAACTTGAGGCCATATCCTCTTGTTCTACCACTTCTTACATGGGAGAAGAGACCCACCCCCATCTCTTTCCACCCTCCTTGCAGGTAGTTGGAGAGACCCAGAAGGTCTCCCCTCAGCCTCCTTTTCTCCAGGCTCAGCACCCCCAGTTCCCTCAGCCAGGAACTCAGCACACTTGTGCTCCAGACCCTTCCCCAGATTCAGTAGGTTGAGAAATTGTGAAAACTGTTGTTGTTGCTCATAAATCACCAGGTGTTTTCCAAAGTGGTGGAGATGTTGACTGAGACAAATGGGAATCCCCTGGTGAGTTGCTGAGAAATGAATTGGGGGTGCAGTGACCCAGTATGGCAGAAGGTCCTTAGAGATTTCTACCCAAGCACTTTGAAAATAACTGGACCAAAGATGGTGATGGACATACCAGCAGAACATGTCCCCTTTGTGGTTCAGTATTACATGGCAACATCTCTAAATGTGCTTTTTTCTACCTGTTGAGTGAGTAAGACAACTCATGAGTTGGTAGCTGCTGCTCCATGGACATTCATGACCTAGACAACCACTGGGGAAAACATCCCTGGTGTCACTCGTGTTCTGAGGAGCACTCTTCCAACCTGGACATGGTCTCACTGTATCTTCTTGACTTAATCATGATAAACCCTGTCCAATCTACTTGGTAGGCTGCACCTTACAGCACTTGCTGTGCTGCCAGACACCAAGCAGGCACTGCTGAGCTGCTTTAGCTGTCAGAGGACGGGTGCCAATGTTCTCTGACACAGACTGGAGCCACACAGCGAGCGGGGGAACAACCCTCCAGGTTAATGGATGTTATGGCACTGCAGGAACTGATGATGAAGCAGAACCTTACCCTACCTGTGTCCTTGCAGGAGGGTCACAAAAAGCAAAAGAAACAGCATATTGGTGCTTTGTGGAGTTGAGTGAGACTCGTGTCTGTAGACACCATACACAGCTCTTGCTTCACAGCTCAGGTTAAACCTTGCCCTCGGCTCTTTTTTAACTTCTACTTCAAGGGAGTTGAGATTTCATCGAGAAACAGGATTAGACGTGAGGAAGAAATCCTTTGCTGTGAGGGTGGTGAGACCCTGGCCCAGGTTGGCCAGAGAAGCTGTGGCTGCTCCTCCCTGGAAGTGTTCTCGGCCAGGTTGGATGAGGCTTTGAGCACCCTGGTCTAGTGGAAGGTGTCCCTGCTGCTGGCAGGGGGTTGGGACTGGATGAGCTTTAAGGTCCCTTCCAACCCAAACCATTCCATGATCATGGCTCTGGGGCTGAGGTGTAGCAAATATCTTTTTGGTTTTGGTTTGGTTTGGTTTTTAATTCCTTCTCCTATTAAATAAAGAACCAAAAAGGAAGATTCTTAGCTCAGCTTGTCCTAGAATATCCCACATTTGCCAGCACCTGGATTTGGTGCCTGTGCCTATGCACACCTTGCTGGAAGGTGCTGATGGTTTGTCCAGAGATGATTCCAGCATGAAATACAAAACCATCTCTTCCCATCTTCCAGTTCTCATTTGCATGCTGCTTACAGGTAATTTCTTTCTCATTTGTGGATGATGAAGATGCCAGCTTCCACATTTCAACCTTCCCAGGCTTACATCTGCTGCTATTTACTTTAGATTTGGGTTGTTTTTTTTCTCCCCAATGTGATTCTTTCTTCAGAGTTCCCCTTGGCTCCTGTGTGATTCCAAATGTAGTGTAAATACCTCAGGTTACATCTCAGCCTGTTCAGTGCTCATTACACAGAGGAGGCATCACAGTTGTGTTGGGAAAAGAGCACATTTGATCTGCCTGAAGATTATTTCTGTGGTTCCTGGGGAGGGGAGCTGGTTTGTCAAGCCCTGGCTGATGTTTTTGGAGCTAAGTGACTTTTTAAGGAGAATTTAAATGTAAAATTTTCACCAGTAATCAGTTTTGTCACTATAAATTCCGAGGGGTCTGACTGTTGTGCACAGTGAATGGGCTCCACCAGCTGGGTGTTTGTTTTAATGGTGCTGCTAATGAGGCTTCTGGCGTCAGCCCTGGAAGTGCAGTCACTGTTCCAAAGGTACCATGCTTAATATGAAGTTATTGTCTCTGCAGTACATCATCTCCTTTCAGTTTAGCTCACCACAAGCACCAAAGGAGGCTTCAGTGAGATTCTTGGCTGCAGAGGGAGTGAAGTCTTATTTCTTCTGCCTCTTCCAGTACCTCCTGCTTTGCTTGCAGGCAAGAAAAGGAGAAAAGTGTCTGTAAACACATTCAGATTCCAGATGATCCCTTATCCCAAGCTGCTGGTTGTTCCTGTGTGTCTTATGAAGACAGGACAGTGAGGCTGGGGGAGAAGGTCAGGTGTCTCTGGCCACTCAGTGAGTCTGAGGCAGAGCTGGGGGTAGAATCATAGAATCATCAAATGGTTTGGGTTGGAAGGGACCTTAAAGCTCACCCACTTCCAACCCCCTGCCAGCAGCAGGGACACCTTCCTGGCTGAGAACACTTCCAGGGAGGAGCAGCCACAGCTTCTCTGGCCAACCTGGGCCAGGGTCTCACCACCCTCACCCCAAAGAATTTCTTCCTCACATCTCAGCTCCATCTCCCCTCTGCCACTTTCAAGCCATCACCCCTTGTTCTGTCACTCCCTGCCCTTGGCCAAAGTCCCTCCCCAGCCTTCCTGGAGCCCCTTCAGGTACGGGGAGGCCACTGGAAGGTCTCCCTGGAGCCTTCTCTTCTCCAGGCTGAACAGCCCCAACTCTCCTTGCCCTTGCCCCCCAGTTCTCTCCCCTATCCCCTGGTTTCTAGTTTCACAAGTTCCCTTTCACAGTCCTGCCCATGCAGAGCATCGTTCCCACACGTGCTCAGATGGGGACTGTCCCCTCTCCCCGTGTCACCTCTCACTCTGCCCCACACTGTGTAGCTGTGCTCTCAGTCCCCAGCCCAAGCTGGATCCCGACTGTTTAACAGGATGGGCAGTGAAGATGTTTAAATCCCATTTACCTTTCTGTAATGTTTGTTATTTTAGAGCCTCACTCCTGAGTTAGGGCTTTACAAGGCAGCAGTCTCAGAAGGATTGTTTAATCAATAAGCAATAAATTTATTTCCCACTCCTTGTTTTTGTTGTTCTCTGTTAAATGAAATGGGCAGGATTTTCAGCAATTCACACTGAGCCTTTCAGTTCTATTTTTAGATGATTTGGACAAAACCCAGAAGAAAAATATAATAAATCCTTTGCTTTGCAGCCTGTGAGAGTGATTTTTTAACGAGGTAATTATGTTTTTATGGCGGATTAATCTCTGCTTTCATCACTGGACTCGTGAGGCTGCACTGCTGGTGTGTTGTTTCCCAGATAACCAGTGTCAGTTGATTCTCTCACACACAGTGGTCCCCTCCCAGGCCTGGGCTGAGCCTGTGTGTGGTGCTCTGTGCCGTTCTTGGTCACACATCCATCGTGTCCCCATCGCTGCCTGCTCCTCTCTGTGAGTCCCACCCGTGGAAGTGCTGAGATTGGATCAAATCCTGATTTCTCTGTACCTTACAGATGGCATGCAGCTTCATTTGTTATTGTCCTGCAGTTCCTCACTTAGACCATTGTTATTACAGCAGTGTTTAAACTGCAGTTTACTCTCCCTCCCTGTATCCCCCGTTGCTGAGCAAAAAGCACTGATTTTTGAGGAATATTCTTTTAAAACCTTGAAAAATTTCAGTGGGATGTTGTTTTCCTGGCTGGGATTTCCAACACCACAGAGGTCCATAAGGAAGCAGCCAAGTCTCTGACTGTACTGGGAAATAACTGCTGGGATGGCTTAAAACACCCAACCCCTGGCAGCTGAGGTGGGGGAGATTGGGCTCCTCCGTGGGATCAGAATAGGCTTTGGTGAATGTTCACTTCATTCTTCAACCAGAAGCATTTGGCCAACGTTGGGCTCTGGTTTTGAACTGCTCCCATCCCTCCTGTTCTTCCCCTGCACAGGTGAATGTCAGTGGAGTTTTTTCTTTAAATTCCCCAATCTGTGTGTTAAGATACTTTGCACTTTAGTGTTTGAAGCAAACTTTCTGCCTTGTCCCCCCCGGCTTTTGGGGCTCCCCTCTCCTCATCAGTAGTTTGTTCTTCATATTGGCATTCTCATGTCCTTGTGCTGCTGGGGTGTCCTGGGTGTGAACTGGGCCAGAGCTGGGTCTGTTCAGCAGCCAGAGCAGTGCTGGGGGTTGGGTTCAGCTGGGATTTGTCAGGAGAGAAACACTGAGAACATCGTGATGTTTTAAATTGTTCCTGGAAGTTGAAGGACTTCATGTTTTGCTGATCTGCAAGCGCAAGATCTCAGGGGTGAGGAATATTGCCATGGATCAGCTCCATGGGCACTGGGCTCTGCCAAGGGGCTGTTCCAGCTCCTGTCCCCCATGGGCAGGAGATCCATGAGGGGCTCTTCCTCTCTGGCTCTCTCTGGCTCTCGCTCGGGCTCTGGCTCTCCCGGGATTGCGGTTTTCGGGTCGCTGCTCCGGGATGGTTCTCTGGGAACGGGCCGGGCTGGGTGGGTGGGTGCTGAGCAATGGCACTGGGGGTCACTCATTTGCATATTTTATTACTATTATTATTGCCATTATTATTTTAATATCAGTATTATTTCAAGTTTTCTTTTATTTTGATGATTGACTTGTTCTTACCTCACCCTACGAGTCTCCTTACCCTGCCCCCCAATCCTCTCCCCTGTCCCCTGGGCAGGGAGTGGGCGAGTGGCTGGGTTTGGCTGCCAGCCCAGCGCCAGCCCAGTGCTCACCAGCCACCTCACACAATTACAGTTGTGACCTGTTTGAAATAGTGTCCCTCCAGGGCCACCACACCAGGTACCACAGGTCAAGCAGCCAAGCCGGAGGTACCGGGTCATGGTGCCAGAGGGACATGAGAGTGTGGGGCTGTAGCTGGGACACTTTGGGGAATGCAACAACACAAGGAGGCTGTGGGAAGTCTCAGAGGGTGGTTTCAGCTCTTCCCAACACAAGACTGGCTCTGATGCCTCTTCTTCTTCCCACACATGACCAGACACAAGTGTGTTCACCCCACCCTGTGACGAAAGCCGAGGTGCCTGCTCAGCCTGGAGAGAAATCACTTTGATGCTCAGATCAGAGCCCAGCAGCGATTCTCCTGGATTTTGCACCTCCTGGGTGAAGGGGCTGCTTTCCAGATGGGATGGGGTGAGCAGCTTGGCTGCTGGCCGAGCTCTGTCCTCACCCTCACGCTGTGCTGAGGAGCAGCAGCCGGCGCTGGACACGGCGCTCGTCACTTGGTGCCGGTGTGGCCGGTCCCTGCTGCGGCGGCAGCTGCTGCTCCGGCCCCGGGGCCGCTGCCACCGTTAAAAGACACCTCTTCCAAAGACACCCACGTGGAGAAGGTCCTGACCTCACCTCTATGTGGGAGCCTTCACAGGAGCATCCATCCCCTTGTCAAGCTTCTGCTTTAAGTCCTTTCAAAGTCAGTGGGACCTGAGCACCAAGTCGGAGCGTTGCTGAAGGTTTTTTATCCTGGTGAAAGAAGCTTTCCAGTTGCCCCAGTTCACTTTCCAGTTGCCCCAGTTCACTTTCCAGTTGCCCCAGTTCACTTTCTGCTCAGGTTTGAGCTTGTCTTTGGTTGGAACAACCCCTTGGTGCAGGGCTTGGTGCTACCCAAGCTCGTGCTGATGTTTCTTCTGGCTGCTGTTAAACAGACTCAGTTTCCCCAGGCAATGGAATCTCGTCAGGCTGTGGGGTCTGTTGAGCAAGACCAAGCTGGAGGAGTGTTTTTGCTGCTGATTTGATAAGATCTGTTTTAATTCTTCTATTTTAAGTTATGGGCTTTTTTTTTTCCCCCCCTTGGTATAAATTTGACATGGTGACTCTTTGCAACTGCCCTAGAAATACTGAAAAGAAAGAAAGAATCACTGGAATGTTGTTGCTGCTGATTTACAAGAGTAAGTATATTAAAAACCCATCCATGGAAGAAGGATAAGGAGCTGTTACAGTTCTGGATTTACTTAAGAAAAACATATTTAGGTCTCAGAACAAAGCTATTCTACTTGGTTTTATTTCTAACTAAATAAACTGATTAATTTCTACTCAAGTGTGAAGCAATAAAGTAGATTACAAGCAATGGGAGGGGGTACAGGAGGAATGATTGTGGGAGGGGAATGTGACTTCAGGTGCTGGTGTAGGGAGGTGAGATAATGAAATTGGATTTATTTTCTCCTGTTTCCAGGCTGGATCACCTGGACTGAGCAGGACAGCTCCCAGGCTGAGGGGCTTTTCTGGTTTAGAGTTCTGCTTTGGGAGTTGGTGCTGATGTGTGTGGCTCACTCCAGGATTGACTTTCTCTTGTGAGGCAGAATTCCACAGCTGGTCAATACAAACTGATTTTTGTATGATGAGAACAGTTATATTGACTTGATTTCTGACTTTTTAAAAGCCTGGTGTGAACCAAAAACTCCATCTTTCATTATTTTGTCATTATTGTTCATGACAGTTTTTTTTAATCTTATTTTCAAGAAGATTAAATTTTATTTTTTTAATCTTATTTTTAATAAGATAAAATAAAAATAAATTAAATTAAATAAATTAATTAAATTAAAAATAAATTAAATTAAATAAATAAATTAAATAAATTTTTAATAAAATAAAAATTTTATTTTTTTAATCTTATTTTCTTTATTCTAGAAGAATAAAAAATTCCATGGGGCTTTCAGACTTGGCACCTCAGAATAATATTATTTTATAATAATATTTATAATAATATTTATTAAAATATTTATAATAATATTTATAAAAATATTTATAAAAATATTTTTAAAATATTTTATAATAATATTTATAATAATATTTTATAATAATATTTATAATAATATTTTATAGAGACAATTTTAGTTTCTAGACAAGTATATTAGAATGGAAAGGGTTGGGATCTGCTTTGCTCTGTGGCTTGTGTCGAAGGGAATGGACTTGTGACAAGATGTAGGAGCAGTCCCTCGTCATTTGGATGTGTGCACCTTGGCAGTGGTTTTGTTACCTGATTCTCTCACAAAGAGCTGGAAGAACTTTTGTTTTGTGTGTGAGGGGATTTAAAAAAGAAAATATTAAAAGAAATAACAACAACACCAAAAAAACCCCAAGAAACCCAACCCCCCACCTTACACCTTAGTTTCTTTGGCATTAAAGCTTGAATATTGAGCTGGAGCCAGGGCAGGATCTTTGCTTTCTGCTTTAAACAGAGGGTGATGGGGATGAGTTGGGTTTTCTCCTCTGTCCTGGGGATGGCATGGGGACAGCTGTCGTGCTGTAGGGTCCTGGGTGAAGGCTGAGGGCTTGGCTGCTGGGCTGCAGGGAAGCGCTGGGGTTTGAGCACATTCACTTTTCCAGCAGTAAAATCCCAGTTCTGAGCTGTGTTCTGGTTTCACAGCACAGAAACCAAGGTGTCAATGATCCTCTGACCACACTCACCTGTGTTAGTGATGGAGACAGAGCCTCAACTTGCTTCCAGCTGGGGTATTAATGGCAAATGCTTGAGCAATGGGTGTTTCCAGGAGATACCTACACAGCATCACCTCGTTAGGGTTTGTTTCCTTTAATGACTGAATGAGCCTGAGGAAAGGAAGCTGGAAACTCTGGTGCTCTTTGAGTTTAATCTTTGAAGGGGGGAAAAAAAATCTCCTCTGCTGCTTTCAGGTGCTTGCAATGTGATTTTTAGGAGGATGTCATCTCCCCAGTGCCCCTGGTCCGGGGTGGTTGTGTGGTGATAGATGAGCCCCAATGAAGAGATGAGCTTGTTATTAAAGGGGAGGGTCCTGGCTGCCAAAGAAGAGATTAATCTGCTGTCCTCTCAAGGGCATGGAGTCTTTCCCTGATGATGTTCTCCTGGAGCACACCCTGATGGTGTCCTGGAGCACAAGTGTGCTGAGTTCCCGGCTGAGGGAACTGGGGGTGCTGAGCCTGGAGAAAAGGAGGCTGAGGGGAGACCTTCTGGCTCTGTCCAAGTCCCTGCAAGGAGGGTGCAGAGAGGTGGGGGTGGGTCTGTTCAACCAAGGACCAAGACAAGAGGAAATGGCCTTAAGTTGCACCAAGAGAGGTTTAGGTTGGTTATTAGGAAGAAATCCTTCACTGAAAGGCTGGTCAAGTATTGAAACAGATTGCTCAGGGAAGTGGTGGAGTCCCCATCTCTGGAGGGATTCAAAGGACGTGTAGATGTGGTGCTCAGGGACATGTTTTAGTGGTGAGCTTGGCAATGCCAGGTTTATGGTTGGACTGGATGATCATAATGGTCTTTTCCAACCAGACTATTCTGTGGTTCTGTGGTGATGTTCTCCTGGGTGCCACAGCTCATCTGCAGAGCGTCTGGGAGCCTGGAGGCTCAGCAGTGCTGGATTCAGGAGAGGCAGAAATGATCTCCAGTCCTCTAACAGAATCTGTCTCCAGGCTGAACTGGGAGGGGTTGGAAATGTGTGGAGTTTGGGCTGTGCTGGCATTTGAGATTTCCTTTTGCTGCGTGGGGATCTTTTCTCCTTCATGGGGTTTAATGCATGAAGATTTGATTTTCAGAACATGGTGACGAGCTCCTCGGCTGCAGGGGCTTGGGGTTGTTTTTTTTTCCTGATCACATCCCTGTGACAAGACATTTCCAAGTGTGGAAATCGCTTTGATGTCTTCATTCAGGACTCGCTCGCTGAGGAAGGCGTTGCATAACCTGAGCAAGGTTGGTGAGTGGAGTCTCTGGAGCAGACTCCTTCTCCCTTCACTGGGGCTGGGAAAGGGCAGCTTGCCCACTGCTGCCCTGAGAGAGCCATGGGCGTGCCCAGGGCACCAGCACTGGGCCAGGCACATGAATGTTGGTTTTTAGGTTGTTTTTTGTCATGATCAGAGTTGTGTCCTTGCCAGCTGGGAAGCTCTGAGAATGTGTCATGAAGTCGAGTTTGCAAGTTGAGTGTTTCATTGGAAGGGAAAAAGAAATATGAATGAAACGAAGAAGTTGGCTTTTGAAGTGGCTTCTTGTTCTTCACCTCCTACAGAGGGATCTGGACAGGTTGGATCCATGGGCCAAAGCCAACTGCATGAGGTTCAACGAGGCCAAGTGCTGGGTCCTGCACTTGGGTCACAACAGCCCTTGGCAACGGGACAGGCTTGGGGAGGAGTGGGGGGAGAGCTGCTGGGCAGAGAGGGACCTGGGGGTGTTGGTTGGCAGCAGCTGAACATGAGCCAGCAGAGTGCCCAGGTGGGCAAGAAGGCCAAGGGCATCCTGGCCTGGATCAGCACCAGTGTGGCCAGTAGGACCAGGGAAGTTCTCTTCCCCCTGCACTGGGCACTGGTGAGGCCGCAGCTCGAGTGCTGGGTTCAGTGTTGGGCCCCTGACTCCAAGAAGGACCTGGAGGTGCTGGAGCGTGTCCAGAGAAGGGAACGGAGCTGGGGAAGGGTCTGGAGCACAAGTGTGCTGAGTTCAGGCTGAGGGAACTGGGGGTGCTGAGCCTGGAGAAAAGGAGGCTGAGGGGAGACCTTCTGGCTCTGTCCAAGTCCCTGAAAGGAGGGTGGAGAGAGGTGGGGGTGGGTCTGTTCAAGGAAGGAGCAAGGGACAGGACAAGAGGAAATGGGCTCCAGTTGTGGCCAGGGCAGTTGAGATGGGATGCGAGGAAGAATTTCTTTGCTGAAAGGGTTCTGAGGCATTGGAAGGGGTTGGCCAGGGCAGTGGTGGAGTCCCCATCCCTGGAGGGATTGAAGAGTCGTGTAGACACAGTGCTGAGGGACATGGGTCAGTGGGGACTGGTCAGTGCTGGGTTCATGGTTGGACTCGATGAGCTTAAAGGGCTTTTCCAATCCAGGCAGTTCTGGGATTCTGTGATCCCTACCAAGGATCTGTGAAGTTGGGTGAATAAAGAGCAATTTCTGTTTATAGACTCTACCCTGTGATTTCTCCTCCCCCAGGGAGCTCTTCCCACTGGAGCAAAGCACTGGTTCTATTGACAATATTGGCTTTGTTACTTGAGTTTCATTAGCTGCAAAATATGGATTTGTGTGGAGTCATCCGTGACTGAAATGGAATTTTTCTAGCAATAAAATTTATTTTATGTCTGTCTAAGGAAGGTCCAAGAGTGGTCAGAACATCTGGCTTTGAAAATCTGGATTTTGGTGTGTTTATTTCTGAGCAGTTGGACACACACTGGGCTTTATCAGAAGAGAGAGTTCAAGTGACGTGATCCAAGGTTGATGGTCTGGTAGGACCTCAGTGCATGGTTGAGTGAGGGGGTTTGTCTACTCTTTGCTCTTTCTCTCAACCTCTGCAGCCCCATCTGGTCCAGTCCTGCTCCAGTTGCCTCCCTGCCCTGGCTGGAGAAAGGTGATGGTCCCATGCCAGTCCAACAACCTGCTCCACGGTGGAGGTGTTCCCTCCTCCCTCCTCCTCCTGAGATGAGACCTGGGATGGTTTATGAACAATAATTGTATTTGATCTATGAAAAGGTGAATGTTGAGGAGGAGGGAATTACAAAGACATGATTAAAAAAGAAGCAGCTCCAATCCCTCTTGGTTCCTGAGGCACAAGGGAGCACTTTGTCAAACTGACACGGGGATCTTTTAGCATCTTCTGGGCCAGTGTTTGCCAGGAGAGCAGCGTGTCCTGGGCTGAGCTGGGCCACAAATGGGTTCTTTTCAGCAGCCAGAGCAGCACTGGGGGTTGGGTTCAGCCCATTCAGTTCATCTCCTCCCTTGTGTCCTGTTCTGACCTTCAAGGCTTTCGGGGTTCGCTTGGGAAGGTTTTTAGCAGGAGTCTCCTCAAGGGAAAGTGCTGCTTTTCCCCAGGTGGGTTCTGCATTTCTTTGTCTTCAAGGCTACTTTGTCATAGAGTCACAGGATGCTGTGAGCTGGAAGGGACCCACCAGGATGATGGAGTCCAACTCCTGTCCCTGCACAGGACAAGCCCAACATTCACACCATGGCCCTGAGGGCCAAATGCTGCTGGAATCCTGTCAGGCTTGGGGCCATCAGCACCTCCCTGGGGAGCCTGTGCCAGTGCTCCACCACCCTCTGCCTCAAGAACCTTTTCCTCATGGCCAACCTCACCCTCCCCTGCCACATCTTCCTGCCATGGCCTCTGATCTTATCATTGGTCACCAGAGAGAAGAGGTCAAAAAATTGTTTGGGGAGCAGAAACCCAAAGTGGCCTCTGTTGAGTTGTGTTTTTGGGACCCCATTGTAAAAGGGTGAGGGTTGCTACGTGGTTTTCAGAATGCAATCAGAAAGAAAGTGCAATATCTCCATTTCTTGAGCGTGGTTTATGTGTCCTCCAAAGGGTGAGATTTGAAAGACTTGGAGGAACAAGTCATGTGTGCTATGTGCCAAAGTGGTTCTCAGTGGTTTTCTTTCTTTTAAGCTATTTCTTGGATAATATTGTGTATTAAGGTGCCTTTAATGAACCAATTACCACACACAATCCCAGAGAAACCACGTGTGCTGTGTTTCAGAGAAGTCTGCTGTGATTGCTGAGCGAAGGGGTGGGAAGGCCAGAGGTGTTTGTGTAAATATCCTCACTTTCTACCCATGCACTCGGTGTCCTGTGGGGGTAAAAGCTCCTCATCAGCTGCTTTTCACACCTGGGGTTGTGGATTGAGAGTTGGAGTTCATCAGAACTGGGCAGGACCACGGAACCGTGTTGTCCCTTTGCTCCCAAGTGCTGTGCAGTGGCCTGAAGGAACATCTCCCACCATGAAGGACTCGCACTACACAGTGCTAATTGTCCTTAAGCAGCAGCACATGCCCTTCCCTGGTGCTATTTTGGTCTCTTATTTGGTGATATTTGGCTCTTAAGGACGGGCTTCCTGTGACCTGTGCTCGCTGCAGTTCCGATGACGTGCTCCGTCAGTCACGTCCCCTCCTGAGCCAAGTGACTGGCCAAGGGCAAGAGTCAAGGCATTGCTGAGCCCTGAGCCTTGGGATGGAGATTTTAGGACACATTTCCTGGCAGAGAAGGGTAAGTCCTGTAGGGATGCTGCTTTCTGGGGTGTGGAGCTTGTGTGGGTGCCTGGAGGAACCCAACCATGATGCTACTTAACCTCTTGGGAGGCTGCTGAGATTTTTAGCAGGGCCAGACTCCTCCATCCTTAGCTCTCCTGGCCTCATGGTGAATGTGCAGTGACCTGCAGCCATGCAACAGTTCTGTTGTGTGCCTTGCAGAGAGAGAAAGCGAGGTGACCTCTCCTCCACTGCTCAGCTGCAGATGGGAGCGAAAGCACCGAGAAGTCCAGCACAATGTTCTGCTGCAGCCCTGCAAGGAGACTGGTTGGACCTGGAGTGCAGCCAAGGAGGCTTCATTTGGCTTTCAGGCATTCATAGCTGAAAAAATAACCCTTTACCAGTCAGTGATTCTGTTCCTGAGATCAGCTCTTGGTAGATTGTGCTCTTCAGCCACAGTCTCCATCAGGAAAAGGCTGGAGATTGCTGCTGGAAGTTCTCCTTTTGCCCAGGCTGGGTGAGCACGCTTCATGCTCGGAGCAGAGGGCTGTGTTGGACTGAGGATGCATCCTGCTTTCCACACAGACCTGTGGGCATCCTGCCACAGAACCACTCTGCTGAACTCCGTGTTTGTCATAGTATTGCTTCCAAAGTTATTCTGACTTCCCCAGTGTGGTGGTTCCCAGTGGGACCCTGTGGTCCTGCACTCGCCCACCCATCTGGTGAGACGGGATGGGAGACACAACAAAGGGGGCACAGGATTAGGATGGGGACAGGGAGGGCTCACTCACCAGGGATGGTCAAGGGCGAAACAGACTCGATTTGGGGAAGAAAAATCAATTTAATTTGTTGCAAATCATCTGAGTAGCACAGTGAGACACAACAACCACATCTGACACCTTCCCCCACCCCTCCCTTCTTCCTGGGCTCAGATCACTTTGCTCCCCATTTCTCTACCTCCCCCCCAGCAGCACAGGGGACAGGGAATGGGGGTTCAGTCAGGTCACCTCTGCTGCTCTTCCCAGCATGAAAGTCCAGGAACAAGATGTTCCAACACGAGGTTCCCACAGAGTCAGGGACCTCTTTGGGCTCAGCTCCCAGCTCTGGCATGGGGACACCACGGGCTGCAGACTCACCCCCCACTCTGGGGGTCCCAGAGCTGCCCCTTCCTGGGGAGGCTGAGCTGCATAAAGAGCTTTTTTGCCCTCAGCCAGCTGCCAGTTCCACCGCCTCAGCTGTCACCCCTCCCCAAAGCTCGTTAGCACCCTCACTTTCTCTTTCCCACTAACGCTGCTCTGCTGGCTGACGTGGAATGATGGTTGTTTTCCCTGGGAACACAGGACATAAAGCTTTGCACTCTGGTTTTCTATCCTGATGTTTTAGATCATTAAATTCTCAGGCTTCAGCTCTTATATCTTGTTTTTCAGGGCTTGTAAGAGGATCTCCTGGGGCTCTACTGTACACCCAAATACAAATAGGACATGAATAAAGCAGAGCTGTGTATCTGTGCTGCCAGCCCTCTGGAAGGATGACTTGTAGGGAGTGTTTGGCAGTGTGAGGCCTTTCCTCATGTGGATCTGTCCCTTCTACCTCTTTAAAAAGGAAAAAAAAAAGGCTTTTCTCTCTGCTCCCACAACGCTTGAGAGATGTTGGCCCGTGGAAGGAGGTTTCTTCAGTTGCAATATTAATTTCTGATTTTTCTACCTTTTTTTTCTGTAGCCATTTGACAGCTTCTTTACCTGCTTCTTTTGCCAGAGGTTGTGATTAGTGAATACAATTTTTCTGATAGTTCAGTTACTGAAGTGATGGATAATACACAGAATCATAGAGTCATAGACTGGTGTAGGGTAGAAGGGACTTTACAGCTCATCCAGTCCCAACCCCCCTGCCAGCAGCAGGGACACCTTCCACTAGACCAGGTTGCTCAAAGCCTCATCCAACCTGGCCCAGAACACTTCCAGGGAGGAGCAGCCACAGCTTCTCTGGGCAACCTGGGCCAGGGTCTCACCACCCTCACACCAAAGAATTTCTTCCTCACATCTCAGCTCCATCTCCCCTCTGCCACTTTCAAGCCATCAGCCCTTGTTCTGCCACTCCCTGCCCTTGGCCAAAGTCCCTCCCCAGCCTTCCTGGAGCCCCTTCAGGTACTGGGAGGCCACTGGAAGGTCTCCCTGGAGCCTTCTCTTCTCCAGGCTGAACAGCCCCAACTCTCTCAGCCTGTCCTCACAGCAGAGCTGCTCCAGCCCTGGCATCATCCTCGTGGCCTCCTCTGCACTGGCTCCAGTAGCTCCATGTCCTTGTGCTGTTGGTGGCCCCAGCACTGGAGGCAGCACTGCAGGGGGGGTCTCAGGAGAGCAGAGCAGAGGGGCAGAATCCCCTCACAAGCTGCAGTGATGACTTGTCAGTTAGTGCTGCTCTGGAAAAAGCCCTTTAACGTGCTTGTAGCCCTTTGTTTTATGAAGCACTTGAACTTTGAAGCTAGACTTCTGCAGTGGTCTAGGATGTAAATTGGAGAGCATTCAAAATGAGGTGGAACAGATTCTCTTCATGCAGGCTGTCGGTGCTGGGAGAAGAAACTCTCCCTGGAGCACTGTACTTCATCTCTGAAACAGTTGTGGGAAAAGTGCTGTCATTCCACCCTGTCCCCACAGTTACTCCTGCAGTGTCGCTGTGCTTGCTGCTGGCTGCATTCCTGGTCAGCCTGAGCTCCAGACCATTCTGTGGTGGCATTTATGTTTCATTCCTTTGCAGAATGAATGTCAAATGAATAAATGATATTTTTTTTTTCCTCTAGAAAATGCATTTACATGCATCAGCCCAGTTCCAAAGTGGGAGAGAGAACAAACTGTTGGACTAGAGGGTCTCCTGAGGTCCCTTCCAACCCCTGTGATTCTGTGATTCTGTGAGTGATGAGGAATTAGCCCCTAAACCCCATTTTTTAGATTAGAGAGGGAAGAAGAGGGGTGGACACAGCAGTTGCAGCACGAAGATGCTGGGCAGAGGTTGTCCCCACTCACCCTGGCTTGTAAGATAACAAGTGACTGGACTTCAGCCACCAAAGGAAAGGTGAAGGAGGGCTGGCAGACTGCTTGGTGGTGGTCATTGCCTGTGAGTGTCCTCTGCCAACATAAGACTTTGGCAAATATTTGCATTTTAGCACAATTTTTGTTGGTCCAGGTGAGTTTTGGTCATGTCCTCCTGCTCCAAGCCAGACAGAGCTGTTGGTGGCCACGTGCCTCCACAGCAGCCTTCAAATCCCAGCCTCCCTGTGTACTGGTGACAGCCACTGGGAAGCAGGACAGCTCTTCCAGTCGCTGTCTGTGTTTTGTGGCCTTCCCTGAACCTGCCCTGTGTGTTCTGGCAGTTGCAGGGACCATCTGGGAAACAACCAACCATGTATAAAAGAAGCTGACAAGTGCTGGAGGCTGTTCCGTGACCCCAGGGGGGAGCAGGGCTCCGTGTTCATGAGCCCCTGGGGGCTCTTGTCTTCTGCAGCAGCAGGGGATTGAGCCATGTGTGTAATCACAGAGTGCTGTGAGCTGGGAAGGACCCACCAGGATGATGGAGTCCAACTCCTGTCCCTGCACAGGACAAGCCCAACATTCACACCATGTCCCTGAGGGCCAAATGCTGCTGGGATCTTGTCAGGCTTGGGGCCATCAGCACCTCCCTGGGGAGCCTGTGCCAGTGCTCCACCACCCTCTGCCTCCAGAACCTTTTCCTCATGGCCAACCTCCCCCTCCCCTGCCACATCTTCCTGCCATGGCCTCTGCTCCTGGCGTTGGTGGCCAGAGAGAAGAGCTCAGCGCCTGCCCCTCCTCTTCCCCTGGGGAGGAAGTTCCAGACCGCCAGGAGATCTCCTCTCAGTCTCCTCTTCTCCAGGCTGAACAAACCAAGTGACTCCAGCCTCTCCTCACACCCTTCCCCTCTAAACCCTTCCCCAATGTTGTAGACAATTGTAAGAGCAAGTAAGAAACCTTCCTGCATGCTGGCTCCAGGAGAGCTGTCCCAGGGAGAGGAGGTGGTGGCTGGAAGTGCAGTGCTGAGGTTGGTGAGTAGGAGCCCCACGTGTATTTGTTTCCTTTTTAATCACCATTTCCATTCATCTTTGCAATCTGATTTCACCCATTTTTAATATATTAGACTTGTTTTTTTTAAACAAATATATTGCTTCCCCTGTACCTTGGCAAGAAACAGGAGCTGCAGGCAGTCCCCTCCAGCGTGGTCTCCTCTGGGGTGTGGGGACATTTGGCACGTTCATCTGCCAGCAGAGATAAGGGGTGAACCAGTGTGTCCCCTCCAAAATTGCAGTGTCCTTTGAAGTCCCAGCATGGCACTCCTGGAATCATCTTCAGTTTTTGCTGCCAACAAAGATGCTACAATTATTTTTATTGCTGTGAGTGATCCTTTCAGCCTCTAAAACCCATTTTCTATCCTTTTGGAGATCTCCTGAAGGAATTGAACCTTGGGAGAACACTTGGTGGCGTTTGCTAAGCTTGCTCCAAGCAGGGTGGCAGTACTGGAAATGACACTTGTCACATGTGTGTCCTTCAGGGTAGCAGATGCCCTCCTGAACAGCCAACTCCAGTTACCTGAAGGTCTTTCCCTTGCTGCTCAAAGCTCTGGTTGATCCACTTCACCCTTGGGCTGGGTGTAAATGTTTTTCATTCATCTGTAGGAGCTTTCCAGACATCTCTTGATGTTATTCATCACCCTGAATTCCAGCACGTGGGACCAGTTTGTGCCTGGTTTATTTTCCCTGGTTGTCATGTTCAGATTCTCCAAATAGCAAATATCTCCTGTCTGGAGATCAAATGGATTTTCAAAGCCTTTCATCCCACAAATGGATTTCCTATGTTTTATTTCTCTGTGTTAAGAGACATTTCCTTTTTTATCTCTTTGCTGTCCTCTGCTGCTGCAGCCTCTCCAGCCAGCAGTGCCCGTGCTGGAGCTCACAGGATGTGCTGTCCCACTCACTGGGTGCTTCATGGCCAAGTTACCTTTTCTCTGCATGACAGAGACATCCAGAAATGTGCTTTTAATTTTAGCACAAAACCATCCCACCAAATAAATAAATAAATAAATAAATAAAATTATATATTTTTATTATATTTATATTATATAAATATATTTTATTTATAATATATTTTATTATATTTTATATTAATATATTTTATTATATTTATATTATATTTAAAAAAAAAGCCCCTGAAGGCTTCACTTGGTGCTGAACTGCCCACTCCAATGATTGCAGTGGGGACCAGACTTCCCAGTCTCTGAGGACTGGGTGGGGATCAGCAGCCTTTGATCAGGGCTGGTATTAAACTGGTTTTGATTTCCCATTGCCTGGAAGCTGCCTGCATTTGTTTACTGCTCTGAGCTGACCTTTGGGGACACATTTCTCCATGGATTGGGTGTCTCATGGCTTCAGACCATTGCCAGGCGTGTGTGCATTGGAGTTTCTCCTCCTCTTAGATATTTTTTTCCCTCTGGTTTCTTCTCTCCCTGTTATATTGCAAATGATGTGTTTATATTTTATATTAGCTCCTTCATTAATTTTCTCTTTAGTAATTAACTGTTGATTTCACACTTGGCTCTTGGCCTGAACCTTTCTTTAGTCAGTCAGTGTGAATCACGAGAGTCTCCTGTTCTTCACTGGATGCTGATATGTCACAGGTAGAGTAGAGGCCAGATGTTTGAATTCTTGTAATACTTAATTCTTGTAATATTTTGCAGATGACACCAAGTTGGGTGGTAATGTGGATCTGCCTGAGGGTAGGAAAGCTCTGCAGAGGGATCTGGACAGGCTGGATCCATGGGCTGAGGCCAACGTTATGAAGTTCAACAAGGTCAAGTGCTGGGTCCTGCACTTGGGTCACAACAGCCCCCAGCAGCTCCTGGCTTGGGGAGGAGTGGGGGGAGAGCTGCTGGGCACAGAGGGACCTGGGGGTGTTGGGCAACAGCAGCTGAACAGGAGTGAGCAGAGTGCCCAGGTGGCCAAGAAGGCCAAGGGCATCCTGGCCTGGATCAGCACCAGTGTGGCCAGTAGGACCAGGGAAGTTCTCTTCCTCCTGCCCTGGGCACTGGTGAGGCCACAGCTCGAGTGCTGGGTTCAGTGTTGGGCCCCTGAGTCCAAGAAGGACCTGGAGGTGCTGGAGCGTGTCCAGAGAAGGGAACGGAGCTGGGGAAGGGTCTGGAGCACAAGTGTGCTGAGTTCAGGCTGAGGGAACTGGGGGTGCTGAGCCTGGAGAAAAGGAGGCTGAGGGGAGACCTTCTGGCTCTGTCCAAGTCCCTGCAAGGAGGGTGCAGAGAGGTGGGGGTGGGTCTGTTCAACCAAGGACCAAGGGACAGGACAAGAGGAAATGGGCTCCAGTTGTGGCCAGGGCAGTTGAGATGGGATGTGAGGAAGAATTTCTTTGCTGAAAGGGTTCTGAGGCATTGGAAGGGGTTGCCCAGGGCAGTGGTGGAGTCCCCATCCCTGGAGGGATTGAAGAGTCGTGCAGACACAGTGCTGAGGGACAGGGGTCAGTGGGGACTGGGCAGTGTTGGGTTCATGATGGAACTGAATGATCCTAAAGGGCTTTTCCAACCACTGTGATTCTGTGATTTTTCCTTCAATGATCCTTTCCTCGATTCTTTAAAGTTACTCTCTGCAGACTTTGTTTTTTGGGTTTTTTTGAACAGAAGCTCTACCTTTAATTATTTCCTCAGGACTCTGACTCCATGTAGGTATCAAATCCTCACTGGTGTTTATCCCCCAGAGCACTTTCCAGGTGTGTCTGGTGCTTTGGGCTCCCAAGGTGACAGCAGATGACAACCAGCAGTGAGTGCATTGGGACTCTCCTGCCTGCGCTGGGTTTATTCCCAAAGACCAAGCCCTGGGTGTGTTCAGATGTTAGCAGGAAGAAGAAGATGCTTCTGGTTTTTATTTGTTTGTCCTCTAGTTACTTGTTAGTAAATAACCTGGAATTTTTCCATAGGAAACTGGTGTAGAAAATATTAATTTTTTTCCCTTTAAAAAACATAGAAATGGGTTTAAGTAAGTGATGGTTTGATTTTTATACAGAAGGTGAAAATCACTTCTGTGGCATGTAAGCCAGAGGCTCTGAAGTAGTAAAACGTGGCCAGATGGGAGAGTGGCACTGGGATGTTGGTTTTACCTGGGGAGGGGTAACAGTGTGAAATTCTGAATAGCCCTGAGCTGGGACTCAGGGTCCTGGGATCTGTCCCTGGCCAGTGGGTGCTGACAGAGGGATCACAGTGGGAAATGGGCTGAGGTTTAGTGATGGTGAGTTGAGTTCAGTAGCAGATGATCATTATTAGTGTGTCCTTCTGGGCTGAAAAATGTAATAAACCAAATAGTGTGTGTGCTTCACACGCATGGCACTGATGTTCAGGTAACCTTGTGCCATGGGTGTGTCACTCATGTGTCCTGGTGTGAGCTGGGCCAGAGCTGGGGCTGTTCAGCAGCCAGAGCAGTGCTGGGGGTTGGGTTCAGCTGGGATTTGTTAGGAGAGAAACGCTGAGAACATATCGATGTTTTCAGTTGTCACTGGAAGTTGAAGGACTTTGTGTTTTGCTGATCTGCAGGTGCAAGAGCTCAGGGTGAGGAATATTGCCATGGATCAGCTCCATGGGCACTGGGCTCTGCCAAGGGGCTGCTCCAGCTCCTGTCCCCCATGGGCAGGAGATCCATGAGGGGCTCTTCCTCTCTGGCTCTCTCTGGCTCTCGCTCGGGCTCTGGCTCTCCCGGGATTGCGGTTTCGGGTCGGGATTGTCGCTGCTCCGGGATCGTTCTCTGGGAACGGCCGGGCTGGGTGGGTGGGTGCTGAGCAATGGCACTGGGGGTCACTCATCTGCATATTTTATTACTATTATTATTTTAATATCATTATTATTTCAAGTTTTCTTTTACTTCTATTATTAACTTGTTCTTCTCTCACCCTACGAGTCTCCTTGTCCTTGCCCCCAATTCTCTCCCTTTGCCTGGGTGGGGGAGTGAGTGAGTGGCTGGGTTTGGCTGCCAGCCCAGTGAAACCACCACAAGGTAATAGATAAGAGAGAATCTCAACACACCCTGAGTCTCAGCCTGGACTTTCTGGAGCAGGAGAACTTGATCCCAGCCCTGGGATCCAGCCTGGCCCCAGCCGTGGAGCCCTGGGTCGCTGTGGATTTGTTTTGGGGATCTTTCACTTTGCTTTGCTGGTGCTTTTGTCCCGTGTGACAGTCTGCAGTGTGCCAGGGGAGGAACAGGGGTTCATTCAAAAACCAATATTGCTGGAAGATTGGTCTAGGAGGCAATAGCAATATCTGCATAGGAGCTGATAGTGAGGTGTTATGGCTGGGGAAGCAAATCAGAGAGAGATGAACTTCCTTTTTATTTTCCCACTAAGTTAAAGCTCCTGGAAAAACAAAGTGATATCGAGAGGGCAGGTGAGTCTGTGTGTGCCAAAAGGGGACTCAGCTCACAGACCCTGGGGAGCAGCTTTCTGGGAAGAACAAGGGAGGTGAATCCTGGTTTGGGGCTGGTTTGGTTTTGTGCCTGGGTTCTTGGAATAAATTGATTTTTTATATTTTTTCTGTGTACTGTTTGAGCGCTGTGGCAGGCTGGGTCATCCTCCCCCTGTCACAATGTGCTGCTAACGTGATTTTTTCCTGTTATTTCAGCAACAGCGCACTGTTTATAGGCTGACACTGGTGAAAGCTTGGAATGTGGATGAACTCCAAGCCTATGCTGAGCTGATATCCCTTGGTAAACCAGACTTCATTGAGGTCAAGGTGAGCTGCCTGCAGTTATTTTGGTTTTTTTTCCATGAATATTTTACTTTTTTCCTCCCCAATTTTCCCCCCTCACGGTCTTAAACTTATATGAGTAAATTCAATTCTTCCCAAGGTTTCAATAAAGGAATTTATCTCTTGCTTTCCAAGGCAGGCAGGCAGGTTTCTCATGTCTTGGTGTGTGTTTGGAGCCATCCTCAGCGAGCTTTGTACCAGCCAGCATCAATTCCTGCTCAACAGCATCGTAACCCTGTGGGCTTTTTGGTGTTTCTCCTGCAAGCAGGGACTGATGAATAAGATGTTCCTTCTTTTATGTCAACCAGTGGGTTTTAAACAAAATATTCTGGGCCAAGCAGGTTGATGGTGGTGGTGATGTTCTGCCCATCCTGCTCTCAGATTCTGCTGGAGGGAAGAGTGATGATGTCTGAATGGATGTGGGGGGAACGCTGCTGTCTGGGACTGGGAGAGCTACCAACAGGGCAGGGCAAGGCAGGAGGAGCTTTATCTTGGGATTAATCAGTTTAATACATAGAGAATGTGGAAAAGGCACATTGCAAAGTGCTCTGTAAGGACCCACTGTCACTGTTTTCATCCAGCTGCTCCCCTGCACACCAGCACATTTACCACTGGTCGGTATTTTTGGAGCTCTGTTAGTTCTGGACTTCCTTTTTTTCCTTCTTTTTTTTTTTCCTTTTTTTCCTTCTTTTTTTTTTCCTTTTTTTCCTTCTTTTTTTTCCCTTTTTTTTCCTTTTTTTCCCTTTCTCCCCCTTTTTCCCCCTTCTCCCCCTTTTTCCCCCTTCTCCCCCTTTTTCCCCCTTCTCCCCCTTTTTCCCCCTTCTCCCCCTTCTTCCCCCTTCTCCCCCTTTTTCCCCCTTCTCCCCCGTTTTCCCCCCTCCCCCCCTTTTTCCCCCTTCTCCCCCTTCCTTTCTCCCCCTTCCTTTCTCCCCCTTCCTTTCTCCCCCTTCCTTTCTCCCCCTTCCTTTCTCCCCCTTCCTTTCTCCCCCTTCCTTTCTCCCCCCCTTTTCCCCCCTTTTCCCCCTCTTTTCCCCTTTTCCCCCCTTTTTTTCCTTTTCATAATCTTTCTTTGCTGCTGCTTGGAAGTCACAGCCTGGAGTTTGCTGCCAGTCCCCGATGCTGCACAGCCCAGGGCTTTGCTGCTGGCAGCAGGGAGTGCTCTCTTCTCTCTGTGTGTTTTGCTGAACCTCACACCCTAACACCAAACCAGCTTCTGGGTGTGCTTTGGGGAGAAAAGGCTCAGTTTTGCCATGTGCACCAGAGTGGTTCTGTTCCTCAGGTGAAACCTGGCAGGAGGGTGCTCCTGTGGGGCCCTTCCCACCGTGCATCTCCCGGCTCTCTCACTGTAGCCTGGTGGTACCAGACCCGTCCTTCCAAGTCCAGTGGATCAGGGGGAGGTGGATCAGTGTTTCTGAGCGCAGGTTGCCCTGGGTGTGCTCCAGGGTGAACATCTGTCCCCTCTGAGGCAGAGAGCTGCTGTTCCCCTTGCCTGGGCAGTGGTGGTGGGATGGGCCCCTGAGCACGTGTGCTCTGAGCTCATGAACAGGGCGTTTGCCCCGTCAGCCCCTCTGAATCACAGGATCACAGAGTGTCAGGGATTGGAAGGGACCTGGAAAGCTCATCCAGTCCAATCCCCCTGCCGGAGCAGGAACACCTGGATGAGATCACACAGGAAGGTGTCCAGGTGGGTCTGGAATGTCTCCAGAGAAGGAGACTCCACACCCTCCCTGGGCAGCCTGGCCCAGGGCTCTGGCACCCTCACAGCAAAGAAGTTTCTTCTCAAATTTAGGCAGAGCCTCCTGTGTTCCAGCTCACACCCATTGCCCCTTGTCCTGTCATTGGACATCACTGAGAAGAGCCTGGAGAAGACTGAGTGAGGACCTGATCAATGTCTGTAAATATCTGAAGTGTGGGGGCCAAATGGATGGGGCCGGGCTCTTCTCAGTGGTGCCCAGTGACAGGACAAGGGACAATGGGCACAAACTGGGACACCAGAAGTTCCAGACAAACTGAAGGAAAAACTTCTTTCCTGTGAGGGTGTTGGAGCCCTGGGCCAGGCTGCCCAGAGAGGGTCTGGAGTCGCCATCTCTGGAGATGTTCAAACCCACCTGGACACTTTCCTGTGTGACCTGGTGTAGGGACCCTGCTCTGGCAGGGGGGTTGGACTGGATGATCTCCTGAGGTCCCTGCCAACCCCACCAGTCTGTGAGTGAGATACATCAGTACATAAAGGCAGCCAGGGAGGCTTGGGGCCTGGTCACTCGTTACTCCTGTCACTCCTGTCACTGTTCCCTTTCATGGACCCTGTGCTTTGATTTGCTCTTGGACCAAAGCTCCTGCCAGTGTGTCAGTGGCCTTCAGTCCAGGCCCAGCGGTTGTGGTGTTCACACAGCACTTGGGAGCTGGGGATTTTCCCCAAAAGACTCCGTGTTGGTGATTAAAAACAATTCCTTGTGCTCCTTTGGGAACGAAGCGTGTTGAAGAATCTGTTTGCCATATGGATAGGGCTTAGCATTATTATTTTTTTTCCCAAACTGCAGTGTGATGGGTCAAAAAGGCACAGACCAGGTCCTGCTTAGAGCAAACAAACAAACAAAACTATTACAGGATGCTGCAAAGCATCTGCCAGAAAACGAGGCTCATCCCAGCAGGATTTCCTGGTTAAATACTGGAGATAAATGCTGTTCCTTTCAGATGAGTGCAGCTAATCCCCTCGTGCTCCAGAGACGCTCCAGGGTGGAGTGGATGGAGGTTCAGGTTCTTGCAGGGCTTAATCCTTGTTCTCATTGCCATGAGTATCTCACCGCGGTGTAACTCTGTAGGACCCTGTGCTCTTGTTGAAGCCAACAGAAATTAGTCTTGATTACCCTGGTGTGAAACCCAAGCAAAGGAAGACTCAGTCATCTGCTCATTAAATACACATCAGTTTTATTTATTGCTTCAGTCTGTTTTAGTGCTGTAACATCTCTGTCACCATTGTACCAAGTGGGTTGTTATATTTAAGATCTTCAACGTGCAACTCATCTTCTTGCAGTGTTGTTTGAAAAGCCAGAGGGTTTGTTGAGCCTGGAGAAAAGGAGGCTGAGGGGAGACCTTCTGGCTCTGTCCAAGTCCCTTGGAGGAGGGTGCAGAGAGGTGGGGGTGGGTCTGTTCAACCAAGGACCAAGGGACAGGACAAGAGGAAATGGGCTCCAGTTGTGCCCAGGGCAGTTGAGATGGGATGTGAGGAAGAATTTCTTTGCTGAAAGGGTTCTGAGGCATTGGAAGGGGTTGCCCAGGGCAGTGGTGGAGTCCCCATCCCTGGAGGGATTGAAGAGTCGTGTAGACACAGTGCTGAGGGACATGGGTTAGTGGGGACTGGTCAGTGTTGGGTTCATGGTTGGACTCCATGAGCTCAAAGGGCTTTTCCATCCATCAGGATTCTGTTACGTGCAGAATGATGATCGCAAAGAACATCCCATTTATGTTCCTTCTTAAACCAAAGGGGCAAAAGGATTTTCATGTGAAAAGGTCCCTAAATGGGTCCTGAGGAACCTGTTCAGGGTTCAGAGGTGTGACTGGAGTGTGCTGGGTCACCTCAGTGCAAGGCTGGACCAGGACACAGGAACCCAGCCTGGATCTTTGGTCATTGCAGAGGGATCACGGAGCGGCTGGGCACACTTGGCTTGTTGAGCTGCAGCTGGGTCCACTCATCCTCTCTGCACCATCTAGGACTTCACAGCTGGGATCTGGGTTTGCTAAAGTGAAGCTTCATCCTGCAGCTTTGGCTTCCTGCTGAGGAGTAAATGACCAAATCAATGTCTGGAAGGAAGGACCAGAGGGAGGTGTCTGTCCCAGGCTGCTCAGTCTTGTCATATTAAACAATAAAGATTATTTTGAGTGCTTAAAATAATGAGGACAATGAGCTCTGCTCTAATGAGTTTTTAATTGCGTGTGGCTGTTGTTCTCACCTGTCAGAGCTGTTCAGGGCCTTGCTGCTGTTCCAGTCTGCACTGAGATGAAGGTGGAGTTAAAAAATCTCCTGTCCTAGTGCCTGCTCGAAAATCAATCCAGACCATCTCTGATTTCCCCACCTGTGTCACGTCCCACATCCCACCTGGGAAATTTTCCCCTAGCAGAGAAGAGGGAAACCCTGGATTTCTGCCCATAAAGCTTTCCCGTAGCAGAAAAGAGGGAAGTGTGACACAGATTCAAACTTTCCAACTCAGATGGGTTGTTCCCATCTATTTTTTGTGTTTCAGTAACAATCAGTATCCAAGGTAAGTGGGAAGCTCAGGGCATGGGAGGTGCAGCAGGCTGGTGGGACTTTGAGATAGGACCAAGGGAAGCTGTAAACATTAAAGAGTGATGGGAAACTGGTGCTGTGTGGTGGCCCAGGGTTGCTGTGCTCAACCACCAGGCTGTGAGAATGACCCATTGGTGTCTGTGGCTCTGAGTGCTCACTTGGAGATGGGCTAGCACTGTGTGCTGTGTTTTGCAGGTGGGGAAACTGAGGCAGGGTTAGGAGTGGGTCATAGCAAAGCAGGTTTCTGGCTGAAAATGAACCTCCTGCCTTCCAGTCTAAGATTTTCCACTCCTCCCACCTCCTCTGTGTGATTGTTCTTTGTCAGGGTGTAAGGAGCAGGGGGTGAGTGATTTAACAGAGCCCGTTTCTTCCTCAGTGTCTATCTGGCTCATTTTGCAGAGCTGGAATGAAAAGCTGCATCCAGCATGGCAAGAGTTTGGCTTTTACAGGAGGAGATCCTTTGATTCCAAGGAGTCCCTGGAGATTTATGGGTGGCTGTAGCACCCATCTGCATGTGGCCATTCGTGTGGCACATCTGGAGAGCTGGTGTTAAATGCCAGGGCTCTGCTGCATGACTGACCATTTCCATCCCTGCTTGTCAGATGTCACTGACAAATAAACCAAGGTCCATCGTTAAATTAGGAAGAAATTCTTTGGTGTGAGGGTGGTGAGACCCTGGCCCAGGCTGCCCAGAGAAGCTGTGGCTGCTCCTCCCTGGAAGTGTTCTCGGCCAGGCTGGATGAGGCTTTGAGCAACCTGGTCTAGTGGAAGGTGTCCCTGCTGCTGGCAGGGGGGTTGGGACTGGATGAGCTTTAAGGTCCCTTCCAACCCAACCCAGTCTGGGATTCTATGATTATAAATCATCTTGAAAGTGATTATTAAAAGCAACCAATGGGCCCAGGATCCACCCCAGCGAGGCGCAGACGTTGGCGAGAGCTTGGGGGAGTCACCGGGCCCACGCTGATGCTGGGATCAGAAGTGTTTTTATTGCAAAGTGCCCGAGCTGTCACCATGTCACTTGGGGCTGTTCAGATCTGTCTTGGGTCAGAGCTGCCCCGGTTTGTAAACAGTGACTCTGTCACTCAGCAGCTTGGCTGACGCTTTGTTCTTCTGTTCATTCACATGAGCCTCAATTAAACAAATTTATAATTTATGGGCTAGGAGTGAAGAAAATTCTCTTGTGCAGTAATTAAGTCGGGAAGCCTGGAGCTTCAGAGTGGAGAAACAAAGCTCCCATCACTTTTAGTTCCCCAGTAATTTTTCCTTCATAACCCCGTGGATTAAAATGATCGGTGGCTGTCGAGACATCCAGCACGGAGCCAGGTCGCAGGCGGAAGAAACGGGCTTCTCGCCGCGGCGATCATCACCTTGGATAATCATCATCTGGGATAATCATCATCTGGGATAATCATCATCTGGGATAATCATCTGGGATAATCACCTGGGATAGTCACCTGGGATAATCACCTTGGATAATCACCTTGGATAATCACCTGGGATAATCACCTGGGATAATCACCTTGGATAATCATCTTGGCACAATGCAGTGGTGCAGGTTCGGCTCCGTTAGGGCGAGGCGGGAGCTCTGGATCCGCCCTGGTGTCACTGAGAGGCTTCTCAAAAGGTTTCCACATCTCCAGGTATTCAGCCAAAGCTGCGTGGCATGATTAGGCTGCTAAAAGCACCCTTATTAAAGACTAATTAAGACTCAGCATCGTTGGTGTTGCTGCTGTGGGGAAGCTGGTGTGAGAGCTTTAGGGGGTACAATAGAACCGTTGCCTTTTTTGATGCCTTAAGAACCGTCTTTACGTGTTACCGACAAATCTAACGTGACCGCCCGAATCAACTGCTCACATTTTCCAAGTGGTATCAGCACTGTTAATTAACTCCACTTTTAAGAAGTTTGGGGAAGTTGAAGGCTGCTGTGCTTTCGTTCAGGGTGCTGCTAAGCTGATTTTCATTGATTTGTGCTTGTGAGTTAATCACCCATCCGAGCGCTGCGTTATTCCATTTGCCTTGCCGCTTTCTTCGCTCAGAAATGAGATCTTTGAAGTTTATTAAAAGAATGAGTCATGTTGGAGCTTCCTAAGAATTTTTTCCCCCCCCCCTCTGTAGTCATACATTTGTCATGCTGCTCAAATCATCATCTCTCTAATGAACGTGGGGGAAATATTGCTCCGTGGAGCTGCATCTACCCAGCTGAGCTCGGGAGGTGCACACATATCCCATTATTTGCAGTGCTGGCTGCTTTAATAGAAGAATGTTTAAAATATTTTTCAGACTTTCAGAGCTGGGTTAAAAAAAAATGAATGTACTTCTCTGTTCAGCACTCCCCCGACTTGTCTTGTGCACAGTCAACCTGTTTCCAGGCTGGCTCTTGAGTTATGGTGCACAGCTCTAATAGGCTTTGCTTGGGCAGATTAATAGAGCAGGTCCCTCATAAATTTACCAGTGGGAAAGTAATTGCTTCTAAAACTCGTCCAGTTTCTAATTAGCATGAATCTGTTTCTTTTGGAGCCCTCTTTAAGCGCTGCCTGGTTCACCTTGCTCTAATTCTGAGTGTTTGCAAAGGATCTGTCTCTGTTTATTGCTGGATGTGAGATGTTCAACTTTAATTTAGCTTGAATGAGATCTTGGGGGGGTGACATTAGCCAGGACCAGGTGCTCTAAACATAGTGTGGATGCAAATGACATTTAGGAGGAGTGGAAGTGTTCTTCACAGGGGAAGAACCATGAGGACACAGAACATAACCATCCATAAAATTGTTTTAAAGACTTCTGCTTGATGGGATTTTGTGACTGGAATAAAAGAGCTCAGCCAAAGAGCAAAGGTGGTGGAACCACCTAGAGAGGTACAGAGGAGTTGGGCTTTTGGCTTGAAGGAAAGCTGTTTCTTGTGTGAATTTGCCCCATTTTGGGTGGCAGTGGGTTTGTGACCTGGGTTGTGATACCACAGGTTCAGCTGGGTGAGCCTTTTAATGAATGAAAGGGAGAAAGGGAGGGAGAAAGAAAGAAAGAAAGAAAGAAAGAAAGAAAGAAAGAAAGAAAGAAAGAAAGAAAGAAAGAAAGAAAGAAAGAAAGAAAGAAAGAAAGAAAGAAAGAAAAGGAAGAAAGAGAAGGAAGGAAAGAAAGAAGGAAAGAAGGAGAGAGAGAAAAGGAAAGAAGGAGAGAAAAAAGGAGAGAAAGAAGGAAAGAAAGAAGGAAAGAAAAAGAAGCAAAAATTCATCTCAGGAAGCCACATACCACTGAGCTGATTTCTGGGAGTTTTACTACCTTAATTAAAGATGGAACAAAGCAGCAGTGGATTTGAGGTCAAAATCAGAGACCAAATCAGTCATAAGGGAGGTTCAAGTGATCGAATCTCCAAATGAAGAGCAGCCAGCCTCAAAATGTGAAGCTGAAGTTGGGTTGGAGCAGGGTATAGGAGAACTTGAGGGGTTGTGTTCCCTGACCAGGGCATGGAGCTGGTGGCTGCAGGAGGTGGGTATGGCAGTGGCCTGGAGGATCTCAGCTTCTGTTGTCAGTAGATCACCCAACCAGCAGTGTTCATGTCTTGCTTTGTGTAGGGCACGGTGGGAACACGAGTCCTGCTCCAGTGCACTCTGCTTCAGTCCATTTGCCGTATCAGGTGGTTGGGAAGGGACCTGGAGCAAGAACCTGGGATCTGAGGTTCTTGGAGGCTGAGTGGGGACCTTATTAATGTTTATAAATATCTGAAGGGTGAGTGTCAGGAGAATGGGGCCAGGCTCTTCTCAGGGATGTCCAATGATAGGACAAGGGGCAATGGGTGTGAGCTGGAACACAGGAGGCTCCACTTAAATTTGAGAAAGAACTTCTTTCCTGTGAGGGTGCCAGAGCCCTGGGCCAGGCTGCCCAGGGAGGGTGTGGAGTCTCCTTCTCTGGAGACATTCCAGACCCACCTGGACACCTTCCTGTGTGATCTCATCCAGGTGTTCCTGCTCTGGCAGGGGGGTTGGACTGGATGAGCTTTCGAGGTCCCTTCCAATCCCTGACACTCATTCTGTGATTCTGTTATCTCTGCTGACTTAATACAATTAAATCTGGGATGAAGGTGTTTTTTTGAACAATGCCACTTCTAAATCAGCGACTACTTTTGAGTTTGCTTCCAGAAAATGATCAGAAAAGCTGTTTCCACACAGCCTGCTGCTCCTGCCTGCTCACACCAGTGAGCTGCAGAGCTTTGCAGATGGATGTGTGGTGGGACATCTCTCTCCATGTTTTGCCCAGGGGATGCTCACAGTGCTCATCACATCAGCCTGCACGTGCTGGGTGCTTCCCACCCCATGAACTGGCTTTTTTTTTGGTGCAGGTACAACATGCCAGCACTGGTGTGACCTTTGCACCTACCAAGGTGGGGAGATGAGGGGTGATGGGGGATTTGGGGTGCATGAGCGATGGTGGTGGCAGACAGGGTTGGGTGGGAGATCTGCAATCAGTGCAAATCAATCTTACTAAAAAAAATCCCTGGGTGTTTCCTGCAGACACTTGCTCTGGATGACTCCAGCTCTCGGCGTCTCACAAAGCAGCACCAACTCTTTGTTTGGGGGGTGGTAGGATTACAGAAATTCCTCAGTTGTTCTGGTGGCCTTTGACCAAAACAAGACAAGCTGCTTTTTAGTGTCATCAAGTCAATTCTACTTGTCAGTAACCAGTAAGAGTTTCTCCAGCACCAGCTTAAGCCTGGATCTTCACCCTCCCTCTGCCTGTGTGGGAGATCCAGGCAGAGAGGGACTTTTTTCCTCGGTACTTACTGAATTTAGGACAAGAGGAAATGGGCTCCAGTTGTGGCCAGGGCAGTTGAGATGGGATGTGAGGAAGAATTTCTTTGCTGAAAGGGTTCTGAGGCATTGGAAGGGGTTGCCCAGGGCAGTGGTGGAGTCCCCATCCCTGGAGGGATTGAAGAGTCGTGTAGACACAGTGCTGAGGGACATGGGTCAGTGGGGACTGGTCAGTGTTGGGTTCATGGTGGGACTCGATGATCTCAAAGGTCTTCTCCAATCCAGGCAGTTCTGGGGTTCTGTGGATTAATTTAAGCAAAAGCTGGCACGAGTGAGATGAGCTGGAGGGAGTTTTTACAAACACCAGTATGTTTTGGGGTGTTTGCTCATGTACTCAGCCCTGAGAAATAATCTGTGTGTTTCCTGTGTCTGCAGAGGCTTTACTGTGCCAGTGTTATTTTTGTTTCTAGCTCACGGCCTTTGATATCCAGGGGAATATTGAGCAGTTTGGACAAGTGACCCCAATCTTCTTTTTTTCCCTCTTTTTTTTCCTCTCTTTTTTTTTCCTCTTTTTTTCCCTTTTTTATTTTTTCATTTTTTAAAATCTTTTTCCTTCCTTCCTTCCTTCCTTCCTTCCTTCCTTCCTTCCTTCCTTCCTTCCTTCCTTCCTTCCTTCCTTCCTTCCTTCCTTCCTCCCTCCCTCCCTCCCTCCCTCCCTCCCTCCCTCCCTCCCTCCCTCCCTTCCTTCCTTCCTTCCTTCCTTCCTTCCTTCCTTCTTTCCTTCCTCTTTCTTTTTGCTGATATGCTGTCCAGGGTGATGTCCTTCCTCCCCCATCACCCTGTGCAAACCTCTGTCTCCCTTTCTTCCAGGCTGTTCAGAGATCTCAGGAGCAGAGCATGTCCCTCCCTGAGATGTGCCCGTGCTGGCTCTGTTAGGGTCAGCAGGTGCTTGGCCACTGCAGAAGAACAAGCAGACAAATCCCTGTTTTTCCTGAGGGATCTCTGAGGGAATGGGGGTTCAGTCAGTTCGTCTCTGCTGCTCTTGCCAGCACGAGATCCCTCCTGTGGGCTGCAAGAGTCCAGGAACAAAGTGTTCCAACGGGGCTTCCCATAGAGTCATGGACCAACACAGGCACAGCTCCCAGCTCTGGCATGGGGACATCCATGGGCTGCAGATGGGTCTCTGGTCCAGCACACCTTCTTACCTCCCAAGCTCTGGGGGTCCACCCCTGTTCTGGCGTTGAGCATCTCTGGGGTCTCAACTCAGTCACAACTGCCCTTGGGCTCAGCTTTCTGCTCCAGTGTGGAGTCCTCCATGGCCTACATGAGGGTTTCTGCTCCCCCATTGACCTTCTGTGTGCTGCAGGACACCTCATTCACACCCTCCTACTCTTCTGTGATCCCAGTGTCTGAGGTTCTCTGTCCTCCTCCTCCCTCCTGTCAGCAAAGCTCTCCCTTTG
This sequence comes from Caprimulgus europaeus, assembly GCA_907165065.1. The sequence goes on along the minus strand of OU015544.1, from coordinate 11,166,437 downwards.
TTCAGGCCAATGGTCATCTCTTGTTCAGGTCAATGGCCTCTCCTCAAGGTTCTCTCCTCCTTCTTTTCAAAACCAGTTCGTCCCTCATCAATATGGATTCACAGAGGTGTTTCCCTGTCACTATTGGCTCCCCCTGGGCTGGGGTGGGTGCACCTTGGAGCCAAGGGAGCTTCGTGAAGCTTCTCACAGCTGCCATCACTGTAAGCACCTTTCCCACCACCAAAATCAGCCCCACCACACACAAACCCAACCCTGGCACTGAGAGAGACACTGATTTTTGATGCCGGCTCCACATTTGTTACCTCCCCATAAGACACAGCGTGCAGGGGGGAGAAAGCAGAGCGCTCCCAGGGCTTGCTGATGTGCCAGCGTTGCCCTCAGCTGGAACATCTCCCTGATGAGGAAAGGCTGAGGGAGCTGGGGCTCTTGAGCTTGGAGAAGAGGAGGCTGAGGGGGGACCTCATTAATGTTGATCAATATCTGAAGGGTGAGTGTCAGGAGGATGGGGCCAGGCTCTTCTCAGTGGTGTCCAGTGGTAGGACAAGGGGCAGTGGGTGTGAGGTGGAACACAGGAGGTTCTGCTTGGATTTGAGAAGGAACTTCTTTCCTGTGAGGGTGCCAGAGCCCTGGGCCAGGCTGCCCAGGGAGGGTGTGGAGTCTCCTTCTCTGGAGACATTCCAGACCTGCCTGGACGCCTTCCTGTGTGAACTCATCTGGGTGTTCCTGCTCCAGCAGGGGGATTGGACTGGATGAGCTTTCCAGGTCCCTTTCAAGCCCTGACATCCTGTGATTCTGTGGTGGAGGGTTAAGCTGCCAGTGACAGTCTCCATCTTTCTCCTCAGGGTGTGACATACTGTGGTGAAAGCTCAGCCAGCAACCTCACCATGGCCAACGTCCCCTGGCACGAGGAGGTGGTGCGCTTCGTCCGGGAGCTGGCCGGCCTCGTCCCCGACTATGACATCGCCTGCGAGCACGAGCACTCGAACTGCCTGCTGATGGCTCACAAGAAGGTGAGACTGTGCCAGCTGTGGCACCAGGCACTGCATCTTCTCCTTGGAAGGGTTGCACACCTGCCTTGTTCTGACACGTTTTTTCTCTCTAGGGTTAGCTGGGTGCTTTTTGGGGGAAAAAAAAGCGTAGGATGTATTAAGGAGAGTTGTGGACTGGAAAAATCTCGAGGACAATTGGCTTTCTGAGCTCCAGGAAAGTCTACTGGAAAGATAATAAAGATGGATAATAACGAGCTAGTTAGGTAATTAATGGAGCATAAGTATGGGTTGGATCCCAGGTTGGGTGAGGTTGGATTGGTTGGATCCCAGGTTGGATGAGGCTTTGAGCAACCTGGTCTAGTGGAAGGTGTCCCTGCTGCTGGCAGGGGGGTTGGGACTGGATGAGCTTGAAGGTCCCTTCAACCCAAACCCATTCCATGACTCTGTGATGATGTTCATTGTGATGGTTTTGCTCTCTGCAGATTCTCCCCTTGTGCTTGCTGAAGCCAGGAGCGCTCTCGTGCCCCTCGCTGACGTGGGAGCGGTGGGGTCAGTGAGCGGTGGGGTCGGGCTCTGTGCGAGGTGACTCACACAGGGAATAACTGGTGAAAATCCCCTCTTGCAAAAGACCCAGAATATTTGTGGTGGGTTGACCCAGGTGCCCACCAAAGCTGCTCCATCATTCCTCCTCCTCAGCTGGACAGGGGAGAGCTCGTGGGTTGAGATAAGGACAGGGAGAGGTCACTCACCAGTTACCATCGTGGGCAAAACAGGTCCACATTGGGGACAATTAATTTAATTCGTTACCAATTGAATCAGAGGAGGGGAATGAGAAATCAACCCAAATGTGAACACACCTCCCCCACCCCTCCCTGCTTCCTGGGCTTCACTTCTCTCCTGATCTCCACCTCCTGCCCCCAGCAGCACAGGGGACAGGGAATGGGGTTGGGGTCAGTTCATCACACGGTGTTTCTGCCGCTGCTTCCTCCTCAGGGGGAGGACTCCTTCCCCCGCACCAGCGTGGGGTCCCTCTCACGGGAGACAGTCCTCCACCAACTTCTCCAACCTGAGTCCTTCCCATGGGCCACAGTTCTTCTCAAACTGCTCCAGCCTGGGTCCATTCCATGGGGTGCAGTCCTTCAGGGACAGACTGCTCCAGTGTGGGTCCCCCACGGGGTCACAAGTCCTGCCAGCAAACCTGCTCCGGCGTGGGGTCCTACACAGGCTGCAGGGGGACAGCTGCTCCACCATGGACCTCCATGGGCTGCAGGGGGACATCTGCTCCACCATGGACCTCCATGGGCTGCAGGGGGACATCTGCTCCACCATGGACCTCCATGGGCTGCAGGGGGACATCTGCTCCACCATGGACCTCCAGGGGCTGCAGGGGCACATCTACCCCACCATGGACCTCCATGGGCTGCAGGGGGGCAGCTGCCTCACCATGATCTTCACCAGGGGCTACAGGGAATTTCTGCTCCATTTCCTGGAGCACCTCCTCCCCCTCCTTCCTCACTGACTTTGGTATCTGCAGAGTTTGTTCCTCTCACATCTTCTCCCTCCTCTCTCTTGAACAGCTTTTTTTCTCTCTTCCCCTTCTTAACTCAGTTATCACAGCGGTGTGACCACCATCACTGATGGGCTCAGCCTTGGCCAGTGGTGGGTCCCTCTTGTACCCACTGGCACTGGCTGTGTTGGACATGGGGGAAGCTTCTGGCAGCTTCTCACAGAAGCCACCTCTGTGCCCCCTCACTCCCAAACCCTGGCCAGGCAAACCCATTCTAGTTGGCTGCTCCTCCCTGGAAGTGTTCTGGGCCAGGTTGGATGAGGCTTTGAGCAACCTGGTCTAGTGGAAGGTGTCCCTGCTGCTGGCAGGGGGGTTGGAACTGGATGAGCTTTGAGGTCCCTTCCAACCCAAACCAGTCTGGGATTCTAATATTGTAAATCCATGTTTGAAAATTATTAGAACCTCATTGTTGGAAACTTCTTCATGGTTCCAAACCCCACTTCTTGGGCAGCTTTATTTTGTTTTAACTCACCTTAAACTTCCTTTATTTACAGTCCCAGCCTCAGTTGTTGCCACTGGCAACCCCACCCCAGCAAACCCTTCAATGCAAAGTATTTTTGTACCCTGTTCTAAGGTGAAGGGCCCAGGGACAGAGAGGAAACAGATTGTCACTTAACTTATTGATGCCTAATTAAAGTAACATCATTAGCAACAAAAATAGATTGATACCAGCCCAGGAGGAGTTCAGCAGCTGCTTTTGCTTTCTAAAGCCATTAGGAGAAGGCGTCGTTTGGAAACGATCTCCCCTTGGTGCTAAAATAACCAATAACAAATAAATTTATTTCTATTACCTTTAATTCTAAATGTCAGGCTCCAGTGGAGAATAAAATTTGTCAGTGTGTCTGATTTGCAGCAAACCTCTGCTCTGGGAACAATCAAACTGGAAGGAGTAATTGCAAAATCAAAGGTATCTTTAAAAAGGTAAAGAGTAGCGGGAAGGTGGTAATAAAAATCATTAGGAAATGGGATTTTATTTCACTGTGGTGTTCTAGGTTTGAGTTTTGGGGTGTTCAAACAATGCTCACATGAATAATTTTTAATGCCAATTTTGAAATGGCATGAAAGAGTCTGGAAATGTCAGAGAAATAATGCATCCTGCAGGCTCTGTGCCTTGATTTACAGAGAACCATTGAGTGGCACCTGCTTCCTTGGGGAATAATAGCTTAGGATTTGAGCTCTGAGGTCTCTTAAGGTCAGGGATTTAGGTAGAAAAAGGGATTTTTGGTAGAGGAAACTGCAGTTTGTATGTCTGGGGTTATTTTCTTTTCTCTGGAATCCAGGAGGTGATACAGAGATAGGAGCTGTTGCATTTTTGGGGTACTTTAGTGTCTTAAAAATCCACTGTTAGGCTTCCAAGTCTCTTCCCACACATAAATCCCTCTTTTTTTAATTATTTTTTATTTTTTTCCTGCTGACCAGACGTGGGTTCCTGGTGTGTCTGCAGGTGGAGGTGAGGTGCTTGTGAAAGCCTTCAGGTCTCGGTGAGGAGTGAGATGTGTCCCACCTCACCTCGGGGAGCTTTGGGTCTGACACTGCTGCAGGAATCCCAAAAGAGCTTAAAAAAAAATCTCCTAAACTGAAGCCTTGCAGCAAAATGTTTGTTTTGCAGTCACCCTTCCCAGAGCCCTAAAAAACCACATTGAGAACACATGAGCCCTGCTCACCGTGACCTGGAAAACCATCAGTTTCTGGGATTTCCACTTCTTTTTGAGCTGAGGATCAGGTTGTGAAGGCCAAGCGAGGACAGGCAGGGCTGAGTGTGGCCATCCTTGGCTTGGTTTCCCCAGGTGGGAGAACTCTTCTTCCCTCTCCTCTGCTTCCTCCTCCCAGTTTTCCGCTCCCTGCTGCATGCTGGTTCCATCCCTCCTTGAGATTTGCCTGATTTTGATCCCCTTTAATTTTCTTTTCTTTAGCAATAGTGATAAAATTCTCGAGTAATTATATTTGCTTTGGGGCAAATTCTATAAACACCATAGAAGAAAAAAAAATCTGGTTTATTAAAGTGCTTTTGAACTAATTGGGTGAGATACTGAGACAACTTTATAATTTAACAGTTAACTCAAGTAAACTTCTCCAGAGAGAGACCTTGGGCAGCTGCTGTTCCTGGTGTGTGACAATGACTGTGTCCTCCAGGTGACCGTCACAAGTGCCTGGGAAGTGGGAATGTGCTGCAGCTGCCTTGCAGCCAAGATTATTTTTTATTTCAATGAAAAATCAGCATCTTGCTCATTTGTAGAGCAAACCCCTGTGCCCCACGTTGCTGGATGTCACGACGGAGGGAAGACCCAGACGCTCAACCTGAGTGATCAGCAAGCTCCATTTATTGATTACATCTGTGCTCCTTAGATACAGTGGTTAATTAAGCTCATTCGTATTCTTAAAGACCCACACTGATTGGTTTATTAATTATCCTGGGAACTTTCTCTTTGTTATAACAGGTGGCTTTGCTCTGTTCACGTCTCAAGGACGTCAACAGGATGCTCCTACTTTGTGGTTACCAGCTCCCTTCTTTTTCCCAGCTTAGTTTTGCTGAAGTTGTTTGAAGTCTCAAGGACAAGTCAGGATCCTGGAGACTTCTGCTAATTTACCCTGACTTATGTCAAGGGCCTAAGCTGGCTCTTGCTGCTTCTGCTGAGCCTCTGGTTGTACAACATCTCCAGTGTCTGCACCAGCTGGATTTGCTTTACGTGTGTGGTTACCGCCCGCTCCCTCGTGTGGAGGCATTTCCCTGCCAATTATCTCCTCTGATGTTCATTTAAATACCTCCCTCACTTTTCTGAGTGGGTTGTTTTCCAGCCACGTTCTCCCTGGTGCTTTCCAGCCACAAGTTGCTCCTTAGTGTGATTTAAATCATATGCTGCTGCTCCTCAGGCTGGTCTTGAGCAAGTCTGCCAGTAGGTGTGAGCGTCCCTGGCTCTTCCCTGGGATGCCAGGATGGATTTGTGTGTCAATTACCCATGTGTAGTGTCACCATAATTGGGAAGGAACTTCTTCACACCAACGTACTCTGAAGAAGCAACTGTGCCCTTGTGGCCAGGAAGGCCAATGGCATCCTGGGGGGCATTAGAAGGGCTGTGGTCAGTAGGTCCAGAGAGGTTCTCCTGCCCCTCTACTCTGCCCTGGTGAGGCCACATCTGGAATACTGTGTCCAGTTCTGGGCCCCACAGTTCAAGAAGGACAGGGAGCTGCTGGAGAGAGTCCAGCACAGAGCCACCAAGGTGATGGAGGGAGTGGAGCAGCTCCCTGATGAGGAGAGGCTGAGGGAGCTGGGGCTCTTTAGCTTGGAGAAGAGGAGGCTGAGGGGGGACCTCATTAATGTTTATAAATATCTGAAGGGTGAGTGTCAGGAGGATGGGGCCAGGCTCTTCTCAGTGGTGTCCAGTGGTAGGACAAGGGGTAATGGGTGTGAGCTGGAACACAGGAGGTTCTGCTTAAATTTGAGAAAGAACTTCTTTCCTGTGAGGGTGCCAGAGCCCTGGGCCAGGCTGCCCAGGGAGGGTGTGGAGTCTCCTTCTCTGGAGACATTCCAGACCCACCTGGACGCCTTCCTGTGTGATCTCATCCAGGTGTTCCTGCTCCAGCAGGGGGATTGGACTGGATGAGCTTTCCAGGTCCCTTCCAATCCCCAACATCCTGTGATTCTGTGATTCTGGGATTCTTTATTGCAGCACTGGATACACAGGAGATCTCTCCACCCATGGTGCATGATGACTCGTCTCTCCACGAAAGCTTTATGCTATGAAAACTTGCATATTCCTTAATTTTCCAAGGAATTATTAACTTATTCTTTAAATTTCCAAGAACTCATTAATATATGTCAATAATCCTTTTCACATGTGCACTGAAGTCTTCTTGGTCTCTTCAGGAGTCCTCTGGTGATGGTAGAAGCTTTTCTCACAGTGCCCATGTCTGTACCATGGGGGCTCGGGTGGGGTGTGCAGGGTGGGGTGTGCAGGGTGGGGTGTGCAGGGTGAGGTGTGCAGGGTGGGGTGTGCAGGGTGGGGTGTGCAGGCTCCTCCTGCATCCTGGCTGCACTTGCAGAAGGCTCGAGAGGTTGGGTGAAAGGCGTTGAAGTTGTTCCATGCTGAGCATTTCATCTATATTTAGGGAGGAGAAGGAAGCACTTAACTGCCAGCTGCAGAGCAACGAACAGGGGTTGTATTAGAGAAAAATCACAACTGATTTCCTTCCTGCCTCGCAAGTTCTTTGGAGAGTGGAGGCTGTCCTTCAACCCAGCATCCCAGAGCCAGCATTTGGATCATGTTCTCTGCCTGCTTGCCCAGCCACTACCCCGACAGGGTGACAGTGCAAGGGGAAAAACCAACTCGGGTTGCTGCTTTGAGTTGGGAGGTCACCAGGGTGGTGCAACGTCCCCGTGTCTGCAGCAGACGCAGGGGTTGGGGTTGTCACCAAAATTGGGAATGAACTTTTTCACACCAAAGTGAATCAATTTTTTTCCCAAGAAATCACCAACTTATTCATCACATTTCCAAGTGCTCATTAATAGATGTAATTATCCTTTTTCCATGGGTACTGGTTGTCTTTGGGGGTCGTCTGGTGATCATAGAAGCTTGTCTCACGGTGCCTTTTAGCTGACTTTTTCTTCTGCACATGCTTAGTCCATCTCTTGGCCTGTTTACACCACTTCTGTCTCCTCAGAACTGGTTTATTCTGGCATCATTACCTTGGCTACCCTATGGCTTGGCCAGGCCTGGCAGATCTGTCTTTCAGTCTCATGTTGTTTAAGCAGAAGGGGATGTTCTCTCGTGATGGTATCAGGGTTACTCACCAGCTGAGGACAAGGTGTCTCAGTACTAAAAGAACAGCCTCAGTGCAGGCATGGGTATGAAATCCCAGAATCCCAGCATTGCCTGGGTTGGAAAAGCCCTTTGAGCTCATTGAGTCCAACCATGAACCCAACACTGCCCAGTCCCCACTGACCCCTGTCCCTCAGCACTGTGTCTACACGACTCCTCAATCCCTCCAGGGATGGGGACTCCACCACTGCCCTGGGCAACCCCTTTCAGTGTTATATTTCCTGAAGGTTTTTTTTCTTCCCACTGTCTCTTTCCCAAGAGGAAGGTGGTGCTGCTGTGCTTGAGCTGTTGGTTATTAAAAGAAGATCACAGTTGTGCTCAAGTAATCCGGTTTATATCCAGCGGAATGAAAACTGTCTGGGTGTAGCCCTGGCTTAATTGCCAGATGAGATGTTCTGCTCTGCAGTGGGTAGGGATTACAAAAGAAATAAATCCACAATAATGAATCTTTTCTTTAGAATAACTCTCACAAGATCAGATGTAATAAGTAGAAGCTAACGAGCTGTGGAGGGATGGTCCTGCAGGCGTGGGGCCATACAGTGCTGGTGAGGGACCAGCCCTGCCTAGCAGTGCTCAGGTTGGCTCAGCCTTGGTTTGATGTCACCTGTTTTGTTTCCATCTTTTGGAAAACAGGGTAGCAAATCCCATTTCCAGAGGTTCTGGTCACCAGCTTTGCCAGGGCTTTCAGCTGCTGTGACGTGTCTGATTGCTGAGGAGCGCTTCCTGGACTCACTGAAGGGATCACCACAAGGCTGCTTCTTGTTTCCATCTAAAACTGGTGGATGTTTTGGTGCCATTAACTGCTCACAGACATTGTCACCGAGGGGTTTAAAGCTCAGTCATTGCCAGGTCTCAGTGTCACTGTGCAGATTTGTGTTCAACCCCACAGGCATGGAGTGAGACTCCTCTGCGTGCTGCCCCGTGTCACTGATCATTGCCTTCCCTTGCAAGCATTTGTAACCTCACCAGCTTAATCATATTATTTATTTTTTTTTCTGCCTAAAGCCTGAAGTTCCAAATGGTAATTAAAAGTAAAAGGTGTTTTTCCTTTTTAACAAGCAATATAACCCTGTTAAGGTTAATTGATCTATACTGTTTCTTCTCCTTTTCCCCAAGTGATTTCCACTGTTGAACAAAGGGAGCCTTAAACAATTGTGAACCTTGACTAGGGGAGAAACTGGGGAGAAAAGCTTGACTTGGAGAGCTTCATACCTCACCCTCATACTGCACCTCGAGTACTGTGTTCAGTACTGTCTACTGTGTCCAGTGTTGGGCCCCTGACTCCAAGAAGGACCTGGAGGTGCTGGAGCGTGTCCAGAGAAGGGAACGGAGCTGGGGAAGGGTCTGGAGCACAAGTGTGCTGAGTTCAGGCTGAGGGAACTGGGGGTGTTGAGCCTGGAGAAAAGGAGGCTGAGGGGAGACCTTCTGGCTCTGTCCAAGTCCCTGCAAGGAGGGTGCAGAGAGGTGGGGGTGGGTCTGTTCAACCAAGGGACAAGGGACAGGACAAGAGGAAATGGGCTCCAGTTGTGCCCAGGGCAGTTGAGATGGGATGTGAGGAAGAATTTCTTCTCCAAAAGAGTGGTCAGGCATTGGAAGGGGCTGCCCAGGGCAGTGGTGGGCACATCATCCCTGGAGGTGTTCAAGAAGTGTGTAGCTGTAGCACTCAGGGACGTGGTTTAGTGGGGATGAGTTGTTGGTTGGACTGGGTGATCTTAGAGATCTTTTTTAACCTTAATGCCTCTGTGATGTGGCATTGCCCTCTACTCAGACGTCTCCTGTTTCAGGTACCAGCAGTCTTAAATGCTTCTAAGCCAGGTGACCTTGGGCAGTGGATTGGGCTGGGAAGATGTGATTTTATTTTCCAGAAGGGGAATGATAAAGGTCAATCCTGGGAGCTCATCCAGGGTGAGAGCAGGATGGACGCACCCATCCCGGCGTGGGGCATGACCTCGGCTGCTGTGGTGTTCAAACTCCTGCAGCCTGCAGGAGCCCAGCTGCACCATCCAGACAGGTCATGGGGCTTCTGTGTGTGCTACCCCACCACACATGTGGATGTGGCTCATGGAGAGATTCTCTGCCAGGATGGATGTAGTGCTGTATGGATCTATTCACATATATATTGTGAATATTCACATATATCACTGTGGATTGGTGACCTTTGCAGTGTTTGGATGCTGCTGAGGTGTTCCAGCTGCTGCCAGAGGTTCTGAGGAGAGGAGTGATTCTGCTACAGAGTCTTTTTTTCCTCAAAATACTCTTAACATAGTGTGTCCATGTGGGATGAGTGGTCTTCAGTGACCCTGTGGGCTGTGAGCTCACCCGACCTGAGATGCACAGACTGCACAGCTGGCAGGAGGCTGCACGGGTGCTTGTGGTGGTGGCACTGGGCTGGCACTGGGCTGGCACTGGGCTGGCACTGGGCTGGCAGCCAAACCCAGCTGCTCACTCACTCCCTGCCCAGGGGACAGGGGAGAGAATTGGAGAGCAGGGTAAGGAGACTCACAGGTTGAGATAAGAACAATTTAAGAATTGAAATGAGATAAAACGTAAAATAATACTGATATTAAAATAATAATGATAATAATAATAATAGTAATAGAATATGCAAATGAGTGGCACCCAGTGCCATTGCTCACCACCCACCCACCCAGCCCGGCCCGTTCCCAGGGAACGATCCCGGAGCAGCGACAATCCCGACCCGAAACCGCAATCCCGGGAGAGCCAGAGCCCGAGCGAGAGCCAGAGAGAGCCAGAGAGGAAGAGCCCCTCATGGATCTCCTGCCCATGGGGGACAGGAGCTGGAACAGCCCCTTGGCAGAGCCCAGTGCCCATGGAGCTGATCCATGTCAATATTCCTCACCCCTGAGCTCTTGCACCTGCAGATCAGCAAAACACAAAGTCCTTCGACTTCCAGGAACAATTTAAAACATCAGGATGTTCTCAGCGTTTCTCTCCTGACAAATCCCAGCTGAACCCAACCCCAGCGCTGCTCTGGCTGCTGGACAGACCCAGCTCTGGCCCAGCTCACTCCAGGACAATACTTGAACACAAGTTTCTGAGTTTCAGGCCCATAGGTATGTAAGGATGGAATTAAAAATAAATAAATCTGCTTAAGAGCTGTGCAGAGGCCACACTCCATCTCCCCAGAACAATGCTTTTCCTTAATAGCAAAAGAATAGATTTAAGCTCAGCAAAGAAATTATTTCAAGGAAAGCCACTGCAAAACAGACTGAGGATATCCTGCTTCACCAGAGATAATTCAAAGATAAGTTTTCTTCTCAGGAAAGAATATAAATGGAGTGTGGTGGTGGGGGGGGGGGGTTAAAGCTCAGGCAGTGCGGGGTCTGTAACGTGTACAGGCTCTGAATGCGTTATTTCCCATAAAAAAACCCCAAAAATTCTTTGTGCATGAAATGATTTGTTCACCAAATGCACCTTGCAGCCCTGGGTCACCAAAGCCACGGGTGGCAGCGTTGCTGGTGGCACTTGGGGGCTGGTTTGTGGGTGGCAGCTGGGAAGGGATGGTCCTGGAGTGGGACACCGAGCCCCTGCGTGAGCTGTCAGCTTGTGTTACCTGGCTGGGATTGTAGCACTCAGGCAGGGAGAAGACTTGGTCATTTCTAAAAGTCAAGGGCAGGGCTGGGAGTTGGGTTTAATTCGTTTTTAAGGCTGGGATGTGAAAATGTGGACTGGGAAGCTTCAGACTTGCTGGCCTTGTAACAGCTGGCTTGCTGCTGCAAGATGCTCCCTCAGTATCTCATGCTCTGTGCAAACCAAACCAAGGCTTGACTAAAACACTTGGCAAAGCTGGGTTTTAAAATGCTGGAAATCATCATCAGAGGAGCCTTCAGAGGAGCAGGGGGCTCCCCTGCCCTCTACTATCTACACCAGTTCCTGTGCCCCCCTGCAGATGAAGCCTGTGCTGTTTTCCCTGCTTACCACTGATTGATTATTTTTTTTTCCCCTGTTTACCACTGATTATTTTTTTTACATGTCTGTGGTCTTTAAAACAACCCCAAAAACCATTATTTATTTAACCATTAAACCCTGTGCATCTGCCTGGGGAAGAATCCTTTTGTTGGACTACTAAACCTTTGCGTCCTCGAGTAGCTGAGCTGTTGGAAGACCCCAAGCTCTGCTTGCTGTTCCCTCTGCTCCTCAGGGATGCTGCTTTGGAACACAGCTCATTGGAAAAGGGGTTCCCATGGGTCCTCTCCCCACTGGGGATGGACTCTGCCCTTCCCACCCAGGGTTTGCTCTGCAAGCAGCCAAGGTGGGCTTTGCCCTGCTGCTCTCTGCTTTATTCTCTGATGTACCCACACTATCTAGTCCTTTCCTGAAAATACATTATTTTTTTTTCTTAGAGAAAGACTGGAGTGAATAAATGAAGAGAAACCTCCTCTTTTCAGTGTGTTTTTCTCTGAAGAAAATATAACATTATCCTTGTTAGGACAAGCTAATTGATTTTTGGCCAGCTTCCATGTGTCAGCGTCAGCGTGTCGTGTGTCACCATCTCTGTCTCTCTGTATTTTCTCCCATCCTATAACCCCTGTGTTTATTTCTCAGCTGTTATGTTTGTCTGGAGGAACCCAGTAAATTGTGCTCCTGTGTTGTCCTCAATATGTGCCTGCATTCTTACCCCCCAAATGCTTATGCAAATATGTTGATAAGAACAGGAGTGTGGCTCTTCTCCTTCCTGAATGCTGATGGGCTGCTGTGGCAAGAAGCTTCTCTCTCCACAGTTGGAGCAGCTGAAAACCTCCTGCAAAAGATAATTTGAAGAAATGTCCCATTCATAGAATCAGTGAATGGTGTGAGTTGGAAGGGACCCAACAAGGATGATGGAGTCCAGCTCCTGTCCCTGCACAGGACAATCCCAACATTCACACCATGGCCCTGAGGGCCAAATGCTGCTGGAATCTTGTCAGGCTTGGGGCCATGAGCACCTCCCTGGGGAGCCTGTGCCAGTGCTCCACCACCCTCTGCCTCAAGAACCTTTTCCTCATGGCCAACCTCCCCCTCCCCTGCCACATCTTCCTGCCATGGCCTCTGCTCCTGGCGTTGGTGGCCAGAGAGAAGAGCTCAGCGCCTGCCCCTCCTCTGCCCCTGGGGAGGAAGTTCCAGACCGCCAGGAGATCTCCTCTCAGTCTCCTCTTCTCCAGGCTGAACACACCAAGTGACTTCAGCCTCTCCTCACACCCTTCCCCTCTAAACCCTTCCCCAATGTTGTGTCCCTCCTCTGGACACTCTCCAGCAGCTTTAGATCCTTTTTCTCCTGTGCTATAGATCCTTCCTATACATTACTCCTGTGAGCTGTAAGAGGTGTTGGTCATGCTCTGACCCTCCCAGGTGCCTGGGCTCTCCAGTTTAGCCCTGGCTCCTGCTTCTCTTTGTCGTGTGTCAGTTTTGCTATAGACTGACTGAGGGACTGGTTGTGTCCATGGACAACACAACCCCAGGCAGGCAGCTCCATCCAGCCCTTGCCCCGTGTCTCCCCTGGGTCCAGCCATGCCATTCCTGGCAGAGGTCTGTAACCCCTTGACAAATGTCCCCAGGGGTGGCCCAGCATCACACTTGGATCTGCTTTTCTGGCCTTGAAGGCCATTATGAGTTTCCCCTCATTTCCTTTGTATCTCATTTTCCCAGTGGGAATGTCTGCTCGGGGCAGTGCTCCTTGCCCTGGCTGGAGGATCTGCAGGCATCAGGCAGGGTTTGCATTGCTGGGCACTGGTGTCGTGTCTGTCAGGGGCAGTTGGTGATGGGACCATGGGGACTGGAGCTTGGGGACCCTGGGAGCACAAGCTCAGAGGGGAAGGCACGAGCTGGCTTCCATGTCATCTCACTGCTCGAGCAAAGCCCATGGGGAGAGCGAGTTTTCCCTTTCCAGACAGTGCAGCCTGGCTTCAGGGCCAGCTGAAGGACATTTATGACTTTGTTTTTATGATATTAGCTTTAAAAAAAACCCAAACCAACCAAACCCACCAACTACAGGGGAAGGGTTTCATCCATTGGTCTTTTCTCCATGTATTTATCACCCTAAAAGACTTAACCTGGTACTGAAAAATCCAGTAAAGCATTTGACTGCATTAGCCTGAAGCACCAGTGATGTTCAGCCTTGGCTCACCTGGTGTATGGGGGTTGTGAAACTGTTTGGAGTCTCAAATCTTTTGCTATCTATGGAATGATCACTTTCACCATTGCTAAAATCCACTCTCTAAATCCTGGGGGCAGTTGTAGCTGTTCTCCCCCAGCCCTGGTTTGTCTGGGGGTTTTTTATTCTTCAGCAGAAGTAATTGCTGTCCCTGACACACCTAAAGGATTCCTCCCCTGCCTTCGTGCTTTAGAGCTGTGCTGCTGCAGCACTAAAAGTATTTAATGTTCTTTCATTTGCTTTTGTAATGAAGCCCAAGCAGCCTTGATTGGGTTGCTGCAGTGGGGTTGGTACTGTCACCTTAGTCTGCAGCAGGCAACTCCCAGCCTTCCCTGCTCCGTTGTGTCAGATGGATTCACAATGAAATAGCTTAGAATCTCACTTTGACCTGGGTTTTGGAAGCCTGGAGGGGTTTATTCCACAAAGGAGTGACTTTATCTCCAGGAGAGCATATGTAGTGCTTTGTGCATTGGAAGGGGTTGCCCTGGGAGGTGGTGGGGTCACCTGCCCTGGTGGGATTGAACAGACGGGTAGATGAGGTGCTCGGGGGTGTGGGTTAGAGGTGGGATTGGCAGTGTTGGGTTTATGGTTGGGTTCAATGATCTTAAAGCTCTTTTCCAACCATTGTGATTCTGTGTCTTGGTGGCTTTTTGTTCTTTATGTGCCAGGTTTCTCTTGTTGCCCTCAAGGCTACTGACGAGTTAGGAGTGCTCCATCCCCATCGTGGGGATAAGCTCAGCAGCTCGTGTGCTCATCAACGCTCCCATGTGCTGCTTGTGTGCTAAAGGCTTTGCTGGATCCTGTGCCTTGGGTTGGGGTTTTTTGCCCTTAGTTTGTGTGAGGATTTGAGTGTTGATGCATCCAGTCTCAAGGTCTTACACGTGGTGTGAACTTGTCACCTCCACATACACTGGGATGGAAGTTCAGGTCTCGGGAGCCTGGAGCCTGTTTGGGACCTGCTGCTTTACAGGTGACACCTTGTCCCCTCTGCTATTGCTTTACCTGTGGCCATGCACATGGGAAGGGATGTTTCACCTCAGTGTAGCGTGGCCTCCACCTTAGGGTGTGAAGAGGGAGGGTTGGGTGAGTTCATTTAGGATGAGACTGGTTCCTCGCTGTCCTGACTCTGCCATCTCCCATCCCCGCCCCGTGCGGAGGGCGACTGCTGCCAGCCTGTGCTGTGGCTCTGCAGGCAGCAATAGATGAGCATCACAAATGGTTGATTGCAGAATTTTGCAGGTGTCAGCAGTTTTTCCAACCAAAAAAGCTTTTAGCTCTTGGGCAGAAAGTCAAGTGCCATTTTAAATGCAGGGTTTTGGGAAAAAAAACCCCAAACCCAACCAGGAGTCAGTCTGGTTGCCCTTCTTTCCCTTCTTTTTTAATTTATTTATTTTTTTTTTGGATGAAGTGCACAATAAGCTCTTAGCTCAGATAAATCCTAATTGAGGATTCAGTCCAGGCTGTTGCTAAATGAGCAGAGCAGGTCTGCTAGACAAATGCAGCTTCAGCTTGGCAAAGAAGCGATTCTGAACAGGCTCACGTGGAGGAGATTCACGGCATTAAAGCTTTTGCTCTTCCCCCCATCCCCAACCACAGCCCTCGTGTCCCTTCTGAGGAGCCTCCCAAATCCATCCCCATCCTGCAGCACACAGCTCTGCTCTCCCTCCTGTGCCATGTCACCAGATGGTGGCTGCCCTGGTGTTGGTGTCACTCGCTCTGAACCTTGGAAAGGTCCCTTCCATCGAGGGGTTCCTGGGCATCACTCTCAAATACACACATTTCCTCCAGGGCTCTTCTCCAAACCAAGGTCTTGCAGGTGGAAATGGCACATGGCAAGTGCAGACACACCTGGGAAGGCTTTGGGATGCCCCCTGGGAGCGTTCCTCCTGGCAAAGTGGGGCTGAACTGGTGGTTGGACTTGGAAAGGTTCAGCAAAGAACCCAACAGTGAAACCCCCATGGAGATGATCTGTTGGTAGACAGCACTGAATGACCAGAGCTGTAAGAAAAATGACCACCTTGTATCTATGTGTGTTGTGAAACCTTGTGGATGAAACATGGCCCCAAAGCAGTAAGTTCTGGGTATTTGCTTGAACTTTGTTTTTCTATCAAAGCAACAATCCTGCATTCTGGAGGGCTTCACCCCGACCTTAATGTGGCTAAAAAATCCAGAGGCCACAGCTGGGTAACCAATTCAATCCACAGCTTGTCCTAGCATAGATGTCCTGTTTGGTGCTCCCCGTGGCTCCCTGGCCCAGTAACGTGTTTGTTCTTTCCCTCCCAGTTCAAGATCGACGGCGAGTGGCGCACCTGGATCGACTACGGCCGCTTCCAGGAGCTGGCGCGCGAGCACCAGAGCAGCGGCGGGGCCAGGACCTTCACCGCGGCCGATTACACGGCCACGACTCCTCGCTGGGCGCTCTTTGGGTCCAGGGAAAGGGGGTTTGATCCCCTGGACACGAGACACCAGCGGAAGAACAAAGCCAGGGACATCTCTGGGTGCTGAGGTTGGGTTGGGGCTCGCTGAGCTTCGGGCTGGCTGCTGAGCTGTGATCTCCATTTCTAGGCCAACATCCATTTTCAACTGTTCACTTTGGTTTGTCCAACGTTTGATATTGAGGAGGAGGGCAAAGCCTTTATTTAACCCTTCCCTCCTGCTTTTTTTTTGTCCTTCTTGGATGAAGACATTTATAACGCTCTCCATCTCAGGAGCAATCACACATGGTGCCTGCCAGCGGGTTCTGGTGACTGGTGGCGTGAGGAGGGAGTTGGTGGCTGTGGTTTGGAGTTGGGTGTGGAGGGAGGAAGCGTTTGTTTGAGTTCTGTGCCCTGCTGCGGGGAGGGCACAGAGCCTGGCACGTGCTGTCACTCAGCTTGTCAGGAAAACGTTCTGTGTCCATGAGGATGAGCACCAAGGGGATTTCATCACCATGGGCTCCTTGGATCTGTGCAGGTGGGACCGTGGAAGGATCTGGATCTAAAAGCCTGAGTCCTGCTGGAAGTATCATTGTACAGAGAGTAGCAAAGGTTGATGTGCTTCAACACTGGTGCCAATTCCTACAAAGACCCCAACCCCAAGAAACTGAAGCTTGGGAATGGTCTGAGTAACAGCTCTGCTCATAATGTCATCTGCAGCTTCTGATTTCCCTCCAAAGATCTTCCAGCTTCATGGGTTTGGCCATGAATATTTTCCAAGTAGTTTTATCCCACTGCCCCAGCAGCCCTAAACAACACATCTCATCTTCAAAGCCCCATGAGGCTCCTGCTGTGTGTGTTCAGTGTCCTGCTGATGGTGGGGACGTGCTGTGGGGAGCCAGCAGGCTCAGGTGTCAGCAGATGGCTTCCTTCACTCCACACGGGCAGGTTGACAGTGCTGCTGCTGGCTTGGGTGGAGGTGGTCATCTGGTGTAAATGAAATCAGAATCTGGATCTCTTGTGTCGAGAAACCAACTCTTTGAGTTTGGAGAGGTGACTTCTAGGCATGAGGCCCAGGGACATGTTGCTCTTGGAGACCCTGGGCATGCCTGGCACTCTGCAGCCTGGCTGGAAGATGGTGTTTGGATGAGAGGTGGGTGGGTTGTTCTCTGCTGGGAAAATCCCCACTTCCACGTGCTGGTGACCTTTCCCTTTCTGCTTCTGCAACATCCACGTTGGATGAGTTGCAGAAGATCAGGGTGCAGACACCTGGGGCAGATCCCCCACCTCTGGCTCTGCCTTCAGTTGCCCAATGGCTGAACTGGGCTACAAGGCTCCCACTCCTGGGCCCACCTCCCACGTCTCTGCTGAGGGCTTCCACCCTCTGACTGGCCGCTCTCCTCCTCCCTCCCTGTGCCCAGCCAGCATTTTGGGGTGACCAGGCTGTGATGTTTGAGGGCAGTGGACAATGGGGCTCCCCCATCACCTCACCTGCTGCATGAGGAACCCCTTCAGCTGAGGCACCTGACGGAACCACCTGCAGAAAGAGCTTTAATGCAGACCCAGAGGTGTCTGCTGCTGGTGGGAGGCTGCTGGTGGTTTTCTTCTCCAGTTGAACTCCAGGAGCACGGATCAGAGGTGTTCACAACCTTAACAGCCAGGCCCAGGAGCCTGCAGTGCCCAGCACCCACAGCACCCTGGTCAGGACTGCTCCTGAGGTTGGGATTGGTTTTGATAAACAAGAACTTGATTTCTTAAACTGTCAAAAGTGTTTCTGGAGAGGAAATCAAATAAAGTCATTTTCTCTAGAGCACCTTTGTTGTTGTTGCTGGATGAGACCCCAGAGGGGTTTGAGGGACACCAAAAGCACAAACATTGCAGAATATCTTCTCTTTTTCTTGGTGGGACGTGGAGTGGAAGGGGCAGCAGCTGTGTGTGGGTGATGGACATGGCT
This sequence comes from Caprimulgus europaeus, assembly GCA_907165065.1. The sequence continues at coordinate 11,148,545 of OU015544.1, read as the reverse complement.
TGACTGATGGGAGGTGGCTCTGACAGGTCCATCACCTGGCTCCTCTCCCCAAAGCAATGAATGGATGGTGGTGGTGGTGGTGAGAAGAAGCCACTGTGCTTTCTCAGTTTAATACCAAGCAGGACACAGGTGGCACCAGCAGGAAGCCCTGGGGAGGGACAGGACATCTTCAAGCCATCTGCTCATCTTCCTACAACAGAAACCTGAGATGATAACACTGCTGCTTTGCCTGCACTGCATCACCAAAGCCCAGCCACAGGACTCCACCCCAAGGTGTCCACGCTGGGTGATTGCATCTGGCTGGAGGCTGAGCTGGATGTGCCCAGTGTCCCAACCAGGCTGGTGGAACCCTGTGCCCAGGCCACTGTGAGTCATGATCTGTCTTGAAAGCTGCTGTTGGGGTGAGCCAGGCTGTGGTCATGGTGAGGTCTGATCTGGGCTGCTAGTGCTGCATCCTAGATAAGGCATCTCCACATGTTCCATCCTTCACATCCCCGTTGGTGGGAGCTGGTGAGCACCAGGCTGAGCTGGGACAGGACCTGCTTGTTGCCTTCTGCCACTAGAAAATGCTTTTTTGTGGTCTTGGTGATACTTTTTGCTGTTCAGGGAATGGTGGAGGAAGGAGATCAATTCATTAAGGCATTGAAAACCCTGGGTGAGGGTCTTTGTGTGCATGGGTCAGTGGTGGGCACCTGTCTTCAAGCAAGGTCTCAAAAGTCACTTTTTCTTCCTCTCCTGACCATATTTTCAAAAAACACCTCCTCAGTCCTCAGGGAAGGTTGGTCTCAAGAGATTTGATTTCCTCAAACAGACTTGGTCTTTCCTTTCCCCGTGGGAAGAAGGATTTGTTCTGTTCCCACCACGGCTTCACCAGGGGTGACCTCATCAGCTCAGTCTCTCCTCTGTTCTCTTGGTCATGTTTGACACCGTTTAACTCCCATCTGGGCTTTGGGGTGAAGCTTGGTGGTGCTGGAAAGCTGAGATCTTTGAAGCTGTTAACAGAAAAAGACACATTTACTAGTGAGACCTGTCCTCCTGACTCCTGCTTCTGCTGGGCAGGATGCTGTGTGGAGAAGGTGGCTCCTCAGGAATTCCCAGTGGTGGACCACCTTTGAGTTAAACACTGCTGTGTTCTGGGCTTGTTTTGCACAACTAATGCCATTTGAATAGAAATATCAGGGGTGAGGTGCAGCTGCCTGAACACAGATGTTCAGTAGGTGCAGAGACCTCTCCAGCCACCAGTTCTGCTCTGCAGGACTCTTGAAAGACCTGGCTCACATCTTCCAGCCCAGGCTGTTGTCCCAGGGCATCTCCCAAGCCACCAGATGTGGGTTGAGGTAGTGGTCTTCCCTGGTTTCTGATCAGCTGGGAGTTGACTGTCATCCTCGTTCCTCTGTGGGGCCTCTTGTAAATGTAGAGCACGGGGGACCTTCCTGTAGCCCAGTCCTAGGGGAGGGGAAGTTGTTGATGCTGTAAGAAATAAAGGTCTACAAGTCTTTCACCACCACCCTGAGGTCATCAGCAGCTTAGGCCGAGACATGAGCTCGTTGTGGGACTCTTGTTGACCCAGGAGCATCAGCTGTGTGTGGGTGCAGCTGGAGTTTTGGGCCAGCAGGTTTGGTGTCCACCATAACCCACCATAATGGGTCTCTTCTCCTTTCTGGGCCAGACACCTCCACCCTGCACCCACCTCCCTGCCAGATGGAGCAGATGTAAATCACCACTGTTCACCCCAATCCCTTGCTCATCCACAGTCCATCCTTCACCCTGGTCTTCCTTGTGTCCCCACGTTCCCTCCATCCCCCTCCCTGTGTCCCCACGTTCCCTCCATCCCCCTCCCTGTGTCCCCACATTCCCTCCATACTTCTCCTTGATCCTTCCTGTGTCCTCGTGCTCCCTCCATCCTTCTCCTGTGTCTTCCCTCTGCTCCCTCCATCCTTCTCCTGGTCCTCCCCACCATGCTCCAGGGCTCTGGGTCAAGTCCATCCAGAGTGGGCTGGTTTGCAGCCCTGGAGATGGAGCCACCACCTCTGGGGCTTGGAGATGAGGAGAGTGGAGAGGGAGGAGGTGGGTGACCTGTGCTGGGGTCAGGGAGCTTCACTTCTGCTGGGAGGGGTTCTTTACCTGCTCTCCAGCAGCAGCATTTTCTGCTTCACCTGAAATTGCTTCTTTTAGATGTAAAATGGCTGGCTGCTCGCTGGGGTGCTCGTGTGGGTTGGAGGTTTCTTCACAGGGAAGCTTTAATGGTGTGAGATGGACTTGGTGCCCTCTGAGAAGAAGTGATCTTTAGGGAAATGAGGTATTTGCTGTTCTGCCAGATACCAGTAAAAGATCCTGGTCTGGGAAGTCACAATTCCCTGGAGAAAAGGAGGCTGAGGGGAGACCTTCTGGCTCTGTCCAACTCCCTGCAAGGAGGGTGCAGAGAGGTGGGGGTGGGTCTGTTCAACCAAGGACCAAGGGACAGGACAAGAGGAAATGGGCTCCAGTTGTGCCCAGGGCAGCTGAGATGGGATGTGAGGAAGAATTTCTTTGCTGAAAGGGTTCTGAGGCATTGGCAGGGGTTGCCCAGGGCAGTGGTGGAGTCCCCATCCCTGGAGGGATTGAAGAGTCGTGTAGACACAGTGCTGAGGGACATGGGTCAGTGGGGACTGGTCAGTGTTGGGTTCATGGTTGGACTCGATGAGCTCAAAGGGCTTTTCCAGTCCAGGAAATTCTGGGGTTCTGTGAATTTCAGGGTCAGCCCCTGCTCTGGTGATGGTCCTGCTCGTGTTGCTGTAAATGCATTGGACTTCCCAACTGGGTCATGCCAACCCATTTTCTGTAGGTTTTGATCTGACCCAGAACCATCTTCCAGCAGTGCAGGGGGGTCTCCATCCTCCTCACTGCCCCCAGGGCTGCCCAGGACCCCCCCAAAGCACTGACCAACCTCCAGTTTGGGGGATTTTGCCCATGATCAGGGCATGATGTGCTTCCTGGATTCCACTGCCAGCAAAGAGGGACTTGGTGCTTCAATGACCAACCTGGAGGCTGAGGAGATTCCATCCTAGAGGCAAAATGGGCACAAAGTGTTTTATACCCACTTACAGGCAGGGAGGATTTGAGGAGCCCTGTGCCCCGGCTGGTGGCCCTCCTGGCCACACCGCTGCCACCGTGCCCTGGCTCACAGGGTGACACATTCGGGGTGACACATTCAGGGTGAGGGGTTGCTGTGGCTCTCCCTGGCTCCTGGTGGTTCCCCAAGGACTGGTGCAGCCAGAGCTCCCTGTGCCACCTTCCACAGCCACGGGGGGACCTGGCATGTGCATCCCTGATGGGACAACGCTGGGTCTGACCTGACCTTTCCCTTCTATAACTCTGAGAACCTGAAGTGGTGGCTTGGAAAAGTCAATCGATGTCACCTGCCTGGAGGATGCTCACCTGGCTGTAACACCCAGCCCTGGGGACACCTTATCCTGGGGACATCCCATCCCAGGGACACCCTATCCCAGGGACACCCCATCCCAGGGCTGGAGCACCCTCTCTCTTTCTGTCTCCAGCCTGTCTGCCTTTAGGCTGCCAAGGTCACAGCTCCATATGTGTGTCAATGTGATCCAAAGGCACAAGAAAGACATGGACCTGTTAGAACGAGTCCAGAGGAGGCCACGAGGATGATGCCAGGGCTGGAGCAGCTCTGCTGTGAGGACAGGCTGAGAGAGCTGGGGCTGTTCAGCCTGGAGAAGAGAAGGCTCCAGGGAGACCTTCCAGTGGCCTCCCAGTACCTGAAGGGGCTCCAGGAAGGCTGGGGAGGGACTTTGGCCAAGGGCAGGGAGGGACAGGACAAGGGGTGATGGCTTGAAAGTGGCAGAGGAGAGATGGAGCTGAGATGTGAGGAAGAAATTCTTTGGTGTGAGGGTGGTGAGACCCTGGCCCAGGTTGGCCAGAGAAGCTGTGGCTGCTCCTCCCTGGAAGTGTTCTCAGCCAGGTTGGATGAGGCTTTGAGCAACCTGGTCTAGTGGAAGGTGTCCCTGCTGCTGGCAGGGGGGTGGGAACTGGATGAGCTTTAAGGTCCCTTCCAACCCAGTCCAGTCTGGGATTCCATGACTGACTCTATGACTTCGGGTCTCGTGCTCCAGCAACCTAAAAGTGAACATTTGCACTGGAAGATGAGCTGGGAAGGGTCTTTCCTTGTGAACAGTTTCTCCTTCAGTGATCTGGTACTTTCACATCCTTCCCCATCTCATTTCAGGGTGGGCTCAAGTCCCTCGTGCAGCTGCTGGGATGGGTGGCTGCTCTCTGCCAGGATGCCCAGGCCACAGGATCACAGAATCATGGAATCATTGAATGTTGGGAGCTGGAAGGGACCCACAAGGATGATGGAGTCCAACTCCTGTCCCTGCACAGGACAATCCCAACATTCACACCATGGCCCTGAGGGCCAAATGCTGCTGGAATCTTGTCAGCCTTGGGGCCATCAGCACCTCCCTGGGGAGCCTGTGCCAGTGCTCCACCACCCTCTGCCTCAAGAACCTTTTCCTCATGGCCAACCTCCCCCTCCCCTGCCACATCTTCCTGCCATGGCCTCTGCTCCTGGCGTTGGTGGCCAGAGAGAAGAGCTCAGCGCCTGCCCCTCCTCTGCCCCTGGGGAGGAAGCTCCAGACCGCCAGGAGATCTCCTCTCAGTCTCCTCTTCTCCAGGCTGAACACACCAAGTGCCTTCAGCCTCTCCTCACACCCTTCCCCTCTCAACCCTCCTAGGATGCTGGACCACAGGGTGGCCTCGGCTCCTCCTTTGCACAGCAACTGGTGACATCTTTCCAGTTAATCTTTCTAAAACAGAAACACCCTCTCAGGATAGATCAAAACCAACGAGAAGGCTCCTTCCAGCCAAAAAAAACCCCAAGAAAACACTTGAAAAAAGTCAGAACAGCAGCAATTGCACCAGAATTCCGGGGTTGAATGCTGCTGGGAGGAATCCCCCAAATTATGGGGCTGGTTTTTGGCTCTGATGGAGCCTGGCTTGCCTAAGCAGAGGCTGATCCAGCTCTCTAAACCAGCCAAGCACTAGTCACTTGTTTACAGGATGGGTTGGAAGCCCTTGGCCATCCCAGCTGGGTGGCCATGGGGGAGAAGGGACGTGTCCATTCCCCTCCTACAAACCCCTGCACCCGTGTTGGGGCCGGCTCCTTCACCTCCACCCTGCTCTTCATCACCATCACCTTTCCTGTCACAGGGATTTTTTAGGGGTGCTGATAACGGAACCCTCACCTCTGGGGCAGCCATCTGGGAGCTTAAACCACCACCACCTCGCTGGACTTCATCCCCTTTGCCAGCTGAGATCAGCTGTTCAAACCATCTTAGTGCTAAAGACGTGGTATTTGGAAAGCAGAGGGAAAGCATCAAAGCCATCAACAATCAGCTGGGAAGGTGGCAGTGCCTCACCCCAGGGTGTGTGAAGCCGCTTGTCAAGTTATCTGCAGCCCCCCTGAGCTGTCCTTGGCAACTGGTAATTCCTCCTCCTGCTGGGGCTGGGGGAGGACAGCAGGTGAAGCCTCCTAGTCACGAAGATGGGACCTGGCTGTGAGGTTTTGCAGTGAAAGAGGCAAAATAGAGGCTGAGAGAGTTGGGGCTGTTCAGCCTGGAGAAGGCTCCAGGGAGACCTTCCAGTGGCCTCCCAGTACCTGAAGGGGCTCCAGGAAGGCTGGGGAGGGACTTTGGCCAAGGGCAGGGAGTGACAGAACAAGGGGTGATGGCTTGAAAGTGGCAGAGAGGAGATGGAGATGAGATGTGAGGAAGAAATTCTTTGGTGTGAGGGTGGTGAGACCCTGGCCCAGGTTGCCCAGAGAAGCTGTGGCTGCTCCTCCCTGGAAGTGTTCTGGGCCAGGTTGGATGAGGCTTTGAGCAACCTGGTCTAGTGGAAGGTGTCCCTGCTGCTGGCAGGGGGGTTGGGACTGGATGAGCTTTAAGGTCCCTCCCAACCCAACCCAGTCTGGGATTCTATGAAACAGACCCACCAGTGCTTTATTTCACTGAAACATCCGTGCTGTGAAGGTGCCACCAGAAACCCCATGTTTATTGCATCCCTCAAATCATGCTCATGAACAACAGGATTCAAATAAAACAAAAGTAATTTAAGGGCAATTCCATGGTTATCATCCAGCCCTCTGTCCATGAACTGCTGCATGCCAAGGTCTGTTTTTCCACCCACCGTGGCCAAACCTTATCTGGGGCTGGTGGGTCACCTGCTGGCACAGGCTGTGATCACAGAATCACCTGGTTGGAAAAGACCTCTGAGATCATCAAGTCCAACCATACCTGTCCACTACTAAACCATATCTCCAAGCACCCCATCTAGCTATCTTCCAAACACCTCCAGGGACGGAGCCTTGGGGTGATGTAGGTTATAGCAGAGCTATAGCAGTGGTGACAGTGAGTTTTGGTGCACAGAGGCTGCAGTCCCCAAGCGTGGTCCTTGCAAGGGAGCTGATCAGTGAAAATCCACCTCGATACCTTGGCACGGGGTTGATGCTGTGGGGTGCTGGAGGGATTTCTAGCATGCTCTGGTCTCCTCCAGCAGCTCACCCCATGGATGATACAATAGGTCATCTGTGTATTATGGAAACCTGCTCTCCAGATGAATGCAGAAGGGAAGCCGTGGTGAGCTCTGCAGGCAGGAGCTGTGGCTGCAGAATCAAACGTTGTCCTTTGGAGACAGGCTCACAGCGTGACAGGAGAAGCTGCTCTGAGCTCTGCTCAGCCTGGGTGAGTAACGCTGAGATACCTGCCCTGCTGCTGGCCCAACCTCTGCTCAGAGCAGAGCCGTTGGGTTCCTTAAATAAATCATCTACGGGGGCTGCTGAACCCCATGGAGAACCAGCGGTGGGAACGCCAGGCCAGGGGAGTGGAAGTGGTCATCCAGCTTTTTCATCTCGAGGCTCACTTGGGGGATAGGGGTGGAGCCAGCAATCTCCATCCCTGGTGATGTCTCCAAGTCTGGGCATGCTCGTGACACCCCAGGGTGGTGGCATGCAGCTACCTGCATGGCCATGTGCAGTGGCCAAGCAGAGCCCATGGGGACACCCCCATCCTGCAGAAATCATCTGCAGTGCCAAGCCACCCACTGTCCCCATGCCCTGGGGAGCACATTGGGTCTGCAAATGCCCACCTGGAAACAGAGCAAACCTGTGGGTGTTTGTGGTGGGTGTTTGTGGTGGGTGTTTGTGGTGGGTGTTTGTGGTGGGTTGACCGTGGTTGGCTGCCATGTGCCCACCCAGCCGCTCACTCACCCTTCCTCCTTGGCAAGACAAAGGGAGGAAAGAAGATGAGAAAGCTGATGGGTTGGGAGAATCACATCAAAGCTGCTCAAAATGAAGGACCAAATCATGCCTCCAGGCTTGAGGGAGCGATGATGAATGTCTCCTGGCCACAGTGGATACTGCTGGAGCAGAAAGCACCCAAGGAGCAGCGCAGCCTCCGTGTGTGGTTGTGTGACAAGTGGCATAAAGACACGGAGCTGACAGCAGTGTTGTCCCTTCCTTTGCTGCTGGCCCCTCACATCACTTGGAGGAACGTGCCAGGGTCATTGTCACCTTTCCTCAAACACATTTGTGGGCACTTTCAAAATGTTAAGGACAAAGCTGGTTGCTCAGGTTCCCTGTAAGGAAACCAACTTGTTCATCTCATGGAGGTGGCCTCTCCATGATGAAGTCTGCAGTGGTTTTGGGGCCTACTTTGCCAAATGGGACCATACCTGGGGCAAAGCCCTCCTCGAGGACAGGGGATCACCTTGTCCCTGAGCTTCCTCTGGTCCTGGTGCTCCTTGCAAAGGGGGTTACAGCTGGAGATTGGATGAGGACACCATGTTTTCCCCCTTCACTCCCTTTGGGTCTGCCCCTGCCCCTGGGAGGAGGATGGGACAGGTCCCAGCAGCTTTGCTCGGGTGGTCAATGTGAGTTTAACAGTGAGGAGTGGACAGGATGTGTTTTTTTCAACAGCCCCATAAGAAAGGAGAGAGTTTCACCTAACAAAGCGAGGGGTGACATCTGGCCGGGGTCTCAGCGGGGACAGATCACCCCTCGCTGCCCTGGCGGTGCTGCGGGCTCTGTGCCCGCTGCCAGGCTGCCAGCTCCTCCGGGGTTGGGTGGATCTCACGGGGGTGAGATCTCTGCCTGCTATTTTAAGAAGGAAAATGTGAAAACAGCAAATGGGAGTTGGGTCTCACAGTTGTCCCTGCTGGGATCGCTGGCTTTGATGGCACCGCTGCAGGCAGGACCTCCTCAGGTGAGCAGGGCTTGCCAGCGCTCTGTGCATGCTGTGCTGGGGGTGGGGGGTTAAGAAAATGCTGTTCCCACATTTCCCCTTCTTTACACATTTCTTTTTCCCCTTCTTTACACATTTTTTTTTTCCCCCTTCTTTCTATTTTCCTAAAGGTTTTGGGAAGACTCACAGCCAGGGTGGTGTGCATGGCTGGAAGCATCATGCTTGGTGCTCCCACAGTGCTTCCCAGGGGTGGGAGACCCATGCTCCATCCTGACTCCAGGGATACACACTCCCAAAGCAGTCAGGAATACCAAATCCATGGGAAGTGGATGTGTTTACCTGTTGTGTCAAGGTTTGCTGCTTCCCCAGCAGCCCACCATGGCTCCTTGAGAGCTCTCCTGGAGAGGAACAGATTTGGATTTATCCTACCTTGTGAACTCCTCAGTTTGATTTGTAGATCTGTAGACTCGTGTACCCCGTTCCTTGCAGCATCTGCTGTTCCTGCATCGTTTGTTTTCACCACCTGTGGGATAGCAAGTGAGTGTTTTGCAGCACTTGGTGACCTTGCAGAGCAATTTTGAGTGGGAAGATGACAACAACGTGGTGTTTCTTGGTGCTGTAGGAGGGAATGTGGATGGAGGGAGTAGTCAGGGGTAAAAATATGACAAGGAAATGGGTCAGCACCCTTTCTCTGAGGAAGATTGTGTGTTGGGAGGACGCTGCTTTTTTTGGTATCCAAAGACTGTCATGCTTCTTGGGTGAAGAAATGTCCCCTTCTAATGCCTGGTGTCTCTGCTTGGAGGAATGGTGCAGAGAGAACTTTGTCAACAGCCGGACCATGGTGATTGTGTCAGATGTCAGAGCTCAGCTCGGGGACATCTGTGTAAGGATAACTTGTTGCCATAATGTCTTTCTTTGTTTCACCTGTTTGTTTTTCTGTTGGTCCCCAGACTGGTTTTGTTGTGCACCAAGCCATCTCCACCTGCACCCTCATGCACTGCAGTGAGGGTGGACACAGCCAGCAGCAAAACCCATTTAATCCCTGTAGTTATTTTCCTAAAACCTCTACTTTCTGCAAGTTGTCTTCTCCCAGGGCAGTGTTTCAGGGTATTTCCCACACCAGTGAAGGACCTTCTGCTGCATGGAAGCAGCAACGTGGCTGGCAAAAGGCACCTGGAGGAGGACAACCTGCAGCAGGTGATTCCTCTACAGGTGAATCCAGTTTGCTGTAAGGACAGCAGGAGGGATGGACTCAGGGCACTTGGGGAAGGTTATAAAAGCTACTGGGGCTGCCCAAGCCAAAGGAGGTTGGATCCAAGCTTCACAGGTTGATTCTTGGGCGTTGGGGAGTTTGATGCTGGAGGGTGTTACTGCTTGTGGGTGGTGTTTGAGGTGAGTTTTGCAGCCTGGTGGGACTAGGGATGGGGATGTGCTGCCCATGGTGCCACACTGGACGAGCTGTGCTGGTGGGGTTAGTGGTGATGATGGCTTTGAGGCTCCTTGGCTGCATTTCTTGGGAACACACAAGGTGAGAGTTGCTGGGAAATGACCATGAAACAGCAGCAATGGCTGTGGTGCTTCACAGCGTTAGCAAAATTAATGCTGGAGTGTCAATGGCTCTCCTGGTGTGAGCTGGGCCAGAGCTGGGTCTGTTCAGCAGCCAGAGCAGTGCTGGGGTTTGGGTTCAGCTGGGATTTGTCAGGAGAGAAACACTGAGAACATCCCCATGTTTTAAATTGTTCCTGGAAGTCGAAGGACTTTGTGTTTTGCTGATCTGCAAGCGCAAGAGCTCAGGGGTGAGGAATATTGCCATGGATCAGCTCCATGGGCATTGGGCTCTGCCAAGGGGCTGTTCCATCTCCTGTCCCCCATGGGCAGGAGATCCATGAGGGGCTCTTCCTCTCTGGCTCTCTCTGGCTCTCTCGGGCTCTGGCTCTCCCGGGATTGCGGTTTCGGGTCGGGATTGTCGCTGCTCCGGGATCGTTCTCTGGGAACGGGCCGGGCTGGGTGGGTGGGTGCTGAGCAATGGCACTGGTTGTCACTCATCTGCATAACTTACTACTATTATTATTTTAATATCTTTTTAAGGTCTTGTCCTGGTTTTGGCTAGGACAGGGTTAATTTTCTCCTCAGCAGCTAGAAAGCGCTGTGTGTTGGTTTCAGGGAGGATTGTGATGAGAACAATGTTGATAACTCCAAGGACACTGTGCTGGGGCAGCTCACAAGAGCAGAGGACTGGGAGGGGGGAGTGGGGAAGAAAAGTGCAGTGGTCAGTAAAAGCCAGAACTGACAGTGGATGTGCCAGTGAGATATTCCAGATTATGTCATGTTTAGTGGATTAACTGGGGCTGACTGGGAAGGGGGGGACTCTCTCAGGAATCACTTGGACTCGCTTTTCCAGGACTGTGATTTCAGGTTTGGGGTTCCTTCTTGCTCCTCCGGGATCGTTATCAGCGGGTGGTGAGCAACTGTGCTCTGCCTCACTCACATGTGTATGGTTGTTATCATTATTACTCTTAATATTCTTATTATTTAAATTTTATTTTACCCTAATTATTAAACTGTTCTTATCTCACCCTCCCAGTCTCCCTACCCTGCCCCCCCAGTTCTCTCCCCTATCCCCTGGGTGGGGGCAGTGAGTGACTGGCTGGGTTTGGCTGCCAGCCCAGTGAAGCCACCACAATAGCAAAAAAACCCAAAACAAAACAAAAACCCACTGGGATCCTTTTTAGACCTGCTCTGCCCTCTCAAAAGGCTGGAAAATAATCTCTGCTGGAGGCCTGGCATGGGCTGCTTCCCTGGGGGCTGTGGTGCTGCCAAGACCCCAGGGGCTGCGAGGAGCAGTGCATTCATTAGTGATCCCACATCTCCTTCTCACTGAATCTTTGCTTCCCTCCATTAAATCCTGGCACGAGGGGAGATGAGTTGTGAGGGGCCAGATGACCTGAGCACTCTGGGGCAGGTTGGGCAGGGGCTGCCAGAAACATGCTCAGACTTCCCAGAAAAGACAAAATATATATGACTGTATTTCAGAATATGGATATGTGTTACTGTATTTAACCCCTCGTTTATCCCTCCCACTTCTGGCATGGTTTCTTCTCATCCTGCTGGTCCTCCCTCTGCCCCATCTGGGTGCTCACACGTTGTAGCTCCTGCTCCTCACCTTTGTTGTAGAAAACCATTGCAAAGATGGGTGTTTCTTTCCTGCCTGTGAGGATGCTGAGATCCCCCAGTGATGTTCTGACATCTCCTGTGGCAGTGGGAGCTTCTCGCTGCCTTCATCCCCCTCACCTCAAGTGGCAGCCGGGCTCTGGGGCTCACTGCACTCCCATGTCCCACCCAACCCACCATCAGCAGGTGCAGGTTGAAGGACTCCTTCCACCCCTCACCAGGCACAGGTAAGGTCCCACATCCCTCTTCTTTCCAAAACCTGACCCAAATTCTGGCTCTGCCAACACATCAGTGCTGGCAATACTTGCAGTGGCAGAACTGCCAATGTTTGTCCCCAAAGCTGGAGCTCCAGACAGTCATTTTTAGGTGAGTGTTTCTTTCCTGACTTCATCCTGGCCAGCCTGCCCTAGGGATGTTTTTCCTGCTAATATTCTAATAACCAAGTGTATCAAACTGCTGATTGCTCCTGATTGTCACCCTGTGGAGCTTCCATAAACAACTAAACAAGCTCTGAGCGGCCAGCAGTGTCTTTCTGAGGTGGTTTTGGGTGGGGCTTGTTGGGCTTTTGTTTGGTAGGATTTCATGTTATTTTCACAGTGACTCTCTTTGGAGTGAGGACAGGTCAGTCTGTCCATGCTGGCAGGTACCGAGGTGAATGTAGCAGAGAGCAAGGAGTTCAGTGTTGGGCCCCTGACTCCAAGAAGGACCTGGAGGTGCTGGAGCGTGTCCAGAGAAGGGAACGGAGCTGGGGAAGGGTCTGGAGCACAAGTGTGCTGAGTTCCCGGCTGAGGGAACTGGGGGTGCTGAGCCTGGAGAAAAGGAGGCTGAGGGGAGACCTTCTGGCTCTGTCCAAGTCCCTGCAAGGAGGGTGGAGAGAGGTGGGGGTGGGTCTGTTCAACCAAGGACCAAGGGACAGGACAAGAGGAAATGGGCTCCAGTTGTGGCCAGGGCAGTTGAGATGGGATGTGAGGAAGAATTTCTTTGCTGAAAGGGTTCTGAGGCATTGGAAGGGGTTGCCCAGGGCAGTGGTGGACACATCATCCCTGGAGGCGTTCAAGAAGTGTGTAGCTGTAGCACTCAGGGACATGGTTTAGTGGCCATGGTGGTGATGAGTTGATGGTTGGACTGGATGATTTTAGAGATCTTCTCCAACCTGAATGACCCTGTGGTTCTGTGAGTGGCAGGGCGGGGGTTTCACCAACTGCAGCTGATGCAGGGGTTAATTTGGGCATCAGTTGTGTTGCAAAAGGAGGGGAAGCATTTGCTCCCCAGACCACTGATGGACCGAGGCCAGGGCCTCACCCCAGCTGCAGATATTTATTGATTTTTTGTTTCTCCTCCTCGTTTTCTCCCTCCTCTTACCAAGATTAAACCGAGGACAGGGAGAACATCCATCCTTTGAACAATCCTTGTAAAGCTCTGATCTCTTCAAAGCCCTTGTTTGATGGCTGTTGTAAAAGATGCTCTGCAGTGTTTCCTCACAGGGTTCCTGGAGGCTGTGGGTGCAGAGCTGCAGCTGCTGCTGGAAGGGGAGCAGAGTGGGTCCTGGGTTACCCTGGAGCTGAGCTATTTGTGGCAACACTGTTAACCCAAACCTGGCACCAAATCTCCCTAAATCACTTGAGTCTTGGGAGTCTTGTCTCTGCAAGAGATCTGGATGTTCACAAGGTGGACTGGGAGTGCTGGGGTGCTGTGGTGGTTTTAGCCTGTCTGGCAGCCGAGCACCACGCAGCCGCTCGCTCACCCTCCCTCAGGGGGATGAGGGGAGAGAAGCAGAAGGGTAAAAGTGAGAAAACTCCTGGGTTTAAAGTAAAAATAACTTAATAATTGAAATAAATTTGAAATTAAAATAATAATGATGATAATAACAAGGGAATAACCAGATGAGTGATGCACAGTGCAATTGCTCATCACCCACTGGCCATGCCAGGCCTGTTCCTGGATAGCAAACCCAGAGTGGAGACAGTCCCAAAAGGCTGAGACATCCCCCAGATCCACCCAATCCTCGTTAATAAACTGCCCATGATGTTGTATGATGTGAAATATCCCATTGGCAGAGCCCAGTGCCCATCTGGGATTGCTGATTTACTGTGCTCCCCCCGAGTTTCTTCTGCACCTGCAGAGCAGCAAAATGTGGGAAGTTGGAACATTCTTGGTTTTCCTTGGTAGCCACCAAAACCATCAGGACATTATCAGCATTCTTCTCACACCAAATCCCACCCTGAAATGAAAACAGAGTGCTACTCTAGCTGCTAAGAGGAAAAACAGCTCTGTCCCAGCAAAACCAGGACAGGAGGTGATGCCTGGGGGACCACCACTCTGGATGGTCACTGGGGAGATGTGCCAGGCACTGGTCACTGCTCATACCCCATCCTGGTCCCCAGCTGCCAGGCACAGCTGTCCCTGATGTCTCTTTGCTGGTCACTGATGCCACCTGGTTTGTAGGATGAGGGAAGTGGCTTTGCAGGGGTCACCTGCGTGAGGGCTGCTGGCAGCTTTGGGGCTGGGGCTCAGCAGCTCTGGGGACATCTGGGATCTCCTTGCAGCTTCCTCCACAGAGCACTTACAAAGTGGTCCTGGTGCTCAGCTGTCCCTGTCACAGGGGATGCGCGTGTGATGCCACAGGGCTGGGACACGTCTGCGTGTTCCTTTCTCAGGTGCGATGTGCAATGGCCCAACATATTAATTATCATTAAAAACCCAACAGGAATATGCAAATAGTGTTATTTTATCACTGTTTGTGGTCTTGGATTAGTATAAACAGCAGCTTCCAGGGGTGGAAGTGTTTTTTCCCCACTATCTTAACAACTTTATAGACCAAAATCCTAAGTTCTAGGCAGTGGCTGGAGGATCAGCTCTGCAGGAACATTGGTAGCAGTCAACTGCTCCACATATGAAACAGATTCCAAACCAATTCCTTTGTTGCTGCAGCCACATGGAATATCAGCAGTGCTGAGTAAACTCAGACAGATCCATAGAAAAATCAGATTTTTTGGTGAGTCATCATGAGTCCTTCCTGCATCCTCCTGCAGTGCAGGCACAACACGCTCTGCTGCTTGCACCACAGAGCCACCAGAAGAAGACTCATTTTTTCCCCAGCCTCTTCATTGGCTCTTCCTATGGTTTGGGTTGATTTTTTTTTGGTGGGATATTTGCTTTTTCTGAAAGATTTTTGAATTCTTGTTGAAAACCAAAATTTCCCCAAGGCTTTTTCTATATTTAATCAGCAAATATCATCCAATTAATATGGGGATAAAGTGATTACATCTCCCTCAGCAAACCTACTCCTCTTTCTTTCCCCAAGGGGAGGAGAGGTCTTCCCTCAGGATTATGGGATTAAACAGAGGTTTAAAAGAGAAATCTTGCTTTGTGACTTAAAGAGCTTAATTTGAAATCCTCTCAGATGTGAACTGCACTTTGCAAATGCTGAGTAAGGGAACTGTGAGCTGATCACCTGCCTGGGGTCCCACCTGGTGCTCTTCAACATCTTTGTCAGTGACATGGGCAATGGGATTGAGTGCACCCTCAGTAAGTTTGCTGATGGCACCAAGCTGAGTGGTGCTGTTGACACGCTGGAGGGACGGGATGGGATCCAGAGGGACTTTGACAGGCCTGAGAGATGGGTCTGTGCCAACCTCATGGAGTTCAACAAGGCCAAGGGCAAGGTCCTGCAGCTGGGTCAGGGCAACCCCAAACATAAATACAGGCTGGGAGATGAAGAGACCAGCCCTGAGGAGAAGGACTTGGGGTGCTGGGGGACGAGAAGCTCCACATGAGGCGGCACCGTGCGCTGGCAGCACAGAGCCAATAACCGTGTCCTGGGCTGCACCCAGAGCAGCGTGGGCAGCAGGGCCAGGGAGGGGATTCTGCCCCTCTGCTCCGCTCTCCTGAGACCCCCCCTGCAGTGCTGCCTCCAGTGCTGGGGCCACCAACAGCACAAGGACATGGAGCTACTGGAGCCAGTCCAGAGGAGGCCACAAGGATCATCCAAAGGCTGGAGCAGCTCTGCTGTGAGGACAGGCTGAGAGAGTTGGGGCTGTTCAGCCTGGAGAAGAGAAGGCTCCAGGGAGACCTTCCAGTGGCCTCCCAGTACCTGAAGGGGCTCCAGGAAGGCTGGGGAGGGACTTTGGCCAAGGGCAGGTTGTGACAGGACAAGGGGTGATGGCTTGAAACTGGCAGAGGGGAGATGGAGCTGAGATGTGAGGAAGAAATTCTTTGGTGTGAGGGTGGTGAGACCCTGGCCCAGGTTGCCCAGAGAAGCTGTGGCTGCTCCTCCCTGGAAGTGTTCTCGGCCAGGCTGGATGAGGCTTTGAGCAACCTGGTCTAGTGGAAGGTGTCCCTGCTGCTGGCAGGGGGGTTGGGACTGGATGAGCTTTAAGGCCCCTTCCAGCCCAAACCATTCTATGATTCTATGGTTGTGTTCCCCATGCCTGGATGCAGAAGTGAGCTCCAGTTGGGATCAACCCTTGGTCAGGGGCTTGGAGCAATCCTGGTGTCCTTCATTGTGGCTGGTCACCCCTGCATATCTCCTGAGCTGTGCTTTGAAACAGCTGGATGGGTCCCTCCTCCTTCAGTAGGGTGTCAAGCCTCAGGTGGAGCCTGAGGATGTTGCCTTGGGATGTCCCCAAGCATTTCTGAGCCACTAAGACCCTGGGAGTTGCAATTGGATATGGCCCAATCTCCTCCAGAAACACATGCCTTTGTTTCTCCCCACCCTGATGAAGGTCCATCACTCCCAGGAGGTCTCCAGTGGTGGTTTGGCATTAAGCTGCCCCATGTCCAGATCTGACTTCCCTGATGGTTTTCCCTGGTTCAGCCCTGCTTCTGCTGCACAGCACCCGTGGTCTGGGTGCTGGGAGGAGGGTTTCCTGCTGACCCTGCTTTGGCAAGTCAAGGGTCAAACATCTTACCCTAAAGAAAGGTTGAAAGCCATGTCACACTTATACCTGCCTATAGAGGTATTTCTCAGCCCTACAAGGCACAGGAGCTATGGACTTGCTTGGAAAAGGTCACTGAGACACTGGTGAGCAGAGGAGCTGCTGCATGAACTCATCCAATCCAAGGAGAAAGCATCTGAGGAGCTGCTGTGTCTCCTCAGCAATGCCACCCTCTGCCTCTAAAATGTTGTGTGTGTTGATGGCCCAGTAGAGAAGTGTTGGCCATGTGCTAGTCCCACACACTCAGCAGGCTGAGGACTTTGGAGAATAACACCCCCTGTGGTCACCAGGGCCAGTGCCTGATGAGAGGAGATGGTGATGGAGATGGCTCTGTCTTGTTCTTTATCACCAGCCAGAGGCCAAATCCCCATCTGTGAGCTCTCCTAACAGCCCTGCATTTAGGTGGTAATTTCTCAGAAGCTTTTACCCTTTTAACTAGTGTCAGAAACAAGAAATGGGACATTTACAGGCTTCTGTAGCTGATAGAAATCTGAGAGGCTTCACAAAAGGCCTGGAAAGCCCTTCCCAAGCTTTGACATTTGTCTTTCAGCTCAAGGCTGTCATTTTTGCTCAGAAGAAAGCACATTTGGGGAATTTGAGAGAGTTTTCTGGTTTGTTGAGCTGTCAGCTGTAATGTGGCAGCTATGGCAGATGCCACCAAAGGAGGACTCAAGTTTTCTGACAAATCCACACTGTGGTTTTGAATGAGAGCACAGGGAAAAGGGGGAGAGGAGAGGAGGGATGGAGCTGTCCCAGAGCCGTGCCCATATGGTGGCTGGTCCTCTGCTGAGAACTGACAAACAACAGAGAACTGCAGTAGAAGTATCCAGAGTGGGAATATTGGCACCTGCTGGGATGGACACTGCTGTGGTGGCCTCTGGGTACTTGAACCACTGGGTTAAAAATCCAGGTGGCAGGTTCAGGGGTGGCATCTGTAGTGGCTGTTCCCAAAGATGCTGCTTGGAGAAAGACCAGCTATGGGGTTTAGATGTGAGCATCACCCTGGAGAGCACTGCTGGGGTGACACAGTGTCCTCTCCAGTGCTGCTGTGAAACCACCACAGCATCCTCCCTTAGTGCTGGAACATATCCAAAGGTGTGTTGAAGCTGTTCTCCTTCCCTCTGCTCTTCCCTGGATTTAGTGTTCCCAGCAAGACTGCAGAATCCCAGACTGGTGGGGTTGGAAGGGACCTCAGGAGATCCAGTCCAACCCCCCTGCCAGAGCAGGTTCACCTCAAGCAAATGGCACAGGACTGCCCTTTGGATGTTTATAAGCACTGATAAGGTCTCCTCTCAGTCTTCTCTTCTCCAGGCTGAACAGTCCCAGCTCTCTCAGCCTCTCCTCACACAGGAGATGCTCCAGGCCCCTCATCATCTTTGTGGCCTCCACTGGACTCTCTCCAGAAGTTCCCTGTCCTTCTTGAACTGGGGAGCCCAGAACTGGACACAACACTGCAGATGTGGCCTCACCAGGGCACAGGAGAGGGGGAGGATCAGGCAACTGTAGAGATGGGGAAGGGCACGTGTGAGAGCAAATCAAGAGCAAGGCAGAAGGAGAAGAAAGCATTTGAGGAGACACCCATCTCCCAGGAGCCTGTGTTGAAAGAAGACACTAAGCTGGGATGAATGATGAGTCAGATAAAATGTCTGGGGACAGCAGGGAGGGGACAGACAGAGTAAATGGGGAAAATACAGGAGAGAGATGAGGGGAAGAGCTGTGAAAGTGGGGATGTCATTCATCAGGACATGCTTCATGTTTGCAGGGAAAAGAAAAAATAAATCCACAAAACTAAACCAAAAACCTGGTGGCAAAAATTCAAGGAGAACATCTTGGAGCATGGGTGGTGTGAGGGTTCAGTTAGCTGGGCTGGGTGATGCTATCTGCAGTGGCTTTGCTGTGATACCAGAACAAGAACAGCTCTGACGAGCCCCCCTGCTTGGGGCTCCCCAGCACCCGACGTGTACCAGGTCCTCCCAGCCAGGCCAGCAACACGTGGACCTCTTTTAACTGGGCTCCTTTGGGCTGTGAGGGTGGGAAAGGAGATGGAGAATGAAGGGAACTGAGAGCCCTCAGGCCCTTGGAAATTGCTAAATTGAAAATGTTTAATCTCATTGGTGTTAATGATCTAAATAGATGTGTGTGCATATATATATATATATAAATAAATATATCTGTGTGTGCATATAGTGCAGGAGGAGGGGTTCAGGGATGGGCTCCCAAAGTCACCTCTCCCTAAAGACCAAGCACATGGACAATGCAGATGGACACCTGTGGGCATGGACACCAGCACAAGAGGTTTGCAAGGCAGAGCAGTGAGCCAGTGCCTGGGGAACATGTCTGAAAATAAGATAGAAGAGGGGAACAAAGGATGGGGGTGACCATGTGCTGGTCCCCTGCAAGAGCCAGCAGTGGAGCTGATGTGGGTCATGCCTGGTTTTGCTCTGGAGCAATGGGCTGTGAGGTATCAGGTCTAATAGAAAGCAGAGCTGGAGGGAAGGTGGGATGAGAGCTTGGGCTGTGTTATTGGAGGGGCTGGTGGCTGAGGAGAAGGAGAGGCAGTGGCTGGCCTTCCATAGGACACAGAGCTGGTCTCCTTGGGGGGATGTCTGGAGATGAGGCTGTAAATCTGGTGTGCATTGCAAGTGGAAGTAGCTGCAGGACATCCTTTGCATCCCTTACCACGCTGCAGGAGCTCCTCAATCATCATGAACTCGTGTTGCTGTGGCTCCAGGTCACCAGAGGTTCCCCAGGCTTTAGATTCTGGATGCTGCCCATCTCCAAAGGGTTCCAGCTGCTCCTGCAGTGTTGTCTGTCATCATGGTGGGGTTGGAGGGGGGGTGTTTTTCCTGACACCCCTTGCCCCTGCCACCTGTGAGACACCAGGGAGCACGGGGCTGGATCACTGTGCCGTGATTTGCACGGGGAGCCGTGTCCCTGGGGCTACAGCTGAGGGAACAGGGCCAAGAAAGCATCGCTATGAAACGTGAAAACCCTTGGTCTGGATCAGTTCAGCTGCCCTGAACCCTCTCTGGTACTCAATGGCCATTGATTTATGCTGTTGATGTTCAACCTTTTACACTGAAACCAGGCTTTGGGGGAAAGGTCTTCGGTCCAGGGACAACGTGTGAGCGAGAAACCAGCTGCAATCACTGGGGCTGCTTCCTTCCCCCTCCTGACCACCCTGCTTTTCCAAACCCCTCTGATACTGAAGCCCCTTTGCCCTCTGGTCTGGGAGATGTGCTTTGGGGCATGACCTCTTGGATCTGTGGGTCTTGGTCCTTCCAGGACCATCATACCTGGGTCTGTATTTTGGTGCTGGGCTGACTGTGGGTTGTGTTTGCTGAGCATGTGGATCCCAGTGTGTGGATCCCAGTGTGTGGATCCCAGTGTGTGGATCCCAGTGTGGCACCAGGAAAGCATCTCCAGACTGGATTGTCTGGTCTCTGCTTGGCTCTGCTCCATGACCTGCCTTCTCTTGGCTGTAAGTATTAACGATAGGAGTTAAGTGGTGTTAAGAGGCTGCCTGAATTATTAAGCAGTTCCTTGGCAGCCTTTTTTCTCTAGGAAAGGATGGTGGCACAGCACATCTTCACCTTTACTTTGCAAATGCTGCCTGCATGCATTGAGCAGCCCAGGAGGACCAGGTGGGCCTGGTTTGCTCTTGTAGTCTTTGCAAAACACGTGAGTTTTGGTGCTTTTACTAAGTGTGAGTTGGAGGTACCAGCTCCACCATTCCAGAGCAGCAGGTTCAGCATGTTCTGCAGAAATTAATGGTGATAAAACTAAACTCACCTCCAAAACCCAGGTCCCAAAGGCAGCCAGGATGCACTCATGGCTTGGCCAGAGCTTCCCCTTCAGTGTGAGCTCTGCTCTTTGATTAAAAATGCAAAGCCCCTGGTGATAACACTCCTCACTCCTCTGCCATGGGCTTCACAGAGGTCTCAGAGCCCAGAGTCACAGAGAGTTTTGGAAGCTGTGTGCCAGCTGGTGAAGTAACACTGCAGTGAAAAGTCACAGAAAAATATCAGCAAGGAAAAAAAAAATTACAGGTGTAGAAAAAGAGTGGTGAGAAAACCATTCTGTGGTCTGTTCCTCATTGTCACTCTGGAGGAAGGAGTCAGGCTCAGTCCCTGCACTCAATTCTCCTCACTGTAATTTGGCAAATGCCAGCAGCTTGGGAAAGTTCACATTTTTCTGTAGCTTTGCTTGAAACAAATCCATTTTCTGTCTGCTCTCCCTTTGTCCTCTGCTTCACTGCTTTGTGAAAAACCCATTAAACCCAGAAAGGTCAGGTTTTTTTTCAAAAGCACATGGTGCACACACTGCACACTGAACATCTGCCTGTGAGCTTCCCACCAGGGGCTGGAGGGTGGTGTTTGAAATACTGAGGTTTATTCTGGTGCCTGGCTGGGAGATGAGTTCCCCAGGACTTCAGCCCACATGTACCTGCTGCCATCATCACTGTAGCAAGAGGTAAAATGCTTGTAGCCCTGTGTCCTCGTGTGCAGAGGCTGCCTGCAGCTCCTGAGGAATCCAGCTGTCCCAGAAGTGACCTCCTCTTCTGGGAACTTAATGCAGCTGAGCCCATAATCCCCCAAACCTGTGGGGTTTTTTTGTGCAGACAGCAGCAGCGACTGAGCCAAGGAGCAAAGATCTACCTGGAGGTCCCAAGGGTCAGAAACTGACTTGTGGAGTCCTCTGTCTTGCTGTTAGATCAGCCAATGTGGAAGGGCTGAAATGATAACCTCACGTTGACCTGTCCCTCAGCATCACCGTGATAAGCTTAGAAAAGCTTTGCTGATAACCTTCTGCTGGCAAGTTCCCTG
The DNA here is from genome assembly GCA_907165065.1 of Caprimulgus europaeus. The sequence continues at coordinate 11,127,377 of OU015544.1, read as the reverse complement.
AAATCCAACCAAGAAAGCTGAGGAAAGAGAGGAAAAACTCTGATGTTGTCTAAGACTTAAAAAAATCCAACAAACCAAACCAAAACAAAAAACAACCAAAAAACCTCCCTCAAAACCCCCAAAGGTCTTGCTGGTACCTGGTGGTGAAGGGAGGAGCTCTGTTCTGGACAGCTGGGCCTCCACAGCACCATGTGAGGATGGATTTCTGAACTTGGAAGAGGATTTAGGGACTGCTTGATGTCAACTTCATCTCCTACCAAACACAGTCCTCCCATGCACATCAGAAAGGACATTTATGCAAAAGCAAACCTGGGTCTTTCCTGCTTTGGAAGAGGTGCTCAGTGTCACTCTTGAACCCAACCAGGAGGACACTTTTACTGTGAAATTGGCAGTCTTAAGCCTGCATTGCAAAAGCTGTGATTAAAATGCAGCTTGCCTGCTCTTCATGAGGTCCAGGGGAGCCATCTGAACCCCAAGAAGAAGCAAGACCACCTCATTCCCCTGCCCCACAGCATCCTGCTGATCATTACTGGTAGGTGAGAGTTGGAGGGCTGCTGTGACAAGTACAGCTTGAAACAAGACCAAACCCTTCCAGTCCCATGTAGAGGGGTGTAAAGAAGCTGGGAAGAACAAAACCTGACCACAAATAACCTCACAGGTGCTCTTTGCATGATACCTCATTATTCTCTGCCAACACCTCTGATGGCAGTGGAGATAGAGGAGATGACAGCTAAGTCATTAGTGCCCTCAGAAAAGATGTCCAACATCTGCATCAGTTTCTGATTCCTTGTGGCAGTTGTAAAACCCATGAGCATGAGCCTGACACACAGACCACTGTGACTGCTGCTGCTTGGAAACAGGAGGAGAAGAACAAATCCCTCAGGAGAACAAGAAATTACTCTGCATGATCTTTAAGATACCACGAGGTGCTCTTGTCCCATCAGTGGAAGTGCCACACCATCACTAGTAAAGACATTAGTGAGAGTGGCAGGAATTCTTCCAAGAGACCTGCAGTGTGAAGAGGAAAATGTGTTTTTCTCCACCTGGGACAACCACAGCTCTTGGCCAACACTTCATTTACTCTCCTCTTCAGCACGTTGCTCTATAGACTCATGGTACCTGTAACTGCTGCAAACTGTGCTGCAGGCATGACAAGCCCCAGCCCTCCAGTCTTTCACCTCTGCTGTGAGTGTTTCTCCTTTCCTGAGCCATCAGGACCTTGTGTTGAGCATGCTGCATCCTGGGGTCTGCTGAGGCCATGTGCTTCAGGTGGAATGAAAAGCTGGAGCCAGGTGAGATGCTGTGGTGACCTTTCCTCTGTGCATGAATGGGTGTTGGCATTGCAGAGCCTGCAGCTGGTTTGGAACATCTACTCAGGCCATGGGGATGTTCTTTAATGACCCAGGCTGAGCTGCTGCTGCTGGAGGTTCAAGGGAAGAGCTTCCCTCAAGCCCCAACCATGCTGGTTAATCTGGACACAAGGTGGGGAAGGTCACCATGGTCCCTGGACTGAGCAGGAGCCCACCAAGCTTGGAGAGCATCAGAGTACAGAAAATGGAGGTAAAGTCACGTGTAGGTGTTTTCACTGCAGCTTCTGAAATAAAGACTCTCCAGGGAGCTCCTCTTGCTGTAACTGGGACCCCAGTGGAAACCCTGAACTTGGAAGAGGTTGGAGGGACAGGTCTGCATTGCTCTTTGCTCTCCCCTGAGGCTGAGTGAGTCAGTTCAGAGCTGGCTCCATCTAGCCCAGGCTCATGACTCCAGCAGAGACCCAGAAATGATGTTTGCTCACCTGTGATCCCCTAGTCTTGGCAATTCCCCCCCAAAATCAATGGTACAGGCAGAAAAGCTCACAGGAACTCTCCACCATCACAGGGGCTCTCCTAAACCCATGTTCCTTGGGTTTCTTCCTCTGGAAGCCTTCCAGTTGTGCAGCACTGAGTGGCATTGGTGGATTACAGAGGGGTTTTTTGTGCATAATGTGTTTTCACTTATTACTTCAATTATTTTGCCTTCCTCTGCAATTTACTTTCGTATTTTATTCTCTCCCAGCCTTGCTGTGCCTGAGGATCTTTTCAGCTCGAATAATAATTGTAAGAGTAATCACATCAATCACCTGGTGCTCCCTGCGTGCCTCTGGTTGCTCTCTTTGCATTTCTAATGCCAGAGCTCGATGGGATCCAATGGGGTGTTTTGACATTTTTTTCTTTAACCTCTCAGAGCAGAATTTCCAGGTGTGTCTGCTGCTCCCAAACACAGAATCACAGGATGTTGGGATTGGAAGGGACCTGGAAAGCTCATCCAGTCCAATCCCCCTGCCAGAGCAGGAACACCTGGATGAGATCACACAGGAAGGTGTCCAGGTGGGTCTGGAATGTCTCCAGAGAAGGAGACTCCACACCCTCCCTGGGCAGCCTGGCCCAGGGCTCTGGCACCCTCACAGTGAAGAAGTTCCCTATCAAATTTAGGCAGAACTTCCTGTGTTCCAGCTCACACCCACTGCCCCTTGTCCCACCATTGGACACCACTGAGAAGAGCCTGGCCCCATCCTCCTGACACTCACCCTTCAGATATTTATAAACATTAATGAGGTCCCCCCTCAGCCTCCTCTTCTCCAAGCTCAAGAGCCCCAGCTCCCTCAGCCTTTCCTCATCAGGGAGATGCTCCACTCCCTTCATCACCTTGGTGGCTCTGTGCTGGACTCTCTCCAGCAGCTCCCTGTCCTTCTTGAACTGTGGGGCCCAGAACTGGACACAATATTCCAGATGTGGCCTCACCAGGGCAGAGCAGAGGGGAAGAAGAACCTCTCTGGACCTACTGACCACCCCCCTTCTAATGCCCCCCAGGATGCCATTGGCCTTCCTGGCCCCGAGGGCACAGTGCTGGCTCATGGCCATTGACACCTGGCAATTCAGCGTGTCACCGATGGCTGCTGGGTCCTATCAGCCTGCTTGCAAGTTGTTGAGGGTCCTCACCTTGTTCTAGTGGTACATTAAGTCCAAAGCTTTGGTATAAGGGATGAGTGGTCAAAGATCCCAGATTGTAACTTGTGTTCACCTAAGGCACCATTACTGGTGTTGTGTCAGCAGAGTTGAGGTTTTCAGCCATAGTGGAAGTGTTTGTTTGCATTAAGGAAGAGCCTGGAGAAGGTGTCATTGTCTGAACCATCTCTGGCCACGACAATTTACACCTTTAGTATAGAAGAAAAGCAAAGACTTGGTGAAAACCTGCTTTTGCAGGTAGCAGGCTGGGCCATAAAGGTTTTTAGACTTGTCCAGCTTCACACCAGAAGTTGTGGCTGAGTCATGAACACCATGCCCAGAGTAAGAGCTCAGGGCTGCAGCCACAGCATCTCTGGCTCTGGTGGGGGTTGTGGAGTCCAGATGTTATATTCTCACCTGGAGGCAAGGAAATATGAAGTTGTGTAGGGGAGAGGGAAGGGTGGCTGGTGGGTTGTCTGGTGAGCTCAGTGCCTGCAGGACTGAGCTTTGCTCATCACACCCCTGGAAGTCTTGGCTCTGTAACTCCAGGCTGGGAGTTGCTCAGGTGAAGGTCATAATTTCTCATGTGTGTGTAGAGCCTGGCACATCAACACCTCACCTCAGGCCCCACATGAGCACCATGAAGTTCCCAACAGAATGACACCTGCCAAAGGGTGAAGATAAAACCCTGAAGTATCAAGGTGGTTTGGTTGGTGTCTGGTTGAGGAAATGTCAGGAGAAGGCACAGTTCCCATTTTGCCCTCGATCTGGCTCCTGGGTATAAAACAGACAGAAAGGAGGAGACACCGAGGCCTTATGGCTGCAGAGAAAGTTGTTCTGAGTCCAGCTGAATGAGTCCCTTCCTCAGCTTCCACCATCTCAGCCACACAAGGATTTATGAAGTGCCACATCTGTGGCACGTGCAAGTGCCTCGGTCCTCTAGAGCTTCCCTACTCACTTTGTATTTCTGGTATGAGAAAATAAAGCTTTGGTAGAGACCACAGCAAGGTGGAGAAATGTACTGAGCCAGCTCCAGGTAAGAGCCAGCCAACACCCTCAAGACCCTGAGCTGAGTCATATCTGACTCTTCTCTGCTTATTTTTGCCTTCTTGTGCCCATCCTTATGCTTCTGTCTCTAGGTAATGGAGACTTCTGAGGAAACCCATGATCAAGGCCTTTGATGGGCTTCAAAATGTGGTGTTGGAGGGGGGTTTCACCTCCTGGCAGCATTCCCAGCTGCATGTATGGAGGGCAATGCTGGAGCCTCTCCAGTAGACTTTTGGGAAGGGACTTAACCCACTGAGTGTCACATCCAGGAGGGAGTGTTTGGAAACATGGCTGATGCAGCCAGGAGAACCCTGTTAGGGTCTTGGTGTGAAGCTCCTGAGGGTGCTGGCACTGGGCTGAGCTGGCTGCAGGTGTCTTTGGAAGGGATGAGCAATGTGGGACAGTCACTGATGGGTGTTGCTGGACAAAACACCCTGCAGGTGCCTTGTACCTTTTCTAGCTGGTAGGCCAGTGGATCACTTGGAGGAGAAGATGTCTGGATGAAGAGAAATGTAAATTTGAGTGGAATGTAGAGTCTGGGCTTCCAGAGCTGCCCGTGCTCTGGGCTGGAGGACTGAGAAGAGATCAAATAGATCAGAATAAGGTTCCTTGACAGGAGGAATACTAATGGGAAAAAAAAAATGCTCTGGAGGGGTTTATGGGTTTATCTGCACCTCCCTGCTGGGAACTAGGCAGCATTATCAGACAACCTGTCCTATGAGGCTGATTTACCAACAGAGCAACACCAGATGGGTCTCTGAAGCAAGGACCTGTGCTTGGATCACACCCTGGGCTCTCAGTTTGTGTATCATGAAGTAGCTGTCTCCAGCCATCCCTCCCTTTGGTGCTCACTAAACATCTCTTCTGCTATTAAGGTACTGGCTGGCTTCAGTCTTGCTTCACCCCATCATGTCCATGTCCCTGATAAATGTGGTACCCACATGTCCTCTGGGCAGGACCTGGACCTTCCCTGCCATCACTTTATTCTCCTTTTTCACGTTATATGAGCCCATGTCTGCAGGCTCCTACCTTTAATTCCTTTTTGGATCTCTGTTGGTTGTTCCTGGACAAGCTGTGGGTGCAGCCACTGCCCAGGCTGTGCTGGGCTGTTGTCAGTGGCCCGGAGCCACCTGGAGCAGTTTGGAAAATGACACTTCAGAGCCAAACTCTCAGTGATCTTCACTTGTAGAAATGGGATTTTGGGCAAAGTTTTCAGACTGTCCCAAAATCCCATTTTTGAACTAGCTGAGGCTCCTGGGACAAAGTGGAACTGATCTGCATGAGTCTGGCCAGAGGCTTTTAAAGATGCTGGTCACACTGAGGGATAGCTTCATGGTGAAGAACTTGGCCTGTTGAAGTCCCAGGTTCAGGACTGTATTTTAGGTGTTTAAATATCCTTCAAGTCAGCCCCTCCCTGTAGCTCAGACCTCACTGGCAACCCATGGAAGCTGAAGTCCTGCATAAAGTGGAATTTAGGCTTCTTAAACCACTTTTGAAAGTATCACTTGATATCTCCACTGGCATCTTTATTTCTCTGTACCTGGACTGTCCATGGCAAGTTGGTTTTTTTTTCTAACTCTCCCAGCATCTTCCATTTCTGGTACCTTTTCATTTTAGGTGCTAATTATTTTCCTCACAGCATTAAGTGCTTCAGCAGCCTGAGCAGCCTGGTCACTCACTCTGCTTTAAAGCTCCATCCCATCAAACAGTCACGCTCCCTTTGGCTCATTGCCCTGTATCTCCTGGGCTCCAGCTGACAGCAGGCTGCCAAGCCTGAGCAGCCCTGGAGCTCCTTGCTGCTAACTCCAGCTATCAGACAAGATTTCTAGAGCTGGCCAAGACATGCTGTGGGTTTTTCCCCCATTCTCCTGGGGCTTTTCCAGGGGAGGTTTTCAGCCAGATGTGGGTGTTGAGGAGGTTTGGGGTGCTGGGACATTGGGGTGTAACAGGGTAGAGGTTCCCACCAGGCTCCAGTCCCAAAGGGATGCTGTCAGCTGAAGGACAGCCCTGGTTGAGTCTGTTACAACTCAATCATTTTGATCTGGATTTTGACACCGTGTCTCTCTCCAGTCCCAACAGAATGAAAAGGAAATTATATGTATTTGAAAAAAAAACCAAAACCCCATCACTTGACAGAAGTCAGGAGCAACTTCCTGAAGCCACTCTGGTTCCCTGGTCTCACACCACTGAACGAGCAGGTGGGACTGCTCATTTAAACTTGACTTTGTCCCTTTGAATAATAGAAATGTGGGATGTCACCTCCAATGCTCTGCCAGCCCTGTGATGCCACCAGTCACACGAGGAATGTTATGACACAGATGATTTCTTTTTTTAATGCTGAATAGCTCCTGGAGTTTTGATAGCTCCTGATCTCAACCAGACCGAGCTCTGGTGAAAACCCCAACCCCTTGAATTAGGGGGTTCATTTTTTTCCTGTTTCAGTGAAGTGAGGGTTGAATTGGCTTGGAAAGGATGTTTGAAATGTGAGATTGTGTTCCAAACCCAAAAACCTCCCTCACTTGAGTGTGCACCAGAGGGCACTGCACCATGTGCTGGGAGAGGGACAAACCCAACTGCTGCTCAGCCACGATTTGGGGTCCTTTTTTTGGTGCTCAGCCACGATTTGGGGTCCTTTTTTTGGTGCTCAGCCATGATTTGGGGTTTTTTGGGTTTTCTTTTTCATGTAGGCAGCATTTGTACTTCCACCTGGAGATGTGCATCTCATTTTGGGGAGAGGTGCTACAGAGCTTTGTCCCCATGGGGTTGATGGCATCACAGCGGGTTTAGCACAGCCACCAGCCCTGGTGTGACCACAGGCTCTGTCCCACACCAAGGGCACAAACCACAGCCCCCAGCTGCTCTGACCCAACTGGTGATGGGGACAATGACACAATGTGAGTGGCTCCTTGCTGGCAGGAGGCATCTTGCCACCATGGATCACATCCTGACTCCATCGCAGCGTGCTGAGATGGGCTGGGTGTGTGCTGTGCTGGGTTAACCAAATCCCCTGGGGTTGTGAGGTCCTTTCCCACCCTGTGCCTTGGTGTCCCATCTCCTCCAGCTGCTTGCTCCAAAAGCTTTTTGGGAGGGGGACTTCTGCTCTGAAACTGAGCTGTGGCACCATGTCTGCAGGACACCCAATAGGAAGGGTGTCGTGGAGGGACAGTCCATGGGTGATGTCCCTGCTGAGGGTGTCTGTGGGTGCTCAGCTCTGTCTACACAAAAAAGCATAAAAGGGGGACACAGGGTGGGGGCAAAGAAACCTCCCCAGATTGGCTGGAGAAGCAGGCAGGACTGATGGGCAGAGGGGAGGCAGGATGTTCTCATCAGCCTTCCCCAGGTACCGTCCCACCAGCTCAGGCTCACTGCTGGCATTTGGACTGTCCTCAGCACCCACTGCCCCCAGGCCAGGTCACTCGAGGTGTCCATCACTGTAACAACCCCGAGTTTGGGATTTGTTTCCCCTTCAGTTCTTCCAAAGTTTTATCTTTTTGGGGGTTTTTTGTTCGTTTGGTTTGGGTTTTGTTTTGTTTTTTAACTGCTGGGCTCATGGCAATGTGCCACCACTCCAGTCCCCTTAAACTGGAGAAACTGGTGTCCTCCACCTTCTCCAGTTGTGCACCAGTGTGAACCCCAGGTGGAGGTGGGGGTTGAGCTGTCTTTCTGGCAAAGGGGTTTTTGTGGTTGGTGATGCTGAGGATGTAGCTGGGAGGACTTCCCTGGCTGGTGCCAGCAAGAGGACAAGGTTGGAGAGTCAGAGCAGCCTTTCTTGACTCTTAATTATGCCATGGAAGTTATACAGGTGACAGAGTCCCCCAGTGTGCCTCAAACAGCAGTGACCATAGAATCATAAAATCATTTGGTTGGAAAAGACCTTTGAGATCATCGAGTCCAGCCATACACGTCTGCTACTCAACCATATCTCTGAGCACCCCATCTGGCTGTCTTTCAAATCCCTCCATGGATGGTGACTCCACCACCTCCCTGGGCAGTCTGTTCCAGTGCCTGAGAACCCTTTCAGTGAAGAAATGTTTCCTGATACCCAATCTGAACCTCCCTTGGTGCAACTTGAGGCCATTTCCTCTTGTCCTGTCACTTGTTCCTTGGTTGGACAGACCCACCCCCACCTCTCTGCACCCTCCTTGCAGGTAGTTGGAGAGACCCAGAAGGTCTCCCCTCAGCCTCCTTTTCTCCAGGCTCAACAATGCCAAACCCTTTAGCCACTCCTCATAAGAGTTGTTCTCCAAGCCCTTCACCAGCTCCATTGGCCTTCTAATGTTCCAGTGATATCAGGATGGGATTAATACAGAGCAGGACTATAAAAATAATCCTGTGATCACGACTGTGGATGAGCACATGTGGGAAACTGGAACAGAACTGCTGCCAGGAGATTTCCACTGCCAGTTCAGTCTGGGAAAGGCGTTTCCCATGGATCAGGGGGTGACTGTGCCAGGTAGGACTGCTGCGGTGCAGGACTGTGCTGGTGGGGTGGCAGTGGCAGGTAACCTGGCAGAGGTATGTGCTGCCTCTTTTCCTTTGGCCTCAAGGATTCCTGCAATCCAGATGAACCCCCCAGGGCTGGGTTTGTGTTTTTAGCACTCCACAGTCCTGCACTGTGCAAAGCCAGGCTGCTTCTGGAACCACCAGGAGCTGTGAAGGAGTGATGGAGCTGGCAACCTGCTCCTCCTCCTGCACCTGCTTCCTATTATTTGTGGGCAAAATCCTGAGGTCTTGAGTCACTTGTTGAACAACCATGGGAGGAAAAATACTTCTGGAGGAGGTGTTTATGAGGGTTGTCTTGCAGACGTCTCCTTGGATAATCCTTTGGGCAGGGGACTGTACTGGGACTTCCCCCTTTCTGGTCATGGAAAAGCCCAGAGGATTATTCCTAAGCACCCTCCTAGCTGGGGGATTTCCTACGTGGAGAGATGTGCTCATGCACTGGGGATGCTCGTGCTTGTGTCTAAATCCATCTGGAAACAAGCCCCCAGGTCCTCCCCCAGCTCCTGCTCCATGGCCTTGCAGCTGCGGTTCAGAGAGTTTGGTGGGATCAGGTTGGGAAGGAAGAGCTGGAGCTGACCACGCACCCAGGAACGAGCCTATTGTGGGTCTCCCACCTCCTGCCTTATGGTCACCGTGCTGTCTCTGTGCCTGCCAGCATCCCTTCTGTCTTTAGCATCCTTTCAGATCTTTCTTCAGGGTGGCAGTATGGGATTAGGCTGGAGGGGCTTCATAGTGAAGGTCCCTTCTCCAAGCTCCTCTGCCCAGCCAACTCCCCTGACTCCACAGCAAGGTTTGTCCTCGCTTGGGTGGTTTCTTCTAACCAGCTCCTCTACCAAAACATGAGCCAATGTGTGTTTGAAGGCTTTTCTCTTGCAGAACAGTCCCTCTTGCACCCTCCATCCCCAAGGAGCTCCAGACAGCTACAGCGTGGCCAGAAGGTCAGTGGTTGAGCAAAGGGTGGCACTGGGGCATTACGTCACCTACTTGTTCTACCCAGGTCATTTAAGTTCATTCTCATCCTGTCACCCCATCTGCTCACATGCAGGACCCACCAGCACCCTTTGATTCCCTCTTCACCCCAAAAAGGGGGGGATGAGGGGTCCATGGGCTGCTCTCCTCGTGCTTCTCCTCCAGCATGGGGGATGACTGGCAAGGGACAGCCACAGAGAGGGTTCCCAGGAGGCTGATGAGGGGGTCAGGGCCACATGAAGGGTTAATCTTGGCTCTCCAGGGCTGAATTGAATCAGGGTAACCCCACTAACGGGGAGCTCTGGGCCATGCCCGTGGTTGTTGCCGTGTCCTACTCTGTCAGTTGTTTGGTTCCTTCACATTTGGTACAAATACAGGATTGCCCTGAAGCGAGGGGTTAATCTCTGCCTCTCTAATTTCAATCTAAAATGCCTTTAAAAACATCACTCTGGTGGTTGAGGGGAGGTGATTTAGGGAAGGAGACAGGCACAGGGCAGCAGCAGCCTGGGGATGGATGGGGCCTGGGGCAACCATGGTGGTCACCACTGTGTGCTTTGAATAAACACAACGTGTTTCTCTTCTCTCTCACAGGGTCATTCAGGTTGGAAAAGATCTCTAAAAGATCTCTAAAATCATCCAGTCCAACCAACAACTCATCACCACCATCCCCACTAAACCATGTCCCTCAGTGCTACATCTACACGTTTCTCGAACACCTCCAGGGATGATGTGTCCACCACTGCCCTGGGCAGCCTGTTCCAATGTCTGACCACTTTTCCAGAGAAGAAATTTTTCCTTATATCCAACCTGAACCTCCCCTGGTGCAACTTGAGGCCATTTCCTCTCATCCTATCACTGATTGCTTGGGAGAAGAGACCCACCCCCACCTCTCTGCACCCTCCTGTCAGGGACTTGGACAGAGCCAGAAGGTCTCCCCTCAGCCTCCTTTTCTCCAGGCTCAGCACCCCCAGTTCCCTCAGCCGGGAACTCAGCACACTTGTGCTCCAGACCCTTCCCCAGCTCCGTTCCCTTCTCTGGACACGCTCCAGCACCTCCAGGTCCTTCTTGGAGGTGCTGGAGCCTGAAACTGAACCCAGCACTCAAGGTGTGACCTCAGTTTCCTCTCCCTTCCAAGACCCTTTAATAAGCTTTTCCTCCCAACCTGGTGGTTTTACCTTTTTGTTTGTTTGTTTTTCCCCCAGAGCAGACACTCGGGACATCTCCTCTCTTCTGAGGACAGCATCAGCACATGAAATGAGGCAGATGAACAGGTACAAAATGAGGGAGCATCATCCCATCCCTGTCACTGCCCTGCACTTCCTCAGCCCTGCTGAGAAGCTCCTCTGCACCTCCCAGCAGGTCACCAGAGCAGGAGGGACCCAGCCTGCCCAGAGCAGCCCCAGGCAGAGCCCCGGGGCAGCACAAATGCCCAGAGGTCATGGCATGGCACAGCCCATGGAACAGCAGCTGGGCTTTCCTTGGTGTGCAGGTCAGGCTGGCCCCTGCTGCTCTGCCTTTGCTTTTGGGGGTTTCTTTGCATGAGGTAGAAGAAACACCAGCCACAACTGGTGTTTTTGGTGAGCTGTCATCTCTGCAGGCTTCAGATCCACAGAGCTCGAAGAACCAAAATCAGCCTGAAGCACCAGCCCAGACCCTCCTGGCAGAGAGTGCCAGGCCCTGCTCGTGCAGGGGACAAGGTGGCAGGGTGACAAAACCCCCTCTCAGCTTGGCTCACCCACCGTGCCATGGGGTGAAGGTGGGTGATGCTGGAGTTGACTTTGCAGCCCCTCTGCTGGGCATCACAGACCACCTGGAGCAGCAGGGTTTGTCCATCCCTCCCATGTGTGAGTGCTGGACAGGGATGGGCAGTTCAGCACCCTGCACCTGACGTGGTGGCTATCCTGGGGAGACAGCACCTTCCACCCAGCATGCGATGGTGAGGAGACCTTGCTGCGCTTCTTTCCACTCCAGGATCCCAAAACGAGGCCAGATTTTGCATAGGTTGAGGTTGCTGTGCTAAAAGGATGACGCAGAGCCATTGCCATGGAGACAGAAAGCCAAGGTAAGGAGCCACGCTGCTCCTGGCAGCATCTGGAAGTGGGGACCTCACCCCGAGTCCTACAGCATCTGCTAGGGGAGGGTGGGGAACGCCGCTGTCCCCCAGCTGCAAACACACCCTTTGGCGTGGCTGGCAGGATCCTTCACTGGTGCTTTTGTTTTAAGGAAATGCTTCAGCTCCCTGTGGGATGTCAATATCCAAACCCAGGTTGAAACCTTCCCTCCTCCCTCTCCTGCGCTCCCTCACGTGCCAGCCGCGCGTCACCGAGCAGACACGGGTTGCGTAGGGTGGCCGGATGCAGGTGACACGATTTGGTGGCATTAAATCCATAAAAACATCCTAGGTAACAACAGCTCCACTTCAAAGAATTGCTTCACAACCCTTCTGCTGAGTCCCTCACACCAGAGCAGCTCAGAGCTCGTAAAAACCCAATCAGTGGCTCTTGAAACACTGAGCAGGGTTTTATGGGATGGTCAAGAGCCTGTGGGCACAGCGTCCTCTGCCACAGCACCCAGCACACCAGGACCCACCCAAAATCACAGTGGAGGGGCTGGGAAGTGCTTGAAAGGACCTCTTGCTTGTCTGGACATGTTTTTCTTCTCTTAGGAAGAGGAGAGCCAAACTTTCTCCTCCTCTCAGGGGACACTTCCACGTCACCAGGGTAGGATGCTGAGAGGGGGTCCCTGCACTGGCAAAGGACCCCAGTTCCTGCGCAGGTGTTACTGCCATGTGCAGACATCTGAGCTCCTGTTTACTGCTCATCTCCTCTCCCAGTGGGTTACCGGCCCCTTTTCTTGGCTCTTGGTGGGCTGGAAAGCAGGGACCTACCTTTAAAATATGGAAACTACTATTTCCTGTGTTCTTTCCTTATGTGATTTATCTTGGATGGAGATGGCAGCAGCTGGGCTCCCAAGGGCTAAGCTTGATGTCTATAATGCTGAAGGTTCACATTGTGGCAGGGCTGGGGGTATCTGGCACCCCCAGGGCCACCCATCAGGACTGGTGGCCCCAGGACAGGGTTCCTGGAGCTGGGCATGAACTGGTTGAGAGCTGGGTTTGGCCATGGTGGATGGAGAGCTGGTGAAAAAGCACATGGTGAAACCACGTGAAGGGGAAGTGGCTGTTGGGGGTCTTGGGGTTCACAGAATCACAGAATCACAGGATGTTGGGATTGGAAGGGACCTGGAAAGCTCATCCAGTCCAACCCCCTGCCAGAGCAGGAACACCTGGATGAGATCACACAGGAAGGTGTCCAGGCGGGTCTGGAATGTCTCCAGAGAAGGAGACTCCACACCCTCCCTGGGCAGCCTGGCCCAGGGCTCTGGCACCCTCACAGGAAAGAACCTCCTGTGTTCCAGCTCACACCCATTGCCCCTTGTCCTATCATTGGACACCACTGAGAAGAGCCTGGCCCCATCCTCCTGACACTCACCCTTCAGATATTTATAAACATTAATGAGGTCCCCCCTCAGCCTCCTCTTCTCCAATCTCAAGAGCCCCAGCTCCCTCAGCCTTTCCTCACCAGGGAGATGCTCCACTCCCTTCATCATCTTGGTGGCTCTGTGCTGGACTCTCTCCAGCAGTTCCCTGTCCTTCTTGAACTGTGGGGCCCAGAACTGGACACAAGATTCCAGATGTGGCCTCACCAGGGCAGAGTAGAGGGGGAGGAGAACCTCTCTGGACCTACTGACCACAGCCCTTCTAATGCACCCCAGGATGCCATTGGCCTTCCAGAGTCTTGGTTTGCTCCATGGTACACGTGGGCAGAGGCTGCTCTGTGTCCTCCTGAACGTGTAAATGAGAACAAAATGACCACAAGGGTATGAAACATGCATTGGGGATGAGATGTTGTGGGCTCTTTGCAGAGGTTCTCCTTGGCTTTCTCCTCCTGTAGGCAAAGCCTGGCTTGGAATGATAAAGGGTTGGTGATCACGTTATAGGCACGGTTGGCAGGTGGGAACTGCCGTGATGGATGAGCCCTGCAAATCCATCCAGTGTTGCTCAGAGAGGCAATTGGACCTGTTCTGCTCCTGAGCATGGCCTCTCTGAGCAACAGAGATGGGTGGGAAAACATTCCAATGAAATCCATCAAGGCTTGGTCCTGGTTTTCCCAATTCAAGGCAACTGGAAATTTTCCAGCTGTGTCTCTAACTCAGTCAAAGGGGGAAACCACAGTCAGATAGCTCTGGGAACAGCAGAGGTAACAGAACCTGCTTTCGATGGATTTATGACTTCAAACTCTTTGCCCAGTATTCCCAGCTCCTTCCATTATCCTCTACCAGTTTGGCAGGGCAGGTGGCACCAGTTACTGCTGGTTTAGAGCTGTGTGTTTGCTGGTGGGGTGGAGAATGGACGTGTTGTCTTGCACAGGAACGATGTGACAGTGTTGAATTTGCCTCTTTGTCTTCTGGGCATTATTTTTTGATTTCTTTTTTATCCAGCCAGTTGTCACAAAACCTGCTGGAAGAGCAGATCTTTGAGATCTCTGCTCCAGTATGAAATTGAGTTTGGGTTGGACAATCTATGAAAAAACAATTTATTTATGTATTTTTGGTGAAGAAGGATGGACAGTTCAAGAGTGGATGCTCTGGCTCTGTCACCTTGGCTTTTCCTTACACACAAGTTAGGAACAGCCATAAAATGAGAAGCTGTCAGCAAACAGTTTCCTAATTTTTCTTCTACATTTTGAAAACTCAAACCAGCCCATCAATAAAGCATCTTCTGTTTCCACTGCTAGAGGCTGATTTATGTCCTGAAGCAGGATGATTTAGATCTCCTTCACATTTATCCTTCAAACTCTGCCGATGGAAGTAGGCATTGCCATCATCTGCTGACGTGCAGTCCCTCCCTGGGCTCTGCTGAGCCCTTGCTGTCAGTCTGCCTTGCACAAACCATCACCCACTACCTGTGGAAGCAAAAAAAATCCCTTTTTCAGTTTCCAATTCTGAAGACCCATCACCCAGGGCACAGATATTGCTATTTTAGGTGTCTTCACCCTATCCTCTGATACAAGACCTAGTGAAGCTGAGTGTCCCACTGATTTCTGTCTCGTGACCCCAAGTGAAGTTGTTTTTCCCAGAGTTGCACCTTCTGAAGGGCTCTCTCCTTAGAGGACAGCCTGGCATCTGCCAGGGTCAGGATGAAGCCTTTCCTTGGATGAGCATGCCCCTGCCCAGAATAGCTAAATAGCTTCCAGGGATGCAGAAGCCATGGAGACAAATGGACACTTGCATTTACCCATGATGTGACTCTGTTTGGATTTGCAAACCTGGGTTATAAAGAATATTTTGTTATTAAATTAATTAAGTACCTCTTTACTCCAAGAGATGAATAAGAACTTTCTCCATGGCCTGAGCTTGGACATCAATGTCCAAGATGAATATGGAAAGTCAGCAAAAGCAGAGATTGGAGGCAGATATGCAGAAGTGGATTAATCACCAGCTCCTCCATGTTTTTTTTTGTTTGTTTCCAAATTCCTTTTGAAGTTCTAAATAATCCCCTGTGACACTTGGTGAAAGCAAACAAGAATTTCAAAGCTTTGCTTTTGAATTTAGGAGACCAAAACTCTGCCTATAGGTTTCCAGCATGTTTTATTCTCTTTGCTTTTTATCTTTATTAAAGGGCTGTAATTTGTGTGATTAATTGCAAATGCATGTGGCTAATTTCTTGACCTAACACAATAAGGCACTTGGAGAGGCTGTTGTCTGCCCAGAGCAGAGACACTGGATCCTGCTCCCATGTCAGCAGAAAAAGGGTTGTCATATAGAGTCCTCCTGGGATGATGAATTAATTAAATCAGATGTAGGGTCTCCAATCAGCATGACTGTCCTGTAGCAATAAAACAGTGAAACTCCCTCATCTGTGTTGTGGGGAACTCTAAATGAGAGACATAGCAATGGGGTCTTCCAACCTTGAAACCTATGCAACAGAGAAGATGGTTTGCCCTCCAGAAAACAAGATGTAGAGACAAGACACATTCCAATGCATCAAAAACATGCAATAATGACAAAAGTTAATGCTGTTTGGCTCAAGAGCAGGAGTGTCAGCTCGCCTGTGTGCTCAACCATCCCTGGCTTCCTCACTGTTTGGGTCAGAGAAGGAAATGAGCAGCAACGTGATGTGGTTTTTTTGGACAAGAAACTGCACAGCTCTGCATCTGGCTGATGGGTTTTCTGCCACCCTGCTGCTTGGATTGCATGTGATTCCCCTGCCTGTGACCTCGAGGGTGGTTGAGCTGGTGGAAATAAGAGAGATGCCCCATGGAAGGGTGAGCAGTGTCCCTGCTCGCTGCAGAGTCTGGGTGCTGTGGGCAAGGTAAAGGGACCCAAAGTCTGACCCAGTCTCCTAGCTCCTCTCCCCTGATATAACTTTGCCTTGGTGCTTTTTGTGTGTTGCTGTCATACCCAGCTCTGTCTTTTAATCTTCTCCTCAGAAACCCGCTGTTCTCCCCAGTGTCACCAGAAGCTGTCCTCTAACGTCCTCACAGGTAATAAAATCAAAGTGACGCCACTGCCATTAAGAGAGCAGCAACCCACCAGCAGTAAAACGAGCTCCCAGCTGCTACAATGCCAACCAAGCATCACTGCAACCTCGAGAGCTCAGCTGGATCTAACACCACCATCACCTTGGCAATGCAAATACCTGCAAATGCTGATTTCTGCCTGAGTTTCAATACCTCCCCAGCTGCAAACTTTCCAGGGTAGGACCCAATGAGGTCAAGTGCAAGGTTTACATGGTTGAAGAAGAGAAGACATGACAAAACCTTCAATGAACCAAACTTCATGCTTAATGGAGTCCAATGAACTCAACTCTGAGTGGGTTTGAGTTCATTGCACAAGGACATCTCCTGTGTCACGGCCACAGCTCAGCCATTATAAAGAAAGGGATGAGATTAATCACAGGCAAATGCCAAAAAAACCCAGAATCAAGAGTGTCATCATGCTGAGGTTTGTTTGCCCCTCATTGTAGACTTACAGGTTGACCAAAATGCATGGAGTAAATTCAAAGTTTGTTTCAAAAACACGGATCTGTGGCTGAAAATACAAACAAGTCTGAGGATCTTCCAGAAGCTGAATGACTTGATGCTGCTGCTGCTGGCCAAGCCAGCCAGTGTGCAAGCCCGTGCCTGACAGCCAGGGTGTCTGATCTGGAAATCAGATAGAGCATACACCATCCCAATGACAAATCTGACACGTGGTCTGCACTTCAGGCTACTCTCCAGTATCTCAAGGAAAGGATCTTTTAATTGAAAGCCTTAATGTTTCTCGTTATATTTAAAATTAGAGCGGAACGGCAATAAAATTGGTCACGGGATTGAGACAAGTTTTAAGGGAGAGAAGGAAATTTATTCTTCATTTTTTACATCAGAGCATCCTTTAGAAGCCCGTTCACTTTTGAATGCTTCAACGAGAGGATTCATAATTAAAGGAACAACAACCACACGTCTCCGAGGTACACGCAAGAGAGCAACAGCTCAGCTCAGAGGCTGGAGGCCCTGGGGACACTCTGGCTTTGCTGGCATTTCACCTCCACCTGGTGTACCTCGTTGTTTAGAAAAGCACTTTCCCACCAGCCTTTGCCAAGGAAGGTCTTACCCAGCAGTTTGCAGCTGGTGGCTCACCTCAGCGTTAGGCTGGGAAATTGGACCTCTGCTTGTTGTCAGATTGGTTTTGAAGGAAGACGTGGAGTGGTTCACATAGCTTAGAAGCAATTAGGATAGTTAAGTTTTGGGCTGAAAACCTCCAGCCACCAGCAGAAACCCTTACAGAGCAGTGGTGATGCTCCAGCAAACCTGATAGCCCCAGGTCGATGCGACTCACAGCGGCGGTTGCCCAAGTTTTACCAAAAAAAGCCGGCTCCAAACCCGCTTCCTCTCCACTCCCTGGAGCCAGATGGATGTCCACAGGCTACGGCGATGAGACGGAGCCACTGCGCTCCCCGGCGTGGCCCCTGGCCAAGCAGACAGCTCAACACGCCGCTCTGCAGAGCCTCCTGGCAGCCCCACGGCCGGGAGCGTCTCGCCGGGCGCTGAGGGTGGTTCAAAGCCTTGGCTGGGAGAAGAGAGACTCCAACTCAAATGTGGTTTCCCTCACCAGGCCCAAATGACGCTTCCCCCCTCTCTCTCTCTCTCTCTCCATCCTTCCTTCCTTCGTGTTGGTAGTCTTCTCGTTCATTAAAAACCTGCTAATTATCTCAGCAGCTTGGAACTGGGTTGCAGCGTGGAATTAAAACCAGCTTTTCGTTTTGGCATCCACCGCTTGGTGTAATTAATAAGACAAGGGAAAGCCAGAACATGCGGGTCAGCCCCGAGTGTGAGGAAGGGATCGATCGGACACGGCCAGCGCCGCAGCTCACAGCCGGGACGCTCTGAAGCCATCCTTGGTGGGGTAGGTTGCATTTTGGGGCCAAACCAGGGAAAAGGAGTAGATAAGGTTCTTTCTTTCCTGGTTGTTCCTCATGTTTTTTCCCCATTTTAACTCAAAATCTGGACTAAGCAGTGCTCAGTGGAGACCCTGCACTCCATCTTCAGCACCTTTTTTGCTGGGGAAGGAATGGGAAAGCAGCCCAGCAAGGCTTGACAGTGTGTTTTGGCCAACCCTGCCATGCTGAGCAGCCTGGGATGCTCTGAGAGCCCAGACTGTTGCAGACGGGCGTTTTGATGGAGATCTGGAGGAACCTGGAGCCGAAGGAGGGATCAGCGCCGTTTGCACACCCACCAACGCCAGGTCCTCTCCCTGCTGCTTTGGTACGAACAAGGGGCCACCAAATCCCAATGGAAACGTTGCCGTGCTCACTGGCCACAGGCAGGAGAAGGCCAAGGACCCCATCTTGCAGAGCCCAGCTGGGGTGACACATCCCTTCCCCACAGCCCCCCTCCACTCAGAGCCTGGGCTGGCAGCCGGAGGGCAATGCCTTTGGGCACCATCACAGAGCGGTGGCAGCACCAGGACAAGAGGGGACACAATCCTCCTCCTGACTCGCTGAAGCACAAACTTTCCTCTCTTCATCCTCAGGAGCACTCGGGCTCCCCTCGCCCACCCGCTGCCAGCAGCATCCCCGCTCTCAGCCGCCGTGGCTGCTCTCCGGAGCATTGATTTACAGTTTGTTGCTGCTGCCACTGAGTAACTATTGTTGCTGCTTACTACAGACTTACTCAGCTGCCAGAATGCCCCTGACGGGCAGCGAGATGCTGCTGGAGCTGGCAGGCCGGGGCAGGAGATCATCGTTCCTGGGGGAGCAACAACATCAAATTGGGGTTCTAGCCCTTTAAATCCAATCCGGTACTGCAAGAAAAAGGACGAGCGAGCAGGAGAGAGCCTTCAGACTATTTTAATTAAAGCTTGTACCATATTCTGTCTTCCCAAGTCACGGCAGTCAGTCTCGCTTCGTCAGGACATCTCGGGGCTCCGGCCGGCACCGCGGCATGGACGGGGGGAGATGCTCACCTGGGACCGGCGGCAGCAGGTATGGGCGGAGGGACGGGGCTGCTTGCATGGCTTCTCCCCATCTCCTCACTGTCAGCTGGGAGCATCCCCCCACCTTTATTTATTTTTTTTTTTCCTCAGATCTTTTAGCTTCCCAGAGAGAAAGTCTAATGCGTTGCTCCTGGCTTGCTGCCTCGCGTGGGGCTGGTGGCAGGAGATGTCCTCCTGGAGAGTACCTGGGGGTGAGGAGGTCTCTTCCTTCCCTTCTCCTCCCTTTGAAAGAACTTAGTGCATGATCTAGAGTTGTGGGTTTGTTTTGGTTTGTTTTGCTTTGTTTTTCTGGCTCCTTAAATCAAGGAGCTGCCATTCAGCAGAAGATAAGTTGGAATGCCTGTTTCATAAATCACCGGAGAAGTTGGTCCCTGTCCTGCTCTCACCACCCATCATCCCCCACCCGCTCCCAGTTCCTCTCCCCTCTGCCTCCCCCTTGTTCGTGCACCAGGTTAAGAGAGTTTTGCCATCTCCCTCCATGCGCATTGCACTCTCAATGCAGAGCATTTCCTTCAGAGCCTCCCGGACCGAGTCCTGGGGTTATTAAGAGAGACGGCGTTGTGTTCACACCGGAGGCTCATCTCCTCGGCAATATCACCCACAGCAGCTTTAGCTGGCCTTATAAATTGCCCTTCAGTGGGAACATTGTGCACAGAGAACATTTAACTGCTAACTATCCCATTCACCCATCGATTTTTCTCTCCCCCTCTGCTCCAAACTGAGTGATCTCTTCATTCACAACACAGCTATTTCTTTAAATTATGTATTGCCCTTCCTTCGGTGCTGTCTCAGGTTGGTGCATCGTTAGGATGCCCTGACCTTAATGAGAGCTCATTTTTCTCTTTGCAGCCAGGTCCCAGGTGAATGTGGGTCCCAAGGAGCTTCCCTCCTGCCTGGATTCCCTGGAGGGGAATAGAGGCTTTGCCAGGAAAACATTTATCCTGGTGCCTATCTGAGGTTGATAATACTTTTTGACAAATAGCAGACCCTCCTCGAGGCTTGAAATAGGGTTGAAAAAGCAGCCACTAATCTCCTTGAGAAGTGTTAGATGGTGGCCACCGCTCTCGGTAAATCAGGAGAGGGGCTGTTTGCGTACGGCGTGTGGAGACCTCAGCACAGGAAAAAAATAAGAAATAAAAAAATAAACCTTTCTGTTAATCCCCCGGCAAAACCTCTTCCTTGCCCTTATTTCATGGGACAGAGGGGTTGTGCAGGGAGTGTTGTGAACTCAGTTTGGCCGCAGGGCTGCCCGGTGGGGTCAGGGAAATGGCCTTTTTCTCACCGGCAGCGTTTGCCGTAAGCGAAGAGAGAGCGACGGGACGGGGAACCGGCGAGCGAGGGGCGCGGGGCCGGGGAACCGGCGAGCGAGGGGAGCGGGGCCGGGGAACCGGCGAGCGAGGGGAGCGGGGCCGGGGAACCGGCGAGCGAGGGGCGCGGGGCCGGGCATGGGTGTGTGAGCAGCTGAGCAGGAGCACCGGGAGGTATCAGGTGGTTTGTGGGCAGTGAAGTGTTTTGACTTGAGCAGTGGAAGGAAGTGAACTTGGAGAGGTGGAGGTAGGGCACCTGCAAAGAAAAAACCCAAAGATCCCAGGGCAGAGTGAAATCCTCAGCGCGGGCTCGGCTGTCACCTCCCAGGGGTGCAGGACTGCGGAGGCGGGGAAACCTTGTGTGCCCTGGGGTTTGCACCCATCGGTTTTCCCAGTCAGGGTTGCTTTCATCAGTGGATTCTCTCTCTCTTTGGGAGCAGTTTAACTGTTTGTGACTTTCTGTGACATTAGCAAGGAGCTTGGCCCTTGTGACCAAGACCTGGGATAAAAGCTCCCTTGTTTCCAGCTTGCAGCAGGAGAACAAATGACCTGGCAAGGAAACCTAAAGCACCTGAAAGTCAAAAAAACCCCTGTTCCTGTGGTCCAAGCAGGGCTGCAGCCAAACTCATCTTGAGTGAAGCCCCTCAAACCTGTTTCTTCCACCCTGAGGAGCTTGAAAGAGCCAGCGCACGATTTGAAAAGCAGCAACAGATCGGAGTGGGGAGAGGAGCGATGAACAAAATGTTCATCTCGGTTCAGCAAAGCGACTCCAGCCTCGAGAGGGTGGGGAGTAATTATTTATAGTGCTGTCAGCTGAAATAATAGAGTGAAATGAAGGGCTGAAAAGTTTTGCTGACTATCAGGGAACGCGTCCTGGCACAGATTGATATTTCCCAGGCCCGGCCCTTTTGCATCTCCAGCTCTAGTGAGTGTGCAGCCTGGAGACCCAGCAAAGCCTCACCAGGGCTGGACCCCCCCCCCAAAAAAAGGATGGGCAGCATCAAGGAGCTGAACACACCTGGAGGATGGAGTTTAATTATCAGCTCTGACTTCCAGCCTGGACCACCTCTGATGCTCTGGATTTATCTCCTGGTGGATCCCTGAGCTCTGTGGCAGGGGAAGGACGGGGTGGCCAGGTTTGGCTTTTCCATTTGAATTTTATGGAGGTTTAGATTAAACAGGTGGGGAGGGGGGAGCCATTTTCAAGATCAGCAGTGAGGGTAATTCAGTGCTTTGTTCTCTGTAATGAAGCTCGATGTTCTGCGTTTCAGCAATGTCTTGAACCCTGATGACAAAAGGAATTAGAGGGATTGGCAGGCAGAGAATCGCTCACCTGGCATTGCTCAAATCAAAGGTGACCTGCAGAACATTTTCTTTTCTAAACTGAGAAAACTGAGTTTGGACTTCTCCTTGCAGCTTTGTGGTGATGAGGAGTCCTCTTTTTTCCTCCTTTTTTTCTTTTCTTCACTTATGAATGATGAGTTGTATCCAGCTGGTCTCTCCCCATCTGGGCAGATGAGAACCATCGAGGTTCTTGTGGGTGAATTTAAGGAAAGGTTGAAGTTTAACCCTGACTGAGCAGCAGGCCTTCAGCAAGTTTGTCTGACAGCCACCAACATCCTGCAAAAATTACCTGAGCAGCAGGTTTTCCATGATCCCAGAGCCCTTTCCTTCCCTCCAGCCTACTTGATAACGCCAAGAGAGACCAATCCCCAAGCAGGCACAAAGATCAGAGCTTTATAAAAGTCCCAAAAAGCAATTTGCTCCATCTTACTCTGCTTGTCAGTCTCCAACCATCTGAGATATTCCTAGCACAAACAAGAGTTGAATTTCTGAAGAACAAGCAGAAAAATAACTCTTTTTTTATTGTAGATAATAACCTTCCCCCCTTCCTTTACTCTGTAGCCTGGCAAGAGCACAAACACGAAAGGCATAGCTCTCATTTTTGCTTTTTCTTCCCCAGCCTTCTTTAAACAAAAGAAAAATAGCAGGGTATGTGGAGCAGGAAGGGACCAAAGTGGATCTGACTGAGATAAAACCTAAATTTACTCTTTCCAGCTGCTAGAGTCTAATATATTTTTCTATTCAGAGCAAGGAGCGTGTGTCAACCCCGTTCTACATCTCTGGCAGGGTATTACAGTTTGAATTAGTCTGATGAATTAAAAACAGTCATAAAATTCTACAGAGGTCTGAAATTGTACAAAATGCATGTTATGAATGGAATGGCAGAGTTATTGGGTGAGGTGTTTGAGATGGAAGCGTTACCGTGGCACAGCAGTGTAGAAGAACGAGAGCAGGCAGGTCCGGGGGACTCGGCGTGGTCCAGATGTGGATCACTCTGATGATCTGATCATCTGGATGGTTGAGCTGGATTCAGGTGGCCTTTTGGAGCAGGCTAATCCACCATCTGCTGTGGTATTTTCTTCTTTGCCTTTTTTTTTATTTTTTAATGTTATTTTTATTTCCTCCAGGGCACGTTTTTTCCCCTTTGAACATGAGCTCCCTTCCCTGTACTACTTAAAAGCTCCATTTTAACGGGAGGAGGTGAGGCTGCACAGACAATGTAAACCTTGTTCTCCATGAGCACCCAGAGACTGCCAAAAATCAATTGTCTGCTAGAGACTGATCTTTAAATAAAGTTTAACCAAATGGTATCAGAAGCCCTGGGGATCCTTGAAAGCAGGTTTTCAAGAAAGCCATGTACAGGTGTTGCCCAGGTTCATCTAGGTTTCACCCTTCAAATCCTTCTGTGCTTCAAAATGGGTCTGCTCAGGAACTGAATGACTCTGAATGACTTCTGGCTCTAGGCAAAGCGTTGGCTCCAGTTTGAGAACTGCCCAAGCGCTTTGGGAGCCTGAGGCACTGTTTCAGAGCAGGATAATAAGACTACAGGAGCTGCAGATGCTCTACTGGAAGCTGGCAGGATGCCTCCAGGTGAATTTGTAAAGGTTTCTCTTGGAAGCTCAGACAGGAGTGGTCTGGCATACACAGACCTGTAAATAAAATGGAAATCTATTTAAAATATATTTCCCTTTTTACTCTCTCATAAATACACTGTGGCAAAGCAGCCTGTGAAGCTGGGAAAGGATTAACTTGAGAAGAGGAAAGGTCTCCCAGGGTTTAAGAGCAAGAAAGCTGCTGCTACAGAACAGGCATTCTCGTGGAGGAGATGCTGAGCCTGGCTGCCCCATGGGTGTTCACTCTTCATAACAACCTGCAATGCCCCTGACACCACTGAACCACTCTGGATCCACAGCCATGCCCAGGAGGAGAAAGCAGGAACATGTTGGCACAGAGAGGGATTGGGTGCCGGCTGGTGGCTCCTGGGCTGGGCAGAAGTTCTGCTGGGGCCAACAAGCTGGTGATGGGGATGATGTTGTGATGAGATGTAAGTGTCATAGGTGTTAATGGTCTGTAATGTGTGAGTTGTGACAGTGCCAAGGAGCCTCTATTAGGGTGGCATTGTCCCTTGGCATTACACATGGAGTCCATGCACAACTGTTATTTTTATAAGGTCCTTTCAATGAGCTTGCATGAAAAAACCTGTATTCTGCAACAACATCTGCAGGTCTGAGATCTGTTGGCATGCTAATAACATCAGGAGGGTTAATCCTAACTGACACTGGCCTCAGAGGAAGACCTGATGGGGCAGGACTCACCCTGCACCCTCAGCACAGCACCCTAGCCCATGGTGGGACAGCTGGGGTGTGAGACACAGCCAGGAGAACCACTGCTCCTGATCCCATGGAGCCCAGCCCCACAGCCACTTGCTTTCTGAGTTTCTGGTGACCCTATGGAGTGGGAAAGAAGGTTCAGGCACTTTAGATAAGCCTCACCTATGAAAAGCAAGCCGAAGGAATGGGTTGATTCTTTTCTGCATTAGATTGGACCACGGACTGAAGGTGCAATTTTGTCCTGTGCCCTGCTGACTGAAGGAACAAAATTGTCCAGTGCTGTCGTTGGGAAGCTTGATAGATGTTTTATTCCCTCCTGAAATGTCACTTAGGAGAGGGACAGGCTTTCTGCAGGACACAAGAAGACGATGGATCTGTGGAAATTATTGTCACTGCTCTTCACGACCTGGCTGAACTGTGCGACTGCAACGAGAGGTTTTATGATGAAGGGATAGGGGCTCATGTTGTTTGTGGCACAAAGGAGGACAGGGGCTCCACCTCGAGCCTCATTTAATGCTTGAGAAAACAATTACAGCTCTAGACAGGCTGAGAGCAGCCAGAGGCATCAAGAAACCTTGAATGGTCCTGCAGACCTCTTTGGTGACACTGACCCTACTTTTGCCCCATGTGTGCTATTAAAAACCCAGCAGCCGTTGTTCTGAGTCAGAGGTGGACCTCCTGAACTGCTCAAGGGTGGTCTAAGGTCAACTGCAAATGGTCAAAACCACTGCTGTGGACAAGCTTTGGCAACCACATGATGAGTGTCCTGGTGAGAAGGTCCCAGGCAGGATGGCATGAGAGCAGCCACTCTGTGTCCATGCACATCCAGGAGCAAGGGGGCATAATGAGTGCCTGGGATCCTGGGAGCAGGGGTGGGGCTGCAGACCTTGATCTCCATGTGCTTCAGTCTGTTCTCACATTGGCATAGGACCCATGGTCATCTCCTTGAGTGCTGGTGCACCTCTGGCTTGGCCTGGCTGACACGAGGAATACTTGGATCTCCAAAAACCATATTTGGTTTCCTTTGATCAATGGTTTGGCTTTTTAGAAGAGGGAAGCAGAGATTCACAGGCACTGCTGTCAGAAGGTGCAGGAGCAGAAGGAGAGGGGAAGGCTGGGGAGGTTGCTCTGGGCTTTTCCAGAAATGTTTGGTTTGGTTTGGAATGGAAATCAAACCACATTTTGGAGAACAGAGCTTTGCAGTGAGCTTTTTATGAAGAAACACGTGGTCATCCGTGGCCCTATCTCTGTCATAAGGACTGTTCTCAGTGAGTGTCCCATTCATGTGACATCATGTGTTGCTAGAGAAAAAAAAACTTGAAGAAAATAGGATTTGTCTTTAAAAATAATGGCAGGGCGTGTGGGAGGAAGCTGTGGAGGAAGTGCAAGGCTGGAGGCACATGCTGGCATTCCCTGATCCTGAGGTGTGTCCCCCAGCAGGGTTGGAAAACAGAGTGCTGTGATCTAAACCACATGTTTGTACAGCACAGCAGGCTCTTGATCTGGCAGTAGGACACCAGGATTTCTTCTAGGATCTGGAGAAACCAGTTTGCCATGGTGGCTTCCCTCTTCCCATCCCTACCAGCTCGTCCAGCTGTGGCACAGGGAGCCACCATATGCAATAGCTGTGGCTGCAGCAGGTTGGAGCCTCCAGGGCTTGGTGAGGAGAGCTGGTGGGACAAGGGCATTCTCCAGACCCTTGAGACCTTCAGCTATTTCTGGGGCACCTGATTGTATTGGGAATATGAATCAATAAGGGCAGTGCTATCAAAGTGTGTGACAAGGCAGAATGGCCACCCTTGCTGTGCAGGTTCTTGAAGACAAGCCCGTGAAGGTCCCTGAAAAAAAAAGGCTATTTAGTTTCTGTGGAACTGTGCCACAGTCAGGTTCACTGCAGAGGACTTTAAAGACCAGATTAGCTGAGTTTAATAGTGTGAATTATGTAAAGAACCTGCTCTGTGCAAAGCACAGGGTCACATTTGATGATTCACTGGGCTTTTTCTTGGCCATTAGTTGAACACTTTATGTCAAGAGTGTTTATGTCATAAAACTGCTGGAGTCTGATGGAGAATGTCTTCCAGCTCTCAGTGTCCAGCAGCTACAGGAGGAAACATTTTCTTCTCTGTCAGCAGGAAAAAAGCCACCTAAACTCAGGGCAATGGTATGGGAACTCCATGGCTTGACACAGCCTCTGTAAAGAGTGAGGACATGCTCCTCTCACCCAACACCTCACCCAATATCCTGGAGAAGGGCAAGTGCAGCTTGTACCTTCTCTTACAACTTTCCAACGTCTCTCAATCACTCATGGACACTTCTCAAGCTGAAGGCTGGGTTTGTCTTTGTTTCAATGCATTATTTAACTCCTCCTTGAACCTATTTCCACTTTTGAGGACCACGATGTCTCTCAGGAAAAAGTCTCCAACATAATTGTGCAAAAATACTTCCTTTGGTGTTTTGTTATTTGAAATCTTCTCTTGGTAATTTCATTGGACACCTCTTAGGTCTGCTGCTGTGAGAAACTGCACCTCTTTTTTTCTCTGTTTACTTTATCCATCATGTTGATGGATAAAGTAAATAGATCCCCACATCCATCCCCCCAGTTCAAGAAGGACAGGGAGCTGCTGGAGAGAGGCCAGCACAGAGCCACCAAGGTGATGAAGGGAGTGGAGCATCTCCCTGATGAGGAAAGGCTGAGGGAGCTGGGGCTCTTTAGCTTGGAGAAGACTGAGGGGGGACCTCATCAATGTTGATCAATATCTGAAGGGTGAGTGTCAGGAGGATGGAGCCAGGCTCTTCTCAGTGGTGTCCAATGATAGGACAAGGGGCAATGGGTGTGAGCTGGAACACAGGAGGTTCTGCTTGAACTTGAGAAGGAACTTCTTTCCTGTGAGGGTGCCAGAGCCCTGGGCCAGGCTGCCCAGGGAGGGTGTGGAGTCTCCTTCTCTGGAGACATTCCAGACCCGCCTGGACACCTTCCTGTGTGATCTCATCCAGGTGATCCTGCTCCAGCAGGGGGATTGGACTGGATGAGCTTTCCAGGTCCCTTCCTATCCCAACATCCTGTGATTCTGTGATTCTGTGATGTTGAGGGTATGATAAAACTCCTCTTTAACAGGTGTCTCCTGCATCCCTTTCAACCAGCTCTTCTCCAGACTGAAGGGCTCTGATGTGTTTGTGTTCTCGTGCAGAAGCTGCTCTCTGTCTCTGTCCAGGCTCACTTCCTTCCTCCCACCCATCCTCGTTGTTATCTCCTTCTCGAGTGCACTGAGCAGAGATTTCTCCATCCTGAAGGTGCACAGTGGATTCAGACAACAGCACCGTTGCTATTTTGCTCTGTTTCTTTGCCAGGAACCTCTCACACCACATCGACCCGGGGCTGTGCTGAGCTTGGGGTGGGGGTTACCCAGGAACCATCCACATTCCTCCCAGGATCCCATCTCTGAATGGTTGTGGCTCATTCAGACCTTCCCGTTTGGTCAGGAGACTGCAGGTTAATTTTGTCCTGTGCACTGTTTGGCACTGAAATTCAGCTCTGGCTTTATTGGGTTTGGTGAGATTTTAATAATAATAATAATAATAATAATAATAATAATAATAATAATAATAATAATAATAATAATAATAATAATAACAACAACAACAACAACAACAACAACAACAACAACAACAACAACAACAACAACAACAACAACAACAACAATAATCCCTGTAGTCAGATAAGCATGGCTTGGTGGACAAGAAAATAATTAAGTGCTGCCTATGAAAGTAAAACTGAGTGAACTTTCAGCTGGGTGGGGATGAAAGAGGCAGCTAGAGGGAGGAAAAAAGAAAAATCTCAGTCATTATGATGAAGCTGTCAGCTCTTTTCCTTTGCCAAAATGGCACCTTCTGGAAAGCATTATTATTTATTATTATTATTATTATTATTATTATTATTATTATTATTATTATTATTATTGCAACTGTTGCAGCCAATTCTGCTTTTGATTATCCTGATTAATTTTATCTCATTAACAAATGTTGTCCTCTCGCTCCTCACACACCTCCAGTCTCAGTAAATGGGTAGATCTATTTCACACGTCCCTCTGGGGTTGCAATGGGAAGCTGCTGGCAGGATGAAGCCAGGCTGCTTATCTTTGCCTCCTGCCTTCTTTTCCATCTCCTTCACCATGAAAATCAACACAAACAGTTCACTCAGCCTTTCTGCTCCCACCTGTCTCTCCTGGTGGGCAGCAGGAAGACCATGAGCCAGCACTGTGCCCTTGTGGCCAGGAAGGCCAATGGCATCCCGGGGTGCATTAGAAGGGCTATGGTCAGTAGGTCCAGAGAGGTTCTCCTGCCCCTCTACTCTGCCCTGGTGAGGCCACAGCTGGAATATTGTGTCCAGTTCTGGGCCCCACAGTTCAAGAAGGACAGGGAGCTGCTGGAGAGAGTCCAGCACGGAGCCACCAAGGTGATGGAGGGAATGGAGCATCTCCCTGATGAGGAGAGGCTGAGGGAGCTGGGGCTCTTGAGCTTGGAGAAGAGGAGGCTGAGGGGGGACCTCATTAATGTTGATCAATATCTGAAGGGTGAGTGTCAGGAGGATGGGGCCAGGCTCTTCTCAGTGGTGTCCAGTGGTAGGACAAGGGGCAATGGGTGTGAGCTGGAACACAGGAGGTTCTGCTTAAATTTGAGAAGGAACTTCTTTCCTGTGAGGGTGCCAGAGCCCTGGGCCAGGCTGCCCAGGGAGGGTGTGGAGTCTCCTTCTCTGGAGACATTCAAGACCCGCCTGGACACCTTCCTGTGTGATCTCATCCAGGTGTTCCTGCTCTGGCAGGGGGGTTGGACTGGATGAGCTTTCCAGGTCCCTTCCAATCCCAGCATCCTGTGATTCTGTGACTCTGAGTATGTGGTTTTTATTCAGTGACCATCTCTCAGCCACGCCACCTCTCTGGCAAGCTTCCTTCCCCTAATGCTTCTGAAGAGGTTTAATTGTTACCTCTTATGTCTCTAGCAAGTTGCTGCTCAAAAGCCTTTTTGGCCTGCTGTGCTGTCCTGCTCCACACAGGTTGTCACGTTCAGGGCTCTGTTTCCTCTCTTGAACGTGACTCATGCCTTTGAGAAATGCCTTTTAACTCTTCTACTCTTCTCCTTTTAACTCTGGTTGGTTTGGCACTCTTTGCTCATTCCAAGTTTGTCATATGAAGTTTTAAACCACTCATTTCACTCTTTTAACTTCTCCTTTTTTTATTTCTTTTCAAGCAACTTCTTAATTTTTAATATACTTTAAATTTTTAAGGTCATATGAGCCATGCTTATATCTTGAACAGGTTGTGAGCATCTCAGAGCCAAACTGAGAGTTGCTTTTCTGCTCCTAGAGTCAATGATTTTATCTCCAGTGGTTGTTTATTATGTCCACACATTATTTTAGAGGTCACACCTCGAGTGAGATATGCCAGATATCTCTACCCAGCATGTGTCTGGGTATCACAGAGCCCCACCATTCAGCCTCCTTCCAACAAAACCTGGGTGACAGCTGTGTCAATACCCTCACCCAAATGATCATCCCCTGCTTGGACCTCCAGAAGCTGCAAAAATATTGAAAGCAACTGCTCTGAACTGTGCTCTGTGCTCCTGCCTGCTTGGGTGGTGCTGCTCAATCAGCAGCAAGTGTAGCTGGCTTCCACTTCTCAAAATGCAGCAGTGTCATTTGGGCATTGCCTACAGTGGCTCTTCAGCTCCCAGCCAGCAGAAGATGGAGCCATGGGGTGGGACTTGGAGTTCAGCCCTTTGTGCCACCCCTAGGTACCATTTGGACCCAAAGCAAGCCCTGTTATTTTCCTGTTTATCTAAGCCACATCTCCAGAAAGCAAAATCAGAATCACAGACTGGTGGGGTGGGAAGGGACCTCAGGGGATCATCCAGTCCAACCCCCCTGCCAGAGCAGGGTCCCTACACCAGGTCACACAGGAAAGTGTCCAGGTGGGTTTGAACATCTCCAGAGATGGAGACTCCACACCCTCTCTGGGCAGCCTGGCCCAGGGCTCCGGCACCCTCACAGGAAAGAAGTTTTTCCTGAAGTTTGTGAGGAACTTTTGATAAAACTATTTAGAGGTAGACTCCACAAATTGAATTAAGTCATATTATGAACATTGACTCTTCTATGGACAATTACAAACCCTTTCATTTGGGACACTGCTGCATCGCTGTGGCTGTGGTCACATTAGAGGCAGCAGGACTACTCAGGAGGATTTAAATTAAGTAATGGCAATGTTTGAAGGAAAATGAGTGAACTCCTCAGGATCAGCCTTAAATATGTTTCACTGACATCTTGCAGAAAAAAGAATTGATAAAATTGCAGTGCTGTGTGAGAGATGACTGTGTTTTATTTCAAAATAAATAAGTAGAACAGGAGGGGAGGGGGAGAACACACGAGAGCACAGTGAATAAGATGCATAATCAAATGGAAACGTTTGCACAGTGACATGGCAGGAGGTAAAAAAAGTCAGAGTTTAAACCCAGAAAGTTTTGTTTATCCCAAAACCCAAGAATGTTTGAAAGCACATTTGACAATAACAGACATCCCATTGACAATCCCATACATCCCTTTATGGGGTATTTATTTAACCTATGTAAGCTGGAGGAATGAAGCACCTTTTGGTAAGTAACGCCTCAAAGTGCTGCTGAAAAACAAGAGAAGCACAGGAAAAATGGTTTTATAGAACTTGAGCTCTGCCAGCAACGTCAGAAGAACAGGGGAGGTCAAGGGAGGTGACTGACAGCAGTGGCACATGCTGAGGTCAAGCAAGTGCATTGGTGTTTGGATAAACCCTCACATTGGCTTTCTTGAGCCAGGACGAGGTTGTCCATGCCTGGATCCAACGGGCCAGGCCAGTCCTCTCTGCTTTGCAGCTGATTTCAACCAGAACACCAATGGCTTTGTGCTGTAACACGCACCGGTTTACACACACTCCAGTTTACACACGCTCCAGTTTACACACGCACCGGTTTACACACGCTCCGGTTTACACACGCTCCGGTTTACCCCACCATAGCACAGAGCAGCTTTCAGAGGAACCCTAGTTCAGATGCCAGGACAGGTGAAAAGGTTTTTTGTCTTCAACCTCCAAACCACAGTCCTACCATGCTTCTGAATGCCAGGATGAAGCCCTGAGGGCACTGATTGCCCTAAGTAGCCCCACCTGGGTCCCACACCTGCTCGTGGTCCAGGAGCCCATTTAAGCTCAGCTCTGGGCCATTACACTCTGTGCTGTGGGTGTACTGATATCCAGCTGGTCTCTGCCTCCTGGAAGGATCTCAGAACTATAATTGTAGGTAGCTTTTCTTCCCATCTTGTTTCCTGGATTGACCTATGCTTTATCTTCAGCCTCATCTGCTCCTGACTGAGCTTCTTGGGTAGACCTTAGACCTAATTTCTCACCTTACCTGGGACTGTTGCTGTACCCTGTTACCAGCACTCAGCTCTGCTCATCAGGTTCTGATCTTGTAGGGCCTCTGTTGGTGAGGGCACTGCCTGCTCTAGGGCCACCCTTGGCTCCTGATTCTGTTTTCCCATCATGGAGCAGATCTATCTCTGCCACTCCATGATGGGAAGTGGCAACAAACCTGTTGTTGACCAGACATTTAAGCTCTGAATCTCCTGCTGAGTAGGTTCCACCATAAGTAGTAGAGGTGTGAGCTGGGGTTGAGTTTGACTTTGTAGTCTGTATAACTGGGAGCTAATATTGTGGAGGTCAGGAGCCACACATGAAGATGTGATTGAAGTCCTTCTTAGCTGACTAGCTGAGCACGTCTGTGTGCTCAAATAACTACTGAGCACCAGCCAACAAAGCCTGGATGTTTCTTGTATGTTGAGATCTTGATTTGTGAAACCCTTGGTTGAAGGAAGCTGCAGCTCTGAGTTCAAAACATGTCTTTGCTGTTCTCCATTTATTTCATTGGCCTTTGAGCCTGAACATCCTTATAAATATCTCCTGAAGCTTTGCTTAGGTCCAGCCCTGCCTGATTTTGACCTAAGCCCTGTTTCTCTTTGGTTCCCTCATTACTGGTTGGGTCTTTGAGGACAAGATCCACTTGCTCTGTGCAAGGTGACAGACTTGCTGTGGCACCTTGACAGCAGCAGCATCTCTGGTGGGTTAGCTGCAGCACACAGCAGTTATGCTACGGAAGTTGGGTGAAAGGGAGCAGTAATAATCTGCAAATTCTGCCAACAAAATCTCTTTCATTTTTGTTGTTGTTTTTTTTTCCTTCCCCTACCTTGGCAAGACTCCTTCCTGTTTTTCTTCCATTGCATGGCAAATGCACAATGAGAACAGGAGGTCATTTACTCCAAATCATCAAATTATCATTTTTCTGACTTTGCCAGTTGTTTTTTCTACAGACTCTGAACACTGTGCAAAGTCCTTGTTGGGTAACAGTCATAATTAGAAGCTTTCTAAATTTCCCAGAGCTTTTGAGTCCTCAGCACGCTCCTCTCCTGATATCCTGTGGCTCCATATTTATGTTAAAAATGGAGTTGCATTTAATTGACCCCAGCACTGGTGCCCTGCAGGTTTGGAGAATACTATAGGAAAGCAAAAAAGGAATAACTGGAGAGAAAGATCTGGATTTATAAAGAAATAATAATTTTTGACAAAATTCTCCCAGAAAAGTTTAGAAGACCAGCCCAGGTACAGAGAAAGGAATAAGAAAGTTGCAGATCCCTGTGGTCAGATAAGCATGGCTTGGTGGACAAGAAAATAATGAAGTGCTGCCTATGAAAGTAAAACTGAGTGAACTTTCAGCTGGGTGGGGATGAAAAAGGCAGCTAGAGGGAGGAAAAAAGAAAAATCTCAGTCATTAGGATGAAGCTGTCAGCTCTTTGCCAAAATGGTACCTTCTGGTTTTGGTCCCAAAGCAGAATTCTGGATTTAATGAAGCCATGTTTTTAATCTGGTGAATTCAGAATTAGAGGAATGGTTTTTTTTTTTTACTTAATCTTTTTTTTTTTGCAGCAGATCATTTTTGTTTGCGTGGGAAGTTCTCCAGGGGGTGGAGTGGGGAGCTGAGTAACACATCCCTGGGCTGGGAGCAAACAAGCCAGCAAGGTCTGATGGAGATGGCTGAATTGGGCACAAACCCAACTCAGCTTCAGGCTGCAGTGTGAGTCCTGTCTCCTGCTCCCTTCCCCCAGCTCTCCTGGGGCACAGTAGATGTCTTGGGGTTCTTGGCCACATAAAGACTGCAATTTGCAGTCTTTAGGGTCAGGGAAGCGTGCCAGTCTTTGATCCAGCAGTGAGTCAGAAGGTGCAATGTGTTGGCTGAAGGCATCTCTCTCTTCAGTGTGAAAGCAGGTCTTGAGCCAAGGGCTTTTGCCTCCTAGTGGAGTGGCCTCCAAGATTGTATTGAGTCTTTGGATGGATTTCCCTTGAGTTCTGCTGCTTTGCTCTGTATAAATAATTGGATGTTCACTGGATGTGGAGAAATAACAAACTACTGTCTCCTGGTAGGATGAGGTGTATGAACTCCACTCTGTCCTAGTGTGTATTTAAGCATTCCTTATAACTGGAGCCAGACCAGCCCCTGATTCCTGGTAGCCTGACGTTTAGGCCATGCACTTTGCTGTGCCAACTGAGTTCTTGGGTATGGGTCACCTGCCTCTCACTCAAGTATCTGAGACCAGTGGGGCTCAGAGCTGAACAGAGCATCAGAGTTATGTCCTCCCTGCAGCAACCAGTGGTGGCTGCTGAACTTTACCTCTCTTGTCAAATGTTCTTGGCCTTTATTAGGTGCCAGAAAATGGAGTGTTTTGCCTTTGTCAGGCTTGCTTTTCTTTGTTGGCTTCAAACCACACATGAATTTGGGATTGGATCAAGCTGAAGTTCAGGTTCTGCTTGAGAAGATCCAGAGAAAGAGAAGATCATTTGCCTGAGCCTATATTGTCATTGATGCTTAGATGGGCTGGAGATGGCAAGGGCTGGGGGTCTTTGCCTTTACCATTGCCTGTTATGACATATGAGCTGCAGGAAGCCACATACACGTTTGCCTCAGCCCAGCCTCACCAAGGCTGTTGTCCAGCCTGAATCCTACCTGGAAATATTGCCAGTGAGCATTGAAGGCAGTTATTGCTGAGCACAGAGGTATGCCCATGGCAGTGTGCTTCCATCCTCACCAGGAACAGAGCAGCCCAAGCTACAAACAACCTTCTCGCTGCTCCAGGTGCCAAGTGCATTTCTTCAGCCTGTTCTCCAATTTATATATTAAGAAAAACAACTCCTTACACCAAAGTGCCTGGAAGCTGTGTTAGTCATCTTGGATGTCACTGAGTGCCCTATGAATGAAGGGGATGATGATGATGCACTCACTATTTTCCTCCACTCTCATCTTCCAGCCCAACCCCATATCTGTGATCTTCTACCCTCTCCTTTGCCTCCAATCAAAGAAAAATGAGATGTGAAAGGAAAAAAAAAGTATTGAGGAAAATCTGGAAATCCAGATGTCTCTGCATCAGAGATGCAGTCCAAGCTGTGTCCTTTATGGCTTGTAATGAGGAGTGTTGGAGTGACTGAAAGCCCTGACCTCCAGCCAGCCATTGTACCTGTTCTCACCTACTTCTCTGAGAGGTGAAGTCTGGAGCAGCTGATGAGTTTCATTTTAAGTCTTAGGGTTTGAGCTATTAATAAGCCTGGAAAATAACCACATGTTTGCAGAATTATGTAACAGATGTTAAATTCCTCAAGATGAAGAGGTGTCAGCCTGATGGAAGAAGTGATGTGAGGACCTTTCTTTTTTTCCTTTGAACTGGGTTCCTCCTCTTATTGCTGCAATTGGTGATCTGCCAGTGGAGGTAAAAAGAAAACCAGTATCACCCTCCCAGTATTGACCCAACCCTACTGCTCCCCCCTTCTTCACTTTGCACCCGTGTTTATTCATTTCTTGTCATTCTCCAGCATCAGATTTTGTAGACAAGTGCCATCCAAGATGAAGTCCCATTGAAAGAATGTGTTGTGATGAAGAGCTGTTGAATGAGTCACTGCTCGTGCTGGCAAAGGGGGCTGTGGAACAGGCCAGCTCCTTACACTTGGCACGGGAGAGCGAGAAGCAAGAGAGGAAAGTAAACTTGGGGCCAGGAGCGCTGCAGTGCTTGGCCAGCCAAGGGGGCTGGCTGGAAACGCTTTCCCACTTAACTGTTTCAGTGACACAGCTGCCACCAAGCTGGAGATGTGTCCACAGCCCCATTGAGGTAGTGGGAGATGGGGTGAAGGTGAATAAGGAGGAGGTGCCCTAGGCAGGGCATTATAAAGGGTTTCACTTCTGTCTTCTTTTTGACAACCATTTTTTTGACAACCATTTTTTTTCCTCAGAATCCCAGAACTGCCTCGTTTGGAAAAGATCTTTAAGCTCATTGAGTCCAATCATTAACCTCACACTGACCAGTCCCCCACTGACCCATGTCCCTCAGCACTGTGTCTACACGACTCTTCAATCCCTCCAGGGATGGGGACTCCACCACTGCCCTGGGCAACCCCTGCCAATGCCTCAGAACCCTTTCAGCAAAGAAATTCTTCCTCACATCCCATCTCAACTGCCCTGGCCACAACTGGAGCCCATTTCCTCTTGTCCTGTCCCTTGCTCCTTAGTTGAACAGACCCACCCCCACCTCTCTGCACCCTCCTTGCAGGGACTTGGACAGAGCCAGAAGGTCTCCCCTCAGCCTCCTTTTCTCCAGGCTCAACACCCCCAGTTCCCTCAGCCACTTAAACTTCTTTTTAAGGTTGTCTCCTTCCTGATCCTCCTCTGTCCCAGAGTAAGCACTTGTGGCTCCACTTGGGGAAAGGTCCTCAGCAGCTCAGGATGGCCCTCTGCCCGGGATCCATGTCTCCTGCCTCTTGGTACCTTGTGTAAAGGCTGAGGGAAGCTGTCATCAGCTGTGTGTGTCACACAGCAGAGCAGTCCCTTGGGGTGGACACTTATAAATGTAGATTGGAGACATTGGGCCCCAAGGGTCCCACATTTTCTGTGGGTGTAGACACACAGTGAGACTAATAAATCAGTCTGTGCTAATAGAGATGCCTGTGCTCCTGACTGTGACCCTGCTGGCTGCTCCCTCCCAGGGGTGATTTTGCTCAGACATTCATTTCTGAGATCTGCTTTAGCATCTGCCAGTGCCTGTTCCAACCCAAATGTGCCCTTTCCTCCTGGGGATGCTATGTTTCCCCAGCAGCTCAAGTCAGGACAGGCTCCCAGGGGAAAGTCCTGCTGGAGGGATGTTCTACCACCACCACCAATGCAATTGTAGAGAGTGGCCCTCCTGGGTTCCTCCTTCTTTTTTTCATGTCTGGTACCAGGGAGTGAAAGAAATTGTGGAAAGTGAGTTCCTGCTAAGTGTGAAATTCAGTTTGATGGTGAATGTGATGGGGAACTCCTGAGACCAGAGTCTCACCTGGACAGCAGATTACCTGGCACAAGCCTGGGCCCCCTACACCAAGAATCCTGACAGAATTGATTGTCAGCCACTTTAAGGATGTAAAAAAAGAAGATGTGGAGACCAGGGGAGCAGATTTTGAGTGATATCACCATTTTCCCACAGTTCCCCTTAGCTTGTCCTTCAGGAGCAGTTGATGGTCTTGCAGTCTGTGTTATTCACTGCTCAATACTGATTAATGGGCTTCTAATGTGATTACTTATTTCATTATCCAACCAATCTGGAAGATCAGCCATTATCTAGGGGGGAAAAAAAGTAAAAGTACAATTTCTTGCTGGCATTAAGTCGTTGGCTAGAGGGGTAAAGAACAAGGTTCACATCTAAGAATAAGAGCAAGACACTATTAGCAAGAAAAATTGCAGTGAAAACTCCGTGTAAATTTGCATTATCCAGACAAAGAGTGGATAATTCTGATAGAATCCAGCTATCAGAGGAGATGTTGCACAACACAGACAAGTGAGGCAGTCCAGAAATTGTAAGGACCATATCAAGAGCTGAAGCAGAGCCTTAGAGATGATAATAACAGTGGTAGTAGCAATAATAATAATAATTATAATAATCTTTGGAGGTCTGGTCCTGGGTCAGGCCTCAGGTGTGCTGGGTGCTGTGCAATTGCAGGTAAAATGCAATTTAAATGCAATTTAGAAATGAGGTCTTGCTTCAAAGTGCTTAAAAACCGCGTAGGAGAGCGAGGCCAGACGGCTGGTGACAGATGGGCAGGGAACAGAGAGCGGTAGCGGCGGCTGGCAGGAGCAGGGTCGGGCTCGGGGCACCAGCAGGCACAGGGCTGTTGTGGAGGTGGTTTCAGGAGGGATAACAAGGTGCACGTGTGGATCATCTAAGGGCACTTGCCTGGGTGCAAGGGCCAGCACAGAGGAAGGAATAAAGTGCTTGTTCAAAGAGAAAAGACTCCAGGGAGACCTTCTAGTGGCCTTCCAGTACCTGAAGGGGCTCCAGGAAGGCTGGGGAGGGACTTTTTATAAGGGCAGGGTGTGACAGAACAAGGGGTGATGGCTTGAAACTGGAAGAGAGGAGATGGAGATGAGATGTGAGGAAGAAATTCTTTGGTGTGAGGGTGGTGAGACCCTGGCCCAGGCTGGCCAGAGAAGCTGTGGCTGCTCCTCCCTGGAAGTGTTCTCGGCCAGGCTGGATGAGGCTTTGAGCAACCTGGTCTAGTGGAAGGTGTCCCTGCTGCTGGCAGGGGGGTTGGGACTGGATGAGCTTTAAGGTCCCTTCCAACCAGAGCAGTCTGGGATTCTATGAAGTGTAGTGAAAGCCTGATAGTGGCTGATGTTGCTGGATGGTTGAAGGGATGGATTAATGTCCCAATGGGAACTGGGGATGGTGGGTCAACCAGGTACAAGCCATGAAGGGTCCTGGCAGTGGAGGGGGAGGAATGTGGAGGGGCACATCCATGGTAGTGGGAAATGAGCTTTTAGTGACAATGCTGCAGCAGGTGGCATGTGGTGATGGACAGGAGCTTGGTGACACGTTGCAGAAGGTCTTGGTCAGACTTAGAGGTCTTGTGTGTCATAACTGGAGAAGGGACACTTGCTGAAAGGAATACCCTACCTGGGGTCTCAGGAGTTGGGTGTATCCAGTGTTCTTGGCAAGTGCATGGGTGGCCCTGGCTGCTTCTCCTGTGCAAGGGTGCTTGGCCCCCTCATCCTTGCAACACAGGAGCACTGGCTGGACCAGCTCACTCCCAGGCCCAGCAGCAGTATCTCCATGGGGGGGGAGGTGGGCACACTCTTGGCTGTGTGCAGGGACCCCATGCTAACGTGCTCCAGGCTGGTGCTGGTGGGAGCACAGCTCACTGTCAGGAGGACTCGTGCCATCACGTGTTGACACTCAGAGGTGTTGTGTTGGCATCTGCCCAGCCCTTCTGAGGAGACGCCTGCAGGCGCTGCAGGTCTGCGCTCTGGTGACTCCTGGGCTGCAGCTGAAGCCAGCCCTGGAGGTTGCATTTGATCTCTGCCAACTCCACATTGCAAAACATATGAGTAAATCCCTGTTGCCCCCTGGAAGGAGCAGGGCTGTGCCCCAGAGCTCACTATTCCCCTGGCATTTCACATTCTCTGCCAAACCAGCTTTTCTGGAGGACTGGACATCTGTTCCAGATGTGGTTCCTCACCGCCCGTGTCGCTGCGCTCCTGCTACACAGGGCAAGGCTGCCATGAATTATTGAGAGATGGAGCTAAATAAATGATGAAGTGGTGCTGTGCACGCAGTGAAGCTTCTGTCCACTCCTTCCAGAGTCACACCGCTGGCTTTGATGTCCCCATGATGAGCTCGCACATCACCCACAACCCGCCGTCTCGTCTGCCTGATGGGGCTGATCGAGGAGCATGGAGAGGGGCAGCCCAAGCATGAAGGTGGTGGAGGGGATGAGTCTCCTGGGGAGAAGGAGGAGTCGCAGCAGAGAAGCAGGCAACCAGAGTTTCCTTCCTGGTAAGTGGCTTTCTCATCTCAAACAGTTCCTGGCACGGGGGCGTTGGTTGAGGGCAATGGATGTGGTGTGAGGATGGGGTGGGAGGGATGTTGGCAGCTCCCAGGGGTGGGCAGCAGGGACAGCACTGGGGACTGGTGGTGGGTACGTGCTTCAGGAATCTGTTAGTCCACAGGATCCTTGGTTAAAACCCTGGAGTAAAACCTCATCCCTGGGGAACCTCTTGTGGGACTGTGCTGAGAGCAAACCTATCCAGAGTGTCTACGTGCACGTGATGTGAGGGCAAGGGGCACTCTGGCTCTGAGCCTGCTGTGGGTCTAAACCAGCCCAACCCTCCTTTTGTGTTGGCTCTCAGCTGGGAAGTCTAAATGGATTTTTTGGAAGCCTGGTAGTCTTGGAAATTGATTTTTTTTCAAAAACTATTTATTTTTTTCTTCACCATTTTAAAAAATGGCTTGTCTCCAGCGCATGGGGCTGCTGGGGACTCTCAGCAGACCATCTGGTTCAGCTGTTAGCACTTCATTAATTTTTTTCCTATTTTTTTTTTTGCTACTTTTGAGATACTTTGGGGAAAAAAAAATGTTCTTGATGGCATTGGAGAACTTCAAAGTCACTTATGTATTTTGGTCTTTTTTTTTTTTTTTTTTGCTCAGAGAAACAATGTCCAGTGGATGTAGTTGTTATAAAAGAATTATATTTTTATTGGGTTTTCT
The DNA here is from genome assembly GCA_907165065.1 of Caprimulgus europaeus. The sequence goes on along the minus strand of OU015544.1, from coordinate 11,087,734 downwards.
AAATGGGGAATTTATCTCTAGTGGACAAGCAGAAGGACACAGTGTGTTGTTTATCTCTTTTTCTCTATGCATTTGTCCAATACCTGCCTGGCCACTGGACTGCAGCACTTCTACTAAGGAGGGTTTTTTTAACACAGAAAGGATTTTATTAAAGAAAAATACAGTGAGCTTTTCTTTTAAGCCACTCAGTTTCTGGAGTTAAGCACATCCTGATTAAATCAGCTTTATTGTCTCCAGTTATTCCACCCAGAAACTGGAAAATTACTCAACTCCTTGACAGGTGTTCACAGCTGATGGCTCAGATTTGTGGATGGAGTGCTGGGGCATATGGCATGATAAATAATAGAACAAACTAATCCTATTGACACTGTCCACCCTCCAGCCTGTGCACATTCATCCTCGTGCCTCGCTCTCGCTGTGTGACAGCCCGGTCCCCGCGCCAGCTCCTCTCCGAGCTGCTGCTCCTGAGCCTCTGACGGATGAGTTTTGCTCATCAGTGTTTGAGCAAAGTGTTGTAGAGCTGTTTTGTGGCCTCAGGTCAGCGTGACAGGCAATTGTCCACCATGGGCTTGGTCCCTATCTGCTTCGTTAGTTTGCTCAGCTGGTGCTTGTGGTGGCACATCACACTAGGGTTTGGCCAGGAGCCTCACTGCTGGTTTCTCTGTTGCTTGTGTTGGGTTTTAGATGCTGTAAAAAAAAATTTCCTTGAGTTTAAGGGGTGCTGGGAAATGGCAAAGGCTGATAGGCAGGAGGGAGGGTGCAGCCTGGTGCATGGAAATGTGTGATGGGGAGATGGTGGCAGCTCCTCCAGAGGATGCTGAGTCCTGGCTTTGTGCAAAGCTGAAGCTGTGACCTGGTCCTTGGCAGAACAGGAGCTCTGCACTGGGATCGTGGTTGCACTGGTTTGGATCATGCATGCCTGAGAGAAAGAGCTGTGGACAGGAGGTGGAATGTGAGCCATGGACCTCCAAACCAACTCTTGAGTCGTATGATGGTGGGGGACTGAGTATCTCGAACCTGTCAGTGCCACCTGGGTGAGGTGACAGCCAGAGAGCTGTGGAGTATTTCCAGCCCTCCATTAGGACTGTGGCTTTCAGCACAATTACAAATGTGTCCTGGAAAACTCTCCTTGGAGCTGGCCAAAGAGCCCTTATTGCTCCTCGTGTAGGACTTGGTTCTGCACTTGGCAGCCGGTGTGGGGCCGTGCTGTGGCCAAACCCCACCTGTGCCACTGCTGGCACCGGGGGACACCGCAGCGATGGTGGCTTCTCCTGTCCCACTGCCTGCTTCAGGGTGGTACGTGCTGGTAAAAAACAAACATAGGATCATAGAATCCCAGAATGGTTTGAGTTGGAAGGGATCTTAAAGCTCATCCAGTCCCAACCCCCCTGCCAGCAGCAGGGACACCTTCCACCAGACCAGGTTGCTCAAAGCCTCATCCAACCTGGCCCAGAACACTTCCAGGGAGGAGCAGCCACAGCTTCTCTGGCCAAGCTGGGCCAGGGTCTCACCACCCTCACACCAAAGAATTTCTTCCTCACATCTCATCTCCATCTCCCCTCTGCCACTTTCAAGCCATCATCCCTTATCTCTTCTACAGGGCAAAGCAGATTCCATAGGATGTGCCCAGAGAGCTCAGCATCAGCTCTACATGCTCCCACGTGCATGGTCTGGTTCTACCTCTTGCCCTTTGCATGCAGAGGAGCAGGATGTGTCCCATCCCTGCACCTCTGGCTCTCATTTAGAGCGAGGTGTGTGCCCCGAGGGACCCGGGGCAGCGAGGGGACGGCAGTGCCCGCTGCGGGCTGGCCAGGGGAAGGTGCAGGAATGCACATCTGGAGGCTGGGAGATGCTTGGTGCCTGTGTGGTTTTCATTTGGAGGCCTCTCCGTTGTTGACTGACTTAATGAAAATTTTTGGAAAAAAAACCCCAGCAGACAGGATTGGGATTTCTTTCCTTTTTTTTTTTTTATTTTTAATGAAATGCCTCACTTTGAGGGCTACGGAGCCAATTTTCACTTCAAAATATCCTTTAATTTTCTTTTTAAAGTTCCCCCAAAATATTCTGAGCCACAAACTGAAAGGAGGTGTTAGAATTTGTAAACCAAACCAAACCCCAAATCTCCTGACTGACTCAAAAAGCATTTGCTGTTTTGCAAAGTGAATTTTCTCAGGGTGGGGGTGGGGAAGGAATTTCTCCAAAAAACCCATTGCTTTAAAAAAAAAAGTAACTGAATTCACCAAGGTGCCTAAAATACCCTCATGGGTTTTGCCCCAGCATGGAGAAATGTGGGTTGGCACTTGGCTGTGGGATGTTCTCCCCCTTTTCCCTGCTGCAAGCCTACACTGTGGTGTGGAGTATTTTGGGGCATGGCTTGAGATGTTCGGGGTTGATGAAGAGGGAGGAAGATGATTAGCAATCCCAGGGCCCCCCCTGTTTGTTCTTCATGCCCCAACCTGTGTCTGCTTTTGCTTGCAGCCATCCTCTCCCTCCCTCCCTCCATCGGGTCACACCTCAGTGTCTCTCTAAGAGACCCCACTTGTAGCCCATCTTGGTGTGCCTGAAAATCACCACCCAGACCCTGAGTGAGATGTAAAAGTAAGAAAAAGGAAAAAAAAAACCAAACCCAACAGTCTCCCCATCAGGAAATTTGCATCTTAACACCCCAGACACAAAAGTCTCAATGGAGCTTTTCCCCCTCTGAACCAGCTACAACATCTCTCACTGATGGGAAGTCTAAAAATAAGCCAGTTCTCCACAAACAGCTTAAAGATGTGGAAAATGAAAAGCAACAAAGGATGCAGAACGTATGAGTCACTAAATTACAGGGCTATCTTTCTAAGAGCAACACAAAACAAACAACAACAACAACAAGAAAAAAAACCCAACCCCCAAACCCAAATTCAGTGTGAATTTGCTGGGTTTGGTTTGGGGCTGTTTGCCCCGTGGTGCCTATGCAAATATTCATCTTTATTTTTGTGGGTTAGCAAGGGCTGAAACCTTACCCATTTTTATGACACCCTGTGCCAGAGCTGCTCTGTATAAATAATAAGAATAAAGCCAGTCTGCTCAGCAGCGTGAACAGGAGGTGCTTTTCTCTCACACATGGGTGTTTCTGTTGGGGTTGTTTTTGCAGATAAACCCCCTTTCTTGTGGGGAAGAGTGTGAGTGTCCATTTGTCTTCACAACACGTTCTTCTGGCCTCAGTTAAGCCACAAGTGTTTGGACTCTGGGTTGGGAGTGAGCAGATTTTTGTGGGTGTAATCGCATTTGTCTATAGCTTTAGTTCCTTGAGATAATGTAATTAAAAGGAATTCTCAATCGAGTGGAGTTTTTTTTTCCCCCTACCCTGAAGGTCTCGTTTCATCCTGAGCTCCACCAGGGTGGACTCTGTTGCACAACTGAAGCTTTTTTAGCTTTTGCAGATGAGCTTGAAATCCAAATCTTGGTGTCTGAGGCAGCAGAAAAGGGATGGACTGGTGCCAAACCTATGCCTACATCTGATGTTTGCAGCCAGCCCCAATCTCTCTAATAGGCTGAAGTGAAAACCTTGGATCTGAGCAGATGGTTGGGCTGGAGATGAGAATCTGCCAGCACTGCCGTGGCCCAAGCCTGCTGTTAGCATGTGCAGTACCCTCACCGGGGTTGGAAAAGGCTGGAGGCTGCTCCTTTGTACCCATCATCATCGCCACCTTCATCCATCCTCTTCCTCACTGCAGTGGCAGCTTGCACGAGAACCTTTCCCCAAGCCCCTTGCTGTACCCAACTGGGTCACTCCTGGCCCAAAGAACTCATTGATCAATAAATCACTTGCCTGAGTTGGCAGGTACAACAAAGGCTGTGCACAGTGATCATAAATCCTCGAGTGGAGCTCGCTCGGCAATGATTGCATCTAGATACTGAGTTCTGAAATGCGCTAATTAAACTTCAGGATAAAGCACCCAGCGCAAAAGTGAGATGAATAAAAAGGAAAAAAACCAAAAGAGTCTCTCCTGGAATAATTAACCATCATTAAAACATGAAAATCCAGGCTAGGGAGCAATTGTCCTCCTTCCACCAAGTGCTTCATCAGAAATAATGGGATGAAATTAAGCAATACAAAAATGTAGGCTGAGAGTTGAGGAACTTGCCCCACTCGTGAGACCCATCAGACTGTGAAACGTCACTGGAGCCTTCCCAGGGAGCAGTCCAGTGTGCTTAAACATCTCGGGATGTTTCAAATTGAACTGGACAGAAACCTTCTCCCCAGTACTGTGGGGAATCATTACAGACCTCCTCACTTCCATGGGCCTGAACAGGTCTGAGTTTTAATTTCAGTGGGTCAGCCTTAACTGAGCAAAACTATTTCATTTCCATAGAGGACTCTCTTATCTGAAGGACCTGTAGTTTGACCCTGCAGGCCCTATATCTAGATATTATATAGGATATTTTTAAGACACCAGCCTCTTCTAGAATCATACACTGGCTTGCCCTGCCTCCCCTTGGACACTGCATTTATTGCTGCCATATTTCTCACGTGCTCACCCAAAGCTTTGGCCACCACGTTCCTTGGTCTCAAAGAAATACACCCAAAACACAACAGGGACCCAGCTGTGCCTACACGGCCGTGGGTTTGCTGAGCACCTCCCTACGAGCTGGGTGGTATCCAAATCTAATCAGCCTGCCTGGTGTACAACAGCTTGATAGCAAATTACATCCAGCCATAATCCACTTGTTATCAGAGTGACAGCTCAGCGCCGGCAGTGACAACTAGCACCGGTCCCCAACAGGCAGCCAGGCAGGTCTGTGACAACAACCTTCCTTGCCTTGCATCATTTTTCAGCACACTGCTTTGTCACATTGGTATTATATTGTCTCTGGCCGTGTCATTTTCAGGAGGGGAACGTGGATGTCACGGTGCTGATTTCCCAGGGAGCCCTCTCCTCCTGGAGAGCACGTCCTCCCATCTCTGCCTCCCTACCCAGGACATCTTCAGAACAGAGGGTTTGACACCATCAAGCTCAGTCTTTTAACAAAGAAAAAGCCAAAAGGGCCACTGGCTGCTCTTATTGACATGGATGCAAATTTGGAGATATCCTGGATCTATTTAGGGCTTAATGAGAACTTGGGTCTTTAACAATTTTTAATAATGAATATATAAGCTTAATGGATTTTCCAGCTACTGTTTTCAGCCGTGAAGGTTGGAACCTTTTTAGTTAATGTCTTCCAGAGCTAAGGGAAAGGAAATTAGCTAAAGGCGGGGAATAATGTTCTGCAAATGAGGGGCTTTGCCCCCACTCACAGGAGCAGCCCAGCTGAAGCTCAGGGAGCTGCAGGTGAAAGTTTCCTTATGGATCAAGCAAAAAAAGAAATGAAAAGTAAAAGCACGTGAAGAGACCGATTGGAGTCTCACCCTGCTGAGACAGTGTTTGGTCCCACCATCCAGCTTCCACTGATGGTGCTGAAGGCCACGTTGCTGGAGCAGAATTAGCTTCTCACTGGATGTAGAAATGCCAATAACTCATTAAAAGTGGTAAAATTGCAGGATGTGGCCAAGGCTGCACAGCCCTGATGGTTTATAAGGGACTTGGACCATGGCTAAATTCCTGCATCTCCATCCACAACTGGGAACTGGTGAGCAGGCAGCATGCAGGCACTGGGTGAGGGACAGGAATCCCACGCTGGGGCAGGACAGCTCAGCTTGTGGAGCAGAAATAGTTTGATATCAAAGCAGATGGGATTTCCAGTTTGTGTAGGGAGCAGAGAAAGCAAAATCCTTCTGCCCATGGTTCCTGAGCCAGTGATCGTGTTCCTTCTGATGGTGAAATCTCAGCATGAGGAGAGGCCTGACCCACAAGGCTGAAAGGAAGGAGATGGGGAGGATTTTACATCAGAAAAGAACAACAGAGGAGGATGTGAACCAAACACCTTTGAGCCATAAGATCAACACTTGTTCTGAAGGCTTTGTTCAGTGCTGACTCAGCTGTGGGAGTGTTCCTGTAGATACTGGGTGACTTTCCAGACTGTTTCCTAGATCTCACCAAGGCAGTTTCAGTTGTCTTGTGTTGAGCGTTGGGTTCCCATTAGAGACTCTTCTTCAGTCAGCTGATTTCACCCTCAGAACATCTGTCCATGTATTTAGCCTAAACTGTCTTTAGCTCCATGTTACCCCAGTGGCAGTTCCCTGGTCCAGCTTTCCCCAGGTGTGGCTGGTTTCAGTGGGTTTATGGATACCAGGGAGTGATTCAAAGAGCCTCTGGTGCATTCAGAAAGGGAAGTGGAAAGACAAGTGAGCTCCAACCACCCACTGGAGATGACTGCAGTAAGGAAAGGTATCACCCGGCTAATATGAGGTGGTCATTTTAGCTCAGCTGAGAAGTCTAAGGAGATGCTCAGAGCAAGCTGGGAGAGGTGCACTTCTTCAAGCACTTGTTCTACCACTCTGGAGAGGTCAGGACCTCCTGGAGCTGCTGGCATCAGTGATTTGTAGCTAACTGCCATGCTCCTCTGCCCTCCTCACCATCAAACAGAGGGTCAGGCAGGTTGGTGGGAACATTGAGTTCAGGGAGACGCGCAACTTTACGCACACAGGAGACACATGTGGATGTGGTTTCTTCTCCATTGCTGTTTCTAATAAAAGAACCAGCACCCCACTCTCCCTCCATGCTAAAAAGACACCTGGAGAGCTTTTGGGGAGTCACTTTTCTAAGGGGCTCAGCCCCACATTAATGGTTCAACCAAGGAACAAGTGACAGGACAAGAGGAAATGGGCTCCAGTTGTGGCCAGGGCAGTTGAGATGGGATGTGAGGAAGAATTTCTTTGCTGAAAGGGTTCTGAGGCACTGGAAGGGGTTGCCCAGGGCAGTGGTGGAGTCCCCATCCCTGGAGGGATTGAACAGTTGTGTAGACACAGTGCTGAGGGACATGGGTCAGTGGGGACTGGTCAGTGTTGGGTTCATGGTTGGACTCGATGATCTTAAAGGGCTTTTCCCATCGAGGCAATTCTGGGGTGGATTCCTTTGGGGTCGGGGACTATTAGGGGTTGTGCTCGTTCCCAGCCGCCTCCGGGAGGGAGGAAAGGCGGGAGGTGGGAGCGGGCGGAGGATGGAGCAGCCGGCGAGTGGTTCCCTCTCCCCTGCGGTTGGGGAGGGGTTTGAGGAGGGATGGGTGGGTGGGTGGGTGAGGGGGTGGCTGGCAGCCAGGTACCGGCGAGGAAGGGGTTAAGCGGGGCTCTGCCGCAAGGTGGGCTGCGGCGGAGGGTGTTCCCCGGGCGGGCGATCGGGAGCTGCGCCGCCGCCCTGGCCGGGGGGTGCCGGGGGGAGCGCGGGGCGGCGCGGCGGGGCTCGGCGGGGCTGCACTTTAGGCGATGGGGCTCTGAGGCTGCCGCGCCGCCCCGCGCTCCGCATCCGTTCTCCAGCCTCAGCTGCTTTGATTTCATTGTATTTTAAAAATGTTTTAAATTTAATTTTATTTTTTTTTTTTGGTGGTGGTGGTTGTTGTTGTTTTACCCCCGCCATCCTCACCGCCCAGCTCTCTCTGCCTCCTCCCTCCATCCTCCTTGGAATAACTCGGCCAGGAGCGATCTGGAGGAGGAGGAGGAGGAAGAAGAGGAGGGGGGGGGGGAAGAGGAGTCGAGCAAACCTGTGGCGGAGGAGCCGGCTGGTGGAGAGGTGAGTCGAGGAGGGGGGTCAGATCCAGAAGAAGGATGTGGACCCGTGGCTGCCCCCCACTTGGGGGGTGGTGGAGGGAAGCAACTGGGGATCCACGGGGAACCGACTCATTTGGGGCTCCCCCAGCCCCACCGGCTTCCCTCGCCGGGGTGGCAGCGGAGCAATCCCCCACGGGGTCCAGGGATGGAGGTGAAATGTGTGTGTGAGGTCCTTGTCAATGTGGATGCTCATCCCCTCTGCCCATCCCATCTAACTCGCGGGAGCACTTGGTGCCTGGTCCCCTCTCGTGTGTGGTTTGGTCACGAGTGGGTTTGTTTCGGGGTTGGTATTTTTTTTGCCCCTCCTTTGCTTGTGGTTGCGGGCGTGCACACCCGTGTTTGTGGAAAGAGGCATGCAAGTTGCCATGGAGCAGCATTAACATCACTTTTGCTATCCAAAAAGCCTTTTTTCTTAATTTTTTGGGGCCCTCTCATCGTTCTTCTCGTGGATGATGTAATAAGCGCTCGGTATCTATGCAGTGTCTTGCTCTTGTGGAGTTAGATAAGAATGAAGATCCCAGAGCAGAGGGAGCAGCCGACATCTGTTTGAATAGACGAGTCTTAATGAATCTGTCAAAAGCAACAAACGTACCCAACAGAGGAATCTGGCCCCAAACACCTCCTGATGCCTCTGTCAGCAACTGAAAGACTCCCAAAGAGAGTCCTGCCTGTCGCCCAGATGCCTCCAAGTCGCTTTAATGCATTCAGCCCAGCCTTGGTTTTATTTCAGCTGTAATTCCAAGCACCAGCTTTAATACACGGTTTGCAGTGATTGCCTCCTGCTTTACCCACTTGAACAGCAAAAGGATTGCAGTAAGGAAGGCTGAGCTGCCCTGCTTTGCTGGTGTCCTGAGTGTGAGCTGTTTCTCCTGTTACTCACCAGTAGCTCAGACCTTTTCCACCCACCAAGTTTTACTGGTTTCCACCTAGCAGCTGCATCCCCCTTAGCACCCGCTGCGCCGCGCCGCGCTGATTCGCCGGGCGCTCTGTAAGCTTGTCTCGGCTCTCGGTGGCTTTTGGAGTGTGCTGTTAAAAGTCATCAGGACACAGATGAGCTCCATCAGGAAATGATAACGGGAGAAGATCAGCTGTGGGAACGGCTCCCTGAGATCTGGCCGGGCTGTGGTCGCCGGTAACTCCGCCAGAGGAGAGGTGCGTGCTCCTGTCTCGCTCGAGGTGCTTGCTGGACTACAAGAAGATCTCCTCATTGCCTGGGAAATCAAATTTCCCCATTGTTTAGCTGTAAAATAGCTGCACAAGGCCGTGGTTGGCAAAGGACTGGATCACCCAGGTTGCTTACATCACGGAGGCAGCTGCCACCGAAATGACACACTTGATTGAAGGCCAAAAGAACCATATACGTAACTGCCTGTGATTAAGCTCCATATGATGCCTCAGAGCAAGTAAAAACCCCTCCTTCATCTCATCTTGTTTGTAATGAGACAAGCGTTGCAGGGATATCATTTGGGTCATGTTATGGCTTTGGGGGGATTTTTTTTTTTTTTGGTTGGTTGGTTTTGGGTTTTCTTTTTTTTTTTTGCTTCTGGCTGTAAACTTCCATGACCTGCAACAATCTGCCTTTGCAACCTTGCGTGATGCCCCATGAGAGCCTGGTGCTGTAGGTGTGCTGGTAGCTGGGAATACAAATTTTACCAAGGTAAGAGCTCCCAATGGCATTTTTAAACAAGGAATAGTCCAGCTGGCTGCTTCTGGGGAGGGAGAGGGTCTTTGCATGCGTCCTTTCCCCTCTGGCGTGCGTGTGTGGTGGTGTGAGTGTTTATTTCTGGGAAAGGTTTGGTAGGAGAAGCTTCATCTTTTCAGTTTTTGGAGTCTTTGTGGATGCTTAACTGTTTCCTTGGAGTTATGCTTTATACTTGGAGAGAAATGCTCTCTGCACTGCACCTGTAGATAAATACTCTGCCCTGGCTCTGGTGAGGTGGTCTGGGTATCTCCGGGCAGAATTCCCATCGGGAGGTGAGGGATGGGGCAGGTGGGGGAGCAGGGCCAAACCCTGCACCCAGTGAAACTTCCAAGGATGGCAGAGGTGTCCCTGGGGAGGGATCCATCCCACAGGAGCTGGCTTCTGGTCCTGTAGTCTTGGCAGTGTGTAGAGCTCCTCTGGTTCTCACAACACCTTCCTTTAACTTTTCGGTGGGGTAGGATCAGGTCCTGCAAACGGGTGGGTTTTATCAGTGAACAAAAGTGCTTCCAAAGCATCTCCCTGCTATTGAATCCCAGGGCAAAACTTGCCTCACCAAAAAACCCCCCAAAACCAACAAAAAACCCCCAAACCAAACACTGCAAGGGAAAGAGTTTGCACAAATGCTGATTTTAACAAAATCTCCTTCCTTCCCTGTGGGAGCTGCGTGGAGAGACAGGGTCGTACCTCTCTACTCCTTCTCTCTCTCATTTCATTATCCTGCAGGTTTTGGCCAATCATAACATGCTTGAGGATGATGCTAATGCAGCTTATTCCTACCTTATCATGATATATCAGTATATCTATAAATATAGATGGATATATCAATGTTTTTGTGGCCACTTGTCCAGGCTTTCCTTCAACAGCCCAAATCCCAGCCCAGCCTCGAGCCATTTCAATGGCTGGTCCACGCATCTCCCCCAGCCTCCAGAAACCCTTCCTCTGTAAGTTACAATCCAATGCAAGTCCTCTCATTTTATTCTTCTTTAAATGACCTAATTTCGAAGCAAAATCATTGCTTGACCAGGATTAAGATGATAGTACTATGCATGTTTTATCTTCCAGAGTTATCATGGACTGAATAAAATACTCCTGGAGAAACTCCTGGCATTAGAAATCTCAGTAAACATCATTTTAGTCGGTTTGTGCACATATAACTTTATTGATTCAGCATGAAATATGGCAGGCAATCTGTTAGGAGATGGAAAATGAAACAGGCAGAGCCCTTTCAGACTGTGCTGGGGATGTAGAATGGGTTGGAGAGCGTTCATTGTAGCCAGGTGGATTGTTAAGGTAAACCAAAATGATTTTTGATGAGTCCTATAAACAATACCAAATCAGTTTTATTCACTTTTACACAGTCCACAGCTGAAAATACATTCGTTAGCTCAGCTCCTGACTGGGAGAACTGGTATCTATGGAGAAGCTTTGCAAGACTGGATGGTCTTTAATTGTATTTTTAACCTGTGAATGTGATTAGTGTTGAAAGTGTAAGCAAGAAACTAAAGTAAATCCTGGGTATTATGCAATAGTACCGGGGCTATCGTGAAAAGAGGGCAACAGAAACAAACTGTTTGATAGGTCTGCTTTTAATTAACCACAGTTTACTTTGATGAAAGCACTAAAATGTGAAAATGTTTCTCAGAATAAAGACATTTAGCCATGGTAATTAAAGCCCCAGTGCGGATTTAGTCTGTTGAACCTGAAGTCCATGGGCAGGACATGGAAAATGTCTAGAAATCCAGTGGGTGGTTCCAAAACTGCCTTCTCATTCTTTTAACTTCATATCTGCTTGTGGAGGCTGACTGGGCATAATGGTCTATACATTTTTACAGCAGGATAAAAGAAAGCCTTAAACATCTGTACTGCAAGTCTGTTCGTGGCTGAAGCTTTCGAGCAGTGGCTACCTCCCGTTCTCATACGTTATTGAGCCATTTAACCCAGATGGAGGTTTTGGATCCATGCTGTTCGTTGCCTGTAGCTGTACCCTCCTGTGTTGGCATCTCAGCAGCTTTGGTGGGTTCCTCCCGGGGTGTGGGCACTGCAAAGTGGGGTGCTGAGACACGGCAGTGGCTGTGTTTGTCTCTGAACCCCCAGCAGTGAACTGACGCCCAGGAGTGCTGGGGAGAACTTGGTGGAGGTGCTGGTTTGGCGCTCTCTGAGCCATCCCTTTTCCTTACCCTCCTGTATATCCATCATTGTCACACGTGTTTATTGTAGTTCTTCCCATGACAGCTGTAGAATGGCTTTGGATGTTTATAAATGCAGCAAGGGTTAAAATCTGATTGCTTTGCCTTTTAAATAGAGCACAAGCAGATACCGGCTTTGCCTGTGGTCAGGTAGTGTCACAGAACCACAGAACCCCAGACTGGTTTGGGTTGGAAGGGATCTTAAAGCTCATCCAGTCCCAACCCCCCTGCCAGCAGCAGGGACACCTTCCACTAGACCAGGCTGCTCAAAGCCTCCCTCATCCAACCTGGCCCAGAACACTTCCAGGGAGGAGCAGCCACTGCTTCTCTGGCCAACCTGGGCCAGGGTCTCACCACCCTCACACCAAAGAATTTCTTCCTCACATCTCAGCTCCATCTCCCCTCTGCCACTTTCAAGCCATCACCCTTTGCTCTGTCACTCCCTGCCTTTGTCCAAAGTCCCTCCCCAGCCTTCCTGGAGCCCCTTCAGGTACTGGGAGGCTACTGGAAGGTCTCCCTGGAGCCTTCTCTTCTCCAGGCAGAACAGCCCCAACTCTCTCAGCCTGTCCTCACAGCAGAGCTGCTCCAGCCCTCAGGTCATCAAGTGTCCTGGAGGACTTTTGCGTGGGATGACACAGGTGACAGCACGGTGGGCACGTGGATGCAGAGAGAGAGTCTGCGTCCGAAGAGTTTCCTTGGGATCTTTTTTCCCTGGATGCCAGCACGTTAAACAATAACCTGAGGGAGCCCAAGAAGCTGGGAGTGTGTTCAGCTGAGGGAATGGCTGCCACAGATACCCTACACCAACTCCAGTTGGCTTCATTCCTTCCTAACCTAAATTCCCCTTGTGTTTGCACTCACCTCCTACCAGGGGCCTGATTCCACAAGCAGGTCAGTAGGGCAGAACCTCGCTGAAGTTAACGAGATGCAGTGAGCTTGTGCCCGTGCCAGGACTGATCCACTTTAATGAGGTTTTCTCCATTCTCCTCTGTTTGCAGGACCATAGCTGTTTGCATAGACACCACAATCATTCCAGAGGGTTACCCAATCCTGCAAAGCCTTAGGCAAACAGCTCTGTAAACAGCCCCTTGGCTTGGATGAGCACTGCTGATGTTTGCAACCTGTCCCAGGGAAGGTACCTGGAGTTTTGCCATTGCCTCCCATGATTGTTCCAGCCCCCACCAGGGAGGAGAGTGCCCCACAAGTGTGTGTTTGAAGACCCAGATGTATTTGTGCTGCTAACTGGCAAGCTTCTCAAAGGGTTTGAGGCCGTGTCTTGAGGCCACCAAAGATGTCACAGTAATGTGTTCTTTGGGATATATTTATATCTTCATCCTTGATCTTAGATACTCTGCTCTGACCCCTTTTAAAAACTGGAATTTAAGAAAAATGCCCTCTCTACACTGTTTTTCCTGCATGGTGGTGACCTCTGCCAGGGCAGTGATTTCCCCATGGAGAGCTGTCATCACATCAACTATTATGCAAATGAGATTCCACATAGTTGATCATCCCTGCCAGGTATTAAGGTTGGAAACAGCCAGCCTAAAAGCAAATCCCAGGAAAAAAACAGGAAAATGAAGTCTCCATAACTGTTTTCAATTACTCAGTCTCGCTGGTTCTCCTTATGTTTCAAGAACATGCAAACCTCTCCGGGTCTAACTTGTTTACTGAGTGCTCGTGGCTTTAAAACACAGCCAGCATCAGATTCCTGTTGTACATTTCCTTCAAATAAATACTGAAATAAAAATAAGGATGCTGTAATTTGTGCCACCCCAAGAGCTAAATACTGCTCTCCAGCAGGAAATGATCATTTTAGGTTCTTGGAACAGCTTTGCTGTAATCTTCCAAAGACCGGTAGCTCACAAAGAAAGAAGTGCAGACTTTCTCAAGGCAGCTTAGGTCTCTCTGATAGGATCTGGTTTCTTGTGAATTAAGGTCTTGGATGATGAGACACTCCAGCATGTTCTCAGATCCTGTGGAGTCCATGGAATGCTTCAGTGTTTTGAAGTGTCAGAGCTCCAGGGCTTACCCCTGGGAGAACATCCATCCTTGCACATATAGAGGTCATTGCAGGTTTGGGATCTACCTATATACTCTTCCCATAAGTAGTTAAATGGTGTCCTGGTTGGTGTTAAACAGCTGCTCTGGGTGGACAATGCACAATTTGGTGGGTTGCAGCAGGGCTACAAGTCCTGTGCATCCAAATGCAGCTGATACTTCCAGTTCTCTGTGTGGAGTGATGCCATGATCACAACAACCTCTGAACTCTTTCTCACCAGACCCTGTTGCTGGCTTGATAGTAGTTAATAATAACCAGCCTGGTGGTTCTGGAGACTTCTTGTTGGGGCAGGTCTTCAGTTGGGTCAGTTGACCCTCTCCCAGTAAGCAAACTGGGATCCTCTTATTCAGTCTGGATCCTAGAGCTGGGCCATCATATGTTGATGGTGACAGTTGCACAAGGAAACTAACAGCCCTGAGCGTCTGCAGTGGGGAAATGCGTGGGGTGTAGCTTGGTTTGAATCTCACACTGTGATCCACCTCAATTTATATGAAAATTATTTCAGTGATACAATTACCTTTGCCTCTTTAATTACCTTCTGGCTCATTTATATATGTGTTGATGGCTCCAGTCCTCACAGCTCCTAGGGAACTCTCTGTAGGAACCATCAGCTAGTGCTTTTAAAAAATAACCCTCACCAGATGTTCAAAAACCTCCTTCAAAGAAGGAGGGCGTAAATCGTATTTATTGGGAGTAATTAATTGTCCTGTTAAAAAAAAAACAAACCCTAACTGTTTTGGCTTTTCATTAATAATGCAGAATCAACCAAGAGGCTATTTGTAGTGTGTTATTTTGTTAAATCTACTGTAAAAATTGTCATTATTGATATATTTCATGTTTATAATTACTCATCTGTGACGCACTCGGTCTGTTATGAATAATCCATTGTATATTGTTTTCTTAAAGAAGATGTTTGCTCAGTGTGCTGGGGGTGCCAGGAATTGCTGCTAATAATGTCCTAATGTCTGATTTATGCCTGTGGAGTGAAGGCAACTGGACAGGAGTAAATGAACCGAAGCATGCTCAGAAAACTGTCCTCGAGACCCTCTCAATAAGTAAACACTCAACAGTGGTGAGTGGAGAAGAGTTAAACAGAGCAGGGAAACGTGTTGGAAATTCATTGTGGGGGGCTCAAGATGCACAAGTGATGTTTCCCTGCTGTTTTGACATTCTCTTAATCTCAGCTAAAAGCTCTGTGATATGTTTTTTCTACAGCCAACAAGGACCTCGTTCCCCTCTGTCATCAGCTGGTTCTGCATTATCTTCTTGTGTTCTTCCACCCAGGAAAAAAAAGGAGCTAAAAATATCCCAGAAAAAAAAGGAAACTGATATTTTTGTGTTTGAACAGCAAGGAGTGTTGAGGGGATTGGTGTGATGGTCAGAGCAGATGTGGGTGATGGTTTGAAGCCTCTCTTGCACCACTGACCCATGATGTGTGCTCAGCTAAATGTACTCGGTGTTGACTTTGTCCGTGTCCCGCAGCCGAGGGCCTGGGGGTGGACAGCAGAGAAGAAGGGAATCCCTGGGCATAGACACAGGTTGGTTGTTCCTCCTCTTGGCACTGTGATCTGGACAGTTTTGGTAGGGAGAAATGAAATGAAGGTGAGGTGGAAGGTGGCTGGGACAGTGCCGAGGGACGTGGAAGGTCTATTGGCTGCATGTGGTCTCATCTCAGCACCAGTGCTGCTCAGCTCTTTGGGGTTTCTTCACAGCCTCCTGGTTTTTAAGGCTCAGGAGAAGTGTCAGAGCATCTAATCTGGAAAGGAATATCTTGCAAACCATCAGATTTCACCCCATTAGCTTGTGCTTGGCTAGAGCGTGTCTTCCAGCAAGGCAGCTGGTCTTGTCCGAGAGACACCAACGTGTCGCTCCTGCTGGTGGTTTGTTCCAGTGGTTAATCACCTCTGCCATTAAAAACTCCTGCTTAGTTTCCAATTTGCACATTTATAGCCTTCAGCTTCCCACCACAGAAGCCCTTTGCATTGAGATTTTTGAGCTTTTTAGGAGCCTGCATTGTTTTTTCTCTCATGAACTCCTACAATGTCCTCAAATAATCTCTTTTTGGAAGCCCCTGGATGATGCACGTTGCAGATCCTGCTGTTTTGAAGAGGAACCCACAGAAGGGAAGGGGAGGCTTTTTGTGTTTCCAGGTGAATTATCAGAGGGGGGAAGAGAGGAAGGTTCAGAGATTTTTGTTGCATTGTTGGCTTTTCTTTTGCCTTTTAATATCAGGTCAGAGGCTCTCAAAAAGAACGGTGCTTTATATGAAGATGGGGATTTTTTACTAAAACTGGATTAACTTCACCCCTGCAGCAAGAAGCCAGGGGCAGCAGAAGTAGCAGAAAGTGGCTCAGTGTCAGAAAGTGGGAGAGGACAGTGAAAAAGCTTGGGATTGCTTGCTGGAAAAGGTGAAGATGAGTTTGGGGGGCTGAGAGGAGCTTGGGTGAATGAATGAATGGTGGTGATTTGGTTATGATGGTTCTTTAATCATGAAGGTTTAAGCCTGTTGAGGAATGGAAAAAGGATCTTTGTCACCATGATGTTCTTGCCCTGGAGATACAGAGCTACCAAGCCATTGCTGTCCTCTCCTGGAGGTTTAAACTGAGGATCAGCCTAGGCCATAGTTAGAAAATAACAAACAATGGTTTAAAATGGTCCCACTGGGTTCTCACATGCTCAGCTTTCAGGAAGAAATGGGTGTGTTTTGTACCTGGCCTGGCACCCACAGCTCTCCCTTTCTGCCACGCAGGATTCAGAGGCAGCCATGAAGCTTTTTGGTTATTTAGCAAAGTGGTGTCTATCAAAGTGAGCTTCCTCTTCTCTTTAATTTCAAATTTTCTGGAGAAGGAAGGAAAAAAAAAAAAAAACCAACACAAAACCATCTGAAACACCTGAAATATTGCTTTGTAGTCCTTGAACCTGGAAGTTTGTCGCTCGTGAAGTGCCTCTGTGGCACTGCATCCATTAGGCTTGTCACTCAGACCTTGTTTTCTGCATTTCAGAGGACTTTTGTCCCAGTTACATCCTTGAATGCTGAAAATGGTCTAAAGTTTGCCAAGTCCTTTTACCCATTGATGGCTGTGGGGAACTTTATTGCTGGTGTCCCAACCCTACATCTATCAGCAGGGAGATCTCCATTTTCTTGGTCATTGTCTGAAAAAGGGGAATATTTTCTTAGGCTTATGCCAATAAATAATCACACAGAGCACAAATATGTGTGTGATAAGGTCGAGGGCACTCGTGGTTATGGAGGGTCAGGGTTGAAAGTGGTCCCTGGGGACCAGTTTTGGTCTGTAGCTATCTCACCACCAGCAACTGCATCATAATTCTCATGTAGGTGTGTGTGCACTTTGGGTTCAGGTGTCACATTTGCAATCCATTGATCCTCACAGAAGGTATGAAATGAATCTGGCTGGATTAATTTGCTGGAAATATCATGTAGTGAAGGTGTGTAAATGGTGAGTCTGGTTCTGATGAGCAACCCTGCTCCCCAAAAGTGAGAGTACTCTAGTTTTCCAGAAGTAAAAGCAGAACCCTTTCAGAGGAAGCTTTAGGGCTCGCTTGCACTCACAGCCCAATGACTTGGCATTACAGCCTGAAGAAATTTGGCTTCCAAAAATGCTCTGGTGTGTTTACAGCTCGGTGCTGGCTGCAGCAGTGGGCTGGGAGCAGGGAGGCTCTTGTCTTTCTCTCCCTGCAGTAGATCTGTTTATACATAGCCCAAAGGTGCCTTTCCATGTGTTTGGGGAGATTTGACTTTATTGGTATCAATAGTCAGAAAACACAAACTTCCTCAAAGATTTTCTTCTATGGGAGGATCTATTTTAGGGCTTTCTTTTAAGGCTCTCTATGCACCAGAGCTTATTTTCCTCAATCCCAAGGCGCCCTTTCAAGACCCACTGATATTGATTTTGTAGCTACAGAAGAAGCCATCTGCCTGAGCACGCTTTCATTCCTGTGTCTCTTTGCACACCTGAGTTGAGACTGGTTAAACAAGGCTTCTGCATTTTATTGCAGCAGCTTAAATCCTCACACCTCGTTACAAAGCTCTTGAGGTGCTCCCCTTCCCCAGATCTGGAGAGCTCCTCCCAAAATGAGACTCTTTGGGCTCCAGATTTCCCTCTGGTAGCTTGGGCTCATGTTGCATTGGAGGTGCCAAATTTTTGCACTAAATAAAGAAATAAATCTCTAAAGCTATTGTTAGCAGCAGCAAGTGTAGGTGATAAGGGACAAAGTGACTTAGTGCTCTTCTGAGCAGAAGGATTTGGACAAAGCCACGTGTCTGCAACAGAACACTTGACCTGTCTTCCCATAAATACATTGCCTGCAAACACAGACATGGGGATTCTGCCCAGCTCAGGGATTCCTGTGCCAGAGAGCAGGGGCTAACCATGACCCTCAGCTGTTCCTGCCTCCTTGGGAGAGAGGGAAGGGACTCTTGCATGAGTGACAACGAAAGGAAAATGTACCACAAGATCAGTGAAGACTTTTTGGAAGGTTGGTTGTGTCTCCTGACTGGTGTGTCCTGCTTAGAGCAGGGAGGATCAGATTGCCCAGGAATTTCCCAGGTGTTCTTCAGGAGTCTGTTTACTCTGCTCTTCCCTTTGGATCCAGTTAGATATTGCACAGCTTACCTGAGAAGGTAATGGCCATCCTTCAGCTCTGAGGAAAGTGAGATCATTTTTTTGGAAGTCACTGCTGTTATTTGCCTTAGATGTTGTAAAGTTGCTCTGCCCAGGGAGAAGCTTCTTTAACACTCTTACTTCATCTGATGATTTTTTAAAGAGTTTTAGAGTGAGCTGAGGGACTTTGCAGCTACTGTTCCACTTTCCCTACCATCTGGTTGCTTCATGGATTTTCTATGCATTCCTGTTTGGTTTTTTTTATCCCAGTTTTCTAAGAAAATGAAGGTCAGGCTGTTGTTCTGCCCATGTGTGCTTGTCCACCCATGGATGTCCACCCATCCTATCAGCTTGAACCCTCTGCTCAACCTCAGCCAGACTTGTGGCAGAGATGGAGATCTCAATTTTACCATCTTCCCATGTTTCCCCACCAGCATTGTTTCTGCCTGGTCCATTTGACCCCATAGCAGGGGGACCTGTCAGCATCCAGGACAGGGACCTGTTAGACCAGGTCCCACACATCCTGTTGGGCTCCAGCCAAGATCCACCAATATACAGCTGGATAGAGAAGGCAAATAGGTGATACTGGCCAGGTGTGACACCCAGGCAGCATGAATATTGGTGTGTTCCTGAGGCTGTAAAACCAGGATCAGCTCCTGGGCATCATTTTGTGCTGCACATAGGAGAGAGGTTAGCATGAAATCTTCTCCAAATTGGTAACTACCAAGGGAGATCCAGGATCAATACAAATTGATCCCAATGCCATCTCGGTGACTGATACTTAAGCTAAACCTTCCAGTTTAATAGTCCTGTGGATTTTCAATTCAGCCTGAAAGCCTCTAAAAAAAAATAAACATCTCAGAAGAGCTGGTGAAGAATGCAGACCAGAGCAAGTGTAGACATGTGAGCATGGTGTAACTGCCTTTCCATCCTGACAGCAAATTGCTTCTGAACATCTTCTACATTTCACAAATGTGGTTGTGCTGAAAGGCAGGAGCGATGCTGGCAGGGCTGCTGCTGGGCGTTACGGGGGATGTCACCTGCTGGTGAGCTTGGCACAGAGGCTGAAACCTTGGCAAGGTACCATGGTAACATTTCCATACACGTGGTTATGGGTTCTTTGAGGGCTTTTTGGTTAAATGTCAATGTTTTCATGATATTATTCAAGGAGATTTCATTGCTCCAAAATCTCGCTGTGCCTTTGAAAACTGCTCTCAGTTTGCACGTTGCTGAGTGGAAAATGTGTCTGTCTCGACTGCTCAGAGATGGGGAGCAATGCTCAGTGCTTGTTGTAAAGCTCTGTAAAGTGGGGGCAGAGCTGGGGCCTCTTCCCCATTCCCATCCAGAGGAGATGGGTACATGCTGCTGCAGATTTAACACATTGAAGAGGCAGAAAGCTATTGACACCCTGTGCTCCAGCACCAGCATCTGTGGGATGGGTCCCATCAGCACTGGTTCACTTATGGTTTGAGTTGGTTCAGGGTCTCAGCTGGCACTGGAAGGAGCAGCCACAGGCAAGATTCATCCAATGTTGTGAGCTGGGAGGGACCCACCAGGATCCTGGAGTCCAACTCCTGTCCCTGCACAGGACAACCCCAACATTCACACCATGTCCCTGAGGGCCAAATGCTGCTGGAATCTTGTCAGGCTTGGGGCCATCAGCACCTCCCTGGGGAGCCTGTGCCAGTGCTCCACCACCCTCTGCCTCAAGAACCTTTTCCTCATGGCCAACCTCCCCCTCCCCTGCCACATCTTCCTGCCATGGCCTCTGCTCCTGGCGTTGGTCACCAGAGAGATCAAGCTCAATGTTACTGTGCTTCCAACATGGACATTTTGGCTAAATTCAAAATGAGCCTGGACCAATCTGGCAGTGCTTGTCCCCAGAATGACATTGACCACCTGGGTATTCCATGTTTCAACACAGGGAGCTTTGCCCAGCGTGGCGCTTTGCTTTATGAGCTCTCCCCCAGCCCACACCTTGCAATGCCCCTTTTTCCCACTCCCCCACCTGTGCAGGATCAGTTCTGACAGCAGGATCCCATCTGCAGGATGCTGAGTGCTCCTGATCCGCAGCTGTGCATCTCTGATTCGACATCTGGTGCTGGAGCTGCTGCTGGTCCAGGTTTGAGAATCTCTTGTTAAAATGGGAGACAGGCTGAGAGCTGCTGGAATTCAGCAGCTCTGCAGGGTTTCCATGGAATAATGTTGCAGTTTTGTAAGAAATAATATACCTAGGTGGTAGAATGAAATCCAGAATTTCTCACTCTGGGATATCTGAGGTCCTAAAACACATTCCAGGATCCCAGGTGGGAGCTGATTTTAAGCACCTCAGCCCTCAGAGGAGATGCATTGTCAATTGTTTTTAATGGTTGTAGAAGTGAAAGCACAGAAGATGATGCACTGAAATATGTCACTTGTGGTTACTCTGTCCATGGGTGAGGTCCCTTCACCCAGGGACCAGGGCAGGTGGGTGCCAACATCAGTCCCCAGCCCCATGGATTCACCACACGCTGCGTTTGCAGTGTGAGCTCACCCTACAGCTCCCTTTGCAGCTGTTAGATTTAAATTTCCTTTAATTTGGTAGGGTTTTGAAAATCAGGGTAATTGCTTTTACATTGAGTGTGTGATTATTGAAGAGCAAACACGGATTGATTGCTGCCTGGCTACTTTGTGGTGGGACTGGAAGCTAATGAAGGTGGTGTGAAGGGCTGGAAGTGTCTCTGCAGCCCTGTTTGCTGGGACCTGGAGTGATTCTGAAGCTGGCATCACCCATGTGTGGTGTTAAAATTCCCCATCTTAGTGCAGAGCAATGGATCAGAGTGAGCAATAGATCAGAGTGAAATACATTAATTGGCAAGTGCTGGGAAATTACAGATAGGCTTAATGAAAAAGAAAACCTTGTTTACGGTTTCTAATGCGCCGCTGAAGCAACTGGCTCCCAAATAAAAATACTTAAAATGACAATTAGGATTTATTTACATAATTACTGCAAGAGAAATCCTAGGTACGTGCTGAGCAGTGCCAGAGAAACCTCAGGGCTTTTCTTCTCCTCTTCCCTGTGTCTCCAGGTGAGTTTGCTCTGGGTTTAGTCTGCTCAAGCTTTTACTCACTCAGTGAGGCAAGAAGGCATTAGTTACAAAATTAATGCATATAGATGTATATATACATTTGTTTTATTGACTGTGGTAAGAACATATGGCTGAGTAAGAGCCAGATCATCCTTGTAATTGTAGTGTTGGCTGGAAAACGATGCAGTAGGTGGCACTTATCTCTTTATGGCAAAGCAAGCTGGTGTCCCGGCGTAGCTGTAGTGAGAACGCCCTTGGAGTTTCTTTCCAAGGGGTTGTGTCTCCCACTGGTGTGAGTGAGATCTGCCAAAGTTGCCATATAAATTTCTCTTAATGGTCTGTTCCAAACCGTCCTGGCCACCTTCCAGCCCCTGTGGAGACCCTGGGCCAGATCCTCAGCTGATGTCTGGGTGGCTCTGTTGACTCTGTTGATTTATATCTGCTGGAGATGTAGAGTATGAAATGCAATAGGCCAGTGATGGGGGTTGTGCTGATTGAAACCAGCCAAGGGTATGACAAATCTTCCTCTTAATATTTCAATTGACTTTGGCAAACTTGCCTCTTTCTTGTGTATCCTAAATCAACGTGTAAGTGCTGCTGACAGTAATTTCCACTTTTGTCTGTGCAGATGGCTGCCCTTCACTAGGCTGCGGTGTTTATACCTGCTCAGTTTGCAAACACTTCCCTGCTACAGCCTCCCATTGAGCTGTATTTTTCTTTAGCTGTCACATTTGTGAGATGAAAATGTTCTTTGTTGGGTCCTGCTCGAATGTGAATTCTCTTCTTCCAGCGAGGTGCCGGTGCGACGTGCGTCAGCACCGACGCTCTGGGCAGGGAGGGATGAACCATCTTAGGGGTCTAGATGTTCCAGAGTGGGATCTGAGAGCTGGCATCCAGCCCCTTGCATGGCTTTGAAAGTCATACCACTGGATCCTATGACTTTTTAATTGCATGTCAGTGTAGACCCTTATGTACTGTGTAATTATGATCAACCAGCAAATCTCTAGGCTGAAAGCTGCTGTGTGTGTGCTACAGGCTTGTGTTCTCCTAAGGCACCGCTGTTCTGTCTCTTGTTCAGCATAAAAAAGCAGCTGTTGCTGTTCTGTTTGGGTTTTTTTAGCTCCTGGCTTCGACACTAAATCAAATCTGCAATCCATCAGTCATGCACCCAACATCAGCACACCTTCCGCGGTGCAGGGTGCTTTGGTCCAGCTGCTTGTTGGAGGCAGGCTACTGCATTAATCAAATAAAACAATGACAACCCTTTACAGTTCTCTTCTCTTCTCTCTTGTGCTCAGGGAGAAGATGCCATTCCACCATGTAACAGCTGGCTTGTTGTACAAAGGCAACTACCTGAACCGCTCACTCTCCGCTGGCAGTGACAGCGAGCAGCTAGCGAATATCTCCGTGGAGGAACTGGATGGTGAGCAATGTCCTTAGGGCTTTCCAGAGGGAGCTGGGAATGGGGAAAGGCTTGTTTCCACCTTCTCTGTGGCCTTGTCACATGCAATAACCGGAGGTGTTCTTCTGAGAAGCAAGGAGCAAAAGGCAGGTCAGAAATGAGATGGCTCAGCAGGTCTGGGACAAGGGAAAGGTCCCCGACCAAAGTTGTGTTCAGAGCTGGAGGATGATTTTAGCCTCAGGTTTTGTTCTTCTGCCCAGAAAGAAGGCAGCTTTTTGAAAGACTAAGGATGCTTTTTATGGGTAAAACTTTGCAAGAGGAAAAGTTAGGCTGCTATGGTTTTTAGAAAGATGTCTTTAGCCTTTCCTGGGGACCTGCAGAGCTGAATCTGTCTTCCTAACAAGTCTTCTCATTTGCTTTGTGGCCTTTCAGCAGTGAGGTTTCTCTGTATGTCTCCATATAACAAGAGGTACAGAGGTGGCTTGTGGCTTAAGAAGCTGGGAAGAGCTTTAAAATTCCCTTTTCCAGGTCAGTGACTGGGAGCACAGACTGGCCTCAGGCTGGCAAAAGCCATCAAGAAGGTTGTTCACATCTGCTGCCTGTAGGATCCCATAATTTCTTCCCTAGAAGCTGGTTGCTGCTAATCCCTTCTGCCTGCAGACGGGATGTGAGGCCAGGTAGACTCCCAGTCTGGTTCATGGTGGGAAGATCTCTTTTCTCAGCAATTTGTGGCTCACCAAGGTCATTTCTAAGCAAAAGTTAATGTCGTTGACCGCTGCTCTTTGAAGGCTGTGGAACAAATTGAAGCTCTTGGTTTGCTTCCCAGTGGACATTTGGGTGATCATAATTAGTGGTCCCAATGGGGAGCTTGATGAGGAAATGAACAAGGGAATGGTGCAAGGTGGGAATGGTCCTTCCAGGACAGGTTAGATGCATTTGGGCAAAACAGAGGGCCAACATTTTTGCCAACTCTCCCCCTTTTCCCCTGTGCTTTGGTAAATCACACCTCAGTTTTCAAACCTTTTCGTCTCAGAACCTTTTGATTTGGTTTTGCAAGCTTTATGCTGACTTACCTTAAGTACAAAAAAGATTTCCTGGGTATTTGTAACTGCTTCTGTTCTTCCTAATGGCTATGTGCTGAACTCAGCTTAGGTGAGAGATGCCATGTGAGAAACCACTTTCAGTGCAGCTTAGCAAAGACCCTGAGAACACAGGGACTGCAGAGATGTCTCCAGGCTCTTCTCCTGGCTTACAGGAGCTTTGCTTGAAGATTTGAGTTGGTGAGCAGGACTGAACTGGCTCAGCTTCTGTGCATCTTATAGATGACAAATTCTGTTGCAAGGTAAAGCCCAGCTGTTGTCCCTGTTGGGGATGAGAGGGGTTGGCTGAGCAGACAGGAGGGCGTTGGATGAAGTCTGGCAGTTTATTTCCAACACAGAGAACAAGGGTTGCTCTGCTGTGCCCACCCTGGGTACAGCACATCTGCTCTAACTGCCTTTGAGACTTGCAGTCAGGAGCTGATTCCAGTGGCATCAGGGCTGCAAACCAGTGTCGGGGCTGCAAACCAGTGTCAGGGCTGCAAACCAGTGTCGGGGCCACCCCGTTGCATGAGGGAAACTCCTCCTTGCATTGTTCCCTTGCTGTTTGCATGGCAGTGGTCAGTGGCTGGACATGAAAGGGAAGCCCACTGTCATTTCCATCTTTCCCATGTCTCCCTGCTGTCAGGCCAAGCCACATCAAGCTCCTCCAAGCTTCATGAGCCCTCTTGACGTTGCTTTCCCACCAGCAGCTCCTGGCTGGGAGCAGCAGCTGTGGAAGTGAGCAGAGCACAGCTCCATGGCCAGACCCACCTTCCTCAAGGAGAAACCAGCACTCGAGAGGCTGTGGATCACCTCCATTAATTAACAGCAAATGAAGTGAACTAGGTGTAGAGGAGGTGTCTTTCCAGAAGGCAGCAGCTGAGTCGCTGCTAATGTGAGTGCCACATCCATGTGCTGTGGTCAGTGCCCCATTATAACTGTGCTACTGAACTGGAGGGCAGCAGAGTTCATTCATCTCTGTGCTCAAAGAGTATCCTCCTCCTTCTTCAGGAGGATGGTTAGAGCTCTTTGACTAATCACCCATTTATTCTCTGGCTGTTAAGCACAGGCTTCTTGTTAGAATTTAGTTATATTTTTTTCTGACAGCCTTTTGCTTTACAAACACCTATTTTCGAGGGCTTTGTGTCTTTGCCATGAAGATGTGCCTCAGTTCTTTGCCTAGCAGAGAAGAGCTCAACCTCAGGCCATCTTTTTCCACCTGCAAACACAGAAGTGGTACTGAATTGATTCATGTCTGCTAAAGCCTGAGAAGCATGAGAAGCTGGAGATCCTTTTCTGTGTGCCAGCTACCAGAGTAGAGCCTAACCACTGGAAATTATCTGTAATCCCCACTATCTGACTGTGTTTTGTCACCAGTTTTGTCCTTGGCACTGGTGAGGCTGCAGCTCGAGTGCTGGGTTCAGTGTTGGGCCCCTGACTCCAAGAAGGACCTGGAGGTGCTGGAGTGTGTCCAGAGAAGGGAACGGAGCTGGGGAAGGGTCTGGAGCACAAGTGTGCTGAGTTCCCGGCTGAGGGAACTGGGGGTGTTGAGCCTGGAGAGAAGGAGGCTGAGGGGAGACCTTCTGGCTCTGTCCAAGTCCCTTGGAGGAGGGTGCAGAGAGGTGGGGGTGGGTCTGTTCAACCAAGGACCAAGGGACAGGACAAGAGGAAATGGCCTCCAGTTGTGGCCAGGGCAGCTGAGATGGGATGTGAGGAAGAATTTCTTTGCTGAAAGGGTTCTGAGGCATTGGAAGGGGTTGCCCAGGGCAGTGGTGGAGTCCCCATCCCTGGAGGGATTGAAGAGTCGTGTAGACACAGTGCTGAGGGACATGGGTCAGTGGGGACTGGTCAGTGTTGGGTTCATGGTTGGACTCGATGATCTTAAAGGGCTTTTCCCATCGAGGTAATTCAGTGATTGTGACACCAGATCAGTGCCTGGGTGTGTTGGTAGTTGGTGAAGGTACCACTGTTCACTGCCCAAACCCAAACCAGAAATAGTCTTTCTGCCTTTAAGCATAAACTAGCTCAGGGTGAGTAACAAAATGTTCTTCCTTGAGCAGTTAATGTCAGTGTATGGGAGCTTTGTGGATATATCAAGCTGTGATAGCTCGATGCCAATAACATATTTGCATTTAATCTCACAGGCTGGAAAAGAGATGCCAAATTCTCCTTGGTTTCTTTTTCAATGAGATTTGGCTCCTGAGGGAGTTCCAGCCTATTGAGAATTTTCAGTGGCACGTATTAAATTATTAAAGGTTTGAAGCTGGGGAAGTCGATGGGAATTTTCTATAATGCTCCTCTGCATTCAAAGCTCCAACAAGTGCCTGATCTGTTGGGATTTTTCCAGCAGACTTTGTGTGTGTGTGTGTTTAGCATTGGATATCTCAGCAGCGTTCACTTTGGGAAGGATTTCTGCAAGCTGGGGCTCTGGGATGCTGCAGGGTGAAGGCACTGCCCAGCCTGGCTGGGGTGCAGTGTGTCTCCTCCTGCATCTCCCTGCAGTCAGTGTGGATAAACTCTCTGTGTTTGCAGCATGCAGGGGGTGGATGAAGGATGATATGGAGATCAGGAAATCAAAAATATTTCTGACTTCGAGTAACATAAAGGGGAAGGTGGGTCTGGCCATGGAGCTGTGCTCTGCTCACTTCCACAGCTGCTGCTCCCAGCCAGGAGCTGCTGGTGGGAAAGCAACGTCAAGAGGGCTCATGAAGCTTGGAGGAGCTTGATGTGGAGATCAGGAAGCCAAAAATATTTCTGACATCAAGTAACAGAAAGGGGAAGAGGTGCAGGTTTTTGGGTGAAGGTGCACAATTCAGGGCAGCGTGCTTAGGGTGCTGCTCTCCCTCCTCTCCGACCGCTTATTTTTCTCCTATGAAAACTTTTCTGACTTGCATCAACCATCTGTCGACTTTAACTCCTCTCTGGTTTTTTTCCATCCTGCTTTAAATACTATACTGGCAGCAAGGAGAGAGGCTGGAGAGATAGCAGGTCACTCTGCTGATGGCTTGTCTATTCCTAGCAGCCCTGTTTGCTATTTACGGTTCGGTAGTAGCGGGAGGGTTTTTCAGAGCTGTCACCGTCACAAAGGGAATTAACTCCCAGAAAGCTGGAGCAGGTGATACTTCCCTTCCTAACAGCAAATAAATGACCAAGCTGAAAGTGGCAGGTCATCCATTACCTGTCTCTTAGGGACTGTGAGGTACGATGGGTTGGATGTGTTGCTGCCATATGCTTCGTGGTTCCTATGCAGGAGGTTGTAAATGAAGGCTGGGAGGAACTGGTTTATGGATGGATTTTCTGGCTATTGTTGGTTGATAGAAAATCGTGGCACAGTTTGTGCATCCTCTGTGGTTTCCACATCCCTCCTAAAACCAGCTCCTCTCTTGATGTTCTGAAGCACTTGGAGTATTTTTAATAAAGAATGGTGGATGGAAATCATCATGTCAAGCTTGAGTCATCCACCTCCATAGGCACTTTCTAAAGGGTATTGTCAGGAGGTAAAAACATTTCCATAGTAGGAACCTGACAAATATCACCTGAAGGGAGGCACATGCATTCTAAGTAGGCTTTGCAAAAAGTGGCTGTGAAATGCATCCTAGTCAGTGCCTTGCAGGGAAAACCCAGATGTGAACCACAGCAGAGGCTTTTTGTCCAGAAAGACACCTGATAATCCTTACCTGACCCAGATTCCTTGGAAATCAACAGCATCCACGCCAGCAGGACCAGGGAAGTCATCCTTCCCCTGTACTCAGCACCAGTGAGGCTGCAGCTCGAGTGCTGGGTTCAGTGTTGGGCCCCTGAGTCCAAGAAGGACCTGGAGGTGCTGGAGCGTGTCCAGAGAAGGGAACGGAGCTGGGGAAGGGTCTGGAGCACAAGTGTGCTGAGTTCCCGGCTGAGGGAACTGGGGGTGCTGAGCCTGGAGAGAAGGAGGCTGAGGGGAGACCTTCTGGCTCTGTCCAAGTCCCTGACAGGAGGGTGCAGAGAGGTGGGGGTGGGTCTGTTCAACCAAGGACCAAGGGACAGGACAAGAGGAAATGGGCTCCAGTTGTGGCCAGGGCAATTGAGATGGGATGTGAGGAAGAATTTCTTTGCTGAAAGGGTTCTGAGGCATTGGAAGGGGTTGCCCAGGGCAGTGGTGGAGTCCCCATCCCTGGAGGGATTTAAAAGATGGGTAGGTGAGGTGCTCAGAGATCTGGTTTAGCAGTGGACAGATATGGTTGGACTTGATGATCTCAAAGGTCTTTTCCAACCAAACAATTTTATGGTTCTATGGCAGCAGGATAGCTACTGGCATCTCGTACCTTAGACCACATAGCCCTTGCCCAGGTGGGGTCTGTGGTATCTACAAGGCTTTTTCTAGGCTGGTAGGGTTTTTTGTGGCTTGTTTGGTTTGGTTTGGGTTTTTTGTGGTTGTAGACATCAGTCTGGCCACCTTGATACACTCCTTAAGGTTGAGATCCACCAGTGCATGGTTCTGCCAGCCTGAACTGGAGATGTCAGCCCAGCAATGTGTGAAATGAGGGGAAAGCTGCTGGCTGCAGGAGCTTGGGGTGCAGTAGACTTCAGGGCAGGAATCTGGGGACTTCCCTCACCAGGGGACTTTTCTACCATTATAGCTTATATATCATGTTGCAGGTTGTGCTTTACCTGGTTTCTCCTTCTCCCCAGCAACTCATCTTCTGTCATCTGCAGAAGCTCTTAACTGGGTCACTCTTGCCTGGGCTCCTGTGTAAGTCTACCACAAGCAGCTTCAGCTGGGAAACAGCTCTTGAAATGATTTGTAAAGCATGATTAAATGATGCCCATATGGATTTTGCATTAACAGTTGTCTCCCACATGCCCATAATTCAAGCAGTGACAAGTGGCTGAAGGTGTCTTGGGGCTGCAGCTGGTTCTGGAATCCCAGCAGCACAGGAGGTGGTTGGCCATGGGACTGGTGGCACACTGGGTCCCTGCTGGGAAGGGGGACCAGGTCAAATAGTCCTACATCACAAACACAGCTTTGCCATCCAAGCTCTGCCTTTGAAAATAAGGCCCAAATTCAGGGTGGTTACCCTTTTGTGCATGTCTGATATCACAGAATCCCAGCCTGGTTTGGGTTGGAAGGGACCTTAAAGCTCCTCCAGTTCCAACCCCCCTGCCAGCAGCAGGGACACCTTCCACTAGACCAGGTTGCTCAAAGCCTCATCCAACCTGGCCCAGAACACTTCCAGGGAGGAGCAGCCACAGCTTCTCTGGGCAACCATATGATGATCCTTGGATGTTGCAGGTCCTGGGAGGGGAGGGACCATGATGCTGTAGAGCACTGTCACCTTGCAGGCTTGTTTGGGGGCTGTTATTCAGCAGAAACTCCCTGAGCCATGAGGATGGTAGGTGATCCAGATCCTTGTTCCCTCTCCTGTTATCAGTAAGGCTCAATAAACAGTCTCTTGCTTGCTGGAGGGTCAGGGCTGCTGTGCAACCCCTCGTATCTCTCTCCAGGTGTTGATTTTTCTCCAGGTCTATTTGTTTGCTAGCAGAGGTTTTCATCCCGCTGATGGGTGCAGAAGGTAAAGGGGCAGGCAGATCCCCTCCAGCCTCCAGAGCCAGCTGGCTGCACCGTGTTGGCGGCTGAGACTGATTATCTTTGGTGTCCCAGGTGAGATCAAACAGTGTTGTGGAGCAGGGATGTGCTCCAGGAGGGAAACCCAGGGGGGCAGAGGCATTAGTCACTTGACTGACTCATGTAGCAGCAACAGGCTGAGTCTGGTCCTCTTGGCTTTTTGTCCATGGGAAGGAAAAAAAACCCCAAAACAAAACAAAAAACCACTTGGAAAGAGAAAGAAATAAGGAAGAAAGAGTGTCCTGTTGGCAAGGCTGGAGTTGCAAAGATATTCTCTTGGGATAGGAGAAGCTCCTGTGATAGGTTGGACTAGATGTCCTTTAAAGGTCCCTTCCAACTCAAGCCATTCTATGACAGGAGGTGTAACAAGGGGGAGCATTATAAATATCTAAAGGGACAGTGTCTAGAGACTCTTCTCACTGGCACCCAACAATAGGACAAGAGGCAGCAGGCATAAACTGCAGCATAAGAAGTTCCACCTTCCTATGAACATGAGGAAGAACTTCACTGTGAGGGTGACTGAGCACTGGGACAGGCTGCCCAGAGAGGTTGTGGAATCTCCCTCCCTGGAGATATTCAAAACCCACCTGGACAAAATGCTGGTTCATGTGCTCTAGGAGTCTCTGCTTGAGCAGGGTGGTTGGATTAGATGTGACCTTTAGAGATCCATTCCAACCTCAGCCATGCTGTGATTCTGTGGTGTGCTGGGCTCTGGTCACACTGAGATGCTCTGACAGCCAACACATGTGCATGGGTCACCAAAACTGTGCTTCAGTGGCAGCCCTGCGAGCAGCTTGTTAATGAAGTGGCTGGGACTGCATAAAGCTCATTTTCCCTGCTGCAAAGTTCTTTTTAACGAGAGGTTTCTCCACAGTGTCTGCACCGGGAGTGATCATGGCTGGAAATGGAATCATTTGTGTCCTATATTGGACTTTAATAGCGTTTCATGTCTCGGAATACCAAACTGCAGCATCACTATGCAGATCCTTCCGTGGCCAGAGCAGCTCTATCTCACTCTGCTCAGCTCTTGCTGCTGCTTTTCCAGTGTGATGTTTTAATTACAGTGGGGTTTTCCCTGGGACTCAGCAGTTTCAGGTGTGACACAACCTCTGCTTAAAAATCAACAACTCTCACAGTGTTGATATTCTGCAAAGTATTGTTTTATTGCAAGGGCTGTGTTTGCTCCAGACAGTGTCCAGGGAAGGAGGAGAATGGAGACATGGTGGCTGCCTGGCCCAGGTTTAGCCCTGCTGAGGTTCAAGGGAATTCCCTGAGGAGGTGACTTACAGTTACCACCCACCATGGGCTGCCCCAGCCTCATTAGTGGTCTCCAGATGTCAGCACTGACTGGTGCAGCTGGCAGATGTGAGGTCCCTGCCCTGCTGCAGTGCATCTGGAAGGGTTTGGTTCTCCACTGCTGGCTTTGGGGAGCTTTCCCCCACCTTGTACAGAGGTGCTGCAGGCAGACAGAATCATAGAATCATCCAATGTTGGGAGTTGGAAGGGACCCACCAGGGTGATGGAGTCCAACTCCTGTCCCTGCACAGGACAAGCCCAACATTCACACCATGTCCCTGAGGGCCTTGGCCAAATGCTGCTGGGATCTTGTCAGGCTTGGTGCCATCAGCACCTCCCTGGGGAGCCTGTGCCAGTGCTCCACCACCCTCTGCCTCAAGAACCTTTTCCTCATGGCCAACCTAAACCGACATCCGTCCATCCATCAGCAAGACCTTCTACTGTTTTCCTCCAGAAAAGCTTTTTTTCAACTAAATTAGTAGCACTTCTCATCCCAAACAGGCAGTGATAACGTTTGGACAGACAAAGTGGCAGAGCACAGGGAGGTCTGGCTCCTCTGGGTTTCACTAGAGAGGAAGACCTTGTCTTGAAGGTTTGAGCTCCTGCATTGCCTTAGGAACCACTGGGGTTGAACATCAGCAGTGGGTTTCCCTAGAACTAGAGATCCTCAGCAGGAAGGTGGCAGAAAGCTGTGGACTGGGGGAAAAACTAGAACTGGAAGTGTTTCCACTCTCCACCACTTTACAGCCCAAGCCCTACACAAGGTGCCAGTACTTTGGTAGGTTGGTTACCAACAGGGACAAACTTTTTTTGGGTGCAGCTTTGGGAAGAGCTTGCAGAGGGTCCATTCCCCCTGTCCCACACCCTCTCTGCCAAAGGAGGGGATGTGTCACCTGGACTCCCTCCCCCCAGAATACAAGAACAGGCTGCAGCATCATCTCCGAGGAAAGAGTCCCTCCAGCAAGAGAGTATAAATAAAATGAGATTGGCTGCCAACAAATTAGAATTACAGGGACACCATCTGGACAACAATTAAAGAGATGGTTTGAACTCCAGCTATGCTGACATAGTTATTGGAGCTGGCTGGCGAGCGGGTGAGTTATTAGTGGTGGATATTCAGATACCCTTGCTCAGAGGCTTCAGGGTTTCTGGCTTATTGTAGTGGAGAAGGAGACTTCTCCAAGCTGGAAGATGATGATTTTTGGGAAGAAGGCTGCAGACTGTGTCTTCATCCAGGTCTTTCCAAACCTGCTGGTTTGGTCTCTGAGTGCAGAGATGCTGCTGAGGCCCTGGTGCTCCCTGACGTGCCGTGGGTCGTGCCGGGCTCTGGGTGGGGCGAGCTGATAACTCACTGCCTGCCTTGCCTCAGGCCACAGCAGCAGAGCACATTCAGCTCAGGAGCTCAACATGCTTTAAAAGGGGTTTAAATCTTGCTGCGACACGTTTATACAAATTTTAATATGGATTTTTAATTTTTTATGCGAGCTCCTGGGCTGGATCATTAATTGTACAAGTGCCTTCAATCCCTTGCCTTAAAACTCTGGCTTCAGCAAGTGATTCCTGTTCTAGTGAGTGTTGCTGTGTGGACTCAGGGGTCTCATCCTCACCTGCTACCTTATTGCTCTGCAAATGTACCCCCTGGGCAGTGGCTTTTAGCTGTGCATGGGAGGACAGAGGCCAGGACAGGGTCACAGCAGCCCAGACCCATAAGGACAGGGGGGTTGGAAGGAAAGGAGACTGAATGCCTCTGTCTCCCCCATATTCCAGATGAAGGCAGAGGAGAGATGTGGATCACAATCACTGAATTACCTTGATTGGAAAAGCCCTTTAAGATCATCAAGTCCCATCATGAACCCAACACTGACCAGTCCCCACTGACCCCTGTCCCTCAGCACTGTGTCTACACAACTCCTCAATCCCTCCAGGGATGGGGACTCCACCACTGCCCTGGGCAACCCCTTCCAATGCCTCAGAACCCTTTCAGCAAAGAAATTCTTCCTCACATCCCATCTCAACTGCCCTGGGCACAACTGGAGCCCATTTCCTCTTGTCCTGTCCCTTGGTCCTTGGTTGCACAGACCCACCCCCACCTCTCTGCACCCTCCTTGCAGGGACTTGGACAGAGCCACAAGGTCTCCCCTCAGCCTCCTTTTCTCCAGGCTCAGCACCCCCAGTTCCCTCAGCCGGGAACTCAGCACACTTGTGCTCCAGACCCTTCCCCAGCTCCGTTCCCTTCTCTGGACACGCTCCAGCACCACAGGATGCAGCAGGACACTGTCTGCATGTCCAGCCAGGTGACCACCTCTGAGCACACCTTTTTGTGTTGGTCCAGCTCCCAATGAGCTCATTTGAGATGTGGTCAGTCTGTCCAGAGCATCTTTCCCTGGCAAAGACAGGCATTGATTTCTGACCCAGGTGGGTGGCTTTTGGAGCTGAGCAGGGCTGACAGTGCCAGGGGAACAGAGGTTTTTGGCTGAAGCAGCCTGGGAACACCTTCTCCAGCCCAGAAATGGAGGTGATGGTGCTTCTTTTTTGAGTTGGATGGGAAGTGTCTCTCCTTCCCAAGCCGCAGGGCTGGGGCACTGGGAATGAAACCTCAGCTCTGCAGAAGCCACAGCAGCTCTGGAGAGTCCAGCAGTTGGTTCCCAGCTGAAAATTACTCTGATAAACCATTTCTTCTCATTTAACTGCACAGAAGCATGACCTCAGATGCTGGCCTGTGTTTAAGTTGCCTCAGACATTCCCCCCGTGGTGCTGAGTGCCGAGCAAGTGACTTGGTATTTATTTCATTTCCCCAGGGTCACCTTATGGGTGCTGGGCTGGGGGCTTGGAAAAGGCCCAGAGAAGCCATTGGAGTGAGTTGGTAGACAAATGGCTCAAGCAGCACAGCCCTGAGAGAGGAGACCCTCAGTTCTGGGCTCCCCAGTTCAAGAGGGACAGGGATCTTCTGGAGAGCGTCCAGTGAAGGCCACAAAGATGATGAGGGGCTGGAGCATCTCCTGTGTGAGGAGAGGTGAGAGAGCTGGGACTGTTCAGCCTGGAGAAGAGCAGCCTGAGAGGGGATCTGATCAATGTCTGTAAATACCTGAAGTGTGGGGGCCAATGGATGGGGCCGGGCTCTTCTTGGTGGTGCCCAGTGACAGGACAAGGGGCAATGGGCACAAACTGGGACACCAGAAGTTCCAGACAAACCTAAGGAAAAACTTCTTCACTGTGAGGGTGCCAGAGCCCTGGGCCAGGCTGCCCAGAGAGGGTGTGGAGTCTCCATCTCTGGAGATGTTCAAACCCACCTGGACACTTTCCTGTGCAACCTGGTGTAGGGAACCTGCTCTGGCAGGGGGGTTGGACTGGATGATCCCCTGAGGTCCCTTCCAACCCCACCATGCTGTGATTCTGTGACCTGAGCACTGGTGTGGATGGTTGTGAAGTGTAGGAGACCTGAGGGTCTCATGAGAGTTGCCAGGTCTCCAGTTGCACAGATAATGTCTTAGAGTTACTCAGCATTGGGCTTTTCTGATCCCTCCTTTAATTACCATGATTTAATTGCCATGATCTCAAGGATTTGGAGGTTATGGTGATGTTCTGCACACTGTGCACGTGGCCTTTTTGTGGTTGTGATGCTGTGGACTGTCAGGTGCCCCTCTGAGCTGTAGACACTGATATTTTAGCTGGGCTCTATTAGTTCACTGTGGCTTTCAGCACGTCAGGTTTAATCAAGTCATTGCAAACCAGAAGCAAACTTGAATCAATTCCCTCGCCTCTGTTGGAGCAGCCACCTCACCACAGCACAACCATCTGCAGAAAGCCTCTGTTCTGCACTGTGTCTATGTGCTGTCTACAGAGGAATGCTCAGAAATAGGTTCACCCCCTAAATTATGAGGTTTAGGAGTAAAAAGTTGTGGTGGTTTCACTTGGCTGGCAGCCAAACACAGCTGCTCGCTCACTTTTGCCCCCCCCTGGGTATAGGGGAGAGAATTGGAAGGGTAAAAGTGAGAAAAAGTGTGGGTTGAGGTAAAAATCCAGGAAGAGCCAGCCTGGCTGATCCTGGTGAGGATCCCCCACTTTCCAGTCAGCCCTGGTTAAGGTACTGACACGATGTGATATGAGATGGAATAGCTCACTGGCAGAGCCAAATGCCAGTTGTGGGGTTTCTTAATTACTATGCTTCCCCCCCCCAAACCAGTCCTTTGCACTTGCTGACTAGCAAAACACGGTGACCTTGTACTTCCAGCAACAGCTAAAAACATCAGTGTGTTATCAAGATTCTTCTCACAACAAATCCCCCACTGAGACCAAAACAAAGTGCTGTTCTGGGTAGGAAGAAGCAAATTAACTCTATCCAGCAAAACCAGGACAGATGCACATGCAGAGGAGCAGGAGTCCAGGTATCTATTTGTAGTTCTTCACTGGGATGTTTTAGCCGTTGCTGATTTTTTGTGCCTCAGTTTACCTTGCAGCTGCAATACTTGTGAAGGAGGAGGAGAGTAATATGTCTGTCACTGCTTGAGGTGCTGCAGGACCTCTGCATCAAGCATCATCTGTGGATCTTGCTCCCCATGAGCAATGGCTTTGCTTTGTCTCCCAAGTCCCTGTGCCACTGTGCCTGTGGTCACAGCCTGTTGGTGACACACAGAGGTGACTGGCACAGAGGACACTGGCTTGGCATGGTAGTGCTGTGACAATGACAGGGAGAAAAACTCAGTGATCCAGAAAGAGTTTCACCTGGTTCTTTTGAAGATGTTTTTTTATTCAAATGCCACTCAAAGCGGTGCCATGTCAAGGTTAGTGGCCCCTGTTGGGCTGTTGGGACA
Organism: Caprimulgus europaeus; assembly: GCA_907165065.1. Next base: position 11,052,220 of record OU015544.1, on the reverse strand, counting down.
TCTGCTCAGTGCTACCAGACATCATCTGGGTCCTGCTGTGTTCCTGGGCCACAGCCATCGCCGCAGCTGAGCCTGCTCTGCCGTGGCTGCTCACGGGGTTTGTGGTCCTCGTCCTCTCGCCTCTGCTAACAAGAAAGTGCATTTATCTTCCTGAGGACAAGGCCAGTGGCTTGGCAGAGCGAGGAGTCAGGGAGGCAGGTGATGGTGATGCTGGGAATTAAGCAAACAGATCTGGCTGTTCTCTCCCCCTGGCTGGAAACTCTTGTTTCCCAGTTTGCCTTGGCCAGTGGTGGGTCTGAGAGCACCTCAGCCCTATCTGAGAGGAGAAATAGGTGCCAAAGCCAGGCTGATGAACTGAGCTGTGCAGGGATGCTCCCTCCCAGGATTTGGACTGGGTGGGTTCCCAAAAAAATCCGAGCTGGGGCAGGCAGGGGGAGAGGACGGGTGGCAGGGGAGGAACGTGGGGCTGGCTGTACTGCAGCGGGATGGGCAGGATGGGTGCTGAGTGAGATGGAGCTGAGGGGGCAGAGGACAGGCTCTGGAGCTGGAGAGGAGGTGAGAGGATGGGCAGCTGCACCCAGTGCTGGATTTGCTGTTCCTGGAGCTAAACAAGCTGCCAGCCAGAGCCATGTCCAGCCAGAGCCATGTCCAGCAGTCATCAGCTTCTGCAGGACCCTGTGGCCGCAGCCACCAGCCAGATGGGTACAGGGGAGCGGGAGCCCAGCAGGGAAGCTCTGCTTTTTCAGCTTGGCTGGCTTTGGTGACATCAAAGGGGATCAGCACCAACCCTTTGAAGTCAGCCTGAGCTCCTGCCTGCCTGTGAAAACAAAGAGGTGCCGATCTCCAGGGTGACCGCGATGCTCTGAGGAGGTGGGTGCTGTGCAGGACCACAGCCAGGGCCGTGCAGGTGTGGCCATGCTCCTGGGCGTGCTGCTGAGGTGTGATGGTGGTGGTGATGACCTTTGCTTCTCCACTCTGACACTGAGTGTCAGGGATGTGTCCAGGAGCACAGAGCGTGCAGCAAAGCTCAGCAGAGCCAGAGTGGTGGTTCACAAACTGCTCTGTGAGCCTTCAGTGCCAGAGCAGCCACTGCAGCGGAGGGTGCACGGGCTGAAATCACTGCAGTTCCGAAGGCTGATGCCAATCTGGCTCAGATTCTTCACTTTCCAAATGAAATGAGTTAAAACTGTGCTGGGTGTATGATTTTTTTTGCAGGCAAAGGTCAGCCCAAGGTTCTGCACCTCCTGTGTCGCTGGGCGATGCTGCTCCACGCAGGGCTGTGCTCCCAGGGAGCAGGGAGGGCTTGGCCAGGGGCTCTCTGAGGACCTTGCACCATGGGGGGTTGTGGAGGATGAGCTGAGCCAGGACTTTGCTGTCTGCCCTGGTCTCTAATTCATCTCCACACTGAATGATTGTTGTGTGCTGGGTCCAGCTGAGAGGACCGAGAGGGTGGGATTGCAGTGGTGCTGTTGGGACCAGCAGCAGGACCTGTCTGAGCACCACATGAGGCAACACTCAAAATGAGTTGTTGTCCTGGTTTTGCTAGGATAGAGCAAATTTTCTTCTCAGCAGCTAGAACAGTGCTGTGCTTTGGTTTCAGTGTGGGATTTGGTGTGAGAAGAACATTGATAACATGCTGATGTTTTTAGTTGTCACTGGAAGGTGAAGGACTTTTCAGCCTCCCAGTATTTTGCTGGTCTGCAGGTGCAAAGGACTTGGAGGGGTGGGGGAGCATAGTAATTAGCAAACCCAAATTGCCATTTGGATATGCTAATGGGATGTTCCATATCATATCACATCATGGTCAGTATATTGATGAGGGTTACTGGAAAGCTCAGGGAATTCTCTTGGGGATCGCTCAGGCTCTTCTGGGAGCTCTTGTAGTTTGGGTTTTGGGACTGTCTCTGCTCCAGGATGGCTGGCATTGATCAGCGGGTGGTGAGCCACTGCACTGTGCATCACTCATTTGAATATTCCATTATTACTGTTATTATCATTATTATTTTATTTATTAAATAGTTTTTATCTCAACTCAGTTGAGAATTTTCTCACTTTTCCCTTTCTGATTCTCTGCCCCATCACATTGTGGGAGGGTGAGCGAGCGGCTGCATGGTGCTTGGCTGCCGGCCAGGCTAAAACCACCACAGCCATGACACAAGATCTCAGACCTCAATGTCCTTCAGGACCTGGTACACAAAGTCCTGGCACCATTCAACAGAGGGAAAGACACATAGGGCCAAACCTCAGTCTGGATTTGAAGGGGTTTGAGGGGCAGAAAGTTGCTCAGCCCCACTCTGTGTCCTGCCTGCAGCCGAGGTTTTGCCAGCAGCACTGCAGCCCTTTGCAGCAACAACCCTGAGACAAGGAAAAGCAAGAAAAATGACTTCCAGCAACATTAGCATTTGAGATTTTCAATCTTTAGTATTGCAGAACAGCACAAAGTCTTTCATAAAATGTTTCTTTTATTTTGACAAGAATTCTGTAAAAAAAAAAAGAATAAAATAAAGAAGGGAAAAATTGAAAGCCTTGGTAGTGAGAGATATTTATGTCTCCCCTGTTCTTGAATGCACATCATTAGGATGTCATTTAAGAAAAGTCCCTCGTTCTAAATAAGCCATTAGAACACAAGCCTATTAGCAACATGTAGGATGAGGCAGTATTTTGTATTTTAGGATTATTCTTTTGGGCAATTTCTATTTAATTTGCTAGGAAACACAAATCTCATTACTTTGCTTTCAACTAAATCTAATCCAGGGCATGAGATTTGGTGAATAGGTTTGGCTGGGGAGGGGGAAGAAATATGGCAATGTGACTGCTTGTAATTGCTGTTACTTCCCGAAGGTAAAAAAGATTTGAAGCATTTTTTTTTTGTTGTTCCTTCATGTTTTGCACATAAGGAGTAAATTGTGCTTTGCAGGGACGTGGTGATTTCTGCCTTTGAAATGTGGAGCTGTGTTTGCCAATGTGGCTGATGGATGAAATGTCCATCACAAACACTTAAATGTAGCTTGTCACCGCGTTGTAAATTTTATTTCAGTGTTGCAAAAGGGGAAAATGAGAAAATAGAGAGTTGGAGGATATCACCAAAATGATGTTCTCTCTCCTGCTTTGCCCCTTGGGAGGGAGATGCGTGATGGGCTCAGGCTTCCCTGTGTAAAAGCACCAGAAATAGCAGTGTCCCTGGCTGCACAGGAGCTGAGGCTGTGCCGCTGGGGCTGGCAATGAGAGGTAATAACCCGAGGACAGGAGCTGCCTCCCAAACTCAGCTGGGCAAATATGGGATTTTCCAGTTCACCAGCAGTTAAAAACAAAAAAAAAGAAAGAAAAGAAAAGAAAGAAAAAAAGAAGGAAAGAAAAAAAGAAGGAAATAAAAAAAAAAGGAAAGAAAAAAGAAAAAGAAAGAAAAGAGAAAGAAAAATGAAAGAAAAAAGAAAGAAAAGAAAGAAAAGAAAGAAGAGAAAGAAGAGAAAGAAGAGAAAGAAAGGAAAGAGAGGAAAAAGAAAGAAAATAAAGAAAAGAAAGAAGAGAAAGAAAGGAAAAAGAAAGAAAGAAAAGAGAGGAAAAAGAAAGAAAAAAGAAATAAAAATAAAAATAAAAAAGAAATAAAAATTAAAAGAAAAAAGAAAGAAAAATTAAAAGAAAAAAGAAGGAAAAGAAAGAAAAGAAAGAAAGGAAAGAAAGGAAAGAGAGGAAAAAGAAAGAAAAAGGAAAGGAAAAAAGAAAGAAAAGAAGGGAAAAATAAAGAGAAAAGAAAGAAAAGAGAAAGAAAGAAAAGCAAGGAAAAGAAAGAAAGAAAAAAGAAAGAAAGGAAGTAGGGGGATCTATTTCAATTTTAGCCCAATCACTACTTTTTTATTATTATTATTATTATTTTTTCACAAATCAGAAGCTGGGAAAAAGTGTCACCTCTTCCAAAACAAACTGTTTCATTTAGAGTTGGAGCTTTTCAACTTTTTTCTGTCCTGAAGGTGTGGCAAACGTGTAGATTTTGGCTCTCCAAGTCACGTGCAAACGTTAAAAGAGTCCGACCAAAGCAGTTTATTCCAGCAGCAGCCTGGCCAGGCAGCTGGTGCAGGAGCTGGTGCACTCCTTCAAGCACTTGTTCTACCACTCTGGAGAGGTCAGGACCTCCTGGAGCTGCTGGCATCAGTGATTTGTAGCTAACTGCCATGCTCCTCTGCCCTCCTCACCATCAAACAGGGGGTCAGGCAGGTTGGTGGGAACACTGGGTTCAGGGAGACGCGCATCTTTGCGCACACAGGAGACACACGTGGATGTGGTTTCTTCTCCATTGCTGTTTCTAATAAAAGAACCAGCAGCCCACTCTCCCTCCGTGCTAAAAAGACACCTGGAGAGCTTTTGGGGAGTCACTTTTCTAAGGGGCTCAGCCCCACATTAATGATTCAACCAAGGACCAAGGGACAGGACAAGAGGAAATGGCCTCAAGTTGTGGCCAGGGCAGTTGAGATGGGATGTGAGGAAGAATTTATTTGCTGAAAGGGCTCTGAGGCATTGGAAGGGGTTGCCCAGGGCAGTGGTGGAGTCCCCATCCCTGGAGGGATTGAAGAGTCGTGTAGACACAGTGCTGAGGGACATGGGTCAGTGGGGACTGGTCAGTGTTGGGTTCATGGTTGGACTCGATCTCAAAGGGCTTTTCCAACCCAGGCAAATCTGTGATTCTGTTTCTTCTCCAGCCAAGGCAATGCCAAGTGCCATGGTGGGCAAGAAGGAGCTGTGAACAGGGACATGTAGCACTTCCTCCCATCCTGGCCAAGTGGAAAAGGGTCCCCAAAACTGGTGGCATCATAGAATCATTAAGGCTGGAAAAGACCTATAATATGGTCAAGTCCAACCCTCAACCCAACACCACCATGGCTCTGATCTTGCTCCCTCCATGCAGCCGTCCATCAAACGGCCTCTCAAGGGCTTCATTGCTGATCTCCCATGAGCTGGGCCTGGTGTGCTGGTGAGCCCACGAGGAATGGATGTCTCAGTTCAATGGTGCTTCTGAGCAGTAAAAATACTGATTTGGATTGAGATGCAAAAAGAAAGCTCGCTTCCTTCCCCCCCCTACCCCATTTTGGGGCTGTTTAAGGTGTTAGGTAGCTCATGACTTCTGTGACTTCTTCAGAGTTCATTCCAGTTGCCTTCCAGGTTCTTTTCTCAATACTTTGATTTTCCTATATTCCCCATCTTCTTATTTCTTTCTCTCTCTCATTTTTTTTCACAATAAAGAATGGAACAGACGAGCAGAGGAAATGGAAGCAAAGCAAATAAAGAGGCTGGTTAAACACAGGGCTCTGGAGGGAGGTTCTGGTTGGCCTCAGGCTCTCCTGCTCTCCTGGTGTTTTCCTCCTGCCCTTTTCTTACCCTGCTAACAGCAAACAGGCGAGGAGCTTTGGGTTCTGTCAGTCCTATCCATGAGGGCAAGGCTTATGTGTCCTTTTAGGGGGAGAAAGTCAAGATTAGACAAGCCGCCTGACGCTTAAAAAGCTGTTTGTCATCAGCTCTTCTGGGGTTTTAGAGGGGTTTTGGGGGAGCTTTTGGGGGTTGTATCTTTATTTTTTTTCTTAGCCAATGATGGGAGGAATTTTTCTGCTAGTTAAGTTGGTTGTCTTCTGTGTAGCAGTGCAGCAAGTGAAGGCTTTTGGCTGGATCCTGCGTGTCTGATGGACACCTTGGGCGCGTTGCTATGGCGCGGCAGGAGCTCTGCTGGGGGAAAAGTGCTGACTCCGTAACACACTGGGTGATGTCTCTGGTGGTGTTTATTTGCAATAAAACTGAATAAAACTGCTGTTTCCAGGTATTTTGTGCTGATATTTTGCCTTCTAACGCTTTCCAGGGTGCTTTGCAACACACAACAAATTCAGGGTTGGAATCACAGTGTTAAGTCCCAACAAATAAAAAGCTCTTGTGATAACTTGTTGACCTTGGCAGTGTGTGCTTCTCCATCAGAACAATGTTTAAAGCCAAAAATCTCTGAATTTCCTAATTGCTTGGCTGCATGGAGAAGCCACCCATCAAGTGTTTCTTGAGAGGCAGAAGGGTTGATGTCCTTCTCCTTGCCCTGCCAACAGAAGAGCTGCTTTCAGCTTTGAAAGGGACACGTCTTCAAAGGAAAACGTGTGCATTTTGCCAGTGTCAGATCCTGATCTCATTGATAAAAGGAGCAAAATTCCAGTTGACAGAGCTGAGCTTTCACTCTCTGCAGCTGTAAGAATCAGATCACTGGCTGATCTCCTCAGTGTCTATTCCTCTTTCTAATGGAAAGCTTTTTAGCACTGACTCCTAGAGCGAATTTCATCCTCACAGCCTAAGTTGCAGCTCATCATGAGGTGCTTTCTGGGATGTGGCTTCCACCTGTGCACATGAGCATGGGTAATATTGGCATCTCTTATCTGCTGGCTGGTAAGGATATGTTGGTTCTGGGGCCCTCAACACAAGAAAGACATGGAGCTGTTAGAATGAGTCCAGAGGAGGCCACGAGGATGATGCCAGGGCTGGAGCAGCTCTGCTGTGAGGACAGGCTGAGAGAGTTGGGGCTGTTCAGCCTGGAGAAGAGAAGGCTCCAGGGAGACCTTCCAGTGGCCTCCCAGTACCTGAAGGGGCTCCAGGACGGCTGAGGAGGGACTTTGGCCAAGGGCAGGGAGTGACAGAACAAGGGGTGATGGCTTGAAACTGGCAGAGGGGAGATGGAGCTGAGATGTGAGGAAGAAATTCTTTGGTGTGAGGGTGGTGAGACCCTGGCCCAGGCTGCCCAGAGAAGCTGTGGCTGCTCCTCCCTGGAAGTGTTCTGGGCCAGGCTGGATGAGGCTTTGAGCAACCTGGTCTGGTGGAAGGTGTCCCTGCTGCTGGCAGGGGGGTTGGGACTGGATGAGCTTTAAAACCCAATCCAACCCAAACCAGTCTGGGATTCTATGAATCTTGATGACACAAAACCAGTCCCATCCCAGTTTGTAATGCACCAGGGCAAGCCTGCCTGTGTCATTGGGCTGGCTCAAGGCTGGTGTGGGTGTTTAGACTGAGAATTGATGATGGAAAACAAAGAGGCTCTTTTGAACCTTAGTCCTTTGGGTAATTACCAGTATGATAATTTATGTATCTCATTAGTAATCAGCTTCTGCATTTGCCACTTACCTCTTCCAGCACTTGTTCATGAGGCCTCTGAGGCTTCGATGGGATGGGAACAAAGCAAATTAAGAGAATGGACTCAAAAGAGAAACTCTGAGGCAGGAGGGCTATGGACCTGCCTGGTTTAACTCTAAAAAGGATCAGGTAAATTGGTTTGATACCAGCTTTGACATTTTCTTCCCACCCATTTGGAGAGGCACTTTCTACATCTCCTCAGGTCTGCTTTGGCTGATGGTGGTTTCAGGCTCTCCATGACCTTGGTGGGAGCAAGATTGGCTTGGGTCATCCAGAGGACTAACACAGACCTTATCCAAAAGGGAGGGAGAAACCTTGGTGTGCTTCACAGCTGTGGGCATGGGCCACAATTCATTCCTTCACCTGGAAAGCTCATTGAGACTTCTCTAACCTCTGATATTCTGTTATCCATGGGGACAGAAGAGCATTGTCAAAGGATGACCATTGGGAGCTACCAGGGAGTGAGTCAGCCTGTGGAGATCTTTCCAGTGGCTGTTGGGGGACCCTGAGCTTCAACTTAAATTTGAAGTGATGTGGGAAAATGCTGGACAGCTGTGATAAGCTTTTATGGACATCAACTCATGGATGTGTGTAGGAATCTTCAAGCCATAAATACTTGGTGAGTGCTGCAATGACTTTTTAATTTTAGTGGGAAAACAAGAATGTGGCAGCCAGGAAAAAAAATAAATGATACAAAAATAGTAGTAACCCTTTTGGGAAGAGGAAATGATATTCTGCTAAGAACAGCAACCCCAATTAAATGGGAGCCTTTCAAGAAGTGAAGAGCTCATTCCCTAGATAAGGATGAGGCAGGCTCTCACACATGGAAAACAGATTTATTGGGGAACTTTTATCTATGTACATATGCCCAAGATGATTTATTTTCTTACCACCAGCCCAAAATTGTCTGTGCTTTGTAAATATTGTGGTTGATGGCTGTAAAGATTTCCAAGGAGATCAAGTTGGAAAGGGTCATATGGTCAACCACAGTGACCAAAACTGGAGGATGTCACTCATGGCTCCAGCAACTGAGGAGGCTTTGGGACCATGGCCAAGCACAACTCAGCCCTTCTTTTAGATAACCACTGGCACTTGAAGGCAAAGGAGCCCTCCACCCTAAGCCCTTGTTGTCCTTGGTGGCCTGATGTGACTCTGTTGAAACAAAATATTTCTCAAAGCAGATTTATGTTATGACTTGACCCAATTGTGCAAGAGGGACAATATATTCATTTTCCAACTGGGAGGTGGGGAATGGCTCGTGGCTTTGCTGCTGTCATGTGTTGAACATGACTGGGGTGTCTTTGTGCTTGCATGGCAGGGAGTGGGCACGGGTGTCCAATTTTCATCACTTTTGCACATCTTCAAATGTTTTGACATTAATAAGAATAGCAAAGAGTTTGGAGAAAGCAGTTTTGGCATCTACTGTATTTAATTTGCACGAACCTTCATGTGGAGTTTAATTTAGACTGATGAGTGAGGCAGTTTTATGAGTATAAAACTCCATTAATTACAGATCCTGTCTTAATTATAAATGACTCTATTTTAAAGTGAGTTTTACAACCAAAATTAAGACTTGGAGCAGTTCAATCAATACAAACATCAATTAAGACCTGACTTTGTACTCCAATTAATTTATAAAGCTTCCCAATTAAGTGTAAAAAGTGTGCCACTTTGTACTCCTCTTCCTGCCATCGCCAGGCATCAGGAGGTCTCGGTGGTTTCATTAGCAGGCTCCTCAGGATGAGCATGGATGGAATCACAAACCTTCTGATGGTCTCTTCCCCAGATAAACCAACAGAGGTAACTGCTGAAGTGGCTGAACCTGGCACAAGCGATGGGGGGAGCAGATACTCCTCCAAGTGCTGAAATGACACCTTATTTTGTTCATTTGCCTGTAGTCCAGTGAAGTTCTGCTATGGAAAGTACTGTCCCACCAGACCAGGGCTGCCCTGAGGAGCTCCAGGAGGTCCCAGAGTAGGACACAGTCACTTTGTCAATGAATGTGAACCTACTTAAGCCTTGTTCAGTCTTTTCACCCTGATTTCACAAGACAGGCAGAGGTTGGGCACAGTTAATTTACCTGCACTGTCTTTCCAGCAGCTTTGCCCATGTGGAGGAGTTGGTGTTGTAGCTGCTGACTCTGGGGACACGTGTCCTCTACAATCCCAGTCAGGAGCTGAAGATCCAGTCCAACCAAGGAGTCAGGATCTGCTCCTGGAGACATAGCACTGATTACTTGAATCCCTGCTTGCATCTTCAGTCTGTGCTGATGGTGGTGAGCTCACCTGGAATGAGAGTGCACAGAACAAGCTTTTTCTCATCACCACAGGGTGAGATGAAAGGACCTGAGGACTCCCATGGGGAACCCAAGCATTAACAGCTGAAGTAAAATATCTTTTTACTTCTAAACTGAGTTCAGGTCATCTACAAGCTGTTGGGAAATAGCAAACCACAATTCCTGGAGAGTCATCTGGGCATCCTCCTCCCTTCAGCAGAAGGATACCATTTGCCTGGGTGTGGATGTCACATGCAAGGTCTTAGGAAGAGTTAAATCTTTAATGCAGGACTTAGGAAGCCATGGAGCATGCTGTGAGCTTTAGGTTGATCCCAAGTTTCTTCTCCCACAGCTTCTTGGGGCAGAGCCTCTGCTTTCCCATCCAGAGGTACAGCAACTGAGGCCAACGGTATGAAGTTCAATAAGGCCAAGTGGTGGGTCCTGCACCTGGGTCACAACAACCCCATGCAATGCTACAGGCTTGGGGAGGAGTGGGGGGAGAGCTGCCTGGTGGGAAAGGACCTGGGGGTGTTGGTGGACAGCAGCTGAACATGAGCCAGCGGAGTGCCCAGGTGGCCAAGAAGGCCAACAGCATCCTGGACTGGACCAGCACTTGTGTGGCCAGTAGGACCAGAGCAGTGATGGTCCCCCTGTATTGAGCACTGGTGAGGCCACAGCTCGAGTGCTGGGTTCAGTGTTGGGCCCCTGACTCCAAGAAGGACCTGGAGGTGCTGGAGCGTGTCCAGAGAAGGGAACGGAGCTGGGGAAGGGTCTGGAGCACAAGTGTGCTGAGTTCCCGGCTGAGGGAACTGGGGGTGTTGAGCCTGGAGAAAAGGAGGCTGAGGGGAGACCTTCTGGCTCTGTCCAAGTCCCTGCAAGGAGGGTGCAGAGAGGTGGGGGTGGGTCTCTTCTCCCAGGTAACAGAATGAGAGGAAATGGCTTCAAGTTGCACCAGGGGAGGTCTAGGTTAGATATGAGGAAAAACTTCTTCACAGAAAGGGCAGTCAAGCATTGGAAGGGGCTGCCCAGGGCAGTGGTGGAGTCACCATCCCTGGTGGTATTTATAAGAAGGGTAGATGAGGTGCTGAGGGACGTGGTTTAGAGGTGGGATTGGCAGTGACAGGTTAATGGTTGGACTCAATGATCTTAAAGACCTTCTCCAACCTCTGTGATTCTATGATTCTCACGACCATGTGGGACCCCAGCCCTCTTGGACTCGCAGTAAAAGGGAACAAGAAAGTATCATTTGACCAGGCAGAAGGTCATGTGGGAAGTGGGGAAGGGGAGGGAGCTGGGTGCTAGCATAGGTTTTATTTAATTTCTGGTGAAACTGAGTGTTTGAGTAAAGCCAAGCTCCGGACTGGGGAACTGCTTGAAGTGAGGAACCGAAACACAAGCGTCAGGCAAGCAAACAAAGCCAAAACCTGCTCTGAATTATCAGCAGCTTTTGTTGCTGTTGTTGTTGTTGTTGTTTGAAACCCTTTCAAGCAGAGCCATTTGTACTGGAGCAAATTCTCCCAAGATATTTTTAGACAATACGAGCAGAAAAAACAATCTTACTCCAGAGCAAGCTGCTTACAAACCTTCCCACCTGGTTCAGTGCTGGTGAAGCCCTCGGCCGGGTGTGCCGTGGAGCACGCCCGTTCCTCGACAGGAATTACCCCACCAGGTCTTTCTGCAGTGATTTACCTTGGCTCAGCCCTGCAGCCAGGCCCATGGACAGTGTTTTAGACCATTAAGTGTGGATGTTTCTGCAGCTTTGCCATTAAAACAGGAAGAGCAAGGTAGGAAAGAGGCAGACCCTGCCAATTACCAACTGCTCTCTATCCTCTCCTCGTTTTCTCTAATGGGGCCATTCTGCAGACAGTGAGTCTTGCTCGTTACCAACCAATCTGAACAGCATCAGCTGGCCAAGCTGCTGCTTCCACCTCCACCAGAGGCTGGTGGAAATGGTCTGGTGGGTTCCCACTGGAGAAGGCTGAGATGACCAGCTGCTCTTGGTCTATTGTGTGTGTGTCTAGTTTAGATCTCCAGGTATTGCTCTCTGTCACTCCCTGGGACTTGGCTGGCCATGGAGTGGAGATAACAGCCGTTCCCATCACATCTTGGGTGCATAAATACCTGTAGCAGGATGGTGTTGGGATGCTGAGGTAATAGGGCATATGAAGACATTGAAGGTTGATGTGGACTCCTATGGACAGGAGATCCCAATACCTCCTAGCAGACCTCACTTCTCATGGGTATGTGGTGATGCAACCAAGCTCCTAGTCCTGGTGACCTGCTCATGGTGATCTTGGTAATCCTGTTTCCATGGGAGCTGCTTCCAGTACTGCTGGTGGCTGCAGTGAGCTAGTGTGGGATTTGCACCTTGAATATTGAGGGGATTCATTCTGGGGACCTGGAGGTTTCTTTATTTTCCTCTACTGAAAAGGGCTCAGCAATAGACTGATGATTTGAAGGTTTTGGTGGAAGCCTGGTGTATCTGATGACCACTGAGTGTTTAGCAATGGTTGAATGGGCTAAGTTGGAAGGAGAGATTAGATGAAGCACATTTTGTGATAGCTTGGCAAAGACTTTTCAGCCTGAACACAGCTAGAGATATGGCAAATCTAAGTCTATAAAGTGGGGGAATGCTGTGGAGAACGAGAACAGGGAACAGTTGTTTTCTGTCTGTTCCAAAACATGAGCTGGAAAACATCAGATGAAAGTTGGAGGAGGTGTTTCAGAAGAAGAGCAAGTGGATCATCAGATATTGCACAGTTAAACTGTGGAACTCCTTGCCACAGGACAGACAAAAGTAAAAGTGATCATAAAAGGAATTGGAAAAATGGGTGGAAGAAAAGTCTTAGGACTGTTTGAAGATGGTCCCTTGGCTGCACACCAGATCTACCCTGGCCTGTTGTCACCATTCACAGGTATGGACAGGCAGCTGCTGCTGGTAGCTGGCAATAGGCAGTTGTCCCAGGGCTGACTTCAGCATTTCAGGTCTTCCTCGTTACCTCTTTCCTTGGGAAGATGTGAACTCAACTTGACAAACACTGCCCTAGGTGAGTTTCAGCCAGGCTTTGGGTGAGCATAGGGGATATGGGACCTTGTGAGAGCCCTCCCAGTACCTTGCTGGGATTTGTGTAGTATTGTAGATGTGGTGAACCAAGTGGGAGGGAATAGAGGAGGGAAAGCAAGAAACCAGCTGACTTGGGATTGGGATTTGCTTGGGATTTTCCCTCCTTTTTTGCTTTTCTGCACTGTTACTTAAATACACTAGAAGAGAAGCTCAGATGGAGATGAAGAACAAGTAGCTGTCTTCAGGCTTCCCCCACATCCTGGGTTGTGTTGCATGGTTCCCATCCCTGGAGGTGTTTAAAAGATGGGTAGATGAAGTGCTTAGAGGTCTGGTTTAGTAGGGGACAGGTATGGTTGGACTCAATGATCTCAGAGGTCTTTTCCAACCAGGTGAGTCTGTGGTTCTATGGTTGTGAAGCGGTGGTCCTCTGTGTCCAGGACCCCGCAGTGTGCTCATGCTGGGGTGCAATCCCCCTCCTCAGGCAGCTGGCAGGTGGGATCCAGCCTATGGAAGGAGCACACAGCTGGGATTTCCCTCCTCCTCGTAATCCTTGGCCACTGTGAAATCCCCTGGAGCTACTGGCAACCTGCATGACTGGCAGCAGCTTTCCTACCAGCTCTGCTGATGGTGTTTTAGTGCAGTAACATCTCCAAGATAACAGGCAGGTTTTGTCCAGCCCAGCGGGCTCAGCTGGAGAGGGATGTGGGGAGTCTCTGCAAGCAGAAGCACAGCCTGGGCCACAGCCCAGCCTCTTTCCCAGGGGAGGGGTGGGAATGTAACATCAACTCTTGTTTTTCCCCTTACAACTTTTAAAAACTTCCTCTTCCCTGGACTGACTCAGAAACGTCGCTCCCTTGTCACCAGTTTCTTGGCGTGATGCTTCCCTGGTCCTCTCTCTCCTAAGGTGTTTTCCCAGCAAACTTCCAAATGAAGCTGTGCAGATGTTGGAGCTGAGTCCTTGTGCTGGCCCCTCCCTGGGGAGAGGACCTCTGGAAGAGCCCAGAGCAGGTAACCAGAGGGGCACATTTCTGAGTCCACCCCTTTGCTTGATCTGGGGAGTTGTGAGGTAGATGTGTCAGGAAAGGGATTTGTGCTGGAGCCTTTTCCTTCCTGCAGCTGATTTCTTCCTGCTGGGAACTTAGGCTAGGGACTAGGTTTACTTTGAATTTAATGATGTATTTAATGGCAAAGCTGCCAAGAACTGCCAGGTTTGGGGTTTTTTTTTTTTCTTTATTATTTTCTTTTTCATTATTATTTCTTATTATATTTCTTCTGAATCTAAACAGATTAATATTTGCAAGAAAGACTTCCAGAGTAATTTATTTTTTTTCAAACCACTTCATTATTGCTGTGGGAAATTCAATGCCATTGGAATCTGGGACCAGTTCCACTTTGCAGTCTGGGTAAGACTGTGGAGTTGTAGAGGTAGGCAGCGTGTGAGCATCGTGTCTCTGGTGTGATTGCACATGGAGATTGTGGTGATATATGGAGCCTGCTGCTCTGACTCTGCGTGTGCTGCCTAAGTGTGCTGGTGTCTCATGTTTGCAGTTAATTAAATAGTTAAAAATAACGAATAAAACCCTCCCTTTGCTCTGTTCCACCATTAAAAACAAGGCAGGAGGTGGGTACAGGTGAGTGATCCAACACCAGCAGCGATGAGGCTGAGCTGAGTGAGAGCTGCAGCTCCATCAGCCCCTCCTTTATTCAAACTTTAGCTGTTGGGTTTGTTTTAGTGGTGAATTGCTCCCTCCCCTCCACCAGCAGCAACCTGAGACAGCAAATGAAGTATGAGCAGAGCCACCCTGCGTGGCAGCCCTCGAAGTCCCCTGGCAGATTGATTGCTGAAGGTGCAGTCTAAAGCAAGCGCTGTACACTCAGCTCGGGATCATTTCACAATCAGCTTTTTTGTTGTTTTTCATCTGCCAGTAAGTAAAAAGCACCGTGAATAATACAGCTGGCTGAAAATGGGGAAGCTACTCCATCTTGTAAATCTAAAAGGGACCTCAGCATCTCTTCCCTCTGCCCTTGAGTGCAACGCAATCATCAGGACATAAATAACGACCGCAGCGATATCACGGAGTTATGGGGGGGTTGCTGTTGTGAGTGCTGGAGAAATAAGGCTGGCAATATTTGGAGGAGCCAAGATCAGAGCTGAAATAGGAAAAGTTGAATTGATTTCCTTTTCGTTTTATCTGGGAGGACAGAAGGAAAAGAAAACAAGTCCCACTATGCTTGTAAAATCTTCAGGGAGTTGTCACTGCTTGTTTTCATGGTGGTGGAGCAGCAGGCACCTGCCTGTCGGCTTCTTCTGAGGCTTTTGCTTCCATCTGTGCCCAGGTGGTCAAGAAGGCCAACAGCATCCTGGCCTGTATCAGAAACAGCATGGCTAGTAGGACCAGGGAAGTCATCCTTCCCCTGTCCTGGGCAGTGGTGAGGCTGCAGCTCGAATGCTGGGTTCAGTGTTGGGCCCCTCACTCCAAGAAGGACCTGGAGGTGCTGGAGCGTGTCCAGAGAAGGGACCGGAGCTGGGGAAGGGTCTGGAGCACAAGTGTGCTGAGTTCCTGGCTGAGGGAACTGGGGGTGTTGAGCCTGGAGAAAAGGAGGCTGAGGGGAGACCTTCTGGCTCTGTCCAAGTCCCTGCAAGGAGGGTGGAGAGAGGTGGGGGTGGGTCTGTTCAACCAAGGGGCAAGGGACAGGACAAGAGGAAATGGCCTCCAGTTGTGGCCAGGGCAGCTGAGATGGGATGTGAGGAAGAATTTCTTTGCTGAAAGGGTTCTGAGGCATTGGAAGGGGTTGCCCAGGGCAGCAGTGGAGTCCCCATCCCTGGAGGGATTGAAGAGTCGTGTAGACACAGTGCTGAGGGACATGGGTCAGTGGGGACTGGTCAGTGTTGGGTCATGATGGGACTTGATGATCTTAAAGGTGTTTTCCAATCCAGGCAGCTCTGGGATTCAGTGATTCAGTGAAAATGCCCAGAATTTCTGGGTAGGCAGCACACGAGCTCCAAAAGGGCCGGAGACCCAGAGAAATAACTCGCTTTGTGTGATCCCCTCTCCATTCAAAATGGTTTCACCTACTTCTGCAACATCAGATCTTCCTGCAGAGCACCCTGAAGTGTTATTTACCCCAGGAAAGTTTACCAGGAGCATGAGCTTCGGTGCAGGGCTGGAAGAAGCAGATGTGAACGTGGGAGTCAAAAGCCCTTTCCAGAACTCTTGTAGGCTTGGAGAAAGGAAGGCAACAAACGGATCTACTGGGCTGGAAGCATAGTAGAGAAGAAAAGTGAGGCTTTCTTTTCTCTCACCCCTACCCACTGCCTAAAGGCCACCACTTGAATCAAACCCAGATGGAAGAGAAAGTTCTTTCCATGATTTTGTCTTTTTTTTTTCCCTTAGAGTTTCCTGCTGCACCTTTTGTTATGTTCAGCTCCTCATTTCTTATCGAGTTCCTTGCATGAATAAGATATGCCACATATTTCCCTGACATGTCTACCTACTATAAATACTTCCTCCTTCTGTGGAGAGAGAAATATGGAGTATATGTGTTTAGGTGTATAGATATTCTGTGTCCATCTAGAATCCTAAATGCTATTTTTCCAACATTGTGTCTTTAATTGGAATTCACTGATTAGGAGCATAAAAAGCTACGGGAGATGACAGCTTCGGTGTGCTCAGTTTTAATACAAAGAGTACTACGGTTGCTAAGAGACTGGTACTTCAAGTTTGGAAATCTTCATCCACACTAGATATATTATCTTGGCAAATTGGACTTTCTGAGTTGGCAGCGAATGGAAAAGAGTAACTTTTAAAAATAGAGATAATTTAGATGACGTCAAAGACATCTGGTGTCCTTTTCTAGAAATGTGAGACTGATCTCTTTTGCTTATGTGTATAAATCACCCTGCAGCCAGTGTGAGGTTTCACTTGTGCCTACATTTCAGCCCCATTTATTAATAAATTCCCGTTATGTTTAAGATTTTTAGCCAGGTATATTTTGATTAAGTTGTCTTTATGTTTGCAACAGGTGGTAGCTGTCCATCCCATGTATCCTGGAGAACCTCAGCTTTATCCCTCTGTGCAAAGCAGGATCTTGTAGTGCCCAGAAACACCCACTGGCTCTGCTGTGACTCAGAGGGGACAGTCACTTATTTACCTCCCTGGTAGATCTTCTCCCCCATCCACGTATGGACCTCAGAGTAGTGTGGCTACAGACTTCCTTACCACCTTGTGTAATGGGCTGTGTCTCTCATCCTCATTCCCACCCTGAATCAGTGGGTGCAGAGAAAGGGAGGAGGTGTGTCTGGGCTTAATCATGCCTTGTCATCCCTAATGCATTTTCATCTCCAAAGTGTCAGTGCTGCTGAGTGGCAGAGAGGCTTTGGATGACAGCTGGAAATCAGCTCGGGACCCTCCCATACTGCACATAAGAGCAGGGGAGAAGAAAGGAGGGAACTGGAGAAAGAGATGAAATGGGCAGCACGAGGCTGACATGAGAAAGGGAATAAATTAGAAGTGACTCAAAGACAGAGGGTGGGAGATGGCACCAGGTCACTGGGGGGAAAGCTCCACATGAGGTGGCACCGTGCGCTGGCAGCACAGAGCCAATAACAGTGTCCTGGGCTGCACCCAGAGCAGCGTGGGCAGCAGGGCCAGGGAGGGGATTCTGCCCCTCTGCTCCGCTCTCCTGAGACCCCCCCTGCAGTGCTGCCTCCAGTGCTGGGGCCACCAACAGCACAAGGACATGGACCCACTGGAGCCAGCCCAGAGGAGGCCACGAGGATGATGCCAGGGCTGGAGCAGCTCTGCTGTGAGGACAGGCTGAGAGAGTTGGGGCTGTTCAGCCTGGGGAAGAGAAGGCTCCAGAGAGACCTTCCAGTGGCCTCCCAGTACCTGAAGGGGCTCCAGGAAGGCTGGGGAGGGACTTGGCCAAGGGCAGGGAGTGACAGAACAAGGGGTGATGGCTTGAAAGTGGCAGAGGGGAGATGGAGCTGAGATGTGAGGAAGAAATTCTTTGGTGTGAGGGTGGTGAGACCCTGGCCCAGGTTGGCCAGAGAAGCTGTGGCTGCTCCTCCCTGGAAGTGTTCTCGGCCAGGTTGGATGAGGCTTTGAGCAACCTGGTCTAGTGGAAGGTGTCCCTGCTGCTGGCAGGGGGGTTGGGACTGGATGAGCTTTAAGGTCCCTTCCAAACCCAACCATTCTATGGTGCATAGTGGGTGCAGGGGGCAGGAGGTCAAGATCATCAAGTCCAGCCATAGATGTAAAATTCCTAGGGATCCATCAGGGTGCCAGCACCTGAAGTCACATAGATAAAGTGTAGCTGCCTTTGTCATCTTTGCACTCTGGATTGCAAGGCTGGGGAAGGCTGTTTCCACACTTCAGATGTTCTTCCCAGACAGAGATGGATGGCTGGGTGTAAATTATTTCCTCCCAAGCCAAGCTTAAGCTGGACTTCTCCATAGGTGGAGGGAACACATTTGAATTGTAATATCAACTCCAAAAGGCAATTGCAGCCTGTGCACTCGATCATGTGTTCAGGTTATGAGATTTTATGTTCTTTCTTAGAAATGCTTATTCATTCCAAGGAGCAGGAGATACAGAAGTGGCCACTGATATGTGGACATGTGATATATTTTTGAAGTATCAGGTGAACATAGAGAGAAATGATGAGAAAGGCAGGTGACATGG
Source organism: Caprimulgus europaeus (assembly GCA_907165065.1). The sequence continues at coordinate 11,034,051 of OU015544.1, read as the reverse complement.
TTTTTTCCAAGCTTAGACAATGCACTGTAATTGCATGTCAGAAGTCATTCAGGTTTGATATCACGCCAGCTAATTAAACCATCCTCTCTGAAGAGACTTACTGTACTGAAAGCTTTTGCTGTTTCGTTCTCAAGAACACAAAAAAACCCCTCTGAAGGCAGCTCTCATGCTCAGCTCTCACGTTGGCATTAATTTGGATGGGAACCAACCTGTGAGAAATGGGAGCTATGAACAAATCCTCCTCTTGTTTGGCTGGTGTCAAGCAGATTCATCTCCACCAGAGGTGGTGGAAGGGAGAGAAGGGCCATGTGATGATGTTCTGTGTCACTCATTTTTGGTGGCTTATCTCCATTCAAATTGTCCATGATCCATGACATGTGAGTCCCACTGTTAGTAGTTGTTTCTCCTGAGTAATCTCCTTGAGTGTCTGACCATTATGTTCTTTCCATGTATGTTCATAGTTGGGTGAGGTGGGCAGTGTGGGAAGGAGGCAGTGCAGGCTGCTAGTTAGTGGTGAGGAGCCACATCATGGCTTGAAGGACCTGCATCTTGGACAGCAAGCTCACCTTGGCAGGTAAGAGAGCAGCTCTTGCAGAAAAGGGAAGGAAGATCTTCTCTCTCTATTACCTACATCTCATTCCTCTTTTTGGTGATGTTCTTCCTGTATCCTATTAAATGCCTAAAATATTTAATTCATGGCAAAGCAACACGTTAGTAAACATCCAGAAATGAGGAGCTGTGCTCCTCAGACCACTTGTGATCTCGTTAATGATGTCCTGTAGGCTGGCTGAAGGCCACTGGCAGAAGGGCTATGGCCAAGATGAAATGAAGATGTTTCCAAACCTCCAGGGCTTTCTGAGTTGTGCAGTTTTAGCACTCAGTGGACAGACTGATTGCCATAAAGAAGAGTGAGTGAGCCAGAAAAGCAGTGGTGTGAAGGTCCAAGTTTGCTCTTTAAGTTGGAAAATAAAGGCTGTTTCTCAACTAATTCAGCCTTTTCTGGAGATTCTGGTGTCCTCCCCCAAACACAGGATGATGTCCCCGTGGTGTGTATAGCAGATATAACCTGACAACTGTAGGAAGAGCTGGATTTGTGGTCCTGGTGCCAGCATCCCAGGAGGAGGAGGCCAACTACACATGTTCTCCTGTGAGCACTGGCTGGAAAAAACATGGTATATTTTAATGAAAACAGGGAGAGTCCTTGGAGCCTTTTTCTGTAGCTGGGAGAGACCACCTGAGCTGAATAATCAAAGTGGCTGGGGACATTTGGATCCCTAGCAGACATCTCCCTGCACCAGGCATCAAGCCTGCTCTGCAGTGTAAAATGGATGGTTTAACCCTAAAAGATACCTTATTTTTCTGTTGTGTTTCACTGCACCAGCACAGGAAGCAAACACTTACTGGGACTTTATTGCCTGTTGGTGTTGGCTTCTTGAAAGCTTAAATGCCTCAGAGCTTAAATACCCTAGAGCAGGTTCTACAGAGGGAGCAAACTGCCAACTCCACCATCATACAGGTCCTACTGTCTGGGTAGGTGGGTAGACCTGAGGATGGTCTAGGAGCATCGCTCTTGGGACTGATGTGTGAAGTTTGGTGTATTTTCCCCAAAACTCGTCCCTGGGAGGAGAGAACCAGCTTCATCTTGAACCAGAGGCAGAAACCTTCATGTTCCTCTTGACTTATGTTTTATGTATTGTGAAGGAGCTTCCTGGGCTGCTCCCAGGATTTGGTTAGTAAAGAAACATGACATGGGGAGGATTTAACATTCATCTACCCCACTGTGAACCTTAGAGAACCAGAGCAAGGTTCCTCTGCCAGCTGCTGTCCTCACCCAAATGAATATGATGATCTGCAAGGAGTAAAATAATTAAGTTGCCCTTTTTTTGGTGTCCCAGTCCAAGCAGTCAGTACTAGCACAGGGCCCAAATCTCATTTCTCTTCCATCATGCAGCAATGTTTCTCTTCATTTCACCAGAGAAGGAGTTGCTAAACTCATTCCTGCTTGGTGGAAAGGAAAAAAAAAAAGAAAAAAAAAAGGAAAAAGGGAAAAAAAAAGGAAAAAAAAAGGAAAAAAAAGGAAAAAAAAGGAAAAAAAAAGGTACTGAGAGGTAGAAAATAAAAATAAACACATTCCTCAACATTATTTAAAGTTATCTTTAAAGCTTGTGAGTAAAGAGATCTCTTTTCAGCTGGATTGTCTGCCTGCCTCCAACACACATTTTACAATTGAATTCTCAAGGACTGCTTTCAGTTACTCAGCACAGAAAAAGCACAGAGTTTTATTCTTAGGGTTGCTTTATTTTTATGTGCCTTTGATATGTAGAAACTGCAGTTTCATTCAAATAACCAAACAGGAAAGAAATGCAAATATTCCTGGAATGTTTGGAAGATGCAAGGTTTTAATGCAGCATTTTTTCCTGTTTTCTGCAAAAGATAAACACAGTAAAATGAAACCCAGGAAAGATTCTCCTCCATTTACTATGAAGCAGTTTATAAGTAAAAGCTCTCTCTGGATTTGCAGGTGAAACCTTTCACATCGTGGGGGCCCTGAGCAGGTCTCTCCATATCTCAGTGACTTGATGTGATTCACTTAATCTCTTTCAGAAATCTAAATCTCCAGATCACTGGAGTAAATTTATCTATATCAGTGAGCAGCTTTCAATGATCCCTTGCCATTTCCAGTGCTGGGTGTTTTAAACTGGCTTTACAGCATCTCTCTCTGATTTCTTTGCCTGGAAATCAAGCTGGGCATGACTGGGTTCAGGAAAACCCAGGGACTGGGTGGTGACCTTGTCTGTAGCCAACACATCCCAGGGGAAGCTTGTGTGGATGCACAGCAGAGTTTTTGAGGTTAACTTAGCAAGAAATATTCTGAAAATCCCTTTCATTTTCCTCCCAGTTGCAGCCTCTTGAGCCAGAACCCACCCCAGGAAAGCATGAGCTGCAGGAACACCGCTGGGATTTTGGACATGATTTAGGAAGGAGATTTCTTGGAGTCTCACCTTGACCCCTGCAACCACTCCTCTGACTTTGCACAGGGCTGTAGACCTGCTCAGGAGCATATTTTCAGCTGTTTGATGAGTGTCTTTGGGCAGAATTCCCCTTATGGTTTGTGTACAGCAGCCTGGGAGCCCTGGTCTGGGACAACATCATATCAGTGAGACAACAGGTTGGGGTTAGAGAGTGTGGAACAAGAGAACTTGTCCCATGTGCCAGGACATGTGGCTGGATGCTGCCCAGAGATAAAGACCACAGCAATTCCATTCCTCTCCAGTTGATTTGAATACAGTATCAGAATAACTTCTGCTCTTATAGATGTACCTTCAGCTAGAGAGAACAAAAAAAACTCAGATAATGTAGCTCCAGGGCAAAATTCTGCTTTTTTTTTAGTGCTTTGCAATGAGTTTTGTGCTGTCTGCATAAGGAAATACTTTGGAATTGCTTAAAAAACTGCTGAAGCTAAATCAGTTTTGCATATGGGCTGAAAGTGTTGCTGTGGTGCATTTTGGTGCTTCTGGTCCCTAAACGAGTATGTTCTAATGATGCTTTGCAGTCAGGGTGGGAAAAGCTTTCTCAAATGGCTTTATACTTTGTAAAGGAATAAACTTGGACCAAAAAGCATTGGAGGGAGCTGGGGAGCTCGAGCTGATTGTAATTCTTCCGGTGGAAACGTTTTCCATCAGAAAAATGCAGATTTGATTACAGTCCCTGTTGACAATGGCCCTTTCAACTGAAAATAATAGAAGAGCTTCATTTCAATAATGCTGCAATATTTCAGTTTGAATTTACAATTTCACTTTTTAAAATATTAAATAACATGGCCATGAAATTTGGGACTTCACTGCGGTGAAGGCTTCTCTGGAAACCACTCCTGACCAGGAATGATAGATGAGCTTTGGGTTTGTTACACTGCAAAGCCACTGCAAGAAAAGCAAACCAAGGGGCAGATTATTGCAGTATTTTTCCCACCTTTCTTCCTGCCGGAATATTTAAAATTAACCCTTTTGATCTCTTGTGGCCTGATCACAACTTCCATAAAGCTGAGGAAGAGGCAGTGCACAGCCAAGCAGCCCCAAACCCAACCAAGCAGGACTGTAATGACCACCCAGCAGAACTCACATTTTGGGAAGTGCCTCCACTGCATCCAGGGTCTCTCCATCACTGTTGTGCTGGTTTCACTCCTTTGGCTGCAGCCAAACACAGTCGCTCGCTCACTCTCCCCTGCCTCAGGCAACAGGGGAGAGAATTGGAAAGGTAGAAGTAAGAAAACTCCTGGGTTGAGATAAAAACAATTTACTAATTGAAATAAGATAATAATAACAGTTAGAATATGCAAATGAGTGATGCCCAGTGCAGTTGCTCACCGCCTGCCAACCGATGCCCAGCCTGTCCCAGCCAGTGATCCCAGAGCAGAGACAGTCCCCAAACCCTGGAAGAGTGAGAGACCAACCAGTCCCTGAGAGAATCCCCCCATTTTCTGCTCAACTCTGGTTCATGTACTGACACAACGTGCTATGATCTGGAATATCTCATTGGCACATCCAAATGCCAATCTGGGGTTTAATTAATTACTACACTTCTCCCTCCCAGTCCTTTCCACCTGTGAACTGGCCAAATGGGATAACCTGAGCTCCAGCAACAACTAAGAACATTAATACTTTATCAACTTTATTGTTCTCATAACTTTATTCTTCTCATAACAAATCCCACACTGAACCCAAACCACAGCTATTCCAGCTACTGAGAAGAAAATTAACTCTATCCCAGCAAAACCAGGGCAATCATTCTTTTTCCTTCTCCTGCAATGATCTCTCACATCTGTCTGCATTACTGAGAGCTTGCAACCTTTGGTTTTATCTAGTCTTCAAAGCAGTTGTCTTTATCTGATGGCAATTCTGAGCCAGTTTGAGTAACTAAGGGGATTTGCAGTGTAATTAATAGGTGTGGATGGAGGCAGTGGAGCATTGGTGCTGCAGGGTCCAGGTAATGAGGAGTGAGATGTACAGCCCAGCTCTTCTGGCAGGCTCTTACTGGTTTCTCAGGGATTTGTGGGCATATGAAGATCACTTTGAGGTAAAAGTGCTCACTATAGTGATTGTCAGCCAGGGAAGATGAAGAGGTATCCATTTTTACTGTGCAACTGGAAGTGAAAATAAGAGGGAACTGGCCCAAAACAAGGGGAAAAAATAAGAATTAAATTCACTGTATTAGAGTTTCTGTGCATAAATAGCAGAAATTACAATTTGTCTCTGGCACTTGGACTAAGGCAGCATTTCTGGCATTATTGAGCACTTCCCAGAAAGTTTTGTTTCAAAATGGAGCTAACTCTGCATTTTTCTCCTTTTGAGCCAGGATTGCTGTTTGTAGGATGGAGCTCAATATTCCTGAGTCTCAAAACAGTGAAGAGGGAGAGCTGGAGAGGGTGTGTTAAAGTCAGATGTGTTTTACTGAGCTTCTGCTCACAAGATACGTTCTCAGTGAAGTCATTTATGTGTTATAATCACCTTGGCTTTTCAGGAGGAAAACTCTTCTTTTTTTTCTGGGATGGAGTAGATTCTGGGACTTGGGGAACAGAAAATGCACAGGAACAAGCAACTCTGAACTGAAAAGCATTAAATTATAGGAGTGGTGTGGTCTTTCCAAGGGGCAGTCATTCACCGTGGTGGTGATAGTGGAGAAACAAGGAGTGGGAATAAATCCAAGGGCTGGGTGATAAATCTGCTGAGTGGAAAGGGACTGGGGGATGCTGAAGGCTCTGCTCCCATCCCACCTGGAGGAGCTGGTGGAAGAGCAATGAGCAATTTCTCTCCTTGGACATAAAGGTGTGTGGGCTCATCTCCTAAGTCCTGAGCAGCCACTGCCAGGGAGTGAGATACTTGTCTGGCCCTTAGTATCACTGTAGTAAGGACATATTAAATTGGGTTTAATGTGCTACTGGATAGTCATGTGGAAGTTAATTAAAAGCAGAGGGACTGGGAAAGCGATGAAAATCCAGCACAACTTGCCACAGGTGCTGTCCTGACTCGAGGGTCATTTTGGGATGGGAAGGAGGATGCCAACTGCTCACCTTTGTCAGCGCCAGCTCTCTGGTGTTTGTCCTAACAAATGGGTCTCTGCATAGCTGCTTCGAGGACATTATTCTAAATGGCAGGTACCTACAGTTGAATATGGGGCAGTAAATTTCCAACAGAGAGTGCTCCAAGTCCAATTAAGCCACTTTTGTAAAGTCTAGGGAAAGAGCTCCAAATGATGGGAGAGGTTCTATTTCCTACGCAGTTATCTCCAGGCAAGGCTGGAGACTGAAGCTCTTGTTCTGGTAAGAAATGTATGAAGACTGTTCTAGCAGTAAATCAGTACAGGATGCAAATGATATATATAAAAAAAAGAAAAAAAAAAGATAAAAAAGATGGGCAGCTATTATCTCTTCAATATTAATGTGAGTCATCCCTAAGCAATCTTGAATCAAATCACTCCCGTTCCCCGAGGTGCTCCAGGGTAGAGTCCTAAGCTCATTATCTATTTATGTCCAGCAAATGTTTCACTTCTGATGATGAATTGAGTATTGATGTCAATAAAGTAAATCAGCAGCTCCCAGATATTAGAGGTTTATGTCTAGGCAGATTAAAAAAAACCAAAGTGAAGCTGAACAATTCTCTGCGTGGCCCAACTGTTCCCTGGAGGATACGTACTGAGGTTCTCTAAGTGGTGTAGTGACATGGGAGGGAAAATATATTGTCCCTGCTGTATGTAAAGGATGAGGGAAGGATAAAGATTGTTTCCTAAAAAAAAAAAAAGAACTAGTGAAAGAGGAGATGGAGGTTTCTCTGGAAAACAGTGGAAATCTATTCTCTCTTTAATTCACCTGTTTAGCAGCAGGTTCTGAAGTTGTAGACAAAAGTTGTAGCATCTTAAATTTATCTGCTTTCATAGTGGGGATCTTTCATTGTTAGAGTTGCTTTTTCTTTTTTCCCCTTTTCCCTTTTTCTTCTCCTTTTTCCTTCTCCTTTTCCTTTTTACTTTTTTTTTCTCCTTCTTTTTCTTTAGCAAGGATGACTAATGAATTTGTACCCTACCTTGAACATCCTGAGCTACAGCACTTCCAGAAAGCCTCACAAAATGCCTGAGTCAGATTGCCTGCCTTAGGAACAGTCCCATCATAGAGACCAGAGCTGGAGGGGACCATAAACCCAACCAGCACAGGGTCCAAGCAGGGGCAGAAGTGACTTTCACCAACACTGTGCAGTGGCTGAGCTGCACCTGCCTGGAGATAACCAGGAATGGGGCTCTGGGGCTGCTTGCTTGGCATTTTTTCAGCAGCTCAATAATCCATGACAGGAGAAGAACAAAAGAAGCACAAGAGAAAACTGTGCAGGTCTTGTAGAACTCTCTGGATTTACATATTTTGTCCCAGTCTGTGTGTTTGGAGGTATGTAAACCTCTCCTTTCTCTTAACTGTGGAATTTTGTGTGTGGAACAAGTCAGAAGAAGGGTATCTCCTGGTGGTTGCATTGAATAGCCCACCCAATGTGCCTGCAGACCAAAATGCCCCTCTGGAAATGGTTCCACATCCATCTCTTGCAGAATGACAGTGATATGCAATGGAGTCTTGCATAAAATGCTGAGACCTTTAAAAAGATGTTTTCCATCCCATGCTTTCCATCCAATGAATAGAGATGAGACATTTGCTTCTGCAGCCAACACCCATCCTAATGCCACTGTTTATAATGACTTGGTTGGTTGTGGATACTCAAAAAAAGACCCAGGTTTTGAGCCATTTGGTTGAGAGAGTGGAACCACAGAGCCAAGGATGCAGCAATACATCAGGAGGACCAGAGATGTGAGTTTTCAAACAGGAATTGGCAGATGATGAACCTCAGTACATGTTCCTTCATGTAAGAATAACATGAAATCACCTTGGGTTCATGCTGACTGCTGCAGTGTGCACTGATACACTTGGAGTAAAAATGTTCTTAGCATGCTGAGGAGTAGAGGCATGGGCTGGAAGAGGTCCCTGAAGCTGGTTCCTACTGATAGAGGTGACTTGGTCACAGCAACCACAGCTGCCCAGAATGGGTGAAGCCCCATTTTGAAGTGCTGCAGTCATTACTCACCTCTGAAACCTTCTAATTGTCAGGCTAAATTTACTCATATCCATTTGTTCTTAGGTCAGCATTGCTCTTCACCTGAAATAGTTTTTCTCTGTCCCTGGGATGTCCCCTCCATCTTCCTGCCCTCCTCAGAGCATCACAGATGGAAATCAAAGTGCCTCCATGAGCTGAGCCCTGCTCTTCTCTTGCCTGGCTATTTGCATCCTCTCCGATCTCCTTGTTGCTTCTCTCATTCTGAGTTCATCCCTCATCCCTCAGGACCAGCCTGTGCCTTTCTCAGGCACTGGAAATGTGTTTTTTTGTGCATTATTGAATGGTGAAGGCCACAGCCCAGCATCTCCAACCCCATACATCCTTCTGTTGACATCAGGAGGAGCTGAAGGGGAGCTCTGCTTGTCTCGTAGATGAAATTCTGGCCACGGTAGGGAAATTTACAGGGAAGAGTGGAAGCTGCTGTTTGGTCAGGTTCCTCTCACAGCTGGCTTTGGGCACCACGCTTCCCCGCCAGCTCTGTGGAACACTGCTTGGTGCATTCACCTGCAGAAGGGATGCAGCCACATTTATGGAGCAGCCTTGGGCAAAGGAGTTGGAATGCTGCTGTCCACTCCAGCCTGCCCTCGGAGTAGATAGCCCCAAGTATTCCCCATCCAACCCCTCTTGCTGGCACTGAAAGCTTCCATTTTGGTGAGGATCTAGTAGCAGCAGATAGCCTTTATGTTGTGCATTTATATGGTAATGGGGTGTTCCCACAGGTTACTTGGAAAATGTTGAATATTTTTGGGAACAGAACAGCAGGAAATGTCATTTCCAGAAAGATTATTTTTTTTTTTTAAGCTAGGGAAGGAAAAAAAAAGAAATAAATCTACCAAATTATGTATGAAAAGTCCCTCAAAGGAAAAACAAGATGAAGCACTTCGTTTTGAGGCAGACGTTTCTGAGCGTTGTGTTAAAAGGACACAGAGATTTGGCAGAAAATAAAACCCCTTTGTGTTCCAGCTTCTCCTGAGCTCTCAGAGGGGCTGGGCTTAGATTCTGAGTGCTGCCCAGTTCAGCACTCTCAGTCTGGTCACATTCAATATATTGAACCATCTCCAGATGCACTGATAGTGCAGCACAACAGTCCAGGCACGTTCGAATGAACCAGCACGGCCACTCGGTGGCCTTCACTGGGAACTGTCCCAGCTGGATTCACTGATGGTGCAATGCCCCTCCAGTCCAGGAGGTTCAAATGAACCCACACAGCCACGCTCAGTCATGTTCAGTGAGGATTATCACCACTGGGTTAATGAATGGGGCAGGGTATTGAAGCAGCAGAGTCCAGGTGCTTTTGGATTGCTGGTGGGAAACATCCTGTCTGCAAAAATGAGCTTAGATACTTGAGAACATCAACCTGCAAATGTGTTAAGTTAAAAGAAAGAAAAACAACTCACTAGAGGTTTTCTAAGTTTCTCAGGGAAGGTCCAAATCTCACCCCATAGATGTCCCTATGGGGGTGAAGAGTGGCTCAGCCCACTGACTGGTCCCAGAAGTTGGTGGTGGTTCGTGATGGGATCCTCCTGACTTGTCTGTGTTGGTGTCTCCCCCAACACCCCCCTCTCTTAGGCCATTTTATACTATTTTCTTACTTTCAGGTGGAGCTTGAATGACTCCAGTCATAAAAACCTTTAGTAGAATTGGTGTAAAACTTCCTCATTTTGCTTTTAAAGGTCAAGACCAGAGGAAATTCCGAGCTCATGCTCAGTGAGGGGTGGCCAAACCTTGGAGGTGGGTAGCTTTTGGGCTGGAGGTGTCATTTAGCATTATAATGACATTATAATGAGCAAAGTTCCATCGAGGACAGAGTTTTGGCAGAACAGTGAGAAACTGCAGGCTCAGGGTAGCAACAGTGCTCCTTATCAGTTCCACAGCACCACCACACTCCCCTCTGCTCTGCACAGAGCCTGGTCATGAGGTCTCCACTCCACTCCACTCCACTCCACTCCACGCTCTGGGCTGTTCCTCATGGAGTCAGTGACTCTGAGGTCACAGCCTGCACCTGGGGAACTACCATGGAATGGATTTCTCACACATCAACCACGCTCCACCCTGAAGGTTCCCTTCACAATGGACCTTCTCTTGGCACGTAGGTATAAAGAGATTTCCAAGTCACCTCCAGGAACAATTCCACCCTGAGCTGAGATACTTTCTCAAGCCGACCAGCACCACTTTATTTTGCCTGTTTGATGTAACTGTGTCTGCCCGAGCTGCTAAACCCAGGGGTTTGTGCCCCATTCCCAGCTGCAGCCTCGGTCCTTGCGTGTTTCTGGTGATGCTGACAGGACTCGACCTGGCCACCAGTGTGGCCAGCAGGTCAAGGGAATTTCTCTACCCCCTCTGCTCTGCCCTGGTGAGGCCACATCTGGAGTGTTGTGTCCAGTTCTGGGCTCCCCAGTTCCAGAGGGACAGGGAACTTCTGGAGAGAGGCCAGCAGAGGGGCCACAAAGATGATGAGGGGCCTGGAGCATCTCCTGTGTGAGGAGAGGCTGAGAGAGCTGGGACTGTTCAGCCTGGAGAAGAGCAACTGAGAGGGGATCTGATCAATGTCTGTAAATACCTGAAATGTGGGGGCCAGATGGATGGGGCCGGGCTCTTCTGGGTGGTGCCCAGTGACAGGACAAGGGGCAATGGGCACAAACTGGGACACCAGAAGCTCCAGACAAACTGAAGGAAAAACTTCTTCACTGTGAGGGTGCCAGAGCCCTGGGCCAGGCTGCCCAGAGAGGGTGTGGAGTCTCCATCTCTGGAGATGTTCAAACCCACCTGGACACTTTCCTGTGTGACCTGGTGTAGGGAACCTGCTCTGGCAGGGGCGTTGGACTGGATGATCTCCTGAGCTCCCTTCCAACCCCACCAGTCTGGGATGCCGTGACTCGGTGCCTGAGCCTCAGCGAGACACTTCAGCCACTCAGGTAGATTCAGCTCCAGGTTGGAGGATCTGATCTGGGGATGCTGAACTGTTTTGCTGAGCTTGAGAATAACCAAGTGAAATATTTTGAGATTGCCATTGGAATATCTCGGGCTGGGGCGTTGCCATTAGATGAAAAATTTTGTTATTTTGATTCTTTGTCACAATTTGCAGTAAAAAAAAAAAAAGGCAACAAAAAACCAAGTGTAAGAATAGCAGATGGAGGGATGGAAATTTCATTTATTTTTTTAAACAGCCATAGTAGTTATGAGACTCACTTACCAGTTCACTCCAAGACGTGAGATTTGCAGCTTTTAGCTCATTCCATTTGTACTTTGGTGCCCAAACCTCCATTTAAGTGAATGAGATGACTTGTAAGATTTTGGGTGGTGGTATTTCTTCTCTTATCACCCTAATGCAAATCATGATGGAGGACACTGATTGTATTAACTGTGCACTCAGGGGGTGGTGGTTACAGGGTAATTACAACATTTTTTATGGTGAGGTTTATACCTGGTGAGATAACGTGAAGCCGTGGCCAGCGCCCGAGCGGGGACGCCGACGGCTCGGGCTGAATTGATTTCGTGGAGAATCGTGATTCATTCGCATTCAGGAAGCAAAACACAAACTAATGATGGTTGCCTCTAGTTACCAGGCAGAGAAAAATCATCTGTAAATAAACCTGCTGCTGAAGGTGGAGAAGGGATGAGGCGGGGAAGGGAGAGCAAGGTCAGCTCCTGCTTGCCTGGGCTGTTTTGATGAGAGCGGGTGGGTGAGGACGACTTCTCTGGGTGCTGATGGAGAGAATTAACGACCTGCCAGGTGGGTGTCAGGTCCAACTCTGACAGTGGTTTTCTTTGTGTCCTTCAGAAAGTTAATGACCAAAAAAATAATCTTTTTCTCTGGTTCTTCCTTTTTTGCTTCCCGGAGGAGTGTGGGGGTAATTGGTTTCTCGTGTGCTCTGTAACAGGGGAGGTGGAAGGTGCAGCTGTTCAATGTGAGGAAAGAAGGGGGATGAATTAAAGGCAACCTCCACCCCCAGCCACACACAGCTTCTGTGCCCTCAGCTCCCGTGGAACATGAATCCTCACCTGAGGAAAAACACTGAGCTAAACTCTCCTGAGAAATGTGTCTTCAAACCCAGCTCACCTCACCTGCCTTGGCCCAGGTGGCTCTTGGGTGAGGACCCTTCTACTCCAAAATCTTGGACAAGTCTCACAGTGCTTCTTCCTCCTGGCTGGACCTTTTATCCTGGCAATTCTTTCCATTCGGGAATTTAATTAATGGTGTGGCTGTTCCTTCTTTGAGATCATTAACAAAGATGTTAGTTAGGCCAGATGCTGGTCCCTTCTCTCCTCTCCTTCACTTGAACCATGTTCACCGTTAGGCTTTGTGTTTGGGCCACCTGACAAAGTCTCTTCCTCTGCAGCAGCCTTGTTTGCTGGGACTGTTTGAATTAATTCTGGGAGTGAGATGGTTCAGTGCTGCTGATAGTCACTGGCTGTCAGGTGAGCATGTGTTTGTTGAAATCACTTTGGGTAGAGGAGCAGTCTCACTGTTCCCAGGGGCTGGAGAAACTGAGACATGGAGAATCACAGAATCAGAATCACTGAATTGCCTCAATTGGAAAGAACCTTTAAGATCATGGAGTCCCATCATGAACCAAACACTGACCAGTCCCCACTAACCCATGTCCCTCAGCACTGTGTCTACACGACTCTTCAATCCCTCCAGGGATGGGGACTCCACCACTGCCCTGGGCAACCCCTTCCAATGCCTCAGAGCCCTTTCAGCAAAGAAATTCTTCCTCACATCCCATCTCAACTGCCCTGGGCACAACTTGAGCCCATTTCCTCTTGTCCTGTCCCTTGGTCCTTGGTTGAGCAGACCCACCCCCACCTCTCTCCACCCTCCTCCAAGGGACTTGGACAGAGCCAGAAGGTCTCCCCTCAGCCTCCTTTTCTCCAGGCTCAGCACCCCCAGTTCCCTCAGCCGGGAACTCAGCACACTTGTGCTCCAGACCCTTCCCCAGCTCCATTCCCTTCTCTGGACACGCTCCAGCACCTCCAGGTCCTTCTTGGACTCAGGGGCCCAACACTGAGAAGAACACTCAGATCCTAGCCTGGGCTCCTTGAGAAGAAGCAAGTGTTTGCTAACACCCTAGGGGAGGTGTGATCTGGGTATACCTGCTTGGTTGGCTGGACTGGGCCAGGGGGAAGGCAGCTGCTGGGGCAGCACTGATTTGATACCTGCTCCTCCCCTTACCTTTGCTCTTCATTTTAAAGATCAAACAGAATTTTGCATTTCTTGACCAGGGTAAAGCTTCCCTATGCAGAGCAGCTTCCAGACACAATGGAAGAGCTCTCAAAGTTTCTCCCAAACCCTGTCAGTGTCTTTGTTGAGAGATTTACTCCACGGACCACGTCCGCTCCTGGTTCTGAGCCAGGAGCATCAGTTGCCATGGCAACTTCTTTGGGCAAGTCATATGGGGAAAGTGCTGGTGTATTTTTAGCTTTGGGTAATGAAATTTAACAGCTGGAAATAAAGGTGAGGGCCAACCACGGTGCCACAGGTTCATGGACCATTCTTTGCGACTGGCTCTTGGGCAGTGCCGGTGGGAAAAGCTGGTGGGGCTGTGTTTGGGGAGGGTGCTCAGCCCTGTGGTTCACATCCTGGGTGCTGTGCAGGACAGCACCCACGAGTAAATCAGAGGAGAAGGAATCACTATAAAGAAAAGCTGATAAGGAGGTGGTGTTACACGTAAAGATAAAGAGGAGGCACCAGCTGAGGTCAGAGCTGCTTCGTGTACAGTGTGTTCAACCTATAAATAGCTCTTCAAATATACTTCTGCACAAGTGGTATTTATAGAGTGATGAGTGAAAAAAGCTCCATTTGGGGTCAGGAGTGGATGTGTGAGAGATGTTTTAGGCTTGGTTAAAAGCTCAGGTTTTTTGAGAGGTGTGGAGCAGAGCTGGACCCCAAAGGCGTTGGGTTTTCTCCTCTCATTGAGGCTCCAAGGTGGCAGTGCAGCTAAATGCACCTTCTGAAATGAGTGTACCTGGAAAGGATGCTCTCTAGACTCTGACATTCAGCTACCCCATGTACAGCTGTAATTTATTCACGTCATTTCCCCCAGCCTGACTCGTGTGTAAACTTCTCTCTAAGGTAGACTCATATTTTATTTTCGAAAACACCTCCTCAGCTCCCTGCAATATTTTTAGTCCTTTCGTCTTCATCTGTCAAAAGTTTATTTTAAAATTAATTGATTTTGCTGGAATATTTACTGCACTTTAGCTTGCAGCTCAGCATATGAAAATAGATTTCCCTACAGCTGGCAGTGTCTGGTGGGATTTGTTCCTACTCCAAAAGCTCTTTGCATTAGGTACTGATGTTTCCAGTCGAGTTTGCTTTCAGCAGCCTCACCACCTTCTCATATCACCAAGCTTACACCAGCTCGGGCTGGCAGGGAGACAAGGTGAAGCATTTAAGCTTAAAGAAGCCACAATTGATTCAGATCTGAACCCAGGCTGTAGATATTACAGATCTGGCCCAATATGCATTGGAATTAATAAGATCATCTCTTCTTGCATCAGTGGGCTCTTTGGCTGGATTAAAAATTGATCCTGTCTCATGATGAGAACCACAGTTATGGTTGAGATGAAGCAGTGGGTCATGGAGGTGGCCTGGCACATCACCAGGGTGTCACACAGGGTGGAAAGCAGCACACAGGAATTGGAGCAGACTTTGCAAACACAGCGGTGTTGTCAAGGGAGGTGTTGAACTTTGATGGGAGGTGATTTAGAAGCAGCCTTTGAATTGTAAAGCTTTAAATGACCTGGTAGCAAAGACATCACTGAAACCAGTTCCTGGTGGGTTATGATGGTCCCAGCTTTTTCCTGGGAGAGCTGAGGACCTCCAGTTCCCTGTCACACAGCCCCACTGGTCTCCCTTACACCTGGGAGCAGAGGGCAGAGGGAGGTGACAGTCCATGGCAGGACTGGGAATATTTTCTTCTCTGAGGTTTAATGCCTGAACTTCCAGGGCTGGCCAGACTTTTTCCATCCAATCTGTTTCCTGATAAAAAAATAGAATATTTTTTATTTAGTTGTTGGGTTTTTTTCACAAAAAAACCCAAACCCTGCTGAGTTTGTCCTCCCACTTCTCCAGTGAAATACTTTCACGTGAAGGTTAAACTCCTCTGAGCAACATTGCAGTGGGCCCAGCATTCTGGTTTTTCATATATCCTCATTCTCCAAAGAGAGATGATGGAGCATCCTGTGTTTTCCTCTCCACAGAGCGGTGCAAAGACCATTTAACCAAAACTAAGAAACCAACATTTCTTTCTCTCCCCACCTCCAACCAAATCCTGCTGAGTGCACAGGCTCCCAGCTGGCTGAAATGTTAAAATTCCTCTCTTTGGCATTTGGAACAGTCAGAGGTGGGGTGCTTGGTGGTGGGGCTCCAAGCTGAGAGGTCTGTGAGGAGCAGGAAACGTGCAGAGCTGTTGAGGTGGTGGATGTGCAGAGGTCCTTCCATGTGCTACGTGAGTGGAGAGCGGCTGGTAAAGGCCGGAGGGGGATATGGCAGGATGAAAACAGCAAAACAAAGTCAGATGTCAGAAGCTGAGCCAGGCTGAGGAAGAATGATGGGAGTGATTCCTCTGATGCCATCAGCACTTTTATTGATCTGAGGCAGTTTATTGCTGTAAAACAGGTATAAATTAGAGAAAAGCTGTGAAGAGGAGTGAGAGATGGAAATTGCCCAGTTATGGTTTAAAAGATGTATGTCCCCACTGATGGGACAAGGGGGAACATGTGCATCCAGGCTGTGCCTGCAGAGCTCCCCACCCTGCAGAGGGGGCAGCCAGCACCCAGCTGTTCCTGGTCACGTAGTTTTGTTGAAGAAAGTTGTAGCCAGCAGGGCCAGGGAGGGGATTCTGCCCCTCTGCTCCGCTCTCCTGAGACCCCCCCTGCAGTGCTGCCTCCAGTGCTGGGGCCACCAACAGCACAAGGACATGGAGCTACTGGAGCCAGCCCAGAGGAGGCCACGAGGATGATGCCAGGGCTGGAGCAGCTCTGCTGTGAGGACAGGCTGAGAGAGCTGGGGCTGTTCAGCCTGGAGAAGAGAAGGCTCCAGGGAGACCTTCCAGTGGCCTCCCAGTACCTGAAGGGGCTCCAGGAAGGCTGGGGAGGGACTTTGGCCAAGGGCAGGGAGTGACAGAACAAGGGGTGATGGCTTGAAAGTGGCAGAGGGGAGATGGAGCTGAGATGTGAGGAAGAAATTCTTTGGTGTGAGGGTGGTGAGACCCTGGCCCAGGTTGCCCAGAGAAGTTGTGGCTGCTCCTCCCTGGAAGTGTTCTCGGCCAGGTTGGATGAGGCTTTGAGCAACCTGGTCTAGTGGAAGGTGTCCCTGCTGCTGGCAGGGGGGTTGGGACTGGATGAGCTTTGAGGTCCTTTCCAACCCAAACCATTCTCTGATTCTATGGCAGTTAAAGTCTGGTTTGCCCATGTGGCATGAAGTAAACCTGCCCTGCAGACATGCTGAGGGGCTTGGAGAAGGGCTGCTGGAGAAGACCCTGGGGCTGGGCTTTGCTGTGCAGCGCATGCAGGGAGACTTTACTGTAGGACAGGCTGCAGAAAGAAACAGAGGCCAACCTGCAATAAAGAAGGAATTTTGCGATGCTATGGAAAACAGGCCGCGGGAGCACGGCTGCTGCTGTGTTTCTCTGCGTGCAGAGGTGTGCAGGTGTGGCTGCTGCACGTGTGTGTGTGAACACACCACGAGTACTGACTTGAACTGATCAAAGATGCATCATTAACATTAGAAAAGGCAATATATGCTGCTTCCTTGTCCCACGGGTGCAGATGCATTGACCAGGGAGTCCTCCACCATAACAGCTCCTCTCTTCTTCCTTCTCCTTTGCAGAAATCCGTGAAGCTTTCCGGGTGCTGGACAGGGATGGGAATGGCTTTATATCCAAGCAGGAGCTGGGCATGGCCATGCGTTCCTTGGGATACATGCCCAGTGAGGTGGAGCTGGCGATTATCATGCAGCGCCTCGACATGGATGGTGAGTCCTCGCTGTTGGTTCTTCTCTGTTACTGGTGGAGTTGGGCTTTCCCAGTGCATGGCAGCCCATGGTTTTGGCTCCAGTAATTTACAGTCACTAAGGAAGATCTGGAGAGGAAGCTGTGAAACTTTGCCTTTCCTCACAGCAAGGAAAGGGCAGGCGACTCCAAACCATCAACCTCCCATGGGTAAACCTGACCCTCAGGCAACCCAGGCAAGGGAGATGATGGAGCATCTTTGACCAGCTGGTACAGCTGGGTGAAAACAGAGTAGGACACGAGGGTGATGGGAGAGCTGGAGCAGCTCTGCTGTGAGGACAGGCTGAGAGAGTTGGGGCTGTTCAGCCTGGAGAAGAGAAGGCTCCAGGGAGACCTTCCAGTGGTCTCCCAGTACCTGAAGGGGCTCCAGGAAGGCTGGGGAGGGACTTTGGCCAAGGGCAGGGAGTGACAGAACAAGGGGAAATGGCTTGAAAGTGGTAGAGGGGAGATGGAGCTGAGATGTGAGGAAGAAATTCTTTGCTGTGAGGGTGGTGAGACCCTGGCCCAGGTTGCCCAGAGAAGCTGTGGCTGCTCCTCCCTGGAAGTGTTCTTGGCCAGGTTGGATGAGGCTTTGAGCAACCTGGTCTAGTTGGATGAGGCTTTTGCTTCTCTGCAAAGTTGCAAGTGGTCTTTTGCAAGGCTGTTGTAACCTTTCTCATTGAATTCCTGGGCAGCATCTGGCCCAGTGATGCTTACTGGGAGATGACCTGAGTGCCCAACAAAGCAGAGCCACCTGGTCCTGTGGCCACACCAGTCCTTGCAAGTAAAAGATGCTGTGGGTGGGAGCTGTGCTGTGTTGTAATGAAGTATTGATGGGTTTTGAAGTAGAAGTTTAGAAGAGTGGAATAATTTTGAGCAACGTCCTGCTGTGAGAGCTCGTCAAACAGTTCCTGAGAGGTAATAAAAGAAACAGAACCCACCATTAAGGGGAAGAGAGAAATGCAGCATCAGGATGCTGGAGCCAGGGAGGACTTTTTAACTGCTGCAGAGCTACAATCAGAGCTGATCACAATGAGGGGACTGTCTTTAAAATGTCCTTGATCAGAGAAGGAAGGGAGACTTTCCACTTTCTTCATGTCTGAAACGTGCAGGGAAGCTGGGGTGCAGATCCCACCTTCTCCCTTCTGCAGAGGGGAAATTGTGCCAAGTTAGATGAAATGGTGCAAACCAGGGTGCTGGATGTAGCCCTGGACTGAAGGGGGATGCTTGGCAATCCGATGTGACACCAGCATCCCTGGGGAGACTGCTGAGAGCAGAGACCATGGGAGATGGAGTCAAGCCCTCCTGCCTCCCTGGGGATATCCAAGTTGAATGCCCTCATGAGATGCTCAATGCAACTGGATTCATCAGGCCAGGGGAAGCAGGGAAGAAGCTGTCAGCCTCCTCGAGGGTGTTCAGTATCTCCTCTAGACAGGGAAAAAAAGTAATGCAAAACGTGGAGGATGGAGAAGATCAGTTGTTGAAATGAGCTCATTCCTAAAAGAAAAGGAAAAAAAAAAATCCATCACTTTTAAAAGCATTTTCTCCAAAAAATGATTGTTTGCACCTTGTTAGGATCTGCTGGCTTTTCCTAGCAGACCAGGTGATTTCTCTGTAGGCTTTGCAAAGGCCAGACCCAGCATGATGCCAATTCGTGGGGTCTTTTACTGAAACTCTGCACTTTTTTTGGAAAAAAGATGTGCTGTGGACTTGGCTTCCAGTTTTGATTCATCTCCAGTTATTCCTTGACTCTTGGTCTCACAGACTTGAGACTCTGGCACTCTTTCCTATACACTCCTAGTGTGCAGGGACCTGTAATCAGAGAGGTGGAGTGAAAATGGAGAGTAATGGGCTGCAGATGGAAGGTGTTAAATTCCTGTCTGAGACTTTTCTGAAAGCTTGATGTGTTTCTTGCAGACATGGAAGGTGATTCTCCATCTCTTCCAACTCAACATTTCCACCAGCTCCAAAGATGATACACTCGGGTTGTGCTGGGTGTTTTGATTGTTCTCAGGTCTCAGCTGCCTGTTGTAGCGGTGGTTTGAGCAGAAGGTTTGGGAGCTGGGCACAAGTCTGTGCTATGTGAAGGTCAAATGGACCATGTATTAAAAAAAAAGATGGGCTAATGGGAAATTCCTGAGGCACTGAGCAAACAGGGGAATATTATATGAAAGATTTACCTTGCCTGCAAATTGAATTAATGCTATATGGCTTGAATTAATCTTATATGGCTTATGGCTACTTTTCCTCTGATGGATTATCTTAATTTTATTCTTTTTTCTGGAATTTAACTTGAAATATGTAGTGAGAACTAGCAGTCACTTCCTTCTTCCTCTCCCACTGTGCATGAGCATCATTTGGTAGCAGAGCTTCAACCCAGTTTGCTCCTGGGGATGTTGGTCATGCCCTGCGCTCCCAGGGACAGCCAGACCCTCCATCCCATATATTCCTGTTGAGGGTTGCCAAATTTTTCCAAGGTTTTGGCTCTGCATCAGGTGGGTGGGAAGCTTGGTTGGATGAAAGGTCACATTCAAGGAAGAGTCTCCTGTGGTCAGGAAAGCCAGGGAGGGGGAGACAGCAATCCTCCAGCGCATCTCCCAGCACCTGACATGAATTATGGAGTGATGGCAGGTAGTGTAGCCAGATGTCCATTTCTCCATGCAAGGCTGCTGCCAGTGTCTGCTAATAATGAGGTAATACAATTGGCAGAGGTTTAGATTTAATCTGAACCAGCCTGAACAGACCTCGTGGAAACATACGGTTTCCATCAGGAATTACCTTGGGAGTGCATTCACACTGCAGGATGGCAGAGGAGCTGTATCTGCCATGGCTTATTTAACTGATGGGCTTCAAAGAATGAACAACTGGAGCTGGTCTGGATTTGGTTTTCATTGCAAATCCTGTTTTCTGTAGGGATATGCAGGGAGGCTCAGCCTGGACAAGGCTGAGGAGGCGTTCGCGCTGCGGGAGCAGGATCGCTAGGTTGGACAGAACGTGGTTGAAGTGGAGCATATGCAATGTATGCTGGAGTGGTTTTGTGGCTGAGCAGAAATGGATATGACAAGAGCATTTCACACCTGCATGTCACCTTTGGCCACAAAGGATCTCACTGAGCTCGGTGAATAATGCAGGGATGAGCTCCAGAGGCTCCCAAGGACAGTTGCTTCTGGGGCTGTAGTGTGCAGCTGTGCAGTAACACTCAGTGAGCCTCCAAATCAGAGCAGAAATGAAAGTGCATTTCATAATTCATTGCATTTGAAGGCAAAACGTCGTTAGTTAGAAAATGCTGCTTGAACTTCAGTGGAAATGGCAATTGCACAGCTTGGATTTTGCCCAGGAACTCTTCACAGGTTTCATATTGAACAGGTTGCCCAAGGAAGTTGTGGATGCCCCATCCCTGGAAGTGTTCAAGGCCAGGCTGGATGAGGCTTTGAGCAACCTGGTCTAGAGGAAGGTGTCCCTGCTGATGGCAGGGGGGTTGGAGCTTTAAGGTCCCTTCCAGCTCAAACCATTCTATGATTCTATGATATTGTTTTTAATGCCTCCATGGCTCTTGGGTGCTACCACCAGCCTTCCTTCACTGGTGACATGCCTGGCACTGACAGGATGGAAATGGGTGCAATGAGAGGGTTTGCCCACA
The DNA here is from genome assembly GCA_907165065.1 of Caprimulgus europaeus. Next base: position 11,013,274 of record OU015544.1, on the reverse strand, counting down.
GATCATGTCAGGGGGTGATGCTGAGGATGCTCAAGAGGTTCCAAACATCAGCCAGGGCTCAGAGCATCAAGAGAGGACTCCTGCCTGTCAGGACAGCAAAGATGCAGGTTGTCCCATGCTGTGAAGCCCATGGCACAAGGAAATGCTTGAGTTACTTATCTGCTGAGCTTCAGTGCCATGGCACAGCAAAGCTGCCACAGGGCTGGGGAAGAGGGAGAGAAGTTTAGCCAAAAAAACAGTAAAATGGGATCCCAGGATGGCTTGGGGCTGGCAAACAGAGCAAGGTGTACAGGAGCATGCAAACTTCCAGCAAACCCTAAACTGAGAAGCATCAAAACCAGCTTCCCATCCTCAGAGATGTCTGTCAAATATTCCCAAGAGGCTGACTGCACAGTTGCCCATTGACTTATCTTCTTTCATCCCAACAGCTGAGACAAGTTTGGGCCACTGGAGATGTTTTGTTGTCTTGCTGGGGCAGGGGATGAGTATTGGGAACTGGTGGTGGCACGTGGGAAGCCATCAGCCTTGGCCAAGCCTTGTCCTGAGGACACACCACAGCCCTGCAAAGCATCACACTCCCAGCTACCTTTGCCCCCTTAGCACAACCTTGCTGAATGTAGGTGAATATCCAATTGTCACCAGTCCTCACTGCAGGAAGGTGAGCATCAGAGGCTGGAGTATCCACTGCACTTCCTACAAACACCTTCACCACCTTCACCACTGTTTCTTCCAAGTCTCTCTGCTGTTCTGCAAGGTGTGCTTCACCCAGGTGAAGAGGAAGGCAGCTGCCATAGGGGGAAGTATTAAAGTTGGCATAAAAAAACTAAATTAGGGAGAAAAATGAGAATCTACTTCGAATATTTCAAGGTCTCAAGAGAAGTCTTGTAAATCATCAGAAACCATAGAATCATGGAATCACAGGATGCTGTGAGCTGGGAGGGACCCACCAGGATGATGGAGTCCAACTCCTGTCCCTGCACAGGACAATCCCAACATTCACACCATGGCCCTGAGGGCCAAATGCTGCTGGAATCTTGTCAGGCTTGGGGCCATCAGCACCTCCCTGGGGAGCCTGTGCCAGTGCTCCACCACCCTCTGCCTCAAGAACCTTTTCCTCATGGCCAACCTCCCCCTCCCCTGCCACATCTTCCTGCCATGGCCTCTGCTCCTGGCATTGGTGGCCAGAGAGAAGAGCTCAGCGCCTGCCCCTCCTCTGCCCCTGGGGAGGAAGTTCCAGACCGCCAGGAGATCTCCTCTCAGCCTCCTCTTCTCCAGGCTGAACAAACCCAGTGACTTCAGCCTCTCCTTGTATGGCTTCACCTCTAAAGCCTTCCCCAATGTTGTGGCCCTTTTAATGAACTACCAGAAGATGCTGTGGCTTTGCTGTGATAGGGGAGATGAAAGTACCAAAATAGAACAGAAGAAAAAGGGTTTTTCTGTGCAAAAATGTCTCTTTTTGGGAGGGAAAGTGAGGAATGGTGGTTCCATCAAATGTCAGAGCATGAGATTCACATGAGGCCAAAGCTTTGCTTACACCTTGGTGGAAGCATTGTGTGGCTGTGGGCCAGCAGAAGTTTGTTCTGTATAGTTGGGCATCTCTCCAGTGGGCTGTGCCTTATAGGGACATATTGTTTGCTTTTGGTCTGGAAATAGAGGTCAAATCTTACCTTCGTTTCTACCCTTGATTTGTTTTATTCTCACACATAATTAGGTATTGCATGAAGGTAAACATGGCAGGCTTGGAGAGGTGCATAGATTTCCCTCTGCAATCTGGAGAATGACCTGAAATGTTCTGCCAGGATGTGGAAAGTAAAATATTTTATATATTTATATGCTGGAAAAGAAATGATTTGTAAATTCTTCCAATTGGCAGTAACACCAATAAAAATGCAGGGAAATGGCAGGATAACTGTGCTGCCTTAGCTGGGATGCCTCCACTGGAAGCAGACTTTCACCATGAAATAGATGAATGTGTGACTTAAGTGTCAAACTGTTTCGTTACAACATAAGACACTTTTATCTGAGGAATAAAATAAGCACTCAGTGTACTAATTAGAGGAGCAGCTGGCTTTCAGTACCCTGGAAAAATAACTTCAGGCTAACATAAGAAGGAAAAAAACCCCTAAAACCCAGTGTGTCCAATTGTTTGTTACAGTACAAATAGGAAATACTTTGATGAAGCAAAAGACAAGCTGGTTTCATCAGCCTACAACCAAGCTACCTGTTAACTGTTATCACATTCTGTGATATGTGAAAATGCAGCTATGAAATCCTTCTGAGCAATCAAAACCAGGGCTGAGAAATCCCAGTTTAAAATTCTGCACATTCCCAAGCTGCTTCGTGATGGTTCTTTGTGGAGCCAGGAACTGAAGAGAAGGAAAAAAAACCAAACCAGTAAGATGTTCATGGTGACCCTGGCAAAAAAGGTTTTGAAGATGTGCAGCTCTGGCAGGTGGCACTTCTGAGGTTCATCCAGCTTTGGGTAGCTCCATGGTTGCAGTGGGGTTCTGCAGATTCATTGTCTTCTCATGCTTTGCATGCAGGAGCTGTGCTGTCCCACCCAAGGAGGCACAAAACACACTTGCCATGATCCCCTTTGGAAAGGGAATAAACACCAGAAAATAAATAAAGTTTATTTATTATTAAAGTTTATTTTTTCACCAGAAAGGGAATAAACTGTGGGGCCTCAAGGAGTGGTGTCAGCACACTGTCCCCCTAAAAGCCAGTTCTCCAAGCTGTGGTACTGCTGTTGGAGCAGGGTTTGTAGGTAGATGTTGCTTTGGTTTGCTTGCAATTGCTTCTCCATGAGAGAGAAGGGACATCAGATTTGGGTGCTCCACTGGCTGGAGAGTGTATGCTGTGACACAGGGATGAGAATGACCAAAGGGCCTGGACTGGGTGATCTGGAGAGACAATAAACCTCTTCTAAAAATGAAGTGTTGAGCTTCCCCTGTGACCTGCAGAAGGCAAGTTCCTTGCTCTTAGACATTGTGTGGCCAAACGGTCACTCCTGTCCAGATCATCTTGTGCTGCCCTGTGTGGGACAACAGTGCCATTCACAAGCTGAAAATATTTTCCCTCTTTCTTTTTTCTCTTTCCCTCTTCTTCTTTTCTTTGTTTTGCTTTTTGTTGTTGTTTGTTTGCTTATTTGTTTTAGTTGGTTTGGTTTGGGGTTTTATTTACTGCCATGGATAATTCCTTGTGTTTCAACATAAAACTGTAAAATAGCCCAGGCTGCTGGAGGTGAATCTGAAATAGTTTCTGTGTTTAAGATGCAGAGTTAATAGGAAAAGCGTGGACAGCTTGTTGCAGAGTTTGGGTTTGTCCTCTGGGCTCACAGACCTCTGATTTTTCTACGTGAGGAATAATCCAGCAGCATTTCAGCGTGGCTGTGCTCTGAAGTGCGTTGCTGACCTGAGAAACTTGGTCAGTGAGATGGAGTTGATGAGACTTGTCTTTATTTATTGAGGCCACTTTCTCCATGTCTGCTCTGGTTTGTAAAATGGAGGTTATCATATTATGTGTCCTGGCTGCAAAGAATGAGGAGGAATTCTTGGTGGTGGTGAACCTGGTCAGATCTGCAGCTCGGTACCAGGAGGGGTTTGTCAGTAATATGAAATCCTGCCTTCACTGCAGTGCCTGGATGGGTTGAATAGATGGGACAAGAGGAAACACTCAATTGCAATTCCCTCCCTGAAACCTGCCCACCTCGTGCTGCAGTGGGGCAGAGTCCCCTGCCACCCACAGCCCGTGGTCTGTGATCTGCCTCCTGCAGGTGTGCCTTGTGGTTTGTTTGCAGCCTTGTTTAATTTTATTTATTCCTTAAAATGCCGTATTCCTGGTATTAAGATCCTGGTTTCACAGGATGCCTGTGCCACAGGGAACACACATTTTCCTCTGTTTTAATGAGCCTGGTTGTCTCAAAGTTGTGCCGAGCTGTCTGATAGCTGCCACCATGCACGCAGAGCTCTCCTGTTATTCCCAAGGCCTGGGAAGCAGAAATAATTCAAATCCTGGGTATCTGGGATGTGATTTTCATAGATTCATAGAATCATAGCATGGCTTGGGTTGGAAAGGACCTTAAAGATCATCCAGTTCGAACCCTCCTGCTGTGGGCAGGGTTGCTGACCACTGTTTTTCTCCTCTCGATCCGTTTGACAAAGGGATCCACTGGTCACAACTTGCAAGATACAAGAGTTCTGCCAACACCTGCAAAATGACCCCTCTTGGTTTTTTCCCTGCCAGGTGCCTTTGCACAGTGAGAGGTTCTCAGGGGACGTGGGTCGGAGGGGACAGTGGGGGCTGGACGATGCTGGAGGCTCGCCAGGCTCTGCAGTGCCTTTCCCTGCAGGACAGCTGGTCACAGGGACAATAACTGGGACGTCCTGTGGCTTCCCAGAGCTGGTGAGAAGCTGGCACGCTGCTTGGCAGGTGTCTGATGGATTTTTAATTTATTTTTTCCCTGCAGTCACTGTTTTTGTTGGACTTTTCTTCTAGCCAAGCACTAACAGCATCCTGCTTGGCTTAGTGCTTGGGACAGAGCAGGGGACACATCACACCTGGCACTGCCGAGGCAGAGCCCTCCATCCTCCTCAATCACTCATGGGTCAGCTCCTGGACAAGCTCCCCTTGGGCAAACATGGGGGGTTCATAGATTTTCCTGTTTAATTGGGAAGCAAACAAGTCCTCTGCAGCTGTTTCCTCTTCCTTGCAAGGCGAGCCAGCGGGCTGTCATAACGAGTAACTCTCATTTTCCTTCTCTTGGTGTCATGATGGATGCGCTCCCAGCTCTGTCTTTCTGGGCTTTGTTTGAGCCTTTCAGACCCCATAGATATTTCCTCCTCCAGGAACCTATGTCTGCACAATTTACTCATCTTTTATGTGTAGTTGTCATTGAACCAGAGCAGCCAGCTCCACACAGCCGCTCCTAAAACCACAGGACACAGAGGTGCCCTTAAGGGACAGACTGGGCTCCAGTGGAGATGTTTCACCTCTTCCTTCAGCTCCAATGAAGTTTTTCCTTCAAAATGAAGTCATTAAAGCTGTAGGATATACAGCAGAGCTGGAAAACAGTAAAAGTGGCCGATGGACATGTCCCCACTGTCCCCAGGGAGCTAGAGAAAGGAGAAATTGTTATTTTGCACATGTGTGCTTTGATGGGGAATATCAGAGACCCTCTGCAGGTGGCTCTGGGGCAGAAATTCCCCCAAGACAATGCAGACAGGACCCTTTGGAAACAGGAGATGCTCGTTGTTGTCCCATGCCTGGAGATCTCCATGTAGGTGGGCAGAGGTGGTCTAGCAACCAGCTCTGCTGGCATCCTCCTTTCTGGTAATGGTTGGGAAGGCCATGGTCTGTGCCTCAGTTTCCCCTGTGTAAAACAGCTGTGTCAGCATTGTAGTGGAGCTTTCTTTCTTCATTCCAGCCAATTTCAGGGATGTCTGGAAGTAGAACTGCTTTCAAACAGTTGAAAGCTTCTTAGTTCTCACTGAAGTTATGAATTAAGGCCTTAATTAGGCAGAAAGTCGTGCTGAGGAAAGGGTCAGGCTGGTGACCAGGCTGTTCTCCTCTGACCTTAAAATCTCTGCAACCAAAAATACTGGTCTGGGAAATATCCTGTGGCTGGAGCTTTTCTGTGCACATCCTCTGCATCATTTTAAGACCCAGCAGCTCCAGACTGCATTATTACTGCACAGGTTACTTTATGGGCACAAACAATGACACAGACCCGGACACAGAGTCACTGCAGCTAGCTATTAAGAGAATAAAAATAAACAGGAGTGTTGTGTGTGCCTGGGACCCAAGCTGCAAAAGACTAGCTCATTAACTTTAAATATATCACCTAGCTGCACTCTGGAGGTCAAATTTGAGGAAGAAAAAAAAAAGAAAGTGTGAATACTGATCAGTCCACACACAGCAGATCCTCATCTCCGTTTTAATGTGTGTGTCACTTTAGTGCCATGGCAAGAAACTTTTAAGGAGGTGGGAGAACCCAATTATCCTAAAACTGACCAGGGAAAAGACTTATTTAGGAAGCAGACAGACCAGATTATGCAGGCTCCCAGTTTAATGCTCTGAAAACCAGGTGTGAGTCTCTCTCCTAGCCTCGGGTATAGGCAATGCAATCCATGCACGTTTCCCTCCTCTCTTTTTCTTCCCCTCTCCCTCTCTGTCTTCTCCAGCCCAATGAATATTTAATTACACCCTCCAAGGGAGCTGCTCCGCTGGGAGGCTTTTGGACAGACAAGGGTCGGCTGAAGGCTGAGGGTCGGGGCTCTCCCGCGGGATGGAAGGCGAGATGGGTTCATGCTGCTGCTCCTCTGAGCATTTAATTATTTCTTCAAAGCAGAAGAGCTCTGGCAGGAGAGTTTGCAGGAGCCCAGGCCCAGGCTGTTGCTACCTGGGATGTGGGGATTTGCCATCCTGGCTCAGCCTGATCCTTCTCTCCTCTTCCAGGTCCCATGTGGTTTGGGGTTGGTCTGCTGCACTCTCCCTGCCCATTACATACAACCTGGGCAAACCACTGCTGATGGTAGATGCTGTGGGATGAGGACAAATGTACTGGGAGAAAGGCAGGATGGAGCTCAGGCCACATGGGTGTAGCTTGGCTTGGTGCAAAAGGGCAGCTGGGGGTATTTCATGCTGTGGTTGCCCTCCTTGGTGCCCTGAGAAGGTGACTGCAGAGCTTTGCCTGCCCTCAAACACTTGTGTTTATCCTGCTGAGCATCCTCCAGCAAATACAACCTTCCCTTCTCCTCTTCATTAAATCAATGGGGGCTGAGGGAAGATGAAATCCTTGGGCTGGAGCTGAAAAGCCATCAGCTTGGAGAGAGGGTTGTGATTTTCTGTGCTCAGCTCTGATGCACCACTGAAGCACAGCACCTCCAGCAAGAGCGAATGATAGTACCTTGAAACCTCTTTGGCCTGGGGATCTGGAAGAACAACTCCAATATGAATGAAATGAAGTTGAAGGCAAATAGCTTAGGGAAGTAAATCCTCCTTCAAAAGTGCTGGAGGATCCTTTGACTCCCCTTAACTTCCATGTCCAACCCAGAGTTTGCTCCCTGGGAGTGCAGTGGTAGTTTTACAGGCTTCTCTGTACATGAAGTCATTAGTGTTGTTCCTTTTTCTACATCCCATTGGTCTATTTAGAAGAGCTAATGGCCATTTTTCAGAGGTGCAGACACCCATTCCTTGCAGCTGTCATCTCCAAACAAATTTCCTTGGGCTTCCATATCTGGGAGAGCTGGAAAAGAGCTTGAATTCCCAGCTCCATGCTGCTGGTGTGCTTGGCCTAAGTGGGTGATGAACACGATGTGGGGTCCAACATTTCCCTGCAGTAGCTCTGTAGACTCCACAGTGGTGGCCAAACTGAACTCACAGCTTTTCAAACAGAAATTATCCCCAAGGTCTTTCTGCACTTGGTGAGTGAACATGGTGTGACTTTGGCAGGTCCAGGACCCCTTGCTGGCCACATGTCATCTTTGGGCACTGAAAATGTTCTCAGAAGATCCAGAGATGTTGCTGGGTGCCTTCAGCATCTTCTTTCTGCAAGAGCAATTAGCTGGGCTCACATCATTGCTGCTGGGGCTGTTGACAGTGCATCTAGTTGCTATTCCTTTTTATTATCACATTTGGCTGGTTTTTGGCAGAACTGAGACAGTGTCTTGCAGGGAGCAAACCTTTGTGGGTATCTGGAAGCACTTAGCACCCAGCTGATGTAAATGGACTAGTAATCATAAGCAGATCTGATTTGTCTCTGATGATGTGGCCAGCCATGCTCTGAGTCATAGTTTTAGTCATGCAAGGTTCAGCCACATGATTACTAACCCCCTTCTCTTGGACATTAATGCCAGGATTAAGAGGAAGTGTTATTGGGGGGAAAAAAAATGTTAGGGCACAACCATTAGTAAATAAATAAATGTTTTAGGTGGTTTAAAACCAGGGGTTAAGCTAAGATCTAGTGATGTGCTAAGATCATCCACACAAGCAGTGACCATCCCTCTGCTGATGGGTGGTAACTTGGGGGTGAGGTGGCATCTGGGTCACATCCTGCCCAGAGCCCCTCTGGTCCTCACCCACCTTGACACCTGACAGTCTTCACCTGCCCCTCCGTGCCTCCCAGTTTGTAGATAAGTTATTGCAAGGTGTGAGTGCCTTCATCAATCTGGGACTTCATTGTGGCTTGGGTTTTTACACCTCATCTGCAGTTGTAACTGGTGGAGCAGGGAGAGGAGAATAGATGTGACCATCACTAGATGGGGAGCAGAATCTGCTCCATCCTGACCACAGCTTTCCTCCTGGTTGTGCTTCTTACAAGGTTGTTCTCCTTCAGTGTGATGAGTTCTTGCTCGAGTAGTTAATGTGAGCTCGAGGCAGAAGTGTGGAGAGGATGTGAATAAATTGGCCTGGAGGGGACAGCGAGGGATTGGGGCTGTGTGATCACTGCTGGTGGCAATGTTGTGGAGAGCTTGCTGGATGGCTCATGGAAAGGAGCAAGGGAAGGAGAGAGCAGCATAGACAGCAAACATGCTCCAGCCTGGTGTTTTCCTCCCTTCTTCCCACCCCTTAAACCCAACAAAAAGTTCATTTCTGAGTAAGCTGCACATTGCTTGCTCTGAATATCAACTCCTCCTGGGTGAGGAGCACATCTGTAGGCACAGCAAAGCCAAGCGCGGGGACGTGCGCGGTGTTGGGTTCGCCTCCAATGCAGATTCTCAAACAGATGCTTGATGTGTGCCTTGCATACCAGCTTGTAGCCTGCCATGTGCATGACTGTGGCTCAGAGGATGAGGAGGAGGAGGAAGGCATCTTTTGACTGTATCCAACACCAATTTCAAAGCTGAGTGCTCCCAGGAGCTGGTGGGTGGCCTGACCACTCGTAGATCCTGTAAGTGAGATGGGTATTGGGCATTACCTGGTTGTGCCATGGTTGTAGAGAGCAACTTTGTGCATTTTCACCTTGTAGCCATGCAGAATTGCACTGGGTGTGTCTTGGAGCCTCTGTGTTGTGCTTTATAATATTTTCTCCTGGCTGTTGAATGGTGTAAAAGGAATTTTCAGCCGAAATTGTGAGCTCTCTTTCTTGGTATCATGATGCTGCAGCCTCCTGCGATCCAGAGGGCAGGAAGGTTTGTTTTCTGCAGCTTCAGATGGATGTTAAAGGGTTATTTCTACCAGGCAAAATGTTCTGGGGTCTAGTTTCCTTGCTAGTTAACACTTTTAATTGAAAAAAGCAGCCAATAAGGGGATAATGCATTTTGTAATGGCATCATTCTTCTGTGGTTGTGGAAAATGCTATCATTAAGCTGATAATTAAACCCTGTGAAGTTAGTTATGATCCCTGGCAAAGGCACAGGGAAGACATGGGCAAAGGTTTGCCTGGAGTCTTGTTCTGAGTCAGACACGGAGCCCAGGAGTCCTGGCACCCGTTTTCTCCTGAGTCATGTGTAGGACTCAGCCTTGCTTCTCCTCTGTGGATGAAATGACATTGTAGAAAATGCAAATTGAATAACTCAATATTTTGGGGTCGCATATGGATAGACCAAATATATGCACGGGCAGGTACTAGAATCTCTTTAAAATGCAAATTGTTTTCTTGCTAATCTGTCTAATTTCTGTAACCCAATTTACATCACAGTGCATGGTTTTGTGACTGCCTTTCCCTTGGAGTGATGTACTGCAATGTAAATCGCCCCCAATCCACTGTCACCTTGCATTACCTTCCCCAACGTGATCCAACGTGCTGTGACTGATACAATCCGACTTGATGTCATAAATTGATGCCTCCCATGGGGAAACAGAAGGAACACATTTTCTTGTAGCCCATAAATGTTTTAAAGAATGACTTTCCAAGTGATGGGTTGCCCACTCCTTTCCTTTTCTGCTTAATAAGCTGTCCTAGAAATTAGCTCCATCCTGGAAGTGCTCAGCCTGCTCCAGCCCTGCAAAACCCTTCAGCGTGGGCTGAGCCCTGAAGGTGTGAGCACCTTCAGCAGTTGGATGGGGTCTTCTCACAAGTTATGGGATCAAAGCTATTCTGAATCCCTGCTGGGTTTCCTTTCAGAGCCCCTGTCACTGCCTCACCCCCAGGATATAGGAAATTACGGGCAGAGCCTAGTGAATAGAGATCACAGTTCTGGCAAATGAGCGGGTTTTTTGGACTCCACTTCTTTTCACATTGTGTTTCTGCGAAGATAAGGCCATGGAGAGATTTCAATCAGTGGTGCAGATGCTCAGCTCAAGCATGGGAAATGAAAAGCAGAGATAGCAGCAGCGTGCAGTGCGTGTGTTAAAGCTGCTCACGCAGGGCTGCCGCGGGTCCTGCACTCGATAGCGGCGTTTCAATAGTAGCCCTTGCATTGATCTGCTTTAGTGTGTGATGGTTTCAGACACTTCTTACACCTCATAATTTAGCAACAGCCACTATGTGAAGAGGTAGAAACAGTCAGTTCCAGCTGAATTTGAATACAAACCAAGCAAAATGTCTTACAGTTGCTGATTCTGCTTCCAGACATGAAGGAGGGTTAATATATCCTCCCATATCAGTTGGCCTAATAATATGTAGGAGGAAATGTCTGTGGAATGATAGAAAAAGGAGAGGCACATAGACATTGAACTACCCTGTTCAGCAGAGCAGGTGGGTTTTAGATCCTTCAAAAGGCATAAATTTCCTTTTTTGGTTTTTTTTTCCCCCCCATTTTCATTAAGCATCATGGAAGTTCTCTGAGGGAAAAGTCACATTTGATGCAGTGCTCAGATACACCTCAAACAGCCACATGCCTCATTGACAAAACATACTTGGGACTGCGTGGGCTCCAGTCATTAATGGCAGGAACGATCTCCTCTTCCTGCTAATGGCCCTGGAGCTGTGTCTCCACTGCCTGCTCTGCATGCTGAGTGCACAGGGCTGGTAGGAGATGGATGCTGATGGAAAGCTGAAATGAACTGCCTTGTGGATTTGCAATCATCTGGCTCTTCCCTCTGTGTGTGCTCCCTTTCTCTGGAGGATGGGGTTGGCCCTGTAAAAGCTTTGCAGAGACCTGGCTGTTTGGCAGCTCTGTAAAGAGGAAGAGCCCTGGCCGTGCTGATGGCTGCTGTCCTCCTGCCAGCATTAGTTTTTTGAGAAGTGACTTGCCTACAAACTCTCCAGGGCTAGAGAAAGACCTGTTCATGTCTATTTGTGCATCTCCTGGTCCTATCTTCAGGTAGGGGTCTGTAGGTACCACAAAGTTCATAGAATCAAATGGTCTGGGTTGGAAGGGACTTTACAGCTCATCCAGTTCCAACCCCCACTGCCATCAGCAGGGACACCTTCCACTAGACCAGGTTGCTCAAAGCCTCATCCAACCTGGCCAAGAACACTTCCAGAGAGGAGCAGCCACAGCTTCTCTGGCCAGCCTGGGCTATGTTGGTGTACCAAGTGCCATGGTGCATATATGGGTCCATGATCCGCAGCAGATCCAGAGCAGTTAATTGGACATTGGCACTATGTGGTACATTGATCTTTTTCTTTCATTCCAGGGGATGGCCAGGTTGATTTTGATGAATTTATGACTATTCTGGGACCTAAGCTGGTATCATCAGAAGGCAGAGATGGCTTTCTGGGAAATACAATAGACAGCATATTCTGGCAGGTAAGTGGTCATTTATTTTAAATGCAACTTTATCCAACTTTCAAGAGCTTCCAGAAGTGATGAGTTGAGGAGCACAAGATGTTCTGCTAAGTGTGAATGCTTGTGTCAAGGCTGCACAGGTCTCTCTCACTGTGTGCTGTGTAAGACAATCTCATGTTGCTGGAGGGACCTGCTCTCAGCTAAGCCCTGTGCTGGAGGAAGGGGAAGCACGTTCTGTGGATGAACTGCAGCTGAGCATAGCAAAGCACCCAGTTATTTGTGCAACATGTTCAGGAGCATTTTGGAATTAATTTTTGGAAGAGAAAAGCAGTTTTCTAGATGAGTCTTTTGAGTTAGGAACCTTGAACCTGTCCAGCTGCTCTCAGAAACGTGCCCCTGTTCAACATCCCTTGGCTGTGGTGGAGAGATGTTCCAAGCAGAGCGAGGTGTGCCGTGCAGGCCATGTCTGATCAGTTAATTCAGGTCTGAGCCTGAGGATCATGATGTTGTGCCAGTGCAAGTTTAACCCATGGTTCTGCCCTGGGATGGTTTGGTCCTGCTGGTTTCAGGCATCAGAAGGGAGGCAGATCTGGCAGCAGGAGCTCCCTCACGTCTGGGGTGCAGTGTGATTTTAAACAGCATTAGACCTTCCTGGAAAAGCAAAGACAGTCCAGGCTGTTATGGTGGGGATGAAAAATCCCCCAAAACACTGTGCTCCATATTTCTTGCCAATGGATTAAGTGTGTGGCTTCCTGTGAGATTACTGCTCGTTCCACGGATCACCCAACAGCCTTTGCGTGCTCATAAACTTCAGCTGTTCCCAGGTTTATGTGAATCAAAAGAGTCAAACCTGGATATGAGCATTTCTGACTCCTTTTACTACCATCCAGCACTGTCCAGACTGAATTGGGTGGAGTTTTGTAAAAGTCTTTTAAAAAGGTCTTTAAAGAACTTGTTCCTGGCCTCCTGGCATGTGGTAGAAATAACCCTGGAAATCCTGGTCTGGATTCTTGTATTCAGCTGTCAAAGCCAGAGTTTGATGTTGATGAAGGTTTGTGATGTATCTGGGGGGGGATGTGAGAGCCAAACTCACACTATGAAGGGCAGGAGTGTGGCTGTTAAGAATTTTTTATCACTTCCATTGCACCTTGCTTGCCTCATCCCAGGACATGAGCAACGAGTAGAGGAGGAAGCACCATCCCATCCCACTGAGCCTTTGGTGCCTTCCAGACCTCCTCCAACAAGACTGACCTCACCAGAGGCATCCAAGAAGCAAAAATACCCACTGAGAAAATCAAGTTCATGAACTGACCTCTTTGATGGGGAAGCAGAGAAGTCTGGAGCCCCCCCTAAAATTCAGCTCACAGGTTAACCTGCTGCCATTTAGTGACCTTCCAGCCCACGTAAATGCCTGCAGAGGCTTTGAGAGGCAGCGAGGAAGGGAGGAGCTGTGCTCTGGATTTAGAGCAGCAGGACTCTCAGACTTGGCTTTTACCTTGCTCTTTCATGCAGCAGCGACCATGGCCCTTGTGTTGTGGTGGGACAAGTGAAAAGAATGCAGAGACTTCAGGTAACCAGCCCCATGGTGGGAAGGGACAGCCCTGGGGGTTGTCTGCAGGCAGTGAAGCTTTGACTGAATTGCACAAGTGCTCCAGAGCCTTGGAAAAAAAAAAAGTTTATGGTCTTTTACTTGTCAGAATAAAAATACATCTCCTTACATAGAACTTGCTGGGATTTCAAAGCCCTTGAAGAAAAAGCTTGATCTTGCATTTCATTTCTCCTGGGGTAAGAGAGCTCATGAAGAATAAAGTAATTTTGCTGCTTGTTCCTAAAGAAAAAGCAAAGAAAGATAAAACCATGTAGAGAAGTGCCATGCAGAGAACAGGTTCCCTTTGCCCACTCCTACCTGGCTTTACCCAAGTCCTCTGCAGAGTCTTAAGTCACCTCATCTTTAAGCAAAGCATTTATGCATTTGCATTATCATCTCCTGTGGGATTACATCTGATTTGAAGCAAAGCCCTTTCAGAACAGGGGCCTGGCTGTGTTTCCTTTATCCCCTTGACATGCAATTTTCATATTGACTGGAAAGGAATGGCAGGGAGAGGGGGATGAGTTCGGCTTCCTGATAGAACACTTCACCCCTGCAGTCATCTGCAGAGAATGATTTTAAAGATGGGATGGTGCCCATAAGCCTGTAGTTGTGACAGGAGTTAGGTGACAAGGGCAGCAAGGGTGGGACAAGAAGGGACAAGGTTGCCTTGGTGTCAGCTGGCTGGGCAATGCTACCAGGAAACCTCTCTCCAAAGCTGCAGGCAGCAAAAAGCATCTTGAAGAGGCCCTTATGTCAGTCCCAGAGGGATGGAAAATCCATGTTGGCATCCAGAAAGTGCCTTCTCTTCTTCCATCCAAACAGCTTCTCTCCAACTATCAAGATTTTGTCTCTCGGGGTATTTTTGATGAGGGTCTGGTTTTCTATACTGTGGCACTTCCTGGAGCACAGGTCTTATGAGGAGCAGCTGAGGGAACTGGGGGTGTTGAGCCTGGAGAAAAGGAGGCTGAGGGGAGACCTTCTGACTCTGTCCAAGTCCCTGACAGGAGGGTGGAGAGAGGTGGGGGTGGGTCTGTTCAAGCAAGGAACGAGGGACAGGACAAGAGGAAATGGGCTCCAGTTGTGGCCAGGGCAGTTGAGATGGGATGTGAGGAAGAATTTCTTTGCTGAAAGGGTTCTGAGGCACTGGAAGGGGTTGCCCAGGGCAGTGGTGGAGTCCCCATCCCTCGAGGGATTGCAGAGTCGTGTAGACACAGTGCTGAGGGACATGGGTCAGTGGGGACTGGGCAGTGTTGGGTTAATTTTTGGACTTGATCTTAAAGGTGTTTTCCAACCTCTGTTCCAAGTGGTCCTTAATAACTCTTCAAATAATGCAATGACAGAGTTAAATAATGAACAGCAGCAGCAGGAGAGAGGAATTCCAAGGAACAGGCAAAGGCCTGGAGATGCATTTGCAGACGAAGCTGTGAGTGAGTTGGTGGGATACAGGAAGGCGATTCCAGATGGCAGAAGCTGCAGAGGGGAAGGATCTTACAACAACAGCAGTGGGGCTCCAGGAGATTGGGGTGGGGGGTTAGAAACAGTAGAAGAATAGGGAGGAGAGAGAGGAATCATGTGTGGAAGAGGCAGGCTTGAAATAATAGGAAAGGGTTCATCCCTCCCACCCTGTGTGTTGCCTAAATAGTGATGGCCAGCCCAGGAGAAGAGGATTTGGCTGAGATCTGAGTGTTGGTGGGTGTTAGAGACATGGAGGGTCTCTCAGATATATTTTCCCTCCTTGATTTCCCATGTGGGCTTTAATTGAGTCAGATCTGTGTGTGTTTAAGGCAACTGACTCTGGCTTTCTCAGGTACCGGCGATCAGTTCTGCTCCAGTTAGAATGACTCTCTACAGTCCCTCAGCTGGGTTGGGAGGGAAAAATCATCCCTGCAAATACTATTTCAGGCCAAGTCACTATAGACCAATGATATCAGGAGGGCTGAGGAAACATGGGCTCCCCTCCAGCTCAGAAAGTCTGTCTTCCTGAGTGAGATGCCACATACACCAAGCACCATTCTGCAGAGAAGGTCCCCAGATGCCTCCTGCTCTGTTTCAAGATGATTTTCTCATCCTCATGCCAACTGTGTGCAGCTGGAAACAACATGTACCTGTGCACAGATATCTTTAACTGTCTGAAATTTTTAAGACAGTCTTAAAAGGTCTTAAATAATTTTGATATATATTTTGATATATAAATTATTGATATATTCTAATATATATGTATAATATATATATTTACTAAGACAGTCTTAAACTGTCTTAAATATTTGTTCTTAAATACACAGCTGCCCAGTAACCATCAGCCAGTCCTCAGCATGCAGAATCATGGTCAGGAGGAGTTTGAAGGCTGGAAAATTCCAATGAAGCTCCATTCTCCTTGGTTTGGGGCATCACCTGCCATGGTGAGCTTGCAGCAACAATGCAAACATCCTCTTTGGCTGCTTCCACAGGGTCTGTGTTTATTCAAAACAAAATGTAAAGAATAAAAGAGCATAGATGAGATTTTTGGAGTACCTATTTGGAAGGCAGTGGGAGGAGATGACCCGGCCCTGCACAGGGGTTGTTGGACCTCCCATGGTCTCTCACAGGTTGTCTGCTCCTTTCCCTCTCCATCTTTTTCCCTCTGTACTTTTTAAGAAGTGACCACCCATCTCTCACCACCCTCTGCCCAACTCCTCTGAGCTGCTCCTGCTGCTGCTCACACTTACTGGCCTGAAGCTGCTTTTCTTTCACGTGTGTTTTTGCAGAGATGCCTTTGCATGGTCAGAGGGATGCTATTGGGTCAGTTTTCAGGCATGAGAATTTGTTTTTCCAGAGCTCAGGGGATATGAGTCTGGTTCCAGCTGCACACTGAGGGCTGTGTTCTGTACCAGTGGGGTTTGAGGCATTTCCAGTGCGTGGCCATTCGGGTCTGTAAAGCCATTTAGTTCAAGAGCATTATAGAAAAGACAAACATTGCTACTGGTAAATATTAGCTCCTTTTTATGGCAAACAGATTCCAAATCTGTCCTGGGTGCCCTGCCATTCTGAGCCAGAGAGGGGGATGAAAAGGCAGGGGAGAATCTGGGATTTTATATCCATTTATATTTTCTGACCAGATTGTTTCTGAAGTGCAAAGACCTTCAGGCTCGAGTGTTAAATAGTTGGCACGGGCTGTAGCGTAGTGGATCTCCAGTCCCTGGGGGTAAGCAACAGGAACAGCAGTAATAATCATCTTGGATTATAGGCTTTTAATTTAAATAGACCTCTCTGTCTTGGCTAAAATGCTTTTTGAAGTCAGAACAGGTTTAAATGCTTCCAACAACAGGGCTGCATCTGCACTGGATGCAGAATAAATTCTGTACCCAGCAGCACCGATGCGATTAGTTTGAAAAGTCAATATTTTGGGTGGTGATCATTTGAGAAGCAAAGCACTGCTTGTTATTGGGTTTTTTTCCTCCTCTTTCATTGCTGTATGTACGTGGAAGCTGCAGGGAACATCATTTCAGGCAGTGCTAATGCATTGCCTGTGCAAAGATCTCTGGAAGCTTTGTCTTGCATGAGGGGACGGCTCTGTATCATCTGCTCAGACACGGTGCCCGCTCGCCGCGTTAGATATCAGCCGCTATAATTCACTGGTGCTCAGGAGGAGGCTGGGTGGTTTGGGATAAATAAGGCTCCTTTGCAGGAGTGGGAAGACCAGAATACCAACACGGTGCTTTGGGCTGGGGAGATGCTGCTCAAAGATCTCATTTTTTTCCATCTGTAGAGATGTTTCTGCAGATTTTTAGGGGGACAGATGGAGGTTTGGGGAGGCAAATCCTGTGAATGGAGCAGCTCAACAACTGCTCATGTTTTCTGGGCTTGGAAGTACCTTTTTTGACTGTCCAGGTTTCCATGTACCTGTGCTCAGGAGGAGGAATACATTGGTTTTTATGATCTTTGGTGGATGAGTAGGTGCAGCCCAAACTGGATCTTGAGACATACCTATGCAAGGAAAGAGGGACAGCCAGGGACAGGCCAGAGACAGCAGAAACCTCTGTGCTCCTGAGCCACGGAGCTCAGCAGCATCCACCAAAGGGCATCTTCTTCCCTGGATGCAGGAAAAATACAGCAAGAGCCACATCCACCTGTGCAGTATTGCATCAGGCGCTGGCTGGGGAGGGGGCTCGGGGAGGTGAAGTGGGGCTCAGAGCCAGCAGTGAACATGGGATAGAGGGATGTGTCTGGGATGGGACACACTGGTTTCATCCTTCCAGATGCTTTAATGATTTGCTGTGAGGAACTGCCCATCCGTAATCTTGTTTGTTGTTGTCACCGCAAACACAACAGCGTCCCAGGGGAGAGATCTGGGTTCTCATGATCTGGTCAATCAATTAGTGCTTTAATAGAGTGAAATGAAGGAGAAAATGTGTGGGCACCTCTGTGGCACAGGGCAGGGTGTGGAGAAGCCGTGGCAGGTGATGGGGCTGAGGATGCAGCGTTGAAGCTATGCGTGGTGCGAGCGGTGTGTGTCTCCAGTGGCACTTGGCTCTCTACAAACACGATTTTGCTTAGAGAGGGATTTTGTTTTTATGAAGCTCAGTAGATAAACCTAATGCAATTTGTCCCTGTATGTGAGTTTTCTCCTCTTGTCCCTGCAGAGGAGTTAATTTGATGATGGCAAATTAGCCTTGCTGGAGTTGTGGAGAAAGTGTTTGTGCCTCCGTGTGCAATTTCACATGGTAATGGACCCAACCTCCCCACCACCACAGACCAAATAACAGCTTGCCTCTCACAGCAGGGCCAGATGAGTGTGGGGTGTACATGTGGCCTCCCCTCCTCACCCTCTTCCTCCTCCTGGGCCTCTGTCAGGGTGTGGGATATTGCTGAACCCCAGGAGGGGCCATTTTCCATCTTGGACCATGATGGCTTGTTGGTAGCGAGCTGCTCTGCTGCAAATACCCCTGGATTTCAGGTGCTGCTGTTTCAGCCTTTCAAAGAACCATCTCAAAACAACTTCTGTGGAGGAAGAGAGTTAGTTTCACAGCTCAGGGTACCAAGTGATGCTTGGGGTGGGTGGTGGTTCTTGGCAGGGCAGGTTTGGCAGCTGGGCTGAGTGTGTGTAGTTTAGAGTGGGCAAGGAAGTGCTGCTGCACCGCTGCTTGGAGAGGAAGCTGAAAGATGGAAGAAGAAAAAAAAACCCTAGTCATATAACAATGATTTGCATGTTTTTAATCTCTTTCTACTTTTGCTGAGTGTGTTAGTGTAGATGTTTTTCCCCTGGAGGCTGTCTTGCTCAGGGGGTTATTAGTACAAGACGTCGTTGTCAATCCATCAGCTCCTTCGTGTGCGTGAAGCTCCAATTCCTTCAAACTTTTGGAAGTGACAGAGCAATGAAAAGACAAATGAAATAAACTGCTGCTTTTTTTAGGGGAGCAGAATCTGAAAAGAGCTGTCACAAAGCAGGCAGGCTCTATGTAGGTACCAGATTTGAGGGCTTTCAGGAACTGTGATCTGCTGTATAGATAAACCCATGAACCTCAACTTCCAGCACATGTATGAAGAGACAATTGAGCTAATGTGAATATTTATTTTATGACTAGCTGGTAGGTGGGCACATGTTTGCACAAAATTAGCCAGTATCTTAGGTTAAAATATACTCTTTCCCCAATACTAGCTCCTTCTTGCTACATATCAGCCCCATCCTTGCATTTTTCTAATGCCACATCTTTATTACCCACTGGAGTGAAAACTCTGCTGAACTCCTGGCTCAGAAATGCTCTTGTAGTTATTCAAACAGCCTTCAGTAGACTGGATCTCTTTTTCCTACTGACATTCAGAAATGCTTGAATCCCAAGGGCAGTTTCAGAGCAGAAATGGAATATATTATAACTGTAGAATCAAATGATGATGAAACCCTCCAGGAATCACTGGTTCTGCTGAGGAAAGGCGGGCACTGGAGTGCTGCAGAGAGAGAACACCTTTGCCCCAGGATTTTTGTTGGGTTTTTTTAACTTTGTAAAATGTTTAAGGGAACAAGAAGAAACCACTATAATGATGGTGTATGCAGGCAGGTGGAGAGGAACCTCAACTCTGGTCCTGGTGTGTCCAGAGCCAGCTGAGGTTTTGCTTTCTTCCACCTCATCTGTGGATTTGCTCAACTTCATGTTTCATCCTGTGTAGGATGGGGTTCACTTCAGTCCCATTTAAGCACTTGATTTAGGGGAAAACCCCATCAGTTTAGTGCTGCTTGTGCCTCAGGCTAGAGACTTAAAAATGGGTGAGTGAGGAACAAGCAAACTCATGTGGGACAGAGCTGGAGGATGGATCTGTCCAAAATATCAGCCCAAAGGACCCTTATGGGCTGGAAGGGGATGTGTTGGCTCTCCAGGATCAAACTTTTGGGGCTTGCTCTCAGTTTGCTGAGATGATTTAAATTTGTGCTTAGCTTTGTATCTTCTTGAGTCATGCTGGATGGAACAGCACAGGCAGAGAGAAAGTGGCATAAATCTTTCAAGATTGGGATCTTAGGAACTAAAGGAAGAGCTGAGTCTTGCCTGTTTGTGCTGTGCTCCTTCCTCCCCTGTTGAAATGGTGTTTTTATTTAGGACAGCTGTGTAATACCTTAGAGAATAGTTACACTGATGATTAGAGATGATCAAAATGTTTTTGTGAATCCAATTTTATTGAAAAATTACCCTTTGTTTTTTCCCAAGTGAACCTTTCATCAAAGACTCTTTGAAATTGCCATTATTCCCAGAATTTCTGCATTGTTTTTACTGACTAAGTGCCTATTTTTTATCAACATGTTTTTAGTTTAATTTTTTTTTTAACTCACAAGTAACACAGCATTTTTATTTATCTGGAGCATGTTTTCCAGCAAACAAATCAAATGGATTTTCTATTGTATCATTTGTAACAGAAAATGGATCCATTTAGGACCTGGCAAAGTGAGAATGACTTAAACACATTTGATGTGGGTTTTTCCATTATTTAAGCCTATAGTAATTTATCCTGTATAACTGTCAGACATAGCTTCTTGGTTGCTACACAGTGCCTGACTAGTTACCAAGCCAGTAGAAATGCACCTGATTTAGGGCAGGTATCTCCACAACTCGTGGCAGATGTTTGCAAACCTTGCTGCACTATTTTTTTGTGTGGGGGGTTTTTTTGTGTTGTCGTGGTGAATCGTTCTCCCTACAAACATCCTGCAGATGTCTTTGGGTTCCCACAGGATAAAGATGATTATGATCCACATATTGAAGAATAATCACTCCTCTGGCAGCCCACATCTTGTTTTTCTGACAGTTTTTCTCTCTGTGATGGTTGTCACTGATGTTATTTGTGGCTGTGGTCAAGGAGAAGGAGAGCTCTACCATGGCAGGGTATGGGGAGGGAGCAGTGCCAGCCTGGGAGCAGGGGCATGGGAAGGGTTGGGAGATCCTCAAGCCTTACTGAGCTCTTCTCATCTCCCCACATGGGCTGGTCTGATTGCTTTGGAGACAGCTGAGTGTTGATTGCTGTACAGGAATTAAATTAGGTGAGTTAAAAACCCGTATCCATCACCGTCACGCATACTCGCGTGTGAAACGTCGACTCGAAAGGTTTATGGTAATCAGCGTGGAGTGGCTGATTAAAGGCCATTAAAATTCACTAGAAAAAAATTGTAATCCTCTCTCTCCACTTCCACCCCGGCTCTTTCCTGTGTTTGATAATCACTGCTGACTTCACTTATCCTCCCTGACAAAGTACCCCACAATCAGACACGTTACTGCTGGCATCACACGAGGGCGAGGACGTGCTGCACACACACGTAGAAGCAGATGGGAAGCAAAGGTAGGAACAAATTGATTTATAGCAGACAAAGTATGGAGTCTGCAGGCAGAAACATGCTGAAAGTGATCCATCAGCCTCGTGTATCCAGGGACGTAGAAGAAATATAGATTATGTTAAAATTTTAATTGCAGTGGGAATTGGTGATGTCAGAAAGCCTTGGTGTGTGGTTTATTGTGTCCCAGAAATTTCTGGTGAATATGGTATTTTCCCTTTGAATATATTCCTTTTCTGAATGTGAAGCAAGTATGGTCTCTACTGAGGACACTGCTTCTCTGAGTGTGTCTCTGAGTGTTCCTTCTCTGAGTGTGTCTCTGAGTGTTCCTTCTCTGAGTGTGTCTCTGCCACAACATGCAGAAACATCCCAGTTGTTACTCACACAAGGCCATGATGGACCTCATCACAAGACAGTGCCCACAACTAAACCTCCATAGGATTGTTCACATTACTATGGCCTGGCTCTGGCTATCTCAAAGCCTCCAGGCCTGTCTTGGGTGTGCCATTTGATAGACATCTCAATTGCTCCTAGAATTAAATCTCCATCTGGTTAATTTAACCCCTGCAAAATTAAATCTTGGTGGGTTTTTTTTCTTTTGATGAAATCGAGTCACAATTGTTAGGTGCTACCTTTGAATAGACACTGGGGCTCTGATGTCTCAGAGATGCCACCATGCTGAGGGCCTTGATTCAGCAGAAGGCAGGGAGTGTCACTGCCTTGCCTGCCACCAGCAGATGTTTTCCAGCTCTTGGCTGGTTTTAAAGTACTCCAGAGTGGTTGTTAGAGACCACCTGAATGGGTAATGGAGTCCCAGTTAAGCATTTATGTGGCCTTTTGCCCTTCCCCTTGTTATTCTTTCTGGTTGTGTCAGCAGCTTTCCCTTCATGGCTCTGATGTTGCTGTGTGTGATGTCCCCTTGGTGGCCCTGCCATTGTCACCTCACTCATTGTGCCGTCATGCCATCATGCTGTGGGTACCTCCAGTCACATAGTGGGTTGTGATGCTCCCATGGCCAACTGCTCACCTCTCTCCATCACGGCGTGCAGCGTAGCCCTTGTCTGACGTGCCCTTTACCTTCATCCCATCAGGGCAATGGTTTGTGGGTTGTCTGTGCTGGTAGGGCACAATGATGCTGATGATGCTTTTGGACCAGAGAGTGGTACAGTTCCCATCAGGTCAAGTCTTGGACACTTAATTACCTTAATTCCTTTGATCAAAAGGAGGAGATGTACAAACGCCCCCGCGTTCCTCGTCACAGAGCTGTGTGACAGTGTGTGTAGAGAAGCTCTATGTTAAAAAGCTTTTTGAACATTGAAAAGTTACTCACCTGAAAGAGAGGAGAAAGGGGAATTAGTGAAAATCAACCCCACAGAGACAGTTATTCAGCATCCATGTGTGCTAACTGCCTGATTTATTCTTCAAGCTTGTGGTTGCAGGCTGCTTTTGCACGGGGTCTGGCCAGTGACTCCTGATCAGCACCCGAGCACACGACTGCTTTTGGTTTTCCCCTGTAGATCATCTGTAGATGATCAATACAAAGGTTAGCATCCATGGGTTGGTCCTGCAAAACACAGCTAGTTCGTATGGCATTCCTGCTGACTGCAGTGAGCTCTGTCTTGGTAAGCACTGCTCCTGCTCCTGGCTTTGTAGGGTGATTTTAAGAAATTATTGTGTTGTTGGAGTCCCTGTCCTTGGAGATATTGGAGCCTGAGCAGACACGGTCCTGGGCACCTTGCTCAAGCTTTGAGCAGGAATGAGAAGTGCAGTGGTAGGGGTCCTGCAGGAAAGCAAAGGATGGGGGGTAATGTCCCAGGCCAGGGTTTGCCACAGGTCTCCAGAGGACTGTGTGGGCTCCCCTGTTTCTGCAAAGCTTTCTAGCACTGCACAGGGACTGGGGCACTCTGGAGTAGCAGCTGTCTGCATCGGTGTCATCTACCCGTGCTGAAACTCCCGTGACGCTTGGCATACCCAGAGCCACAAAGGCTTCCATCCCTGTCCTCCTTCATGACTTCACCAGGGCTTGTTCAGAAGTAAATTAGAGCTCTCCTGGCTCTCTGTGGTTACAGCAAATGTAAAGTGGTGATTTGTGATGGGGATTTGGGTCTGGCTGTAACCGCGCAGCAAATATCGCTGGTACGCGGCAGCCAGCGGCTTTCAGCCTCGTAGGCTTTTTCCTTTGTTCTTATTGTGCACATAACCAATTCCCCTCAGCTGGAATGCAGCAATTTACTGCTGTTTGCAGGTGTTTCAGCCAGCCTGGTTGGCAGGTACAGCTGTCCCAGAGGCAGGTAGATGGCTCCAGCCCTCGTGAAGGAAGGCTGTTAGGTGCTGACCGAACAGCCTCGGGGCTATGTTGTCTGCTTGAAATTAAGATGCAAATTTCTGACAATAACCTGGAAAACACTGAGGGTGATTTCATTTGTTGGATGCTGTGTGCAGGCATTGCCTCAAGTTTTGCAGGGCTCATGGGTGCACAGGAACCACTTTGGTGTCTCCTAATTCCATCCAGGGTTGTTGCTTTGGCCATATTGACCCCGGGATAGTCACAGGCTGGAGATGTACCCCAAGGGCTGCATTATGGAGAAATGTGGTTTATAATCACCCAAGTGGTGGGGTGTTAAATGGTGCTGTTTGTTGACACATCCAGAGGAAGCAGGACACAGCTCCAGAAAGTCCCTCTTTGTCAGCAGGTCCTGCTGTTGTCCCAGTGAATGTGCAGAGAGCTCATTTGAAATATCTTCTTGCCCTCTTTAAATACAGAACCCAAAGAAATATAGAAATCACATCCAAAATAATGAATGTCAAAGAAAATGAGATATGGAAGTCAGCTGAGAAGACTTTCCTGTCACTGGGGATAAATAAAATACTTGATTATGAGAACTTTAATTCTTGATGCTTGCTTCTGAAGACCTGCAGCTAGAGGTCAGAGCCTCTACTTGCTATGAGAATGGAAACATCTCTTGTTCATAATGCTGAAGTGAAGAGCAGAAAGAAGATATAACTCATAGGAAACAGGACCAAACACAAACAGAGCCATAAATTTGAAGCAGACTATTACTGAAATGGAAGTTGGAAGTGGAAAGCCCTAATATTGGAGATGGACTTGTGCCTTAATGTTTGGAATCAGATTTCAGGATCTCCTAAATTGCTGGATTGTAATGATTAAAGAGATGTTAATTCAGATGTTGATTGAAAATACTCCACAATTGCAAAGAACTAGGGCATTTGCTGTCAAGGTGTTTTAAGCCAATTGCATTATATTTACTAAATTGGAGGATCTTTTGGGCACAACAACAATTCAATTGAATTTGAAGAAGCAGTAATATCATATCTCAATCTGCAGGGTCATCGTGGGTGGCTGGATGATGAAGTCTCATTCACTTTTAGTATGAACAAGACATTTACAGACTTTCAGATCTGACTTAAAATATCACTGACAATAAAAAGGTCACATTCTTTCAATATGATAAACTCAGTGATTCATAAGTCTCTCTTATCTTTGGAACGAGGTAAGGTACCTAAGCTGAAAGTATTTCCTGTGTTCTGACCTAGAAAATCTGGTTTTCAGTCCGTAGCGATGGGTAACGACCTTTGATCGAGGGTAGGCACAACTTTCACAGGTAAGGAACCACATCTGGAAAGCCAGAGCATCCTGGTGGGCACCTGTCAGCTGACAAAAGACTGTATCAGGGTGTGCATCCCTCTGTCAGAAATCAGTCTGTGAAGCCCCCGTCGTGAAAGCCATGAGCAGATGCTGTCTAAGTCATTATCTCTGCGCCAGATGAAAGGCCCATGCTGGATCGTGCGCAGGTCGCCTGCTTCTCTACCGTGATTGCTAAAATCCAGCAGTGCAAAAGCAGAAGCTTGGCCTATTGCTTTGGGAAGTTATTTCCACGCAGCTCAGGGGAAAAGTAAATCAGTTAATGGTTTTAATTAGCAATCTTTTCATGGCTTCCCCTCACTGTCCACAAGAAGCTCTGCAGAGATGATGCTCTTCCCTCTCTGCACAGATTGCAAATTCATGCAGCGCTTGACCACCCTGGGTTTTGCAGCCAGCCATGGCAGTGGGACTCAAACCTCCTCTCTCTTGCTTTGATGCACTGTACAACAGACAGAAGCATCCTTTTTCCCTGATCAAAATGGACTTGGAGGTCCATTTTAAGCACCCTCTCCTGTCTGGTCCATAGGACCTCTGTGGCAGGGCCTGTACCTGGACACATTTCTTGTAGCTGCATTAATTTTTTTAATTGTTTATCCTGGAGAAAAGGAGGCTGAGAGGAGACCTTCTCATTCTCTACCACTACCTGACAGGAGGTTGTAGAAGTGGGTGCCAGTCTCTTCTCCCAGGTAAGAAGGAATAGAATGAGAGGAAACTGCCTCAGGTTGCACCACGGGAGGTTTAGATTGGATCTGAGGAAAAACTTCTTCACCAAAAGGGTTGTCCAGCATTGAACAGGCTGCCAGAGAGGTGGTGGAGTCACCTTCCCTGGTGGGATTTAAAAGATGGGCAGAGGAGGTGCTGAGGGACATGGGTTAGAGGTGGGATTGGTGGTGTTGGTTTATGGTTGGACTCAATGACCTTAAAGGTCTTTTCCAACCACTCTGATTCTGTGATTCCGTAATTTCTCTGATTTCCCTCATTCCTTTTCTCCTTTGGCTACCTGGGCAATAAAGTCCAAGTGCCACACTTTAGATTTCTTTATGTCTATGCAGCAAGCAGGAATTGAACATCTCCTGGAGCACTGTCTCAGTGTGTAATAAGGTATCAAGGGAGAAGGACTTCTGAAATCCCCGTAACCAATCTTATCACCCAAGCAGAACTCGCGGTTGTTTTCAGGATGTGATCGGATCAGAGAGATAAAATTTTAATTAAATTAGGATGATTCCTGGTTTTGATAGATACTTCAGTTTTCACAGTTCCTGCAAACAGACCCAGATCTGAACATGTTTGAGATGCTGAAGGACATGGGGGTTATTGCCCCCAACCTCCTGGCGCAGCCGGGATTGCAGAGGAAGGACAACAGGGTGTAGTCTCAGCAAGTGGTGGAAATGTAAGTGATGGCCTTGGGATGGAAATGGCTAATGAATGAGGTCATCTGCTTGGTGAGCACTCAAAAATTCCTGTTGCAAACTTGCTAAAATGCCACCTGCTTAAGACACAAGAAGCCCATGCTCATCAGCCTCAGGAGCACCCAAGCGACTGAGCCTTTGGGGTGCATCGGGGGGAAGATTCACATGGGTCACTACTTAAACTGGTTGATCATCTCTCAGACTTGCAGAGATCACAGAATCACAGAGTGTCAGGGATTGGAAGGGACCTGGAAAGCTCATCCAGTCCAATCCCCTGCAGGAGCAGGAACACCTGGATGAGATCACACAGGAAGGTGCCCAGGAGGGTCTGGAATGTCTCCAGAGAAGGAGACTCCACACCCTCCCTGGGCAGCCTGGCCCAGGGCTCTGTTACCCTCACAGGAAAGAAGTTTCTTCTGAAGTTTAAGCAGAACCTCCTGTGTTCTAGCTTGCACCCATTGCCCCTTGTCCTATCATTGGACATCACTGAGAAGAGCCTGATCAGGTTTAGCCCCAAGGAAGATCTCAGCAATGTAGCTGGTGCATCTCTGGCACACAACCCAACCTGTCACTGCTTTGGCAGCATCACAAGCAAACTCCTTCCTGTGGGGAGGACCAGTTCCCAAAGTTCTGGACCAGTGTGTTGAGTCAAACCCAGGAAACCTTGGGGTTTTTTTCCCAGTTCCTCACCCCTGCCTGCCTTTGCTGGCCCATTTGCATTCCTTCCCACTGAGCCACTGCTGTCCCAAAGTGTCCTCGTGCTTATCAGTTTTCTTTGCATCAAGAGCTGTTAGCAGTGACAGTGTGGTTTTAATGCTGGCCATGTGCACCTTCCTTCCCCATCTGTTTTTTAATTGCATCTGAAATACTTCAGAGCAAAAATCTCATCCTAATAAAATCAGAGATGAGAGTCCCTAGGAACAGAGAGGAATGGGGCTCCCACTCCCCATGTATGGTTCCAAGTTGCCAGTGGAGTGGATAATGGAAATTATTACAAGTATGTGTGTGTGAATACATTTCTTTTACTAACAAACTCCTCTAGCAGTGTTACAGAGCATCACAGGTTACTCAGGCTGTGAATGGATGCTATGGTCTTGCCTGTTGAAAAGCAAATTGTCCCCTAAAAGCCTAAAGCCTTTGGATGTACCTTGAAGAGCGCTGTGCACAGCGCAGGGATGGTAAAAGCCATCACTTTGAAGTCATCAGAAGTGATAACATAAAAAGGAGCAACTGCCAAACAGTGCTGATGTTGCAACACACCAAAACCAACCCTTTGGGCCAACCCTTGGCCATGACCAGAAGGTTCAATGCCAGCATTGGTCAGTTTTCTAGGAGGCAGAGGGAGAATTTGCCACCTTGCCTTGTTTATTCCCAGTGAAACACCCAGGGAGCATTTATTCCCTTTTCCAATCTGTCACTGGAGAGCTGGGCAGGGAAAAACTTGATGCAACACAATAAGGGCAAGTGTGGGGTGTTGCACCTGGGCAGGAACAACCCCAGGTTCCAGTATAGGTTGGGAAATGATCTCCTAGAGAGCAGGGTAGGGGAAAGGGATCTGCGAGTCCTGGTGGGCAGCAGGATGGCCATGAGCCAGCACTGTGCCCTTGTGGCCAGGAAGGCCAATGGCATCCTGGGGGGCATTAGAAGGGCTGTGGTCAGTAGGTCCAGAGAGGTTCTCCTCCCCCTCTACTCTGCCCTGGTGAGGCCACATCTGGAATCTTGTGTCCAGTTCTGGGCCCCACAGTTCAAGAAGGACAGGGAACTGCTGGAGAGAGTCCAGCACAGAGCCACCAAGGTGATGGAGGGAGTGGAGCATCTCCCTGATGAGGAAAGGCTGAGGGAGCTGGGGCTCTTGAGCTTGGAGAAGAGGAGGCTGAGGGGGGACCTCATTAATGTTGATCAATATCTGAAGGGTGAGTGTCAGGAGGATGGGGCCAGGCTCTTCTCAGTGGTGTCCAATGATGGGACAAGGGGCAATGGGTGTGAGCTGGAACACAGAAGGTTCTGCTTAAACTTGAGGAGAAACTTCTTTCCTGTGAGGGTGCCAGAGCCCTGGGCCAGGCTGCCCAGGGAGGGTGTGGAGTCTCCTTCTCTGGAGACATTCCAGACCCACCTGGACACCTTCCTGTGTGAACTCATCCAGGTGTTCCTGCTCTGGCAGGGGGATTGGACTGGATGAGCTTTCCAGGTCCCTTCCAATCCCTGACACTCTGTGATTCTGTGATTTTACCAGGAAACATTGGTTGCAATGGTTATAAAAACAACCCCCTCCCAAACTCGAGCTGTTCTTTTCTTGCAGACGTACTGAAAATGCAAAATCAACTTATTAGCTAAGCATTCACTCCTGATTTAATGATTCCATGTTTGCCTTTTATATGTATAACATCCATTTTCCACTTTCATAACACCCAACAAAAAAAAAGTCATTTCACAATCCACCCTTATATTTTTTTTTCCTATTTCCATCCCAGTTGAACTCAGCAGCAGAACAGCTGGCAGTTCAGATGCAAGTGTGATTGCAGCCTAATGTGGGATATTTAGGGAGTTTCAGACCTACCACACTGAATTTGAGGTAGTAACTAAATCTTGTGTCGAGACGTTGCCCCTGGCTGACCCAAGATATCCGCTGCCAAAATGAAACTTTGACAAACAAGCTGATTTCCTCCTTTCATTTCCAGTGGCAAAATTGGACTTTTAGTTAGAAGTATTAAATAGCACATTTCCAAAGTGGGATTGTTGTGGAATCCCATAAACCTTGAGACTTTGTGACCAAAGTGATGGCTCGGGTTGGGTTCTCCTACAAAATAATGCAATGTGACAAGCTGATGAGTTCACATCAATGACTTGTATTATTCATTCATGGGAGGCAAATGATCCCATTTTCTCTGGATAATTAGATAAAAAGGAGCAGGTGGTGTCAGGTTTTCCTGTGAGTTTTCATCAACATAAGTGATTTCCACCAACCATTAAGATGCTTTTCGCTCGCAGCAGGAACAGGGCACAGTTCTCCACAACGTACACTTGGCTCAACAATTCCTGGATTCAAGGAAAATTTAAAATGTAGCTTAGAGTACTGAGAAGGTCTCAATGAAATCCATATGTGCTTTCAAAGTCAAGACTTGGCTTCTTGGCCCGTCAAAATAGCACTTTTCTTAAATAGCACATTTTTACGTGAAAGGCTACTCTCGGCCAGCGTCTGTTGTGACCAAAGTCTTCTTCACATGAAAATTGCTGCCCAAAATGCTGCTTGGCTTTACATGACTGGTGATACAGTGTGGTGCTTCCTATTTCTGCAGCAGCCTGTTTGTGTCTGTACTTCTGTGACCCCAAATCCTTCTTTGCAGACCTGTGACTCTAGTGTTCCCATAGTTTGTGTCTGTACTTCTGTGACCCCAAATCCTTCTTTGCAGACCTGTGACTCTAGTGTTCCCATAGTTTGTGTCTGTACTTCTGTGACCCCAAGTCCTTCTTTGCAGACCTGTGACACCAGTGTTCCCATAGCAGACGCCCATCTAGATGGATCAGGGATGTCACTTGCCTGTATGAAACAGCTACAAACCTAAACCAGCTCTTTCAGAACTAGACTTACCTTCTCTAGGGCCAGTACATAGCTTATTTAAGTTTCTTCTTGAAGACCCAACAGGCAAGATGATATCCAGATGCAATGGTTAGGGCACTTGGCTAAATCAAGTACAACAGGTATTAAACTATGCAAGCTGAGAGATGAGCCAGTCTTGCAAGAAGATGGAGTTAGACCCAGTCCTGGTCCTCTCAAAACCAGTAGTGATCTCAGAGCAGAGCTTCCTCTGCATGATGTGTCTTGGCAGTGAGCGGAGGCACACATCCCTTGTACTGCTGCACCAGAGAAGATGGGAATCCTGACTCCTAATTTACTGTATAAGTGAGATCATGGTTGAAATTGCTTCCTTGCACCGTCCCCATTTCCATTTGGCTGCTGCACAGATTGTGCAGATACATTTGGTACCTCAGCTTTTCCTGAAGTGGTGAATCACGCTGGCGCTGTGTTGAGTACTAATAAACACTGGCCTGTGTTAGGCAGGAGAGGGTAGAGGACACCAATGTTGTAACAGCTTAAAAAAGCCTGGAGAATTGAAGAATCCCAGTCATAAGAGCAAGTGTTGGAGAAAGGGAACTACCTGCAGGTCTAGGCACAGCATTGAGAAAGGGATGCAGGACACCAGGAGGGCCAAATTTTCAGTGAGGATTTTGGAGAAGCATTTAGGCTGCTGCTTGAACATAGGTTGGACTGGTACATGGATTAGGGTCCTTTTCATGCCAACTCCAAGTGTTTTCCTCCAGGTTTGCCACCAGCTAGTCAGCATACTCTCTCTAGGGTGATGGTGGCTTGTTCACCTGCTGATTTCCTTATCTGTGGATGCTTGCTGGTGTCCAGGATGGTTTCTAGAGTGAAGGACTGTGTTTGTTTTCCTCACCTTTGGTTGTAGCATACAGCAGTTTAGTTTAGGAGTAAGACCTCAGACAAAGTGGATGCCTACATCATGATGTCAGTGGTTAATGCTGGTCCAGGATCTGCAGAGCAGTGGAGAGGGTTTCTGTTCTTCTGTAGTTTGCATGGACCTTTCTTTTATAAGGATAACTGGGCTGGGATGCATTAGAAGCACAGAAAATGGTGACTGGATCCAAGAAGGGTACAAATGAAATGACAGGGCACAGTTTCAGAACAAGCCAAAGGAGAGGGTTTCTCCTGCAAGGTGTGAGATTTCTTGACAGCAAAAGTTTTGTTTCCTAGAAATTTACAGGACTTCCAAAAATAACTTGTCAAATTATTCAGTCAAGGTCTCTCTTCTTCCATCTAGCAATAAGGGTAAGGTTTTCTCCTGACATCTGGCCATACACAGAGGCACCTCCATCCATGGATCATTGCATCCACGTTGAGGAGAGCTTCTGCTCAAAAAAAAAAAAAACTGGCAGTTTAGGAAGCAGTAAAAGCAAACATTGAACTCCTGGAGCAACACCATCCTTACCCCTGGCATCGAGGGCAGTGCTGGATAGCAGTTTTTAACCATAAACCAAAAATCAGAGATCCTGGACTGGGGTCAGGATACCAGCCTGGAATTTCTATTCTGTGTACCTTTAACCAAAACCTTTATTACCTCTTTTTCCTTTTTGCAAAGCACTATGAGATAAGCAAATACCAGCTGTGATAATACCATTAGCCTGAATTTCAGCAGTCCAGGCCCCACAGTTCCCACCACCACCAGTGGAGAAAGTGAGCATTTAGGTTCTCTGAAAGCCAACACTTCACCTTTCAATATTCAATATTTCCTAGTTCAACATTCAATATTTCATAAGGAATTTACTTCTTGTAGACCTTTAAACCACACCATTGACCTGGAATGGCTCTGGAGCTATGGATTGTGCCATTAGCATCTAAATACGGGGTCAAAAAACCCCTAATTCATCCTCCCAGAGTCAACAGAAAACTCTGATTTAAGCAGTCACTTCTTATTTTTATTCCATAAATTACAAATCAGACTAGTGATCTCCAGGGGTTCCTTCTGCCTTTCCTTTTGTTCTGTAGTTTAGCAAAGTCTGCCTCTTCCTGGCTAATTGCCACAGACCGGTGATCTGGAACGAGCCTCTGCCAAGGCTGAAGAGAAGTGAAGAAGTGGGATCTCATTAAGAGTGGGAGGGAGGGATTTGCTGCCCCTTGGCTGCTGTGGTCACTGCTGGTGGTGGACTCCTAAGGAGCCGTGACACCAACCCCAACGCCGCTACGAGTGGACCATGTCCGTGTGCTGAGCCAGCTGCTGGCCCCTGGAGACGACTCTGTGTTAACCTGTTGGGTACTCTCCTAGGTTTTGTTGGGATTTTCCAGCAGATGGTGAGCCCAGGAGGCTCAGGAGCCTGGGAAGCTCTGGTAACCCAGTGGGACCACCATCAGCACTGGGATCTCATACCTCTTGTAACACAGGCAGGCACGGTCCTGATTCCTCCTGTGCTCTTTTCTGCAGTAATGTGTAGCTCTGCCCAGTCAATAAAAGCCTGCAAAGCTGGATTTCATCTGCAGACTGCAAATCCCACATTTCACAGTCCACAGCCCGTCTCACAGCTCAACAGATTGGTGATGGCTCCTGCTACTGGCAATAAAGATAACAGGGAAAGCTCGTGCCAAGAGATGTTGTTTGTAGAACAGGGGCTACAGTTCAGTGCCCAGATCTGTAGGTGACCCTGAAGCACTCAAATCCAAAATCTTTTTTTTTTCCTTTTTGAAGTCTACATTGAGGACTAGGTCTGCTAAAACAAAAGCTACCAAGCTGTGAGAGGACCACTGTGAAAATAGGTATGAGCTGCATTGGGAGATGACCATGGTGACCTCACATCTTCTTGTTCCCTTGAACATAGAGACTGTGAAGGCTTCCTTGGAAAGTTCTGCCTTTTCCAAGTAAGAAATCTTTCAGTCTAGTCTAGGTAGCTCTTGATGCTTTTCTCTGTATTTATTGATTTGAGGTAGGGATTAACAAGCACAATGAGAACCCTTCAGCTGAAAAGTTTCAGGTGATGGTAGGCCTGGCCACCTGACTGCACAGCACAGAGGAAGGCTACACAGCACTGCTCAACCAGTTGTAAATTGGAAGAAGCTCCCTCAATATTGCCTGCTTTGTTACTGCAGGTGGAGCCCTTTGAAGAGCCTGAAGCACTTCTAGGTAAACTCAACAAGATCGACTTTTACATTGTCAAGACTCTTTCCTTCTCTCTCTCTCTGTCTCTCTCTTCACTTTTTTGAACTGCCAACTCATAAAAAGGAATAAGAAATGTATTATAGAGCACTTGTGCCCGTGAGAAGGTCTCCCTTCTTCCAGCAGCTCTTCAGGAGTGAAGTTGTGATGTATGTAACTCTATGTAAGCATGTACACGTGTAGAGTGGAATGAAAAAGAGCATTACCTGGCTCATATGAAAAGCTTTCAAGGGCCTTGCTATGAGCTGAGTCACCAGGAGCTTAGCAGCATGAATATGATTTTAAAAAAACCATAGAAGTGGGAGTTGCTTAAAGTTCTACTGAAAACATGTGCCAGATGTCGCCCGTTTGACTCGCGTCGCATCCAGGGAGAAAGCAGTTCCCGCTCAACACATCTGCAGAAAAGCTTGGGAAGAGAGAAGGTGGTGACAGGGTACACAACTTGGAGCCAGATCTAGGAGCACCTATGCCATCAGGCCACCAAGAGCCACCTGAGGTCTTCTGTCAGTGAAGGTCTTCCTGGATCCTGGGGCTTGGGTTTCTGCAGAGCTCCTGGTGGGCTGGGATTCAGTACATGTGAGGGAAAGGGAAGCAAAGAATATTTCTAGGCAATGTGATTTTGGCATGATCTGGACAGAAGGATGGGCTGCATGGAGGGTTGGAAAGACAACTTTTATTCATTTGGGTTTGCTACTTGTACATCTCTGGTTTGATCAGCTTGGGAAAGGACTTTTCCTTCATTCAACATGACCTGAAGCTGGACCAACCGTTGTGTGTTTGGAAGGCAGCTTTACTCATCTCTGTTTCACCACTTACAGTCCCATTTTGCAGTTCCTCTTCTCTGTGGGAATATTCCAGTCTGGAATTACGACCACTTCCACCAGTTCCTGTAATGGAGCCAAATTATGATGTTTGAGAGTAATTTACAAAAATTCAGAAACAAAGGAAATCAGCCAACAGCATAAACAGTGGGATTACTTCTAAATCAGAAGGTGACCACCAACAGAAAGGCCAAAGCTACCTGAGTAACTAACACATGATGAATTATTTCTTGATGTCTAATGGGAACACAATGATCTGCCTCCGTCATGTTGCTTGAAGTGGGATTTTTTTGCTCACCAGAAGATTCAGAAAACCACACTCTGCTAAAAATTCCTTCATTCCTAAAAACCATTTCTCACCTGTAGGATTATTTCAGATATGTTTTCACAAAGCCACCTGACTTCTAATTAGCTAGCACTCACACAACAAACTATTAAAGAGCAATTAACTCCAGGAAATTTATCGAAGCTGTTTGCAGGGCGGATCTAAGGAGTGATAACATTTTCTTGATGGAGTCCTGTCACATTTACACAGCCTGACAAGAGCCAGGCCCTGAATTTTTATAAAATCCACAGGAAGGACTTCCCATGCTCCTGTTAATTTTAGGAAGTCTTCATTAGCATTCGTAGAGACCAGCTAATCACAGAATCACAGGATGTTGGGATTGGAAGGGACCTGGAAAGCTCATCCAGTCCAACCCCCTGCTGGAGCAGGAACACCTGGATGAGATCACACAGGAAGGCATCCAGGTGGGTCTTGAATGTCTCCAGAGAAGGAGACTCCACACCCTCCCTGGGCAGCCTGGCCCAGGGCTCTGGCACCCTCACAGGAAAGAAGTTCCTTCTCAAATTTAAGTGGAACCTCCTGTGTTCCAGTGACAATGGTGACACCTCTTCCTGGGGATGCTCTTTTCTATCTTTTCCAGAGTACTTTGACTTTTTCTACTCTCTGACAGAAGCAGATTCCTCTTTGCTTTCCTACATCCCGAGCATCTCATTTCTATCCATTCCTTTATTAATTGACATCACATATAAATTAGAAACTGGGTTTTATTCCTTCGTACTGCGCATTATGTTGACTTGTCAGCTCTAATAACTCGTCTCTTCCCAACATCATTTGAGAATTATGCATGAATACTGCAAACTACTTAAAATTATGTCTTACAATGCCTTCCTCTTAATTATATTCAGTGTTGATGTAGCTGTATATACATATATAGAGGGAGGCACACAGAGCCGTTGCCGTTGGGCTCAGCTTGTCTGTGAGCTCAGTGACTCGGCAACAGCGAGATGGCTTCAGCTGAACTCACTTCCCTGCAGCTCTTATCAGCTTCTTCCTCTGGAGAATTAAAAACAACATCAAACTTCTCCAAAGAGAGTGTAACAGGGGGAAAGAAGATGTTTAGTATGGAAGACGACGGAGTCTGTTATGGAGTGATGCTGCTTATATGGAAATTTTATTCTGATGATGCCAATGAGGGCAAAAAAAAAAAGGGGGAAGAAAAAAAGAAAACACACATGGAAAAAAAAATAAGAAAAAAAGAAAACACACATGGTAAAAAAAAATAAGAAAAAAAGAAAACACACATGGAAAAAAAAATAAGAAAAAAAGAAAACACACATGGAAAAAAAAAAAGGGATGGATGGTCTTGGCAAATATGAACCTAAAACATCACCTTAATGTTGAAATTGTCTCTATTAGCTAAATCTCCTCTGTAGCCTTTAGAAGCAGCTGTGTAGTCAGGAAGACAAAATGCAATTATTTTGTTTCAAATAAAAATTAACTCTGTTTTCCTTGGCCAGGGCAAGGGCTGCTGCCTGCAGCCTGTCTCCACGTGGTGAAGGGTCTCAGCCTCTCTGGTCCTGTTCCTTTTCGTCTAAAAGCCTTACAAAAAGATTATCCCTACCAACAAAAGTATCTAGAACAGAATCCTGGTCCTCGGTCCAGGAAGGTCTGGCTTTTTGTTCAATTTGCCCTTAGTCTAATGCATGAGGGACTTGTTCATAAAGCCTGAGCTGTGTTAGTGACATGCAAATTTGGGCACCTTTTCTGAAGAAACCACATTTCCTTTTACTGGAAAAAAATACATCAGTAAAAAACTGAACTATTTTGATGCCTAAGCTGCAGACAGGTATGACAGAGTCTTCTCATCTCACCTATCTGATAAAATCCAGGTGTGTTTGACATAGGTAGAAAGTAAATATTTCAGCCTGGCTACACCAGTGACAGCAAGATTAATTGGCAGTAAACAGCCACCAGTGATGGTCTGCACAGCCATAGGGGACCAAGTTACCAAAGAACAGCAGCACTTGGTGCATTTTCAATTGTTTGTTTCTCTTTGTTTTTCTTTACACCCTTTTTTGAAATCAGATGTTGCAAAAGGAACGCTTCAGGAAAGCAAAGGATGAGGTAGCTCAAGAAATTACTGCAGGACCACAAAGCACATTGTGTGGGAGCACCCCAAGGGCAGCAAGCCATGACTTCACCTACTCCCTGCTGTGGCTGTGCCAAAGACGAAGGAATAAGGTCAGAAAATGAGCTAGGAAAAAATTTAGCCAGATATGGATTTTTTTCTCCTGAGGTATTTCAGAGCAATATCACACGGATGAAGCACTCCAAGAAAAGCATCAGAGATGACAGGCTGACAGGAGTCAATCAGCTGGAACAGCTGGCCAGGGACCACAGCGTTCCTGCAGGGTGATCCAGCTGTTTGAAGCATCTTTTTTTGTGAGAAGACAAGACAAAAACACTTGAAATGTGACACAGAGAGGTTCTTTTGCAAGCGCTGCACAGCTGGCACCGGCATCGCCATGAGTTGTCCCCTGCACACTCCTGCTGTGGAGCAGCCTGGGGGTGATGTTGATGTCAGGGTGGTCATGTCCTGCAGCACAACTGCTGATGAAAGCCTCTGCGTGGATAGTCATCCAGCCCCGTGGTACTGATCATTCCCTCCAGTAGTTCCTCAGATGCAGAGCCCTGTGGATCCTTTTCCCACCAGGAAAACACAGGGATTTTTAGGGGACGGAATTTTTCTCTTCTTACAAAAAAATGTTGCAATGCACTTTGGTGTTGTGAGTGGGGTTGGAAAGTTGCTCCTAGGGCACGGGGAAGCTTTAAACTCACAAAAGCATCTACATTAAAGGGTGCAGAGAGCTTTAACCTTCCTGGCAGAGCTAGCAGTGCCCAAGCTTCTTGATGGCTCCAACCTCTATATGCATCGCTGTTGACCTGCTCAGGTCATTAGTGTCCTTGTCCCTGCGTCTTGTCATAGTGCTGAGGGACACGGTTTAGTTGAGGATTTGTCAGTGTTGGGGTAATGATTGGATGATCTTAAAGGTCTTTTCCAATCCAGGTAATTCTGGGATTCTGTGATTCTGTGACTGTTTTTCACCCAGCAGCTCGGTAAGGTCTGCGAGAAGCTGTGCAGGGGGAGCCATCTCTCTTGTACACTGCTGTTCCTGATCTCTGTCTCCAGGGGCTACTGCAGTGCAAATAAACAGTGGCAATGACAGGGACATGCCTGCCATCGATTTGCAGGGAGATTAACTCACAGCAGCTGGCCAATGGGTCACCACATATTTATAATGTCAGTGCTGCTTCCATGCTCTCCCAGACGTGGACTCACAGTGCTGGGCTGTGGGAGATGCAGGACACGGGGGTCTGAACCAGCCAAGGGCTCAGCTCAGAGCACTGGAGCTCTGCCCAGCTGCTCCCCCCAGATGTTTTCTCTCTGTCCATGGATTATTTGGGTTCAAGTTTCCCTCTTGCTTTCCCTGCAGAGAGCAGTGGGGTCTCCATCAAAATTAACAACATAGTCATTCCAAGTTACTCTTGCAAAGTGGGAAGAGGTCACAGGAGAAAGAGGGTGGAGTCAAGAATCAGTTAGAAAAGAAAACCTAAAAATACCAGCCTCAAGGAGTTTGAAAGCTTTAAAAAAACACTTCTGTGAGCCACCCAGGTGAGGGATGGCAAGAGCATGCATGAAACCCTCCCAGGTGAGCTGCCTGATCTTGGCATTATCTCAGGGAAAGAAAATAAAATGAAATCTGGATTGTGGCTTTCAAGTCTGTTGTATCATCCAGGCATTACTGTGAAACGAGTAGCCCTGTATTTTCTTTAGCTTCTTGTTAGCTCATATCTTGCAGGTTCTCCAGATGAGCTTGGTTATCCAGACCATCACTCAGGCTCATTGGGCAGGGAACAGTTCAACCAAAAAACCCCACAAATTTGCTTCTAATCCATTGATAGTGGTGAGATAAATGTTTGCTCCTAAAAAGTCCAAGGTGACTGTGACTACATCAACTCTGGGGAATACAAAAATGTTCTGCAGTTCTGTCCCTGGCAAATCAGCAGTTGTGGGTGGGCAGTTGGGTGCATTTTCCACCCTTTCCTGTTGTTCCTGGTCAGCCTCTGGGTGAGATGTATCAGCCAGCAGGAACTTTGCTGCAGACAAAGACTTTGCTGAGATTGAGCAGTGTTTAAAGATGCACAACAAAAAGCCAAGAGAACATTGTTTGGTTTTTTGGTTTGTTTGGGTTTTTTTTCTTTTTTTCTTTTTTTTTTCTTTTTTTTTTTCCTTTTTTTCTTTTTTCTTTTTTTTCTTTTTTTTGTTTTTTTTTTGAAATTCAAGACAGCATCTTCTTTCAGTGTTGGTTTTATCTGTTCAGCAGTTTTCCTTGTGGTTCCTCGTGTCAGGTGATGTGTGGTGATCAGGGATATTCAGGCAACAGGTTCAGGGTTATTTTTTTTTGAGTTTGCACATCTTCTCCTGTGGCTTGTTCAAAGGTGCAGTGATTTTCCCAAGAGGAAAGCATCTTATGGTGTGAAGATGATCTGTTTGAGGGTCAGATGTATATTATCCTTACAGAAAGTGTCTGGGGGCAGGACAGCACCTCACAGCCCTTTGGTATGGTGCACAGGGTGCTGCTTTCCTGGCTATGTTTTTTGCTGCATCTTTTTTATGGATTGCCATATTTTAAGTCATTTATGATATACCTAAAAAAAAAAAAATAGATGTCACTTTTGCTAGGTAGGAACCATCCCTTTTTTCAGTGAATCACCTAATCCTGGCAGAGACTGCTTTGAACCAAAATGAATTATCCAAATATTTCTGTGTAACTGTCAACACGGTGGACCAGGATTGAGTTTTCCTTGTGCTGTATCATAAAAATTATCAGCTGCTTTGTGATTGTTGTGCATTTCTCAGGGCTGATAAAAGTCAGCTTCGTGGTGCTGCTTGAGGGGGAGAGGGAGCACTTAGGAAAACTGCTTTGTTTCTCTGCATGGAGGAAAACAGGATCAGGGCTAGAGCTGCATGGCATCAGCAGCGTGTGGTCTTGTTTTACTCCCCCAGACTGACATACATCCAGGGCTGCATCCTGTCACATGCCATATTCCTGGGCTACCTGGAAGGATGAACTTAAATGCAGCAGAAAAGTGTCACTGTCTTCTCAACAATGTTGTTTCTCCATGCCTGGGGAAGTGTTGGAAGAACAGCCCATCATAGCAACAAGGATGTTTGGGTTTCAGGCTTGGGGTCTGGTGATTAACAGACTGGTGTTGGGCTTTGATTGGAAACATGGCCATGATTGGGAGGTTGTGAAGTCTTCATCTCTGGAGATGTTCCAAACCCACCTGGATGCTTTTCTGTGCAACCTGGTGTAGGGAACCTGCTTTGGCAGGGGGGCTGGACTGGATGAGCTTCTGAGGTCCCTTCCAACCCCCCCACCATGCTGGGATTCTCTGATTCTGCGATTTGCCACCCAGGCCCTGTCCCTGGGCTTGCTGAGTCACGGGCTGCCTCAAGCACAGCTCCAGCAGCCACCCCAGCAAAGCACCCTTGGCAGGATGGGGGAGCTGAGCTATCAGGTGACAGATTATTTCAGTGTGAGAAGAGTCCTTAAGCATCCCTGAGCTAAATATTTCTCTAATTCATGCATCACTTAAGTACAATTAGCAGCTTGATCTCACAGACCTGGGTCAGAACTCTCTCCTGTGACGTGGCTGTGCCATGACTGCGTGTTACGAGATGGGGAGCTCAGGGCTGGGACTTGGCTGAACATCCTGGACCGTTAGCAACCGTCCTTGAATCCCTGTCAGCACTCACTGGTGGTACTGGGGATACACTGCCAAGGCCTATTTTTGCTTTCCACTACCTTACACCATGGTGCAGGCACAAAGTAAATACCCCAGAGGGTTCACAGAGAGTGGAGCAAGCCCAGGTGTTGGAGAAAGTCTACATTAGCCCTCCAACCCTCTTGTTCAACTCCTCTTTGCTTCACTGTCTGCTGAGAGATCCCTGGTCAGATCTTCCATAAAAGATACTCTGAAGTGTCCAAAGGCATTTACATATTGTGAGACAGCACAGAAAAATGGAATTATTAAGCAGCTCAGAGAAGCTAATGAAGGAATAAGTGCCACACCAGCTACATCTGAGATGTCCTTTTTTGAGGACTGTGTCCTCTGTACCACTTGAGTAAAGACCTGACCCAGGGACCCAGTGTAGCACTCGTGGGATGATGAGGTTGGTTGGTTGCTGGGAGGGTTTCCATTGTGTTCCCAGTGGGCTCCAAGCAAGCAGGGTGTCTGCTGTGGAGCTGTCAAAGCTGTCACCAAAACACACCATCCCTTCTGGTCCTGAACCTGAGTTTATCACCAGGTGTGCTGCTCTGGCTCCGTGTCACCTACACACTGGTGTGCATCCTCCTGTGTTCTGTGGGCACTAGAGCCCAGAGCTGAGTTCCACACCTGCTGCTGCTCCCCCTCTCTCTCCTCCTGAGCTTTTCTGCAGCAGGTACCAGCAAAAATGCTCCTTTTCCCCAGTTTGGAGGTGTGAGCTCTCTGTGCCTCCCTCCTTGTCTCCGACCTGCTGCTCTGAGTCATGCATTCAAATTACTTTCCTGCATTTCTATTTTTTTGCAGTGACAGCTGATTTGTATTTTCTTCCTTCTCTGCTCTGGCGTGTGGGTAAGTGGCAGGAGCTAGCAAATGCCATGTGAATTGCTGGAGGGGACTTCAGAATTGATCACCTTGTTTTTACCATGGCAAGGAAAAAAATCATGTACTCCTGGCAACAGAGTAACTTAGGAGTTACTCCAGGCTTTAATTGAACTTTCCACCTCGTGGTTTGCAGTTGAATTAATCTTGTTTTCAAGCAATGGTCATTATGTGGAGAGCAAAATGTTATATAAAAATAATTGCAAAATGCAAATAAAATAAAAGATGGATCCACCTCCTAGCACAAGGTGACAGAGACAAACAAATCAGAAAGTATTAAAATCACTTATGTGCTTTCTTCATATCATCTCTTGAGCCTCGGTGCACCAACACCAATTTTTCATAAGCTCTGCTCTTGAATTACTAAACTGAAGTGCAAAAGTGGAGTGGTTTTTTTGTGGTATGATTCTGTCTCTGGCTGAATTAGATATTCACTGACTTTCTTCAGGGCTTTAGACTTCTCAGGAAGGATCCATGGCAGCCACAAGCCAAGTGGGGACCTTCATTGTCATCAATGCTCTTAGCTAATGTGTGATAATGTGAGCCATGGGCTTGGGAGGGCAGAGGTGATGGACTTGGGAAGACCTACAGCTTCTGCAAGTGGTGAGGGAGGTTGTAAAAATAGCCAAAAAAAGAGGGTTTTTGTGTGCCTTGACTGGGCAGACTGGTGCAGGCAGTTCCATCTTCAGATATGACCAGTCTCTCTGTCAGCTCCTGAGCCCTGTTAACCATGTCAATGAATTCTGACATTTGACATATTTTTTACTTCTCCTTAAAAAGTGCCACTTTGACAAATCCTAACTGTTACCCACACAGATTAATTTCTTATGCTTTATGTGAATTTCTCACTGTGAAAAAAAAATAAATAAATAAATTTTGAATATTACATGTCTTCCAAATGAGAAGGTCAAATGTCCTGATGTCACGACAACTTTCAGTTTCTAAATATAGGCTAAAAGACAACAACAAACCCAGTGTGAATTAATAGAGGTCAAAATGCAACCCCATGGATTCTATCATAATTACCTAAATGAGATGTTTTTACTGACAACATTTGGCTTTTTTTTTTAACTCCTTCATCTTCTCAGGTCCCATAACCTTTGCAGACATTGTCATTTTGGCCCAAATCATGTGGGAAAGAACTGCAGGATGGGAAAGATCCTCCCTGCTCTGGTTTTGTTATGCATCAAAGGAAGAGAGATCCTCAAAAGTACCATTATGTTCCCAAACAGGATCCTATATTTCACTATATCTCCTCTACAATAACTCTGCTTAATCTAAATCCACAGTGTAACCCCAGAGTAAAGGTTACAGAAGCACAAAGGAGGAGCTTTCCAAATTATACTGAAGCAATTAAAACCAACCCAGCAGTTAGTCATGATAAAGCCACCCGTGTCTCTGAGCATCATGTCAGGTTTGGGCAGTGATGTAGACACTGGTGCCTCCAAAACACCTGGGATGGGTGCTGAGAGGTGCTGGTCACTGAGCACCAGAGGGCAAAGCCCTTGCAGGGTTTCAAGCTGTGTATGAGCATTGTGCCAGCACCACCATCCTGCCCCATCCACCCTCCTAATTGTGCTCTTGGGCATTTATCCTGTGACCTGGTTAGGATGAAGTTGTCCTTTTCCAAGCTACTTCTGTCGTGTGCTGCTGGTCTTCATCCTAGAAGTTACAGTGGTTCAGTGTTGGACTAGGACATTTTTTTCCTCTCCTATGCACTGTGGAAGCTGTTCATTTATCCTCAGAAAGACTCTTTGCAGGACATGTTGTAGATTTAAGAGTGATTATAGTCAACCTGGCATGAACAATCCCATTTCAACCCCAGAAGAGAACTGTATCAGTTCTGTTAGTGCAATTCACACCTCTGCTTCCCCAGCCCAGAGAGCCCGCGTCTGCTGGGCACCTGTGGTGCTTTGGGTGGATTTCACCCTTTTTGCTTGCACCTTGCAGCCAAACACAGCATGATCTCTCACCTTCCCCCCTCCTCACCCAGGGAGTAGGGGAGAGAATTGGAAGGAAAAGGGCAAGAAAGTCATGGGTTGAGATAAAAACTGTTGACTAATTAAAATAAAATGATAATGATAGCAACAGTGATAATAGAATATACAAATGAGTGATGCACAGTGCAGTCGCTCACCACCCGCTGACCGATGCCCAGCCTGTGCCAGCCAGAGATCCCGGAGCAGAGACAGTCCCCAAACCAAAAACCCCAAAGGAGTGAGACCCTGAGCAATCCTCAAGAGAATCCCCCCATCTTACAGTCAGTCCTGGTTAATAGACTGCCATGATGTGACATGATCTGGAATATTTCATTGGCACATCCCAATGCCAGTTTGGGGTTTGCTGTTCACTACCCTTCTCCCTCCCAGTCTTAATGCAGCTGTGAACCAGCCAAACACGGTGGCCTTGAGCTCCAGCAGCAACTCACACCACCAGTACCTTTATCAACATTCCTCTCATAACAAGTCCCACACTGAAACCAAAACACAGCTATTCTAACTACTAAGAAGAAAATGAACTCCATCCCAGCAAAACCAGGACAGCACTGTTGCCTTTCCAGTGCTGGCCATGCAAGAACTGGTCTTGCTCCTCTTGTCCAGTGTGCCT
Source organism: Caprimulgus europaeus (assembly GCA_907165065.1). The sequence goes on along the minus strand of OU015544.1, from coordinate 10,970,062 downwards.
GCACATAAACACCTCACCACTGCAAGGGCAGGGAAGGGAGGGGAAGACATGGCTGCACCTGTGCAGTGTCCTGCTGCTCCCCTTCTGTGCTGTTCAGTGATGTACAACACAAGTTGTCAGTAGAAGAAGCATTAAAGGATCAAATATTAGTGATGCTCCTGTGCTTTCTGGGCCAGGCTGGCAGCGCTGTTCATTTTCTCAGCAACACCATTTTGGCTCCATATCATAGTCCAGCTGGGTTAGGAGGTACCTCTGGGGACCCAACCAGACCAAATGCTGAAGCACAGCTTGCAGAAGGCTCCCAGGCATCTGTACACTGATGGGGAACCCTTGCCTGCATCCCTAATGGTGTGAGCACATCGGGAACAGCAGGAATGATGAGGTTTGTGCCAGCTGAGCTCATATTGGAGGGGGTGTGAACACATCATGTTTCCTATGAGTCAAGTTCTCTTCGGGCCTGTGCAACCTCTCTAACCTGAATAAATGGCCCTCTCTGCTCTCTCCATCTTGCCTAGCCACCAGTAAATATGCTGTAGTGGGGCCTGGGATTACGTGGGCTGCGTACCTGTGGTGGTTATACTGGGCTGGCACTGGGCTGGCAGCCAAACCCAGCTGCTCACTCACTCCCTCCCACCCCATGGAATAGGGGAGAGAATTGGGGGGCAGGGTAAGGAGACTCATAGGGTGAGATAAGAACCATTTAATCATTGAAATAAAACAAAACTTAAAATAATAATGATATTAAAATAGGAATGATAATAATAATAGTAGTAAAATATGCAAATAAGTGGCACCCAGTGCCATTGCTCAGCACCCGCTGACCCAGCCCAGCCCGTTCCCAGAGAACGATCCCGGAGCAGCGACAATCCCGACCCGAAACCGCAATCCCGGGAGAGCCAGAGCCCGAGAGAGAGCCAGAGAGAGCCAGAGAGGAAGAGCCCCTCATGGATCTCCTGCCCATGGGGGACAGGAGCTGGAACAGCCCCTTGGCAGAGCCCAGTGCCCATGGAGCTGATCCATGGCAATATTCCTCACCCCTGAGCTCTTGCGCTTGCAGACCAGCAAAACACAAAGTCCTCCAACTTCCAGTGACAACTGAAAACATCAGTGTGCTCTCAGCATTTCTCTCCTAACAAATCCCAGCTGAACCCAAACCCCAGCGCTGCTCTGGCTGCTGAACAGACCCAGCTCTGGCCCAGCTAAAAACCAGGGCAGTACCTACCAGACCTGCTGGTGCATTTCACAGCATTTTCCAGTTGTCTCCTCTTTGTATTTGGTGACCATCACCTTGGAACAAATTTGACCTGAATACAACACTATTTATTCTGCACCCACCGCAGCACAGAGCATCACAACCTGCATTTGGGGCTGAGCAAAGCATCACAAGCTATGAAACAAGGACACCAACCTAAAAACCAAATATTTGGCTAAATACAACAGTCTGAGAAGCTGTTCTCCATCTATCTTAGCTTTGCCTGCTGCTAGACAGCAGGATTAGAAGGTCTGTTTGCTGCCTCATGATTATTAATTTTTTTGTTAACCATCATCTGCAGTATCAAGGAAGCCTCAAGTTTCCCACAGCAGCTCTTGGTCTCCATGGTAAAGCTTTTATTAATTATTAGTGTCCTTCATGCACTTCAGGAACATGTCTCACCTTCTAATCCACTTCTCCCGGCATTCTCAAAACATTTGTAACTGTTAAGTAAAAAAAATGGGTTTCCTTTGGCTAAAGACTTTCAGGAGACGTTCAGCAGCAGGGCTGCACGGACAGTTCATTTACTTCACTCGAGTTTCTGCTGCCTGATCTAATTCAGAAGCAGCTTAAAGATGGGTCCTCCAGGCAGCGGTGCTGCCCGTGGCTGTGTGCAAAGAACGGGGAGAAGAGCAGTGGGTCGAATCCCATCTGTTTTGTGAAGCAGACAGGACAGGTTATTGTTGCTAGACCTTGGCTTTCCCTCACTCTGTGATCCTCCTGATGTCAGATTTATCGTCATTGTCACAAAGCAGCAGCCCGTGCTCCGGGGCTGTGGAGCGGCTTTGCTGGCACCTCCCGTGGCACGAGCTTTAGCTCCAGAGCAGCTAACGCAGATCAAAGTCCTCTCATATCCGTGCTTGGTGCATGCCTGGATGAAGACATCAATACATCCCAAACAAGCTGGGCAATGAGTGGATTGAGAGCAGCCCTGAGGAGAAGGACTTGGGGTGCTGGGGGAGGAGAAGCTCAACATGAGGCGGCACCGAGCGCTGGCAGCACAGAGCCAATAACCGTGTCCTGGGCTGCACCCAGAGCAGCGTGGGCAGCAGGGCCAGGGAGGGGATTCTGCCCCTCTGCTCCGCTCTCCTGAGACCCCCCCTGCAGTGCTGCCTCCAGTGCTGGGGCCACCAACAGCACAAGGACATGGAGCTGCTGGAGCCAGTGCAGAGGAGGCCACGAGGATGATGCCAGGGCTGGAGCAGCTCTGCTGTGAGGACAGGCTGAGAGAGTTGGGGCTGTTGAGCCTGGAGAAGAGAAGGCTCCAGGGAGACCTTCTAGTGGCCTCCCAGTACCTGAAGGGGCTCCAGGAAGGCTGGGAGGGACTTTGGCCAAGGGCAGGGAGTGACAGGACAAGGGGTGATGGCTTGAAAGTGGCAGAGGGGAGATGGAGCTGAGATGTGAGGAAGAAATTCTTTGGTGTGAGGGTGGTGAGACCCTGGCCCAGGTTGGCCAGAGAAGCTGTGGCTGCTCCTCCCTGGAAGTGTCCTGGGCCAGGTTGGATGAGGATTTGAGCAACCTGGTCTAGTGGAAGGTGTCCCTGCTGCTGGCAGGGGGGTTGGGACTGGATGAGCTTTAAGGTCCCTTCCAACCCAAACCATCCTGTCATTCTATGATTACACTTGCATAGGGGTGTGAGGGGCAGGACAAGATGATGATTTTATGATCTTATGTTCCTTTAAAACTTCCTGGGACACGAGTCAGTGTACTCAGCACATCTGAACCCATGAAGACACTGTCCTTTGAGTGTGGTGATGGAAAACGCTGCTGACAGCTGGTCTGTGGAGAAATCCTGGTGTAGGACACTGGAGACACAGTTCCCTCTGCTAGATCTCCCCACCTGAGGTTGGGGCCATCCTTCACTAGACCCAGACAGTAGCTCTCTGGAGGGATGTTTGAAGCAGGGGAGTGGGTCATTGCCCTCGCCTCTGAATTGCTCTCCTCACTTCGCAGCTGGGATATAATGGTTATTAAACTGGGCTAAGAGAAATGGGCCCCCTGGTAGGGAAATCACAGTAACACCTCCACAGAAAACACAGCAGGAACATGAATCCTGGGCCCATCCAATTAACTTTAAATGGTTTAACTAAAACAGGGAGAAATGGTGCTTTTTTTGCACTTTTTTTGCTTTTTTTTTAATTAGAGAATGCTCTCAGGCTGAAGTACAAATTAACAGGCTCTAACGATTTCTTTTGCCTAGTTTTAAAGCTCCCAGGCCTTGACAGGCTCCTGGTCTGATCCCAATCAAAGCATGTACATAAATAGGTCTGCAAGAGCTTGACCTTCGAGGTGAGGCCTGTGGGAGCCTCTTGGAGGAGCAAACTCACAAGATTTAATTAGTGCTAAATCTGGGAATTCCCATTTGGGGGCAAGGGCCTTCAGCCTACCCCACAGATATGGAGTTTTTAATGGATTTATCTCCCCTCAGCATAAATCCATCAGTGGGATGAGGTGAGACGTGCTCTGGGCTGGTGGTGCTTGTGTGCCAGCAGATTTTAGACAGTCCTGTTTCCCTCCCGTTCAATCAATGAGAGCACAAGGGGGTTTCATGGCAGGTCACTACGCGGGATGTGCCAAAACCCCACATTTTGCAAGAAAAAAAAGGGCCTTCATTCTTTGCCACACAAGATGGTCCTTTATCAGGGGAGGGCAGAAGGGTCTGCACCCAGAGGGACGTGCTGGGACCCTCCAGGGACAACGTCTCCTACATCTGCCTGTGCTGGGTAAGAACATAGAATCACAGAATCCCAGACTGGTTTGGGTGGGAAGGGACCTTAAAGCTCATCCAGTCCCAACCCCCCTGCCAGCAGCAGGGACACCTTCCACTAGACCAGGTTGCTCAAAGCCTCATCCAACCTGGCCGAGAACACTTCCAGGGAGGAGCAGCCACAGCTTCTCTGGCCAACCTGGGCCAGGGTCTCACCACCCTCACAGTGAAGAATTTCTTCCTCACACCTCAGCTCCATCTCCCCTCTGCCAGTTTCAAGCCATCACCCCTTGTTCTGTCACTCCCTGCCCTTGGCCAAAGTCCCTCCCCACCTTCCTGGAGCCCCTTCAGGTACTGGGAGGCCACTGGAAGGTCTCCCTGGAGCCTTCTCTTCTCCAGGCTGAACAGCCCCAACTCTCTCAGCCTGTCCTCACAGCAGAGCTGCACCAGCCCTTGCATCATCCTCGTGGCCTCCTCTGGACTTGTTCTAACTGGTCCATGTCTTTCTTGTGTTGGTGGCCCCAGCACTGGAGGCAGCACTGCAGGGGGGGTCTGAGGAGAGCGGAGCAGAGGGGCAGAATCCCCTCCCTGGCCCTGCTGCCCACGCTGCTCTGGGTGCAGCCCAGGACACGGTTATTGGCTCTGTGCTGCCAGCGCACGGTGTCAGTTTTGGATGCTCCAAACCCATACAGGGTACAGATGGGGACATGGCAAGCAAAGCCAATACCATCTGTAGGGCATGGGTGAGGGACCATGGGAGGAAACGTGGTGAGCACTGATCACATAGGACTCATCAGGGCACCCATCCCTTCCCCAGCCCCTGCTCTGGCACGCAGTGACGTGCCCTGGCTAGCACTTGGGTGTGAGCTGGGACAACCCTATATTTTAACTTGTCAAATGAAGGTTTGCTGAGTAACTCTGAGACCCAAAGTAGCATGTGACAGTGTGAATGTCCAAGCCATTGGCAGCAGCTGTAATCAGACATGGAGATGTGCAGGGAGCAGGACAGCACATGGGGAAAGCAGCAAATGGTCATCCTCACCAGGAAGAAAATGCAAAAGAGCTGAGCTTCACTCTCTCTGAATGAAAAACATGTAGCAAGAGAGGTGGAATAAAAAAAAAAAAAGAAATAGCAGCACCAGTATGTAGAAAATTGCATTTGAAGGATCCCAACCACTGGGACAAAGGGAGAAGTGGGACCTCCTCAGGCAGAGCAGGAGAGGGGTGCAGGGCACTCAGGCTGGCCATGAGCTCCTGGTTCTGGGCTGTGTAGCTCTGCAGGAGCTTCACAAATGATTTTCAGTATTGTTTAATGCCTTATTCCGGTTGTTCAGGGGTCAGTGTCCAGGGCTGTGTACACCAGTGCACTGGATGGTGCTGAGCCAGCAGCTCAGCGCTATCAGTGCAGCCTGCAAGCAGCAGGATGGAGTGAGGAACCCAACCCCATCCCCACTGTACAAGCCAAAGGTGATTTTTTTCTTTCATTATATTTAACATTGGACTGAGTTGTGGGGGGTTTATAGGATGAAATGATGTTTTCTGCATGGGGAAAATGCCAAGCTGCCAGAACCTGAACTGGTTGTCCATCACTTCCAGGTGAGAGGATGTGGATAATATGGATGGGGGCCAGGAAGGGGTTTCAGCCTGCAGTTCACCTGAGGAGGGCACCTTGGCATTGCTTATATTGCCCACAGTGACCTTTTGTGGCCTCCTGGAAGTAGATGGCTCAGGACTGCCTCCAAAACATTACCAGAAGGTGGACAAGGGGGTGGTGGGCATTTGTGCTTTCAGAGCATTTGTTCTGTCTTTCATTTTTCTCTATTCTTTCTCCTCCTTGTCTGCACACTCAGACAGATTTCCTACACCTGGGCCACCCTGAGCCCCTTGTTGTGTTCCCTGTCACTCAAGGAGCACCCAGCATTGGTCTCACTTATCCCAAGCACTGCAGGAGACTTTTCTGCCCAGGGTTTCAGGCTGGCAGACCCACCAGGGAGAGCTCACACGCTCTCACCCCATACACCCTACTGCAGAGACCACCGCTCCTCAGCGTGGTCTTGTTTCACCCAGACAAGCTGGTAAAGGAGGTTGTTTTGACCCAAACACAGAACAGTTTGTAATCTACAGTCATCAATGCCTCTCACAGAGCTTCAGACATCCCAGCAGCGCTCCTCAATGGTCCCACGTGGGCGATGGGGCAGCTGGAGGGACACGCAGGGGGGTACCCACGGGCCAGGTTCGTTTTGAAGGCCACATCACTTCCTAGTGCAAACTTAGGCCAGGCTCTTGGGGTTCAGGGTGCTGTGAATATGAACTTACATCTGATTTTAATGTATCCATGTGCCTACATTCCCTGCTGCCAAAGCTGCCGGGAAGAATGGAGCAATCTCCCGTTAACCAGCACAGTAACGAGCTCGTTACTATGGAAATGAGCTTGTTACCCCTTCCTGGTCCTCTGGTGCAGCATCAGGGAAGCTGGCTGGTCCTGAGGGGTGTGTAAGCAAAGGGTACCTGGTGACAGCCACCCTAAGCCCAGGTAGAATTTCTTTGCTGAAAGGGTTCTGAGGCATTGGAAGGGGTTGCCCAGGGCAGTGGTGGAGTCCCCATCCCTGGAGGGATTGAAGAGTCGTGTAGACACAGTGCTGAGGGACATGGGTCAGTGGGGACTGGTCAGTGTTGGGTTCATGGTTGGACTCCATGAGCTTAAAGGGCTTTTCCAACCAAAATGATTCGATAACTATATGAAAATATATTTTCTGTGCTTTTGTTTCTGGTGCTGTAGGACTCCCACCTCTCCTGGGGCCAGGCTCTTCACAGTGGTGTCCAGTGATAGGACAAGGGGCAATGGGTGTGAGCTGGAACACAGGAGGTTCTGCTTAAATTGGAGAAAGAACTTATTTCCTGTGAGGGTGCCAGAGCCCTGGGCCAGGCTGCCCAGGGAGGGTGTGGAGTCTCCTTCTCTGGAGACATTCCAGACCCACCTGGACGCCTTCCTGTGTGATCTCATCCAGGTGTTCCTGCTCCTGCAGGGGGTTGGACTGGATGAGCTTTCCAGGTCCCTTCCAATCCCTGACACTCTGTGATTCTGTGATTCTGTGATTCCTCCAGTGGGTGCATGGGCCAGCAAGGGGGGGTGGGGAGAAGAATTCAGCTTTGCTCTAATGGTAGTCATGACTTGGGGGAACACATTAAAGAAAATCATCACTGCTTTGAAACCAGTAGCACGTTATAGGGCACAAATGGCTGGTCTGAGAGGGTCATGAAAGTCGCTCCAGGTCTCAGGCTGGTAAATGTTCTCCCATTAGTGGCACGTTTTCTTTGGTTGAAAAATATAAAATAAGAAATCTTTATATTTGGAGAGGGTGTATGTCTGGACATTTAGAAAATATTCCATATGTTCCCATATATAGATTATTTTTAATTGTATTATATATATTTTTATATGTACATATACATACATACAATTTATACTTTACACTTTATTATGTATATATAATAAGAAAATACTTTTTTGTATATATATAAAAATATATATATATATAATACTCATCCAAGAGCTTTTACAGTGGGGGCTGTGGGTTGAAACAGCTCTCACTGCCTCTTAGGCATGAGCAGAGAGTCCTTCAGCTTGCACAGCCCAGCAGATCCCATCTGCAAACACAGCTTCACTTGTGGGAGCTCGCTCCCTTTCTGCGTGGTCTCCTGGTCCCTCCAGACTCCTGGCTTCTCCAGCATATGCTCTTTTCCTCTTGTTAGGAAATCTCCATGGCTGAGCTTATCTGGGAGGTGCAGTCAGTAGAAAATGGCCATTCATCCAGCAACCAGGCAGAGATGGGAACACATGGGATTCTGCACGGAGCACACTGGGGCCGTGTGCTTTAACACATGGCCAACACCAAACATTGGTCCTAAGAAAAACTCACAAATCAGTAGTTTCTGAGCTCAAAGCCCATCTGGCTCAAGGAGCAGCTGCACAGTGTGCTGTGAGCACTCTCAGAGCTGCCTGTCTTCAGAGCCACCCAGGACGGACGTGACTGTGCTCAGTCCAAGTGTTTTTTGGGCCACATGCCCCATTGTGGGCTGCAAGTGTGGGCAGAGCCTTGCAGGTATTCAAGACACCTTTGGCCTGACATGCAACAGCTCTGAGAGCAAAACAAAGGTGTTATCTCATTATTCAGAGATTATCAAGGGCTGCCCCACCCAAGAAATCTGTGTCATGGTTCTTAGGGACGTGGTTGAGTGGTGGAATTGGCAGTGTTAGGTCAATGGTTGGACTCTATGATCTTAAGGGTTTTTTCCAACCCAAATGATTCTATGAAGCTTTTGGTTTTGCAGACCTTAATTTTCAAAAGCACCAGGCAAAAGCCTGCTCTCCTGCTGCTCTCTCAGTTTCCACTTGGAGCCCTCAACAGCCTGAGATGACCTTTTTAGATGGCTTACATGGGAAACCTGTGCCAAATAGGCTCAGGAAAAATAAGTATCCATGTGCTCTCCCAGCTAAAACCATCACTGCCAGAGGAGTCAGTCCCACCTTGCATTGAGAAGAGCATTTTTATTGATGTGGCTTCAAAAGAACTTGCAGGTCACCAGAGTGGTCCTGCTTACATTGCTGCAGGGTCCCAGCCTGGCATCACCCCATCTGCACAGCACTGAGGCCAACTGAGGACTCGAGAGAGGAGCCTCCCACTCATTTTTAAAAACAGAGCTGATATGAAAGGAAATTCACAGAAGTAATATTTCAGCTCTTCAAAGAAGCAAGCTCTTCCCATAGGGTCACTTCCCTGCTTAGAACAGAAGGAGAACATGCCAGGTAGGACACAGATTTACCTCAAAGAGATGCCAGGAGTGGAACTAGTGCTCTGCAGTCATGGCAGCTGCCAATCTCACTGCAAATTTGGGAGAGTGGGGGTAGGGAGACTGAAGAACTGGGATTCTGCTTTCATTCCCAGCAGGAAATTAAAATCAAGGAGAAGTCAGGAGGCTACAGGTTGGATTGGGTCAGGTCCACTTTCCCTTTCAGATGTCTCTTGGGGACAACCAACATCCTCCAACTCCAGGAGATGTTTCTGCTGGGGAGCCAGGAGGAGGAGGAGTCAGAAGTCAGGAGGCTGCAGGCTGGATTGGATCAGGTCCACTTTCCCTTCCAGATGTCTCCTGGGGACAATCAACATCCTCCAACTCCAGAAGATATTTCTGCTGGGGAGAATTCCTGAGCTCCATCAGGAACTGCAGTGGACAATTCCTGGTGCTCTCCATACCTGTAGAAGTACAGGTTCTCATGTAGGACACTCACTGCATCACTGGGGACATTTGAGCCTCAGCACTAGGCACAGTTTGATTCTCTCCCCCTGCTTACAGCATCTTCCAAGAGCTCTGGTTCAGGAGCAGCATCATTGATTTCTTCTAATTATAAATCCTATAGAAAGTTTCCAGCTGGCAGCAGTCAGAGTTTTCCTCCCAGTGGAGCCAATAAAAGTTCAGAGTTGCTCCCTGGTTACTGTCATTACAACAATAAAAAGTCAGAGTAATTGAAAAGTGAATCAGGGAAACTGCCAGGTTGGAGAAGAATGATAATGGAAGACATCACCTGGGAGCTCAGGCCCAGTGCAAAGTCCTGTCTCTGGCTGCACCAAGGTTGAGCCCATTCTGGACACACTTCTGTGCTGACACGTGTCTAACAGAGGACATGCCTTCTGCATGGACCCACCAGAGCATAGAGCAAAGCAGGAGCAATGACCATGTGCCTGTCAACAGGCCAAACACTCAGTGTATGAGCCAACAAGGGTTGGCTCCCTTGGCCAACCAATGGCTCAATTTTGGCCATCCCAAATGGCTCAATTTTGAACTCCATCTGAGATGGTTCCTCTTCCTAAAAGGCAAAATGAACAATAAAAAATATAATTTCTCCCTGTATTTGCATAAAGCCTAAAAGCAAGAGCTGAAGATGCAGCAGCAGATGCACATTTGTCAAGAGAACCATCTTTTTCCCCCAGGAAGACCCAAAACCCCACAAGTAATTACTGTTTCCACGTTGTTAAGATTAGACAATCACCATGTAATCCACGTAGCTCCAAGCAAAGCAACAAGTAGCATCACAACAGACTCTGCAGAAGCTTGTTAGTGGCAATGCTGGCATGGAGGGAGGCCAGAACAGACTTCTAAGAGTGAGAGGAAGGGAGCAGCATCTGCCAACAGAGGCAGTGGTGTGACCTGAGGTGAATTTTCACATCTGGAGCTCTGGAGGCAAACATGAAGGAGCAGGAGGCTGATCTGGAGATGTTGTTCTTCCAACACAGTCATCTTGGGACATAGTGAGGCAGATCCTGAAGCAGTCAATTGTCTTTTCCTCTCCACAAGGACAGGATGCATGCACCTTATCAGAGGTCCCTTGTCCTCAGGTATCCTGCCCATGTAAAGTCTGTGAGCACTTCCAGAAAGTCTTGAGGAGGCTCACACACCTCTGCAGATGTCCTCAAAAAAAGGATTCAAGTAAAAAGCAGGTCTCAGACACTGCTCTGGGCTGTGAAGCTCTCACAGGGTGAGCATCCATGTGGTGATGGGTGAACACAGGTTTTGGACAGCTTCTGGAGAGACTGTTCCCTGATGGAGAGAAAAACAAACCCATAAACTACAGCAAAAAAAGTTTGTATTGGCCTCAGAGGACTGTCCCCGAGCCATGAACAGGGAAAAAACCTCCAACACAGGTTGAACATCTCTGGAGATGTTCAAACACACCTGGATGCCTTCCTGTTGCAACCTGCTGTAGGGAACCTGCTTTGGCAGGGGGGTTGGACTGGATGATCTCCTGAGGTCCCTTCCAACCCCACCAGTCTGGGATTCTGTGATCACACACTGGTGAGAAGGTAACCAGTGGGGTAACCACACGCAGATGGGCTGCTCCTGTTGATATGAAGTGACCACTAGCATAAAATTATGAGTTCAGAGTGTGGGTGGGCTCAGGAAGATGCTGAGGGCCAAGTTCAAGTTTGAGTTGAGTTTTCCTAAGACAAAGACCCCAAAGGAATGCAGGGTTGGGTGGTAGGTGAGAAATCACTGCTTTCAACTCCATGGCACTGGTGTGCAATTAGTGCTGCAGGAAGCCAACTTGGAGGGCTGCAAACCCTGGGCAGCCTCAAGGCACTTGTCAAACCTCCACTAACGACACCTCTGTAAGAACCATGTGAATTAACCCCCATTTCCACACCTCTGGTTGCCAAGAGAAACGCTCCTGGTGATCCTGCTGGTTGGGAAGAGCGCAGCTGTTCGATTTCACTTGCATTTCTTTAACATGAAAGAAAGCAGAACACGGGCGCTGAGGTCTCCTCACGCACAGCAAAGCAGGCTGGAAATTTGTGACTAAATACCCAGGGGGGATTTGCAATCCAGCTTTGAACTGTGCAACAAGGAGCTGCTGGTGACAATTGTGCCCTCACTATTTTTAGCTGGGTGGTGTGAACGCAGAATCCCTGAGGAGCAAGGACAGCAAACCAAACACCAAACCCACCACGCTTGCTTTTCAGAGAACTCATCTGGGGCAAAACCAGAAACTTTGGCTTTTGCCTCTGCCATCCACTTTTCTGCAGCTTTTGTGCACCAGGTGTTTGACTGTTGCAGGAAATAAATAAACAGAATTGTAGAAATCAGTGCTTTGAAGAATAGATGGATAAATATTCTCTTGATGGGCTGCACCCAGAGCAGCGTGGGCAGCAGGGCCAGGGAGGGGATTCTGCCCCTCTGCTCCGCTCTCCTGAGACCCCCCCTGCAGTGCTGCCTCCAGTGCTGGGGCCACCAACAGCACAAGGACATGGAGCTACTGGAGCCAGTGCAGAGGAGGCCACGAGGATGATGCCAGGGCTGGAGCAGCTCTGCTGTGAGGACAGGCTGAGAGAGTTGGGGCTGTTCAGCCTGGAGAAGAGAAGGCTCCAGGGAGACCTTCCAGTGGCCTCCCAGTACCTGAAGGGGCTCCAGGAAGGCTGGGGAGGGACTTTGGCCAAGGGCAGAGAGTGACAGAACAAGGGGTGATGGCTTTAAGCTGAAAGAGGGTGGGTTTATATTAGATATTAGGAAGAAATTGTTTGGTGTGAGGGTGGTGAGACCCTGGCCCAGGTTGGCCAGAGAAGCTGTGGCTGCTCCTCCCTGGAAGTGTTCTCGGCCAGGCTGGATGAGGCTTTGAGCAACCTGGTCTAGTGGAAGGTGTCCCTGCTGCTGGCAGGGGGGTTGGGACTGGATAAGGTCCCTTCCAGCCCAAACCAGTCTATGATTGCATGATTCTATAATATATATGAGCGTGTACAATCTGCCTATGCACACACAGATACTCATAAACATTTCAGAGTCCAGATTTAATCAAAGTGCACTTATTTTTCTTAGTTAACCACTTTGAGGATTAGCAATTTTGTGTGTGTGTGATGAGGTGTGCAGCAGTGGTCAGGGAAGACAACCTTAGATAAGGCACCGAGCAGCTCAGAACTGATAAGGTTTGTCCTGTGCTTATCAGGCTGGCAGGGGAGAGGAGCAGGAATTTCTTGCTGCACCGTTTCCGAGATGCCTGATCTGATCTCACCCTATCACCACACTCTCAGTTGCAGAATTGGGCTCAGATTTGCATTGCCTCTCATCCACTGTAGTGTTAAGCCTTTGTGTTTGGCTTTTCTGAGGTTTCTTGAAGGTGGGTGGTTTAGAAGAAGGTGTGCAAGTGCTGTTTGCTGTGGTCAAGCCTGTGTTTGGGGCTATAGAGCCTGAGAGTTCAAGGTGTTGTTCAGAGGATGATCATCTGCAGCACAGTGGGAGACTTGGGTGACTCAAAGTGTCTCCATCCTTCTTTACTGACCACACAGATGGCTCAGAGAGACTCACCTCCTCACCTGGCTCTGCAAGTCAGCCAGTGTCAACACCCTCTCTTCTGTACCATTAGTAGATATTAATACCAAAAACCTTACACATGTGCAAAGTTCCTCTGCTGCAAAATGTTCATTTCTATGTATTCTGCAGGAATCATCTGGTTTTTAATATCTGGTGTGTGTAAGAACAACATTTACCTGCTGGACATTCAGCAGAAGTCTGCTAAGAGGGAAATGTTCTCTGCTTGTGCTCATTAGGCAGGCACAACTGGAGACTTAGAAGGGAAAAAGGAGGTAGAGACGAGGTTGTGGCTCAGGGCAAGGTGTAAGATCTACCAGGGGAATCTTTCAGGGTTTTATATCTGTTGGGGTGATCAGGACTGATACCAGAGTGCTGCATCTACAGCCTGGAAGACCATCCCTGGCACGGGGCTGTGTTTCTCTACTGCTCTCCTGGCACTAAGTAAGCTGGAAGAGCTCTAGCAATGCCCATTTGCAACATTCCCACTGCTAGTGTTAAATGAACCCAAAAGAGCGAGATTTGCAAAATTATATTGAGTTGTTGGAATGAGGTTGAAAAAAAACCACGAGTGGGGAACTGCAGCATGCCCATGTGCCTCTCTTTCTCCAAGTACCATGCCTGTTATTGGTGGCTGGGACTAACTCAGTCCTCTTCCCACAGTTTGACATGCAGAGGATAACACTAGAAGAGCTGAAACACATCCTCTACCACGCCTTCCGGGACCACTTAACCATGAAGGACATTGAGAACATCATTATCAATGAAGAGGAGAGTTTAAATGAAAACTCTGGCAACTGCCAAACAGAGTTTGAAGGTGAGAGAGAAAGTTTCTGTGGTCTGTACAGTTATTCTCTTTCTGCTTCAGCTGTAGAACTCGTTCTGATCCATGACATGCAGTGGGCAAGGGTGCATGGAGTTGACATGGAGTTCTTTTAGTGTAAGTAGCAATGACACACTTGGACAGCTCAAGAGCTGCCATTAGCTTTCTTCCATGTGGTCTAAGCAAAGCTGATCCTGTTTCAGGCAGGAGGATGAACCAGTGGGTGCTTTGCCTTATGGCCCTCCTTTCTCTGGTGGGATTCAGGCAGAGGGATGTGCAGCCCATGCTGAGATGTGTTGAAGACAGACTGAATTTCCATACAGAAATATGCACATCTCCCTCAGCATGTCATGGAAAGACTTTATTGGCACTGAGTCCTGCCCTAGGAAGTTGTGTTAGGCTCCAGCAGTTTTCTGAGTCTCCATGAACAGAAAAGTTCTTCTGTTCTGGGGAGAGTCCTCTCCCTGCCTTGTATCACCAGCAACGAGCAGAGCCAGTGCATTCACTGGTGTGGAGCTGCAATGTGCTACACAGGTACATCCCAGGACAGCTCAACACATGTGAGAGTGTCTGCAAGGTCAAGCTCTAAGCCATCCTCAGAGCTAGCTAGAGAAAGCGAGACATTTGCTTTGGCAGCTGTGGCTTGACACAGCGTCCTCTCAGCAGTGCCACAAGACCACTAAAGGATCAGCAACCAGAATCAGACACATTTTTACAGTGGATTTTGCACTTTGAAGGGAGCCAACACTGGAAAGAACATTCCCCATTTTAAGTCACCTTGCGAGAAGGATTTTCTTGACCAGAGGAACTTGTGCTGCTCTGAAGAATTGCTGGTCTGTTGATGATACAAATCATCTCCAGTGCAAAAAAGTCCAGGGAGATACCTACAGAGAACCTCAGGGTTTGTACATGTCACCCTGGGACAGCTACTGTGCTTTCCCACCCACAACAATGCCACTTTATAAAGGCCATCTGGGGGGAAATTCTGATACTCTGAGGGGTCAATGGCCTCTGAAAGGGCACCAGGCAGGGCCACCAAAGTGTCTTTAAAACAAAGCAATGGATAAATATATGTAATAATTTCACTGGGCTGGCCCTTGGCTAGCAGCCAACACAGCCATTCACCCACTTCCCCCCCACCCCAGGGGATAAGGGAGAGGATTGGGGGGCAAGGATAAGGAGGCTTGTAGGGTGGGATAAGAACCATTTAATCATTGAAATAAAAGAAAATTTTAAAAAAATAAACAATTATTATTAAAAAAGTAGTGATAATTATAACAGTAATAAGATATGTAAATGAGTGACACCCAGTGCCATTGCTCACCACCCGCCCACCCAGCCCGGCCCGTTCCCAGAGAACGATCCCGGAGCAGCGACAATCCCGACCCGAAACCGCAATCCCGGGAGAGCCAGAGCCCGAGAGAAAACCTGTGTGAATCCACCCCCCCTTTCCTGTCAGCCCCAGATAATACACTGAACATGACGGGATATGATCTGGAATATCCCATTGGCACATCCCAGTGCCAGTGTGGGGTTCGCTGTTCACTGCACTTCTCCCTCCAGTCCCAATGCAGCTGTGAACCAGCCAAACACGGTGGCCTTGAGCTCCAGCAGCAGCTCACACCACCAGCACTGCTATCAATGATGTTCTCAAAGCAAGTCTGACCTGAAATCAAAACACAGCTCTTCTAACTTCTGAGAAGAAAATTAACTCTATCCTAGCAAAGCCAGGACAACATATCAGTGCAATTCTTAGCTGGGGTAATGAAAGGGATTCAGCAGCTGTACCCACCACACTCACCCTCGGCTAAATACTGCAGAAAAGGTGTAGAAGAGCACAGCTGAATTTTCAGAAGCCTGCAGGAGGGAGGCACACAGCGACTCTCTTCAAACTGAGCCAAGCAACATGGTTTTTTGTTCCTCCTGGAGAGCAGCAGGGAGGAAGAGATGCTTACTTACATGAATGGAGGTGTTAGTCCCCACTGACCCGCTGATTCAGTGGGGACATGTGCCAGCTGTCACCACAGCACACAGGCTTCTTTCAGCTTTGGTACTTGGGTGAACTATCCCAGTCACAAAAACAACAACAACAAAAAATGGGTCCCAAAACCTAAACGCTCAGCATCTCATTTTGGAAGTCCCAGCTTCCAAAAGTACAGCAAGAACAGCTTTTCTCGTAGGATGTTGGCATTGCTGGTGCCAGGCAGAACCTAGAAGCAAAACAGACCCTTTTTTTAGATGTTGTTAGAAACACACACACACACACACATGAATCCACCAGAGAATAAAGATCAGCTGAGCACTGTCAACTGAGATGCAAAGTTTTGCTTCAGGTCTCAGAAGAGGGGAACAGTTCTGGTCCATGGCAGTTCTGACATGAGCATTTCCCCCAGGAAAGGCAGGCTGAGAGCAGGTGACATCCCTGCAGCTCTTCACCCTGGATGTGTGTTACCTGAATGACCCACTTGTGCCCTTGATGTTCCCATTTCCCAAACACTAAGATTCCTACAGGGCTTAAAAGCAGAAATTATGGGGTCTCATGGTATGGTAAGGGAGAGCTTTCATGAAGGATGGTCAGCATCTCAGTCTATCTTTAACTGGCTGTACAGAAGCATCTCTGTGTCAACCATCATCCTTTATTCACTTATTAATTAGTGGAGTGAAGGAAATGCTTTTTGGGTATAATTCCTCAAGCTTATTTTAGGTGCTGCCTTGGGATGGCAGGAATTGCACCTTACAAAGCACCTGTATCTTTCAACTCTAAAGGTAGCCTAAAGGGACCAGCTTAGAGGTTCACATCTATATTTAATGTACATTTAATCCACCCCACTGAAGTACCTTTAATTACGGGTGGAAGTGAAGCCAAGATGAGCCCCAGTGGTTTTCACTGAGATTTGGGAATGGCTCCTAAGGGAAGGGACACAGCAGATACTTTCAGTAGTACCTTGCTGAAATGAGGGATCTCCACTCACTCTCATCTCTGAGTGTGTTCTTGTGTGGTGGGCTGACCCTGGCTAGAGGCTGGATGCCCACCAAAGCCCACTCTATCACTCCCCCTCCTCAACTGGGCAGGGGGAGGAAAATAGAACGAAAAGCTCGTGGGTGGAGATAAGGACAGAGAGAGATCACTCACCAGTGACTGGCACGGGCAGAACAGACTCAGCTTGGGGGAAAAAACAAATTTGCTTTATTACCAATCAAAATCAGAGGAGAATGAGAAGTAAAATCAAATATTAAAACACCTCCCTCATCCCTCCCTTCTTCCCGGGCTTCATCTCTTTCCTGATCTCCACCTCCTCCCCCCAGCAGCACAGGGGGACAGGGAATGGGGTTGGGGTCAGTTCATCACACGGTGTTTCTGCCGCTCCTTCCTCCTCAGGGGGAGGTCTCCTTCCCCCGCACCAGCGTGGGGTCCCTCTCACAGGGGTCAGTCCTCCACCAACTTCTCCAGCGTGAGTCCTTCCCATGACTGACAGCTCCTCACGAGCTGCTCCAGTCTGGGTCCATTCCATGGGGTGCAGTCCTTCAGGAAGGGACTGCTCCAGTCTGGGTCCATTCCATGGGGTGCAGCCCTTCAGGAAGGGACTGCTCCAGTCTGGGTCCATTCCATGGGGTGCAGCCCTTCAGGAAGGGACTGCTCCAGTCTGGGTCCATTCCATGGGGTGCAGTCCTTCAGGAAGGGACTGCTCCAGTGTGGGTCCCCCACGGGGTCACAAGTCCTGCCAGCAAACCTGCTCCGGCGTGGGGTCCTCTCTCCACGGGCCACAGGTCCTGACAGGAACCTGCTCCAGCGCGGGCTTCCCGCGGGGTCACAGCCTCCTTCGGGCATCCACCTGCTCCGGAGTGGGGTCCTCCATGGGCTACAGGTGGTCACTGCTCCACCATGGACCTCCATGGACTGCAGGGGGACATCTGCTCCACCATGGACCTCCATGGGCTGCAGGGGGACATCTGCTCCACCATGGACCTCCATGGGCTGCAGGGGGACATCTGCTCCACCATGGACCTCCATGGGCTGCAGGGGGACATCTGCTCCACCATGGACCTCCATGGGCTGCAGGGGGACATCTGCTCCACCATGGACCTCCATGGGCTGCAGGGGGACAGCTGCTCCACCATGGACCTCCATGGGCTGCAGGGGGACAGCTGCCTCACCATGGTCTTCACCACAGGCTGCAGGGTAATCTCTGCTCCGGTGCAAGGAGCACCTCCTCCCCCTCCTTCTTCACTGACCTTGGTGTCTGTGGAGTTGTTTTCTCTTACATCTTCTCACTCCTCTCTCCAGCTGCAAAGTGTGCAGCTTTTTTTTTCCCTCTCTTCCTTTTTTTTTCTCAATTCTGTTATCACAGAGGCATCACTGATGGGCTCAGCCTTGGCCAGCGGCGGGTCCGTTCCTGTAGCCGCTGGCATTGGCTGTGTCGGGTTGGACATGGAGGAAGCTTTTGGCAGCTTCTCTCACAGAAGCCACCCCATGTCCCCCCCACACCACTACCAAAACCTTGCCATGCAAACCCAATACATCTTGCCACCAAAGAGAAGCCCCAAAACCCTTCTCTGTGCTGTGGACAGAGACATTCCCCCTTCCCCACACCTGAGGGCAGCTGGCTCAGCCCCACCAGCTGAGCATTGCACAGGTAACATCACAAATTACAAATAAGTGCAAATTTCCATCGTTCTCACTATTTTGCCATCTTGGCTTCTTGTCATAATAAGGTCTTGCCAACTGTGCAATATTCTTCCTGTATCAACATGGGTGATGAACCTTATCTCTCTCCCACACTCATATAGGCACACACAACCACACACACTGTAGGCCAAATACAATATTCATATTACAGTCAGGGACAAGTCCAGGGTCTTGTTCAGTTCCCTCTGAACATGAGAGTCATTTGCAAGACGTCAGATCGAGGTTTACATGACAACTTCTCCTCCTACACATTTCTAGAGGTTTTCATTTCATCCTTAATGAAGAGCAAAGCCATGAAAATGTCCAAGTCCTCAGCACAAGCAGCCCACAGCAGCCCTGCCCACAAAGAATACAACCAGAAGGGAGGGACATTACGTCTTCAGCCTTTCTCTCACTTTTTATTAATGTTTAAGGCAGGAAAATGAAGCTGAGAGCCACAAAGAATGTATGTTTTGATGAGAAGAGACACGAGAAGAGGAACAATTGTTTGCAGCGACGTTGTACCACCGAAAATTTATAGTACAAAAATGATTTGGCTGGCAGTTCCCTTTATCCAAACACTCCCAACACCAAGCTGGTGGCAAAGAGTGTCTGTTGGTTACGGTGACTCGTGCTGTCTGCTGCTGGTGTTTCATCCTCAGCCCTGACACTCAGCTGAGCTGGATGTACAAGAGCTGCCACAGCTCCTTGCTCCCCCGCCCCAGACAAGCACTGCTCCTCAGCTCAGGGCTTGGGAATGACAAACTGACCTCTTAAACCAAAAATAACTGCAGCCAGCCAGAGAAAGCAAATATCACTCACCTCTGACAGGGTTGTGACAGAAGCCACTATAAATCCCCTCTAGCTGTTCGTGTTAGCAAGCATTTTTCTGCAGGCAAGGAGGCTCTCAGCGCCTACCCTGACCGTCTCAAACCCACCACGGGCATCATGACCAGCCCAGCAGCCACAGCCAGTGGACTGATGCACCCTGAAATGAGCTGGGCCCTTTAACCCCATGTCATCATGGAGAAGTTGCAGTGATGGTAGCTCTGTCTCTGCCACTAGTGACACTACGGTGAGTCCTACTCGCCAGCCTGTTGAGAAGATGAGGGGTGATCCAGCCTTGGTTGGCCTTTTCTTCTTGAGATCTCGTTTACGTTGCACAGCCTGAGTTGCTCTCCCCCTAAGAAGGGTCTAGGATATCTCCAGAGGAGCTTCAGACTCTGACCATGTTCAAGGAACCAGCTCATGTCCAAACCCTGACATATCCCATGGATATTAAAAACTCCTGATGGCAACCAAATGCCAAACAGATCGAGCATCCAGGCCTGTGACAATGCCAGCTGTGGAAACCAGCAGGAAAAAGCACAGATGCCATCCTCAAAGGATCTACTAATTTTGAAAAAGGAGAGAAGTGAAGGCAAAAACTCACCAGTTAGCGGGAGGGAGGCAAATAGATCTGCATATTTAAGGTGGTAATTCACAGGGCAGGACGTAGTTGTGGTCACAGTGAAGAAAGTCAATAATTTCAGCTTCTTTGTCTGCCTGTGGACTGCAAGGGGGCAGAGGAACTGAAATACTCATTTTCTTGCTGGAGTAATTCCTGCTGAGCCTCAACCAGCAGCAAGAGGGTCTCTCTGGACCTGCAACACCTCTACATTTCCACATAGACCTCTCCTCTTTCTTCGGGAGTTGGTTGGTAGGTTATTTGGCTATTTGATGTACCTTCAGTTGGTAAAGAACAGTGTAACAATGACTTACCTGGATCCTGCTGCCTTAAAGCTCTATTTTTACTTGATGGTATAACAGAAGGCTGAAGAAATTGTTCAATTCAGGAACATTTCTGCAAGAAACACTTAACAGGCTTCACTCTTTTCCTCTGAATAGGAGAGTTGTCATCACAAAAAGCTTTGGCTGATCTTTGACTGCTGCTCCCAGTCACCGTAATCAGCACCAGAGCCCCACGCTGAACAGCAACGCTGACGGTGATGGCTTGTGTCCCTGCTCTGCCTGTTGGCCAGGAGTGGTTTTCAAAGTGCAGAAATAATAGGAAAATAAATAAAGCTGTGATTTAACAAGCTTTTAGAAGCGCCAGGGCAACCAAGGAGCGTCACTGTTGATTCGGTGCGTGCGCTACGGAGGCGAGCGAAGGAATCGAGCAGAGCAGAGCAGTGCAGAGGACAAAGCAAGTCCTTTAGGAGAGCTGCCCTAAGGGGGATTCATTATCTGCCCGGAATATAGCGGGTCCCTTGGAGCACTGGCAGTGCCACATGTCCCTGCCCTGGGCACTCTGACTCAAAGTCCTCAAATGAGGGCTGAGCTGGTGCTGGGGACTGCGTGGGAGCCAGGATTAGGACACAAGCTCTGCTAAATCCCAGCCAGAGGAGGTGAGGGGGCATGAAACAAGTGTTCCAAATGCAGCAGCCAGTGCTCCCCGCTCTCTGTGCAGTGAGGTTCAAGCCTGGATCAGAACAAGGGGGTTTTTCCATATATTCTAAAAACATCCTCCTGGACTTTTCCAAGTATGGACACTCAGAGTCTGTCGCGATGGAGGGAAGACCCAGATGTTCAATATGAGAGATCAGCAGGCTTCCGTTTATTGATTACATGCGTGCTCCTTATATACAGCGGTCAATTAAGCTCATGCATACTCTCAAAGACCCACATTGATTGGCTCATTAATTTTCCTGGGAGCTTTCTCTTTGTTATAACAGGTGGCTTTGCTCTGTTCACATCCCAAGGACGTCAACAGAATACTCCCTACTTTATGGTTACCAGCTTACAGCTACTCCCTTCTTTTTCCCAGCTTAGTTAAAGTTATTTGTCTGAAGTTGTTTGAAGTCTCAAGGACAAGTCAGTATCTTGGAGACTTCTGTTAATTTACCCTGACTTATGTCAAGGGCCTAAGCTGGCTACTGCAGCCTGAGCCATTTCATACCCTCGCTGCTTCTGCTGAGCCTCTGATTGTACAACATCTCCAGTGATCTGCAACAAGAGTCTTTTCCTAGTGCCATTTGAAGTTTATGGTAATTTTGACCTTGTCAACCATCTGAAATTCTCCTGTCATCATCTTCCAGCTCTGTCCCAGCTAAAAACCAGGATGCAAGTATGACTATCCATGAGAAAAAGGCGATGGGTACCTCACTTCCCAGGCCAAAACAAGCCCATGCATTACTGTCCATAGCAGCAGGGCAGAACTATCCACCCCTTGTGTGAGGATCTTCTGGGTTTATGTGATTATCTCGGGGGACCTTCAGAGCCTTTTCAAACAGATTAATCTTCATAGCATCCCAATACCACATATTGTTCTGATGTTCATAGGTAGGGAGGCTAAAGCAGAGACATGAACTGTCTTTAGGGAGTCACAGCATGAATCCTCATTGACAACCTTAAAAAAAATAAAATTAAAATAAATAAGTCAGAGACTAAAAATCCCGACTCTGTCTGCATCTTAACTGCCATAAATTACCCTCATCTTTTTTGACAGTTATTCTGGAAGCATTTGAGAAGGTTCTTAATAAGTCTGATTTTGTTTAGGCACAGAAAACCTAAAGGCAGTTTGGAAAAATGACTAACACACTGTGCATACCCATGGGAACTATCACAGTGGGGTTTTAAGTGTTATTGGGCATCACATCTTGAATCTCTGCTCATTCCCAGTTGACCTGGATGAGTCTAAGGGGTTCACAGAAGACCAATATTTCCAATTAAAGAACTTTAAAGACATCTTCATAAAGAGCTTAAAAGATATATACCGATAAACCAAACACCTACAAGCATTTGAAGGCTTTGAAAGCCAAGATGAGAGAGAAAGGACTTCCTGCAGCATGAGACAGTGGTCTATTGTAATGGCTTCAGACTGGAAGAGGGGAGGTTTAGATTAGATATTAGGAAGAAATTCTTTGGTGTGAGGGTGGTGAGACCCTGGCCCAGGTTGGCCAGAGAAGCTGTGGCTGCTCCTCCCTGGAAGTGTTCTTGGCCAGGTTGGATGAGGCTTTGAGCAACCTGGTCTAGTGGAAGGTGTCCCTGCTGCTGGCAGGGGGGTTGGGACTGGATGAGCTTTAAGGTCCCCTCCAACCCAGACCAGTCTGGGATTCCATGATTCTATGGTTCTGATAGAAAAGTCAGTTTGGAAGCAGTGGAATGTGGATTATTTGCAAATGTCCCAGCAGGGAGAGGTAAGACTTGGCCAGCACAGGGGATCTCGGAGATGTGGACTAGAGGGTTATGCCAAGGTAAAAATCAGAGGAAAAGGAGGATTTCTGAGCTCAGCTGATCTTGGTGGAAAGCAAAAAACATGACTTTGACCATCTCCTCTTTCCCTGCAGTGCATGCCCAGAAGCAGAACAGACAGACCTGCGTCCGGAAGAGCCTTATCTGCGCCTTCGCCATGGCCTTCATCATCAGCGTGATGCTGATTGCGGCCAACCAGATCCTGCGGAGCGGCATGGAGTAGCCTCTCGCCACGACACTGTGACCCAATCTGACCATGCATGCGCATGCCACCGGGTGAGCTTCCCCCCGAAACCAACTCTCACACGGCAAAGACAGAGGCGGGCAGATAAAGCACCAATCCGACAAGGAGCCTGAGGCCAGCAGCGGAATGTGTCTTGTGAATCAACTACATCCTTTTGGCAGGGACATCAAAGGGCTGTCTTAATGCTTTAAAGGTTTTGTTTCCTAATGCAATAATAATAATTAAAAAAAAAGAATATATATATATAGATATATATATATATACTGGAGTCTCGAATTATTGCTTCAAAACAGCAATGGCAACTTGGAAGAGACTTTCCTCCAGCAGCCTGGCTTGCAGTTTTAAGGAGGCCCAGCCTCATGACTTATTGCAGCGGGGCTGTCTTTTAACCTAGGGGCCACTGACTATGGCAGGTAGCTCTCTGCTGGGCCCACCTTCCCAGGAAGTTGATCGTAGCATTGCCACAAGCAAGTCCTCTTCGTTTCACTTCAGCCTCCAGCTTCTCTTGGGTTTTTTTTTTCCCTTATGACCATGCCTTTGAGTTTATGGCATTAGAGGGGAGCTAGAGCAACCTTGTACAGTATTTTCAGAGTTAAAAAAAAAGGGGAGAATTTGCCAGCATCATGCAAAATTTCTATTTTTGCTTCGTAAACGTCGCCTTTGACACAAGACTGTGGGGCAGGGTGTGTCCATTTGCCATTTTTCCTGACGGTGGATCAGGGCTTGAGGAGCACCACCACCCATTTTCACACATGGGCACTTCTGAGGTTTGTGCAAAGTCTTCCAACCGACTCTGCAACCACCAGCGCCAGTTCAAGCTCCCTCGATTTGGGCCCATCTGCATATTCAACAGCACTTGCTTTCCAGCAGTTTTGCCTTTCTTCTGTATTGGTCTTCAATAAACTTATCTGAGATGGAAATCATGAAGAATCCCCTCTCCTTGCCTGCCTGGTTTTTATTTATTTCGTTTTATAGGCCTGGTTGTCATCTGCAGTGAAACCTCCATGTCAGCCACTTTCTCATGGGAGATGTTTTTGCCTACTCAGCAGCACGTGGTTTTGACCAGCCAGCTACTCCAGTCCCTCCAGGAGCCATCCCACCACCACCACCATTGTCCCATGAGCAGGCTCCAAGGATTCTAAATGGAAAAGCAGACTGCAGCAAGAGCAGAAGGAATCAAACTCGAGCACACCACCATCTGTTACGTAGTGTGTCAGACTTTCAGCTCCTCCAAGTGTCAGTTATTCTTCCTGGAAGAGATTTGAATGTGCAGCGAGGAGAAGATGCAGCGATGCAGACTGGAGACACAACACGTCCTGCAGAATGCACAAGGACTGGGTGAGCTGGGAGCCAGGATTACATCTGAAAGAGTTTTTCCTTTTAAACTTGACACAAATCCTTGCATTTACTTCTGGATGAACTGTGTAGCTGTGTGTCACCACAAGAGAGATCTGGTTTCCTTGCCCTCATGGAGGGGTTTTCCTGGCCAGTGCTCATGGAGCCAGCACAGGGAATGCTCCCGTGGAGGTCTCCATTGAGGCACCCAAGTGTTGGCATTGTTGTGGTTTTGTCCTGCCCACGGGGTGAGCTCCAGAAACACCAAGAACAGCAAGATCTTGCTCCTGTAAATGGAGATGACTGTTTCCTGTGTTATGAGAGGGT
This sequence comes from Caprimulgus europaeus, assembly GCA_907165065.1. Next base: position 10,945,619 of record OU015544.1, on the reverse strand, counting down.
GCAGAATGGCTCCCCAAGGGGTTGCACACCACCAGCTTCCCTCGTCCCACACAGCAGCCATCGGCTTTAGCCTGGATCCGTCCCAAAGACTCATTTCAGGTCTTTCTTTGATTACAAGTTGGATCAATCACATTTAACCTGTATTTTTTTAATAGCCTGATTTGAAAATTTACTTCTCGTTGTTCTGTCTCCCATCACTCCTTCAAACTCATGTCACTGCTTTGGATTTTGCCTTTAGGTGTGTGTCTCAGCCGCCCACCTCCCCATGGTTGCCATTTTCGTGGTGCTCCAGCACTGAAGACACCAGCCATTTCTTCCAGAGCAGCTGAGTTATTTTTTTCTCCTGCCTTTCACAAGCACACACTTCTGTATTTCTGTTCTGCTGTGACTGATAGAGGTCAACTGCAAAATATCCCACAAAAATTGTTCCATCTCTCAGAAGATGGAGAGATTTATGTTTGCTATAGGGCAGCAGCAGATTTCAAACCAACAGTGGAATACTTAGGCAAGCTCTGTGTGCAGGATTCACACCGCTGGGGAGCCATGGCATGCTGGACATTGCAGATAATGAGGTTTGAGATCATTTTAAGAGAACTGTTATCCACATTTTTAGGTCTCAGGGGCATGTGAAAAGGTGGCAGGAGCAGAAAAAAAAGTCTAAACGTTGCTTGCCACTCAGTAATACTTATTAAGATTTTTTTTTCCCAGGACTGTGGTGGAGTGAACGTGGGCAGCAGGGCCAGATGGAGATGGAGCCATGTCAGAAACACAGGGCAGAGCGGTGCCTCTTCACTGAGCCCAGGAACACAAGCTAAAACACACAGACCAGGCATTTCTCCATGTTCTTCTCACTCATCTGACAGCCAATACCAGGCAGACTCCAATCATAAAGGCTACCTTACGGACAAGATCATCTTTTGCATTCCTTTAAGCTTTTCTGGAAGGCTCCATAATTTCTCCATGCATGCTCCACAAAACCCTTTGTAAATACAGTCATTGTTCAGTATAATTCTTCACCTTGCAGCTCTGTCTGTAAATCCAAACCTATAATTAATATGTTGGTAAAAGCCATAGCTTGGTGTCAGTGGAGTTCATTGCAAAACTCCCCGCTGATGTTACTGGGTATAGGACTTGGGAGGTTTAGGGGTTTGTTTTTTCTGTAGGGAACCCAATTTGTCCATTATGACTCAGTGCCATGTCTTGCCAGAGGTCTCCTTTTCTTTCCTAGAGCAGCCTTTTTCCATCTAAAGGTGTCTTGAAGTGATCCCTTCTGGAAGAGATCAGTCAGGCTCTTCTGGTAGCTATGGCAATGCAGGGTGGATCAGGTCAAACCATTTCATCCTTTCCTCTCCCCACAACCTTTCTACTGGCACCTTCCCATCCTTCCTACCCAGCAGCATTGGACTTGTGCCTCTTACCTACCTCCCTGGCTCCATTTATGTAACATCCATTTATCTTCTTTTTTTCTTCTGCACAAGAAGGAAATAAAAAAAGGGCTTTTTGTTGCTTTTACAGACAGGAGGTAAAAATAGAGCAGTAAAATTTTGATTGGAACCTGATGGCAAAAGCTTAGGGGGAAGAAAGTAGAAGAATCAAAGAAATAAAAATAAAAGCCCCACATCTCATACTTTAAGGAAAAAAAAAAAAACAACAGAAAACTAAAAAAAAAACAAAAAAAAACCCTATTTAAGTGCTAATTAACATGCTTTAAAAAATACCCAGCCTGCAGCAGTGCTAGGTAGAGCTGTCAGAAAAAGCACTAAACTTCTGCTCTTGCCAGTTACATGAGAATTTCAGTGTCTTTCCAGCACTGCAATCCTGTACCACAGGGATATTGCTATGGCAACCCTCGCTGCTCGTGACACGCGTGCCACCGCGCCGCACCGACGCGCAGCGACTGCAGGGACGCTCCCAACCGAACCCAGGATGGACAAACAGCTCCCAACAGCCCAGGACAGCGTTTCAGCTCACAGATTAGCAAATTATTAGCAAATTGTGAGCACCCCAAAGACAACTCTGTGGGCTTGGCCACAAGAAATGTGTGCTCAGTTAAACCGATGGACATGCAGGGAAGGCTTTGAGGTGGACGTGGTTATAGAGCTTGAGAGAGGCTTTGGTTTGGTTTGGGAGCAAGTGGAATCAGTGCAGTGTAAGCACTGCTCGACACAGGCTCTCTCCTGTGCTTGTTGAGGACACTTTGGGCAGGTCCTTCATGGAGAGACTGATCTCTGATGGGAAGGATTTGAGTTACTGCTCCTGCAAGGCACTGGGCTGCATTGCTGGTAACCGTTGACTTCAACCTTTGACTTCAACCTTTGACTTCAACCATTGGCTTTAACTTTGAAGGCACATCCTGATTTTCTCCAGGCATCTGCTCCTGGAGAAGCCCATGAGGGAACAGCAGGCACGTGGCGTGCTGGAATATTTCAGAGCTGATGGAGAAGCAAATTCCAGCAAAAGCTGCTTACTCAGCAGGCCCAAAGCCATACCACAAGGTCAGCCATGAAGAAAGCCACAGGTGAGGAGTTACTGAGCAGGACAAGCACAGTAGGGTGGTGGCTGTGGCCCTGGGGAGCAGGCTTCTGCCCACAACAGACTGTGCTACCCAAGGACTTCATCAGTCCTTGTTGTCCCTCTCAACAAGTTCACCAAGGAGAAATAATTTCTAATCAGATGCAATATCATCAGCCATTTAAAGAATCAAAGAGGGTGGGCAACTGGGAACACTTGGCTTTGTTGGGGAGAATTGCTCCTCACACTGCTGGAGGTCATGTAGGATAAAAGAGAGTCGACAAGGAGGAAGTAATGGGTTTTCATATTTGATGGGCACCCAGAATTGTGCCAGTTACTGTTAGCAGCCACTCTGTCCTGGTGAAGGTGCTCACAGACAGGGCAAGGGTCACCTGTGAGGAGAAGGGTGGGAGGTAGCAAGAGAACCAGCTACCTGCTCCCAGGTGAGATAGAGCTGAATATTTGGGCATCTTCTGGTGGTTGTTGGGCACTCACATGTTGGATGTGGTGCACTGGGAGGGTACGAGGTTAGTTGCTTTTCACAGGACACTTCCAGTAACTTTGGAAAAGAAAAGCTGTGTACATTTTAAGCTCACCTCCTTAAGCTGAGGCCAGGTAAATGGGTTTTTTTAGTCCTTCTCCCCTAAGAAATGGGATAGTAATCAAGCAAATCAAGGAAAGGCAGGAAGCATTCCCAAGGATGCTACTCTGGATGGCTGAAGTCTGTTTGACAGATTTGGATGAACAAAGTCCCTACTGGCAAACACTTTTTTCCACAGAAAACATAGGAATATTCTTTCACAAAAAAAAAACCCACTCAGCATCTTTCTGCCTGTTGCAGAAGACCAAAACATCTTCTGGGACACCCAGAGGACTGTGATGGCCATCCATGGTCCAGTGCTGGCTCTGCTGGAGATGACACGCTGCTTTGTGGACTGTGATGGCCATCCATGGTCCAGTGCTGGCTCTGCTAGAGATGACACGCTGCTTTGTGGACTGTGATGGCCATCCATGGTCCAGTGCTGGCTCTGCTAGAGATGACACTCTGCTTTGTGAGGTGCCTGGTAGAAAGAGATTCTCAGCTTTTTCCACCAAAGTCTCTCTCCCCCCACGTCGTGCACACGTGCACGGAGCAAGCAGCGCTGCCAAGGGCTGTCACCACACAAAAGCAAGAGGTGCACGGTCCCAAGTCAGACTTAGATCTGCGAGGAGAGAAGCAGTAGGAGGAATACATTAAGTTCACTAAGAATAAAGTTCCCTATTTTATCCACCCATGTATTAAATTATTTAATTTCTGCTTTATGGATGACTATTTGAAAGAAGAAAAACCAACTCTTCTAAAATGAGAATCTGATGAAGTATCTTTTTTCTTGGCTCTGAATCATGCTTACATTCCACAGATGAAGATGTACAGAACTTGCTGGGTTTCAATCTATTATTTTACTGTACTGTGTTCTGACAGTGCAATTACATTGCCTTGGCATCACTTAAAACCTATTACTTTAGTAGGGATTTAATATAGCAAAAGCAAAGACTCACAACATTTTAATCTCTCTATATTGTCCATTGTTATCAGGACTGGATCTTCTTTTTCTCCAGTTCAAGTAGGAGGTTTTAGGCAGCTCTAGGAACTGTAGAAGCTTCACCAAGAGCAAGATGGACAGAAAATCTGACAACATTTTAATTGGAAGAGTACTCCACTCCTCCCCCTCCAGTGGCAAAAGTCTGAAAAACTCCCTCAATTTGGCATCTTGACTAGGAAAGAATTTCAGCCCCAGCAAAGAAAGGAGAAAAATGAAAACCTCTGGATCTAAAGACTGATACTTGACAATTTGATGATGAAAATACCATAGGGGTTTTTAAAATTATTTTCTGTTAGGACAGACCAAAATACTTTGTAGCCTTGAGGAGCATTAGTAATGAAATTGCCATTTTCCAACCAATTCTTCTCTACAGCTGCTCATGGCCAGCCTTTGCCAGCATCGTGAGTAAGCAGCTTCAATCACTTCTATTTCTACAGTGCTTTAGGTGAGATCCATAGGACAACTTTCTTTTGTCAGCTAGTCTTCTAGCTTTATCAGCCACCAAGCAGACATTGACCATCCCATTTGAAGCTGTTGAGCTTGCTCTAGTAGCTACCCCTGTGGTCATGCCAGCACTCAGGTGTGTCTTGTCTCTCTAAACCCAAACCACACAGCCAATGTGTTTCCAGCATCAGGCCCCTGGGGTTGCCATCTGACATCAATTTTCATATTTATGCCTCTATATTCATATTGCACCCACCCAAGAACAACATTCCATTTCCTGCCATCTCTTTGAAAGGAGCCAAAGTTATTTCAGCTTCATGCAGCAGCTCTTGTTCTCTCAGATTTTAATTGGGGTGGGGTCAGAAGGGAGGTGAAGTTCCTCTTGGACTCCAGGGTAAATCAGAAGTAACTCGTTAGAGTTCATTAGCTTCAACTGGAATAAGCCCAGAGTCCAGCCTGTTGCCATTTAATCCAGACTAGGATCTAAGTCATCAATCCTGAACATCTCTAGGAAATTCTTCACTAAAACACATGTATCTCATTTTTATCATCATCTCATCCTTCAATGTTTCCAAGCCATTTACCATTCATTGCCAAACTGACCATTTTGTTTGTTAACAAAAGACATGGCATTTTAATTAAAGACAACAGCAGCATCATGCTAAAAAAAAAACCACAAAAAACAAAAACAAACCTTTGTACAAAATCCTGTAAATAGTAATATAAATTAACTTGGCATGCAACTGAAATAAATCCTATGTTATTGCAAGTTACCTGTGTATAAAGACCTGTATAAAGGAAAACCGAATGCCATATGTATCGGCTGTTTCCTCTAACCAAACTCTACTGTAAATATCGAATCTGTATAAAAAGATTTTAATTTTACCATTATTTATGCAATAGAAATAAAGGTTTTTTTCTTTTGATGAGAGATGAAGTTTCTTTTTTTCCTCATTTTGAAGCACTCATTGATTCGTGCCCAAGTACAAGAGCAAAAGCTAGATTTGCATAAAATATTAGGACAGGGACCCTTTCTTCCTTCTGAGGGATACATGAACATTTGGGGGTTTTTTATTTTGCTTTGAAAATAGATTTGCATATTTTAAAGCCTGTTACTACAGAAAGAGCTCCTGGCTGAATAGATGCCTTGGCTGTTCAGAGCTGGGATCAAGGCTTTGAGAGCGACAGGGATGCACAGGACTCATTAGCATGCCAAAGAGAGGAACTCAACCTCTCCTCTGGAGGTGGAAGTCAAAGCCAGGACTGGTGTGGGTGGTGGGCACCACATGCAGATCTCCAAGAGAAAGGTCAGACCATGCCATGTGCTCTTTTATGTCTCTTGCCTAAAAAACTCAAAACTCCTTTTCTTATACCTACCAGAGAGTCAGAGCCTGTGTCCCTGAGCTCAGGTGGGCTTGGGTCCAGTGTGTTGCTACTGGGAAGAGCATGTTGACCACAGGTTTTAATCCTGTCTTTGCAGCTGCCAAGGCTCCATGTCACAAGAGCTGCTCTGTGAGGCCAAACTACACTCGTGTGTCCTGGAAAGCAGCTGCTCCCTCAGCAAATCCAGATAATTTCATTGTAGACCATTCTCCACAGCTACCAGCCCACTGTGTCCTGCAAGCCATTTGGCTGGAGAAGATAAGGAGGAGATTAATGATTGTTCCCAAAATTGCTTGTAGTGGTGCCTAAATTAAAGGAAGCAGCTGAGGTAGGCAAGTCATCTTCACCCAGGTGGACACAAGTCACAATGGTGTACGATTGCTGGGACAACCAGTGCAACCCCCAAAGCTCCTTCCATGCCCATAGGTGGATTACCAGCTCTACCTTGTGCTTGGAAAGGAGATGTTTTGCTTTCTCTTCACCAGGTCATTTTTCCAAAAGTAGCTTTTCTGATTCCTTCATTTAAACTCTGAAAAAACGAGTGTTTTTCCCCAGCCAGTGGTGTGTATCATACTCCATTTCATGGGCTCACTTTATTTATTAATTGCAACCCTTTGGACAACAGCCTGGCAGCTCAGAGACTGCTCCTCATTCCTGGAGCCATCACAATTTTCTGTATGAGCAATTGTCTATGCATGGATTACCATTGAAAAGCAAGTGATGCAGAAAACTTATGTTTACAAAATTAGTGATCTAATAGTTTTATTAAAAAAAATATATACTCTACACTCTAGGTGACCTCTTATGTTATGCAACTGGAGAGGGCTTTAATGAATGGTTTAGGAATTAACCTGAATTAATTACCGAAATGAATCAAATGTATTGTAGGAATTCCTATGTATTTATCATAGGAATGAATGAGTAATTGAAGAAATTCTCTGCTGGAAGGAGGAACCTACACCACGCAGCTCTCCTTTGAAAACAGAGTTCTCATGCAAATCATTGCATTCAATGCCCTCAATGAACCCACAGGGTTGTGCGTTGTATTTCAGCCACCAGAATCATTCAGAAATTGAAACTCACTGGTGTTGTTGGTAGTACAAATCCTCTCTGCCCATCAGCCCCCAGTGAGGATGAGCATCGTGCAGGACAGGTTAGTATGATACCACTGGGAAATCTTCACTGGCTGCAGGGAGAAAACAAACTTTACAAGAGAAAAAGACACCACATTTAGACCAAAGTGCTTTATTCCACCATGAAGAGCCCATGACCACTGTTCCAGCTCCACCAAAGCCTGTTTAGCCTTTGTGTTATTTTAATGGTCTCCATTCAAGGGAGAAATGCAGGTGAGAGATACCACCCAAAAGCCCCATCCTTCAGCTGTGCCCCAGCGGGAGGTTCCGGGTGCCTGCTGCTGCGGGAGCGAGCACTGGCAACGGGCAGGAACGACCATGAGGGTCTAATGCAGCTCCCAGGGAGTCGGTGGAAACGTTCCCAGACTTAGTGGGATTTGGATTAGGTCACCATCCAGCAGAGTATTTCACACCCTGGCTCTTTGCTTTGTTTAAATGGAGTCTGGCCAAGGCCTCAAATTTAATTACTGAACTCCAAATACTGAAGAAATACAACTTTCCTTACTCTGAATGAAATTCAGGCGTGGCCCCACCTAAAACCTCTTGCCATCATTGGGGTCCCCAAGCTCAAAACTCCCAGCAGCCAGTGTCTTTGGTTAGACACAATGTTTTCCTCCAGGTTGATTTTCCTCTCACCCCCTCAATACTCACTCCTTCCTGATTAACATCTATTTGCTAATGCTAATCCAGAGGCAGTAATTTATTTGGTGCAAACTAGTTAATCCTGGCAAGGCTTTCCCATCTAAGTATAGACTAATATCATCTTGTTTTAATTGCTTCTTTAAGAGTTTCTCAAAAATCAAAAACATTTTAATTAAAAAATTCACCAAGAGTATCTTCCAGATCTTTTTCCATTTGTTCTGCTTCCCACCAAAATTATCAGCGCATTCGTAAAGCTCTAAAGAAAGTAATTACAGCAGATGTTGATCACTGCTACTGAGGTTGCTGAATGCTGCACATCAGTCTCCCAATTTCTCCTTTTTTTGCAACTTTCTGAAGCAGAAATTTCCATTCTTGGTCTTTGCTCAGGAAGGAAGTGGTCTACGCAGGAGCTGGGATGCTTTA